>CM029645.1:26354126-27696626 GCA_017311315.1 Dendrocalamus latiflorus
CCATATTTGCGGCGCCAACGGCAAGTGGATCGTCGAGAAGTTAGGAGACGTGAGCCATCTCAACCAAGATGGCTTTCTGCAGGATGCATTTGGAGTCCCTTCTTCCATTGTTGACCATCCCTTCTTGAACTCCCAATCCCCCAACTTTCACAAGTATGCACACCCATCTAGCTATACCCCCATACTTGCATACGCATGCCTGCCCGCTGGCATGGACCGACGCCAGCAGGCCCAGCACTTGCATGGTTGCACACACCCATCCCCACACCTGTGCGTGCTTCTCTTTTCTTCTACGCCTGTTGTCAATTTGGCAGTTTCATTGCACCAAAATCCTTTGCTTGTTTCGCTCAATATGAATCTGGATGTTTTTTTAGATAAAGGATATAATATCCGGCCTCTATATCCACTTGGGATATACACAGCCAAAAGATACACAGCTCTTAGGCTCAAAGTCTCAACATTGATGATTACACAACAACAAGAAAGAGCGCTTAAGGACTATGAAAAAGCTATAAAGATTAAGCTTCAACACTTCTTCGTCCTTGCTTTCAACCAAGCCCCTAACCTCCTCCAACTGAACCACCCAAACTCCGGTCTACTTTGCGTGAAGAAACCTCCGAGGCGACGCCTCCAAAGAAGCGACGAGGGTCGCCGACGCCGCCCGCCTCATTGAGACAAGGCTTTCACCTGGAGAAAAGAGTACATGAGGACTATGGAGTACCATGACAACCCTTCAGGAAGGAAAATGACGTCCAAAGGCGTCATAGTTATCGAGACCGGTATGAACACCGGCACGACTTTCGCCAGCACCTCCACAGCATCCCATGCACTACACACACACACACACAAAAGACCGCCACCATCACACCGGGGTTCTAGGCAACAATCCAAATCCAAACTCCAGTGCCCAAACGATCGCTGCCAATTCTACGGCTGCTGCTTGGGATCGCGGTACCCGGCATCTACGAGGACCTTCTCCTTAATGGCGAGCTCAATGTCGTGATCGACCATCATCATGAATCTGGATGTTTGTGTGTTAAGTCATGGTCTATGATAATGTTCTCTGATGCCACAGGTACTGAAAGTCGCCCCAGCAAATAGTTCATTGCGTGTCCGCCTTGTGAGTGTTTTCTGCCGATCAATTGCTGCAGCAAACGCATTTCCGTACACACTTCAATGCATCTTTGGCTGCATTTACGGTATTGGGTATCTACAACACTGCCATCTTAACTGTCTCTTAAATATATTAAATAAGTAAAATCTTATATAGAGGAGAAATGATGTGAAAAGAAATAATATGTTCTCTCTCTATGTTGCCCAAATACCCCGATATAGATACGGATACGTGATACCGTGATTCGTCATTTTCTCAAAAATACCGATATGACGATACGTTTATATATATGTAATTAATATTAAATAAATAAGAAATTAATGAATTCTTATAAGGAATTGAAAAACCGAGAATACCTTAATATTGAAGTAGCAAATTGCTTTATTTTTCAGTTCTCCCTCCTAACTGTTAGACCAATATAATGAACCATCTGCGAAGAAGAATGAGAATTAATAAGTACATATATATAAATAAATAGCAGGATCACACACACTAGTATCAGTGCTACACGACGTACCTGAGCCTCCGAATCCACCACCAGGTCCACCACCAGACGCTATGATCTAATTTGACAAGTCCAAACATCGAATGAGCTTATAGTTCTTTAGCAACGAAAAAATATAGCAAATAAACAAGCTAACGAAAATACAACTTGTATACTTAAGCATCTGACTGGTTCACTTGTGAGGAGGTGGCAAGTTGATAGTGCAAAACAAAATTTGGATTCTTAAGCATCTGACCGGTTCACATGAGTTAGAGCGACTCATCTGTGCTGCTGCGCCAATTGCCACAACTTATAAAGAAAGCACTACAGAGGCATACGAGCTGGAAGACAGCAATTCAATGCAATTAAGCTTGCATATAGCCTCCATAACCAGCAAAGATTAAGACTTTCAACAGCCTCCCTAACCAGTAAAGATTAAGACTTCCAACAGCTTAGCAGAAATCTTCACTAGATTCCAAGCATAGTCGAAAATACAACTGGTATTAACTAGCTAGAAATATGTTTGAGCCATGAACCAGTCACTTCAAATCTGGCAAGAGGAAATGCTCCTCCTCGATTTCTACCAATTCTTTGGTGGAAGATAGAAACAGACAATGGGGGCAAATCCCACCAAGCTCCATACAAATCATACAAAGTGATTCAAACAAACAAGTAAAACATAGAGCATTACACCGAGGGGGGCTAGAGCATGGAGATGTTAGATCGGGCATGGAGGCATCATATCAGGCGTGGAGGCGGTTCTTGGCGGCGTGGAGGCGGTGGGCCGAGGCCAGGGCTGGGGCGGGAAGGGCAGCCGAGGACCGGACGGAGAGAGCCGACGACCGAAGGAAGCAAGCGACCGGACAGAGGGAGACAAGAGCGGCCTAGAGACGGCGGGCTGAGACTGGTGCCGAGGCAGGAATGGCAGCTAGGGACCAGATGGAGGGAGCTGGCTCTATTGACCTTTGGTCCCTGTGCCTGCTGTCATAGCATTGCCTAGACTCCCTCTAGCTCAAGCTATAGCCTGGCTCGCTCGCTTCGCTCTTCCACGCCAACGTCGTTGCATGGCCAAGCTCCCTCGCCTCTTCCCAGCACCGTGCCACCACCTCCGACAACCTCTCTAGCTGCCGTCACCACCAATAAGATCTCCTTGACCTCGCCGCTCCATTTTGCTACTCCCTAAGGACGCTTTATCGCAGCATCACCACCTGTGAGTTTGGCCAGAGCTGGTCTACTTTGTGTTCTCTCTCTGTCAAGTGGGCCAGTGAGGATGGCAGTAATTGAGGTAAGTGAGTCGCTGATGTGTGGGACTGGCTAGTTAATTAATATAAATTTTAATTTAATTTAGTTCTAATTTATGTGTCGCTGATATGTGGGCCCCATGGTCTGTAAACGCATCCGTGGACTCGGTCCACATGCACCCGACCTCACCTATCAGCATAATGATGTAATAAATCTATGTTTTTCTTTAGAAATAAAATTGAAAATTAAAAAGAAACCCTTGCACAGTGTTTTCCTTGTATTTTCTGGATTTTATTTCCCAAACCGAATTCAAATACCCATAATCTTTTCATTTGAACTCCAAATTGAGTAAAAATTTTTCCCTAAATTTCTCTAAATTCATGAGCTTTCATAATCTTAAAAATATTTGGATTTTATCTCTATTTTAATTTATTTTACTCTTATTTGTGTTAATTCACTTTTACTAATTAGGTACCCACGTGACAAATGTCCCTGACACCGCTTTAGAGGAGGACCCGGAGTTCAATAAGTAAGAAAAGCACTTCCTTTGACATTGTTGATTCTATATTTCACTACTATGTATGTTGTATTTCAAAATTATTATGCATTCATGTAATTTCAATAAAATTGCTATGTTGGTAAGGTTGGTGGTTATATCCATTTGTTGCATTGACCCTACCTTGATAACTTGATACCCTCACTGTTATCACCATAGTATTGCTATCAACTGCTTGTATATTTAGCTGTGGAAATTGTAGATGAAATGAATTGTTGATGCTTAGCCATACTCATATCGATACTAGTTGTGCTAGATTGGGATTTGGTCAAATTATTCAAAAAAAAATAGGAAACACTTATATTTTGGTCTAGAGATGATACCTCTATTATTTTGGTTAATAAATAAAATTGAAAAATATTTTAGACTTAGACGAGTGGTTGTAGAGAACGGTGCAGTTAGTATGAGATTTTGGTTTATAGTTGTCTCACCCGGGTCATTAAGGACCGATGTATTGTGTCATAGGCCCAAGTATTCTCATACACCCATATGTGTCTCTATGGGGAGACCTTAGCATAATAAGTTATCACGCTATAGCATCTTAACCGTATGTGGTAGATTGTAGGTTTTGGGCTAGTGCGGTTATGGAGGTCCATCCGTGTTCGTAGGGGCATCGCTGGTTCAAGCAAGGTTTACGAACACGTTGTATGAGCCTTGAGATGTTGGAGAGGTACTTCACGTCTTAGGAAGGTATCATAACGTGATGGTTGTTAGGATCGATAATGTACAAGTTTTGTCGTGAACTCTCAAATCGAGTACATATGGTATCGCATGATATATATATATAGCATTGTGAGATGTTTATGTCATAACTCTCAAATAGGGTACCTACTGCATTGCATCACATGTATAACATTGTGAAATGTTTGTCATATGGGTAAAGTTGTACAATCTCTGTAGAGTGTAAATCTATTTAATTAGCCGTGTGCCCGGTTATGAATATCACTTGATTATATCCCACAATAAGTAGCTTTATAGTTTGTAAAATGATTCGGGGAAAGTATAGATGGGTAAATCCATACAGGACTTGGTCGGCAAAGGGAATTTACCGCTATTTTGTTTTTAGGTCAGCAAGCCCCTTGTTTAAATATATTATTTATAATTTAATATTATTTGTTTATTAAATTCAAATGCTCTTACAACTTTCTGTTACAGTATATCACTCATCATTGCAAATGAAAGCTTGCTTTGTGTAAAAATAGAAAACTTAGTAGGATAGCCATCTCTCTTGACATAGTCTTGTATACTATATAAATTTTTTGCTATAAAGTCATATAGAGTACAACTTTGTACTCACAATATAATACTCAAACAAATAAAAAAAGGTTCACAAAAGGAATGGGCAGTTTGACCCTTAGCACCAGCCCCAGTACGCCAAGATTGCACCCCTCCTGTTTCATAAGCATAACAAACCTTGCCTGTGGCAAGCCATTTACGCTAGCGTGGCAAGTCGGCTTTGCCATGCCAGAGTATTACGCGTGGCAAATGGCGATCACCACCACCACCAGAGCGGCCGGACCTTGACCCTGCACCCCCTGTTCGCCGACGTCACCTTGCCGGCCAGCTTGTCCACCGTCACCTCGCACCACGCCTTGACGTCCACCGTCCACGTCCGCATCACCTTCCCGAACCTCACCCGCACCGGCACCCTCGCCTCCACCGTCAGCGGCACCGCGCCCGCCACCTGCTCCGCGGCGAGTTGCTTCCTCTGCTCCTCCGTGAAGCTCACGCCCTTCCCACTCAACGACGTCGAGAGCACCGTCACGTTCCTCGGCGCCTGGTAGAACGCGGGCCACTGACCGGCGGCGAGCTGCAAGCCGGAGTAGGAGACGGTGACCTTCCCGCCGCCGCGGTAGTCTATGCCGACCTTCTTGTTCGCGCCGTTGTCCGCACGGACGGCGGCGTCGATCTCCGGGGAGAGCTGCGTGGAGGAGGAAGAGGACGGCAGGGCGAGGGCGTCGAGGCCGCGGATGGAGAGGGAGGCGACGGAGAAGGATGGCGCGCGGGGGCGGAAGACGAGGTACACGGCGCCGACGAAGGCGACGGCGAGGACGATTAGGAGAAGGAGGGCGGCGCAGGCGGCGAAGCAGGCCCTGCAGAGGAGGCGGCGGCGGGCGGGGCGCGCGGCGAACTTCCTGTAGCGGCGCGCGCGGTCCGGGGGCGGGACGCGGAGGACCTGGTCCTTGGGGACCTGGATGATGTACGTGCCCGGCGGCGGGGCCGGCGGGCGGTGGAAGCTCGGATGGAGCGGCGTGGTCTCAGCGTCCTGATCGGGTGGAGGAGCCGGGGAGGAGGGTGGCAATGGCATGGGGTGGACGCGGTCGGCCATGGGGCGAAGCAAGCTGGGTTGCTCTTGTGCGAGCGCGCGTTAGGGTGGACGATATTTATTTACAAGGAACTAGGTCGTCAGGTGTGGGTAGCAGAGCGCGAAAGAGACGTACGCGAGGGAAAC
This sequence comes from Dendrocalamus latiflorus, assembly GCA_017311315.1. NCBI lineage: Eukaryota > Viridiplantae > Streptophyta > Magnoliopsida > Poales > Poaceae > Dendrocalamus > Dendrocalamus latiflorus. Next base: position 26,359,975 of record CM029645.1, read on the forward strand.
GGTCATCTCACGCTAGCTCTTCATACCTGGAAGACACTATACTCATTATTTTTCCTGCCAGTATTTTTCTCCTACTAAAGTTTTAACATGAACATATCAACACATAGAAGCCTGAACTCATTTGTGTCCTGTTAGACGGCGAATCTGTACGTCCAGCTTCCTCGCTTCTTTCATATTGCATGGATTAGCTTTCACAATGCCTGACGCCTCGTCTTCTGTGAATGGTTGTTCGGCTCCTGTGCCTGTCCAGTTTCCTCGTTGCTTCCACATCGCATGGATTAATTAGAGCAACTCCAGCAGGGCCCCTACTTGACCCCTCAAACCTCATATTTGAGGGCTTGAGGCAAAAATGCAACTCCAGCAGGGCCCCTACTAGAGCCCTCAAATTTGAGGAGGCCCTCAAATCCCCCCTTCAGAGCATCTCCAACAATCCCCCTAAATCTTCCCCTAAATCAAATTATTAGGAAATTATGTAAAAAGTCTTCTCCAACAACTCCCCTAAACACCCCCCTATTTCTATTCCCCCCCAAAACTCTCCCAAAACCCAGGTAGAAACCGGGAACTTTCAGGGGTCCCCTATCCTCGCTCCCGCCGTAACGCGCGCCGGGAAAAAAAGTTCGCGCCACATTTTTCCTTTCCCGCAACACCGAGTATTCCTGCGCCGCGTCACGTACATGCACCATCTCAATTACTGATTGCGGCTAATCACCGTTTGATATTTATACGGCGGCCGTTGTCCGCGTACGCACATGCACGGGATTGGTTCAATCTCCCTATTCTATTCGGTTGGATGGACCGACTTGATCACTAATAAAAATAGGTATCGAGCAAAGTAAATGGGCCGGTTGTTAATGTTGGGTCAGATTCAAAATACTATTAGGATATATTTAGGGGAGCTGTTGGAGGAGGGGACTAAAATAGGTTAACAAATTTTTTAGGCTGCCCCTAAAAGGTGTCTTTTGGGGTGGATTTTTAGGGGGATTGTTGGAGATGCTCTCAGCCCTCATTCCCAGGGGCCCCCTACTCTGGCTCTCATTTTTCCGTTTCTTCCCGCTGGTGAAAAATCCTCCGCCCGTCCCCCTCCCTCCCACTCCGCAGCCCGCCTCCCTGCCCGCCTCCCCGCCTCCTCCGCCTCCCCACCGCCTCCCCGCCCGCCTCCTCCGCCTCCCCACCGACGCCTCCGCCCGCCGCCTCCCTTGCCGACGCCTTCTCCGCCTCCCCGCCTCCCTCCTCCGCTTCCCCGCCCGCCTCCCTCGCCGACGCCTCCCCGCCGGCCTCCTCCGCTTCCCCGCCCGCCTCCTCCGCTTCCCCGCCCGCCTCCCTCGCCGACGCCTCCCCGCCGGCCTCCTCCGCTTCCCCGCCCGCCTCCTCCGCCTCCCCGCCTCCTCTGCCTCCCCACCGCCTCCCCGCCCGCCTCCCCGCCTCCCTCCTCCGCTTCCCCGCCCGCCCGCCTCCCTCGCCGACGCCTCCGCCCCCCGCCTCCCTCGCCGACGCCTCCCCGCCGGCCTCCTCCGCTTCCCCGCCCGCCTCCCTCGCCGACGCCTCCCCGACGGCCTCCTCCGCTTCCCCGCCCGCCTCCTCCGCCTCCCCGCCTCCTCCGCCTCCCCACCGCCTCCCCGCCTCCCTCCTCCGCTTCCCCGCCCGCCTCCTCCGCCTCCCCACCGCCTCCCCGCCCGCCTCCCTCCTCCGCTTCCCCGCCCGCCCGCCTCCCTCGCCGACGCCTCCGCCCGCCGCCTCCCTCGCCGACGCCTCCTCCGCCTCCCCGCCTCCCTCCTCCGCTTCCCCGCCCGCCCGCCTCCCTCGCCGACGCCTCCCCGCCGGCCTGAATCTGTCGACGCCGACGCCTCCTCGGGATTTGTCAGGAGTGGGTCCCATGTGTCAGTGTGTGGTGGAATAGATTTGAAGGCTTAGATTTGAGGGGTGCTGTTGGAGTAGAAGCAAAAAAATTGAGCCCTCAAAAGTAGGGGGAGCTCTCAAATGAAAAGTAGGGGCCCTGTTTTGAGTAGTACTGCTGGAGTTGCTCTTAGCTTTCACATTGCTTTCATCTGCTATATAATGTAATACTTCAACCTCCTTGTGAGCATTGGACGCAATATTGTTTCTTCTACATGTTCTAGGGAAAGAAGGGTGCTTGCTAAACATAGCACAAACCACGTCTGGACTCAACCATAAGCAAACTCTCTCAGAACTTGTCTCTTTGGGTTAAATCAATCAGAAATGTATTGTTGCGACTGGATGATCGCTGTTAGCTGCTTGAGGTTACTTTTCTCGGGCCAAGACTTTCAGCACCGATGTGATTCAGAAGCTGTTCAATATCCTGCCAGGAGACATAAGAGGAAGGTTAATGTCTAAAAAGAATCACTGCAGAAAGGGGTGGAAGTACACTCATACGTGATTTGATAACCAAAGATTTTCAGTTCCGACTCTGCAATTAGCAAATGCACTATAATTAATTCTAAGAAAGGATGCACTGTTACTTCTTGATCACAATTTAAGTTTCCATGCATCACTGTAGTCTCTGTTTAATAATTTGTTCCTCACAGCTTCACAAGTGGTCTGAAAATATGGCAACACTTTCATGTGGTGCCACTTTCTGGTACTTCCATAACGTTCTGTCAAATTCACATAGGCAGGCCTTTTCTGAAATCATGGTTCATTATAACTGTATTTCATATTTTCTAGGGATTTAGCGGTTTTGGGATAATATTCCCAGATTTGCCAAACAGGGCGTCAAGAGAAAAGCATGTGTTCTTCCTTACCTCCTCCATCACAGTTTTATGATCAGCCGACCAAAAATGAGAGATCTATTTATGTTAAACATTCTTAATTTGCAATGTATAAATGCAAAAATAGCAAAGAGACCAACCTTCTCTATAGAAAGCCTTGATAACTGTAGACCCAAAATGGCAAAAGGTGTCTGTCCGTTTCGAGAGGCATTCAGCAACATCATCTCCTGAAAAATTTCTGAAGCGTTAAAATTTTCAGACAAAATACTATTAAGAGTACCATTTTAGAATGAAGAATCTTGAGACTGATTATGGAAAAAGATAAATAAATGGTCAATGATAACCCTCCAGCTCTTTATCACTTTTGGTTAAGGCTAATCGACCATAGGCCAGTATAGTCGCTGGAAATTGGTATTTAAACGGTGAAAATGAGTTCATAGTTGATCCTTGTATGTGAGCTGAGGACCTCACCTAGGTCAGGTGTGGGTAGTAGAGCGCGTGAGACGAAAGAGTCGACAGGGAAACGGTCATCTCACGCTCCCTCTTCACACCTGGAAGACACTATCAATCATCTTTCTTGCTAGTATTTTTCTCCTACTAAAGTTTTGACGTGAGCGCCGGAGTAGGTTTGATTTCATTTCTAATTCAATATTGTTCTTGCTTGTTTTCTTGTACAACAGTGCCTCTGCTGCTCTGTATGTATCCTCTTGTCTTGTAATCCTTGTTGTCCTATCTTTAATTTGACGATCTGCCGCTGCCGGCCTCGCTGTTACTTATGTTTATCCATTTCACGTATCTTTTCATTTTTTGAGTCTAAAATAGTCTAAAATGAAGTTATGCTTATCCATTTCACATATCCTTTCGTTTTGGATCTAAAGAAAAAAAGTTATGTTCATCCGTTTCACATATCGAACTTTGCTTTGGTCAGTTTCCAAATTAAGTTCTTCCTTTGCTTTACTACTAACTAGCGACTACAAGCTGCATTATATTGCTTATAGGATGGTGTTTTGGACTGGCTAGCTAGAGCTGCAACGAACGGTCCTGTATAGTATATATACATATTTATATGTTCGCTGGGGAACAGCTGAACAATGTACCAGTAAGGTATGCCTGAATGCATCGTTAGAGAAAGAAAAGAAGAGCAGACATGGACGCTTGTTGCAACCAATACAGGGCCTGGTTATAATACTGAGCCTGGCTGGGTGCAGCATGCCAGCAACTTCCCATTTTACTACTCTCCTCCTCTTGTCCTCCTGCTAGTATTTCTAGTGATGGATACAGAGGAAGACATTCAATGAGCTATACTGCATAGTATTTTTCTGAGAGGATTTTAGCGTACTTTGAGTTGCATACAGAATTCGACCGAAACAGCTGGAAACTGCAACAAATTTGGTACCATCGACCCATGTATAGAAGAACTTCACAGCCAGTCGTCCATGGCTCAATGTACTGCACACATAGGGAAGCTAGCCAGCCAGGTGGTATAATGTATTGATCTTAGTAGGTTGATGGATAGTAATATGATGAATAGTATAATAAGGCTAACCGTTGTCAACGTAAAGCTTTCTAGTTTCCTTGAGTTTGGGAGGAAGGGGCATCGAGGACGGTACCCTCCCCGTTCACACATCCCCGTTCCTTGGGTCTGTAGTCGATGAATTGATTAAGTATAGATACAACGATATTGGTATTGCTTAAAACAGACATTTATATCCTTGTTCCAACCCTGGAAATATAATGTTATATCCAGAAAACAAACTTGAACCTTTTACTAAAATTAAAATAAATCTTCTAAGGGGTAAAATTTCTCTCACTAGTCGTCATAAAAAATGCAAAGCATCCTAGCCAGTTGTATATTCTAAACTAGATAGCAGAGCAGCACTAGCAAGAAAATATAAGGCAAAGTTTTTGGGACAGGCAAAATGCCGAATACATGGGCACTGCCCCAATCTTTTTTTTAGAATACGAGTACAACAAGACGGACTCACGAACAAGGGCAGAGCTACACCCTAGGTAGAATAGGTTTCAGTCCGGAGTATAGAAAAATATCTAGTGTACAGTTCAGGTAAATTCATTCTAGTCTGGGTAACATTTTTATGATCCAGTTTAGATAGCCTAGATCATTCCACCACTAAATCTAGGGTGCAACTAAATCCTCGCTCCGTTACTACTCATGAACACACCCTACACTCTACACATGTACTCACACACCCATGTGGTGGGCACGCCCAACACACGCAAAGATAAGGTGAAGACTCTAAAACCTCACAGCATGTGTTTTGATCACTGAACGCGCAAAGAAACTGATCATATATAAACAGTGCCTTCCAAAAATAAGGTGTCCCAGGTGAGCGGGGTGCACGACGGCACGCTCACCACCTGAGCAAGGCTCAGTCCTCGGCATTACTCGATCTTGAGAAACATATGCGGATGCGGTGGCCTCATAAGCTCGACACATGAGGTCCTCCATTGATCCCGAGTTGATCTTGTGATCCCCAGGGCCAACCATTTCATGCAGTTCCACAGCACCAAACTAAATGTATAATTTTTGCCGAGAACAACTGTGCAAGTATTGTAGGACCGGCAATAGCAATAAAGGGTGAATAATGTCTTCTCAAATGCCGTTCTTTTTAGCTTATGTCTTCTCTCGAACAAACAAACGGAACGGTTTCTCCGCCATCTTTTTTAAGTGGCTTATCGGGATAGCTTTTTTAAAACAGCTTATCGGCATTCGGTTCATTCACACAAACGCTCGTACTATGGTCAAAAACAATAAATCATAGCCATAAGCCATAACCCGCAGCTGAAAAGAACCCATCCAAAATCTTCCCCCAAGCATTTAGAAATCTTTCACTCCAGCCGTTAGAGGGCTACGAAAATCAGATTTAACAGCCTAAATTAGAGCAACAACCCAAAATAGCAAAAATGTATAAATTCAACACCTAACCGATCTAACTGCTACTTAAGGTACGGTCTGGTTGGTCAGCGGTCTGACCCACCACAGACCGACAGCCTGATCAGGAGCTGGTCTAACCCGGCTTAGGAACGGTCTGACCATTCCCTATTCCCAAACAGAAAATTAGCCCGAGTTAAAACCATTTTTTGTGCAAACTTCAAAATCCATGATCACTTGAGGTCAAACTTTGCACATACATTGCTGAGGATCTCAAGTACATATTTTATCCAGGAATCGTATGGATTTTTGTCAAAGTTCTACCTTTCCTTAAAACATACAAGGTTTCACCAAAATTGAGCAAAATAAACAATTTGCTCGTGGGTTAAGAACATTCAATATAGCTCTAAATGTATTCCCACATGTCATAGGAAGCAAAACTATCCAACGAATTGAAGCCAAAAGCCTCAGATCAAGAAAACTCAAGAATGGCTCCAAATCAAACAAGAACCAGACAACTTTGAAATCATACAAACTATAGTGGTTGTATGGATGAGATCTAATCTACACGAGTCATCTATATCATTTATACATTCTTGACATGTAGTAAGATCAAGAAGAGGAGAGAAGCGCCAAAGAACCAATAAGAACAAGAGTATATCAACCCAGACAAAAGGACTTCATAAGAGATGAACAAAGTTAATTATATTGCTACTCGAGGATGAATATTTCATAGTCACTCTATAAAGAGGACAAGAGAGCATACCACATCACCCACTCTTTTCTTTCAAACCTTAACCTTAGAATTCAAGAATGAAATAGTTGGAATGATTAGCTTATAAGCCTTTATCAGCAACCAACTAAATAGATGGAGCAACCAACCTATATCTAACTCTATGAATGCTATCCACTAGTATAATTAGGAGAAACCCATTAACCTCACACAACACGGATTTTACACTCACAACTTAATTTATGCACGCTTTGAAAACACATGAATCTGAACCCGCTAAGTCTTTAGCCTTTTGATTCACTTGATCTTCTCAGTATCTCCTTGACCTAAATAGATTTCCTAAATGCCACTCAAGCGCCTCGGTTTTGATCCAACAAAGTTTCTGGTATTTAGCAAACTACCAAAATTTGAGCCGTGCCGATTCGGCCCGCTATACCGGGGTGCTGGCCTAAATACAACGTGTCTAGTCAGGTCTTGCCGACCCAGCCCATTTACTATTTGTGTTATATCGTGTCTAAGTTAAATCAATAGTACTATAACTCAGACCAATATAGTTGGCTTGGGCCATTTGGCCAGGCAGGCCTTGGCCACAAGCCACAAGTAATTCCTCAACTCTTTTTGTTTTTTTTGTGAGACGAGTACTTCCTCGACGGCTCACGCTCAACCTTAACCAAGCTACAGGCTCTCGCGTTGCGTCGTGCTGCTGTCGGCCGGCGGCGGGGAGGCTACAGGAGAGGAGAGGAGGATGCCGCACCGCGCGCGCCCGATGACGGGGCTTCTGGTGTTCATGGGCGTCAACCTGGTTCTCCTCAACACCATCTCCCCCGTCTACGACTTCGTCTGCTTCCACCCCTACTGGGAACGAAGGGTATTGTTTCCCATCACAAGGGCGACACTTTGCTAATCCTCCCTCCTTTACTACTAGCTAGTAGCTACAGTGCCACTACTTGCCGAGTAATGCAGTGCTTGGGGCCGCAGTGTTTGGGTTCTTGTGCGTGCCGATCGTTGTTGTTTCGAGCGTGCGCGCCGACTGTTTGCAGAAATGCCTGCGCGGAGGCATGGGGTTACTGGGTTCGTCGTTTGTTGGGATGCACTGCGAACATTACCGTGCGATCCGTAATTGCAAGAATGTGTGTTTGTTTTAATTAGATTTGTGTTCTGCCCCTGCCCTGGCAGTTGTGCACACCAATTGTTTGTGGGAATGCCTGGGCGGGAGGAAGTAGATATGCTGCTAGTTTCTTCTTTCTCGGCTGCAGATTATTGAATCTAGCATGTGTTGTTGGCTCTAAGGATTACTTCACGAGTCCTTGCCGAGTTGCATCAAGGGAATGCTTTTTGTTTGATAATATCTGGGAAAATTGCACCTGCATGTGTCGTTTCATGATGGGATCTTGTTGTGTCATGTCTTAGGCTGCCCTTCCCCAAACCATTTATTCATATTCCTTTCCAGCAATTTGCAATCATGGTGCGCAATCCTGTGATCATCTTTGTATTCTTCCAATGTAACAAAACTTGTATTATGGGTATTATGGTTTTGATATATTGCATATAATTTTCATGTTCTTTTTTATATATTGTGTAACCTCTTGTCCAATTTTGTAGAGAGAACGCCGTCAAAGGGAACGTGAAGCACTGCGAGCCAAGGGTTCTCTAGAAACTGCAAAATAAACTTTACTAGGTAAGAGCATGCGTTCCCATTACTGTGTTTCTCAATACTCATCCTATGTCATCCAAAGAATGCTTTCTGGTGAAATATTTAGAGTAGAATTGTTGTGGCTGTTGGTTAGATATGGGTCTGAGAACTGAGGGTAGGATGCTCATCGAACCGTCTTCAAGGCTCTTTCCTGATGTGGCAGAGAGGCTCTGAGGCCTGATTAGCTAGGGAGGCGAGAGATCGCCCTCCAAGCTCGACCAAGCCCTCCCCAACGAACAAGGAGGCTCTAACCTTTAACCAACTGGTTATGTTCTAACTTTGTTTATTTCTTGCTTAATCACAACGAATACCATGCTATCCTTTTTGTAGAGATGGTTTGACTTGATCACTAAGAAACATATCTCTAATATTAAGAAAATAGATGATCATAACAATCCAATCTAATAAAGGATATGATATACAACTAACAAGATTTGGAAATAAAGATAACCACTCCTAAACTTAAGGGCTAAACCTAAAGGGATAGCCGAGGGATCCCCTTGCCGCTGTGCTACAGTACCCGCACTACAGTAGCGTACTGCCACAGTGCTTCCCGGATCTTAGACCATAACAAGAATATTGTTTTCGGCATATATGATATGCTTATCATCAAATCGCTTTCTTTAGTATGAAATATTCCTTGTAAAATATGTTTGACAGAAGCACCCATTTCTTATAGAACATTTGGCGGTGGGGAATGGGGAAGATTCCACTAATGTACCTTGCAATAAACTTGAGATACATTTTAAGCAGTCCAATGAGTAGTGACCTCGCCTTGAACTGACACTACATCTTGTTTCAATTTATGCAGGTATTTTGCTTACAATGTTAGTTTTATCACACCCTGCATTCTTCATTTAGTTGGGATGGAGAAAGTTTGATGAGGAAGTGAGGTGGTGATGCTTCAGTATCGGTAGACCATTAGATCTTGTTGCATGATGCACCCTCAAATGCTTCCGTTCCTTGTGAAGACAAACCGAAGGAACTAAATGTAGTGAAATAGTTTCTTGAAGCTACACTGTTGTGAATCTGTTGTCAAGTTCACGTGTGCCTCCGGCTATAACATAAGCAAATCAAATCATCTATTTGGTTCAGACCTTTCGTACTGATCAGGGTCCCAGTAACTTTGTTTGTTTGGTTGGGGTGGTAGGAGTATTCCGTTGTATACATCACACTGGTGGTAAGTGCACATCTGCTTGTTTGAGCTGTGCGCCACCCCGCTGTACGGCGTCTGTTTCACTATAGGACTAGGTCTCGCCTCTTCTTCGGGTTCGTTGGCTCGGCACCGCCTGTTCCTTTCTTCATCATCGCCACGAACTCTGAATAATCTATCCTCCCATCCTACATGTGCAAAATTACTTTCAGTTTCTTTTGTTGCAGGTTACTAAAATGCATGCATCAGCAATGGAAAGAACAGTTAATCCTATTTCCGTGTAACTGTTTCTCATTAAGATGAACCTGTGCTGTGCTATGTGAACTGAATTTATATCATCGAAAAAAGATGCAACGGAATTTACTTATTTCTTCCTTACATTATCAGAGTCGGCATCTGAGATGACCTCCTTGATTTCCCTTGCGTCGTATAACCCTTGCTCCTTCAAGGCTTGCTCTAGCTCTTCTTTTGTAATGTACCTGCAACACACATGGAATATATTTGCGGCCTCGTATGATGTGAAGTCCAGAATCCAGGTGCCTCAGCTGTGCTGATTTTGATGCTTAAGACTTACCCACTACTGTCCTTGTCGAAGTACTGGAATGCCGTGTAAAGGTGCTCCTCTCTATCCATTTTGTTCATGTGCACAGTTGCGGTGACGAACTCCTCGTAGTCGATCAATCCATTGCCATCGGCATCAGCCTGAAATCACATGGAAGGTATTGAAAGGAATCTTGTCAGTATAACTTTTCATCTTGAATCGAACCATGTTGTTAACTGTACCCTGAAGACTCACTGCTTCCATCAGTTGCTCGATCTCGTTATCTGACAACTTGGTGCCCTGCATTGCTAGCCCGTTCTTGAGCTCTTCGAGCGTAATGGTTCCGCTGTTGTCCTTGTCGATGTTCTTGAACATCTCCTTGAGCCCCTTGATCTCCTCCTCTGATAGGCACCCGGCTATAATCTACAATTAAGTCCAGGACAACATTAAGATTGGCTGACGAACTTTTCGTGCAATTCAACAGTTAGATATGAAAAAAAAAGTTATGTACCCTCAGTGCAGCTTTCTTGAACTGGTTCATGGCCCTGAACTGCTTGAGCCTGTTGAGGACAACATTGTCAAGTGGTATATCAGGCGCATCACCATCTTCTTTGATCCATGGGTGATCTGCAGGTTCAAATCCACACAATCATGTCGTCGTCTTCTACGATAGATCATACCAATGAACAATACGGTAGGAAGCAGCGGTTCCAAATTGGCCGGAGATTTTTGTGCTTACTGAGGACTTGGAACGCCGTAAGCCTCTCCTTGGGATTAATGTTGAGCATCTTCCTGACAAGATCCTTTGCGCCAGACGAAACGTTCGGCCATGGATCGCTGGCGAAGTCAATCTGCCCGCGCAGGATGGCGGTGAAGATGCCATTCTCAGACTCTGCCCAGAAGGGAGGGACGCCGGCGAGGAAGATGTAGAGCATGACGCCGATGCTCCAGATGTCAGCCTCCGGGCCGTACTTCCTCTTGAGCACCTCCGGCGCGATGTAGTAGGCGCTACCGACGATGTCCCTGAACACCTCGCCTTCCTTGAAGAAGACGGAGAGGCCGAAGTCGGTGGCCTTGAGCGGCGCGTCCTCGTTCTTGCTGAGCAGGAGGAAGTTCTCCGGCTTGAGGTCGCGGTGCATCACCCCCATGGAGTGGCAGGTGTGCACGATGCCCACGATGGTGCGCAGCAGCGACGCCGCCGCGCGCTCCGTGTAGTGGCCCCTGGCGATGATCCGGTCGAAGAGCTCGCCGCCGGCGCAGAGCTCCATGACCAGGTGCACGTTGTGCCTGTCCTCGTAGGCGCCCCTGAGGTCCACGACGTTGGGCTGGCCGGAGAGGTGGTACATGATCTGCACCTCGCGCCGGACGTCCTCCACGTCCTCCTTGCTCGCCAGCTTCCGCTTCGCGATCGTCTTGCACGCCAGCTTCTCGCCGGTCGCCTTGTGGGTGCACAGGTGGGTGACGCCGAACTGGCCCCGCCCGAGCTCCTTGCCGATGGAGTAGGTCGCGCGCACGTCCTCCATGGGCCGGCCGAGCACCGTGCCGACGGGGGCCGGCGGCTTGGCCGCCTTGGCGGGCGAGGCGGGCTTCGTGGTTGGCGCAGCCGGTGGGCCATTGTCCGGTGACGCGGCGCGGCGCGGCGTCTCCGCCTTTGTGGGCGCCGGTGGCTCCGCGTTGGCGTCGTCGCCGGCGGCCTGCCGAACACCCTTGGGCTTGGAGCAGCAATGGCCCATGGCTGCGGGGAATGCGTGTTGCCCGCTCCGAGGGAGGAGAGGCAGACACACACATCAATCAAATGGTTTTGGAGGTTGGAAGGTAGGGAGGGAATGGCGGGAAGGAGTGGTCGTTATTTCGGTTGGGGTGTCTTTTTTCATAGAGAAGGAAGGTGCGGTTGCTATGTCTCTTCTGGTTTCAGTTTATCTTTTGGTAAGCTAAACTTAGGACAAATATATAGGTTGCCTGCTGGCAATTCTTGATTGCTAGTTGTTGGTTTCTGTGAAATTTGTTTCTATGACTGAAGTGATTTTGGGAGCATTCTCAGAGCAAGCTTAGAAAGGTAGAGATCGCCTTCATTTTTGGGATGACAAAATTGAAAAGTTGTACTTCAGTGCTTCTCTGGGAAGAGAATTGCAGAGATTATAGACATCCACAGTTATCGATGGACACAAACCAGCTAGTCAATCAGCACTTCATTGCTTTAGAATTTGTGCAGGTTTTCTTTTGGAGAGCATAGAAGCAACTCCCTTGATACATTGACATTGATTATGATGGTACAGCTACAGCATCCAAAAGTTGGCTAACGATTGATTTCACCTCTGTTAGTTCATGACAAAGTAAGCAAAAAACCACAGGGTTGACAACAGAACCGTACCGAAGTTGCACCCCTTGCGCAAACATTTTAAGTTGAACACCACCTCCAATCTGTTATCATGTTGAACTAATGCATAAGATGCATTTGTAACTGAACATATGGGGATTCTATTGTAGCAAGAAGGAATAGTTGGTCATTACATGCATCTAAATCCAAACTGATCAACTGCATCGCTGGCTCACTTCACTTTTAGAATATAGATGTCAGCAACACAACCTTAAGGATTTGCAAACATTAGGAGTCAAACAGGGCTTCTTCTGCCACAGCTAGTACCGTGCTTCTTCTTCTTTGTTTAGGAAATCTGAAGTTTTTTTTACAGCCTGAACTTCATCTGAACTGCTTCCCATACTTATCTTCATTTGTTTGAATCTCTACAGATGATGTCCCTCTCATATTGCAAGAAGTTCTGGTAGGACCAATGAGCGACATGTTAATGCCTATTGGCCTCATGGCATTATATAGCTGCAGGAAAGCTTAGAAGGCATTGCAGAGGCGTGGTAAGCATCTTTTGCTCCTTCTGTTGTAAGCATATTTTGCTTCTTATGTTGCCTTCTGTTATGGAAAAGCAAAGGCCTTCTAGTCTCCCCTTTCTGAAACAGTCCTGATACATTTTCCCAAGCTTTATGATGAGAAGATAAAAGGAGGCTTTCAATAATTCTTATGTAGCTGGATATTACGGACTGAGAATTTTGAGGACATACTTAGCAATCTGTTGATTTAATCCTGCAGTAGTATGTGACTGCACTATTTAAGCCAGCCAGCTAATCATGTAATTGTGTAAGTTGCTCCACTGTCAGTAAAGTGAAAGCTTCTTCTGGCATCTCTAGTGCTGCGTGTAATTTTTCCTCCTCAACAACCACATTGGAAAATGTTCTCTTGTAGCTGCTTACAGCATCCTCTGGATGCCCTTTTGCTATCGATGCCTGAAATTTCATTGATAATAGTAAGTAAAAAACCTGTCACGACTCACAGGACCAAACTAGAAGGGCACTATCCATTCTCTAAGCTTCGTAAAGAACTACATAAAACAGATTTATATTGCCAGATCGGTTCTGAATTAAATTCCTGTACATGTGAAGTAAGTGATACGAACAATATATACATACCAAATGCATTTCATCAAGCTTGAAAAGCCAGAACCTCCAGTTCCTAGACTCTTCTCCATCAATGTAGATAGAGATGCTAGTCCAATGAACATGGTGGAATTCCAAACGGTGTAACCCAAATCTAACCCCAGCACCTACAGCTTTAACAAATGCTTCTTTAAGACACCAGTACCTATAAAAGAAACAGGACAGTTTGCCACAACATATTAAATTTTAAGTTACTCTGAAAATCACTAAGAGCACCGAAATGATTTTAACTTCTAAACATAATCACTACCCTACAGTTCTTCCAAAACCAGAACTGCATCATGCTCAGGGTTTGATGCGCACATTTTCAGAATAACAAAGCTATACATTTTACTAAAAAACAAGAGAGTATATACTTTTTCTCCTTCAACTTTTCCAATGAAATTCAACAAACTGAAAGTAAATAAAAAACTTGTGAGGGAGGTTCACATTGTTGGCAAAAAAACAAAGATTTGTTATGTTGAACAGTAGTGCTCAAGCTTTAGGTAGCTCATTGGTTGCTAAAGACTGCAGCATCTGTGAACTTTTGTGTAGTGATGACGTATTTTTGGACATCAGACAGAGCACAGGTACTTGGTCAGTACAGATGTCTGGTTGATGCTTTCGAGGATCCAGCGGAACTTAACAATTCAGGTTGCTGATTAGCTTTAGCAAGAAACTACAGTGTGTGTACAGTCTCCCTTGCCCTATCTAATCTTGGTTATTCTAGAACAAGTTCTTAGTCCCTAGCAGCTAAAAGAGGGTATCCTGAGCAATTGCAAGAATGGGGTTCATTGACATTCCTGGTATACAGTGTTTTTCCATTCAAACATACCCATAAAAACACATTGATGCAACATATCACAACTGAAATGCTGATTCTGAATATATTGATCCCCTATTAACAATCTCTAAAACGTTATACCTGTAGAACTCTGTCATCATTTCATCTGGAGTGCCAGCACGAACAATGCAGTTCCACTCATGAACTGTGAGGTATGAAGAGAAGTTCTTGATGAACTCCATGGTAGTTTCTCCCGGAGGCTTGGAGATGGACACAATGTCGAGGCCAACAAGGCAAAGTGGTTCAGATGCTATCCCAACGTAGTCACCCTGATGCGACGTGTTAAAGTTGAAGTTTGGGAAGGTTACATTCTTGTTCTGCTGCAAGATAACAACAGGGTGTAAATGAATCATAGAGTGATTCGATTGCCGGGCGTAATTGAAAGTGATGGATGATTGCACGAGTGACAGAACGGAACTGAACAAGTAGAAAATCAGTACGAGGTATGGTTTCCCTTCAGCTGTGCGGCAGATATTAATTTGGTGAAATGGGATGGCAAGAACATGGTGCACAAGCGAGTACTGGAGCAGCCGACTGACGAGTGCTCGCTTCCTGTCATCGTCCTTGACAAACCTGCACTAGCGAGTTGAAAGCTCCCTGTAAGATCTCTACGAGGGCATACATAACTGTGGGGTTTAATTCGCACCCAGGCATGGCTATTTCAATGTTTTTTGTTTCTCATCCAACCTAACAGAGCAATGGTACCAATTCACGAAATGAATGGGGGCAAAGCAACGAAGAATGAGGCGAAATTGATTGCAGAGCTTAAGAAGGGGACAGTCCTAACAAGATTTGGTAATCAAGCGAGGGGCGGGGGTGTGAGCGCACGCACGTACCTGGCGATGGCGGGGCGTTCGTGCGGCGGGAGGAGGGCGGCTGCGGCTTGGAATTGTGCGGAGGAGGGGTGCCAGCGGGCGACGTCGACGAGCCACCTCCGCCGCACCCGGCTGCTGTCCTCCTCCGCCATCGTTTCTCCTCCCTCTCAGGGCGGCGGGGGGTGGGGAGGCGAGGTCGTCACCACTTCACCACCACCGCTCAGGACAGGAAGAAGAAGACATGGAAGGGCTGAGAGGCCCGCGTGATTCCCACTCAGTGGCAGAGCGGCCGGCCCATCCCCCACAGCCCTCCTCCCAACTCCAAACTGCAATTTCCATTCTTGCCGGAAGCAGACGGATCCGCTTTTTCCTTCGGCTCAGGCTTTTTGCTGCAGTTTATTATTCTAATTAATAGTAATTGTTGAGATAATCAAAGGCTACTAGTAATTACTGGCTACTGAAAAGCAAAAGGAATAGGACCTCAGGTCCACGCTAGGATACTGATTGCTCCATTGTTAGAGGTACAAACGGTGCGGATAATTTCCGTTCGACCGATCCATCGAAGATTTATGGAGTAAATATGAAAGGGATAAATGGATATTCGACGCTATCTATGTCCGACTTTGACTTTGAGGAAAAAATATGGAATATTGTATGGAATAAGTGATATCCATTCGTATATATCCGTATATCAAGTGATGTGAGGTGATTTTATTTAGGAACAAGATAACATGTAGGCAGATTGCTATATCCAAACAGGTGGGGAATACTAAGTGCTCTTCTTTCGACATCTCGACGTTTAGTCTCTCCATGTTCATTCTAATTCTACCCTATTGTATAAGGGCGTAAAAGAAGCGGATAATTTCCGTCCGATCAACCATCTGAACAATTATGGAACGAATACGTAATATAGAAATAGGTATCCGGTATTTCACTTAGAAACAAGATAACATATAGGTGGATTACTACATCCAAACAGGCGGGGAATACAACGTACTTTTCTTTCGATATCTCAATGATTAGTCTATCCATATCCACTATGATTCTACCCTATTGTATAGGGGCACAAAAAAATAGATAATTTCCGTCCAATCGATCATCTAAAGGATTATGGAACGATTACGTAATATAGAAATAGGTATCCAATATTATTGTGTCCGACTCCGACTCCAAAAATAATATCGCTTCAATTGCATCTCTATCCATAGTCCATACTACGGCTTTGTTTGTTTGAACTTAGGCTTTTTGGCTTATAGCTTAAAGCCAGCTTTTTGACTTAAGCAGTTTAAAAGCAGTTAGTTTTTAAGTCAGGCTAGACTGTTTGGCATCCTAGCTTTTTGATAGGTTGGATGGTGTAGCTTATTACTAGAAAGTCTAGAATACCCCTGTTATGTTGGTTGGCAACAAGCCTAATCTCTGTCATCTTGTAGCAAGCTTAATTAAGCATTGCATGGCACAACAAACCAATTGCTAAACTAATCTTGCTTTCCTTGAACCAAAAGAGAGGGCACATCAATTGGCTGGTATTTATTTTTAATTTCTCAAACAAACTTCTTGTGAGCACAAGAATCCAACCAACGATTTTAGGTGGGTACTCTAGTCAAATGGAGATATCATACAAATATCTCAAATATGAATCAATTAATAACCCATTAGCATCAACCATTCGGAGCTCTAAAATCTGGATAAATTAACAATTTGAGAAGAACAACAGTCATTTTTTTGTACTGTTAGCATTCATGTTGATATGAACATAGAAAAATTGAACCAGAAGTCACACACAAGCATTCACAAAAATCGAATAAGATTGTGCTGAGGTCGTCGATGGTGTGGACGACGGCGGCTTCATTGTCGCTGGGGTGGTGGCTCCACTTAGCCACCAAAGCCAGATCTAAAGAGCAGCGCTAGGGCCAGAGGTCATGGCAGTGGGTGGACGCCACGATGGCGTCGGTGGAGGAGGACGGCGTTTGGGGAAGGAGGATGGCGGTTGGGGGGAGGTCGCTGGTTGGGGGAGATGCAGTCACTGGTGGAAGCTGCAACGCAAAACCCTAGCAGGGCATCCGCGTTGAGCTGGGGGCAGGATAGCGGTGGCCTTCTTAAGGGAGGATGACGGTGACGTGTGCGGGGAGGATGGCTGCAAAAGATGGAGAGATGGGGGAGGAGGATGGTGGTGTCGAGAGATGGGGCCGTCGTCGACGACCCAAACCCTCGCGTGTCGCAAGAGAGGAGGCGCAGCCTCGTATGGGGTTGGAGAATGAGAAGAATTGAGAAGAAAAATTGGAGAAGGATTGACTTATATATCGATGGCATTTGCGGGTAATTTCAATGAAGGTTAGTGGCAAAGGGGTATTTCCATCCCACAAAAGCCAAAATAAGCACCCTTTGGCTTGCTTTTTTGGCTTATAGGCCCTGTTTGTTTCGGATTCTAGGCAAGCTAGCTACTTCTAGTAGCCAAAATCTCTCCTAAACAGTCCAGCTTTTGGGCCAGCTACTGAGAATCTGAAAATCTGGGAAGCCACAATTGTACTGTGACCGAGAAGCTGCAAAAACCCAGCTTCTCACAGATTCTGCGGGCTAGTGCCACTAAAATACCACTAAAAGTTGAAGATATTTACCCACAAATGTCACTGAATAAAACTCCTCGCCTCCCCGTCGCCCCCTCCCCAGAGCCCCCCGCGCCCTTCCTCTCTCCCCGTCGCCCCGTCGTCCCCTCCCCCGTCGCCCCCTCCCCCTCCCTAGATCCGGCCCCGCCGCCCCCATCCTCCCCCGCGCCCTTCCTCTCTCCCTGCCGCCCCATCGTCCCCTCCCCCGTCGCCCCCTCCCCCCTAGATCCGGCGCCGCCGCCCCCATCCTCCCCCCGCGCCCTTCCTCTCTCCCCGCCGCCCCGTCGCCCCTCCCCCCTCCCCAGAGCCCCCCGCGCCCTTCCTCTCTCCTCGCCGCCCCGTCATCCCCTCCCCCGTCGCCCCATCCCCAGATCCGGCGCCGCCGCCCCCATCCTCCCCCTGCGCCCTTCCTCTCTCCCCGCCGCCCCGTCGTCCCCTCCCCCGTCGCCCCCTCCCCCTCCCCAGATCCTCCGCCGCTGCCCCCCTCCTCCCCCCGCGCTCTTCCTCTCTCCCCGTCACCCCCTCCCCCTCCCCAGATCATCCGCCGCCGCCCCCCTCCTCCCCCTCCCCGCCGCCTCTCTCTTCCCCCCGCCTCTCTCCTCCCCCCTCCACGCCGCCCCCCTCCTACCCCTCCTTCCCCGGCGCCACGCTGGGGTTCGCTGACGAGCTGGAGTTCAATTCGTTCATGTTGTTCCAGCTCCCCTACTCAGACGGATACGGATCCATCAAGAGCCTCTTCGCTGGTGAGGCGGGTCAGGATGTGAGCAGCGTGATGAACAATGACATGAACAGTGTTAGCCTCTGGAACTTCGATGAGTTCCCAATCGATGGCGCTGCTTTCTGATGTATGCTATGTGGTGCAGTTATGCATTCAGTTGTAAGCATCTCAATTCACCATCTCAATTTTTGCTCGTCATGTTCATATACACACAATTCCTTTTCTCAAATATTGTTTCTTGGTACAGGAACGTCGTTGATCAATGCTAAAACGGTGGATGCAGCTGAGAGTTACTCTGGGATTTGCTTGCTTGCTGATGAAATTATATTGTACTGTTTGAATTTGCTCGTTAGATCCTATATGTGTACTGCCGGCCTTCTGATCAAATTATATTGTACTTTGTGATAATTTGTGCTACTCGTGCGTGGTCTTTCGTATTGTTGGTCAATAGTCCTATGAATTGATCATGTCGGCAATGTCGTCTATTGCTGATGTTGTGATTGTTAATGTCAAATAAGTTTCTGAAACTGGTCCTCTCGTTTGTATGTGTCATCTACACATCCTGTCATTGTTGAGTTGGATTATGTAAGAAAATCATAATGTTCTGAATTCAGCCAATTTTGTTCTGAAAATCATAATACATGTGCGCCTTATATGCCTATGAACACCTTTTGTACGCTCCTTTTGTATGGAGATATGGTAGTTATCCATATTAATATTTAAAATTATGATTTGGAGTCAAATTTATTGTCATGAAATTTTAATATTAGTTTTTCAATGTTTGAACTAAGTACTACAAATTTACAGTATGGATATCTCTTCTATCAATACATAATCAAGACATCAACTCACCTAAGGGTATTTCAGTCAATACACCTATCAGGATACCAGCTGCACAGCTAGAATCCAAGATGCCAAAACAGGCTAACTACTCAGACCAGCTGCTACTCAGACTAGTCAGCTACTCAGAATCTCCAGCTAGCTACTCAGACCAGCTAACTACTCAGAATCTACAGCTCCCCCAAACAGGCCCATAGTTGTGGGTGACTTATGGCTTTTAAAAGCTTGGTTAAAAGCCATCTATTTATTTAGCCTTTGGCTTTTTAGCTTTTAAGACAAAAAAAAGCTGAAACAAATAGGGCCTACATGTCTACTAGGGCCTACATGGCATATAAACAAATTAACATATGAATCATTTATGTCATTGGAGAAGAAACATATGCTCAACAAAATTGTCATATATGAGTTCAAAAGTAGCATGGCTTCAAGTACACATGTGAATTTAAATGCTAATTTCATTAAGAACTTAACATATATGACCAGATTAAGCATATATTCAACAAATTGAATTGTTTTTAGTGCTCTTAGAAGGCTAATTGCACAAGATTTAATATTGGTCATCTCCGCCGTAATAAAATCTAATCTTGATTATATATGACAGTTATAGATTAGATCTTGAGCTAAAAATGAAACTTACTATTGTCAAATATTAACAAATCAAAAATCAGCTTGCTGAACAGTGTAGAAACCTCCCTAAAATCAATCTTTCAATCCTCCACAGAGAAATCTATTGATTTAACAGGATAATGGCGTTCTGCACAGACCAGAACCAAGCAAGGATCACCACTGCCTAGAATTAACAGAGACCAACAAAGCATGTACAGCAAGCTGAATGATAGCAGTGAAATGAAAGTAGCAGATTTAGCTCAAGGATTAATCTACCATCACATCCATATATAATCTCAGGAATTTGTCATTTCATCACAGAGCAATCAAATCACAGAAAATTCTTTGCAATCTTCCAGCTAGTGATAATCACAGACTAGTGAAATATTTCACAAAATTGCAAAGAATCAACAACTAATATACTCACAGTAGTGGTGATATTCGAAATCACCGAGAAGACTCTGAAAAGGGGCAAGGCACGCTCACGGCGCTGACCCAGAAATCCTAGCACCCCCTTGTGCTGCTCGCGGTAGAGGAGTGAGGTAGACGGAGATACAATACCCACTCCAACCTCGGTTGCCAAGGCCGGAGACGAGGGTTAGGGTTGACGCCGCACAAGAACACCAAGAACTCCGGCCGAGACAAAGAGCTGGGCATCCGAACGGGCATGGGAGGAGACGAAGTCTCCTCCCCTTATCGTCTCAGCCGGCCCACTGACAGGTGGGCCCCACCTGTTAGCCTCTCTCTCTCTCTTTTCCTTTTTCAATTGGAAAATTATCGAAATGCCCTCGCATAACAACACATAACACTAGTTTTACTCACATACTACACTTATATACACTTTTCAAAGCACATAAATCTGAATTTGCTAAGTCCTTAGCCTTTGATCTAACTTCATCTTCTCCTTGACCTAAACCACTTTTCCAAGTGCCACTCAAGCGACACGGTTTTGATCTAAAATAGTTTACAGTATTCTTGTCAACTTACCAAAGTACTCTTTCTTGACTCGGTCCTCATCTTCTTTTGCAAGCAATCGCCATTCTTGTCACGTGTAAGTACACCACTGATTTGCCACATGTCGAGAAATTTCTCCCGTTCTGGTGCAACCAGTCACTCAAACTTTACTTCAACATTTCCCGTCTTTCTCGTGCCATACTTGAGCTCATCCATCTCACCCTAACATCCTTGATCGTTCTATGCCTCAACTCCATAAACGTAGCCCCGTTCTTTGCCATTGATTATGATTGACTCTAAGCCTCCCTACATCTAAAGACAAAAAAAATTATTTTCAAAGATAAGTTCTTCACAACTTAACCCGCGTTAGCTAAAACATGCATCATAAAACGCATATGTAGTGATCTAAATCAAACCAAATCATGTCATGACTCAATTTCCCAGAAATCCCAAATTGTTCAAAGCAACACAGCACAGCCGGTCAGATCGCCAGTTCTGACTGGTCTGACTGCTGGTGGCGATTAGTCATATCGCCAGGGCTGGCCGATCTGACTAGTAGTTGGTCTGACCGCCACCTCTGACTTGTCAGACCAGTAAGTGCTTAGATACTATATCGACTTTAGTTATAGATACTAGTAGTCGGTCTAATGATTTTGGCCAATATAGCTGAAATCGATATAGTATCTATTACAATTCACTTGTAGATCACGTCTTAAAAAGATACTCTATTTAAAAATTAGTAATTATAGATAAGTCAAAGATCAAAAGTCAAGAAACCAAAACAAATAATCCTTGACATTCTCACGTTATCCTTCAACAACAGCGCGGAAAGGATTTGGGCACGGCTACTGCATCACGATATTTCAATATGTCCGTCTGTTCCTATCATGATCGAGCAACTGCTTGTTTTTAGTTACCACCTGCTCTTTCTACCGGACAGGTATTATTTTGACAAGACACGTGAGACCAGTAAGACGCCACGCACGTGACAGAATACGATGCATACCAATAACTAATTGCATATAAGCGCGGCACACGCCGCGCTAGCTACCATGTAGACCAAAGTAAAAGAGACGATAATTCGCAGGGGTTTAATAAAAAAAACGAGGACACATGTGTAATTTAGGAAAAATCAAAGGTCTTTTTCGTAAAAAACCGAGGACCTGTAAGGACCTGTACGTAAGTAAATAAGGGCCTATACGTAATTTTGGAAACCCGCGGGGCGCTATAAAAAAATTTTTTAGGGAAAAAACTTACAGGGACTTTTTTAAAAAAACCAGGGACCTTTTTGCGAAGAAAAAGGACATTTACGTAATTTCGGAAAACCAGGAGGGAATGGCCTCCCCGGCCGTACGAAAAACCGGGCGCCGGGGGGCGACGTGGATAGCCGGGGGGGCCGGAACCCCAGGTTTGTATAGTTGATGATTTAGGGGGGAACACAGAGTGCTTACAGAAGTTTAGACACTCCAGCTTGTGTTGTACGTTGTGTTGTACAGGTTGAGGCACAAGACCGAGATAGGATGGCCCGCGGTGAGGCTGAGGCCGCAGCTGCGCCGTTGCCGGAGAAGATGGGGTACCATGATGGCTGTCCCGGGTGCGCCGTCGACCGGAGGAAGGCGCTCAACCCTGGTATACCCTACAAGCAATTCTTCCGCATCTGAATTATTTTATCATCCTCGTCTCATGTATGTATAACCAAGCATATGGGACTGCACTTTTAGACCATGATAGGTGATGATTTTGTCAATGTTTTTTTGATACAGCAGTGGACGACGGAGAAGTTAATACGGATGACGCATATGATTTTAGACTCGAAAAATCATTTAGAGAACCTACTTTAAGAAACCGCTCTAATTAGTTTGGATATTTGGAGAAGCTAAAAATGTAAGCCCAAAACTTCTATAGATCAGGTGATGTGAAGGACATTTGAGTTTCTTTTCTTTTGTTCCTTGAAAAGATTGATCTCTTACTTTGGTACCTTCTTAATTAAGGTGGAATTAGCTAAGCTGAGGAGGTTCCTAGACTGATGATTTCCGTTTTGTTAGACATGTACGTCACGTACACAACCAGGAGTCCAAGAGATAAGCACGGCTGTTAATGGAGTTTGTTTCCTTGATTAGATTTCCTATCTTTGGCATGTATTATACGTATCCTAAAAGTCTTGACTTGACTTAAAAGGCATGACTTGGCCTGAACTGTGGTTCTTCCATCTCCTTGTACTCTATTCGAACGATATATCAGAAAGCAACAAAAAAAACATGAGCAAATTAAATAAATCCAAATAAAAAATCAAATAAACTTCAAATTGAGATATTCCATTGTAGCCAGATAGATCTTGAATTTGGATGAATTTAGAACTAAGTTTCATTAAATTTAGAATTAAAATGAGTGAGAACGGACTCTCCAAAGTTTAAATTAGGTTTAAATTTAAAAATAAACAGAGGAAAGAGTACTCTCTCACTAATAGGTGGGGTCCACTGGAATTAGTTTAATTTTAAATTAATTTTCCAAAGAAAAAGGTTTAGGGGTTGACATGTGGGGCCATATAATGTAGGCACAGTAAAATAGGCCTATTTGTTAACCGATTTAAAAAGGATTTTTAAAGTGGATAGGGCCCATATGCCATAGAGTCAATTGCTAACTTAATGAAATAGGACCTGCACATCAGTGAATGATTAACAAAACTTAAGCATGGTCATTAACTTAGTTAATTACGTGTCTTAATCATAATGATGGGTGAACAGGGGCGTTGTCTTCTCGCCAAGAAGAGGGAGGCTTGTCATTGGCAAGAGGGACCACAACGGTCGATGAGGAGGGCTAAAATGGATCGCCCGCACCGAACCACACCTAAGGGTGAGGCCACACGGCCTAATTCGGTGCACAGGGCGATCGACGGCTAGCTAGGCGGCGGCGAAGCACGGGCGCATGGCACCACGGCAGCCATGGCACCAAAACTAAATTAAACACTTGGGGAGCACCACGGGACAGAGGGGAACTCACTAGAGGTGAAGACGGAGCTCGAGGAGGTGTGGAGTGTGATGGCGATGTGGACTGGGTCGGAGGTAAGGAGGTCGACACGGGCAGTTCACCGAAGTGGGCGAGGGAGGTCGGCGTCACTCAGGATGGCACCGTAGCTTCCGTGTGGTGCTTCTGGTGTGCCGAATTGGATAGAGGCACGGCGAATCGAGATTAGCGATGGTGAGAAGGAGGGTGGAAGGCGCTCAAAGGCGAGGGAGCAGTGAGAGGACAATTGGGGGCAAGGGGAGGTCGTACATAAGCTTTATAGCCGGGGGGAAGAAGGTGGCCATTGGAGCCACATTAATGTGGGAGAAAACGATGGGGGTATGTGGGTGACCAAATAGTGCTCTTCCTTTTGGTCATTGTCGAGTTTCTCGAACTCATTTGAACATTCAAGCCATTTCTAGCGGTGCAGGAATAATTTTCTTAGAATTAGCCCTCCAATAACTAAGCTTCAGATTATTGAGAAATTGTGTGGCATGTCATGTTTTCCAAGGATTTGTATGTGCTATACTATATACTAGCAACATAAGCGCGGTGACACACTGCACTAGCTACCGTGTGGACCGAAGTAAAAGAGACGATAATTCGCGGGGAAGTTTTTAAAAAAATCGAGAACACGTGCGTAATTTCAGAAAAACCAAATGCCTTTTCCGCAAAAAACCGAGGACCTGTAAGGACCTGTACGTAACTAAACGAGAACCCATACGTAATTTTGAAAAACCGCGGGGGGGCTATCCTGCAAAAGGATACGTAATTTCGGTGAAGTGGAGGGGGTTTCGGGGGAAAACGTGGCAAGGGTCTTTTACAATAATCGAGGACCAAAACATGATTTCACAAAATTCGAAGGGCTTTTTTGCAAAGAAGCTGGAGGGGCTGGCCGGGGGCACTTCCCCTGGTCTTAATATAGGACTAGTAGCGTAAGCGCGGTGTCACGCCATGCTAGCTACCATGTGCACCGAAGCAAAAGAGACGACAATTTGCAGGAAAGTTTTTCTAAAAAAATCGAGGACACGTGCATAATTTTGAGAAAACTGAAGGCCTTTTCCTCAAAAAAACTGAGGACCTGTACATAACTAAATGAGGACCCGTACGTAATTTTAAAAAACCGTAGGGTGCTATCCTGCAAAAGGAAACGCAATTTCAGTGAAGTGGAGGGGGTTTCAGCAAAAAATGTGGCAGGGTCTTTTTGTAAGAACCGAGGACCAAAACATGATTTCGCAAAATTAGGAGGGCTTTTTCGCAAAATCATTGACATGGAGCCATGGAGGGCTGGCTGGGGGTGTTTACGTAATTTTAGAAAACTGCAGGGTGCTATCCTGCAAAAGGATATGCAATTTCAGTGAAATGGACGGGGTTTTCGGAAAAAATGTGACATGGTCTTTTGCAAAAACCGAAGATCAAAACGTGATTTCACAAAATCCAGATTGCAAAATCGCTGATGTGGAGGGGTCACTTCCCCGGTCATAATATATTATAGGGATAGACTATTGCACAGGCGACTGAAATTTTTTTATGTTTCAGTCATCTAAAGTTGCACTTTGAATCACCTGAAGTTGCACATGTTTTTTTTGGAGGGGGCTGCAATTTAGTTGATTGAGCTCTGAATCACCTAAAGTTGCAGCTGTTTTTTTAGGGGGGGCTGCAATTTTAGTTCATTGAGAGTGTAATGTCAGGTGATTGAAACATAAAAAAAATTTAGTCGCCTGTGCAATAGCAAAACTGTATATTATAACGATACGAAGGCTAAGAAGAAGAGGAAACCTTGCCTACCTTGTTGCGCACTTTGGGGAGCCGATAATTGCGTATATGTACTTGTCTATGCTCCCGGGGTATGTGACAACCATATAAACACTTGGCCAAGGAAATACCCGAGCTATCCAGCAAAATCAAGATTTGTTTTCTTTTGTTTTTTTTTTTGAAGTGCAAAATTAAGAATTCCTTGGCCTGGGCAAGATGATGATCCTGTAATTGTAGCTCATAGCAAACTAGTCCCAGCTTATGAGCAAGGTTTTTATTACGCAGTGAAGTTATGCAGAAGAACAAATCCACGATAGAAACCCTTGGAAAGCGAGGCGCAAGAACGCAGAGGAAAAGTAGCGCTTTGTGAGTTAAAGCTCGAATTAAGGATATATGCATCTTGGACTAAAACTGCAGTAGAAATGTTTGATATCATCTTTTCCTGGTAGCTTCCCTATCCTACACGCCCACGCATCAACGCATGCATCATCTTATGAGTTAAGCAAGCTTAATTAGTCGTGTTGTACTCGGTATCTCGACCCATGGGATGTATCTGTCTGTCATACATGCTTGCGTGCGGTGGCCAGTGTAAGGGGAGTTCAGACTGATTTCAGCGTCTGACTTTTGCTTAAAAAACCGAAAATTAATATGAATATCTCGATTTTTAAAAATAGCTTCTCAAAACCGCTTCCAAAGTAACTATTCTAAGCCGCTTGTAAATGCTGTTGCTTGTAAATGCTGTTGATCGGTCTCTATCGTTTTCTCTACGTCCGTGTCCTCTAAAAATTATTTTTCAAATTTTATTCTGAAAAATAATTTCAAC
Organism: Dendrocalamus latiflorus; assembly: GCA_017311315.1. Taxonomy (NCBI): domain Eukaryota; kingdom Viridiplantae; phylum Streptophyta; class Magnoliopsida; order Poales; family Poaceae; genus Dendrocalamus; species Dendrocalamus latiflorus. The sequence goes on from CM029645.1 coordinate 26,386,155, forward strand.
CGTTACTTATTCTATTTCAACTAAAATCTATCAGCTGCAGGTGATTAAAACACGCTATAACTCTGTATAAGTGGCGAGTACGCAACTTCTGTATACGCATGTGGCTCTTGGCCGATGCCGCGCTGCCGAATCGATCAGAGTGGTTAAAACATCAACCATCACATCGAATCTCATGATTTTGCAGGGGAAAAAAAGATATGGGTTCCGCTCGGTTGAACTGAAAAACAGTAACTTATGGTTAAAATTACACTGTAGTTAAAGGTGGCTTATTTGATGTAATTAGATTTAAAAATTTTAAAATAGAAAAATATGTTAGCTCATCACGGACAACGCAAACGAATACAGGAAAAAAACCGGTAAAAAAGCTGAAAAAACAAAGTTCAGAAAAAGACAAGATTTAGTAAAAAATAAACTATAAGTCAGAAGGTTAAACCGAAATGAGCGGGACGATGAACAGATAAGTAAATGAATATTTCTTTTTTTAAAAAACAGGGCAGAGCAGCTGTCCTATATTAATTAACAGAGAGAAGCAAAATAGGGCACGGAAGAAGGTTTACAAATAGAAAGAACATAGACAAACGGCCTATGTAATTCAATTACTGTGTTACAGGTGTATGGAAGAACTCCGCTAGTCTCGTGGCTCCTTGTAACCGTCATTGAACAAAAAAAATTTCAGATATCCCGTTCGTTTTGGATCTTCACGTGACAACTATTACAAGCATCGTCAATCTTTTTTATGGTACTCCGGAGGTGAGGATGACCCACTTGCACCAGCTGAGCTGCTAGTTCCTCGAATTTATAGACGAATGTACTGACGGAGGGCCTGTTCTTTCCCCTGAAACTGGTGGTTTTTGACTTTTGCTACAGTACTTAACTTTCAAACGAAGTATTTTCTCAAGACGAGCTCTACATGTTAAAAGTCTAACATTTGTATCAGCCAAAATCGCAAGTGAGCATCTGTCTCTCTGTAATCTGTACCGTAAATAATTAAAATTTAAAAATTTCAGTTAAAAAATATAAGTCGCAGTCGTTGCCAAACAGGCCCGGAGTTGATGTGCGAGAATTGTGGAGAGCAGCAACCCGGAACCGCGGCCTGACGTAGGAGCTGATGCGATGCACTAAAAGCCAAAACTAAAGGGCGAAAGGCAAAGAGAATAGAGCCACGATTGCCATCAGCTGCGCGGTGCATTCTTTCTGCGGACCTCAGATCATTACTAGCTAGACACCTCAGCAAGCTCCTTTAATTTAGTGTACTTACTTTAATAATAAGTGCACTAGAGTAAGTACAATAGTAGTACGTTATTTGCTGGCTTAATTTCGAGACGAAATCTTGCGACCAACGGGTGGTTGTTTTACAGAGAGGATTTTTACAGACAGAGGATGTGTTCGTATTAATTTTTACCGATGATTATTTACTGTAGTTTATAACTTTTGACGAAAAATAAATAATAATTACTGAAAGGAGTGGTTTTTAGAATGAGAGAACGAACGATGCAAAAAAAAAAGGGTAAGAAATGTATGTATGTGACGAGAACGAGAGAAATAGAGTGAGTGATACACTTGTGGCCGTTGTCTTATCTCTAGAGTAAGACGATAGCGAGAGAAGTAGAGAAACCGCTTCGAGAAGCCGTATGTTTGTATTGGCTTTTAACTTTTTAAACAAAAGCCAATACGAACAAGCTCATTACAAATGGTTTGGAAATATCATCACAGACGGTTTTTGAATCGTCTATACTTATAGGTTTGTAATACCCTAAGTGCATTACGGAATTATCAGTGAAAATAGGTCTCCTTCAGTTCATCAACATTCTCTGATTGCGTTGTTTGCGCTAATTGTGCTATAAAGCAGCGTAATCGGAGAATGTAGATGAACCAAGTAGACCTATTTATGATAACAAGATCATCGTAGCCATATCCATCTAAGCACAATATACAAGAACTAAGACATCAACAAATAATTTTCACATGCATCATATTCATCCAAGCATCAGAGAAGAGAGGGGAGGGAATCGGATGGGGCTGTGAACAAAGTACTGGTGTCGATGAAGGAGAGGAGGCGGCAGCGTCACCGTTGTGTCACGACGGTGACACTGCCTAAGACACTCTTATGACAAGAGTGCCTTCTGCAGTGAATCGTGGCGTCACAATCGGACGCAGAGGAGCTTGGAGGAGGCGACCGACGCTTCGATCGGTGTCTTGGGAGAGCTAGCAGGTGGATTGGTTTGAAGTGTATTTGGGAGAGGCATGTAGGGGAAGCATATATAAGGGCATTTAGATAGCGGAACCGATATGTCGTGACGCTTCAGTTTGAAAGTTTGAATAGATGGGGGAGGCAAAATATCATAGACGGTTTTTAATACAAACCATTTATGATAAGGTAATATCATATATGGTTTTTAATACAAACTGTCTGTGAAGTATCGCATACGGTTTAAATAAAAAACTATATGTAATATTTGGCAATATTACAGACGGTTCTTGGTAAGAACCGTCTGTAATATTTCTCTTCACAGACGGTTTTCACTATAAACTGTCTATGATATTTTTTTTCACAAATAGTTTATATTAAAACTGTCTATAATTGTACTTAATACTGACGATTTTAGTTAATCGTATGTGATAAGCTGTTTAATATGACTTAGTTTAGAGTAGTGGAACGAGGCAAGATAAATCCCAACAAAAGCTTTAGCGTCGAAGAAAGCTGGATAATATACTTAATTTCTGTGAACACATCGGTGCTACTACAAGCATTCATGCGTGCTAGCTACAAGCAGCCAATTCCGAATTGGTTTGGTGGACATACACACATTCATGCATGCTAGTTGGCTAGCTGGTCGATCTCAACTTTTCTTGCAGTTTCCTCAGATCAACAGTGTGCGAAGGGAATCCACCCCAAGCACGTGCCCATTGTTGGGCTCTGTCTCGGCGTATATATTCCGATCGATCTATCGAAGCTGAGATATATTAGAGATCAGTTAGGATCGAGCTAGGCAGCAAGCTGCAGCAACAAGCTAGCTAGTGATTAATGGAGGGGGACGAGGGACGACGGCGGCAGGCGGCGGCAGAGCAGTCGGCGCCGTTGCTGGACAAGGCCACCGGCGGCGGCGGCAACAATGTCGTCTACTTTGAGGGTTGCCCCGGGTGCGCCGTCGAGCGGAAGAAGGCGGCGAACCCGGGCATCCCCTACGGCAACTTCCTCTACGTCTGGATCGTCACCCTCTGCACAGGTACCAAATCCAACTTCTCATCAACATCCATCCATATATAGATAATTGCTTCTTTTGCTATCCATCGCCACTAATACATGCATGTTTCTCCATTAATTTGCATCTGTTAATCTGCACATCATTAGCCAGCTCTCTCTCTCTCTCTCTCTCTCTCTCTCTCTCTCTCTCTCTTTGAAAAGCATGTATATCATTAGCTTGCTTAGGTAGACTTGTTCTCTGCTTCCTAACTATACCCTCCATCTCTGACCGATTAACATGAACTAGCTAGTAATATACAGCTTGTTGCGTAGTCAATCAGAATTCAGAACCGATTAACGCGTGTTGCAACTAATTAAGCTAGATATATAGACACTAGCTGCAGCTAATTAAGTGGTTACTAACTAAAGTAGGTGATCGAGCTGATTAAGGGGCTTGATGCTATCTGTACGTACGAGTTGGCTCAGCTGCTAGTATACATCGATCGTTCGATCTCCTCGTCAATTTGCAATTGGGGTAATATATAGCTAGGTGTATCGATCGATTATTTTAGACAAGTAGTAACTGAAATCCTGTATATACGAGGTTCTGCTGTCGTACTACTTCTTTGTCTTGTTCAAGCTTAGCTAGTAGCTATCCCATCGTTAATTAGCATAAATAATTGCTCTGATATATTGATGTACTAGCTAGCTACTCTCATATATATTCCGTCGGATCATTGTGGCATGCATGGACAAACTTAATTACTCCATTTTTAAGTTGTAGAGTAGGCGGTATGTTTTTAGCTGTGGTTTATAATTTATGATTGTGGTTTATATTTTTAAGTCGTTTTAAAAAGTCTATCTTAATAAGATATTTCAAAACAGTAGTAGAGAAACTCTCTTATTTGTTTATTTAAGAAAAATCATAAACTATAAACTATAAGTCGAAAAGAACTCGGCAACTCTTATATGTCATATTCCATCGGATTACTGTGGCATGCATGGACAAAAGTAATTACTCCATTTTAAGTTCTAGAGTACGTAGCTTCTTTTTAGCTGTGACTTATAACTTATGACAACGGCTTATGCTTTTAAGTTATTTCAAAAAGGCTATCCTGATAAGCCGTTTTAAAACGGCGGTGGAGAAGTAATCTCATTTGTTTGTTTAAAAGAGATCAAAAACTATAAGTCATAAGTCGAAAAGAACTCAACCGAGCTACCTTTCTAGCTCGTTAGCTTAATGAGCCGAGCCTCCTCGCTAACGAGCTTTATCGAGCCGAGTCGGCTCGATATCCACCCCTAGTTGTCAATGTTCAGCGTGTGGTTGAATTGGTCATGCTCGTATTGGCTTCTAAAAGCTACTTTTTTCTACTTTTCTACAGTACCTAAATTTCAAATTGAGCGTCTTTTTCAGGCGATGTCTACTAGTCGATTGTAATACATACCGTAGTTTTCATTTATATCAGCTATCGCATGTAAGTGTCTCTCTACAATAGAAGTGTACCTAGCTGCTTAGGGGCGTTTGGTTCGCAGTACTAAGTTGGATGGATTTGTCTCGTCTGGGACGGTGTGGCTCGCTCGATTATATCGAACGACGCGGTACAACATATAGGCGGAATATTTCTCACCAAATCAACTAAATGGAATCATCTTGTTCGGGATGGAACCATTCTATCCTGTGAACCAAACAATGGGACAATGCCTCATCTCTCATCTCAGATGGAATGGTTCCATTCCACGAACCAAACGCCTGTTGTTTGTTTCGCGGTACAAGTTTGATGGAATTGTCCTGTCCGGGACGGTGTGGTTCTCCCGATTTTCTCGAACGATTTGATACAGTATCTGGGCGGAATATTCCTCACCAAATCAACTAAATGGAACCATGTCGTTCGGGATGAAATCATTCCATCTTATGAACCAAATAAAGGGATGATGTCTCGTCCGGGATAAAATAGTTTTATCCCGTAAATCAAACGTCACCCCCTCTTCAGTCCTATCTTGTGAACCAAATAAAGGGAAGATGTAATAGTTTCATCCTGTAAACTAAACATTATCTTTTTTTACTCCTATCTTATGAACCAAATAGAGGAATGATGTCTCGTCCGGAATGAAATACTTTCGTCCCCAAACCAAAGCGTCCAACCCCTAATAAAAACCGGCCCCCACTCTGCGTGTCGGTCGACCGATGTATGGCCCTCATCCTGCCGCCTAGCTACCAAACAATTGATGCCAGGAAACAGCACATGGAACTTAAGACGGTACTAGCAAGTAGGTGTGCCTGTCAGAATTTGTTTGCCCAAAGCTCCTTGCATCTTGCCGGTCACCGTCAAGTCTGACAAGATCGATCGTGGGCCACTCGCTAGCTGCAATCTTCCCATGCTGTGCTGCGTGTTAAACTTAAAATTCTACCGTATCATGGGTTGCGCATGCCAGTGTATATAACAAGCCAACCGGCGTTTGATATGTAAGTATATATTTATGTAGCAACACTGTAGCATACACTGTAGCAAGGTAGGACCGCACATAAACGTATCTACTACAGTGTGCACTACAGTACATATGTGCCACGCATCAGATGATGATTGGCTTGTTACGTAAATTGATGTGTGCATACAATAGAATTTTTCGTTAAAATTGAGCTGTACTATGTGATTATTTTGCTCTAGATATTTTTTTTAGATAATGGATATAAAACCCGGCCTCTATATCCACAAGTGATATACACAGCCAAAAGTTACACGAGCTCTAAGGCCCAAAGCCTCAACACTGAGGAGCACACAACAGCAAAAAGGATAACTTAAGAACTAAGAAAAATCTAGAAAGACTAAGCTTCAGAACTTCTTCTCCGTCCTTGCTTTCAACCAAGCCTCTAACCTTCTCCACTTGAGTCATCCAAACTCCGGTCTATCCTGTGAAAAGATGAACCTCCGAAGCGACGTCTCCAAAGAGGCGACGAGAGTCGCCGACGCCGCCCGCCTCACGGAGCTAACACCTCAAAACACAACTCTTCGTTGCCTCCAACAAGCGACTGTATTCCTCTAGCACCCGCCGCCGCCTTCCTAGCACCCGCACTTGTTTGTTCAAACAGTTGTGTAGTATATATACTAATTAACGCTTTTAAATATTTACTTCAACCTTTTTTTAACGACTTCATCCTTGTCTTAGAGAAGCGGGCAAGCCGTTCCACTAGCTTGATACACATAGCATCTGACCTCAAATAGATACCATTTTAGATTACACACAGTCAAAAAAATTTAAAAAAATTTAGCCACTGGTTTAAATGAAAGTATTTATATTTGTTATATGAAACTGATATTAGTTGACTTGAAATCAAACATACTTCCATATTATTGTAATTTTTTGATACTTTTGTACTGACATGTAATTAAAAAACTAACGATTAAATATGTATATCGGAGACCATCCTGTCAATATCTGGCATGGATGACAAATACAAAAATCGGAGGCAGTGTATACATCAGTCGACCGAAAACATCGATGCCAAACAATTAAATCGATAGTGATAAGTAGTACTATTGGACCGGTCTGCCTGCTAACGAATATAGATGGAATTCAGTTTATTACCCAGGCCAGTAGTCCAATGCCAGCCAGCGTCAGGTATCATCATTATGAGTGACCCTCTCTCCTCCGCCCCAATTAATCCAGTCTTATTCGTTTTTTTAGCAAGTAATACGTATGAAACATATCAGCATGTCAGAATGGGATTTTTTTTGTATTGTAGAAGTGGATATATAGTACGTGTTTCATTTTCGTCTGCAAAAGTTTAGTCAGGATTTTCCTCTCTTTTTTTGGGAGGGAGATCGATTTTTGCTCCGCTAAAGCGATTGACAGACTCAGAAAAAGCTCCTAAATCATTAATTATCACAATAGGTATGCAATTAACCATTAACGACAATAGAAAGACAATATTCCACGTTAGAGCAACTCCAGCAGGGCCCTTACTTGAGTCATCATCCTATTTTTGAGCGCCGATAGGTAAAAAAACTCACTCCAGCAGGGCCCCTACTTGAGCCCTCAAAAGTAGGGGGTCCTCAAATCTCTCCCTCGAGCCCTCATTCCTGGGGGTCTGGAGGGAGCCCCTACTTTTGAGGGCTCAAGTAGGGGCCCTGCTGGAGTGAGTTTTTTGCCCCTCGGCCCTCAAAAGTAGGATGAGGATGAGGGTGGGTCCTATGTGTCATCCCCTCTAAGAATGAATTTGAGGGTTCTATTTTGAAGGCTACTGCTGGATTTGCTCATGCTTCAGGGCATGAACTCTAGACCACTTCGAGAGCAACCTTCCGTGTTACTGGTTGACAACTAGCCTGCTAACGAATATAGATTGAATTCAGTTATCCAGGCCAGTAGTCCAATGCCAGCCAGCGTCAGGGACATCATTAACTCTAGACCCTCTCTCCTCCAGTCTTTTTCGTTTTTTTAGGATTGTCTTGTACGAGTGGATAGTACGTGTTTCATTTTCCTCTGCAAAAGTTTGGGCAGGATTTTTCTTTGGTCAGGGTCTCTCTCTCTCTCTCTTTTTGGGAGGGAGATCGATTTTTGCTCCCCAGCGATCGGCAGACTCAAGAGAGAAGCTCCTAAATCCTTTCTCAACATGTGCGTGTATGCACACAACTTCAGTAAAGTATATATTTTTTAAGTACTTACAACCTTTTAAGAATCATTTGAAAAAGACCAGGATAAAACCAAAATGTTTTTTTTATCGTTGCTCATACAGTGGCGCCGTGTCAACTTGTACTGAGAATATGATGATTATTTTTCTCCCTATAACCAGTAACTTCGTAGGCCTGTGTGTTTTTGTGAAAATACCTTGCAAAATGAAACAAAAAACTAAAAGTTCAGAAAAGACGAAATTTATGAATAGTGAAAAATAAGCCGGAAGTAGAAGCTGAAGCCCAAATGAGCACGGCCTTGACAATGAAAATTTATTTGTAGCATATGCAGATTGAGACAACAGATCTGTACAACACATGATCTAATGGGGGGGGGGGGAATTTCAGAAATACGGCAGTAGCGGTGGCATTTTGCATATGGGACAAGGCAATTTCGTTTTCAGGGTCACCCGCTGACCACCTGGACCCACATAATTGCATCTGGTCTGGTCTGGTGGTCCCTGTTCCAATCTACCACTCCTCCATCTCCATGCCGCGTCCGACGATGTCTGATGTCTCCACCAATGGCGAGCATTTTCGTCCCCCCTAAAAAATTCCCTGGCCGCTATACATTCTTTCTTTAATCTCCGTGGAGATGACGCAATGCGTGGATAAATCCGTTTAGCGCGGTGCGGTGTAAGGATCACGACGGCTCGCGTGCCAACGACCACGCGGCGCAGTTCGTTTTGGCTTCTTCCTCCTCTTCCTGGCGTTCCCGGCGCGGTTTAGGTGGGAATGCCGTAGACCGCACTCGCACCAGGGCGGTAGGAGCGCGAAAGGAGCCATCTTTGGTGGTCTCGGTGGCCCTCGGAGCCGGCGCTCGCAGCGGAAGAGGCCATTTCGGGTTCCTCGTGTTCTTTCTGGTTGGGTTAACAGTAGGGAGCTTTTGCTTTGGCGTTTCTGGATTCGGTTCTTGAGGCCACGATAAGGCAGCCTGACCGAGGAAAGGTGGCATTGAGCGTTCTCTGACCTCATTTCTGGCTTGGAGCTCCTATTATTGTTCTGAACTTGGAGGGGTGGAGAATTCGTTGGTTGCCAACAATGGGGGATGAGGGGGCTTCGCCGTTGCTGGAGGAGGATTACCATCCGGGATGCCCTGGCTGCGCCCACGACCGGAAAAAGGATCTCCAGAGGGGAATGCCTTACGTCGAGTTCTTGTATGTCTGGATGATCTGTCTCACTGCCGGTACGGAATTCTCTTCTTGCAACCTTATCTCTTGAGATTCTGGGGAAGGTTCTGCTTTAAGCTCATAAGTTTTTAGCAATTTTGGTGATCAGATGTACGAATAGCAGGTCACCATAGTTCTTGCAGTTGCCAATCTAGGGAGGTGCCCTGGAAGAAGAATAACAGAACTTTTCTTAGAATTGGTTGCGATCTGAATGTCACGTGTTCCATAATGTGGTTCTTGTGGATAGGTCGATGGTTCTTTATGTCAAATACAGCATTTATTCTACTATGGGAAGGTCACTGTACCAGGAAAACTTATGCCTGCTACTATATCGTAGGAGGAGCCTACACACAACTACCTTGACAGGGTCTCCAAATGTGGTGCTGATTTCGCTGTTCTTTTTGTATGTCTTACAATGCAACCTTACCTCATGGGCTAATTGTTCGTGTTGCTAGCATTATAGTCTTCATATCACTCTTCTCTATCACTCTTCTCAGAGTTAGCTGATTCTTGTGTGAAGATGTTCTACCCTGGAGATTTATTTGATAGCATACACTTTGTAATGGAATATTGATTTGTGAAAAGGCTGCATAACCGAATTTCCTTAATTATGTCATGTTTGTTTACCCAAGCCTTTTTTTAACGAAATTACCCAATCTTTTGATATCACAACAATTGAGCAGCGGTTCAGACATAAGACTTGAGTGATGATGTGTACCTGTTCCCCACTTCCGCACATGTCCTAATCTTCAATCATGAAAGCGTATGCTAGATCTTTATTAGGATTGAATTTTCCTGAGTTCCTTTCTCATGATCTTATTCAATAGTTTATTTTTTCTTTTACAAGAGTGGAACATCCCTTTCTATTTTGTGTCGAGGATATTACTAACTGTCTGGTTTTCTGGAGAATATTATTTTGAAAAATTGTGCATGAAACAGTTGAAATCTAAGTATCTTACTTCAAATGTGCTTAATTTGAATTGAAAAGGGCGCTATGATATTTTTTCACTATTCATGTTTTTTTCCAGCATATTCTAATTGTTGTTAGAAAATTTTGCTGAGTACTATGCAACATCTATCAAGTGATCCCCAGTTAGCGTTACTCTTCTAACCGAACATATGTTGACATCAGCACTTGTGGATCTACAAAACATGATTGGAAATTTTTTAATGTTATTAATCTTACCATGTATCGCATTATATTCTTTTTTGCATATATATTTTCCATTGCATATTTAATGCTTCTATTTTTCTCTTGGCCTTTCCAGCTTTACCAATATCATCGCTGTTCCCCTTCTTGTATTTCATGGTACGTATGATCATTTGGTTCTCTTTTTCTGGTTATTCAGGATATTGTGTTACATACTTACATGACCAAATCTGGACAGTAATAGCAATGTTCATTTTTTAATATTTCGGTCTGTCTCAGTTATTTTTCATATCTGTGCACACATGCATCTCTGAAGTACCTTTATTCTTTAGCTAATAAGTCTTTGTATTATTTCTTACTCCTCCACAGGTAAGAGACTTGCATGTTGCAAAAAGAACAGAAGATATCGGGTTCTATGCTGGCTTTGTAGGTTAGTTTCTTATAATTTCCTGATTTGAATTTGCGATGGTTGAGTTTAATGTTTATAAATGGTGAACACTTTGTGATTGTCTCATATGACCAATTACATATTTACTGGATGTTTCTAGGTGCTTCATTTATGTTTGGTAGATGCTTGACTTCTACTGTTTGGGGAATAGCGGCAGACCGTATTGGGAGGAAGCCAGTTGTAGTGTTTGGCATTTTCTCAGTGTTAGTAACATTTTGCCTTCTTTTTACACAACACCAGTGTAGATTAAAGAGTGGCTTTGTTTACTCATGTATTTCAATTCCTTTTCTTTTGTTAGGTGAGTCTCTAACTTAATTTCTTGGTAATATCTCAGGGTGGTCTTTAATACTTTGTTTGGGCTTAGTGTCAACTATTGGATGGCAATAGCTACAAGATTTCTCCTTGGTGCTTTAAATGGTTTACTTGGACCAATAAAGGTATGGTGAATTTGATAGCTCTTTTTTGAAAACTCTTTTATGTTAAGACTATGTATATTTGATGACTTTTGTGCCTGACTTTTGCAGGCTTATGCTATTGAAGTTTGCCGACCTGAACATGAAGCTCTAGCATTATCACTTGTAAGATACAAATGTCATATGAATGCACTATTAGTTTATTTTTCCTCAATGAGTTTGATTTTGACATTCACTTTCTTGTAATTTTAGGTCAGCACAGCATGGGGAATAGGTCTCATCATTGGTCCTGCTCTTGGAGGCTACCTTGCAATGGTATGGCAGAGAAAATTTCACAATGTTATGCTATAATAAATTGTCAATGCTAACCTGGTTCTTTTTATTGCAGCCTGCAGAAAATTTTCCAAATGTCTTTTCACCTGACTCATTCTTCGGAAGGTATCATTTCGTGCTGCCAAACTAAATTACCCTAGATAATTGTTTTACAGAAGACTTACTTATGATGCAAACTTGCCAGGTTCCCATACTTCTTACCATGCTTATGCACATCAGTTTTTGCTGCTGTTGTTCTCATAAGCTGCATATGGATGCCGGTATGTGATATTGCATTGGTGTTAATTTCCTTGATTGTGCAGTCAGTGTAATGGCCAGTCCGTAATTGCATTTGTTTCTCTCTCTCTCTTTACCATTTTGTGTGCCCTGTGGGAAACCTTATGACGTGGGCTTGAACACAAAGTTGCTATATTGTATATTCATAAATATATCCTGCTGAACCTCTTACTTCTTGACAAATTTTTTCTAGGCAATCTTAAAAGCAATTTTTTCAGACATACTGTTCAGAGTTCATAACTGAACTTTAACACATTTTCTGAATATGGTTCAATAACTAAATCCATGACTCTTATACTGTAGGTAACTAAAATTCTATCCTAATATGGTTGTTTTAGCATTTGAACCTCTTTTGTGCAAGAGAAAAGTTAGGTACAAACTATATATTTTTACATAACAGAAAATACCTTTTTATTTTCTTTTTCGCCCCCAGTAACTAGTGGCAGGAGTAAAAGGTACATCGATATTGGCCTGGACTTTTTCGGATCGGCTACAGGGCTAGTCCCAAACATGCAAAAGTCCTTCATCCTTCCGATCTGCTGCGATCCAATAGATCTTCAGACCGCGCAGCGCATATTGGCCTGCAGTTCAGCATCCTTTCCGATCAGCTATCTCGGCTTACCGTTGACAACCGGCAAACTGTGGAGGGTTGACATTTAGCCTTGCATCGACAAATTTCATAGGAGTTTGCCTACTTGGAAAGCACACCTTCTGTCTAGGGTTGGAAGGCTAATCGCTGTTAAAGTGGTGCTTTCTTCCATGTTAATCTACCCCCTTCTTTGCTTGAAATTGCTGGACTGGGCACTAAAGGCAATTGACAGGAAACACCGTGCTTTCTTGTGGACCGGGGACAATCTGCACAAACCAGGCAAATGCTTAGTGAGTTGGCAACAAGCATGCCGATCCCTTGTTCACGGAGGCCTCGGTATTCCTGACCTCACGCTCACTAGCGTTGCCCTTCGCACGAGGTGGGAATGGTTGGCGTGTTCTGAGCCAACAAGGATCTGGCAGTCTGTCCGACAGCCGCAAGATGCAACCGTTCAGAGTTTCTGCTGCGCGTCTGTTGTAATCATTTTGGGCGACGATGCATCCGCCCGGTTCTAGACTGACAGGTGGTTGCAGGGTCAGTCCATCCGAGACCATGCCCAAGCCGTTTGGGCAATGGTGAGTTCGCGCCACAAAAAGAAGACCCTGGTAAGGGATGCTCTGCAAAACCGGAGCTGGTTGATGCAATTACAAGGGCCCTTATCCTGGCGAGCCATCTGTGAGATGATTTCTCTTTGCCCGGTACTGAGCCTAGTCCATCTGGAAGCTAGGGTTGAAGACCGATTCCTTTGGCATTGGACATCGCATGGCAGATATACGTCCAAATGAACCTACAATACCTTCCTACCTTGCGCCAATCACCTTTGGAAGAACTTTGCGCCCCTCAAGGCTAAGATGTTTATTTGGCTAGCCCTCAAGCAAATGATTTGGACGTTCGCAAGACTTCACAAATACAACATCCCAGCACCCCTAGTATGCCTCTTGCATGACCAGCAAAATGAGACAATTGATCATCTCCTTGTCGGTTGTCCGGTGGCCAAACAAATTTGGCACCGCACCTTCTCTTGGCTTTCGCTCTACCTTCCTCATTTTCTCGAGTAGAGCCTGCAAGACCGCTGGTTAATGGTCAGAAGAACTACGCCCAAGGACAAGCGCAAAGCAGTGGACTCCTTAATCATCCTCATAGCCTGGATGATTTGGAAAGAGAGGGATTAGCTCCGATTCGACCAGGGAAGATTCATCATCGACGATTGCTTACTCCGTGTTAAGGAGGAATTTCTTTGTTGGTCGTCCTCTGCCAAATCGATGCTTAATTCTCTAGTCGGGTGTTTTTCCGGTCGGCAAGGATCATGTTCAGTTTAGGTTGTTGTTGGTTTTCCCTGTAGCTTGTAATGGCTTATAGTATTCCGGTTTTTCCGTATTCTGTAGTGGCGGCGCTCTCTCTTTGCTCTGCCGCGCTCTTCTACTTCGATTCCCAGCTCTGCTTTGGGATCTGATGTGATCTCTACTTGTATTCTTCTTCTCCTTAATGAATGTCGCGCAAAGCTCCTGTGTTTTTGAGAAATGGCATGAAACAGTGAGAAAAGGTTATGCTTTAAATTATTCCATCCTCATTGATTGACTTTTATACTTGTATGTTGGTTCTTCCTCTGCTCATTGTAAAATATCTCAAAATGCATTTTAGGAGACGTTACACAAGCATAAAATCAGTGAAGATGGAAATCAAAGTGTTGAAGCTTTGGAGGCCCATCTGATTGATCCGAAAGAGAAGGTTGAACAAAGTGGTAGTTCGGATGCCAAGAAGAGCTTATTCAAGAATTGGCCATTGATGTCATCCATAATTATTTATTGCGTCTTCTCCTTTCATGACATGGCTTATACAGAGGTATTGTTTTATTGTCTCAAGAAAACCTGATGACTAATTGTGCTTTAAATAAACTTGTGGCAAATGGTAAAAAAAAATATTAGCAGTGTCAGAATTGATGCATTTTATATTTTTACGAACCTACATATCAGAGATCTGAAGGGATTTAGTGATCTGTGTGCGTGCTTGCTATGGTATTGTCTATGGATGGTTGCTATCACTGTGGATATCAATTGTTAACTGTTAGTGGTTTTACACTTAACTGAGCTCTAAAACCATTTTGTGTTTCAGGAGACATAATATTTGATGTTTAACATGTCTTTTTAGTGGAATACAGACCATAGATATGAGCTTATAATAACAATGAAATGTACTGTTACAACAGGATAATACAATATTGTTTACAGTTACAGTCTTACAGATGTCCTAACATAGAACAGTGGCTTGCCGTAAATTAACTTGTTACTGCAAAATGATTGTACCGTCAAGAGTTCAGCTTATTGTCGTGTTTATCATATATTCATTGACAATCACAAGTTTCTCTGGATTTCTTCTAGCTATTGCACTACCTGCCTAAAACAAATTTTAGCTTGTTTTTGAGCTAATGCTATTTGAAATCAACTCAGGTGTTCTCTCTTTGGGCTGAAAGTGACAAGAAATATGGTGGACTGAGTTTATCATCCGAAGACGTAGGTCAAGTTCTTGCAATTACAGGTAGCAATTTTTTTGTGTGTGCTTTCACCAGTGCTGTTAGTGTATTTATGATGTAGAAAAGGACTTCTGTAGTTTGCTAGTGTAGTTCATGTATCAACCATTAAGTTGCTAGGGAACAGTCTGTGTTCTACTCATATTTCCAGAACATTAACGGCAGTGCTACTATAGAATATAAACATTTGTAGCCGGTTGTGACCTGTATGGTTGAAAACAATTGTTAACCATAGTTAACATACCCCCAGAAGCTGGACAGACTCTGCAAATTATGTCCTTGATCCAGCTCCATTGTTGTGGCTCTTAGTACTTTGTACACCCAACTCTGTTATTTGTGGTATAACAACATTGAGAGTATCTTACCTCTTCCATTCCAGGTGCCAGTCTTCTTGTGTATCAACTCTTTATATACCCATCTATCAATAAAGTTCTTGGACCTATCAAGTCTTCTCAAATTGCAGTTGTGAGTAATGGATGCTATTATTTAATTGTTCTCTCTTCTGGCTGCATTTCTTAACAATTGTGATTGACCTTGCAGATTCTGTGCATACCTATTCTCTTTGCCTATCCCTATATGACACACATGTCAGGACCTGGATTATTGGTCATTCTGAATATTGCATCAGTGATAAAAAATAATCTTGCTGTGAGTACCTTTTTTCATCCCATTTTAGAAACCTTGTTACCTGAATTTTTATTATCAACTCTGTAGATAGATGGCAGTAGAGCAGTTACTGCACATGGCTGTCTAATAATGGACATATGGTTCCCATATACTTGGCCACCACTTAGGAGTTGTACACTTTTCTTTTTCTTTTTCTTTTTTCCCTTTTTTTATTTTGAATAAACTATATCATATATGTTATCTGTTTGTCACTGTAACTAAAGTTTATCTCATGTTAATTATTATCATCTGTGATCATTATATCAGGTTACCATCATTACGGGCACTTTCATCCTTCAAAATAATGCTGTGGTACGTAACCCACATATTCAGCTCAATTTCAACACATTTTATAAAAGATCTCTGCTGCAAGTCTGCAACTGACTGATGACCATGCAACTACTAACAGCCTCAGGACCAAAGAGGAGCTGCAAATGGATTGTCCATGACAGGAATGTCCTTTTTCAAGGCTGTCGCTCCAGCAGGGGCAGGCATCGTGTGAGTATACTTTGTTCCTCATATCTTCTGTGAAATACTTGATGAGTTACAAGTTAAAATGAACTTACATCTCACGTACCTGATAACTATATCGAAATGTAATGTGCTTGAAGCGTTCCAAAAGTAGGGAGCGTGACATGTGTACTATACATTGGATTTACTACTGCTGCACTGCTGGTAAATCTAATGGAGAAAGTACCTGTTCCATGCCAAGCATGAACTTCTCCTGTATTTGACGTCTTGTAATCAATATCAGACATTATATTGTTATTATTATGCTATAGTCCTTGAGTGGCATGGAGTGTCAGTTTTGCACACAGCCGCATGTGAGTTTCATGGGATGAGCTAGCTAATCAGCCTCCGTAGAAGATACTGCCAAAAATTGTTCATAGTTAAGCTATTAGGCGTTTGATGGTGTCCTCACCCCACATTATTATTTTTCCATAAATGCAGATTCTCGTGGGCACAGAAGCGCCAGGATGCTTTCTTCTTTCCAGGTAAAATTTGTTTTATTAGAAAATGCCACAAAGTATACCTCCCCCCCCCCCCCCCCCTTGGCCAAAAAATGCTGTCAAATTTGAACGGAAGATTCCTATGTACTGGGCATATATGTCAAACTCACTCCATATATACTTGTTAACATGTCAAGTTTTCAACCAGTAGAGACTTGTGATATGTTACTGTTGTGTAATTTTCCTCCACATTCCACTCATACAGGTGATCAGATGGTGTTCTTTCTGTTGAATGTCGTCGAGCTACTTGGACTTTTGCTCACATTCAAACCCTTCCTGGCTGTGCCAGAGAAATATGATACAAACTAGATTTTCAGTTGTACTAGAAATTTTTGGATTATTCAGATGGTGAAGGGCTTAAGCACGCCATTACAATAGATGGGTCTGTGAGGAACGGAAGAAGCAAGTGTTGGTTAAATGTATTTGTTTGTGACGTATGTAATAGCAGCATTTCAGTAAAGGAACTATATATAGTTGGGTAAATGGTGGTCAAATTGATTATTTGCCTTTTGATTGGGCAGGCATGTACACCGAGCTGCTACATTGTCTCTACTAATATAAAAGGAGGGTTTGTCCGTTCACCATCTCTTCTTTGCCCTCGTATGAGAATGAGATACGACCCATCATATATAGTGTAGGTTAGGCGTGTCAACTGTTTTTTCAGTGAAAATTTTAAGGTCTATTTTGAACATAGGAGTGTCACAAGAAATAGTTCAAATATTTTTGTAGAAATTAGAAAAATATAAAAGAAACCTTAATTTTATTTTTTTTCAATTAAATCACTTAGCACAAGGTAAATTGTCTTGAGTTTTGCAAAACACTCTGTTGAGAAAAAAAAATCACATAGCTTGAGGCATGAGATAAATTCGCAACCTCACATTCAATTATATCTATTATTTTTTGATACCGTTGCAATGCACGGGCATCTTACTACTAAGTAGTAATGTAAGAGACAACAACTCGAAATAATTTTCTGGAAATGAAATTAGTATGTCCCATTCTACTTGTGGGGAGATTTGTCTTTCTTTTGTTGACTGGAAGCTCATTCTTGGTTGATGCCGAAAGTGCTCTCAGTCTTACAAACATATAACATCCTGAAACTCTTGAAGCAAAATTGGGGTCCCTTTTTTTTTTGTAAAGCAAGATTGGAGGTCTAGTTTAACACCAGAGCAGTAGGAAACTGAGCCGACAACAACTCAACAAGCATTTGCTTGCAGAGCAGGAGCAGGGGGCTTCTGAGCCTGCTTGAAAGCTCTGGATGGCCTACCATGCATCAGCTCAGTTATCAGGTGACTGTAGGAATAGCACGGAAGGACAGGAAAAGGCAAGTTTGTTCCAATGAAATCTTCGCTTAAGGTGAGCTGTTCAGTCGTGGGTGTCGGTTTTAGATTGAACGGCTCGTGAAACACTACCGTATGCTTGCTTTCTGCACCAGCAGTTCCCTAGCTACCTCGGCAGCTGGAATCGAACTATTCTCTGAAATTTCTGCATTCTAAAGAGAGCCACTGACTTACTGCTAACCACCTAACATACGTCTGTACAATACAGATACAGATGAAGAACAGCCAGCTTGTGCGGTTGGACGCTAGCTTCTGGTATAAGTTGGAGCTCCAGACCTCTAGCTCGGTTCCGTGTGCCCGCAGCAGAGGCAGTTTGTTAGGTAGATTACATAGCTGAATCAAGCCAAAAGAAGACGATATATCGGTCGAAATGGGCGGCGAGGAAGCGGAGCTGCTAGTGCCGGTGGCGGCGGAAGGCCGGAAGCTGGCGGTGTACCAGGAGGAGGGGTGCCCCGGATGCTCGCAGGAGCGGAGGAAGGATATCTATATCTATCAATCGATCGATCAATCTATCTGTCTGTCTGTCTGTCTATCTATGCAATATAATCATCCCTATCTTTATAATGAAGAGTTGAAGACTGGGGATAATCTGCATTGCAATGTGGTAGTACATTATTGTTCATCGATCCTTGTGCGGTTGGGTTCTAGCTCGGTCATGTCGAAATGTAGGCAGAGCTAGTTACCAGTAGTTGTTTGCTCTTCTAGTGTTGGGCTGCTGGCCTGATGGAGGATATGTAAGTCCAATGGCCAGCTTGCGCCTGCTTTGCTTGTTGTCTAGCTAGTTAGCAAGTGGCTGCATCCAGCATTTGCATTTGGGATGGAAATTAGTCAGGGAATGTACAGTGTTTCCGGAAGAGTAACCCATGCTCTGCAACTCAACATTGTAAAACCCCTTTCGCCAAGCACTCACGTTGTGATTCCGAACGGGGCAAGTATATATCTAAGATCCAGCATATACCATGCAGCAGGAGACAAAACCTACCAACTGCTACAGGAGCACATGCTGCTTGCTTGTCCTAGATTAGGAGCTACTTAGGTTGGTGCTCTTATTCAAATTAATTAAGGGAGCAGTTAACTGCTAGCAGCTTAATTTGTTCACATTGCATCCATCACAACATCCCTTAACCGAACTGCGCACTGCGTTTGTTTGCTCGACAGATCTCATTCCTGACGAAAGCTACTTTTGCTTCGCTTTTTTCAGCTTTACCAATCCCGTGCCTCGCCCCCCCCCCCCCCCTTTCTCATCAACTACTCTGCAGATCAAACTGCGATAATAC
Source organism: Dendrocalamus latiflorus (assembly GCA_017311315.1). Lineage (NCBI taxonomy): Eukaryota > Viridiplantae > Streptophyta > Magnoliopsida > Poales > Poaceae > Dendrocalamus > Dendrocalamus latiflorus. The sequence continues at coordinate 26,405,204 of CM029645.1, forward strand.
ATCGTGTTAGCCTTCAGGACACCTCAGCATGACTGCACAAAAATGCATGGCATGCATTCTGTCCCTTCAGTTCACGGTGTCCCGCTAGAAAATAGCCTGTTAGAATCAACGTGCAGAGGATGATGGAAAAGATAGAATCCCCACAATTGGCAAGCTCCAAAATGAACTTGTTTTCGGGTGGCATTTTATACATACAAAGCTCCATGAAGCTGTTTCAACCTATCAGTAGCTTCACAAAAATTCTAGAAAACAAGCTATTTGACTATTTCAACTACGCAATTCATGTCCAGGATTAGCATCAAAGGGCCATATTTTGATTTACATTCCTAGTTTTCATCAGATGACGTTGGAGCTCGAGGGCACACTCGCAGTTTTATCAGTCAAGATCTCTATTACTTTGTGCAAATAACATCTCCCCTTTTCCTTTTTGATGTAGTCACTTAACTTATTTATTGATCTCTTTATATCCCTTTTTATAGGTTAGACTAGTCATCTCACTTAGAGGTATTCCCATCATTTGTACATGCCCAAAAGCCTATAAATACCCCATGTATTTCTCATTTGTAACTTGAGCTTATAAGAAATACAAGAAAACATTCAAACTAGTGCGCACCTGAGAGGAACCATCGAAACCCCCCGTAGGCCACCGATAGGAGTAGTGCGGTCCTCTTGGACCTCTGAACCTGCATAAACCCTCGTGTCACTTTCGCTCTCGTGGACACCATTCCGTAACATGGACGACGTCAGCAAGGATCTTTCAGATCTCATGAGTAGATCACAAGTGAGCAACTCGCTCAAACTCAAATTGACTAAGCCAACGAATCATAAAATTACGAGCTTAACTATTTGTCTCTACATCCAGTATATTCACCTGATCATCGACCGATACAACATATGGGTTCTTGACTTTAATCTAAATTGTGTGCCCTTGAGCCTTGATGTATGATTGTATACGAGCCTTCCAATAAGATAATTTGATTCCATAAAAAACGGGTAGCTCGGTTAAATACTTGTTTAATGCCATGGCTCCAAAGACCGAGAAGACCTAACTGGACTCTGATACCACTTGTAGGGCTGGTGTGGCAACAGAGGGGGACAAATGACACCTTCAAATTTTCTCTCAAGTATTCACTGATCCTTCCTTCTAATAGCTACTGAGCTATGAAGATCAGGATTAGAAGGCAACACCAAAGTGAACAACTCAAGAAACCAAAATCCAAAGAACTCAGGCTCTAGCAGTCAGACCGGCTACCATGGGTAGTTTGACTGGTGCCTGGCGGTCTGACCACTGGCTAGCTGCTGGTTTGACTACCCTCTAGCGATTTGGCCGGAGTAGGGGTGAAAAGTGCATACGAATTATCCGGTTACCGTATTTGATAGGATGCGAATATGGTATAGATTTTTCCATCCGATTAACAATTTTTATCCTATTCGTATTCGAATTTGAATTTGCATAAAAATATGGATGCGAATATGGTATGGACTTTGACCATCTGAAATATTATTTTATCCTGACTATCTGTATCCGTATTCATATTGGACAAAGTAATATGCATATTTTATTACAATATGACTAATTAGTTAGACAAGTTTTTAATTGAACGTGAATTCATGTTTCTTTAGGTGAAGTAAACGAATTAGAATGATTAAGCATGATTGTACGATAATAAAATGTCATTAATGTCATCATACTATATAAGTTATGAGGATATCTGGATCTGACCGAATTGAGTAGATATTCAATTCGAATTCATATCCGGCATTTGTCTGGTCTGCATTCATATCCAACGTTTGTTTGATTCATATTTGAATCCGAAAAAAATATGGATGTGAATATGGATTGATCACTATCTGATCTGTATTCGATCTGTTTTCACCCCTAGACCGGAGTAGTGGCGGTCTGACCGCTCCCCTATTCCAGAACTGAAAAATTAGCCCGACCAGATGCAACTTTTGGTGCAACTTCAAAAATCCAAGTTCAAATGATCTAAAATTTTGCATACACCTTGCATAAAAGTCTCAGAAACATAGAACATCCAAGGATTGGAAGAATCCATGTCAAATTTCGGACCTTTCTTTAGAATAAGTAAGATTGCATCAAAACTGGGCAAAAATCAAAAACTCAAAATATGACTTGCTCATGGGTGAAAAATAGTCAAGATGGTTCTAGATATATTTTTACATGTCATAACAAATAAGAACTCACAGAAAATTGAGACAAAAACTCTTGGATTAAGAAATCTCACAATGACGTCAAATCCAAGTAAAACCCTGGCAACTTCAAAAACTTGTCAAACCTTATGCCTAGATGGATAGGGATTAATTTCTATGAGACATCTCCATCACTTACTTATCTTTGACATCCTGTAAGATCAAGAAGGAAAGAGAGAAAATTGTCGTCGATACAAGATCAGACAGTACATTTATATGCACCCCTAGTCGAATTTGAAGATCGTCGAGGATGCGAGGGGACACAACGAGAATCACACGAATGACCATGTGTATTCAATATGGATGTCTAGGGTTACAAAATGGCTTCTCCTCTCCACTTACAAGAGGTGCTATTTACAGAGTGGGAGGAGGAGGCTAGTGAAGTTACAAGTTTGCCCTTTGGGCCTAGCTTATTCCAAAAAGGTATTTTCATCCTTCATGCCAAGTGGGTCCTGCCGCATCCAAGGGTCTCCGAGGCCGGTCTGTGGACCTCCCCTCGTGGTTGGCCTCTAGGGTCAACCTCCAAACCCCGCCCAAGGTTGGCCTACGGATTTTTGTCTTGGGTTAGTTCCCCTGACCTCATATGGGGTTGGTCTCCGAACTTCATTTCAAGTCCTCAGACCTTGTCCGGGGTTGGCCTCCGAACTTCGTCTTGGGTCGGCTCTCGGACCTCGCCTAGGGTTGGCCTCCGGGCTTCATCCGAGGTGAACTCTGGATCTTGGTCAAGGTCGGTTTTCAGGCTTTGTCTTGGTTTCTTGGACTCTGTTTGAGGTGATGCGGACCCTGTCTAGGGTAGACTCGAGACCTCATTCGGGGTTGATTTCCGGATCTTATTCGGGGGTTGATTCCCCAATGTGTGTCGTCACGCCGAATGTGTCATGGCCCTGAGGTAGCGTGGGGACCCTCCCTCGACAAAGATCAAAACCAACAAGATCAAGAGCAAATAAACCAAAACAGAGGACTCCATGAGAGATGAATATATTTGACGTATTGCTACTTGAGGATGAAGATTTTATAGCCACTCCACCTAAAAGACAAAAAAGCACTCCACAGCACTCATGCTTCTCAAACCCTGTAACATTCTGAAAATTTTAAATTTGAAAATATGAAGTTTTTGAATTATATTTGCAATATATTCTATTTTGGATTTGGAGTTTATGTTTTACATTGGAAAATTTGGTTGAAGTTCCAAAAATTGAAAAGTACAAGAAAGGAACAAGGAGAAAACAAATATGGTTGAACAATAGAATATTAAAGTTTAAAATAAGAATCTGAAAAGATGATCAATAAAATACAGGGAGAGAATTGGGTTTAAAACATAAAATTTTATTTCTGAAAATAATGGCATGAATAGCAAGGGGTAAACAAATTACAAAAGGTCAACATTTATGAACATATACATACTTGTGCATAATAAGAAAAAGGCACCTAGGGAAATGAACCAGTAAATGGGGAATAAAATAATATATATACATAAGGCATATGAAAAAGGTCAAGTAAATAATCAAGACCTAAAAAATACACATATATATACACACACACAATAAATAAATAAATAAATAAATAAATAAATAAATAAAAAAGAAGAAAAAGGGGGTCAGGCAGGCCACAGCCCGGCCCAACCTCCCCTTCCTCCCGCGCCCCGGCTCTCTGCCGCGTGGCCTGCGCCCCGCCCGCACGCCCTTCCCTCTCTCTCACCGCCCGCGCCAGCTCTTTCTCCTTTCCTTCCTCCTCCTCCGCGCGTGCCTGCCATTCTCTGCGCGTGCGATCTTTTCTCCGATCTCCCTCGCCACCCCGTGATCCTCTCCGTGCGTGCATTGCCCCGTCGCGTCGCCGCTCCTTTGCACAGTCCCTGCCACGCGTCGCTTGCCCGGTCACGTCGTCCCTGAGCTCCGCGCCCTGCACGCCTCCTCGCGCCGAGCCCCGCACCGATCCACTGCCCCGCGCCTTCCCCGCCCCCGGTCTTCCCCGCGCCGCCCACTGTTTCTCCATCCCCCCTCGCGCTATAAAGCCACCGGCTCCCCCAATGCTCTCCACGCCCCCTCCCCACCTTCTCCTCTGTCGCCGTGAGTCGGCCGACCCGCCTCATGCCGCCCCGGCTGCTCCGGCAAATACCCTGGTCGTTGGACCGCGTCACCTCGTGTCTACACCTCTCCTCTGCCCCCTCTTCAAGTTAATCGAGAATTGGTTCACCAGAGCTCGCGCATTGGTCATCTTCCCCAACTCCGGCCGAAATCCGCCGCCACCCACGCCGCGCTTTTCTCGGTGACTCCCGGTCCAATCCCCCACTCTGGGAGCACGCCTCGACGTCCCGACGCCATCACAACTGCCGGCCGCAGCTCCCGCTGCCCGTGCGTCACCGGCGCCGTGCGCATGCCCGCGCCGCCATGGAGCTCCGCTGCCGGCTCGCCTCGGGTCCCCTCCGGTCGCCCTGCTCACCCAGGTAGGTTCTGGGAACACCACCGATGCTCGTGCGCACGCCGCCCTCTCCCCTCTCTTTCCCGGCCGCCGGCGCCTCCTTCCCACCCCCACCGCCGGCTGCCCCACGCAGCCGCCCGGCCGCCTCGCCGCCGCTCCGGCCTGGGCGTCACTTTCCAGAGCCCCCTCACCTCCCTAGCTACCCATTTTGTCGGTCCCCAACCTCCCTTCGGCCACCGCTCGCCGCCGGCAAGGTTCCCCTCCATCGGCTCCGACTTGCTCTGTTCGGGGGCTGCTCTCCTCGCTAAGCTCTTCTGAAATAATTCCCCTTTTTCCAACCGCTAAGCTTTTGCTGCTCAGTTGGCTAGCCCAATGCGCTTAAGACATTGCCTCTCCCTCAGATCCTGTGTTCAAATCCGGCCGATAGCACCTTTATTCCCACCTTTTTACTCTACTTTTTGTAGCTCATTTTAATTAATAAAAATCAAGGAAAATTAAGGAATAATTCAGAGAATCAAATAAAAATTAATTAGGATGTAAATGAGATTGTTGATATTTAAATTTGGGTTAGTTCATATATGATTAATTAAGGTGGTTTGAATAATGGATTAAAAGACTAACCATTAATTAGGACATCAATAAAAGAAGGTTATGCTTAGTGACCAAGGTTAATAAGGATCTCAAATAAAAATGCATTCAGGTTAAAGTTAAAGAAAATAAATTGGGCGATATATTAAGACCCCAACAACAAGGCTTTTAAAATAAAAGATTATCCTTAATAATAAAAGTCTATGCCCCAAAAATTTATCATGCCACCATTAAGCAAATCTCAGCAATTTATATTTCATTAAATAGCAATAATGAAATATTACCTTGTACAATAAACTCTGCCTAGATAAATGAATCAAATATAGAGCTAAGCCTAAGAATAGTTAAAGTATGAGCAAGCTAATAATAGTGCCATTAATTAAATCTTAACACTAGCTTTAGTACATATTTATATGGAGTATAATTGTATATATATATATAGCAAGCCGGGACCCGTATAAATAAACCATAGCTTAGTAATAAATGGAGGTACATGAAATATCATACCACAAAAGGTTATAAACATAGGCTATAAATTTAACTCGGTAAACTCAGATTTGCAAACATCACTCATATATATATATCTAAGATCCAGCATATATCATATGCCCTGAACATTAGCACTCGACAAAATACACCAATTCATAGGTTTAACCTAGCTCATGGAACTTCCTTGATAAATACCAAAATAATAAAAGAAATTGCTAATAAAAAGATCCATTCATCGTACTCTACCATCGCCCTTACCTCAAATAACCCAAATCACCCATTAACTCATAATAAAACTAAATTGAGTTTATTCGGATTTAATTGGATCTTTTCGAGTTATTTACTTTTATTTGGATTCAGTCGTTTGCCGCGTAATTAGAAATCGGAAGTCGTGAAGATTCAATGGATCAAGCGAGATCAAGCTCGAAGTGAAGATAAACGCCAAAAACTCAAGAGAAAGCATCGTGTGAGCTCAAGACCGCGGTAAACCGCCCCAGGCGAGTCAATACTTTGATCATGTTGAACCTACTTATTCTGCAAATTACTTTGTTTTAAATTATCAAATTGCATGCTGTTACTTTATATGCAAATACATGTTTAATTTAAGATTTTAGTTATACGCCCATTGTTTGCTTGATTAATATTACACCTCCTTTGGAATACTTGAATATGTGAACCTTGTCGCCCTAGCAAAATTATAATGATAACTTTTAAAAATAAGTCCCTAATTATATGCCATGCTTAGTACTGCATAAATACTCAGGGGCACTAAAATGCCCCAAACATCATTGTCATTTTAAATCATGAGGAACTGGTTTGGGCAGTCATGGTGGGAATGAATGGTATGTTTTGACATGATTATTTTATACTCCCCAAAAATCCTAACTTGCTTAAATATCTAAGTGGATGGTTTGGGGGCTGGTATGTGGTGCGGTGAGAGCACAAATTATGGAGTGTGGTAGAACCGCTCAGATACCACTAAGGACTGAATCTTGTCATGACCTCCTGTGTAAAATCGTACAACCACAAGTTTTGCAAAGTGCATCTTAGCCAAGTAGATTTATCGACTCCCCGGACTCATCTCACCAGGAGAGGTTAGAAGTGGATATGCAAGGGCATTAGTAGACCAAAAGGGACACGAAGGAAAGGGTGAAGTTTTCCAGTCGTACTAGCGCGGAGGGAGGGAAGCCCGTACGCTAGTAGCCGTGGGGAACATCCCGTGCAACGTATGGGACCCACCGCAAGTGGGAACGGCCCATAGGGTGAGATGACAAAAGGGACTAGATACTTTGAAAAGTCACTGTGATGGTCTGCTCAACCACATGTCTAAGGAATCGTGTGGGGCAAAGAGTTGATTGTCTCTTGTGGTGAAAGTGTACAAACTCTGCAGAGTCAAAACTATTCGAATAGCCGTGCCCACGGTCAAGGGCGGACATGGGAACTTAACTAGATATAGTTCTATTTAAAAATGTTTGGAAAATGGGAATGGAAAAGCGGAGGGCAGTGGAAGGCCCTGATTTGAATTGTCCTAGGTGTCGTCCCAGTGGTAAGTTAAGCGGCTATAACGCTGAAGGATGTTATATGGTGTGATGCCATACGTATGGAAAGATTATGGTGGTATTAGGCATATGGTGTGATGCCATATGTATGGAAAATCATGTTAATATTCCTTGAACATTATGTTTTGTTCCAAAATTGCTAGGTCTCAGGAAATTTTATATTTTATTTCAAATAGTGGCATTTCTATTCTTACAAAATAAAATATAGGAAGAATAAATAGAGTCGTAAGAAAAGAAGATGGCTGCTTATGATAATTGCATAAAGAAGTTGGTGGATTTATGTTGATCATAATAGGGATAACGATAATATGAATTCTGGGAGAAATAATTTGGTGGAGCCTAAATGAATATATAGGCTAGATAGATGATTTAAATGATCTTTGGAGATTTAGGGAGTATAAAGGTAATTGTTGGATCACAACACTGATACTTAGTATAAATTCTTGGAAGATGTTGACAATGATGGGATTAAAATGATTTGATCAAATACTAGATGGATAATTTGAATCTTGGGAAATTGGAGGTATGAAAATAACTATGGGAGATTTATCTTGATCAATGATAATCTTGGTGGATATATATTAGTGAATCATAGACCTGATCAATGATATTCTTGGTGGATATATATTAGTGAATCATAGACCTGATTAATGATATTCTTGGTGGATATTTATTAGAGAATTCTAGATCTGATCAATGACATTCTTGGTGGATGTATACTAGCGATTCGTAGACTTGATCAATAATATTCTCGGTGGAGGTACAATAGTGAAGTAGTTAGAGATGGATTATAAGGTGATAATTAGAAGAGCAAATTATGGTTGTGGATCAGTAACAAAAAGGATTGGATTGTTAGGGATTAGAATACAAAAGATACTGGTGGATTAATTAAATGATGTCGCTCACTGTTTCGGGGGTTAAATAGTAAATAATATAGGAAGAAAGAGATCGGTGGATTAGTTAAATGATGGCACCCGTTGTTTGGGGTCTTAGACAGCAATCAGTAAGGTAAGTGTGTCCTTGGTGGATTAAATCAATTATGGTAATCACCGTGTGAAGTTTAGGCAGTAATAACAACACTATGGTTAAATAACAAAATGCTGCTAAAAGCGATTTTTGGCAAATAATATAACCCGAGCCTCTCCTTTGTTAAGCCATGCATACTATTTATTTGCATTCTGTGTATTGGCTCGCGGAGCACGAGGTTGGAGTGCTCACACTCGCTTTTGCGGTAAAAATTCAGAATCAGGAATCAAGTCACCTCGCCTCAGCAACAAGATTGGACAAGCTGGCCGAAAAGATGAAGATGTAAAGGGTTAGGTCGCGAACCTCCAGTTGGCTGCCTGTGGGCTTGTCCTGAAGGTCCCACCTGTGTGCTTCGTTCTTCCGTTGCTGCAATTTACTGATTTCGGCCTAATCGGCCCATGAGTAAGTTTACTATTATATTTACGCTTTCGCATGATATGTACTTTGATATTCAGAACTGTAATCTGTGAGCACTATCTACTGATCCAGGGAATAGTGCGGTGGAATCACAGAAGATTCCGGATTGTAAAATCTGGGTCTGACAAACCCTAACCCTTCTGGGCTTCCATAAGGAAAGGTAGGATGATTGGATAGTTAACTGGCAAGTCTCCATTCCATCCTGCACTAAATTCAAGAGTTAAACTATTGGGAGAGTGCCCCCAGCTTTGCCCATTCGGCCTGTTAGACCAAGAGGCACATTAAGCGTGTAAAAGGACTTTTGTAACCCTAGAATTGTGAGCCATAGCAAGGATATTCTTGTAATCCAGCCTTAAGGCCATATATATAGCCTTAGGGGAGGAAGGAGACAGGGGATCCATTTAGTCACCCCACTTCTAGTGTATACAATGCTTTGGATAGCCCTAGTGGACTCCCCATGACCCCTTATTTATTGTTTGGCCCGTAGCCACAACACAAACAATATCAGGCAATCCCAAATATTACAACGAGAAACTTGATATTAATATTGTATTTTAATCACTTGGTGCCACAACATATTATCAACACAACCTCGATTAACGACAATATTAGCTCATGCGTCTCCTCCTTGGAGTGATATACTAGGTGGGTTCTTTTGGGCTGTGGCTTATGTCTGAAAATTTTTTAATTCTGGACTGTTCGTGAGAGACAGTTCACAGAGGGAAATAGTTGCATGCGATTTTGGCCGGTATAACTGAACTCGGTATTGTTTATACTACAATCTATTTGTAGACCCTGTTTTGAAAAATACACCATTTAATGATGAGTTATTGTAGAAATGAAAGCCAAAGGCTAAACATAAGCTAAAAGAACTGAGCCGATATATCCATGGTTCACAGAGTTGGTATGATATTTATTAGGTTCTATGGTAATATATATTCAAGGATTCATTTATTTAGTTTTTCTTATATTCCATTAGTTTATATTTAGTCTTCCAATAAATATGTTATGTTTGGTATTCATGATGTGATCCATGTACTTTGTGTGGCATTCATTCTCTAATATGTTATGGCTACTTTGAGGATTTACTTATCAGGTATAAAATTCAATAGGAGATATGGTGTCGAGGATTTTGCTATATGATCTAGTGGGTGCAAAGCCCCTATATTTATTTATGAAGTAAATATAGGGTTATGAGACTCGATTAGGGCTATAAAAAAGCTTGAGGCTCGTGTGGTGATTGAGCTCATCTTGTCTAGGCTCGAGCTCTAAATGAGCCAAGCTTGAGCTCACGAGCTTCAACGAACCGAGCTTAAATTGCTCGTCAGGGCTCGATTCGACCTTGAATATTGCCGCATATTAACTCTTACCGAGCTTACTCGAGTCGAACTCGAGCTCTCATATTGTTAAAAATTAGTGCATGTTGAATTATTAACTATTACCGAGCTTATTCAAGCATATGATCAAACTCGAACCCTAACTTAGGCTCGCTCAAGCTCGTCTCAAGCTTCTACCGAGTTCGATCTTAGGAGGGTAGACTCGTTCGAGCTCGGCTCATTTATAGCCCTAGACTAAATCCCTTTTCCACACTCGTTGACCCTTTTATATATCCTTGGTTATTAACAATAGGTTTATAGTTGTCATTTCATTACATCTTTACTCTTTTGCGTTTTGTTGCATCATCACTCAATCGCATTCAAAGCTTTTGTGTGTTAGCTTGTCGCGTTAGTGAGCAATCGTTCAACAACATTGTAGTCACGAGATCAACCACTAGACCAAGATGAAATCAAGAATATTGACACAAGAGAGACAGAGAGAAAAAATTGGATGTTGCAGAGAAGACCAAGATGAAAGCCAATTGAATGGTGCAGACGCTGGGTCTCGCGGCCCGGCCCACCTTCTCGCCTCGTGGGGGATCGTGAAAGAAACCCTAAGGTATAGCAGATGCTTGGCAGCTGCCAATCGCACAACCCCTCTTCTCCTCCCCTCCCTCCGTCCATCGCCCCAAGCATCGGTTCCGGCTGCCCACCTTTGCACCATCCTATTGCAGGATTTTTTTATAAATAATCTATATTTTATTTGAAATAACAGAAATATACCCACGCGAATATTTTTTTTTACAGAAATAGGCTGCAGTCGCCGAACCATTGGGCAACTGGAACTAATCGCCCAACGGCTGCGCGACACACAAGTAATCTGTTGGCCGTTGGGCGAAATAATTCCAGTCGCCTAATGGTTGGATGACTAGAGGCGTATATAAATGGACCGCGCGGGCGCACGGTGAATAGAGAGGAAAGAAAGAAGAGAAGACCCCGAGGCCGCACGGTAGAGGGGAAAGAAGGAAGAGGAGAGGAGAGAAAAGAAGAGGGAGAGGGAGGAGGAGAGGGAGAGGAAGGAGAGGTTTCGCGATTTCTGTGAGGTAAATATTTTTTTGTATATTGTAGTTCATATTTTGTGTATGAAGTAGATAATTTATTTAGTGTTAGTATCCATAGAAAATTATAGACGTAGAAAAGAATAGTACAACTTTGGTATAGAAAATTTAGTCAATATAATTATAGAAAAATAGCAGCCGTAGTAACCTGTAATTGTAGAAAATTTAGTAAACATAGTTGTAGAAAATTAGCATCCATACAAAATTGTAGTTGTAGAAAATTTAGTCAATGTTATGTAGAAATTAAGCCTCCGTAGAAATTTGTAGTTATTCAAAATTCAGTCAATAGTTTTATAATAATTTAATAATTTTATATGTAGAAAATAATAATACATAACATTTATGATTAATTACGAATGAATATAATGTCGTTAGTATATTGAAAAATCATGTGTACTGTTACAACTGATATATTCACATTTAAATCGATATGGCATGTAAATTATCGAAACCCATTTGTAATTATTTGCAGTAGGAGAGAGCTCGAGCAGCGAGCCAAGAGTGGCGTCGGTGCACGGTCTACCGATAGGGAGTTAATACTACGAGAGTATTGTAGTTGGTTAGGATAGGCGAACTGTCGTTGAAATGTTAAGTACAGTACATTAGTACTTCCGTAATGTGCGATGCGATTTGACTTGTTGTAACATTGAAAATATATGCAGACACATCAGTAATGCCGATACCCACTACATTGAAAGTGCATTACGGTGTTGGCACCGTTCGTGAAAGTCCGAACGGTGTTGATTTAAGCGGTTTTGCGCAAGCCACTCTGGTACACCCTGACAGCGAGAATGCTTAAATCGCAGATATGATGCATTGGCTTACCCACAGTTTCTCGTTGGACCCTAAGTGTGTATCGTCGTCATACAAGGGCTTTGGAACCGATCTCTCACGGATATTAGATGGTAGTTGAGAACATTGATGTGCACTGTTGCGTGGAAGAGATTTGTACAAGGGTGACGACGCTATGAAAACGAGTACGTGATTTTTGTGTAACCATGCTCAATAGAAATTATACAAGATGGTACGGACCACCATTATTCGGACGTCCACATGTTCGTGAAGAGAAGAAAGTGCATTGCATCATCTCCATGGCCGCGTCCGACGATGTCTGTTGTCTCCACCAATGGCGAGCATTTTCGTCCCCCCTGAAAGATTCCCTGGCCACGACGGCTCGCGTGAAAACGACCACGCGGCGCAGTTCGTTTTGGCATCTTCGTCCTCTTCCTGGCGTTCCCGGCGCGGTTTAGGTGGGAATGCCATAGACCGCACTCGCATTGGCTCCCCACCAGGGCGGTTGGAGCGCGAAAGGGGCCATCTTTCGTGTTCTTTATGGTTGGGTTAACAGTAGGGAGCTTTTGCTTTGGCGTTTCTTGATCCGGTTCTTGAGGCCACGATAAGGCAGCCTGACCGAGGAAAGGTGGCATTGAACGTTCTCTGACCTCATTTCTGGCTTGGAGCTCCTTTCATTGTTCTGAACTTGGAGGGGTGGAGAATTCGTTGGTTGCCAACAATGGGGGATGAGGGGGCTTCGCCGTTGCTGAAGGATTACCACCCGGGATGCCCTGGCTGCGCCCACGACCGGAAAAAGGATCTCCAGAGGGGAATGCCTTACGTCGAGTTCTTGTATGTCTGGATGATCTGTCTCGCTTCCGGTACGGAATTCTCCTATTGCAACCTTATCTCTTGAGATTCTGGGGAAGGTTCTGCTTTAAGCTCATAAAGTTTTAGCAATTTTGGTGATCAGATGTACGAATAGCAGGTCACCATAGATCTTGCAGTTGCCAATCTAGGGAGGTGTCCTGGAAGAAGAATAACAGAACTTTTCTTAGAATTGGTTGCGCTCTGAATGTCACGTGTTCCATAATGTGGTTCTTGTGGATAGGTCGATGGTTCTTTATGTTAAATACAGCATTTATTCTATGGGAAGGTCACTGTACTAGGAAAACTTATCGTAGGAGGAGCCCACACCCAACTACCTTGACAGGGTCTCCAAATGTGGTGCTGATTTCGCTGTTCTTTTTGTATGTCTTACAATGCTACCTTACCTCATGGCTTCATGGGCTAATTGTTCGTGTTGCTAGCATTATAGTCTTCATATCACTCTTCTCAGAGTTAGCTGATTCTTGTGTGAAGATGTTCTACTCTGGAGATTTATTTGATATCATACACTTTGTAATGGAATATTGATTTGTGAAAAGGCTGCATAACTGAATTTCCTTGATTATGTCATTTCTGTTTACCCAAGCCTTTTTTTAACGAAATTACCCAAGCTTTTGATATCACAGCAATTGAGCAGCGGTTCAGACATAAGACTTTAGTGATGATGTGTGCCTGTTCCCCACTTCCCCACATGTCCTAATCTGTAATCATGAAAGCGTATGCTAGATCTTTATTAGGATTGAATTTTCCTGAGTTCCTTTATCATGATCTTATTCAATAGTTCATTTTTTCTTTTACAAGAGTGGAACATCCCTTTCTATTTTGTGTTGAGGATATTACTAACTGTCTGGTTTTCTGGAGAATATTATTTTTGAAAAATTGTGCATGAAACAGTTGAAATCTAAGTAACTTACTTCAAATGTGCTTAATTTGAATTGAAAAGGGCGCTATAATATTTTTTTACTATTCATGTTTTTTTTCCAGCATACTCTAATTGTTGTTAGAAAATTTTGCTGAGTACTATGCAATATCTATCAAGTGATCTCCAGTTAGCGTTACTCTTCTAACCGAACATATGTTCACATCAGCACTTGTGGATCTACAAAACATGATAGGCAATTTTTTAATGTTATTAATCTTGCCATGTATCGAATTATATTCTTTTTTGCATTAATATTTTTCCATTGCATATTTAATGTTTCTGTTTTTTTCTCTTGGCCTTTCCAGCTTTACCAATATCATCGCTGTCCCCCTTCTTGTATTTCATGGTGCGTATTATCATTTGGTTCTCTTTTTCTGGTTATTCAGGATATTATGTTACATACTTACATGACCAATATCTGGACAGTAATAGCAATGTTCATTTTTGAATATTTCGGTCTGTCTCAGTTATTTTTCATATCTGTGCACACATGCATCTCTGAAGTACCTTTAGTGTTCAGCTAGTAAGTCTATGTATTATTTCTTACTCCTCCACAGGTAAGAGACTTGCATGTTGCAAAAAGAACAGAAGATATCGGGTTCTATGCTGGCTTTGTAGGTTAGTTTCTTATAATTTGCTTATTCAAATTTGCGATGGTTGAGTTCAATGTTTATATGTAACACCCCGGCCCATCCCTGAGCCCAAAGTGCTACCACCTACTCTATAATGTTACTAATTCCCACCTTTGCCGCTGGTCTTGTAAAACCATTCTTTTATTTAAATAACAACCAAATGACAAAAGCCGGTACATTTGACACTAAGCGCAGCAGAGATATAACTTTGCTAATTACCAAAAAGGTACTTAGACTATCCAAAACTAAATATGTCCACTGTAGATGACCTGTGAATCACTGTGGCACGTGAACAACTGTGCTACTCTCGCCCATGCATGTTGTCTTCAACATATTCCTATAAAAACAACGTTAAAGCAAGGGTGAGTTCGAAGACTCAGCAAGCACACGATAAAGCATTAACTTCACTTTAGCAACTCAATCAATTTCACGAACTGTAAGCTGTAAATCCACTCTATGATTGTAAACTGTAATTTAATTCTGTAACTGTAAACTATAAATCAACTCTGTAGCTGTAATCTGTACCTCAACCCTGTATCTATCATCTGTATCGCTTTCTCTGTCACTTTCATGCAATGCAATGCTATGCAATACACTGTAAACTGTATCACTTTATCCGCCAATTTAATGCAATGCAATGCTATGTATCTGTTATGCACCTATAACTGTAGCTTATACCAGTAAAGCGGAGCGTCCACCCGTCGATGGACCACTCAGTTGCCTACCTCTGTAGGTCTTACTCAAGAGCACTCCGGACTAGTCGTTTGACTTTCTCACCGACCTTGCTCTTATTCAAGAGCACTCCGGACTAGTCACGACGTTCTCACCGGCCTGGCTCTTATGCATTTGCATGATGCGATGTGCTTCAAATATGGATGTCCAATCATAAGCGGTACTCATCAAGGTATGATTAGCACAATTCATATACATCTCATAAATATTATAAATCATAGAATGGAAATCCAAATGACAAACATTCACCACAATTTACTGTTCTACCCTGGGAGCATACGCGCTGGGACTTGCCTTTGTGGCTCTCGGCCGATTGTTCTGGAGGGTGGTGCTGGCTGTCCTAGAGATGGTGTGCTGTCCTCGTACTGTAGGGTTATGATATCCTCTGGATATGTGATGGCCGGTTGATATTATCTTGGTAATCAACTGGAACTTTACCTCTTATGTTTGGCTGGCTTCACCTTGCTACGCTGTCCCCTTTCCGTGGCTGTGGACTGTGTTTGGATATTTGGGGACAGTGAGTTGGTTTCCAAGGCCCTTTGAAAATTTCAGGTTTGTTTATGCCGAGTGATGACCTTATGGTTGTGAGAGGTGCCGACTGGCCCCCGGACAGTCAGGTATCTCCGTGAACGGACTACCCTACCCGAAGTTTAACCTCTAGGGCTCTGACGGCAATTTCTTTATTTTTCTTCGCTTTTCTTACTCAGGGGTATTACATTATAAATGGTGAACACTTTGTGATTGTCTCAGATGACCAATTACATATTTGCTGGATGTTTCTAGGTGCTTCATTTATGTTTGGTAGGTGCTTGACTTCTACTGTTTGGGGAATAGCAGCAGACCGTATTGGGAGGAAGCCAGTTGTAGTGTTTGGCATTTTTTCAGTGTTAGTAGCATTTGGCCTTTTTTTTACACAACACCAGTGTAGATTAAAGAGTGGCTTTGTTTACTCATGTATTTCAATTCCTTTTCTTTTGTTAGGTGAGTCTCTAACTTAATTTCTTGCTAATATCTCAGGGTGGTCTTTAATACTTTGTTTGGGCTTAGTGTCAACTATTGGATGGCAATAGCTACAAGATTTCTCCTTGGTGCTTTAAATGGTTTACTTGGACCAATAAAAGTATGGTGAATTTGATAGCTCTTTTTTGAAAACTCTTTTATGTTGACTGTATATTTGATGACTTTGTGCCTGACTTTTGCAGGCTTATGCTATGGAAGTTTGCCGACCTGAACATGAAGCTCTAGCATTATCACTTCTAAGATACAAATGTCATACGAATGAGCTATTAGTTTATTTTGTCTCAATGAGTTTGATTTTGACATTCACTTTCTTGTAATTTTAGGTCAGCACATCATGGGGAATAGGTCTCATCATTGGTCCTGCTCTTGGAGGCTACCTTGCAATGGTATGGCAGAGAAAATTTCACAATGTTATGCTATACTTAACTGTCAATGCTAACCTGGTTCTTTTTACTGCAGCCTGCAGAAAATTTTCCAAATGTCTTTTCAGCTGACTCATTCTTCGGAAGGTATCATTCCGTGCTGCCAAACTAAATTAACCTAGATAATTGTTTTACAGAAGACTTATGATGCAAACTTGCCAGGTTCCCATATTTCTTACCATGCTTACGCACGTCAGTTTTTGCTGCTGCTGTTCTCATAAGCTGCATATGGATGCCGGTATGTGATATTGCATTGGTGTTAATTTCCTTGATTGTGCAGTCAGTGTAATTGCCAGTCCATAATTGCATCTGTTACTCTCTCTCTCTCTCTCTCTCTCTCTGCCATTTTGTGTGCCCTGTGGGAAACCTTATGACCTGGGCTTGAACGCAAAGTTGCTATATTGTATACTCATAAATATGTCCTGGTGAACCTCTTACTTCTTGACAAATTTTTTTCTAGGCAATCTTAAAAGCAATTTTTTAGACATACTATTCTGAGTTCATAAGTGATCTTTGACTTTTTCTGAATATGGTTCAATAACTAAATCCATGACTCTTAAACCGTAGGTAACTAAAATTCTATCCTAATATGGTTGTTTCGGCATTTGAACCTCTTTTGTGCAAGAGAAAAGTTAGGTACATACTATATATTTTTACATCACAGAAAATACCTTTTTATTTTCTTTTTTGCCCCCAGTAACTAGTGGCAGGAGTAAAAGGTACATCGATATTGGCCTGGACTTTTTCGGATCAGCTACAGGGCTAGTCCCAAACATGCAAAAGTCCTTCATCCTTCTGATCTGCTGTGATCCAACAGATCTTCAGACCATGCAGCGCATATTGGCCTGCAATTCGGCATCCTTTCCGAACAGCTACCTTAGCTTGCCATTGACAACTGGCAAACTGCGGAGGGTTGACATTCAGCCTTGCATCGACAAATTTCATAGAAGTTTGCGTACTTGGAAAGCACACCTTCTGTCTAGGGCTGGAAGGCTAATCGCTGTTAAAGCGGTGCTTTCTTCCATGTTAATCTACCCCCTTCTCTGCTTGAAACTGCCGAACTGGACACTAAAGGCTATTGACAGGAAACGCCGTGCTTTCTTGTGGACCAGGGACAATCTGCACAAACCAGGCAAATGCTTAGTGAGTTGGCGACAAGCATGCCATCCCCTTGTTCACGGCGACCTCGGTATTCCTGACCTCACGCTCACTAGCATTGCCCTTCGCGCGAGGTGGTAATGGTTGGCGCGTTCCGAACCAACAAGGATTTGCAGTCCGTCCGACCGCCGCAAGATGCAGCTGCTTAGAGTTCCTGCGCGGCATCTATTGTAATCATTCTAGGTGACGGTGCATCCGTTCGGTTTTGGACTGACAGGTGGTTGCAGGGTCAGTCCATCCGAGACCATGCCCCAGCCGTTTGGGCAATGGTGAGTTCGCGCCACAAAAAGAAGACCCTGGTAAGGGATGCTCTACAAAATCAGAGTTGGTTGATGCAATTGCAAGGGCCCTTATCCTGGCGAGCCATCTGCGAGGCGATTTCTCTTTGCCCAGTACTGAGCCAAGTCCATCTGAAAGCTGGGGTTGAAGACCGATTCCTTTGGCGCTGGACATCGCATGGCAGATATACGTCCAAACCGGCCTACAATGCCCTTTGTCACGGCACAACCTTCCTACCTTGCGCAAATCACCTTTGGAAGAACTCTGCGCCCCTCAAGGCCAAGATGTTTATTTGGCTAACCTTCAAGCAAAGGATGTGGTCGTTCGCAAGACTTCGCAAACACAACATCCTAGCAACCCCAGCATTTCTCTGTTGGTCGTCCTATGCCAAATCGAAGCTTAATTCTCTAGTCGGGTGTTTTTCCTGTTGGCAAGGACCATGTCCAGTTTAGATTGTTGTTGGTTTTCCCTGTAGCTTGTAACGGTTTGTAGTATTCCAGTTTTTCAGTATTCTGTAGTGGCGGCGCTCTCTCTTTGCACTGCCGCGCTCTTCTTCTACTTCGATTCCCAGCTCTGCTTTGGGATCTGATGTGATCTCTACTTGTATTCTTCTTTTCCTTAATGAATGAAGCGCAAAGCTCGTGCGTTTTTGAGAAAAAAAGGTACATCGATATCTGGCATGAAACAATGAGAAAAGGTTATGCTTTAAATTATTCCATCCTCATTGATTGACTTTTGTACTTGTATATTGATTCTTCCTCCGCTCATTGTAAAATATCTCAAAATGTATTTTAGGAGACGTTACACAAGCATAAAATCAGTGAAGATGGAAATCAAAGTGTTGAAGCTTTGGAGGCCCATCTGATTGGTCCGAAAGAGAAGGTTGAACAAAGTGGTAATTCGGATGCCAAGAAGAGCTTATTCAAGAATTGGCCATTGATGTCATCCATAATTATTTATTGTGTCTTCTCCTTTCATGACATGGCTTATACAGAGGTATTGTTTTATTGTCTCAAGAAAACCTGACGACTAATTGTGCTTTAAATAAACTTGTGGCGAATGGTAAAAATTAAAAATATTAGTAGTGTCAGAATTGATGCATTTTATATTTTTATGAACCTACATATCAGAGATCTGAAGGGATTTAGTGATCTGAGTGTGTGCTTGCTATGGTACTGTCTATGGATGGTTGCTATCACTGTGAATATCAATTGTTAACTGTTAGTGGTTTTACACTTAACTGAGCTCTAAAACCATTTTGTGTTTCAGGAGACATAATATTTGATGTTTAACACGTATTTTGAGTGGAATACAGACCATAGATATGAGCTTATAATAACAATGAAATGTACTGTTACAACAGGATAATACAATATTGTTTACAGTTACAGATGTCCTAACATAGAACAGTGGCTTGCGTAAATTAACTTGTTACTGCAAAAGAATGGGGCTTCCCTATCCCCATCTCCCTATTCCCCTCCCTATCCCCTCAATCTAAACCATCCATTCCTCATCCAAAGGCTACTTTTTATTTATATTTGCACCATTTCTCATCCATCATAAATAATAAACAAAATACAGAAAAAAATTTAAATTTATTTTTTCTTGTATTTTTTTGTTATAATTTTTTACAGAAAAAATAAAATTATAATAAAAAATATAGAAAAAATAAATTTAATTTTTTTCTGTATTTTGTTTATTATTTATGATGGATGAGAAATGGTGAAAATATAAATAAAAAAGTAGCCATTGGATGAGGAATGGATGGTTTAGATTGAGGGGATAGGGAGGGGAATAGGGAGATGGGGATAGGGAAGCCCCATTCACTGCAAAATGATTGTACCGTCAAGAGTTAAGCTTACAGTGCCAGCATAAATGACTTAGATTTGTCGTGTTTATCATGTATTCATTGACAATCACAAGTTTCTCAGGATTTCTTCTAGCTATTGTACTACCTGCCTAAAACAAATTTTAGCTTGTTTTGGAGCTAATGCTATTTGAAATCAACTCAGGTGTTCTCTCTTTGGGCTGAAAGTGACAAGAAATATGGTGGACTGAGTTTGTCATCCGAAGACGTAGGTCAAGTTCTTGCAATTACAGGTAGCAATATTTTTGTGTGTGCTTTCGCCAGTGCTGTTAGTGTATTTATCATGTAGAAAAGGACTTCTGTAGTTTGCTAGTGTAGTTCATGTATCAACCATTAAGTTGCTAGGGAACAGTCTGTGTTCTACTCATATTTCCAAAACATTAACGGCAGTGCTACTATAGAGTATAAACATTTGTAGCCGGTTGTGACCTGTATGGTTGAAAACAATTGTTAACCATAGCTAACATACCCCTGAAGCTGGACAGTCTCTGCAAATTATGTCCTTAATCCAGCTCCATTGTTGTGACTCTTAGTACTTTGTACACCCAACTTTCTGTTATTTGTGGTATAACAACATTGAGAGTATCTTACCTCTTCCATTCCAGGTGCCAGTCTTCTTGTGTATCAACTCTTTATATACCCATCTATCAATAATGTTCTCGGACCTATCAAGTCTTCTCGAATTGCAGTTGTGAGTGATGGATGCTATTATTTATTTTTTTTCTCTCTTCTGGCTGCATTTCTTAACTATTGTGATTGACCTTGCAGATTCTGTGCATAGCTATTCTCTCTGCCTATCCCTGTATGACACACATGTCAGGACCTGGATTATCGGTCATTCTGACTATCGCATCAGTGATAAAAATTAATCTTTCTGTGAGTACTTTTTTCATCCCATTTTAGAATCCTTGTTACCTGAATTTTCAGTATCAACTCCGTAGATAGATGACAGTAGAGCAGTTACTGCACATGGCTGTCTAATAACGGACATATGGTTCCCATATACTTGGCCACCACTTAGGAGTTGTACATTTTTGTCCTTTTTTCCCCTTTTTTCTTTTGAATAAACTATATCATAGATGTTATTTGTTTGTCACTGTAACTAAAGTTTATCTCATGTTAATTATTATCATCATCTGTGATCACTATATCAGGTTACCATCACTACGGGCACTTTCATCCTTCAAAATAATGCTGTGGTACGTAACCCACATATTCAGCTCAATTTCAACACATTTTATAAAAGATCTCTGCTGCAAGTCTGCAACTGACTGATGACCATGCAACTACTAACAGCCTCAGGACCAAAGAGGAGCTGCAAATGGATTGTCCATGACAGGAATGTCCCTTTTCAAGGCTGTCGCTCCAGCAGGGGCAGGCATCGTGTCAGTATACTTTGTTCCTCATATCTTCTGTGAAATACTTTATGAGTTACAAGTTAAAATGAACTTACATCTCACGTATTTGATAACTATATCTAAATGTAATGTGCTTGAAGCGTTCCAAAAGTAGGGAGCGTGACATGTGTACTATACATTGGATTTACTACTGCTGCACTGCTGGTAAATCTAATGGAGAAAGTACCTGTTCCATGCCAAGCATGAACTTATCCTGTATTTGACGTCTTGTAATCAATATCAGACATTATATTGTTATTATTATGCTATAGTCCTTGAGTGGCATGGAATGTCAGTTTTGCACACAGCTAGCTAATCAGCCTCCGTAGAAGATGCTGCCAAAAATTGTTCATAGTTAAGCTATTAGGCGTTTGATGGTGTCCTCACCCCACATTATTTTTTCCCGTAAATGCAGATTCTCGTGGGCACAGAAGCGTCAGGATGCTTTCTTCTTTCCAGGTAAAATTTGTTTTATTAGAAAATACCACATAGCATACTGTTGTGGCTACAGGCCAAACAGAGAGAGATGGTAGTGGAGAGTGATGAAGATGAGTATAATGGCTTGCCCCCTCCCCATGTTATGGCTGGGAACTTGGCTTTATTGATCTGGAAACCCTGAGGCTGGTACGAGATGAGTCCGATCTCCTCCCTTGGAGGTTAGATCTAATAAACTCTTCTCCCCCCTCTAATTCCCCAAAGGGTTACATATATATAGCCATAGAGGCTAACTAATCCCTATAATTATGCTTATCTTTCCTTTTATTCCTCTTATCTTCCAAACAAAGCTACCAGCAGAAAAACTATTAAGAGATATAACAAACTTGCCAACTCATGTTGTGGGCGCTGGATTGGACTTCTTGCGGCGAGTATAAGTTTTGCCGACAAAAGCGTCCACAACACTACCTCCGTCCTGGAGAAACAGCTCGTCCTCGAGCTGGAAAGTGGGATGGTTTTCTCTGAAAGACTCCAGGGCTTCCCAGGTTACTTCAGCGGCTGGCCGGCCGACCCAACGGACAAGCAACTCCCATTGGCCACGATTGAGACGGGCGCGGATGATGGACTCCGGCGTTGGAATTACATGGCCACGGGAGATTGGTGGAAGAGGCACCATTGCAGAAGGAGGAGTGCCAACAAATTGCTTGAGGAATGCAACATGGAAAACATCATGGATCTTAGCCTTGGGTGGCAGCTGGAGCCGATAAGCTACGGGACCCACGCGCTCCACAATCTGATATGGTCCATAGTAGCGTGGTGAAAGTTTGCCGCCGGATTTGGAGGTGATCCCTGCTGCCGTGCGGTGATGAAGACGAAGCCATACCCAGTCGCCGGCGCTGAACTGGATGTCACGATGAGCCGCGTCATAGGACAACTTCATGTGAGTCTGAGCCTGGAGCAGCCTCTCGCGTATGTCTGCCAGGAACGCGTCCCGCTCAGTGAGTTGTTTGTCCAGAGCGGCGACGCGCGCCACGCCAGGTTGATAGCTCGCCATTGTCGGTGGTGCCCGGCCATAGACCACCTGAAATGGAGTGGTTTGGAGCGCCGTTTGGTAGGACGTGTTGTAGCAGAACTCGGCCCAAGGCAGCCAACGCAGCCAACTGCGAGGTCTGTCGCCAGCAAGACAGCGGAGGTAGACGCCCAACACCCTGTTTGTTACCTCGGACTGGCCGTCGGTCTGCGGATGAAAAGCAGAACTGAGGCGTAGTTCCACGCCGGTCAAAGCGAATAATTCCTTCCAGAATGTGCTGGTGAAGACGGGGTCGCGGTCGCTGACAATAGAGCAAGGAATGCCATGAAGCCGGACGATGTGGTCGAAGAAGACGCGTGCCACTGAAGTCGCCGTATAGGGGTGTCCGAGGGCGATGAAGTGGGCGTATTTGGAGAAGCGGTCCACCACTGTGAGCACAACTGATTTGCCCCCCACCTTGGGAAAACCTTCGACGAAGTCCATGGCGATGTCTGCCCAAATCGAGCGTGGGACTTCAAGCGGTTGAAGAAGCCCAGCTGGATGAAGATGCTCGGTTTTGTTCTGTTGGCAGACATTACAGCCCTGCACAAATTCACGGACAAGCCGATTGGCGTGAGGGTTATAGAAAGACGCCCGCAGACGATGAAGTGTCTTCTGAACGCCTTCGTGTCCGGCGCCGTGGGCCGTAGCAAGGATCTGTGGCCAACAAGCTGAAGACTCGGGAATGTATATTCGGCCCCGGTGAAGAACGAAACCGTCGACCATGGTCCAGGATGCGCCGGCGACGCCTTGTTCCACTTCGGTGTGTTTGGCCAGGATTTCCGGTAAGTGTTCGGCCTCCCGCCGGAAATCGTCGAACAACGCCAAATCAGGTTGAGAGATGGCGCAGGTAGAGACAGCTATGGTCTCCTCGTCACGGCGAGACAGCGCGTCGGCGGCCGTGTTCAATCGCCCAGGCCTGAATTCAACCGGAAAATCATACCCGAAAAGGCGACTCACCCACGTGTGCTGAGGGATGGTGGAAAGCCGTTGGTCGAGGAGGTATTTGAGGGCGAAATGATCCGTGCGCACGGTGAAAGAGCGCCCCCACAAGTATGGACGCCAGTGGCGAACGGCTTTTACCAAACCTATGAGCTCACGCTCATAAGCTGCCAATTTGGCATGTTGCGGTGCGATGGCCCGGCTGAAGAACGCGATGGGACCGGCGCCTTGGTGGAGGACGGCGCCGAACCCAGAGCCGGAGGCGTCGCAGTCGACTGTAAATCCCTTGGAGAAATCGGGAAGCTGGAGAGCAGGGCCGGATGTCAAGGCTGCTTTCAATTGCAAGAAGGCGTCGGAGGCCGCCTGTGACCAGCCAAACGCGTCCTTCTTCAGTAGCGCCGTCAAAGGAGCGGCGATTGCGCCATAGTTGCTGATGAAACGGCGATAGTAGCCCGTGAGGCCGAGGAAGCCGCGAAGCGCCTTGATAGTCCGGGGCTGAGGCCGTTGTTGGACGGCCTCTACCTTGGTTGGGTCCATGGCCACTCCGGCCGCCGAAATAACGTGACCCAAGTATGCCACTGAACGCTCGGCGAAGGAGCATTTGGAGCGTTTGAGGACAAGTTTGTGGCCGCGGAGGGTGGAAAAGACCGCGCGCACATGACGCAAATGGTCCAACCAGGTTGAGCTGTAAATCAAGATGTCGTCGAAGAAGACGAGTACCGAGCGGCGGAGGAAAGGCCGAAGGACCTCGTTCATCAAAGCCTGGAAGGTGGAGGGCGCGTTGGAGAGACCAAAAGGCATCACGACGAACTCGAAGTGGCCATGATGTGTGCGAAACGCCGTCTTGTCGATGTCCGCTGGGTGCATGCGGACCTGATGGTACCCACTGCGGAGGTCCAACTTGGTGAAGAAGGTGGCGCCTTTAAGCTCGTCGACCACCGGTATGGGAAAAACGTCGCGCACAGTCTTGGCATTGAGGGCGCGGTAGTCGACGCAGAAGCGCCAGCTCTCGTCTTTCTTACGCACCAGGAGGACGGGCGAGGAGAACGCCGAAGTAGTAGGCCTGATGATGCCTTGGGTCAGCATGTCGGCGCATTGATTCTCGATCTCGTCCTTGAGTAGCTGAGGGTAACGATAGGGCCGCACGGCGATTGGCGGAGTACCTGGTAGCAGCGTGATGCGATGATCCAAGTGGCGTGGAGGTGGCAGCCCGGTTGGTTCGGCGAAAATGTCGGCGAACTCGGCCAGGAGCAGGGACAGTAAGTCCAATCGCTCCATAGCGTGGAGCTGGGGCGGTGTCAGAGCATCCAGTCCCTGCCACTTCACGCGGTGAGCGCCACGCCAAAAAGCCATGGATTGGCGCTCAAAATCCCAGAGGATGGGTCCCAATGTCCTGAGCCACTGGCATCCGAGGACCAGCTCGTACTCATCGAGGGGCAGGACATACAGGTCGATGCAGAACTCCTCCTCTACGATGGTCACCGCCACCTGCTTGCATATTCCATCGGATGGGACGCGGTCACCGTTGGCGACGCCTACTGTCAGGCCGGGTCGCGGCTCCGGTTTCAGGCCAAGGCGGCGCGCTGTAGAGGATGCCACAAAGGAATGAGTGGAGCCGGAGTCCACCAGGGCACGCAGCCGCGCTGGCCCGAGCGTGACCGGCAAATGCATGGTGGCCGGTGTTGCGATGCCAGTAAGGGCGTGAAGGGAAATCTCGATGTCGGTGTCGGACGATGAGTCCTCCGCCCCCGTGCCGTCGACCGGAGCATCATCAGTCAATTCCATCAAGTACAAGCCCTTCATGGAGCAAGACTTATGGTGGTCTCTGGTGAATTTCTCCGGGCAGTTGAAGCAGAGGCCGTCCGCCCGGTGCTGGGCCATCTCTTGTGGTGTGAGTCGCTTGAAGCGAGTACCCACTGGTGGTGCGGCCGTCGTTGGGGCCGGCGGAGTGTAAAGCGGCGCCCTGGCGGCCGGAAGCGGTGTACGCGGTGTAGCCGCCGCCGTTGATGCCGGGCGCTGTGCCGGTGTAGGACGCGGAGGCACGCGGGCGGCGCTGATGTCCTCGTCATCCTCATCCATGTCCAGGCGACGTTCGAAGGCACGCGCGAGCCCCATAGCGTCGTCGAGGGTCGCCGGACATTGAAGCTCGACATCAGTCTGAAGAGGGTTGCGGAGGCCAGCGGTGAAGATATCAATCTGTTGCTCCTCCGTGATATTCTTGCACCGGGCCAACAAGGGTAAGAATTTGGCCTGGTATTCCTCCACGGTGCCGGTACGGCGGAGCTTCATGAGAGCGCCGAGAGCGTTGCTGCGCAGGGGAGGGCCGAAACGACGCTGTACGCGCTCGACGAATTCCGGCCAGGTTGGTGCGCCGCGGTTCTGCTCCAGGCGGTAGTACCAATCTTGGGCGGCATCTTCCAGGTAGAAAGAAGCGATCCAAACCTTCTCCTCCGATGGTGTGCGTTGTTGACGAAAAAATTGTTCCGCCTTGTGGAGCCAGACCACCGGGTCCGTCGCACCATCATAGCGGGGGAAACGGAGTTTGTGAGCGGCCTGGTGGGAAACAGGCGGCGGCTCCATGGGAAGGGCCTACTTCTTGCCGCCGCGATCGGAGCCCTCCGCTTCTAGCCTGTCAGACTGCAGGCGGTTGACGGCGACGGACAGACGGCTCTGGTCGCCCTTGAGGGTGGTGATTTCCGACTTGATGGATGTGAACTCGGCGAAGATCTTCTCCATGGAATCCCGAAAATCGGCGGAGGTGAGGGCGTCGCCCATGATCAGGCGCAAGAGCCGAAGGCAGGCGCAGGATCAGCAGGCTGATACCAAAGATGTTATGGCTGGGAACTTGGCTTTATTGATCTGGAAACCCTGAGGCTGGTACGAGATGAGTCCGATCTCCTCCCTTGGAGGTTAGATCTAATAAACTCTTCTCCCCCCTCTAATTCCCCAAAGGGTTACATATATATAGCCATAGAGGCTAACTAATCCCTATAATTATGCTTATCTTTCCTTTTATTCCTCTTATCTTCCAAACAAAGCTACCAGCAGAAAAACTATTAAGAGATATAACAAACTTGCCAACTCATGTTGTGGGCGCTGGATTGGACTTCTTGCGGCGAGTATAAGTTTTGCCGACAAAAGCGTCCACAACACCCCATGACCTGTATTCATATATATATACACATGAGGAGTGCTTTTACAGTTATACCCTTACATCTGGTTATCCCCTCTGGGGGCAGTTATGTCATTACACATGACCTATTCTGGGCCTTATAATCTCCTACCAGGCCTGCTGGGTTTAGGTGGGGGCCACCCCTACGACAGGAGCCTCTCATAGTAAAGGGCTTCACGGGGCCGAAGCCATGTTGCCGAGTCCTTTGGCCCCCTCTGTCCCCGCGGCCTGTGAACTTTTCCAAACTTGACCCGGGGCTGCGCTGCAGCCAAAGCAGACGCGCGCGCTCCGTCCCTCACCCTTCAGACAGGCGGCGGCGGAGGTGGCCCTAGCCGAAGTAGACGCGCGCCGGGGGCGTTGCACTAGCACAGGTCAGCGTAGTGGGCCCCTGAGCCGCCGCATGAGCCTTAAGTGATAAGGGACGTGCTACGACGCTCGGTCTTCCGGCCGTCCACGTGGTGAAGCGTGCTTGGCGCGGTGCGGGCGTTTGAGGCGTCGTGACCATTAATATGACGGCGGACTCCCGGCAGTTGGACTTCTACCGATTGGCCTTCCGCCGGTTGGCTCCCCTGCTGATGGGGTATATATATGGCGCTGGTGCGGCGTTGCTCCTGCGTATATTGTGATAGAAGCTGCTCCCCTAAAATGGGCCCCTGCCGTGCATCAACATTCCTAGGTGACGCTGAACGGCTTGGGGAATGTTGATGCACAGAAGGAGGTCCATTTTTCTTGGGAGCTTGGTCAACGCCGGTTATCGACAGCCAGCCGCGCTTCCTGCCCCCGCACCGCGCTTCCGCAGGCGACAGCAAGGTCTGCCCGGTTTTTCTTAACAGGCCTACCTACAGTCGGCGTTCCTGATGGAGCCCGCCGGCATTACCTTTTATGTTGATGCACTGTAGGTGGCCTGTTAAGGAAAACGAGGCAGACTTTGCGGGACAAGACCCCCGCCTTTGCGGTGCCCCGCCGAAGTAGGCGCACGCGCTCCGTCCCCCACCCTTCAGACGGGTGGCGGCGGAGCTGGCGCTCAGCCGAAGTAGACGCGCGCGCTCCGTCCCCTACCCTTCGAACGGGTGGCAGCGGAGCTGGCGCTCAGCCGAAGTAGACGCGCGCGCTCCATCCCCGCCCTTCGAACGGGTGGCAGCGGAGCTGGCGCCCAGCCGAAGTAGACGCGCGCGCTCCGTCCCCTACCCTTCGAACGGGTGGCAGCGGAGCTGGCGCCCAGCCGAAGTAGACGCGCGCGCTCCGTCCCCTACCCTTCGAACGGGTGGCAGCGGAGCTGGCGACCTTGCGTCGCGAACACCGCCCCGCGTGCGGTGACTTGAGATCTCGCAATGCGGTCTTGCGCTGTAAAGGTGCCTATACCGTACGACCCGCCTCGGCGCGCACGGGGCACGTGGCGGCTTATGACTGGTGCGCGGCGGGATGTGGACGGTTGCGTGCTCGCGGCCGCTCGCCTCTTCCCTAGGCAAGGGGGACACGGGGCGGGCGACGAATGGCGCAGCGCCGATGCTGTTGTGATCCCCTGGCCCATTAGTCCGCCTTTAATAGCGGCTAGGGAGCGTCGTGCTGTGACGACCCTTGGCGCTCGTGGTCGTGGCCTTTCAGCTTTGGGTATGGGGAACAGCGCTGGACAGGCTTTTGTACGACTGCGGTCGCGTCCCGCACGCGGGCCGTCGCGACGCTTCGGTACTGGGGCGAGGTGGCTTAAAGTAGCCCCCGCGACCGCGCCCCCGCAGTTGTACGCCCCCTTCTTGCTTGCGCCGCCTTCCATACTCACGTAGTATTTTTTGCCGCTGGCCTCCTTCCCGGAGAAGCAATGGCGTCTGATGGCAAGCGTGGTCAGGCGGGTGGTGTCTGCGGCATTCGCCGGTGGTCTTCGCTGTTGGAGGTGAAATACACGCTCCAAGAGCGCGACCCGGCGTCGGCGGACAAGGAGTGGTTGGTGGGGGAGGAGGAAGGCACGTTCTCCGGCGAGCTAGGCCCCTCGCTCGTGACCGAGAAAACGATCCAAGGGCTTCTGCGCGCGGGGAAGTTGTCCGAGCGCCGGGAGGTGCGATTGCCCGCCGCCGATGAGACGGAACTGCATCCCGAGGGGTCGGAGGCGGTCGTGTTCGTTGCCTTTTTCGACGCGGGGCTCCGCATCCCTACGGCGGCTATCGTGGGCGACGTGCTGCGGACCTTCGGGCTGGAGCTGGCGCAACTGACTCCGAACGCCGTGGCCCGGCTTGCGGTGTACAGCTGGGCCTTGCGCTCGGGGGCGTGTTGGCCCAGCGCCTCGCTGTTCGCCTATCTTCACGAGGCACGGTGCTAGCCCAAGGACCGGAAGGACGGGACGCTGTCGAGCTTCGGTAGCGTCACCTTTATTCTTCGTCCGTCATGCAAGAAGCTCTTCCCTGCGAACTCAACTCGCGGGAAGTGGGAGTCTTACTGGATGAAGCGGTGGTTCTACCACCGTGTGGAGAGCGGGAGCGGCCTTGAGTGCACAGGCCGACCGATCGCGTTCAAGCCCTCGCCCGGCTGGACGCTCGGTGACGAGGACAGGCGGAGGGCTCGGCGGCTCGTAGGTGTGGCCGCCCGCCTCAACATGCGCGACCTCGCCGAAGAGTACGTGATGTACGGCGTGGCCCCGCTTGCCCACGACTGGCGTCTTGCCGCCGAGAGGCGTCGAGACGACAATGTTTCGCCATCGATCTGCTTGCTGCCGGCACCCTCCAGTCTTCGTAAGCCTCGACCGTGTCTCTCCTTTGTTCACGCGAAATGCGCTATATGCTGATGCTATCTCCGTTGCTTCAGGGATTTGCTTGGAGGAGGCAGAGCAAGCCGCGCGCGTATTCCTAGGGCCGTACACCAGCAGGGAGCACGAGCAGCGCGCGTCTGCTATCGCCGAGGCAAAGCTGGGGCGAATAAACCGCGTGTGCGAGGCCCTGGGCCTTGCCGTGCGGGACCGTGTCGCTCCCGACGACGGTGCGGCGAAGAAGAAGAAGGCGCCGTCTCGGAAGAGGGGTCGCAGCGGGGCGCCTGCCGCGCTTGGCGCGGCAGCTGCTAGTGCTCCCGAGGGCGCAGTGGACGCGGAGTCGGACTCGGCGAGGTATGCCGATTCAGGCTTGGGTGGCGCGGACGCCGAAGGCGAGGTATCTTCGGCGAGCGCCCCGGACGGCAGGTTTGCTGCGAGCAGCCGGAGGGGGGAAGTCTTGCCGCCCACCGAAGTCGCCGAGGCGGAACCCGTGCGGACCGGCGATACTTAGGTGGAACCTCCGGTCGTGGCCGCTGTGGTGCCGGAGGCGCCCTCCACGGGGGCGCACAGAGCCATGCTGCCTTTACCGACAGCGGCAGAAACCGAGGTGCCCCTGCGACAATTGCCACCGCGGAACCTTCGCCCCCGGGCGCCGCAACTGCGGGGGCTTCCCCAGCCGCGACTGCGGGGGCAGTATCGCTGCTGGCTGCCCCGGCTAAACGGCCGTGTGTGCGGCCGGAGCTCCACCGGACACCGCGGGGATTCGTCGTGGCCACGGGCGTCAGAAGCTTGTGGGACTCCAGTGCAAATGCCGGAGACCCTGCGGCATATGCGCCTTCCGCCCCTCTGGCCACGCCGCCCGTCGCGCAGGGACAGCCGTCACCTGCCCCGAACGCGGAGGCTTCTGCCCGCGGCGGGACCATTGCTTCTGCGGGGCCTTACGCCACCGCCGCCCCGCCCGGGGATGAGGGGGCGAGTCCCCGAGACCCTCCTTCTGCTACCGAAGGTAGGGTGGCTTAGCTTACTCTGGTGTATTCTTTCATGCCTTGCGGTGCTCACCTGCAACCTTGTTTGCAGCGCTGCTCATTCCGGAGGGGGAGCACTTGGCGGACCACGGGACCTCCGCGCGCGTAAGCCCCGCGGACTTCGTGCCGCCCCCGAAGACGCTGAGGGCGTGGCGCGGGATTGTGAATGACGCGGCCACCAGCGCCGACCCGCAAGTGCTGCAGGCCTATGGGGCAGGGCGCCTCGAAGACGCCTTTGAGGTGTCTGGGGTGAGGGTAAGTACTCATGCGACAACGCCTGTGCTGGCTAATCTTGCTAAGTCTTTCCCGTCTGCAGACACTTGTGCTGGGGCAGGCCTTGCAAACGGCCTATGCTCGTGGCCGAAAGGCGCTCGAGGATAGGCTGCGGGCCGCCGAGGAGGAGCTACGCGAAGCTTCTGGAGCCCGCTCTGCCCAGGACGCCCGTATCCGCCAGCTGGAAACGGAATGCGCCGAAGCGAGGGCACACGCTGAGGGACTTGTTGCGTCGGCGCGGGAGTCGGCCGCGGAAGCTGCGCAACAGAAGTTTGCGGCGGAGCGCGACAGGCTCCTGGAACAGGTCGCCTCGCTAGAGATGGAAAAAGGCGAGCTTGCCTTGACTCTAGCGGAGCGTAACCAGACGCTTGGCGACGCCTCGGTGGTTGCGTGGGACGCCCTACAAATGCTGGAAGTCCACCTCCAAAGGCTTGTGGCTGGAGTGCCGGACCACGCCTTCGGCCCGGAGGA
The DNA here is from genome assembly GCA_017311315.1 of Dendrocalamus latiflorus. NCBI lineage: Eukaryota > Viridiplantae > Streptophyta > Magnoliopsida > Poales > Poaceae > Dendrocalamus > Dendrocalamus latiflorus. The sequence goes on from CM029645.1 coordinate 26,436,558, forward strand.
GTTACTGCTGGCCCTTCGCTGGATCCATGACGCCGCCGACGTTGCGCGCGGGGCTGCGACGACCTTTGGCGACCACTCTGCATATGTGGCGTCGTGCCTGGTGTGCGCCCTCCTTCGGCACCGTGGTTGCACGCACATCGCCGAGCTGGAGAACCCTCAGCTGGAGATGCCCGGCGGGGCCAGAGTGATGTCCGGTGAAGTCCGTGCCGTTCGCGGCCCCGTCAAATGCTTCTACGAGCGCATCTGGGACTACACCGGGATAGCCGCCACGGAGGTCGAGCTTCGGAAGTCCCTTCGTGGTGGGGGGAGCCTCGGCCAATTTCTGGATGAAGTCCCGCGGCGCGATGAGGGCGGCGCTGAGGTCCCGCGGCGCGACGAGGGTGTCGCGGAGGCCTCCGAAGATGCCGAAGGCTCACAGGTGCGGCGCCAACGTGGATAGGTGTGGGCGTGCGTTGTAGCGTCTGCCCCTTAATTGAATGAATAAGGTGCGTGTTTGCTTCACGAACTGATTACTTGCCTTCATCCCGGGCAGCTTCTTTGCTGGGGGCGACTGCTCGCGCCTGGCCTTGCGACCCGGCGGCACCTTCGACGCTGGCAAAGGGCCGAGGAGTCGTTGAACTTTTGGGCAAGCCGGCCTTCTTCGAGCGAGGCCCCAGCTTTAGCGCGCGTTAAGGACGAACCCGCGGGATAGCGGCTTAGAACGGCAAGGATGCTGCCGGACCTTTGTACTTGTGTGATTTTTCCGATATGCAAATTTTCTGTCATCTTAAGATATGCGCTGTGTGTTGATGCCGCTTCGGGTTCACCGGTACGCCACATGCTGCGCGGGGACGGGCTCTCCACGCTCGACGCGCGCCGTTGGCGAAGTAGTCGCGCAAGGGTTCCTTAGAACGGCGCTTGCGGGGGCAGTCCTTGGTGCCTCACCCTTTTACCGTCCATAGACGGGCGGGTGCGGAGGCGGATCTCGACGCTTCGCCTTTTTATAGTCCGTAGACTGGCGTGTGCGGAGGCAGACCTCGACGCTTCGCCTTTTTATAGTCCGTAGACTGGCGTGTGCGGAGGCGGACCTCGACGCTTCGCCTTTTTATAGTCCGTGGACTGGCGTGTGCGGAGGTGGACCTCGACGCTTCGCCTTTTTTATAGTCCGTGGACTGGCGTGTGCGGAGGCGGAAGTGCGCGCACGTTCCGTTCCTCTTGCTCCTCATGGCGGGGGTAGCCTCTGGCGCTCTATGTCTTCCTCAACGCGCGCTGCGCTCACCTCCCGCAGTACGCGAGGGTGAGCCTCGCTCCGCTGCGATTAATACTCGTGTCCTCCGCCCGCGTTGCGAAACGCGTGGGGGGCCTCCGTAGCCTTATTTATGCTCCGCAGAGTATGCACAGGGACGAGGTTCCCGGCATGCGCGGAATCCGTGTCTTGTTTAGACTCTGTAGAGTGCGCAGGGAGAACATCTGCGTCTTATTTAGAGTCCGTGGACTGGTGCGTGCGGAGACGGACCTCGACGCTACGACTTCCTTTATAGTCCGGAGACTCGCGCGTGCGGAGGCAGACCTCGACGCTACGTCTTATTTAGAGTCCGTGGACTAGCGCGTGCGGAGGCGGACCTCGACGCTACGACTTCCTTTATAGTCCGGAGACTCGCGCGTGCGGAGGCAGACCTCGACGCTACGTCTTATTTAGAGTTCGTGGACTGGTGCGTGCGGAGGCGGACCTTGACGCTACGACTTCCTTTATAGTCCGGAGACTCGCGCGTGCGGAGGCAGACCTCGACGCTACGTCTTATTTAGAGTCCGTGGAATAGCGCGTGCAGAGGCGGACCTCGACGCTACGACTTCCTTTATAGTCCGGAGACTCGCGCGTGCGGAGGCAGACCTCGACGCTACGTCTTATTTAGAGTCCGTGGGCTGGTGCGCACGAGGACGTCCCCCCGTTGCGTCTTTTGTTTATACTCAGGCCCATCACCCTTGGCTACGGCGAGTGCACACGCGGACGTGCGACTTCGATTTATATTCAGTCCCGTACCCCTGGCTACGGCGAGTGCACACGCGAACGTGTGTCTTTGTTTATACTCAGGCCCGTCACCTTTGGCTACGGCGAGTGCACACGCGAACGTGCGACTTCGATTTATACTCAGCCCCGTACCCCTGGCTACGGCGAGTGCACACGCGAACGTGCGTCTTTGTTTATACTCAGCCCGTCACCTTTGGCTACGGCGAGTGCACACGCGAACGTGCGACTTCGATTTATACTCAGCCCCGTACCCCTGGCTACGGCGAGTGCACACGCGAATGTGCGTCTTTGTCTATACTCAGGCCCGTCACCTTTGGCTACGGCGAGTGCACACGCGAACGTGCAACTTCGATTTATACTCAGCCCCGTACCCCTGGCTACGGCGAGTGCACACGCGAACGTGCATCTTTGTTTATACTCAGGCCCGTCACCTTTGGCTACGGCTTGTGCACACGCGAACGTGCGACTTCGATTTATACTGCGGGAACGCGCGCGCTGGCCAAGCCTGCGCGCGCCTCCGCCGCGTACTTGCGCGTGATGAAGAAAGATTGTTGGCAAACGGCGATCTTCATTACATCCCCGTTTGCGCGGGTAAGCAATTACAGGGGGTGGATATACTAACCGTTTGTCCTTGGTGCAGCCGAAGCTTCTAGTCGCTAGACATCTGCAGGGCCCGCCAATGCGCCTCTGAATGGCCCCGCGGACCCCCGCGCTGTGACGCCAGCTCTAAGAGCGCCGCTGGGCTTCGCGACGCGGTACCTGGTACCTGGCTCGATGCGCCGGGCCATATCCTGGTCGCCTCGGACGGTGATGATGGTCCGGGGACCCGGGATCTTCATGCATAGATAGCCGTGATGTGGTACCGCGGCGAAGGAGTTGAGGATTGGACGCCCTAATATGGCATTGTAGGGGTACGGAAGGTCGACCACGTCGAATGTGGCATCTTCGGTCCGCACATTGTTATCTTGGCCGAAGGAGACTTGAAGACCTATTTGGCCCAGCGCCCGCAGGGGCTGTCCCCCGAAGCCCTGCAGTGGGATTCCTGAGGGCCCTAGGCGGCTTCGAGGGATCCCCATCTGGTCGAAGGCCGCCGCAAACAATATGTTCGCGGAGCTACCGCCGTCCACCAAGGCACGCCCCACGTCGCATCCCGCGATAGTGACCCGGATGACCAGGGGGTCCTGATGAGGGAAGTCCACGCCTTGGGCGTCGTCGGGTGTGAATGTGACTTCGTGCTACGCCCAGTCCGGCGGTGCTTGCGCTGGGTATGCCGCCACGTGATGTAGTCTTCGCGCATAGGCCTTCTGCTGCCGTGCTAAGGCGAATTCCAGCGCAGAGCCTCCGGATATGACGTTAATGACCCTGCGGTGGGTTGCCTCCGGGGCCTGCAGCGACAGGAGGCCCTCCCGAGGCTGCTGTACGTGAGCTTGGATCCGTAAGGGGCCTTCCTGGGGTTGCATCCCTTGCGCCTGTACCTGCATGGGGGCCTCGTACGGGAATTGGACGTGGGCCACCGCAGGCGGACGTGTCTCCGGGTTCCTGTCCCTAGCGACGCTATCGCGGAGCGCCGCGATGGAGGTGCAGGTGCGGGTATCGTGGTTGCCGCGGCTGTGGATTACGCACCAGAGTCCCTGGTGCTGGTCGTCGTAATCTCCACGACTTTTATCGTCGCGGCCCCGGCCACGGCGCCCCCGACCGCCTCGGCCCGCGGGAGCGCCCTCGTCGGAACCGCCTTCAATGTCGAGGACGTACTGGTTTCGCCTCGACCTCTGCTGGCCGCGCTTGGGCCGATCGGACGACTCCTTGTGCGAGGCGTCCCTGCGGTCGGGCGTATCCCTGGACGACTCCTGCTAACGTTTTCCCTTCGAAGAACCATCCTTCGGCGGATCTTCGGCTTTTGCCGAGGCTCCGGCCTAGTTGGTGTCGGAGTCATCACCTTGCCTTCGCCGCGCGTCCTCTTCCGCCCTGGCGTATTCCTCCATTTTGTCGAAGAGCTTCGCCACCGTCTTGATTGGCTTTCGCGCATTGTACTTGGCCATCGGGCCCGGACGAAGGCCCTGTATGGCTGCATTAACGATGGTGGTTTCATTAACGTCCTTCACTTGGCATCGAATCTTGGCGAAGCGTTTGAAGTGGTCCCGGAGCTTCTCCGAGGGTTTTTGCTTCACAGCGAAGAGTTGGTCCGCGTCGACTCGCTCGACATAGTTTCCTTGGAAGTTGCTGTGAAGGCGGTCTCGAAGCTGCTCCCACGCGTAGATGAAGCCTGGCTCTACGGTAAAGAACCAAGATAGCGTCACTCCTTGCAGCGCGAGGGGGAGTCCCTTCGCCTTCGTGGTGTCGTCTCCGCCCGCGGCTTCGATCGCGGTTTCGTACACGCGCACAAACTCGCGGGGGTCCGTGTCGCCTTTGTACGGGTCGATGGCGCTAGGAAACTTGAAGTCTTCAGGCCATGCCGCCTGCTGCAGCCCTGCCGAAAGCGGGGACTCCGGATCTACGCGCCGCAGCGGCGCACGGCTAGACGTGGGGGCTTCGCGACTGTCCGCCCTCTCCGGCGTGGGCTCGGGCGCGAGTACTGGCGCGGCCTGCTGGCTCCGAGCCTCTTGCATATCGCGGACGGCTCTGCGAAGGTCCCCTAGCTCCCGCTGGAACGCGTTGAGGGCTGCTAGTATGGCGCTTTCCACCGCAGGCGCTGTCGGGGCCGCCGGAACACCCAGCGGACGGGTCGGTGTAGGGACCATCGCTTCACGATCTCCAGATCCGCCGGATGCTTCATTGCGGCTACCCCCGGCCGCCTGATCCGCGCTGCCGGCGAGGGTGGCGGGGGCTGTCGTTGCATGCCAGCGACGGGGTTGGGTGTCGTTGTAGCGGCGCTGGCGGGGTCGGTCGCTGTGGTGCCAGCGACGGGGTTGAGTGTCGTTGTAGCGGCGCTGGCGGGGTCGGTCACTGTAGTGCGAGCGTCGACGTCCGCGACCACTGCGCCTGCGCCGCCGCCAGCTCCTTCGGCGGCCAATGCCGAAGCCCTGGTATTCACGCGACGCTCCGACCCAGCCGTCTTCTTTCCCTTCGCCGCCGCTGATGAAGCTTTTTTCGGTGCCATCCTTCTTCTTCGGTCTTCGGGCTTGTCCTTGTCCTCCCCCACGGACGGCGCCAACTGTTGTGGCTACAGGCCAAACAGAGAGAGAGATGGTAGTGGAGAGTGATGAAGATGAGTATAATGGCTTGCCCCCTCCCCATGGCCTGTATTCATATATATATATATATATATATATATATATATATATATATATATATATATATATATATATATATATATATATATATATATATATATATATATATATATATATATATATATATATACACACACACGAGGAGTGCTTTTACAGTTATACCCTTACATCTGGTTATCCCCTCTGGGGCAGTTATGTCATTACACATGGCCTATTCTGGGCCTTATAATCTCCTACCAGGCCTGCTGGGTTTAGGTGGGGGCCACCCCTACGACACATACCTTCCCCCCCCCCCCCCTTTTTGGCAAAAAAAATGCTGTCAAATCTGAACGGAAGATTCCTATGTACTGGGCATATATATCAAACTCACTCCATATATACCTGTTAACATGTCAAGTTTTCAACCAGTAGAGACCTTGTGATATGTTACTGTTGTGTAATTTTCCTCCACATTCCACTCATACAGGTGATCATATGGTGTTCTTTCTGTTGAATGTCGTCGAGCTACTTGGACTTTTGCTCACATTCAAACCCTTCCTGGCTGTGCCAGAGAAATATGATACAAACTAGATTTTCAGTTGTACTAGAAATTTTTGGATTATTCAGATGGTGAAGGAGTCCTTCACCCGTGAGGCGAAGGGCTTAAGCACGCCATTACACCAGATGGGTCTGTAAGGAACGGAAGTAGCAAGTGTTGGTTAAATGTATTTGTTTGTGACGTATGTAATAGCAGCATTTCAGTAAAGGAACTATATATAGTTGGGTAAATGGTGGTCAAATTGATTATTTGCCTTTTGATTGGGCAGGCATGTACACCGAGCTGCTACATTGTCTTTACTAATATAAAAAGAGAGTTTGTCCGTTTACCATCTCCTCTTCGCCCTCGTATGAGAATGAGATACGATCCATCATATATAGTGTAGGTTAGGCGTGTCAACTGTTTTTTCAGTGAAAATTTTAAGGTCTACTTTGAACATCGGAGTGTCACAAGAAATATTTCAAATATTTTTGTAGAAATTAGAAAAATCTAAAAGAAACCTTAATTTTATTTTTTCGATTAAATCACTTTGCACAAGGTAAATTATCTTGAGTTTTGCAAAACACTCTGTTGAGAAAAAAATTCTCATAGCTTGAGGTATGAGATAAATTCGCAACCTCACGTTCAATTATATCTATTATTTTTTGATACCGTTGTAACGCATGGGCATCTTACTATTAAGTAGTAATGTAAGAGACAGCAACTCAAAATAATTTGCTGGAAATGAAATTAGTATGTCCCATTCTACTTCAATTTTAATGAGATACGACCCATCATATATAGTGTAGGCTTGTTTTTTCATTAAAAATTTTAAAGTCTACTTCAAACATAGGAGTGTCAAAAGAGCCAAAATCCAAGGAACTTGAAGAGCTGCTTTGAAAATGGTCAATCACAAGCGTCATTGATTCTGTCTTAGAGAGACACGAGATGAAATCAATTTCATGCATCTTCAATTTTGAGTAGAGGTTATCCATGGTAAATCCACTTATAATAGTGTTGTTATTGATGGACGTGATCTTCATCCCTCAAACCTTCACATCAAGTGTACCCAAACAGCTAGCGTACATTCTCATAATTAGAAAAGGTTAAACTAACAGCACGTAGATTATGAATGATCTTGTTAAACCTTCCTCACAACTCATCTAAGGATTCACTAGGTTTTCACTCTATCTTTGAGTATTCTTTCTTCTGTTGGTTCTCTCACTTCCTAGATCGCGGTAAAGCCCTCATAGTAATCAGCAAGGATCTTTCAGATCTCATGAGTAGACTGCAAGTGAGCAACTCACTAAAACTAAAATTGACTAAGCCCTTGAATCAGAAAATTACAAGCCTTACTGTTTACCTCTACATCCAGTATATTCACCTGATCATTGGTCGACACAACATATGGATTCTTGACTTTAATCTAAATTGCGTGCCTTTGAGCTTCGATGTATGATTGTATACGAGCCTTCCAATAAGAAAAATCGATTCCATTAAAAGTTGGTAACTCAATTGAATACTTGTTTGATGCCATGGCTCCAAAGACCGAGAAGATCTAATGAGCTCTAATACCATTTGTAGGACTGGTTTGGCAGTAGAGGGGGACGAATGGTGCCTTTAAAATTTCTCTCAAGTATTCACCGATCCTTCCTTCTAATAGCTACTGAGCTATGAAGATCAGGATTAGAAGGCAACACCAAAGTGAACAACTCAAGAAACCAAAATTCAAAGAACTCAGGCTCTGGCGATCAGACCAGCTACCATGGGTAGTTTGACTGGTACCTGGTGGTCTGACCACTAGCTAGGTGCCAGTCTGACCGCCCTCTAGCGATTTGACCGGAGTAGGGTGAAAAGTGGATATGAATTATCCGATTACCATATTCGATAGGATGAGAATATGGTATAGTTTTTTTCCATACGATTAACAATTTCTATCCTATTCGTATTCGAATTCGAATAAAAATATGGATGTAAATATGGTATAGACTTTTACCATCTGAAATGTTATTTTATCCTGACTATCCGTATTCATATTCGTATTGGACGAAGCAATATGCATATTTTATTACAATACAACTAATTAGTTAGACAAGTTTTTTAATTGAACGTGAATTCATGTTTCTTTAAGTGAAGTAAATGAATTAGAATGATTAAGCATGATTGTACGAGGATAAAACTCTATTAATGTTTTTATACTATATAAGTTGTGAGGATATCTGGATCCGACCGAATTGAGTAGATATTCGATTCGAATTTGTATCCAACGTTTGTTCGATTCGTATTTGAATCTGAGAAAAAATATAGATGCGAATATAGTTTGATCACTATTCGATCTGTTTTCACCCCTAGACCAGAGTGGGGGTGGTCTGACCACTCCCCTGTTTCAGAACTGAAAAATTAGCCTGACCAGATGTAACTTTTGGTGTAACTTCAAAATTCCAAGTTCAAATAATATGAAATTTTACATACACCTTGCACAAAGTCTCAGAAACATAGTACATCCAAGGATCGTGAAAATTCATGTCAAATTTTGGACCTTTCTTTAAAATAAGTAAGATTGCACTAAAACTGGGTAAAAATCAAAAACTAAAAATATGACTTGCTCATAGGTGGAAAATGTTCAAGATGACTCTAGATATATTCTCACATGTTATAGCAAATAAGAACTCACAAAAAATCGAGGTAAAAACTCTTGGATTAAGAAATCTTACGATGACGTCAAATCCTAGGAAAACCCGGCAACTTCAAAAACTTGTCAAACCTTATGTCTAGATGGATGGGGATTAATTTCCATGAGACATCTCCATTACTTATTCATTTTTGACATCCAGCAAAATCAAGAAGAAAAGAGTGAAAAATTGTCAGATCGACGAGTTCCGGGAGACCTGGAGTCTCTCCGACAAAAATGGAGCCGGTACGTACGTCTCTAGCTTCATGTCAATGCCATTGCAATTGCATCAGTTTATTGATTTCGCGCGCTTAATTCGATATGCAGGGACCATCACGACCAAGGAGCTTGGTACGGTGATGCGGTCGCTGAGCCAGGAGGTGGAGCTGCACGACCTGATCGACGAGGTCGACGCCGACGCCGGCGACGAGGAAGAGCTCCGCGAGGCCTTCCGCGTCTTCGAGAAGGACCAGAACGGCTTCATCTCCCTCGACGAGTTTTTTCCGCCACGTCGTGAACAACCTCGGCAACAGGCTCACCGACGACGAGCTCAAAGAGATGCTCGGCGAGGCCGACGTCGACGGCCAGATCAACTACACCGAGTTCGCGAAGGTCATGATGGCAAAGTGAGTCTCATCTCTCCCTTGCATGCCGATTTCTTGCATTGCATTACATTCTTCTCATGTAGGCCATTAGCGTTCTAGGATTGGTATGTCGATAGATTGTTTCTACCTAATCAATTAGGCTTGAATTGGCGTCAGCAAAACTTCATCCAAAAGAATGATTTGCATCTGAATCTGCAATGATATATATTGTTCATATGCATATATATGCAGACGACGGCACAATATGATGGAAGAAGAGAGGATTGGAGCTCACCAGTCGGATCACTCCCACCGGAGCGACGGCTGGCGGCTGCCGCGGGCCCTCATCATGAACCATCCTCTGAAAACTCACACTAATTGGTGTACATATATACAATTCAGGGTTTCCTCTTTCCTGTTACCTTTCTAGCTTGATTTACAACTCGAAAAATGTACTAACAACAAGCAAAGCAAGCAACTCCACGATTCACAATGTAAATGAGAATGAAATGATGACCATTATGAGTTTGACTGGCCGGATTATTCTTGAAAACAGACCAACTTAAGCTTTTCTGGCTCAGTATTGGACTATGGAGCAAGGTGGCAACAACATATTAGCTACATTTTGCAAATTCAGATTACATTGTTCCAAAATGACTCGGTACGATTTACAGAAACTTGCATACTAACGTACCCACAAAACCTATTCAATGAACTTTACTTGAATTGTGCCAAACAGTGTCTCAAAATGCAGCATTGACAACAGTGGTGGCGGACAAGCACATCTGACAGGGCAACCCACTAGTACAGTAGTACTTACAAATGCAATGAACAAGTTTTGCTGATCCAGCCTCTGAAAATGGAATAAACTTGGAAGAATGGGGTGCTAATAGTTTACCCATCCTTCCTTTCCCAAGCTGTTGCTAGGAAGCAGGTTGGCTTTGCAGATCGTCGGATTTCCAGACAACGTCCTTTAAGGTTTTGGAAAGGTTCTTGTAGAACTGCAGCACATTAAGGTTTACGTATTTCAGTATAAACTATTCAAGGTTTAGGTGACAAAATAACAACATAAATTACAATTCCGGTAACTTAGTGAATCCAAATTACTGAGGCTGGAGAAGCATAAAGCTAGGAATTGATGCGCCTCTCGAATGACAGACTCAACTTTGATTCCAATGATAATATATGAATATCAGCTTTTTAATTGGCATGATCTTCACAATATGATATTTACCTTATGAAATTCCAGAGTGTCGCCTTTTGCTTTGCGAACCTCAACCATATGAAGAGAAGGTGCAACTTGCAGTATCTGAATGACAATGCGTGACAAAGTTAAGACTGAAGAAGTTAACATAAAGCAGATTTGAGTTCAGCATTTCTTCATATTACCTCGGTTGAAACATTGAGGTTTCCCTTCCTCCCTGCTTTTACCTTTTCTAGCCTCAACTGGTCAAACAATAAAAAGGACTTTAACATGCAGAAAAGAGCTATTTAAAGTTCATATACATTATCTAGAAAAATACTCATGCAGACTGTTACTAAACCAAGCGTTGGGTATCAGACCTTGTAATTTTTCTTCTGAACATCAAATCCTAGAGGCTTTGCAGCTTCCTCAATCTTGCGAACGATTTCTTTTGGTGGACATTTTGATGTGAACCTTGTTTCTCTTTTAAATTCCTGTTGATAAGAGTGATTAAAAATTAAAGTAAGCGTGTACAGGAATGAAGCTGCAAAATCATAACAAAAGGCGAACAGAAAATTCTAACTTGAGAAAAATATTGCAAAATTTTCTGAACCAATGTTATATTTACAAAGGCATATAGAACTTCTAGCTTGTATCAAGCAGTATAATTGAGTAATTGACTTATAGCAGATTTAAAAAAAAGATTCAAGTGCATGTGTCGGTCATGATTTAGGTGATATCATTGGAACTTAGAAAATCACGGTGATTTAAGTTATCACACAGCACAATTTTCAAAGTTTGGGGTTGCTATTAAGGAATTAGGGAGATCTTGTACCAACTCTGAGTCAAATAAGTTTCCAAGATTGAGGCCAGCTGACATTGAAATCAGTTCAAATGCATTCAGGGCTGCTGGTTCTTCTTCTTTCTTTTCTGTCACGTGGTGCTCCTGGAGGTCAAACCACAGTAGTAAAACTAGTTAGTAGGTGGAATCCATGAGAGAATTTCTGCATGAGGGAGAAAATAGAAATGCATGAGTGTATATCGCCATCCACTCACTTCCGAATCATTGAAGACAGCATCAACATCATCCAACGTTGTATCATATTTTTCATCAAACTCTGGGCGCTTGTATCCTTTTCTGAACCACTCATCCTCTAGTATTTCTGGAATTGTTATTCTCTGTCACAGTTTCTCAAGACATTAGCTTCATGTTATGGTGTAAGATGGGACTGTTAGTTGATGGGTGCACACAAGCTCTTTAAGTGCTTATTAGTAAGAACAGAAGAACTAGGAATATTAATTGGCTGATGAATGGTACTGGCATCATGTGATCTAGTAGCCTACTAGAGGATACATTGCATGAGGACCAGGGATACATTCTACTTAATTATCTCGGAAATTTTCTTATTTTGGTATTATTTCAAGCAGCTCTTGTGTTCTACCATACCGTCATTGGATTTGGATCAAGGATTCTTGTTAACAACCTCTTGGCAGGAAAAGACGTCCAAGGTGGAAACGTAAATTCTGCATTTGATATCTGCCAGGAGGTACAGGGGGGAAAAATCAAATAAGCTAGAACAAGCAAGAAAATAGCAGCGCTCTAAAATAAGTACAATGCTCACTTTCTTATACAACGTCATAAGATTAGAGTCCTCAAAAGGCAAATACCCTGCTAGCAGAACGAACAGAATAACTCCACATGACCACAAATCTGCCATTGCGCCATCATAGCCTTGATCTTCAAGGACCTATTACAAAGGTGGTTGAAATACTAAAATTATTAATGCTTTCTGGTTAAACAATAATGTCAAAAAAAGTATTTGATGGGTTCAGTTTCTACAATTTTGTGACACTACCTCTGGAGCAACATAGTTTGGAGTCCCACATGTCGTGTGCAGCAATCCATCATCCTGAGCAACAAAAAAGAATAAAATAGCTGAAAATATGTTGAGGGATATGAGAACTTTCAAACGTCAAAGAGACATGATTATCTGCTAATGCACAAAGGGTGAACTTTGGAACCTGCCAGTAGTAGTAACTTAAGAGGGCATAAAGCAATGAACCCTTACCTTGATTTGCTGAGATAGTGCACTCAGCCCAAAATCAGAGACCTTCAGATTTCCATATGAATCAAGTAGTAAATTTTCTGGCTGCAGATATTGTAGTTTAGATTCTGAAGTGGATTTCTTATTGAACAGAAAAAGGGTAGCAGAGAAAAAGGGAGGGGAACGCACTTTTAAATCCCGGTGGTACACGCCCCTACTATGACAATAATCAACAGCATTAATTAACTGTTGGAAGTATCTCCTTGCCTCATCTTCCCTCATTCGACCATGGTTAACCTTTATGATGAAGAAGCGAGTAACCGTCAGTGCAAAATTAACAATGGTAACTTTTAACTTTATGTGTGTTGAAAACAAGCACTGCATAGACTGGAAATGGAGAATGCTGCATATCACTTACAATTGTGTCAAAGAGCTCGCCACCGGTAACATATTCTAAAACAATGTAGATCTTTGTTTTGCTTCCCATTACCTGAAAATTAAACAGAACATTAATTTGAATAAGATTAGAAGTTTCCCCTATTGAAAAGAAAATAAGCATGCCAAATAATTGCATACGGAATTTCTGGCAACAAAATCATGATTTGGGTACATGATTGGAATTATAGATGCTTTGAGGTTCCATAGACCATAGACAAGGTACAAAACCTTGCCCCTTCCTAGCTATTTTCTGATGAACAAAAACATAAGATTAACTGGACTATCAACAACAAAAAGAATGGTAATTTTTTAATTACCTCATATATGCGAACAACATTAGGATGCTTAATCAACTTCATTGTTGAAATTTCCCGCTTAATCTGCATTCCAACACGGAGTTATTCATCAGCACCAAAAATTAGCTGTTCCATCAACAGCTACTGAACTCTGAACAAAATTGTACTGAAAAAATGAAGGACACTGAGGGGGCAAGAAATCCAAAGGACAGGACCACAATCTACAAGATGTGAAATTTCACCAAACACAACAAATGCTATAAATAATTCAGACTGTAAACATAATTATGAGGTGTTATTTGACATTGACCTGCTCAACCATCTTGTGCTTGAGAACCTTCTCCTTGTCTAGGATCTTGATCGCTACAGGGTCGCCGGTCTCGGTGTCCCTCGCGAACTTGACCTTTGCGAATGTGCCCTCTCCAATGATGCGGCCTAGCTCATACTTCCCCACACGTCTCTTCACCTTGGTTGTACTCATTCCCTGCCGTACCCCCGTTTGGAATCTCAGATAGTTTCCACGCACCGTCAAATGGTTTCACTATCCTGTGTGGAAAATTTGCTCGGTTACAGTTCATACATGGAAAAGATCAAAAGATGGCAGGCTAATATTTTTCTGTCTGAATAAACTTCATTTGGAGTGTACTGAGTCCCAGTCGTCTAGTACAGGAGTTCGATTAGGACCTGTATAATAATGCATTTACATCTCATCTCTTTTCTCAGAAATAACACATGAACAAATGCCTTTGATCCGCACCATTCAAAACTTAATCTAGAAAAAAATCTTATCTTGTGCTATAGAAAATGACCACATGCACATGATGTTGAGCAGCCAATTTTCCATGATTGATGAACAACCATGCAAAATAATTCACACACAACCACCCCAAGATGTGAGAGCATTGGTAAAAAAATCAATCGATGGAGTTGTTAAGTAGACACAATTCTTTTCTTTTTTTGAGGCAAAATACAGACAATCCTGTGAAATCCAAAATATTCCTTTCCCCAAAACTTGAATAATAAATTGGAAGTCGAAAGGACTTGGATCATCATTTGGATCTGGACAGGATGTTTGTTGTCAATTAGCCACGAGGGGGTAGCAAAGAAGCTAATGAATATTCATAGAAGGCTAACAGGGGAGAGGATATTCCACCAATCGTCCAATCCAAGAACATGAAATGGTCAGGATTCTCAAACAGGAAAGAGAGAGAAGAAAAATAAATCAAGGAGTAGCAGGAAGAAGGTAGCAGAAAGCACCCATCCTCTCTCTGTCTGATCAAGAAATGAACTATCCCTTAAAGAAGTTTCCAAGTGATTAGAAAGATTACACAAAGAATCAACAGCACAGCTCATAATAAGCATCGATGAGGGCCCTCGAGCAAAAAGTAAGGAAACAGCACAAGAGAGCAGCAGTAGCTGTAACGCAGACGCTCAGCGCAGGCCAAATTCCAGCTTTTGGCTGGCGCACAAGTAACACCAGAGAATTTTAATTCAAAAGGAACAAAAAAACACACACAGTACATACAAATTGCAGAGACAGAAAGGATGGCAGCCAAAAGAGATCGAATCTGCAATGCAAAGTCGACGCTCCTCTTCCGGCGAGATGACAAATTAATAGCCCAAGAAATGGCTGTTGGGGTCAGGAAGAGCTCAAGAGGCGTACAGGAGAGCTCGCGTCCGTCTCTCTCAAGTCTCTGCGATGTCTAGCTAAAATAGTGGCAGCAATAGCAAGCAGGCGAAAGAAAATTCAGCGAGAGGTGGGGAACGAAGATGTTGGAATGATCCAGCTCCACATGGACCTCACTCACAGTGGACAAGCTCCAACCTCCAAGCTTAGCTGGCAGAGCAGGAGCCTTTAAAAATGGAACGGCTGTCAGAGGGTGGGGCCACGGCACAGACACCGGCGTAGCATGATTGATTCCGGCTCGGCTCTCCGATCCGGCCGGACGTGTCACTCACCCACTCACTCATGGCCGCAGCCCTGCGCACTGATTGCGACTGTACGGATCCTCTGTGCAGGCACATGCGTGCTCCTTTGCTCCTGGCCGTACCATGTGTTGCATCACGGCGACGAACTGGGAATCACCGGCTGATGCCCCAACAGCTTTGCTTCTGTCTTTTACTTTTTTTAATTTTGTTTTTTTATTATTTGGTTTTTTATTCTTTCATATCGTTTATAATGATATAACTTTTTGTTTTTAAAATTTAATTATATTGAAAAAATTAACAACAAATATAGTATATTTTTAGTTATTATAATGCAAACAAAAGTCAAAAGGCTGATCTTATAAGCCCAAAAGAGCACTACTATATGGATTAGACATGGATGTACGTTTTGACAATGAGAACTTTACACATGCATGCATGTTGGAGTGGCAAGAAAACGATCACAACAACACAAGTTTGCACAAGTCGTAACATCCTATAAATCTACATTGCTCTTAGAAGTAAAAGTACTTGTGGATTGCTCTTAGAAGTGAAAGTTATTGACTACCTGAGTTTTAAAGTAACAAACATTGAGACATAAGGGCACCAATCCGTGCCTTCGTGGTAGGTTTGTCCTTATTATCATGTTATTAATGGTAGTATTGTTAGTGTCTGTAATACTGTATACATGCACAACTACTGCTCTCTTCTTCAATTACATAGCCCTATTTCTTCCGTGTTAATACCGTTCTTCAGTGCTTTTCTTCAATACTTGTAGTCTTATTCTTTTGACACTTCATTTGAGTTTGTTGTGCACTACAACGGTTGTATCATGTATTTATACCGGCAATACAATACATGATCAGTGTGTGGTGTTGATATTTCCTTCTTCGTGGTATCAGAGCAGAGGGTATTCTTCCTCCCTTAGCTCCACATCTCATCCCCCCACCCCATGTCCACAATCTCCTCTCCCGCCTTTTCATCCTCCCTCTCTCCAGTTGCAGCAACTCCGACCATCCATGTGGCCAACATCCGCACCCATGTTCCCATTACTATTGATCTCAAGGAGTTCAATTACTCGAGTGGCGCACCTTCTTCACGGTAGCCCTCGGGAAGTTTGGTCTCATCAATCATGTCAATGGATCCGAACCTGAGCATGGTGGTCCTTCTTGGGTACAGAACGACTATGCTCATCATTATGGTTTCTCTATTAAGGACCTACTCACCAAGATGGAGATCATGCGCTATAACAGCCACGACGATCTCTATCCCCTTCTCAAAAATTCAGCAGCTTCCCCTCAAGCTACCAAGCCCCTCGGCCCGAAGCATCTTGTATTGGCATATCGATAGGTCCAACCCATCAGGTCTAACCCGTACAAGACCATCGTTGTAGAATATTGTCAAGTGTTCTATGTCTGTGACTACCTGAAGCCACAACAATCAGATCCGTAGTAAGCATTACAATAAAAAATGATGAAAGCAGCATGCAAATTAGTGATTACATATGTGTAACCATATACGAATAATTCATTAATTACCGATAATTTGATTACCCGTCTAAAAAATTACGAGTGATTCATTAACGTCGTCCTTAGCACTTAATTACTTAGCATTAACTCATTACTTAATCTTAAATAATTGCCACTGCAGTAATTATGACTGCTTAATTGTACACTACCATACAATAACAAATTATGGGTACCGCATGTAAACAAAAATAGTAAAAACTATGTCAAAATTACTACGACATACTTACTTTATAATACAAAGTAAAATAATTATGAATAACTAAATAATACTGATTAACTAGGACTACGAGAATAACGTCGAAAGCATACGATAAAAATTTACTTGTCTTTCAGGAGAAGTAATCAGCACTGTCGCGTCTTTAATGAGCTATGCACTGGCCTCTCAAAATAATTAGCTATGCACTATTAAGTTTGAGTGACGACCACGAGAATGAGCTTCTGCGATGAGTGATTGAGATGACTGATAACCAACTTCAAGATGTTTATATTTATGGCCGAGCGAAAAGGGAACTCGGTGTGCTCACCCCCATAAATTAAGGACTCCTTGTCGACGTGTAACACTTCGGACGAGGGGGGACGACATGGTAACACTGACAAACTTGGAGACAAGGGAGCGGGTGAGGGTGGACGGCACGGACATAACAACATTAGTGCGGACGAGAGAGCGTGCAAGGGGGATGACACGGACAGAGTGACAATTGTGCGAGGGGCGCAGAGGGAAAGGAAAAAATAGCAGCAACAGACCGATATATGTGCGAAGGATAGATGTCACACACTACAAAAGATGCCTGAGCATCGTATATCGCTAATTACCTCGATTTATAACGTAGATATGCTATTTTTTCATTGTCACACGCATACAGCTATTTTTGCAAATTCGAGTTCAAAAGGCGCTATATATGCCCAAAATTTCCATATATATTGTGTTAGCGTGGAAAGATACGAACATGAATTAATTCAATAAACAGAAAGATACATAAAATCACGTCACAGAATGGTGATCCCCTCGATCGCAAGTTTCATCGCTACTGCCTCCATGGCAAACTCCCTCTGGATGCAACTTTGTAGCTCGTGAATATTTATGACGCCGAGCCCCTCGGCCCGAAGTACCTTGTATTGGCATGTCGATAGGTCCAACCCATCGGATCCAGCCTGTACAAGACCATCATTGTAAAATATTATCAAGTGTTCCATGTCTATGGCTACCTGAAGCTACAACATCCAGATCCGTAATAAGCATTACAGCAAAAAAATTATGACAAGCAGCATGCAAATTAGTGATTACATGCGTGTAACTACATATGAATAATTCATTAATTACCAACAATTTGATTACCCGTATATAAAAATTATGAGTGATTTATTACCGTTGTCCTTACCACTTAATTACTTAGCACTAACTCATTACTTAATCTTAACTAATTGCCACTACAGTAATTACGACTACTTAATTACACACTACCATACAATAACAAATTATAGGTACCATACGTAAACAAAAATAATAAAAACTATATCTAAATTACTACGACCTACTTCATAATACAAACTATATTAATTACGACTAACTAAATAACACTAATTAACTAGGACTACGAGAATAACGTTGAAAGTATGCGATAAAATTTTACTTGTCTTTCGGGAGAAGTAATCAGCACTGTCGCATCCTTAATGAGCTATGCACTAGATTATCAAAATAATTAGCTATGCACTCTTAAGTTTGTGCGACGACCATGAGAATTAGCTTTTGCGATAAGTGACTAAGATGACCGATAACCAATTGCAAGAGGTTCATATTTGTGGCTGAGCAAAAAGGGAACCCGGTGCGCTCACCTCACAAATTAAGAACTCCTTGTCGACACGTAACACTTCGGAGGAGGGGGGACGACATGGTAACACTGACAAATATGAAGACGAGGGAGTGGGCGAGGGTGGACGCCACGGACATAACAACATCAGTGCGAATGAGAGAGCGTGCAAGGGAGGACGATACGGACAGAGTGACAATTGTGCGAAGGACGTAGTGGGAAAGGAAAAATAGCAGGAACGGACCGACATATGTGCGAAGGATATAGGTTACAATTGCAAAAGATGTCTGAGCATCGTATATCGCTAATTACCTCTATTTATAATGCAGATATGCTATTTTTTTCATTGTCACATGCATACAACTATTTTTGCAAATTCGAGTTCAAAAGATGCTATATATGCCAAAAATTTTCATATATATATATATATATATATATATATATATATATATATATATATATATATATATATATATATATATATATATATATATATATATAGTATAAATAACAGGTGCACCATGGTGTCCAAACTCCATAATTTTGACTTTCCATCCATGATTAAGGTTTTCCATTCGACCATTCATAATTAAGACTTTCCATCTTGATATAGTATATATTATTGCACTTGCACGCATCTAAAAGCAATCCAATGGCATGGAGGTTTGGTGCCCAGACACCATGGTGCCCCATTTCAGCGTCATATATATATATAGGAAAAATAATTTTTACTCCCAGGTGTAATTACACCCACTTGTAATATACCACCTAAATAAACTTGAAATACTCCTTTATCACTTTAGGTATACTCATATACTGATTATAAGATACTCCAATGTAAACCATACGTAAAAATTGCAAGGGAGTCCATAGTTTTTAGCGTATTTTATAAATACCTTCATACACACACATAAAAAGGAGTATGTCAAAAAAAATGTACATACCACTTCTGAAAAATTGTTCATACCACCTATATGGTCTTAAATACTCGTATACTACATGTACATACCTTCCGTTACACGAGATACTCCTTACATTGTGAGATACGACATAGGGTGTAATTACACCCGGGAGTAGAAAAGAGGATATATATATATATATATGGTGCCTAGGCACCCATATCAATACCCGTTGATTTGCTTTGAGATTTGCAACGTTTGATGTGGGTATCTTCATATACCCATAAAAAAGTATATTTGAGATGTCAAACTCCGAAAAAAAAAATTAAATTCAACCTCAGTTTAATTAGTTTGAACTATTTTTATGGTATATACTCACTGTAGTCGCATTGAACTCAAAAGTAGTTCAAACTAGTTTGAACTGAGTTCAAAACTTACTTACCATAAATATATCAAGGGTATAAAATATTTCCATACCCAAACTCAAAAAAATTATCAATCATACACGTGTATCGGACGGTTCTTGATGTGGGTGCCTAGGCACCCAGGTGCCTTATGTGTGTGTGTGTGTGTGTGTGTGTGTGTGTGTGTATATATATATATTGACCATAAATTCTACCTCAAATATTGTAGCATCAGGTATGGTAAGTCAAGAGGGTGATCTTCCCCAGGTATCAATGACTCTACATAGCAAAAACATAAACTCGTCAGCGGGCTATGTCACTAGTATCTTTTCGATCCTAAAAATACGTTATCCAAATCAAGTTGTGATAGAATAACTCGCATCTTGACTTACCATAGAGAAAACCTTGTGTCGCAATCTAACAATAGAAGATCATATTTCAGAATCGCCATGCAGAAGAAAACTAATTTCTCTGGTATGAATTTGTGTGTGCCTAGCAAAATCTCACAAACTCGTGGTACAGTTCTCTGTGTGCACGTAGCGATTTTTGCCAAAAAAAAATAAAGACTCGTGCCATTTTTTGCTCTCTAGCTTACTTGCTTTCTCCGCCTTCGCCTTGCTCCTTTCCTGGACGCGCGCGAGACCGCGCGGTGGTGGCACGCCGATCGAGGACAGAGAGACGCCGCGCGAGACGAGCCTCGCCGTGCTGCGTCTTGACCGACGGCGAGGAGAGAGGAGACCGAGCGATGTCTATTTGGCTCTGATGCGATGACGTGATTCGCCTCTGATTCGTGGACGTCGTCGACTACACTTCTATCATGAACGTCCGTCCTGACTCCTGCGTGCAGCCCCCGAGTTCTCTGCTTCCGGTCCAGTGGTTAAGGAACTTGGATGCTAAACTCTGATACATTTGTTGCGAATAATGTGTAGAAAATACGGGTCCGTGCTTTAACAGCTTCTAAAAACATCTTTTGATTTTTACTATAGTACATAATTTTTAAACGGAGTATTTTCTTAAGATATAGTCTATAAGTTAATTATAGTACACATTAAAAGTCTAACATCTGTATCAACCAAAATCACAAGCAAGTATCTCTCTCCGTAATCTCTGTCATAGACAGCTAAAATTCAAAATTTTCAGCCAAAAGTCATAAGCCGCAGCCATATCAAATAGACCCAGAGATGGGAGATACAATTTTTTTTACGTGAAAAACTCTTACAGAAAAAGTGACAATCACACAAAGTCAAATCACTATAGTGAAAGATGTTTACAATAAAACGTTTGCTCTATCTACAAGCTATTGGGGTATATATATAGAGCGAGGGAAACGAATCACACATGAAGAGAAAACCGAATTAGAGTCCGTCGCTACAGATTAGCATCATGTCTGATACAATATATGTATGATTCTGGTATCTGTCATATGACGTCTAACATAAGACGACGAAATGTCTTATATAAATAGGGTAGGTATTCAAATCAACTTCAACATCTAGATACAATAATATTATATGCACGGTAAATATTATATGTGGATCCTTAATTACCACGTGTTGCATGCGCGAGGGAAACTATATATGCCAACCGACCGACTGAGACTTGGGACGACAAAGTAAACATGCTGGCCGGGATGCAAATTATTCAATGATAGATTTGTATTTCTGTTACAGATTGATCGATCGAGCTAATTAACCTAGCTAGTAGTACGTGTATATATGAGTTTTGTCTTGAAAAAATGATGATAGGTGGTGATCAGTTGGGCTTAAAAGCTCATAGCTTATGGCTGAAAACATTGTAGCTGGCTGAAAAAACACTGTAGCTGACAAATGCTTATTTAGCATAATTATATTTAAAAAATCTTAAAAATATAAAAAATATGTTAGCCCAATATGTATAATACAAATAAATACTGGAAAAAAAGAACCGGCAAAAAAGCTCAACAAAAAATCAAAAGTTCAGAAAAAGACGAAATTTATGAATAATGAAAAATAAGCCAGAAGCTCAAGCTGAACCGATCAGGGCAATCTAGCTCAGTTGTTAGATAAAATCTGAACGGTGCAGATCGAAATGGATTAATCTCCTCGAATTAGGAATGCCACAAAAGTACAATTTATCAGAGTAACCGAAAGAGATAGTTTGCAAAAGTGTCAATGACATTAGGTTCTCGACCAATCTCCATTCAATCTAATGAGGCAAGGCCCCATCCATTCCGGCTTAAATTTCTAGCTACTAGCTTCTAAAAATCAGAAGTCAGAATAAATACATTGGCTTCTTAATTTTGACTTTGTTCAGTTTTTTCCTTTCTCTTTCTCTTTTTTTTAATATTGTTCGTAGGCATACAACAGTGTTTTTCATTTTGTTTCTTATTTTTGTTCATCTCTACTATAATTGACCAATTGAAATTACACTCAGTCCACCCAAGAATACATCCCCCGCTGAGAGCATCAACCTTCGTGCACCCACAAAAATGCACCTAGCAAATTGTCTTCATTAAAATCAAGGGCTAAAAAAACTCTGCCTGGCTTCAACCCAATCGTGCGGCCTGGATGGAACGTAGGCTTCAACGCGAGGCTTCAACACGAGGCGCCCCGCAAGCAAAGCCCCGCCTCCTCCCTCGCGCGCCCGCCGCCTCTCCCCATCCCCTCGCCCGCCTCCTCCGCCCCAAACCCTCGCGCGCCTCCTCCTCTTCGACGTCCACAGCCGCCTCCCCGTCTCCAACACTGCCATCTTCTCCTGGACGCGGAGGCAAGGCCGCCCGCCACACACAAGCGCCCGCCGCCAACCTCACCAGTCGTCGCTGCGCTTGCCGTCGCCGTTGCCCATTCGTCTCGCCTACCACCCCGACTGGCAGATCCAGCCCGGCCACGACGCGTCTTCCTCCTCACCGCCGCCGCGAAATCCTCTTCTCACTCCAACTGCCCGTGCCGTGCCGCACCCAAGCCGCCAACCTCGCCGGCCACCGTGCTTACCATCGCTGTTGCCCAATAATCTCGCCTACCAAATCCCCACGCGCCGCCGCCAGATCCGGCTGGAGAACTTCATGTGCCACTCCAGCCTCCAGATCGGACTTCATGTGTCCCCTGCAGATGTCCTCGAGGTCGTCACCGGCCGTCCACAACCTGGTCATTCCCTCTTTGTTGCGGACCTCAAGCAGCCTCCATCGCCAATAAGGCCAACTTTTGCGTGGTGAGTGTGCCTCCTCCTCTCTCACCTTTTATTTCTATCATTATCTCCCCATTTGTTGCACTATGTTTTCCCCATGTTTGTATGTTCTGTTTCTTCTCCACCAATGCAGATCTACTGCACAACCAATTCATTTTGGCTCCAATCTTTGATTTGCCAGGTGAACTTTTTGATGATTTGATCTGTTCGTTTGATTTTTTTTATTTTGGTTTGGCATTGATCTAAATAGGAATGGTGCTTGGGCAGGGGCAGTAATCTGGTATGGACGTGCTTCAGTGGCGCTGAGTTTCGTGCAAACAATTCATTCGGTTACATGGAAGGATGCTAATACGAAATGTGTGCTTCAGAACTGATGCTTTCCGATCTGCCTCCCTCCATCTTTAGTTCATGTATTTTTTTCTTTCTGTAAACATTTCCCAATCTGATTTTCCCCAATGAATTCCCATACATACATGTGTCTGCTATTTTATTTCTTGATGTGCTACAAATCTTGTCTTGGAATGAATTGAAGCTACATGGTTATCTGAAAAATCCACACGCATCTAAATAACTGGCAGCAACATAAAGTATTTTGAGCTCCTCTTGTTACGGTGATGTTTGCCTGGATTTAATTTACATCATTATAAATTATTTTTTAAATACTAGGTGATAAGAACCTATCCATAAGCAGTTTTCTAAAACAGAAATAGTCTAAAATCAAATCATGCAAGTATTGTTTAGTTGCATGCTCAAGGAGTCAAGGACTTTTGAAAAATCATCTTTATATGACAATTATGTTGGTGACCAACTGCATTCTTTGTCAAACCTACTGATTTTACCTTTTGCTTTGTTTAGTGCAATGCAGTATAATAAGAATAAGTGAGGACAATTTGTGGCAACAATGATATCACCAATTTTGTTGCTTTACTAAGGGATGTTTAATCAAAATTTTCATTTCTGCGGTTTTCTCTTGGTTTTGTTCTTCGTTAACTCTTCCCGGCGGCGGCGGCGGCGGCTATGGCGGAGCCCCCTGCCGGATCACCGCAGAAGGAGTCGGCTCTGACCATCGCGAAGCTCCTCTCGGGCGAGGACCCCGCGGCGACGGAGGGGAAGCCAGCAGCCGACAAGGTAGCGCCTGCGGTTTGGGGGGATTGGGGCTTTTGCATCGATTTGGGGGTTTAATGGTGAAGGATTGGGTTTTTGGGACGATGGAATATAAATTTAGCAGGGAATGATTACTACAGGTTGTGATTTATCCGGTGATTTGTAGTTTTTGATGAAAGATGTGTGCTGGTGGTTTATGAGATTTAGCATGGGAAAGGTTTTGATTTGTGTGCCAGTTTGGATTTTTCTTGATGCAAGATTTGATTATTTAGAGATGAATTTGTGTAACTACCAGCAATTTAGGAAGAAAAGTTGTCGTCTTATGTGTTATTACTTCAGTTTCTTGGGTGAGTTTCTCCTAGGAAGCTTCTGCCTGAAAAATATGTAGTTTTTTCTAATTTTGTCTTCATGGAATCTGCCTATACTCCTGTAAAGGTGAACTGTTTGCCGATGTATTGGATTCTTAGTGAACCATCTGGAAAAAATGGCCTTCATTTTAAACTTGAAAGATAAAAGGCGCTATGTGCAAAGATTTGAGGAAGAAACATATTTGAAAGAAACAGCAGTGCGGATGTTTACATGCTGATCGTGGAAACAAAATCGCACATCCAATTGATATAATCCATTTTATTTGAATATAATACATTTTAGTTGAAAGTACAATTTAGTAAGTAAGTAAAATGTGTTCATTGGAATCTTGTTCTGGTCCGAGACGATCTCTATGCTGTGTTTTATTGTGTAGGGCTTTGTACATAATACATCTGAATAAACAAAAATAAGAAAAATGATGTAAAAAATTGTAGGCATACAAATTACCCACTGGTTTACGGAAATGTCAGCCACCTTCTTATTATTTGTAGGTGTACAAATTGCCCACTGGTTTACGGAAATGTCAGCCACCTTCTTATTACCTACTGATTGCTGTTTTGGATATGCAGGTGTACAAATTACCTACTGATAGAATTTATGCCACATACTTTGGTGGTGATGAGAAATCTGGCCTAGCTCCCGATACTGAGTCGAAGAACATGGTTGAAGTATCTACCGAAAGAAAAAGTTCTGCCTTTTGGGTGCAAGGTATAGGGAGCCCCTCAAGTCCACCACACAGCAGGTCCATTTCTTTAGAATTCTTTCTTTTAAGGCAATGTGATCATGTCTTGTCATCAGTTGCAGCCATCAGTCCACCACACAGCAGGTCCGTTTCTTTAGAATTCTTTCTTTTAAGGCAATGTGATCATGTCTTGTC
Source organism: Dendrocalamus latiflorus (assembly GCA_017311315.1). Lineage (NCBI taxonomy): Eukaryota > Viridiplantae > Streptophyta > Magnoliopsida > Poales > Poaceae > Dendrocalamus > Dendrocalamus latiflorus. Next base: position 26,461,608 of record CM029645.1, read on the forward strand.
ATCAGTTGCAGCCATCAGGCGGCAATCGATCCGAATACACATTCGTATAGTCTTCATGTAGCCATCCGGTAGCTCTAGAATGGTGAATAATCATGTTAGGTGGTGGTTTTGTAGGCTTTGTAAATTCTAACTATCTTGAATTGTTCACTATAAGCTAGGTTTACTGCTGTCGCCTAATTCAATACTGCTAACCACATCATTTGGCAACTATGGTTTGTTTGAGTTATTACCCTGTGTCTAGCTGATGAGTTGTTTGTGTGCTTGTTTTGACTGGCAGGTGGAGATTCAGGTTAGGAAGATCTATTGCATCAATAGAGCGATCCCCACTCTTCCAATTAACCTTGAGGATGCAGCAAGGAGTGAGGCCAAATTTGAAAAGGCTGAACAAGTATGTCCTGTGCAGATTCGGTGCTTCGCTTGCATTCTCTGTGCAGGAAGCACTCAATTTTGTGCTCCAGATTTCCTGCCTATGGTTTTTACAATCTTAATGAAGTTTAAGGGATTAATCTTGCCGTGATTGCAGGCTGGAGAGAAGCTTGTTCGTGTTGGCCAAGATACCCGCTTGAATTATAGAGCTATCGATCTGCGGACTCCAGCGAATCAAGCAATATTCCGAATCCATTGTCAAGTTGAAAACGTAAGTCTTTGACCTTGTTTTTATTGAGTGCTATCATTTATGCATTAATGGATAGTGTTATTCCAAATAGCATGCTATGTGATCTGTGGTTCAGCTATCATCTTGTAATTTGTCATTCAATAAAAGCTGTCTGTAGAACCTTAATAATTTCAGCGTAGAATCATTATATTCCTGCAAAAGGCACCTGTGTCTTGGGCACCAAGCTTAAATTTTGCATAAGCTGTTGCTGTTGTTTAGATACTCCGATCCAGTGATCCTAACATTTTTACCCTATAACTTCTGCCATGCAATTCTGTCTGTTGTATGCTGGTATGTGGATGCTCCAAGCAATGGATTTTTATTATGTATATTTCTATAGAATGTAATTTTTTTGTTGGTTCAAAAATGTAAATAATTGTTGGATATTATGCAGAAATTCAGGGAATTTTTGTTGTCAAAGAATTTTGTTGGGATCCACAGCCCAAAGCTGATTGCTGGATCAAGTGAAGGTGGTGCAGCTATATTCAAGCTACAATACAATGGCCAGCCTGCTTGTTTAGCACAATCTCCTCAATTATACAAGCAGATGGGTATTTGTGGTGGGTATGAACGTGTATTTGAGGTTGGTCCTGTATTTAGGGCTGAGAATTCAAACACACACAGGCATCTGTGTGAGTTTGTTGGTTTGGATGCTGAAATGGAGATTAAGGAGCACTATTTTGAGGTAAGGAAGATTGGACGAAAAATGCTTTAGTTCATTTACTGAAGTGATGATGACCAAGTAGTGATTTCCTTACACAGGTTTGTGACATTATAGATGGCTTGTTCGTAGCAATATTTAAACACTTGATTGAAAATTGCAAGAAGGAACTCGAGACAATAAATAGGCAGTATCCATTTGAACCTCTGAAGGTAAATATTCTTGCTTCTTGTTATGTTTCTTATTAAATTCTTATCTGGGTGCTGTAGCTCAAGCTGCTAATATAAATTGTGCTAATTTTTCCAGTACCTGGAGAAAACCTTGAAGCTAACGTATGAGGAAGGAATCCAAATGTTGAAGGTAAACCGTGTAGCTATTCTGTCACCATCTTGATGTTTGTTCTTATTCAATATATGCTTTTTTTATTGTTATCATAGTATAAGTGATGCTGTGAACGTTTATCACTTGTGTGTGTTTGCTTGATCTATTGATTGAACTGTATACATATTTCACTTTGAAATGGACCTACATATTGCTTAAATGCTTAGCCATAGATATTCTCCAATGGGGCTTGAGCTTCAAAGTACTGCTGTTTCGGAAGCTTTTGAAAATACATTGAATTCAAGCCTTTTATGTTGCAAGGCACAATGAGGCATTTTGTACATTAGTTCAGAATCCTATCCTGATCCTGTAGATCATACTGTGCATTTGTTTCGAAACATGTCTTAATGGAAATAGGTACACCCAAGTGGTTCCAATATACCAAATCAAGATACTACTCGTTGTTTCTATTGGCAAAATATTCCCCAATTATTTCTTATTCCATATCATTTGATATGTTCCTGGCAAAATTTCAGATTTTTTAAAAAATGCTAACAACAGGAATGGTTCCCAATTATTCTTTGTAGGCCTATGCATTTAAAGACTGTTCAAATTGACTTGGGTATTGTTATAAGTGTCGAGTTTTTTTCATTTCCTTATGTTGTGCAACATCGATTCACCATGTATCGAACTTCTACTGAATAACATATTCTTCATCACAAGTTTCATTTTCCCTGCGATACCAAAAGATTGTCTCTTTATACCACTCGATATTTTTTAACATTCTCTGTTTTTTTTGGAGTTACCTCCTTTCAGTTTTATAAGAACCAGAACTTATCGCAAATAATAGCGCTGAATTTCTGCATGCAGTTTGGCTTATTGATGTAGAAACAAATAGCTGGTCTGCACTTGATACTTACGGAAAAGTCCCAGTAAGAATCTTTTTCTTTTGTACTTCAAACAAAGGCTATTATTTGAAAGTGGATAGTACTGGATGAGTAGATATTAATCTACTGGAGAGCTTTTTGATTCCTCTTGGATCTTTGCTTTCACTTTTTTTGGTATCAGATAGCTCGAGGATGGCTGGCCAGTTCGCCAAGCCGAGGTCCGACTCATTCGAGGAAAGGGACGGGGTTAAGCTGCCGAGTTATAGGGGTGACAACGTGAACGACGACGCGTTCGACGAGAAGAGCCGCGTGCCGGACCCGCAGAGGATGATCCGGGCGTACGCGCAATCGGTGACGACGCTCAACCTGCTCCGAGTGTTCGCGACGGGAGGCTATGCCGCCATGCAGCGCGTCACGAAGTGGAACCTCGATTTCATAGATCACAACGAGCGCGTGCTACGACTTGCTTGTTCGTTTTATTTTTTACAAATTTTATATTGTTTTGTATTTTACCGTAGCGTTAGCACGGGCACACTACTAGTGGCATTAGGTTCTCGACCAATCTCCATTCAATCTAATGAGGCAAGGCCCCATCCATTCCGGCTTAAATTTCTAGCTACTAGCTTCTAAAAATCAGAAGTCGGAATAAATACGTTGGCTTCTTAATTTTGACTTTGTTCAGTTTTTTTCCTTTCTCTTTCTCTTTTTTTTAATATTGTTCGTAGGCATACAACAGTGTTTTTCATTTTGTTTCTTATTTTTGTTCATTATGCTTTAATTGAACGATTTAGAAAAAATTAACAGCTGTTATAGTATACTTTCAGTCAAAAATCGCTAAAAAAATCGGATTGCACCTAAATTTGCTGTTTCTTTCTTGTTATCCTAGCTATTTCAGCAAGAAGCGTAGATTAGATAGCAATGTAAATGTATTGGCAATTAATGAATGCCTCCGATCCTATATATCATATTTGCCTGGTTGGGCTGCCCGTGGGGAGACGGCCCATACACAAGGAAGCTAAGCTACCTAGCGAAGGTTCATGGGCTGTTAGCTCTTCCTCTTTCTCTTGTTTTTCTTTTTATGCTAGCCCCAAGTCCAAAATAATTTACTATACTTAATAACAGAAAATTAACAGGGTAGCAGGGGAAATACGGAACCCAGTAGATTATGAGTCTAGACTGATCCTTCCTAGCATTGCTTCGTGCTTTTATGATCATCACATTCATATGTCTTACATATTACCGCATGGCAGTCGTTTTAACTGTCGGGAGGGTAGACTTTCAACTGAACGACTTCAAAAATTCAGTGCCTACAACATAGACAAATAATGAATTCTTCTGGGTTTATGGCTTATAACTTATGGCTTAAATATTTGAATTCTAACTATTCACGAGAAACAGTACATAGAGAGAAATAATCGCATGCGATTTTGGCCAGTACAGCTGAATTTAGTACACTTTTTACTATAATTTTTCTATTGAACCCGTTTTGAAAAAACGCACCGTTTAAAAGTTAGTTACTGTAGACAGTACAACATAAGTCAACTTTAAGCCCAAAAAACCCAACAAAAAACAATCAACTTCCAAAAAATTCAAACTTTTCCGGGCTTTCAACTTGTAAATAGAAAGGTTATTTAGATACATATCACTGTAAAGTTTCACTTCTAAAATATGACATTGCAAAGTTCACTATTAGAAATGTGCCACTTCTAAATTGACGCAAATTGGATATATGCCATTATGGACCAAAATACCCTCATCTTGTTCCTTTTCCTCCACCCCCTCCTAATCCCCATCTCCACCGCCTCCCATGGTCGCTGCTCCACCAGTGCCACCACTCGCTCCCTCCTCTGCAACCTCTCCCTACCACCTCCTCTCCTCCTCGCCTCGTCATCACCGCTAGCGGCATCTTTACCGTCGCCTTTGTTAGCAATGACCATTAATCCTGTGCATGTTAGCTAGTTTTTAATTTCTACATGCATTCAGTTTTTTGCATTGAGTATTGAGTCATGCGCGTCTGTGAACTGATGCATTGAAGTGCAGGTTCAGTTTTCTTCCGTTTTGCATTGTCTTCTTCATTGTATTGCTTTAAAAGGAGTCTAATATACAAAGAAAAGCTGCAGCTTGTGTTGTGAACGCAGCACCAAAATCTGTCTCATCCTGTGTATGCATTTTTCATTTGAAGCAAGAGCTAAAGATTTGAGAGATTAGCAAGGGCTGCTGACAGCCTTCCTCTCCTCCCTCCACCACTTGGGTCGTCGTCCCCATCGCCGTGTCCATGGTGTGGGGGCCGCCGTCACTCAGGCTCGATCAGCATCATCTCTGGCCTCTCCCCAGCACCAGCATCGCGCTAGCCTTCCATATCTGAGCCCATGGTCTCCTCCACTCTAGCTCCGGCAGTGGGGCATGGCGGCTGCTGGTCAAAGCTCTGGTGGCACACGGTGATGGGACCCGGCAGTTGCTCAACAACAGATGACCACACCGGTGACCTTCCTGGCGAGTTCTTGGCTGGAGGTTACTTGATTCACTGCTATGATGGCTGCCTGACCTCCTCCTTGCTGCCGTTCTCGTCGTTGCCACTGCTGGCTTCAATTCTGTTTGGTGGTGGGCAGCAAGATTGGATGAGCAGTGGAGGGTATTGGACGAGCGAGAGTTGAGGAGGATGTGGCGCGGGCATGGGAGTAGGTGGAGAAACAACGGGCTGGATCGAAGGCAGCCATGGATGAGAGGGAGGAAGAAGGCTTGGGCATTATGGTCCTAAAGTTTGTATAATGGTGTGTGTGTCTATATATATATATATATATATATATATATATATATATATATATATATATATATATATATATATATATATATATATATATATATATATATATATATATATATATATAGAGGAAAATTACATAAGGCACCATGGTGCCTAGGCACCAACATCCGATACACGTGTATGATTGATAATTTTTTTGAGTTTGGGTATGAAAATGTTTTATACCCTTGATATATTTATGGTAAGTAAATTTTGAACTCAGTTCAAATTAGTTTGAACTACTTTTGAGTTCAATGCAACTACAGTGAGTATATACCATAAAAATAGTTCAAACTAATTAAACTGAAGTTGAATTTAAATTTTTTCGGACTTTGACATCTCAAATATACTTTTTTATGGGTATATGAAGATACCCACATCAAACGTTGCGAATCTCGAAGCAAATCAACGGGTATTGATATTGGTGCCTATATATATATATATATATATATATATATATATATATATATATATATATATATATATATATATATATATCTTTTCTACTCCCGGGTGTAATTACACCCTATGTCGTATCTCACAACGTAGGGAGTATCTCGCGTAACAAGGAGTATGTACATGTAGTATATGAGTATTTAAGACTATGTAGGTGGTATGAACAATTTTTCAGAGGTGGTATGTATATTTTTTTAACATACTCCTTTTTATGTACGTATATAAAGGTATTTACAAAATACGCTAAAAACTATGGACTCCCTTGCAATTTTTTCATATGGTTCACATTAGAATATCTTATAATTAGTATATGAGTATACCTAAAGTGATAAAGGAGTATTTCAAGTTCATTTAGGTGGTATATTAGATGTGGGTGTAATTACACCCGGGAGTAAAAGATATTTTTCCTATATATATATATATATATATATATATATATATATATATATATATATATATATATATATATATATATATATATATATATATATATATATATATATATATATATATATATATATATATATATATATATAATGGGCACTTTGTATTGGCATATATCGAATAATGAATTTTGTAGTGGCATATCTCAAAACCTACTACTTTGATATGTCCTTTAGCTGAAATGGTACTGTAAAGATTGTTAGCTCTTTTTACATATTCAATTAAAGGAAAGTTGGAAAAATAAAAAACACCGTTATATTTCCAAGGATAATACAAAAAAAAAAGACCGTGTTAAAAAGTCAAAACATTCCAAATAACTTTTGGCTTCTGAAAGCAAAAAGTCAGAAGTCATTGTTGTTTGGAACGTGTCTATATAGCTAATTAACCCTATTTTAAAACTTTCAGCTTCCGGAACTTTCGATTTGGGATTCGATAAACTTTCAAATTTGGGAGCTTTCCACTCATATTCAAAAACTTTCAACTTCCCAAACTTTCAATTGGGATTCGATATGAAACAACCTGAAAAAAATGAATTTAATTGTTTTGAGTTTTGATTTCTTTTGGATCTTTACCCAATTCATCACCTTCCTCCACCATCCAAGCTTCCTATTTTTAGTCGAATCATCCTCCCCATCCATCCATCCACGGCATGAAGAGACGGCACTGTTCACTGTCTAAAAAATCACCACCCACCTGGTCGTAGCCTGTTCACCGCCGCCATGACATTGCTGTCGTTGCCACGCCTCTGCATCCGAGTCCACGCCCGTACATCTTGACCTTCTCGCCCCTGACAGCCCTTAATGACCCCTGGCCACGCGTCGGACCAACCATGACCTGATTCGCTGCCGCCTCCCCTGGTTCGTCTCACCGCTAACAGAGGACATCGCAAAATGCATTGCTTGCCCTGAAAGCTACTGCCAACCAAAATACGGCCTCTTTGACATCTTACACCCACATTAATGAATGCAATCCCCACTTAATCAAACCGCCATGGCCATTTCACCGTCGTCGTACTCTCTACTTTCACACCCTCACAGTTGACCTGACATAACCTGTACCCTTTTGACCGTTGCAATGCCCAGACCGAGGAAGCACAAAAATCCCCTTAGCTTGCTGCACCGTGCCTACCCACGCCTTCTCGACTCTGCCAGGCGCCATTGCCGCCATGAACCGAACATTGTGCCAAACCACCTTCCTCACCCAATTTAAAGCCCCAAATCCCTTCAAAGTAAACCACTGGTACCCGGTGAGCCACCCCCACACCCCAATTAAGCCCTCGACTGCAACTTCGTCAGCGATCACCGGAAAACCCCAAAGTAAGCTGATTTCTAATTCCTATTATCTAGTTGATTGCTTTCGCCCATACCACCCTTGTGATCCTAGGAACACCACCGAACTGTTGCCATAGCTTCCTAAGCCTCCTTATTCCCGGTCACCGAAGTTCACCGAATTTTCTTTGGATCTTCTGAGCTACATAAAGAATTGAGCAGTGAAAAGTTTTGTTTTCTTAACTCAGTCATGAGGGTTAAAGAGATCTTGTGGGTAAAGCTGGGAAACTCTGAAGAGTTAATTATAAATAGTATTCGAATATGCCATATTTTCGATAAATGAAGTTGTGTTTAATGGGTGATTCCAACAATAGATTTAGAAATGTTGAAGTCTGGTAATCAAATTTTGAAATCCCAATTTCTTAAGAAGTTATTATTCTTTTGTGTTTAAAATGTTTACAAATAAAACTGCATCCACCTAAAATGTGAAAACTCATATATTCCCATCCCTTGGAAATCCTGGCAAGTAGTTATGTACGTAGCATTTCCGCATATGATTTGTTGAGTACGATTGGCTGTACACAGTCTTACTTTATTTTCTGCCAGCACAGAGGTCAGATGATGAAAGGATGTTACAAGATTTCGTGTTAGGGTTACGACCGCACTTAAGCGTTCCTGTGGAAATTTTTTTGGATCTTCTGAGTGTTAGTAAATTTTGGACTTGAGCGCCTTTAAAACTATTAAAATTGACCGTTAAGTCTTATTTTAATCAAACTAACTTTTAAAATGTTTGTAAGTAAGCATAATACTTTTTCTGTCCATAACTAAATTTCTATCCTGTTATAGGACGTATGATGGCTCTATTTCCGAAAACACAGTGTTACACGATACCATTCATAATTCAGGAGCTTTCAACTCATATTAAAAAAGACTTCTGATTTTGAGGTTCGCAATTTTAGGAGTGCGGTGGCGGCGCATCTATCCTATCTAGGTTCTTGCGGCCGGTGTTGGCAAGCTATGTTCAATTTGTCGCAACAAATTAATGTTGAGATTTCTTTCTGCAATTACATGGTGCAGATGAGCGGTAAAAGGGAAACCAATCGCCGGTGGGCACGTCCTGTCGACGTCCGAGCTGTAGTACGGTGAAAGGGAAACCAATGCGACCACGCGTATGAATGATCGCCCAACAAAATTCTACTGCTGCACACCATGCATGCTACGTACGTAGTCCGATTCGATGGAAGCGGTGTTACTTTCGATCAAATTGCGTCGCGTTGCAGTCGATCGGTTTTGGCTTTTCGATGATGCAAGCAAACTGGTGGCTAGCTAGGTCGATGGGGATACGGAAGAGATGGAGGAGGTTCTTTGCACCGATGCAACGAACCCTACGCCCGCGCCGTTATAAAAAGCGAGCTAGCTAGCTATTTCTGACGGGAGATAAGCCGTTTAGCTGAGGCCGATCCGTGCCGGCCGGCAGGCGCAACGAACGTCGACCTGGCCTTATTTATTTCGACTTCGGGCAAGCTAGCTAGCTTACCCATAGCCGCGAGCGAGCGCGCAGCTCCAGCTTGCTAGCACACCAGTGCTAGTTGCTAGCTTGAATCCATCAACTCGCCGCCGGACGCGCGGCACGCAGTTTGGTTATATTATATTGCACCGGCCAGCCGGCGACGTCAATGGCGGCCACCGCGAAAACAACGGCTTTTCTGATCCCGCTCGCCATTGCTGCATCCCTACTGCACCCCGTCGCCGCCGGGAGGACGTCGTCGGGATCAGCCCCCGGGGTTACGCTACACGTAGAGAATCACCAGGTGCGTGCCTGCGCGAACGTACGTGTTCATATGCGCAGGAATTCATGAGTTCGATTCTTGCTGCTTAATTATCTGCGTCGTCGATCGCTAGCTCTTAATATGAATGAAGCTGCCCAATATAGTAACCACTGATCGAGCGAGCGTTTTCTCATTAATTTTGTGGAGTTGGATCGCTAATTGTTCAACTTGTGCGTGTTCGTATGCAGGTGCTTGTGGACAATGGCATCGTGAAGGTGGCGCTGTCAAAGCCGCAGGGCCATATCACCGGCGTCCGCTACAACGGGGAGCGTAACCTCCTGCACTTCACCGACGAGGACAACTCCGGCGGGTACGTACTGCATCAACCCAACTACGTACTCCTGTTCTCCAATCTGTTTGATTAGTTTGTTCGTATAAACAAGAGAACAGTCGATCGATCCTACGAGACAACGGCAAGCATGATCCGAATATATTCATATTTCCAAATTGCAGGTATTGGGATGTGGTTTGGAACTTTCCCGGGTCAGATCACCCAAGAGGCATGATCGATATGTGAGTGCTCATTAACTAAACTGCGTTATCTTTTACTCAACCTCCTTGGTGTGTGTTCTTTGATTGATCTCCTGATGTTTAGGCTCCTCCCTCTCTGGCTTGTTCCAAAGGGTGCTGCTATCTTTCTGTTAATTCAGGCCATCCTGTTTCACGCCGTAATTATATTTTTAGCTGAAACATATCCACCCACAACATATTCACTAGTAACTAATCTTGTTTAATAGAAGTAGCAGTACAGAACCTGAAAGTCACCACTAGTTAGCAGTTGCTGTTTAAGTGCCATGCGCAGTTTCGCTGTCACAGCCCGTAGCATATTTAACATGATCGACCAAACCATAATCAACATTATATATGCTAGTTTGATTTAAAAGCTCTTTACCTGATCAGGTACCTACTAGCTAGTAACATGCTCAGTTAACTGTTTGGAACCACCAATATTTATATGGATTCAAGAAGCGCCGCCAGCCCAGCGAAGAACACATAGAAGTAACCTACTACATATGAATGAGCACCGAAAAGATGCTTCCTAAATCCTAATAACAACAGAACTGTAAACTGTTGCTCCAGTACTGTCTGAAAAGCAATAGCACTGTCAATAAACAGAGGATGTACACTAGTTTAAATAATTTCCAAGGAAATCATTTTTTATTTGTAACACAATGGCAGTGGTTGCCAAGGGTTAGGATGAATTGCGCCTTAGTCATACAGCTGAAGCGATTATGCTTATCCCAAATATATATGATAATTGCATTTTCACAGGCTGGATTGTACAGAATTCAAGGTAGTATCCTTAAGTGAAGAGAAAGTGGAGCTTTCTTTCAGGAGTACATATAATCCATCACGTCGAAATAGCGTCCGTCTAAACATTGACAAGAGGTGAGCCATTCGTTATTTTTGTCAAATGGTGCTGATGACAAAATTGCTAGTCCTCCTGTGCTATACTAGTATCACTAACATTTGCAGTGATTGCTGTTTCAGGCTGGTGATGCTCAAAGGAAGCTCTGGATTCTACTGTTATGCCATCTTCGAGCATGTCAGAGGCTGGCCTGCTCTGAACATCACGGAGGCTCGACTCGCCTTCAAACTTAACACGGACAAGTGGGTATTCTTTGCTGTATTGCTAAGTCATTCAGCTAGCTCGTAGATAAACATACTGCCTTTTCGTTTTAACATTTGTTGTACCAATGGACGAGTGGACATCTGTCTTCTCTGTACAATCGATCCTTTGTCCTTTCACAGGATTTTCTTAACCTGTACTTACCGTAAAATGGTATGAATATTTCGTGCTAGGTTCAATTACATGGCGATCTCAGACGATATACAGAGGTACATGCCCAAGGCAACTGACAGAGATGCACCCCGTGGTGCTCCATTGGCCTACAAGGAGGCAGTCCTGCTCGTCAACCCCTCCGAGCCACAGTTCAAAGGAGAGGTTAGTACTCAGTACGTACTAGAAGAAATAAACATGATTTCGGCATGGCAAATCAAGTTCTACTGAAAAAGTAAAGCATGCTAAAATTAATGTTAGGTAAGTGACAGAAGTGTTAATGGACAGTTTTTCTGTATCTGATCGATGTAGGTGGATGACAAGTATGAGTACTCGCTGGATAACAAGGACAACGTAGTTCATGGGTGGATCAGCAGCAACCATCCCAATCCCATGGGCTTCTGGGTCATCACTCCCAGCAACGAGTTCAAGAGCGGCGGCCCTCTCAAGCGGGAGCTCACCTCCCACGTCGGCCCGACCTCCCTGACTGTAAGCATGCGTCGATCATTCATCCATTGCCCAACCCAATTCCAAATTTCCAATCGAAGTACTTCAGAATATCTGCACTTGTACCATACTGACTACTGAACCCTACGCTACATGTTAACTGAAAACTTTGTGATTCCTGTGTCTCCGTCAGATGTTTCTAGGAACACATTACGTTGGGAACGACATAGTTGTCAAGATCGAGGACGGCGAGCACTGGAAGAAAGTCATGGGGCCGGTGTTCATCTACCTGAATTCGAACCCAAAGAGAGGAGACCTGCAGGCACTCTGGCGGGACGCAAAAGCACAGGCGCAAGCTGAAGTAAGCAAATGGCCGTATAGCTTCCCTGAGTCACGAGACTTCCACAAGGCAGGCCAAAGAGGCTCGGTTACCGGGAGGCTATGGGTCAGAGACAGGTACACTAGTGGCCAAGACATGCCTGCCGGGACGGCCTACATTGGCCTCGCCTCACCTGGACAACCTGGCTCCTGGGCGACGGAGAGCAAGGTACGAAATAGATGCAGTAAAAGAGAAGCATGGATGAAGCTTCAGCTAAATTTTTTCGAGAAAAAAGTTTCAGCTAAATTTACGTACGACACTCTCTTGAGACTTTTCACTGCTTGCAGAGTTATCAGTTCTGGTCGAGGACTACATCCTGTGGCGGATTTACCATTGACAATGTCCGGGCAGGAGTGTACAATCTCTACGCATGGGTTCCTGGCTTCCTCGGAGACTACATGCATACTTCTCGAGTAACCGTGACACCAGGTTAGCAGTACAGTAAAACTAGCTAGCTAGTGTGTTAGTTTTGCCGTTTAGTCGACAGTTTGGATCACGATCAGAGAAACTCAATACTGTTGGAATAACCATTGTTCGTTCAATTCAATTTCGAACAGGCCGTACCATCAACCTTGGCGATCTTGTGTTTGCGCCTCCCAGATCAGGCCCAACGCTGTGGGAGATTGGTGTTCCTGACCGGAGTGCGGCGGAGTTCTTTGTCCCTGACCCCAACCCGAAATACCTCAACAAGCTCTTCCTGAACAAAGACAAGTTAGTCGTCACTCGCCGTTTAGCTCTTAATCAGAGCGCGTATGGCACGAGAAGCTAGGCTCGATCTGATTAATTTGGTTTCGTTGCACAGATACAGGCAGTACGGCCTGTGGGAGAGGTACGCCGACTTGTACCCTAAAAACGACCTCGTTTTCACCATCGGCGAAAGCGATCATCTGAAGGACTGGTTCTTCGCACATGTCACAAGGTAGCAAACGAACACTGCTTCTTTTTTCAGTCCACATTCCTCAGTTCATGCGCAGCACATCCACTGCAAATACTCATACGAACAAGCTATCGATGCAGAAAGGTGGGCAACGACCATGCGCCGACGACGCGGCAGATACGGTTCAGTCTGGACCGCGTCGTAGCAGACGGCACCTACACGCTGCGCGTCGCTCTCGCGGCCGCGCACATGTCCAGGCTGAAGGTCCAGGTGAACGGCGCAGGGAGACCGGGCGGGGTGTTCACGACGCCGGAGTTCGGCGACGGCAACGCGATCGCGAGGCACGGCATACACGGCGTGCAGTGGAGCTTCGACTTCGCCATCAAGGGCTACCTGCTCCAAGAAGGCGAGAACACCATCTGCATCACTCAGACGAGAGCGCTCAGCGAGTTCTTTGGGGTTATGTACGACTACATTCGGTTAGAGGGGCCTCCCGTTTCTTGGAGAGACCCTACACGAGGTCCATGGTTAGATAGAGCTAGTGGTACCAAGGTTGAAGATTGTCGTAGCAGCAACGTATAGGGTCGATCAGCTCCCACATGTATACGAGCAGTAGCAAAGTGTACTATAGTGTACTACGTACTCCAATTTTCAGAAGGTTTGCAGAAATGGGATCATCCCCAGTTATCCTTTTTAGGTTTTTGGAAGCAGAGAAATGGGACATACCTGAACACCATCTAGCTAGCAACCTGTTAACACCTCGGACCAAATTTAGAGAACACGCATGTTGAATTTGGGGAGAGATGAAGTATAACACACATTGGCTGTGACTGGGGTGAGCATAGATTAATCGAAGTGCTGGGTTTCAGGCCATGCAATTGTCTCGAATCAAGGCATAATTTACACCTCCTTGGCGAAAGAAGAAGACGACATAATTTACAGCTCAAGGGATCATGCAGGCTGCTAAAGAAGAGAAGAAACAAATGACAGAGTTGGCAAGCGTGTGCTCCGATCCAAGTGGTCTCCATGCCTGTCCCAGTACTCTTCCTCAGTGGCTTGCATAATTATGAGTGTGTTTTGGCTGCTCATGCCTCGATTGCATCATGGTCCCGTGCCATGCCTCGCTCACAGCTCATGATGGTCCCAAGCACAAACCAGTAACCATAGATTGTTATCGCTGCTCATACCATACGTGCTGCTTTTGTGAGGAATGGCATACTCTGAACTGCTCAAAAAGCGACGCAAGAGCTCGCGTGCATGCTCTTTTAGGTCACCTTTAAGTTAGCATGCACCAAAGCGTGCCTATCTTTTGCCATCCCCTATTATTGTGTCTTGGAACAGCTAGCATCCCTGTCTTAGACCTTCGAATAGATCTCCAATCGACCACCACGTTGGTCAGCTCAAATGACCACCAATAGAGTTTGCAACTATGAGACCATGTGGTGATCATTCTATGTATGTATGTGATGAGTATTTGGTTTTATTTGTGCTTCGTTTATTGAAGTTTGGATTTGATTTTGTGTTATTTGCTTTTCGGTTTTTGTTGTCTAGGAGATAACGGTCTAATCAACCTAAAGAGGCGGTCAGAGTGGTTGGATGTTAGTGGTCTGACCAGTGCTATCGGACAGTGTGCTAGGTAAGCACTATGCGCTTCAAGGTTTGGTTCTAGGGGATAGGATCAATGGTATAGGAGCATATAGGATCATTTTTAGAGAGGTATTCTTTTAGCATTCCTTGAAACGGTACTACTGCATGTGTTGCATGGTAGTACCGCAAAGCGGTATGACCATATAATTGGCGGTACTATTGGGCTTCGGTAGTACCAAAATTTACATGGCGGCAGCTAATTTCTAGAGATGTATGTTTTGGAGCATTTTCTCTTATCTAAAAATCGAAACTACCATAACTGTGGTGTGATACTACCGGACTGTGTGAGGGTGGTACTACGGATATTTGAAGTAACAATTAGTTTCTATGCATTTAATAAACCTCAAATAGCCATTGAGCAATGGGTGTGGTAGTACCGGCCACTACACGGTTGTAGTACCACAAATCTCTTTTCTGGGGAGTTCGACCCTAACAGTCATCCTGGTGGGTGGAGGCTATAATTACCTCCCCACCAGCAACAAAGGCTCTCTTCTTGACTTCATTGAATATCTTTGACCTCCTTGTGCACTCTTTCCTACTCATTTTCTCATATTTCATATTTTGAGGTGTTGAGAGCATTCAAGTGCATGGCATCATTAGTTAATCCTTGTGGCACTTGATAACCTTCAAGCAAGCATTGTGATTCATTACTCTTGTTGTTGACTGACACTTAAATGGCTTGAAGGAAAGATTGTACGGTGATCTCTTCAAAGAAGGTTCTGGAGAAGCCTGGCACCATTTGTGAGTGATTTGGTATGAGCCATCTCTTGAGTTGAGGAAGAACAACCCTAGTGCATTTGAGGCTTTTAGGCTCAATTCATGGAACCGGTCCAATCCATTTGGGTTTACCTCAATGTGGACTAGTGAATAAGGGTGGGCATTCAATTTATTTGGCTATATCGGTGTGGTTTATTCGGTATTAAAAAAATTCAATTTTTGCAAAGTGGAAACCGAAATGTCAATTGGAGAAATACAAACCACACCGAATAAACTGAATTAATTCGGTTCAGTTAATTCGGTATTCGGTTTCTAGTAAGTATATGTTTGTGAATTGAGATTTGGGTATTTGACCTCTTGGGATTTGGGGAGGACCGGCGGCAGGCGGCGCCGATGGCTAGAGGCGGTATCGATGGATGGGTGCATAGGGCGGCACTAATGGCTGGAAGCAGCGCCGATGAGCGGGTGCGTAGGGTGACGGGCGGCACTGATGGACGATGGCTGGAGGCAGCGTCGACTACACGCGGGCAATGGGCTGGTGGCGGCGTCGGCGGCACGTGGGCGGAGGGCCGGAGGCAGCGTCGACTGCACACAGGCGGAGGGCCAAAGGCGGCGCCGACACCACATGGGTTAGGGTTAGGAGTGCGAAGATGAGTACAACTACCTGTGTGGGACTGCGGAGGGGGTCTCAAGTCTCAACTCTAATGTGCGATGTTGATGAGGAGTGGGCCTTGGCTGTTGGCGTTAGTTGGGCTGGCTGGACAATGCGGTATATGGCTTATTTGGTTTTCTAGAGTAGAAAACCACACCATATACCGAAAACCAAATAACATTAGAATAAAACTGAAAAACAATCCGTAAACCGAAAAAATTGCAATATTCAGTTTATTCGGTGGTTTTGTTTGGTTTCTCAATTTTGGTGAAAAGTGCCCACCCCCACTCTTTGGTGCATCCTAATTTCCACAACGGATCGAAAAGCAAAGCTTCAAAGGCACTCATAGTCGGAAAGTCCTCAACCGTAGAGGATAAAGAGGGAGAAAGGGAGGAGGAAGATGAGGATGGGGGCCAGGCTAACTGGTGGGACCATCATTTTTATTTATTTGAATGATTTTGGGATTTTTATTTGTCGTTTTGCTGATCGGATGCCAGATAATCTTAAAATCAGTTCATGTGTCATGCCACGTATGTGCCCTATCGGATGAAAACCAATGTAGAATAATATAAGAGGGTAATATATCCGATTTTGACAGTTGAGGGGTATAAGTCATCTAGTTTTGTAGTTAAAGGTTGACATTTAGCCAATAACAATAGTTTGGGGAGGTAGGATAAACTTATTCCATTTAACAACGTCCTTCTATACATGACGAATGTGAGAATAATTGGAGCATTGACGAGGTAGGCGTTCATTGTACCAAAAATAGGATGGACGTATGACATTCTCTCATTGTGTTTAGACTTTGACCTATTCTTTTCAACTTATCAGCTTATTTTTTGTTACGATTTTTTCAACAATCACTATTTATTAAATTAATAATCCGTAACAAAAAAAATTATAAGTCACAACATGAAAGAATGGATCCTTTAAACACAAGGGAGACAGTCATTTTACGCTGCAAAAGGGTTTGGTCCCCTTAATCTTTAATATAGAAAATTTATGGCTACTTATTTTCTTTTATGAACTCGCAGTCGTAGCTTCTATTGAAACTACTAGCCTCATAGGCGCAGCGCCACGCCGCGTCAGCCACCGTGTGTACCGAAGTAAAAGAGGCGATAATCCGTGAGGAGTTTGTAAAAAAAATTAAAAAATCGAGGGCGCATGTGTATTTTCGGAAAAGGCAAAGGTCTTTTTCGTAAAAAACCGAGGGCCTGTACGTAATAAATGAGAAAGTTAAAGGTCTTTTTTGTAAAAAACCGAGGGCCTGTACGTAATAAACGAGGACCCGTACGTAATTTAGAAAACCGCAGGGCGCTATCCTGCAAAATTTTTGGTGAAAAAAAACTGTCAGGGACCTTTTCGCTAGGAAAAAGGACCTTTACGTAATTTCCGAAAAATAGAAGGGAAATGGGTCTCCCGACCGTACGCAAAAGGACGGCGGCACGCGTCGGGCGGAGGGAGCGGCGGGGCGACGTGGCCACGCTGAGAACGCCGGAACTCCTCCGCTAATGTTATGGTTATTATTTATCTTGTCTTAAAATTAAAGAAGGTCCGAAGAACAGTATACCACTCACCAAATACAGGTTAGTGTAAGACTGACTGAGTGACTGGTGCCGTCCAAATACACCCAGCCAGCGACCTGTGTACTTTTTTGTTTCCATCACTCATGATTCATATCGAGAAATCACTCATGATTCATCTCGTGTATCCATCTCAACAAACGCCCAAATGCCAAAACAGCTCAGCACAGTAGCACACAACAAACACCCTGAGCTGAAAGCACAAAAATCCTGAGCTCACGGGGAAAAACCAGAAATAAAAAAGAAGCGTCCACTCCAGTGCTGGACTGAAGGCCGAGGTAGCGGCAGGAAGAAGGGAAGAGGCAATCAACAATCGGTTCCGGCTGGCTGGAATTCACTACGGGAATTCGGAGAGAGGAAAGAAAACCTTCGGCTTTCTTAAAAAAATCCCGTCTTCCTTCCTTCATCCGTGCCGGAGACGCATGACTTTTCTTGGGGAAGCCGTCCTGAGGAGACCAAGGAGAACGGACGCAGTTGGGAGTAGTCGTACCAGTCGAGCAACGACAGCAGGTGCTCCAATCTAGCAGCCGCCAGGCGCAGACTGTGGGGAAGGAGGACGACGACCCGGCCTCCTCATGGAAGGTGCGTGCTTTCTCTTAGCTTCCTTTTTAGGATAGATAGATTGCTTTGTTTCTAGATCTGGGCGGAGTTTCTTGAAAAAAAAAATCAGGATTCGGGCAACTTTATTTCTGCCTGGGGCACCTGTTTCTCCCGGAATTTCTTGATCGAGGGGGAGCTTTTGCAATCAACAAGTAGGATGCATGTGCAAATTCTATCTCGGTCGTTGTTTGTGCTGGTTCTTCCCTGTGGGCTGATTCTTTGGGTGAACATGGCAGTAAGGGTTAGGAAAAGGTCCACTTTTAAGTATCCAATTCATGACCCTGAGGATGCCATTCTGGGATTTCAGCTTTGAATGCCGTGTTTGATTGAACTCTTGTTCCCAGGAGGGTGCTTGGGTGTTTTACTGGGGTTATTTTGCTTGATGCCATTCTTGTGAAGGGTTGTTCTTTAATTCTATTATATCTCTAGTTTTGTTTGGAGGGAGCAATGAAATGGAACTCGTTCACATGATAGAGGATGGCACTTTTGTTGTTTCGCGATGTAATATTCAGGAAAATTTAGTGTCGTAAGTCCTCTTTTTTAGGGTGATTTGTGCTTGTAGAGAATATTACTTTTGTACGGTAGGACAAGTTCAATGCTAGGATTATGCCACTCAATTGGGTTTTAGGATCCAATTGTGCAACTGGAGAACGAAAGTAAGATGAGGATTTAGCAGCAAGTTGCACTGCAATTCGCGGGAATGCAGAATGCTGTCCATTGAACATTTTGATGATTTGAGGCTGTAAGTAGAAAAAAACCGTATAATGGTACAATCTTTGAAAACGATAAACAACCAAGTTTATCTTTCACCAATAGTAACTTGCAGAGGGACTGATAAATAATTAAGTCTATCTTTTATCATTGCTAACGAATGTGTTGAAACACATTTGGAGAGTCTTGCTATGCCTTGTTTGGTTGAGATATTAGGAGTAAGCACGTATCATGTTGTAACCCCATTTGACAAGAATAGTCCATTTACTAAGTTGTTACACTCTTGTAATTTTGCTCGAAGGATATAATGGGATTAAATTTCTACATTCAATTACCAATAGGCTAATTTCTATGCACTTCGGCTATTATTCAGATGAAAATATACTTGTTACCTCTATTTGGTTATTCAATCATCTGATCATCTCACTAGTAATTCTTGAATATCTTATCATCAGTTTGATGAATGTAGCTCAACTTGAGAAATCCATTCTGTTAGTAGATTAGTTGAGCATTTTCTGATTCTAATGGTCCTGAACAGACTGTGTCCATAATCCATATTTAAGGTCCTACGATTTTTTAATATGTATGGACTTGTTTGTACTTCCCAAAAAAAACACAAAAAAAATCATGTCCATATTGTGTTGCATTGGTATTGGCATTGTCAGTGTTTGGCTAGTGGACAATCTTTCTGACCCACCTTGAAGCTGCACCCTTACTTTCCCTGAAATGCATTTTCACTCATTGCTTGACATATGTATGGTGTAACAATAGCAGATGGGACCCCTTAACTTCAGTGCTCTAGTGTTCATATCTGTTCCTTCCTGTTATTTTTACTTAATAACTTCAATCCTAGAATTTCTTGAAGCCCCTCATATTCAATCACTTAACATCTTTCCTGTGCAAACTTTATACTTTGTAATTGAGGAATTTGATGTCATCTGGCAGGCCAATCACCTGACCGTATATCGGTTGGGTCAGGACCGAAAAAATCTAGTGCTTCATCACGAGGTAGGCAGCGTAAGTCGTCATCATCTACCTGTAAAGATTTTCTCCGGAAGTTTGTGGACAATGAACTTTTGACTTCTAGCCTAGAGGATTGGTTCTCTGGGCACAGTGAAGATTGTGGTTTCAAGAAGCCAGCTTTTGATGTTCCTTTTGACCTTACTGAACTACAGAATTTTGACTATGCTCTGGAAGGTGTTGCCTTTCAGCAGCTAGTACGGATGCCTAATGCTCTTCATGCATCAACATCAGATATTTTTGAAGCTACTGCACATCTTGCACTGGAGGATTTTCTACATGTAGGCATTAAGGGATTGTGGGAAACTTTCTGGGGTGCTGATGAAGCAATGCCTTTCTCAGTTGCCTGCATACACAGCACAAGCTCCAAGTTTTATCCTGCTGAGAAGGCTATTAGCAGTGGGAAACTTGATGGTGTTTGTGCGACAGCTGTACTGCTGAAGAATTTAAAGCATTCGCAAGGAAGGTGGGATCATATTGTTGTACTGGCTTTGTTGAGACCTGATATTGGAATGGTTTCTGGGCACAATGATCAACAGCCATCTCCTGCTGTCTTGGGGGAGGCACTATTCTTTGCTTTGCGTGTTCTACTGTCTCGGAGCCTTAGCAGATCCTCCACTGTTCTTCAAAATTCAGGTTGTGTTTATGTGCTCCTCTTTGATTCACAGTTTGGAGGAGTGGTAAATGTCCAAGGTGATCTGAACAAGCTAGATTTTGATTTGAACAATGTTTATGACTGTGCTGCTGAATGGATAAAAAATCATGCCAAAATAACAGTTTCTTCCATAGATCGAGTATGGAACAAACTCGGGAATGCTAATTGGGGAGACATTGGGACCCTTCAAGTTCTCCTTGCAATTTTCCACTCAATGATCCAATTCTGTGGAGCACCAAAGTATTCTCTTGATGAACTAGCCACAGAGCATAGTTCCCGGCTACAGAGTCGAAGATCAGAAAGACATTTGGTCAACAGACAAGCTAATGGGAATGGTTTGTTTCGATTCCAGCAACAAAGTCATTCTCCTGAAATTGTTGAAATACAGGAGGAAGCAGCTGTTGATGTGAAACCGGAGGAAATCTTGAAGCTTGAGATAGGATCTGTTGTGTTGATGGAGGATGCTAACTGGCAGAAGGGTTTTCAAATCAATGATATTCTAACGGACAGTGAACCTCCTATTTATAGTGCTACTCCTGTAGATGAGCCTACCAAAACCTATTTGTTGTATGTAGGCTCGAGCCCTTCTCACTTGGAGCCGGCATGGGAGGATATGAATTCCTGGTACCAAGTTCAAAGGCAGACGAAAGTACTGACTTTGATGAAGCAAAGAGGCATTTCTAGCAGATATATTCCACAGATGGTAGCTTCTGGGCGTGTCGTTCATCCAGGCCCATGTGACAAGCCTAACTCCAGTGGGAGTTGTGGTCATCCATGGTGCAGTACTCCAATCCTTGTGACCTCACCAGTTGGTGAGACCATTTCAAATCTGATACCGAACGGATTGTTCAGTGTTGAGGATGCTCTGAGATGTTGTCATGACTGTTTGTCTGCTCTTGCTGCTGCAGCATCTGCAGGAATCCGTCACGGTGACATCCAGCCAGAGAATGTGATCCGTGTGAGTAATGGTTCAAGGCATCCATATTTTGTACTTACTGGATGGGGTCATGCTATCCTAGAAGATAGGGATCGACCTGTAATGAATCTATTCTTCTCATCTACGTTTGCTCTCCAGGAAGGCAAGCTATGTGCAGCATCTGATGCGGAAAGTTTAATTTATCTTCTATATTTCTCGTGTGGTGGAGTCTGCCCAGAGCTTGACTCGGTTGAAGGTGCACTTCAGTGGAGGGAGACATCATGGTCAAGGAGAGTTATACAGCAGAAGTTGGGTGATATCTCAGCAGTGTTGAAAGCTTTTGCAGATTATGTTGACAGTCTTTGCGGGACTCCATACCCAATGGACTATGAGATATGGTTGAGAAGGTTGCGAAGAACAATCAATGAAGATCATGGAAAGGAGGTTGATACATCAAGTTAGTACTGCAGCACATGTTCTTGCTAAATTGCAATATGGAACATCAAGAACGGTTGTTCCATACATTGTATTGTTGTTGTAGATATTTTATCTGTCTGAATTGTGAAAGGTCCATAGCTCATACTCCTATCCTGCAACATGGATGTCCACTCAGCCTTACTCCATTTCGTCTAAAGGGTACTTCCATACAATCTGCTGCTGCTATCCTCAACTTGGATTTCTGACAGTGGTATTGCTCTTGCACAAGAATGCAGTAGAGATCCTTGAGGATATCTGCAACATGATATATTTTGGTGAATGCTCTTCTCTAAGCTGGCGAGCTGTGCTTTGGCTGCTCTCCGAGATTCTGTGTCATTCGTTATGGCTGGACATGCGGATGATTTTCTCCTGATCAGTGTTTAAAATGTTAAAACATTTAAGTGGTAGGTAAATGTGGATCGCAAGTGTGCGGTATAGTTGGGTCAATTTTTGCTCCTTTTTCTTTTTGAAATTGCTCCAGAATGGATTTGTGATTAGAGGTGGTGTGCCATAGTAGCATTTTGTTCTGACTAAATTATTTGTTGGGTGCAATGTTCAAGTGCACCTAATTCGTGTAAATGGTGTACTATTCAGTTGTTCAAACTCCTATCCTGCGAGTGCTAGTTCTTGATTTGTGTGAAGCTACTAACATTTCTGTGACGGTGGTATGTTTCTTATTTACGTCAAGAAACACAGATGGTGCTGCAGTTCTTGTTCGTGTTAGTGACTGCTTGTGCAGATTGTCGACTTGTTGGAGCTTGCTTCAATTTGCGGTTCTTCAAAGAGCTATATACAAATATGCATGTTGTAATGCTTTATTTTGACGGAAAATGATGTTTTTTCTTGAAAACACTGAAGAGTTGTGTTTTATCCGTTAAGAAGAAGAGCAGTATAGTGGTGGCCTAAATACCGAATTAAAGGCCCAATGAAGGACAGGGTATGAGGACCACGATTCTGAAACCTTAACAAGATAAACCACCATAGCTAATACATCCCGACGACGAGGAGGTTACCACTACCGAAGGACAAATATCGGCCAACGCACACGTGGAAAAACGAAGAGGGGGTAGGATCAGGTAGCCTAAGGCAACGCTTTAAAAGAGAGAGCGACGCTGAAGGCATCGCTGTCGCCCGATCCGACAAGAACCAAACCTAAGATTTTCACCCCGGCACACCATCACCTGCAGCTGCAACCCTGACACCCCCTCGAACTCCGGCGCTCGCCAATTTCCGTGTGCTCTCCCGCCCCGACACCATCGACCGCGCCAAGCCAGCCCTACAGCCATTGGCGGCGGCGGCGCCCGCTCTAGTTGCCGCTGTATTGTTCGCATGCACCGATGCTTGCACCACCTGCAGCCTAGTGCCGATGTCGGCCGCCGCGGTCTTGCTCACACGCGTCGAGTCCTGCGCTGGCCCGAGCCGTTGCCTCTATGCCGTGGCCGCCCGTGCGTGAAGATGAAGAGTTTGCGCGCTCACAGGGTGTAGCGGCGGTGGTGGCACAGGGGTCGACGACGCACAGAGGCAGGAGGGAGCGACCATGGATCCGACCTGGAGACGGCCAAATCCGGGTGACTTTATCTCCCTTCGCCTTAGAACCAACCGCCGTCGCCAGCCAGGCTACGACCCTCCAATCCCGACTAGATTTGCCAGGAAGCGGGCAGATCTAGTCTACGCCGACAGCTCAAGCGGCTGCAGGACGACAACGTGCAGAGAACGGCAGGGGAAGAAGAAAGGCCCCGCCAAGCCCCAGCCCGGAGACGACCAGATCCGGCCACCTCTGGCTCCCCTTGCGTCACCACCGACTACCAGGTCTCCGATCTCGGCCAGATCTGGCCCGAGCTGCCCGCTCTAACGACTACGGGAGGCTCCGTCGGCCTCCTCTGGCTCCCCTCGCATCGCCTCCGACCACCGGCTTCACAACGCCACTCTAATCCCGGCTATATCCACCGAGAGGATGTGCAGATTTGGCCTACACCACCAGCACTAGCGGCTGTAAAAGGCCCCCGCCGCCGCTCATCGGCGACGGCGGTGAGGAGGAGGAGAGACACGATGACAATGGGGCTCTTTGAAGTTGTCTGAGAGCGGCTCACGGGGTACGTTCCAGTCCGACAGCTGACGAGATGCCTGTTTGACGGAAAATGATGTTAGCAGAACATTATTTGTAAAAGTAAGTGCCAATGATTTCTGAAACATTTCCCAGAAGGAACTCTCACTGCATCCTGTTCCTATTTATGCACAGGACATCAGATGCACTAGATATTCTCTGAAATCTGTGTTATTTAGCATAATCCATGTTAATTTTTGCAAAGTAAACTATGCGCATCTGCTTATACTTGTTCTTGGTTTGATGTTTGTGCCGGACGTTGTTCAGTTTGTTGTATGAGTGTACCTATCCTCCAGACTCCATAGCGATCATAATCCTGATGGTATTGTCAAGTTAAAGCCGAAATCTCCTGCTCTTTATTTGAGATTTTTTTTGGTAGTAAGTAAACACCAAACGTTCCGGTCACCTTCGACAACTCTCCCACGGACGGCGGCGGCGGAACACGCAAGGACCTCATCCTTCCGGAGGTGGCGGAGTCGTCCTCAGCTCACACTAGACGAGCTCGTGCAGCCCATCCTCCTCCTTGGCACGTAGGGGCGAAACCAGCCTAGGCTCCGGGTGGGGCCAGCTGCTCATGGATCAACTCTTAGACTAACTTTATTTTTTTGTAATTTTTTCATAAATTTTACATGGGGTTTGGTTGCCAGGCCTTGGGCTACAGCCCAGATAGCCTGAGACCTGGTTCCGCCACTGTTAGCACGCGAAGCGAGAAAATGTGCCCTCCGAGCTACGCTGTGACGTTAGGGCTCCGAAAATTCAACCAAAGACAAGGTCCTTTGTAGAAAACATCCGTTACGTCTGGACCGTCTAAGTTTCATCAAGGGATTACGATTGCGAATAAGATTCACGATCCATTTCTGGGTCAAAATGATAACACAAGTAACTAAAGGGGCTATTATGAAAACAAAGCAGCCGGCTATTCGTTCACTTGTGCGTTTTTTCAGCTACGGTTTACGGTTTATAACTATATCCAGTGGCTTTTGACTCTAACACGAGCGTTCGTGCGAACGAACTGAATACTGATAAGCTGCTTCAAAACGATGATGAAAAAATCATTCCATTTGTTTGTTCAGGGTAAGCTATAAGCCATAGGTCTTTTAGGTTGGAACTGATGGTTTTTGGCGATGACTAATGGTCTTTTGCTGTGTTTTTTAAGACAGTAGTGGACGTCAGAAATGTTGATATGGATGGCACATATGCCGAGAGGTTCAGGAAGCCGTTTGATGAAGTGGTTTCGAGAAACTGTTTAAAAAACCGTCCTATTTATTTTAGTTTCTGTAAAAATTAAAATCAAAAGTAAAAAAATAGAGCTATAGGCTGAAAGGAACCAGCGTAAGGACACGATAACTTTGGATCTAAATGACAGTACATATTAATCATAAGGGGGTGTCTACAAAATTCCATCTGCCATTGTCTCACTCGATCTGGACCGCACAAGCGCGATCAAACGGCCCCCCCAGCGTACCAACACAAACAAGAAGGCGAGGCACCGGAGACAATTCACCGCCGCCCTCTTGCATCGCTGCCTCCGCAACCGGCCGTCGCCTCTGCCGCTTCAAGGAAACAGATCGATGGTGGCCGCGGCGGCGGTGTACCGGCGAGTGCTCAAGGCGGTGCAGAAGCACGTCGGCGCGGGCGCCTCCAAGCAGCACTTCCGCGACTTCGTCGCCGCCGAGTTCCGCAGCCCCGCCGGCACGGAGGCCGACGCCAGGGCTAGGCTGCGTCTCGCCGGGGACTACGCCTACCTTCTCTCCAGTGTCCACCACCACAAGGTCGGGGCTTAAGCGCGATGATTCGATGTGGAATGTCTTGTTGGTGCTCCTGTTAAAAACTTGTGTGTCATTTTAGGAGGGAGTTCATGTGTTTGATGAAATGCCACAGAAGAGTATTTTCCCCTGAATTTTGGGTTCCTTTATTTTGATGTGTTAATCTGGTTTACTTATAGGGATCGGGTTGTAGCTTCACGATGGCTCATTATTGTGAGAAATTTGGGTCAGAAATCTTCTGGATATGCAGGCATTGCTAGTTGTTGGCCCAACCACGGCGTTGTAGTTCTAGATTGAATGGTAATGCAAAATGACTAGAAATTGAATCATGTGTACTAGAATAAGAGCGTATACTGGTTCGATTATTTCCATAACTCGACCTCGTTAGATCACCTATTTTAGACCGAGCAAGTTCTTCGCATCCTTGCAACCGTAGCATTGGTTTTGTTAATGATTTGCATTTTCTTGTTCCATGCCGTATGAATTACTTTTGAAATTCTTTTATGAGAATCCGTCATTTCCCTGTTGTAACTTGCAGAGCATCTAAATTGTGTTACATCGTAGGTTGTTCCTTTATACTGACCCTTCAATTATATCATCTGACAGTCTTAAAAATATATATTATATCATCTGACCTGTTGCATTACAAAGTCAGGAAAGCAATCAATCAGTGAAACAGTTCAGACTGTTCTCTTTCTATGTCCACTTTTCTCATGCAAGGCCAACATGCCCTAGAAATATATAATGCAACAATATATCAACAATACAATGGGAGACATAGATAATAATTCAGTTCTTTTTTTCGTGAACGATAATAATTCATTTCTTCGCATCCTTGCAATTGTAGCATGTTACCATTGGCTTGTCATGTACCATGTACTCTACTAACTCTGTAAATCATGTTCGATTGTTCAGGACCTGCTATTGTCATACAATATAGCTGTGGACCGATCTGATGAAATGAAGAAGATATTGAACAAATCTGCAGCCAGTGTAGGCCTTCAGCTTCCAGATGTGTACCAACCGTGAGAGCTTCTTTTCTGCACGTACGTGCAACCCATGGTACTGTCTTTTAGCTATGAAAATTTGGAGCAACTTTGCTTGAGTTACAAATTTCCAGTTGTTCTGGAAAGCTTAGCTTGGTAGTTGTAAGCAGCTGTACTCTTTTCCCAATAATAAGCAAGGCATTGGTTTTGTTAATGATTTATACTATCTTGTTCCATGCTGTATGAATTACTTTTGAAATTCTTTTATGAGAATCTGTCATTTCCCTGTTGTAACTTGCAGAGCATCTAATTGTGTTACATCGTAGGTTGTTCCTTTCTACTGACCCTTCAATTATATCATCTGCTAGTCTAAAAAAAATATTATATCATCTGACCTGCTGCATTACAAAATCAGGAAAGCAATCAATCAGTGAACTGTTCAAACTGTTCTCTTTCTATGTCCACTTTTCTCATGCAAGGCCAACATGCCCTAGAAATATATAATGCAAAAATATATAAACAATACAATGGGAGATATATATAATAATTCAGTTCTTTTTTTGTGAACGATAACAATTCATTTCAATACACCTCCTTAAAACATTTGATGAGGTATTGAATAGTCCTGCACTTTCTGTTTTTATTTATCATTTGTATTGTAAAGAATGATGTCAACTCACAATGGCCATATCCATGAACAAGTTCCCAGATGTACATGTGTAATATGGAGCTGTCAGCTCATGTCCTTCAAAGACTGGGCGGAATTTCTATTTGAACTATTACTTTCTTTAGCATCGTCCTCACCTATTTCATCCTCCGATACTGCGTTAGCTTCTGTAGATGTTCGGGCAGAGCTTGTATTTGAACTATTAATTTCCTTAGCATCGTCCTCACTTGTTTCATCCTTACATGCTACGGTAGCTGCTACAGATGTTCCAGCACCTTCACTTCCTTGTTGTGCCCAAGCTGAATCAAAAGGCACTAATTTGTTGCCTTCATTCCTGTTCGAGTCATCTGAACTATCCTCAAAGGAACCGTAGTCTATGTTCTGAAGTACTGTTGGAATATGCATACCACCAACGAGTACTTCCTTCTCTCCCACATCTATCTTTTCCCTTGTGCTAGTCACATCCAACCCAATATATGGAGTGTAGAATCCAGCTTCCAGTGCACCCTCACCTACCCGTGAACGGAAATCGTTCAGCGGAGGAGGGATCTTGGTGAAGAACACTTCTGCAAAGTTTTCTGCAATGCTCTTTCGGTAAGGGTTGTCCTTCTTGTCATAATGGTATCTGAAGTTTTCGTATGTTGTCTGCAGAATTTATAGTTGGTATCGGTAAAACTATGGATGGTTATATATACGTATGTAATGTATGTGTGTGTGTGTATAGTAGCCATTGCAAATGTTATAAACTACTATACTACTCTGTATCACAAATAATTAATGTTCTAAAAATTTCAACTTTTTTTCTTTTTCCCCTACTGCATGTACCTTGTATGGCATGTGTTTAATAAAAATTTCCATAGGGCTCCCCCCACCTTCTCACCATAAACAAATCCAGTTAACGTGTTGCGTTAGAACAAATTCCTGTTGTTTCTACTAGATTGACCAGACAGGGAAATTAACTTATTTCCCTTTCCCGGTAATCATCATGGTCTATGGAGCTGCTAGTTCAAGAGACCAGAACTTTTAGTGTTGTCTAGTGTATTCGGTCAAATGCATTACTTGAATTCCAGTTAAGAGAACTAGAAACTGCAAGAAGAATCTAAAATTACAACAAAAGAAGTAAAATTTACCTGATTAGTACTGATTAGATAGAGATGGAATACTGTGAGGCCACCAACGAACCATACAACAATGGAAGTATAGATGATTAGCACAAAAGAGTACACTTCCTTGCGCAAGGCCTTCCAGATAGAGTCACTGCTGGCTTCCCTTTCGCTATAGACATTCAGCCATGAAAGGATGAAGACAGATATGCACAGGAAAGTTGATGTTGCTATGAACAGAAAGAAGTAGCGGTAGTTCCTCTGCAAGGCAAAGAGAAAACATATGGGGCAAGTTGGCAACTATCTGAGAATGCAAGTATCGATTAAACTTACTTAGTATTTCTGTGTGAGAGATTGTTGGGTTGCTGAAATATGGGATTTAGATGATGGTTAATGCTTGATTAATCAGTTCTTTTGATCTATTATTCCTTGATCTTAAGTTCTCTTCATTGTGAGAAAAAGTTTTTAGAATTATGTCTGTAGTCCTCAAAAGTCAGCTAGTGAGAGATATGTTAGGTATACTTCAGGACTTCTTTTGAAAATTTTGCTGTCCTGTTTTCTTGTTAGGTACCTAATCTTATCTACAAATCTAGTCAAAGAGTGGAATAAGCTAACAACTCGTCCATGGTTTTTTTCTCTAAAAACTATAGCTGCCACTGACTGTTTGGTCTAATTCAACTTAAATGGTTTGAAAAGGTTTTTTAAGCTTAAACTACAGTTAGAACCCAAATCTTAAGTCTAAATTTCTTGGTAATCTCTATATAGCTTTAGGGATACTTTAAATTTGACGACATGAGAGGTGATTAAAGGAGATTAGGTTAGCCCTGAACCTTTGTGAGGAAAGAACATTTGACGTTTTCCCTTGCTGGTTCTTACTGAAAACAGAGTTCATTCCACAGCGATTGGTTGTGCTCTGCTAGATACCCATGATATGCTATATGCATAATACTACAATAGTAAGGGAATAAGCAATAACTGACACATGTTTTGTCACTGGAATAGAATGTCAGAATTTCTGACTTACTGCACATCGTCACTTGTTTACTTACAAGTCCAATGCACTGGCCAACCCATGGGCAGTGGTGATCAAACTTCTGGACGCAGTTATTGCAGATGGAGCAATGCGAGGATCGTGGTGGGCGGTACCTTAGGCAGGTCTCGCAAAACTTCACCTTCACTGTGAATCCGTTCACGGCGACATCCTTTGTTCGACGGAACTTCATCCGCGGGGTTCTCCCAATGCTCCATTCCATTGATGGTGTGGTGGAGCCAGGCAGTTCGTCAGCTTCAGGTGGTGCTCTTGTGTTCCTTGGTACAATCCCCGGGTCTCTGGCTGATGTCATGAATAGGAAGAACAGGTCCTGCATTTGAGGAGAAATTCACAAAGGGTTGTTCGGTGTTGCACCTGATATATAGTGGCAATTGGAACCTTAATTCCTGAAGCCCCAGTTGATTTCAGTTTCAGATATTAAGGCAGAAATCATTGTTGGGTATGGCCTTAGAACTGGCAAAGATGCCAACTCAAGGTATGCAGAACCAAATTGATGGCGAGATGAACACTAACCAATACCGCTGTGATGATAACAATGAGCAGTGCCGCAAGATGCATCTGTTGTTGGCCATTGTTGTGCTCCCGGGAGTGGTAGAATTTGTATTGCATCTGGTAGCAGAAGACGATGGTTGGGCCGGCGATGAGAAACGTCGACAGCAGCAGGGAGGCTGCATCGGGTCCGAGTATCAGCCGTCCACCACACAGGAATGTCTGCAGATTACGGATGATTTGTGTGAGCACATTGTGCGCTCCCACCGGTAAGAACTCGGCGGTTTCAAGAATTTTTCATGTCAGTTGAAGGCCATGCATGTAGAGTTCTCCAGTTGTCCATGGCGCCAATCTTTTTTCTGAAGAAACTGGAGATGGCAACGCTACGCGTCGCTACGATGGTAAAGAAAAAGGAGGAGAGGAGAAGGTGAACGAGGCAAAGCGTACGTACGTTGTTTCCCTTCCAGGCTTGGTAGAGCCGCTTGGGCTTGGCGTCCAGATGCGGCGGCTCAGCCTCTGATGACATGATGGCCGTGTCCTCTCCCTGCTGCTGCTGCTGCTTCTCCATGCACGAAGCTCACGTCTCACGAGCAAATCAATCTGTGCCTGCCTAGCTTTGATCGACGAGAGACAAAATCCCCAGCGCAGCGGCGTTGATGACATTGCTGTTGTCGTCGGGACGGACGGTCGCGCCCTGCTGTTGATCTGTACTCATGTTTTTATCGAAGGCGTTCTACATGACAAAGTTAGGACCTAGGGAATGAGGCTTTCCTGTTCCCATATTGGTATTCACATCCCTATTTCCTCCACGTGGCAAGCATTCATTGGTCAGTTGTACATTTAGCAAACATCCATTGGTCACTTGTACACGGACTCACACACTGCTCTCTCTCTCAAAAAAAAAAGTCAAGAAACAGAGGCCATGGATACTTTTTTCTCTTGGCTGGATACTTGCCACGTGGAAGAAATAGGAATGGGAATACCAATATAGGGAATGGGGGCTTCCCTATCCCCTCTCCCTGTTCCTTTAATCTAAACCACTCAAATCTCATCCAATGGCTAGTTTTTTTTATATTTTTACCATTTTCTCATCCATCATAAATAATAAAAAAAATACAGAAAAAATAAAATTTATTTTTTATTATAATTTTTTTTACAGAAATTATAATTTTATTTTTTCTTAAAAAATTATAATAAAAATAAATTTTATTTTTTCTGTATTTTTTTATTATTTATGATGGATGGGCAAATGGTGAAAATATATAAAAAAAATTAGCCATTAGATAAAATATGAGTGGTTTAGATTAAAGGAATAGGGAGGAGAATAGGGAGAGAAAGATATGGAAGCCCCATTCCAATATAGGAACAGGGAAGCCTCATTGGCACCTAGGAGCATACAAGAAGATGAGGGCGTCAGCTTAGAGCATCTCCAATAGTGACTTATGAGCTAGTTCTAAGCATATTATTTCATATTTTAATAGAAGAGAGAGAAAAGTTATCTCTTGATCAAGAGCTAGTCTCATACACACATTCCAAGATTATGTGAGAGTGTCATGTGAGGCTATTTATGTTATGAGCTATGTGCTAAAAGTTAGTACTATTGGAGAAGTTGTTTTAGAGCTGATAACTAGCTCATACTGTTGGAGATGCTCTTAGGGATACGAGGGTTTAGTAAGAGAAGAAGTTTGTCCTGTCGGTTGGTTTAGGTGCGGACAAAGGACAGGGCGGCGATCCCAATTGAGCTAGCTAGATGTCCTCCCGCTATCCCCGCTGGAAACTGCCCTGTAGTTTGTACCTTGTAGCAGCCTTCTTTTTTTTTATCAAAATTAACTATTTTTACAAAAAAATTACACAGATGAACCACATTTTTATTTTTTTTACAAAAATAATGTACAATCGCCGGCCACCCAATGACTGGGCTCAATTGCACTCCAGTCACGCCACTGTTGCGTGACTGGCCTGCCATGTCAGCTAATCATTGGGCCAGTCGTGCGGCGGCCCAGTGATTAGGTTATTTTTTAAAAAAGTTAAAACGTGGTTTATTTGTATAAAATATTTCGAAAATGGTTTATGTAAAAAAAATCCTACCTTTCTACTGTTAAAACAGCAACGGCGCCATATACTACTATCCATTGTTTCCGAAATTAACAGCATCTTCTACTGCTGTTTTATGTTGCATTGACTAGTTACTGTACTATTAGTACGCACGTTCTTCTTTCTTGGAGAAACGAGTCGCGAAAGAAAGAAAGAAAGAAAGAAAGAAAGAAAGAGACCCAGCTGAATGAATGATTGTGCACCTCAGGTCCTCCTCAGCTCAGCTGCCCTTTGCTGCCCCAACGGGTCTTGCTACCGTAACTTTCTTGGTACTTACGTGGTCAGACCAATGGTGGCTTCTCTAGCTCTCTCAGAGCAACTTCAATGATGTTGTTAGCGCTCTCTATAAGCTTTCACGTAGGTGGGAGGAACAGGAGAGAGAACAAAACTGTCGCTACAGGTAGCGACTATCGTTAGCACGTTCTTCAACACAAAACGGGCCTTATGCATGCACTTTCTTCGTTCTTCAACACAAAAAAAATATTGACATGTGGACCCTATATTGATTTAGAAATTTATGCTATAGATAGATTGTTAGACTGGTGTGCTATACTGCTCTCTGTATCCTACGTGGATAATACTATAGAGAACATGCTATCTATACCATTGGAGTTGCTCCCACGGTTCTACTACCAGAACGCAACCATTGCCATCGCTGCATGGTCCTACCAGAACTCCGCTCGAGTGGCAGGGACTAGCGTATCGTAACCATATTACGCCCCGCCCGCTTCGCGGCCGCTCAGGGCAGCCACGTCGCCCCTTTGCCTCCCTCGGCCGGCGCGTGGCCGAAGAATCTGCGTACGGCCGGGGGAGGCCATTTCCCTCGGTTTTTTGCAAATTACGTAAAGGTCCTTTTTCCTCGCGAAACAGGTCCCTGCAAGTTTTGTTTCTTTAAAAAAATTTTGATAGCGCCCCGCCGGTTCCCGAAATTACATATAGGTCCTTATTTACTCACGTAGAGGTCCTTACAGATCATCGGTTTTTTACAAAAAAGACCTTTGATTTCCCCGAAATTACGCATGTGTCCTCGATTTTTTTTTGGAACTCCCTGCGAATTATCGTCTCTTTTACTTTGGTCCATACGGTAGCTAGCGCGGCGTGCGCCGCGCTTATGCAGCTAGTAGACACAAGCCAGAGCGCCACAACCTGTGATATGCACCACGTCCACGTGCAAGTTCCTCTTCGAAAATATCCGATTCATATATCAGAATGCAGACACTTGGCACAAAGTAGTCTGGAGAAGCTGGATGATTTTTTTTGTAAGAATTAATAAGTAGTAAGAAGAGGATAGGAGGAACTAGGTATGAAAAACTGATCGAATAGTCTTAAAACAAGTATGGATATGGATATAAATTTATATTTTTAAATTTAAATACTCTCAAATACGAATATGAATTGAATATTGTAACAAATATGAATTTGAATCGAATATGTACTTAATTCGGTTGAATGTGAATATCCTAGAACTTTTGTAACAAATCTCGGTAGAATAAATTTATGTAACATGATCATACGTCTACACGAGTTAGCAGTGTATCACACAGAGTTGAAAGTAATTTTCACTTCATGCCTGTGAATCTTGGTTCATCAAAAAATTACTTCCTACAATCATCCCTAGGGAGTTTGCTAGGGATGAAAACAGATCGAATACAAATCGAATTGTCTCAAATACGAATATAAACATTCTCGAATATGAATACGAGCATTCTCAAATATGGATATAAATATTTTTTTAATACAGATTTTATTTACCATATTTGAGTTTTCTCATATATAAATATTAGATAAAATGAATTACCTTTTACCGTTTTACATCCCTAGGAATAACAGATCGATCCACATCTTACAGGTGACCACAACGTGGGGATGGATGGATCGAAGGATAATTTTCAAAATTGTGGTGTACGCACGCATCACACACACATGCAGATTTTATTTACCATATTTGAGTTTTCTCATATATAAATATTAGATAAAATAAATTACCTTTTACCGTTTTACATCTCTAGGAATAACAAATCGATCCACATCTTACAGGTGACCACAACGTGGGGATGGATGGATCGAAGGATAATTTTCAAAATTGTGGTGTACGCACGCATCACACACACAGGCAGATTTTATTTACCATATTTGAGTTTTCTCATATATAAATATTAGATAAAATAAATTACCTTTTACCGTTTTACATCCCTAGGAATAACAGATCGATCCACATCTTACAGGTGACCACAACGTGGGGATGGATGGATCGAAGGATAATTTTCAAAATTGTGGTGTACGCACGCATCACACACACCGGAAGATTGTAGTGTGGTGCTATATTACATGCTAATAAAATGCACTCGGATCATTTCGTGTTGTTCCAATTGTTGTTCGACCACATGAACAACAATAGCACATGTGGGCCAGCTAGCTAGTCCACTAAACTAGATTACCACTTATTCCCTCTCTAATCTCCCACATGAACTACTACTTACGGTCACAAAAATGTCAACAAATGCAGCTAAACTTTCAAAACTTTACCTAAGACTGAATACATAAAAATCACATATATATATATAGATTTTTCTTTAAAAGTACTTTTATAGCACTATAATTTATTATATTTTTATAAATATATTACAACAAAAATTAGTGATCACAGTTATGTTTAGATGACTGTCAATATCCAAAACAACGTTCTTTTTGTGACTGAAGGGAGCTGTCAACGATTAAGTCGTCGATCTTACGAATTGTGAGAAAAAAGCTAAGTTTCTTAGAAGGATTTAGGAGGAGAATAAGGATGATCTTTATTGCTGTGAATTAGTTAAAAGGTGCCCTCACTAAGATATTATTGATCTTACAAACTATGACAAGATAGCTAAGTTTCTCAAAAGGATTTAGAAGGAAAATGAGGATGATCTTTATTGCTATGAATTAGTTATAAGGTGATCTCACTAAGATTTTATAAAAGGATGTAACTAGCTCTAGTCTCTATAATCTTCCCACCAATTGGAAGATCTTTATTAATTCTCCAAGATTGGTCTAATGTTGTTATTCTTCAGATTGTCTTGTTTGTTGTTGTTCTACTTGTTTGTGTCTTTTTTCATCAACCTTTAAATATTATCGAAGGGGTGTCAGTTATCCACGTGAGTAGGCGCCTTGTTGAATCATCCCGTCTGGTAAAGCGAGCTGTTGTTGTCAGCGAGAGAGATAAGAGAATTATGGAGACATCTGTAGGGCAATTATTGTCAGAGATATAAGGATGAATTGCCGTGCGGTTAGGAAAGGGATAAAGCATATTTGTCGCATGAGAGAGAATTGGAGGCGGGCTTTTATACCAATTCGCGAGATCTCCGAGTGGTTGTTGGTCAGATAAAATTTACGGTGGGCTTTGACCAGGGGTACTTGAGCAAATGCTTTTGGAGGCGGGCTTTTATACCAATTCACGAGATCTCCGAGTGGTTGCTGGTCAGATAAAATTTACAGTGGGCTTTGACCAGCGGTACTTGAGCAAATGCTTTTGGAGGCTTACAGCTACATGGGCCTTGATGCCTTAATTGATTGTTAAAGCTGTGTTTAATAGATTATTTATTTTAGATTATCTTTAATTTGGAAGCTACCTAGATACTCTTTAATTCATGAGTCTAAAACTAGAACAACTTACATTTAGATACTCTTTAATTCGCGGGTCTAAAACCAGTATCGGTGGTAAAAAACTTGTATCCGACTAGTATAAAGCGTAGTCCAAGCCTCCACCAAAAATACGCGGCCTTTTCTTCTTATTCTTCCACCTCGGCCGGCGACTACTCGTCGTCGTCGTCGCCTCCGAGCCCCTCTCGCTTGCTTGCTCCCTGTCCCTTCCAAAGCCCAGAACCTTTCGGAAACTTCTAGAAGGCCCGCCCAGGATGTGCGGGATCTTCGCGTACCTCAACTACAATGTGTCGCGGGAGCGGCGATGCATCCTCGAGGTCCTATTCAACGGCCTCCGCCGCCTCGAGTACCGCGGCTACGACTCCTCAGGGATAGCTCTCGACGCGGACCTACCATCTGGTTCCGCGGTGGCGGCGGCGTACGCTGGGGCGCCGCCGCTCGTGTTCCGCCAGGAGGGCAAGATCGAGAACCTCGTGCGATCCGTCTACTGCGGTGAGTACTTTTCGCTTCTGATTCTGCTGCAATTCCGTTGAATTTTCGGCCTTTAGGTAGTTCCTGGCGCAAAGCCAGGATTTCAGACGTCGTTTTGGACTGGGTTGGCTGTTTCACGCGGCGAAAAGCTTCGATTTTGACCGGGTTTCAGATCGCATTTTGGGGAAATATCGTTATATCGTGTACTGATTTTGCACTTGGTGATATTTGGTAGGGGAATTCAGCTGTTCGCACCTCGCATTTTGAGATTGGAATCTGATAACTCCCAAAATTCTGGATCTTCTCAGAAAATACGATTCGTCCCATTAGGATCAAGTATACATTTTATTGGGGGGTTTATGCCAATTTTCAACTTTCTGTGCAATTTGGCGCTTAAAGTTCCTTGCTTTTGGGATCTCCTGAAGATTTTACTGTATACCTCGCATTTTGAGATTGGAATCTGATAACTCCCAAAATTCTGGATCTTCTCAGAAAATACGATTCGTCCCATTCGGATCAAGTATACATTTTTTTGGGGGTTTATGCCATTTTTCAACTTTCTGTGCAATTTGGCGCTTAAAGTTCCTTGCTTTTGGGATCTCCTGAAGATTCTACTGCATACAAGTCCCCCTTGCAAATTTTGCTACTTCTCTTGGTACACGCGGCTCTTAAATTTTAGCAAAGAAGCTAAAACTTACTCCGCCTTTCGTCTTGGTTGAT
Source organism: Dendrocalamus latiflorus (assembly GCA_017311315.1). Taxonomy (NCBI): domain Eukaryota; kingdom Viridiplantae; phylum Streptophyta; class Magnoliopsida; order Poales; family Poaceae; genus Dendrocalamus; species Dendrocalamus latiflorus. Next base: position 26,498,480 of record CM029645.1, read on the forward strand.
CTTTGTCTGATTTTCAGAGGTTGATGAGAAGGATGTGAACCTGGATGCCGCGTTCAATGTGCATGCTGGAATTGCCCACACCAGGTGGGCCACGCACGGTGTACCTGCCCCAAGGAACAGCCACCCGCAATCCTCCGGTGTCGGTGATGAGTTCTTGGTCGTCCACAATGGGATCATCACAAACTATGAGGTTTGCTTATTTTGTTCTTGTGATATTACATATAGAATATTTTGTGTAGTATTTGTTCCTTATTATCTTTACGGTTGTAGAATGCACATGCATTATTGCAAGTACGATGAACTTATGCTACTGGAGCAACTTGCGCCATATGCCAGAGTCATGTTCTGAGCCCTCCACATGGGCTGTCTCCTTATCTGCCTTTGTATTTTTCTCTAAAGAAAGAATTGGCTTTTAGTTTCAAAGCTAATGTACTAAGGCTAAACAACAGAAGGATTGCAGTACATTATCTAGAAAGTGGAATATCAAAGAACTGTTGTTTCAATTTGATATTAATGTGGCATCATATGGTAGCATGTGATATTTGTATTCTAACTTGGTCTTTCTGATGTATCTGTAGGTTCTGAAAGAGACACTGATTCGGCATGGGTTCACCTTTGAGTCTGATACTGACACAGAAGTCATCCCTAAGTTAGCAAAGTTCGTTTTCGATAAGGCTCATGATGGAGAAGGTATATATGTTCTTTTAAGATCATAAGACGTAATAAGGTATATATGTTCTTTTAAGATCATAAGACGTAATAAGGTATATATGTTCTTTTAAGATCATAAGACGTAATAAGGTATATATGTTCTTTTAAGATCATAAGACGTAATACTGTTGTCATAGCAAAGGCTGACAAGATATATCCTATGGCCAGAACAATGTTTGCCACCTAGGAACCAGACGAGGAAATAATTGATACTTCTGTTATGCTATTTGTGATCAACACTTTTTATTGACCATCTAGAAACTTGTTTGGCAATTAATTACTCTATAATTGGCAGGAGAGTCCCTTGAGTGCAGAAGTACTCATCATTGCATTATAAAATAAATAATTACTACCTGAACACATCGGTATTTGTTCTAGTTAAGGATTTTTTAATTTTCATTTATTTTCTCAGGTGATGTGACATTTAGCCAAGTTGTTATGGAAGTCATGAGGCAGCTGGAAGGAGCTTATGCACTTATCTTTAAAAGTCCACACTATCCCAATGAACTTGTCGCATGCAAACGAGGCAGCACACTGATACTTGGTGTCAATGTAAGCAAATAACATCCTTGTATCTTTCTCTTTAGCTATTGGATATGTTCAACTCAAGCAAAGTAAAATGGTCATTTTGTTTTGTAGAAGAGTTAATGAGTTATATATGTTATGCTCTGGCCTACAATGTTTGCTGTTTAAAGTTAACAAACCTTTTGACACGTGTAGTGTTACTAGCCCTAACATCTAAAGTTAACTTATACTTTGTCGTATCTGTATTCTGTACCATGCTTGTTGTGACCTGCTGCAAAAATATGTACTACAGAAGAATATCAGAATGATGCAAGATCTAATTCTCCTTTTTTCATCATATATGCCATATGATATAAGTGTTTTTTTTGCATGAAGGGAAACTCGTCACAAGCATAGTCAACTACTCAATATAGTAACTAACTGGCTAACCACCACATATTTTGTTCCACGTGATTCAGACATTGTAAAATATGTAGTAGATTGGTTGCAGATTGATCTTATAGAGAGTTTGGTTACGACTCATGATTAACCTTTTCTGTAATCATTTCGGGGCATTGCTACGCTTTTTTTTTTGTTATTGCAATCTTATAAATCTTAATATCTTATACTTCCTCTTCTGTTGACTTGAATTTTTTATGTTATACAAATCATGACTAATTGACTATTTGTCTCTGTGTTTTCAGGAATTGAGTGGTCAAAACAGCGGGAAGCCATTTCATGATGTCAAAGCCCTGACAGCAAACGGAAAGCCCAAAGAACTATTCTTCTCTAGTGATTTATGTGCTATTGTAGAGCATACCAAGAACTATTTAGCTATTGAAGATAATGAAATTGTTCATATTAAGGTACTGTTTTTTGCGATTATATTAAGGTACTCTTTAAGTGATTTCTCTATTAGTTACTTAGTATGCATTCATTCCCTGTTTTGTTTTGTCTTTTTCTTTTAAACAATGCTTTTTTTAATCGGTGTGGTTTGGGGGATGTCTTTCTTTTCTGGACCTCAATTAATTTAATCTTCTGGACCTCAATCAATTTAATCTTCATCAGTATTATTCTTACTTGCCTACTACCATGATGTCCAAGTGTTACGGCTTGGCAATGCAACGCCGTAGAACCGTGTGTACTGTAGCATAAACAGTCCCGTTCGATTGTAGCATGATACGGTAGCGGCTGTTTAGGATATGATCTTAGGCATATCTTCATATTAGGAAAAGTTATACGCGTATTTTCATGTTAGGAATAGTTAGATATATATCTTTATATTTAGATAGTATAGATATGATATTATCTTTAATTGATTGATTGCATTAAATTGTGTTAGTTTCCATATTGTTAGGGATTAATCTCATCTATATAAAGATAGGAGTCACACCATTTATAATAAAGCAATAAAGTAGTCAAGTTCTAAACCGGTTGGCCTCCAGATCAGAGCCTCCACAAGGAGGGTGATCCTAAGCCATCCTGACCTATCCCCTACCACATCACCAAGAAATATAATTCACTACCTTAGCTGTCGTTCTCGTTTGCCCTGATTCTTTTTCATTGACTGAAAAAAAGAGATAGAAATGCACTACGTGCAGTAATTCTTTTGTTTCTTCCACAAACCTGACACTTGACATCTCACTCAAGTTCTAACAATTTGGATTTTGGACATTGCAGGATGGCAGTGTGTCTGTCCTTAAGTTTGACCATGACAAAGAGAAGCCAGCATCTGTGCAACGAGCACTGTCTGTTCTTGAGATGGAAGTTGAGCAAATAAAAAAAGGAAGCTATGACCACTTCATGCAAAAAGAAATCCATGAACAACCACATTCGCTGACAACAACGATGAGGGGTAGGTTGAATGATAGTGGAGTTCTTTTAGGTGGACTGAAGGAACACCTCAAAACAATTAGACGCAGTAGAAGAATAGTCTTTGTTGGCTGTGGTACTAGTTATAATGCTGCCTTAGCTGCGAGACCTTTTATGGAAGAACTAACCGGTAAGTCAAATCAAGTTGTCCTACTGTATTGTCGTGATGTGGAAATTTTAGACATCATCAACACTACAGCTAGTGCTCCTTTAACCTAGGTCTTTCTCCCTTGCATTATTTGGATAATAGGCATTCCTGTTACTATGGAGGTTGCAAGTGACTTGCTGGACAGACAAGGTCCCATCTACAGAGAGGACACTGCAGTTTTTGTTAGTCAGTCAGGAGAGACAGCAGATACCCTCCTTGCTCTTGATTATGCACTAGAAAATGGAGCACTTTGTGTTGGCATAACAAATACCGTTGGAAGCACTCTGTCAAGAAGAACACATTGTGGAGTTCATATCAATGCTGGTTGCGAGATTGGTGTTGCCAGCACCAAGGTAGGTTTCTGTACATTCTCATCTTGCAATAATTTACCATGTTTTACCCATCTTGTTCCCTTACAGTATCTGACAATCTTGCAGGCATATACAAGTCAAATAGTAGTCATGACTATGATGGCCTTAGCTATTGGATCTGATCGAATATCCACTCAAGCTAGAAGGGAAGCTATCATCAGTGGTCTTTCCAGTCTTCCAAGTATGTTGTATTGGATCAACAATGTACCGTGTATTCAAGCAAAGCGTTGTTTCTCATTGATGTTTTCAAACAACGTGTATAATGTTTTACTACGCAGGAAATGCCAGTGAAGTTCTCAAAATTGATGCTGAAATGAAGGAACTTGCCTCTTCATTGATCGACTCAGAGTCACTCCTTGTGTTTGGAAGAGGTTATAACTATGCCACTGCCTTAGAGGGTGCTCTCAAAGTTAAGGAGGTTGCACTGATGCACAGTGAAGGTATGCTTGCCGGTGAGATGAAACACGGGCCGCTAGCTCTAGTGGATGAAAACCTTCCCATCATTGTCATTGCAACACGTGATGCGTGCTTCAGGTATGTACTTTGAACAGAGTTAGATCAGTTTTTGTTTCCTAAGGACAATTCCTATACTGTTTTAACTCCTCTTGCAGCAAGCAACAATCAGTGATCCAGCAGCTCCTTTCTCGTAAGGGGCGTCTGATTGTAATGTGCTCAAAGGGAGATGCATCTGCTGTCAGTCCTAATGGATCTTGCAGAGTTATTGAAGTACCAGAGGTTGCCGACTGTCTTCAGCCGGTGATTAACATAATTCCGTTACAGGTTTGTCTTACGCATTTTTTTGGGTTCTTTTTTTTTTTTTTGCCAAATTCCAAAACCTTCTTTTGCGCTTCTCATTGTACTGCAATTTTGTTCACCGAGGGATGTTTTGTTGTTTTTTTGCTTCAGTTGCTCGCATACCATCTGACTGTTCTTCGCGGATTTGATGTTGATCAACCAAGGAATCTGGCAAAGAGCGTGACTACACAATGAGTAGAGGAAATCTGTGGCTCATATACATGCAGTTGTTGTCTCAGGCTTCTGTAGCTCGCCGGCTGGCTAGGTGTTGTTTCATTATTGTTGCTTATAGCCATATTGCGGTAGTGTAATTATTTTAGATAACCAAGATGCTTGAGATTCTAACATTACAGTATGTTGATCAGCAGCTGATTGTGAATTGTATGAATGCTGTTTGCAAAAGCAAGCCTCGCCACTTCTTTTCCCATGTTTATTTGTCCTCTGATGATCCATTGACTCGCTGCAATTTCGTAAGCTGTCCCAACGTCTGAATTTACTTGGAACTTTTCCGGTGGCTGATGGCCGGGCAATGCAATTTGCAGAGTCCGCAAGGCACCTCATATCTAGTGATCATACAACGAGATTATCTAGACCAATTGTTTACAAAAGTCAACATTACAGATCATCATCATCATCATCAAAATAAGAGTTGACTCAAAACTAATTTTGCAAATATAATTAATAGTACAAATATTTTTTTTCGTGGTGCTCAGTTGATCCACCACACTGCACGGCTAGTACTTCAGCTTTCTAATGCAAGTGTGAAAACCGAAAAGCCATTCATTTCTCGTCAGCTTTCTTAAACTAAACTTCAAGAGTTCAGATACAAGCAGCACTGCAACCAATCAAACTTCACGGGCCGAGACGTACGTTCACTCCTCCTGATGCATAGTATACAATAATCCCCTCGCTGGAGAGTCAGATCACGGTAAAATACTTTGCGCAAATAGTTTGTTAATGCTTACCTCCAAAGAAATTCCATCCCATCTTCTTGGCAGCGTACATACACAACGGAACGCATAAAGCTTTTGACTTGACTTGTTACAGACCAACAGTAATCACTGTCTTGTCCTGTCCAAATCAACGCTACCCTAATGAGCCATGAGCTCTCTCCTTGTGATTACGCTAAGCTTGTTGCTTCCATGCTTATCCGCCGCCGTCGCAGCTCGTGAGAACCTCACCCGAGGCGCCTCGATCGCCTTCGAGGACCACGCCGCCGACGCCCTGCGCTCGCCGGACGGCACGTTCGCCGTCGGCTTCCACAACACGTCCCCCACGGCCCCACCGTTTTCATCTTCTCCGTCTGGTCCGCGCGCTCCGCCGACCGCACCGTTGTCTGCACTCTGGACCGCCACCTGCGCGCCCCCCGTCCACAGCAAGGGCTCCCGCCTCACTTTTGATAAGCATGGCAGTCTCGTCCTTCTGAGCAGGGGCGGTATGACCATTGAGCAGGGGCGGTCTGACCTCAGTGGAGACGGTCTGACCTCTCTCAAAGGTAATCCGACCTCTATTTTAGAATAAAATAGAAAATTAATATGATTTTAAAATCGAGAATGTATGAAACTTTTGATCTATCGGTCCAAATAATTTGAAACTTGGCATACACATTTTATATGATGTCAGGAATCTATTGCAATCAACGATCGAGATAATCGTTGCCAAAATTTGGACTTTTTTTATTGGAATAAATATTGCATCAAAATCAAGCAAAAAAGCAAAATCTTGATCTGCTCTTAATCGTAAGTCCGTAATGATATAGATAACCTCGTATGGGTTTGTCATGGGCGTAGGAATGCCCATGGGCCCAACCCATCCGGTGGCCGACGGCCTTGCTGTGTCTCCACCTCGCGATCTTCAGGCCGCCACCGTCCTCTTCTTTGGGTAGTGGCCACCGTGGGTATTCTTCTCACCGTCGCTGGTATTCTATTTGTTAGGGATATGATATTAATTTTTATTTATTAGAGATATGGTTGAGATTAGATTCTATCTGTTAGGGGAGCCCATCTATATAAGAGGGGTTGCCGCATGCTATTGAAACCAAGCAAAAAATAACAAAGTCATTCTCATCTATAGTCTCTCCCTCTCCTTCTACACCGACGCCGTCCGGCCATCCTCTCAGCGGTGATTACCTTCTATGAACTAAAGTTCATAACAGAGTTCTCACATATCATATCAAGCTAGATTATAGCATAAACTCAAGCCAAAATGCTCTCATGGACAAAACCCCAAATCACCCTCTCTTAAGCCAAAATCGGCCAAACACAAGAATTTACAAACACAAGTTCCTAGATAGATGAGATCTGGACTCCAAGCAATATTTTCATCACTTACACATTCCTGACACACAGCAAGATCAAGAAGAGAAGAGAAAACATAAAAAATCATGCTAAATTAAGATTTCATCACTTGAACACAAGAGAAAGATTTAGACAGATTTTGTAGATAAACTGATACTTGGAAATGAATATTTACAGCCACACCCTAGCCATACACAATGTCTAAGGATGACAAAAAAAAAACTCAACGACAAGATTTGCTCACATCTCCTACAATGTTCTCTCCATGAAGCCTAATTCTCTTCTTAAAGGCTTAGGGTAAACTCTCCCCTATTTGTGCTTTTGTTGTTTGCCTGTGCACTGCTGACTTGTGTTGTTGCGTCGTTTGACTCAGCCTAATTGAGTCACAGCAAACATCAGTAATGGCCTTTCTCATTAGACTGATTCTTTCGGCCAGAGCCACTTTCAACTTCCAGCATGGACTTCATAGTATCTGCCTGGCATGTGTGATCCTCTGAGTCATGACTGCATCCCTGGTTGTACTCCTCAGCAAGCCGGATTGCACTTTTCGTTTCATCAATGTTACGACATCCTGACAAAATCAGACCTAGCATTTTCCTTCTTACATTGTAAACAGGGTTAGGCTCAACCAGACATCTTTTACTGTAACTCTCCCTAAGAAGGACCGTCTGTGTGCTTCCTTTGGTCGAGATGTAGAAAATGCTAGGGTGCTTAAGAAGAAGTTCCCTCAAGTTTACCTCCATAGCAAAAGGTCTTCTGAAGTGTGACAACCTCTCAAGTGGTATCATCTTTTCTACTGTCGAGCTTAAAAGTTCATGAAGAATACCAACAATACGTTTCTCAAGCCACTCGACATTCTGGATTGGACGCAAATCATTCTTCTCATAAGATTTGGTACAAGGAAGCATCTGCCAGTTCTTAAGCTTTTCCCTAAAACCTTTCTCAATCTTAAAGCCAGTAGGAAAGTTTATTGGAAAAGCATATTTTGTCTCAGATTCGGTTAACCATTTTTCTGTATATTCTTTCTCCCTCCATTCTTCAACATTAGCTACAACTAGATTTTCATCCCTAGAGATCAATGTTAGAGTATCAGGGGATTCAAGAGAAAAATCAGATTGATGGTTTGGCAGTATAGAACACTTGTGGTCATCGGGCAGCCCAAGCTCCCTTCTTATGAGCCATAATGCATGCATATTCAGAATTCCATTCATAGACATCATGAGAAGTTTCTTCAGCCGCTGAACTATGGTGGGCTCATTTTCCCTGATGACAGCATCTTCTTCTGCAACCAAATCAGCCATCTTTTGGGTGATCTTACAACATTGGTTCCTTTTTATACGGTGCACATAAATCTCGAAAATGTAGGGATATTTCTTGAGGAAAGCACCGATCTCAATGTTCAACCCGACCTCATGTCTCCACCTCAAAAGAAGTTGGAGAGATGCATAGCCATTCCTCTGCTGAGATATCAACTCATGTAAATCCAAAGCCAACCTCAAGTTCTTGAGTTGAATCATTAGCTTGTCCAGCCTATGATCCCTTGTTCTGCTCGCCAGACGAGTTCTTGCTGAATCGACTGGCTTTTTCCACCTCCTTTGTATACTACGGTTGAAAGGGCCATACTGAAACGCCTCATCCAACATGTGCAATCGCAAGGAAAATGCATGCAGATTTCTTCGACCAAACACCTTAGATGCCATTCACTTGTATATCGAGTCCTTACTTAAGAGCATACAACACTCCATTGAGAAGAAAAAATGAATCTGTACTGTTCAGGCTGCGAGGAAAGGAACTCAAAGCATCGTTAGTTTGCAGCACCCAAAAAGTGAAGCATCGTTATTGAAACATGCATTCAATTTCAAACAATTCACGCATCATGATCAAAGGTAAGGCAATCCGAGGGTAGGTACACCTGCAGTAGGGTGGTAACAGACAGACAGGGCAGCAGATAGCAAGAAGGTGAGAGACCTTCACCTTGCTAGGCATTTCATCGAACAGGATGTGCTCAACATGGACGAAGCCAGCTCTGTCGGTCGGGCGGTCGTCGCGCACGCGGGGAGATTAGAGTAATGCCACGGCGGAGAACGAGATGACAGGGGTGGGGTTTGGTGGCTGCGGATGAGGGCGACAGCGACCAGAGGCAGCGGTGGTGGCGACGGCGACCAGAGGCAGCGGTGGTGGCGACGGCGACCAGCGGACCATGGGGAGGAAGGCAAGCTTTTTCTATTTTAGCCCTTTTTTTGAAAAATATTCACATTTAGACCCCTGAACGTCTTAATTCCGTTTTTGGACCCAGGGCGTCGGCGCCGAGGTGCATGGCGCCGAGGTCCCACGCCCGCACCAGCGTGGTGGGCTGCGTGGTGCCGACGTGGCAAGCACATCGGCGCCACTAGTTACGGCGCCGAGCTCGGCGCCCTGGATCTTGGCACCGAGCATGCGGCCTTTTCCTGGGACACGGCGGGTTGCCTTCTTTCGTTCTTTTCCTCTCTCCCTCTCTCTTGCCCGCCTCCCCGCCGCCGCCCCGTGGTGCCTCCGCCTCCCCTCCCCTCCCCGCCGCCGCCCCGTGGTGCCGCCGCCTCCCCTCCCCTCCCCGCCCGCCTGCCTCCCCGCCCGCCGCGGCCGCCCGCGCGCCTCCCCTCCTCGCCTGCGCGCCTCCTCGCTGCGGCCGCCCGACTCCCCGGCCGCCCGCCTTCCCGGCCGCCCGCCTCCCCTCCCCGCCAGCCCGCGTCCCCCCAGCGGCAGAGCCCCCGCCGCCTCCCCGGCCGCCGGCTCTTCGGCGAGGTGTTCGAGCGGCTCGTCGCCGAGGGCCATGAGGAGGCGACCGACCCCGGCTTCCGCGCTCGGGAGCCTCCGGTTACGCTGCCACCTGTGGGTTCCGCCGCGTCCGGCCCCAGCCGCCTGGATCCACCGCTGTCGCCTCCCTTTTCTTCTCCGGCGTTCCTGATCGCTGAAGCATTCCCCAATGTAAGTCACCTTGCCACACCTCTTGTTTCCTGTTAATCACTTAGATTCTATTGCTCTGTCGTGCAAAAATTATTGGCCGAATCGAAGAATTTGAAACCTAGATAATATGTGGCTGTGGGACTTAATTGGGTTAGTGCCTGGCTACACCAATGATAACATGGAATACCCATATAATCATGACATGAGGAGCGTGGCCGTGTGCTATCATTGATTGTGTTTTGTACGTTGGCTATTTTGCAAATTGGATATTTGGCATCCATGCGTTGATCATGGCAGACGTAGAATGTGACTGGATCCCTTTATTTCCATTTGTGATTTGATTTACAAATACTACTTCCCACCATGTAGTTCTTATTTTCACAGATAAGTGCATGTGGCCATAGATGGTTAAGTGAAGAATAGCATGGTTTAGCTTTCTGCTTTAGGTAGTTGATATGTGGCTGTGGGACTTAAATCGTTTCTGCTTTAACTTTATTTTGAACTTTCCTGATGCATATTTCTAAGGTATTAGGTTTGATTTTCTGTATGAACTAGATGGACAACCTAGTCACCCTATATCATGGAGGCAGTGTGACAAGTGATGATTATGGAAATGTTCGATTTGTTGAAATGCAAAGGATGCCTCTGATATTCAGTGATCGGCCGTCGTTTAGTGAGTTGGTTGCTAGGGCCCGGGAGGAGTTACATTGTCATGCAAACGAGGAGAGCATCACAGTTGAGGGGTTACTTCACTTCAGTTCGAAAGACACAATTCTTAGGCGGTTGATCTTAATTGATTGTGAGGATCAGTGGGACAAATATGTCAAATTGGTTATGAGGAATGAGTTCCAATGTTTGGACCTTGTTGTGCGGAAGGTGTCCATTGATCCCACCCCTCATGGTTATTCACCAGAACTAGGTGATCAGGCACCCTTTGACCCTCCGTTACTGGACCTTGCGGTGGATGTGGAAGAAGTGCCTGAGGTGCCCGATGCTCTATCTGCCCCGAACGAGGTTCAGATTTCTCAACCAGTTCGAGTTGAATGTCGGACTGATGATGTCGTGGCGGCCCCTCAGGATCATCCCAGTAAGTGTCGAGCAACAATTTAGCCTTTTCCCGTCATTCCATTCTTTTGTCTCAATCCCATCGTTTTCGTGCTTATGATGCAGGAGACATTCCTGATAATGTGGGTGTTCCTCCCGTTGCTCCATCTGGCAACGTTGAAGAAGTCTGTAAGGACTCCAACAGTGTGGATGTTCAAATTGTGGATGATCTAGAGCCTTACGAGATCGCAAGGGCCGTTGATTCTGATGATGACCACCCTTTTGGAGAGCTGACCGAAAGTGATATTAAGCTGATCAGGCGTTATTGCCCTGGCCGGGATCCATTAGTTCATGAATTCAACGATCTTAGGCATTCTCATGAGGCTTATGCAAAAGGAAGGGATGATGAGTTGCTAGATGCTCCTGAGGCCGGGTCAAGCATGACAATTGAGAAGGGCATGGTGTTTGAGGACTTGTCTGCATTGAAAAGGTGGCTGCAGGAGTATTCAGTGATTCGTAAAAGGCCATTCAAGGTGAGGCGTTCTTATGTGGAGCGGAGGTACACAGTTGTGTGCGAGAAGGAAACATGTGAATGGAGGGTTTGTGCTAGAAAACAGAAGGACACGGGAAAGTTCAAGATCACAAGAATCGTTGGTCCACACACTTGTGCCGAAGCAGAGCTCAAACAGAAGCATCGGCAGTTGACCTCTACCATTATTGCCAAGTCATTGTGGCACATAGTAAAGGGAGAACCCAATATGAAGGTGAAGACACTTGCTGGGATTGTTAAGGAGGAATTTGGATACGAGATAAGATATAGAAAAGCATGGAGGGAAAAGCAACACATCTGGAAAATGATATATGGGGACTGGGAAGATGGGTACTTGCAGTTGCCAGCACTCTTCAATGCAATCAAAGCAGTTAATCCAGGCATGCATTATGAGTACGTCCCGAAACCGAACGAATGGACTCAAGATGGGATGCAGATATTCTTCCGTGCTTTTTGGTGCTTTGCTCAGTCCATCGAGGCCTTTCGGCATTGTCGTCCCGTCTTCTCCATTGACGGTACGTTTCTTCTTGGCAAGTATCAGGGCACACTTCTGATAGCCATTTCCTGTGACGCAGACAACGCCATTCACGGCCGTCCAGTGATCGGACCGTGCGTGGCTGCTGGTTGGAGAGCCCGAGTAGAGGCCTTCCTCGGGAGAGAGCTTCCTCCTGAGGCAGGCCATCGCACTTCTGGAGTTCCAATCACCTGGCTCTGGCAGACTTTCGGAGTGTGTCCTGAAGGTGCGGACGAGCAGACAGTTGCCTACTACTGCAGGTAGGGGTGGACATCGAGCCAACTCGTCGTCTTATCGAGCTTTTTCTAAAATTGACATAGTTTGATTTAATATCATTTTACATATAATTGCAGAGCATGGATCATTCACTTGTTTGGCTGCATTCTCTTCCCCGACGGAACGGGGGACAGCGCGTCGTGGATGTACATCCACTGCCTCACTGACTGGGACACGGCGGGGCAGTACAACTGGGCTTCCGGGGTGTTGGCGTTCCTTTACCGCCACCTTTGCGAGGCGTGTCGTCGGACTTCGGCGAACTCGTCAGTATGTGGTTGCCTCTACCTCCTCCAGCTGTGGATGTGGTGTCGTCTACCAGTTGGTCGTCCCACGGTTTTGCCTCCTCGTCCATGGTTCGCAGAGGTTCCTCTTCGTCGACATCCGACATTTGCATATCTTTGGGACCAGGTCTCAGTTCCCTACACCAGGACGAAGCGGGCCTACCTAGAGTACACGAACGAGCTAGATGCGCTCACGGCCTCCAATGTAAGTTAATTCCATTTGGTATCGTGATTTTCATTTGTTAGTATAGTACCTTACAAGTAAATTGTTGCTATGCAGGTTAAGTGGGAGCCGTACGCCGAGCAAGAGGCGGAGGCCATTTAGTTCAGCGCACTGTGCAGCATAGACGAGGCCCTCTACAGGATGAGGTGCCCCCTAATCTGTTTCTATGTTGTTGAGTATCACCTGCCACATAGAGTTGCACGCCAGTTTGGTATGAGGCAGCTGTGGCCAGTAGCGCCGTTCTCCACATCTGTGGCCTTGCACAGGTAAGTGCCATGCAATTTCAATTCTAACCTTGGATTCCAATTGCACAGAGTTTCTACTAATTTTAACTATTGGTTTACGTGACATGCAGATTTGATCGTCAACGACAGAAGAAGGTCACAGACTTCGAGCAGCTCCACCACGTGTACGTTAAGGAGTGGGGACACTTTCAGGACCACGTGGACGACAACGACGAGCCGCACAACAACGAGCACTTCCGGCAGTACCAAGTTTGGTACCAGGCTGCGACGCGGAGCAAGCTTAAGGGACAATGGACTCAAGATGACTATGTCGACATTGAGTCCTCCGACGACGAAGACACGCCCTACGACCAGTCTGCTCGACTTGGGACGCAGGTGGAGACGGCACCGATCCTGGACCGAGTGGTAATGTTCAATCTCATTGCTTATTTTCCAATAGACATAAATACCAATACATATAACAAAATATCCATTCTTTTGCTTGTTTGCAGGGCAACACCCTGAAGCAGTCCGTACAGGACATAGAGCGTTTCTCCAGGACAGTCGGCGACGTCAAGACGCGTAGCTTCCTAGAGGTAAGCTTCGACAAAGCCACTCACAAAATTAGTACCTAATATCTTCGTATCTTGTTGGTTAACAAAATGTTGGACGACAGAGGCTAGCAGGTCGGCTACGCCGTGCGGCTGGTCGTTGTGGTTGCAGGACAGGCGCGGCGAGGGACGTACACGTGTCTTTGACCAGACTTGCAGACCCGACGCGACAAGGGTCCACAGTACAGAGCTCGTCCCCCACGAGGAGCGACACTTTCCCAGCCCAGGGCGGTCAGGACGACGACGAGGACGAGGTGGAGCAGACTTACGATGAGATAGGCCCGTCTCAGCTCGTAGACGCTCCTTCGACTCAGCCTCTACCACGCAGACGCCGCCGCGAGCCTAGCCGTTACACTCCAGGCACCGACGCACTTGGTAAGGGTAAGGCTAGGAGGCAGTGACGGAGACTAGCCGTTTCACCTGTATGGACTGTTATAACGTTATGGACTATTTGTACTTTGTTCGTATGGACTGAGATGGGTTTTGTAATGAGCTACTTGTTGTATATATGTGTATATGTTATATTCATGTGATATTTGTGTTTAGAGTGGCTCCAAAAACAGGGGGAACTTGCCGAAATTTTCTGACGTCCACGATAAAAGTAGTTGATATGCCGACACGTTTGCAATGACACAACATGAGAGATAGACTAATGACGCAACAATTAGCTTTCTAGGCTTTTCAGGCTTCCGTCGCTTCAACAAAGTAATGCCAGTACACATATAGGGGCGTAGGCCTTTAGCCTTTACAGGAATTATGATTACTGGCCTCTGAAAAGGCTACGAACTATGAATTTATTACGAGACTATAGTCTCTGAAAAGCCTACATAGGGCCATTTATTGCTACACTGGAATCCAGGAAAAGCGAAAAGACCCTCTACATGGATTATGCTCACTGCACCAGATAACCTGCCTACATAAAGGCCTCCTATATCTTCCATACCACATCTCCTCCTCAAGACATCACAATACTACTACACAACAATGTCTTCCTGGAGGTCCGACCCATTTGGAGTGCCGGAGTGGCATGAGCGTCCGAAGTGCCATTGCAGCTTTCGGACGATGTTGTGCGTCTGGACGGATCCAGTACAACGAGCCAACTACGGCCGTAGGTTCTTCAAGTGTCCAGACCTGGATGACGACTTCGTGGTAACGACGAAAACTAAATCCTTTGTTTCTCGTTATCGTTTCTCAACTTGATCCATGACATCTACCACGCCACACATAGCCTTGTGGGTTCATGCAATGGGTGGATCGGGTGCCGCCGGCATGGCCACGGAACCGGGCAATGGAGGTGGAAAACAAAGGACAATACTTTGTCAAGATGACTCAGGCTCGCGAGATGGAACGACAGATGCGGCTTGAGCAAGAGCGCCGCGTGAGGGTGGACCAAATCCGTCTGAAGGGCAAGGAGGATGAGCTGCAAAGGAGGCAGGAGCAGTTAAGTCTGCGTGAAGCAGCCATCAAGCGTCACGAGGAAGAGCTTCAAGCTCGTGAGGCAGCTCTCAAGACCAAGAGTGACAGGAAGAAGGATGCAGCGGAGCCATCTTCAGGGCGCGACAAAAAGGGGAAACAACCACGCTACACGCAGTAGACATGATGTAATAGAACTGGTCCACACGAGAGGTCGTACGAGCAATTGGGTCGGTTAGTCGGATATCATGCTATATGCTATGCATGTAATAAAAATGTACGCGCCATGTTCGTCCCAACTTTATAAGCTTATTATCTCGACTTTTCGTATGCAACGATTCCCACGTGTCTTATTATCACTTCCCCTCCTTTCGTCCAATTGTTCCTATCACAGTTGTCCTAAAAAAATTCAATAAATTTCTTCCAATAAAACAACATAACATGATCGAAAAATGTTATTGCCAGTTCAACATATTTTTCACGGTCAACATTGTACAAAAATCACAAATACACTAATCGTTACTTCACACAAAACTCGTTCGTACTCTACCAAGCAAATTTCTTAATTTTCATAATTGCAAAAATAATTTGCGTAGCAGCAAACTGTACTCCACATCAAAATTTTATTTTTCAAAAACCATTACCAACGTACCATAATATTTAAAAAAAATCTACAAACAATTTCCTACATGTATCATCTGCAATACATAACGAATTTTCAAAACATATGTCATATATTTTTGCTCTCTATAAATAAATAAATATATTACATAATATTACTATACTTAAATAAATATATTACATAATATTACTATAATTAAATAATCCAAATAGAAAATACAACTAGTAATTCATTTTGCGAAAAAAGGCTGATCGGTGCAAACCCTAAACAGCCGAGTGTCTGCAGACGTGGCAGGCAGCTCGGCGCCACATGGCAGGCAGCTCGGCGCCACGACCCACGGCGCCGAGGTGCTTGCCACGTCGGCGCCACGCAGGCCGCCACGCCGGTGCGGGCCTGGGACCTCGGCGCCATGGACCACGGCGCCGAGACGTGTTACCTCGGCGCCGTGGGTCACAGCGCCAACCCCCTGGGTCCAAAAACGGAATTAAAACTACCAGGGGTCTAAATGTGAATATTTTTTTAAAAATGGCTAAAATAGAAAAAATTCGGGGGAGGAAGAGGGGGGTGGAGTAGAGCAGAGATCAAAAGGAGGCTCTCTCTCTCTCTCTGTCGTTGGATTAGTAGGAAGGAGGAAATCTACACCGTCCGCCCGTCACTCGTTCTGGCTCTAGACTTATGGAGACGGCAAGGGTTTAAGGCAAGCGATAGCGAGGAGTAGGCGTCGAAAAAATTGTACAGCCCAGTTATTTGGCCTGGTTCAAAATTACTCTGATTACACTTTTAGTTGGTTAGATATTTAAATGAGTTGATTTCGATTGAAATTAGATTTTACTTACACCTGTTAATTGGTTAAATATTTAAATGAGCCGATTTCGAGTGAAATTGGATTTCGCTTTGGCTCAGCTGTTAACTTGATTATAAAATTTCTTTCAAATTATAAATAAAATGATATTAAATCAAGAAAATTGCTAACAGTACTTGACTGCTTTCTCACCTTAGTGGTACTTGAATTTTGATCACCTGATTTGCATTGTGATTCGTGCTCCATGTGGCTCCGACGAACCAACGTTGTTCCTATGAGGTTAGGGTCAGGTTCACCAAGATTCGGGTTGGGTTCTCTGGTGCCCAAAGTATAAAGGGAGGGCGGCGCGAGACGCTGGAGACGGGAGAAGGAGGGCAATGTAGGGGATTTCATCGGAGAAGAGGAAAAAAGTGGGGTGCGAGGGTGACTTGTCGAAGATGAGGAAGAAATGCGACGTGGGAAGGAGGAAGGCAGGAGTGGTAGCTGTAGGGGCTCTCTGGCGTACAATGCCAGCGCTAGAGACGGTGACGACGTGACAATTAGGGCTGTGCATTTTTCAACCGAACCGAAAAAACCGAACCAAAAAAACCGAACCGAACCGGTCAACTCGGTTTGACCGGTTTTTGGTATTCGGTTCGGTTTTTAAATTTTGGATTTTTTTTGGTATTCGGTTTTTTCGGGAAAAACCGGTTAAAAACCGAAAATACCGAAAAAACCGAAAAATACTTGCTCTACGTCAGCTCTCGCGGCTCTGCTGTTCTTTGGTTCGCTGCCGGTTTTTCTTCGAAGAACCGATTGCAACCGTCTGCCTTGACTAGTCTGGGCCATGGCCCATGAGTGCAATTGATCCAGGCGGGTTGTCAAAGTCTCAAAGAGGTAAACTGGTAAAGGTTGAAATACGTCCGGCGGAGTTGCAAATCAAGCAGCTTTCTATCCCCGATCGTCCAATTTGGCCGATTTCTTTAATGTTGGGAAAACGATTCCAATGGTGCGTTGGGTCCCTGATATTCCTTGCATAGCACTTATATCAATAAGTATATCTTACTTTTTGATGTTATTAACGATTCAGGCGGCCTGATATTTCTTTCTTTCTTTTTTCTTTGCTTTCTTTCTTTAGCAGTTGCGCTTTGGCTTTGGTGCTTCGTTTCACTAGTCGCTATATCGTTTGCAATTCGCGTCAACTTTGGTAAATATGGTATTTACCGATACCGCACCGAAATAAATTGGGATTTACCGATACCGAACCGTACTTCTAAAAATACCGTACATTACCGAACTACAAACACCGTATTTACCGTATATACCGTATATACCGAACCGATTAAACCGAAAAAACCGATTGCACAGTCCTAGTGACAATGAGGGTGCGGCGGTGATGATGGCAAATAAGGGGTGATGGCTAGGGTTTGAAGAGGAGCGGAGGAGTTGTAGGGTTTGAGGAGGGCATATGTGTGTGTATTTAGAGATGGTGATGAGGCCTTTAAATCTTGATCCAATAACTCAAAATTCGAATATCATTTAGCAAAATAATACCTATATATCCTAGACGCCTCCTTAAATAAAAAAAAAATCAAACCGCGTGGATTTGGGAGAAATCTCCATATCCACCCTAGCGAGCGAGGAGGCAAGCAAGTCGGCTCTTCCCTCCCCTTCGCTCTCCTCGCCGTCAAGCTCCAACCAGCTCCGCCGCTCGCCTCCTTTCTCCGACGCGCCGCGGCCGTCTCGTGTCTGCTCGTAGTTGAGACTTGAGAGTTGTAGCTAGCCCCACTCGGGATTTCGGAAGCCAAGTCCCCACGGCCCCAACCCTCAGCAAGGACAAGGAAACAAATCGCCCTCGCCGGTCACCGCACACGACGATGCCGCGCTTCCCTCCTCCCGGCGGCGTCACCATCTGCGAGATCAACCGCGACCTCGGTACCTACTTGCTTCTTCTTGTTTACCTCCGCTCTCTCCTCTCTCTGAATCGATCGATTAGCTGCTCATTTTGCCTTCGCCTCTGCGTTGCAGTTGCGGCGGATGCCCTATCGGACGATCGCGCCAAGGAGGCCTACGGTGATATCCTCGTCAGTTCATCTTCCCCTCCCTCACCAAATTTCATCTTTTTACAACACATGCACTTCAGCACTGGAGAAAACCCTCTCTCTAATTTGCTACTGCCGTGCCTTCTTTATCCACGCATAATGTCAATATTTCAGGGAATGGTCTTCAGCCCTATTCCTTTCCAGCCGGATGATCTCCTAACGAAGCCTGAGCCTCCTGCTCCACACGATGCGGAGACCACTGAGAGCATCCGCACAACAAACTTGGCATCCACCATAGCCGACTCCTTCAAACAAATGCTCTTCCCTTCTTGCGATGTGAGTTATCTGGACTTCTTTGTATTCAACTCTGTATAGCCCTTTCCCTGCATTGTCTTTTGAGTGTCTTGTCCAAAAAAAAAAAAATCCAAACCATGTGTGGTCCTAACGAGTATACCATATGTCCATATCTATCATAGGGTGTTGTCTCGACAAGTAACCATGTGTGTGTATAAGAAAGAGGGTGGTGGGATTTTTCCCACTCAAATGGCAATGCATATATTTGCTTAGAAATACGTCAGTATTTAAGTAACTTCAGTGAGCTTGCATAATTTGATCTAGAAGTTCCAATAGCTTTAGCATGGTAAGAGTATTGATTTCATGGCTGAGAAGATAATGATGTTTTTACATTGCAACTATACAGTTCACGACAACTTGAAAGTTGATCATGTTATATCATGACTCCATTTTCTGCATATTTGGCAGTGTTGTCTGTGGTTCTGTGCATGATCTTACCGGTTTCGCTAACATGCTTGCTTCTTGGCATTATTTAGTTCTCTCAAAATTGAACCTTCAAGCTTATATTCTTGTGAAAAGCTCTCTGGATTTGCTTCCTAATTGTTGATTGGATAATTTCTTCTGAATGATTTTTTAACTTCATTACAACCATACCTACAACGAATATTCTGGTTTACCAGCCAAATCTGCTAGAAGAATTTGACACCCAGAAAGTAAGCTGGAATCCACACAAGCATTGTTTGGCGTTTGTATCTGGGAAGAACCAGGTTACAGTACATGACTTCGAGGATTCAGGTGAGATCTGCGGTATTTGGTGAACTATTTTTATGAACTTAGTTGAAACCCATAATAATGTCTAATCTTCTAAGCAGATGGTAAAGAATCGTGCATTTTAACAAGTGACCATCAAAAGGACGTTAAAGCTGTTGAATGGAGACCAAATAGCGGGAAGATGATTGCAGTTGGCTGCAAGTACGTAATACTATGTAGTGCTATCACCTGATTATAAAACACTATAAAAATACCTCCACATTCTTGTCATGTTTTAATAATTGGTGGTGTAATATACCTTTAGATTGAGCTGACCATTTTCTTTTCAGGGGAGGGATATGCCTCTGGTCAGCATCATATCCTGGCAATGTTGCATCTGTGAAATCTGGAGTCACCTCTTCTTCCTTTGGTGCCTTTCCTAGAGGTTCTGGTGGTCAGTGGATACTAGTGGATGTTCTTCGTGGTTCTTCTGCTGAGCTAGTTAGTGCACTTTGTTGGAAGCCTGATGGAAGATATCCTTGATAAATTTTCAGAGCAGCATCCACTGTTGGTTTTGATCTCACTTATTTGCAAAAATAAAACAACTTCAAAAGATCAGTGTGGGCCATTTGCCAAATGCCAAATTCAGCAGCAAAGACCGATCTATCTTTAATTTTAGATTAATATTTACTATGCACCATGTATACAGAAAAGTTTGCAGTAGGTGTAGTCATTACTTGTACAAACTGTCAATGGCTGTAAACAATTTTCCTTAACATATTTCCACATACTTGGCATCCGCCTCTTGTAATAGCCCATCGTTCACAATTTGGGATGTATCTCAAGGTATAGCAGTCTTTTCTAGATGCAGACATCCAATCCCATCTTATACAGAACTGTATACTAATATCTGTAGTTCTTTCTTTTGCTGCAGGGTTGGGAACTCCTATACGGCGTGGATTAAGCAGTATATCATTAGTGCGGTGGTCACCTAGTGGAGATTACCTCTTAACTGCTAAATTGTATGGTCAATATTTCATTTTATTTTGCTTTTTTTATTACTAATTATTTTCAAAGATTTGTAAACTTCATTTTTTTTATTAGTGATGGAACTTTTCACTTATGGGAAACGAACACTTGGACATCAGAACCCTGGTCTTCATCTAATGGATATGTGTCTGTAAGTAATATTTTCATTCTTAAATAACTACTGTTTGAACATTCAACATTACTTGTTTGCCTTGTAATACTATATTGTTATCGCAATATTTTACATTGGAGCACAATTCTTCTTAGTCATGAAATGAATAAGCAGCTTATTACTTTAGAAGTTATCTGGGATCTATTGGAAATGGATGCTTCATATGTACTTATATTCCTGAATCCAATATGATATCATATGAATTTATCTTGAATGCTAATATGTGCAGCATGGTTCTTGAAAATGCATATGGAATGTTACCAATTTTCTCATTGATTATTGAACCTTGGATATTAAGCAATATACTGTTTAACGGTACCTGCATCAAGGTTCTAAACTTTAAGTTTATTTTGTATTTATGACTACATTGCAGTATTTTTTGACTTGTTAATATTTTTTTGAATGTACTCTAGGTCCAACAGCTGAAAATAGTTTGATTTTTTTAGGGAATTAGAATAGTTTGCTAGGTGGCTTTAACTTTTTTCTCAACAAATATTGATGCTTCTTAAACAGTTGATGGTGCCTCAGTTAGTTTAGTTTGAATATTGTAGATATTGCATAAAGCTTAATTTGATTTGAGTCTGTCCAAGCTATGCCAATACATAATCAGTTTTACAGCCGATACATATCTGGTTATGGTATAACATGTAATATCCATTGAACCCCTTAAAACAGTATATTGGAATATTGGATGATATGTGGTGCTAAGATTTTTTTAAGAGTCATGATGGTTATTGATTTTTATTTGCTTCCTGTCAGGGAGCAAGTTGGGACCCAGAAGGCCGTGTTGCATTGTTATCCTTTTCTAAATCAACAACACTGGGCTCAATTCACTTCTCATCAAAGCCACCATCTTTAGGTATATACACACATAACTACAAATATATTCTTTTTGTTCAAGTTATGTTACTGTGTTCTTTGTCTGAATCCTGCTCATCTGTGCTCCTTTGTTCTATGTTCCTTAACTTCAGATGCCCATCTCCTACCAGTTGAACTTCCAGAAATTTCCTCTCTGATTGTTAGGTAACGGCAACTGCACTTGCATACTACACCATTGACCTCATGTGCACCTCATGCGTTCATGCAACATATTTTACTTGTCTTAAATGCTAGTTTTAACTGATGATATTTCGACTAACCACATTTGAAATTGTGTTGGCAATTTTATTTCTCAAACATATTTTTTGTGTGTGTATTGGATCTGCTTTCATATTATCTTAGACTGGAAGTCCTTTCTGTAAATATCTTTATTTCATTGTAAAAGACAAGCTCTCCCCAACAAATAAAAGTGTCTCAATTCGCAAAACATTTTTTTTCTAAAATTTTACCAATATACTTTTTAAAGAAAATCTGTCATTTTCCATCCCGCGTGTTCTCATTTAGTGTACGCTTTATAGATTTAAATAGTTCATCCATTAGTTTGAGAAAACAGCCTGGTTGATCCTGACTTTTATACGCTAATTTATGCTTCAACTGCTTCATCTAGCCGAGGCATAGAGAAATTAGCGTGGGATGCTTCAGGGGAACGTTTGGCATTGTCGTTCAAGGATGGTAATGAAATGTACCGTGGTCTTGTTGCTGTATATGACGTGAGGAGATCTCCAATTGTCTCATTATCACTAGTGTAAGTTCTTCTAATTTAACGCATCATTTGATCATGAAGATTGTGCCCCAATGGCATACCTTGACGGCTTGACCATTCTCTGACAAAATTCCTTTGTGCGAATCTAGTGGATTCATGATAGGACCTGGGGAAGGAGCAAAGCCACTTGCTTTTGCCTTCCATAACAAATTTAAGCAGGGACCATTGCTTTCGGTGGTAAGAGATACTGAAATTCTGCACGTGTGATTACAAAATAATTATGCCACTATTCCAACTTATTTTGTTCACATATTGTTCCAACTGCGCATGCAGTGTTGGAGTAGTGGCTTGTGCTGTACATACCCCCTCATACTTCGTTCTCATTAACTCCCTTAGCGAAGGTAAGTTTCTTCAGCACACTGAATGTTTCTATTGCTTTTGAGGACATAATATTTATGTTGCCTACAATTTACTAATTTCAAGTTCTTTTCCTCTCTTGCCCAGTGTGGCATCTCACTGGGGTCGAGATGATTGACATGCTTCAGAACTTTGCTTGGTGCATTTCTAGGTGCCCCAATAAATGCATTTTATGAATGTTATCTCATGTCATGTATGTGCAATTCTGGCTGGCTAAAGGGAGGCCTTTGAACGAAGATCAATCAAGTAAATTCTGTGCTGTATTGGGTACATTACAGAGAGTCGCATGCTGTTGTGCGAGAAAGGGGCAAATCCTGTACTAGTATTTTTTTTTTAATTTGGAAGTACATTGGCTGGTACTGATTTTACCAGTCTCTCAGCAAAGACGACCGTTGTCTTGTCCAATCACGGTAATCTAGCGTGAGCCCATGAATCATCTTTATTATTATTATTATTATTATTGCAGAGTAACAACCTTTGCGAGAATGAAAATTGTTTAGTTTCTCTTATTGGACTAATGTTTAAGCTGTGACTGGGATCTGCTTCAAATAAAATGCCAATCCTGTAACCTGGGCAAATACACTTGGTAAACATGAAGCCATGAAGGTATCAGTGTGACGCTACTGTAGCTTGAGCCATCTCCTTCGTTCCGCGCATGACTGCATTGAAGCTTGGGCAACTCTAGTTCAGTTTAACCAAGCGAAAGCAAATTAGCAAGGACACCATCATGCCAGAATTTCCACTTATTTTGAGATGCCTGCAGCAGGTTAACGAGAAACCTTTACACTATGCTTGCAGCGTCATAAACAGCAGGATCACACGACGTGTGATTGGCAAATACCAGAAAGCAGTTCACATTCTGCTTGCTTTCTGCGATCCGTGTACCACACATCATGTAATCCTCCTGTTTCTTAAAAATCTCATCATTAGCTTCACATCTCTGTTACCCTTTTGTTGTACTGATCCAGAGCCAGATCAAATGAAGTGAACGAGCAAGGAGCCAGCTGTTATGCGCATGGTACTGTAGCACATATACTGTTCACCATGGCATACTGTAGCACAACGATCGTGCTGTAGCATCTCGTGTATTAGGTATGGTTTGTTATTTAAAAATTTATTTATTAGGTATTTGATATTATCTATTAGTTAGGCAAATTATTAGATTGAATTGTTAGAGGTAAGTTTTTTATAAATTATTTTTTAGGAGTCAAATCGGATCGACTTTATAAAAAGATAGCATGTATCTATTATGAAGTAAAGATAATAAATAAATCTCTAAAGTCTAGCTGTGGTTGTTCTCTTGACCAGCTATTTTAGATATATTCCTCCCTTAATCGATGTTCTCTTCATCTTGCGTCGTTCTACTTCAAATTGTTGTAGTCCAACCTCTCACAGATAGATGATTAACCTTTTGTTGTGCTAGAACACAACACCAGCAAAGCTTGCATCCCTTCTGCGGCACTGGGTAGCTCGCTTGTAACCGGCACGACCTGCACCGTTTGCAAGATACATGTTACACGACCTCGCTGACACCTGGTAATTGTTTTCTGGAAGACGCAAAATTTGTTCTACATATTACCAAATATACAAGCTTCGATGCAATAGATGAAGAGGGGTTGGATAGAAGCGATAACGGATTCAGAGTTTGTAATGGAAAAGTTGTTCATTAGTAAATGCAGTATATAATGTATGAATCAGAAAGCTTGTAATCAACGCATCCACCGTCTACCTTATTTGGGAAAGCGACTTCAAAAAACCACTTGGTGGTGCTCATTTGGGCTTTTTTTTGAGTGATTTATGGCTGAAAAGCACTGTAGCTGGTTGAAAAAACACTGTATATGACAGAGGTTTATTTAACATAATTAAATTAAAAAAATTAAAAATATGTTAGCCCATTATGTATAATACAAACAAATACGGGAAAAAAAGAACCGGCAAAAAAGCTCAACAAAAAGCCAAAAGTTTAGAAAAAACGAAATTTATGAATAGTGAAAAATAAGCCGAAAGCCAAAAGCTGAAGCCCAAATGAGTACAGCCAGTACTTTCATAGAAACTGAAACTAAAGTAGTAAAGTGACCATAACTTGCGTATGCCTCCTACATACTCGCGCGCGAATTATGGCGCAAATCTTGTTAAATAAATGCTTACGTTAAATCCATTAACACATATTACCATGCAAGCATGGGTCTAACCTAGGGGTGGCAACGAGCCGAGCCAAGCCTGGCTCGGCTCGGCTCGTGAAAGCTTGGTGAATGGAGACTCGGTTCGGCTCGGCTTGGTTAGGATATCAAGCTTTTTTTAGGCTCGGTTCGGCTCGTGATGCGGCTCGAGCCAGCTCGTGAGGGCTCGCGAGCCAACAATGGACCCAGGCACCCAGCCCACCCCTTCACACCCAGATCTCCGGCGACGGCGAACGACATGCCCCCACCCCCTCCACTGCCCGCCGTCGGCGTCTGGTGGCGGTGGTTGTACCGGCTCAGCCCCACGGTCGCGCGGGACCGCCGCTACACCCGCTCCTTCCGCTCCACCGGCCTCCGCCCGGCTGCCGTGCCGCTCCCGGATGGCGCCGTCGTCCACCTCTGGCTCCCGCCCCCCGACCCGGCCCTCCACCCCGTACTTCTCCTCCACGGCTTCGGCGCCCGCGCCACCTGGGCCCTGGCAGTGGGCCCCCTTCCTCCGCCTGCTGCTCGTCGCCGGCCTCGCGCCCTTCGTCCCCGACCTCGTCTTTTTCGGCGACTCCGCCTCCCCCGCCGCCGACCGCTCCCCGGCCTACCAGGCCGCCTCCATGGCCGCGCTCCCAGGCGCGCCGCAGAGCCCGAGAGAGAGTGGGGGAAGAACGGGGGAGTCGGGAGCGGCGGCCGGCGGCTGGCAAAGCCTAGGGGCCTGGGCCCTGGGGGAAGAACGGGGGGTGGGGGACGGCCGGACGGGGCTCGGGGCGACGGGGGCCTCGGGGTCGGAGGAGTCGGGACTCGGGAGCGGCGGCGGCGTTGCGGAATGCGGAGGGACCGAGGGGGAGGGGCGAGGCCGCGAGGGGCGACTGGCGAGGGAGCCTGGGGCCTGGGATGCTGATGCTGGGTCGCTGGGCGCTGGCGGCTGGCAAAGTGGGAGTGGGAAGTGGGACTAGGGTTTTTACCTTTTAGATGGGCCTATTGGGCCGAGCCAACCGAGCCACTCGCGAGCCGCCTCAGGCTCGGCTCGTTTAGACCGCGAGCTTTTTTGCTGGCTCGGCTCGGCTCGTTTCATCCACGAACCGAGCCAAGCCTCTACGAGCCCGAGCCGAGCCCGAGCTGGCTCACAAGCCCGAGCTTTTTTGCCAGCCCTAGTCTAACCCTACTAGGAAGGGTCAATTGGACCATCCATTTCCATTTCATATAATCTTTAAATAAATATTAAGGAAAGGATATCAGGATCAGGGTCAGAGAGCGTGATCAATAAGGTGGCACCGAACATATCTATTGGATCTTATATATACGACGTGCGCGTGGCAGTTTTTCTCCTTGGATGCTAGCCACATGTTCAATATCATATGTCAGCTATCTATAATCTATCTGTGTTTCTTTCCAAATTGTATCGGTCTTAGATAATCTGAAATACCGGGACAGCTGTACCTTTTGACGCCATATAATTACGAAAATCCAAAATAGTAAAGTACCTTTAATATGTCAATATATCAGTATTGGCAATAGGAAGAATCCAATTATACCTAGCGATCGAGATCAATTTGGTATTGATTGATCATAAATTCAATGTGATCCTTTTTTTTTAAAAAAAAAGCATCAAGCAAAATATCTACATATGGCCTTAGCGAGAAGCTCTTATTCGGGTTCTTTAGGAACCCAAACGACCGTGCTGCTGTCGATGGACTGGAATACTTGCACATTCCATGACTTGGCATCTAGGTTGGCCGTCTCACGTGCGGCGGAGCTCTTCCGGAGCTGGACAAGGAGGGGGTTGTTATCACCGACATCGCCCTACTTCCACCACATCTTCTCGAAGTTGTCGAGCATGTCCTACACCGCCAGGCCCTTGAAACGACAGTGGATGTCATGCCATGGCTCCCTAGGGCCGCCCTTCCTGATGGACGCGCCGGGGAAGCTAGGCTGGTGGAAGTCGTCGTGGTGTGTTGTGCTCCTGATAGATGCCCATCCAGCAACGTGACTGGGGGTGGGGTTCTGGCCACCGGATGGTAGGCTAGAGCCTGATGAAGCCCTCCGTGGTTTTGCCCTCAGTATGTATGGCCTTGTTTTTATGGGGTTTTGGCTTCTTCGAAAGTCAAAATAAACGGCATGATTTTGGAAGCGGATTTTTAAACGGCTTTATGAGTCCAAAACCGTTTGTGCCGTCCGTGTTGATGTCTTCACTATCCACTGCCATTTTGAAAAATATAGATAAAAATGATCAGTCACAATCAAAAGTTTATCAGTCAAAGCTCATAAGAACATAGCCTTTGCTTACGTGCACCGTGTTAGAAATAGGCCCATATGAGTGAAACTCATTTCCTACAATTCCAATGCATACATGGTTTAGTACCATATTACTAAGGTAAAATAGAAAAGATCAATTTATAAGGTGTAGTCTTTGACACTTCTCGAATCATGTGATACATAGATGGGAATGACATGAGCAGGGCTTTGGCTAATCACATGCGCGCACACATATTCACATATTTTTGCATGAAAATCGCATGACTTGTGACTGCGCTGTGATGTGGTGCGCCACTTGGCAGACCAAGTCCATATTATTTTTGATGAACCGTGCATCACACCCTCTCTCTGTTTGAATGTGATTTAAACATTTGAATTTGAGACTTTATTAGATTTTCATGATAGACAGTTATTAGTGGGTAAATGGTTGGTTACATGTGTCAGGTACTAGTGGGTAATGTCTGCTTAATCATGTCAGTTCATAGTCTGCATCTGTACATATGCTTGGAGACGTCCAGAGTATAGTGTTAAAAATCATTGCCTCTATTTCTTCCTTCTGCAAACTTGTGCTATTGTGTTGTGTGCATCATGAAGAAGGGGTGCAGTATCTCTAAGTTGCTACTGCCGTGAAGACCTACATGAGGGCAACAATAAGGTTTTTGGGTAGCGCACGTCTACACGCCCGCTCGCTTCGCTGTGACATCTACATCCTGCACTACATCGAGTCTAAGATGCTTCCTGTTTTTCCTCACATTCAACTGTAAGTCGTTTATGTGACTGATCGATTTGTTTAAAATTTATTTCTACATATATTTTGAAGTAGACTGAATTGCCTGTTGTTAGCACTGATTTATATATTATTAATTATTTACGATATTTATCTCTTAATAAAATTTAAAAAATATAAAATTAAAATATTACCGACGTTTCCAACACACCGCACATCGATCTCATCTGACACCTGATGCAGTGATATATACCTTAAGGAGGAAGCATCCATCGATATAAAAGTGACAATGGTCGACTCCGTGAGTAGTGTGTCCGTCCTCTTTCCCCTCCTCAATGGACTCCTTGAGAAGTCTGTGTGTCCTCTTACTCTTTCCCCTCCTCTTTGTGGCCTCTCAGGCTGAGGTCACCAGCAACATCCTGCTGCCCTCATGCAAGACCGTCGGCGGCGGAAGCACGTACTTCAGCGTCGAGTTCTGCATGGAAGCCCTCGGCTCCGTCGGCGGGGGCATCGACGCCCAGACCTACCAGGACCTCGCCGTCGTCGCCGTCGGCCTTCTCACGGCTAACGCCACCAACACGACGGCCAAGATCGACGGCCTGCTCCGGGAGGGCGGCGGGAAAGGGAACGTCACCACACGGTGCCTCCGGTTGTGCCGAGCGCTGTACGACGGCATAGTGCAAAGGCAGCCTGGCTGCTCTGCCGCGGTGAAGAACGGCAGGTTCGGCGAGGCAACGTCGAGCCTCGAGAAATCAGCGGGCGAGGCGAAGGAGTGCGAGGACGGGTTCGGCAAGAGCAACGCGGCATCGCCGGTGACGGTGGAGGACGGAAACGCCTTCAAGCTCGCCAAGCTTGCCGTCGCATTGCTCCGTTTTGCTTGACACAAAATGCTCTACTCTTATTTGTTTCTATCTTTTGGACCATTGCCTGAGATATTACTGCTACTGCTGTTTGCAGTGAAATGAATAATAAAGCAAATATGCATGGTGAGATCTCACATCCAAAGTGAAGAAATGAATAATTAACAGGGAATCAACATGATTTTTTATTTATATTAATTTATTTTCTGTTAAACTATACTGCAACTGGAACCCCTGTTTAGTGAAGAACTGAAGATACACTGGGCAACTAGCAACTTTCATTGGGCTGTAATTGTATTGATTTCATTGGGCAACTAGCAACATACATACATACATACATACATACATACATACATACATACATACATACATACATACATACATACATACATACATACATACATACATAGAGAATGAGAGACAGAAAGATAGATACATATATACACACATAGACATACTTGAAAATGTGTTTTCGGCTCATGGTTTTTGTGTGGACTTGTGTGCTTGTTTAGCATGCCAAATCAAATCTTTTGCTTATACACAAAAAGCATGGAATTGCATGCATATCTTTAAAATTAAATTTGGTCAACTTATTAGAGATGCAACTGAAAGCTTATGCCAGTTTGGTTGTTCATTTAAGCTTTTTTTTGTGGCTTATGGCTTATTTTCACTGTTTGGTATGGTAGCTGACTTATTTTGCACTATAGCTGCTGTTGGATTTTTTGACGTAATTAAATTTTAAAAAATTAAAAATAAATAAATAGGTTAACCCATCACGGACAATGCAAAAGCATACGGGAAAAAAAGGAAAAAGGCCCTAAAATGTCAAAAAGTCAGAAAAAGACAAAATTAAAAAAACTAGAAGCCAAAAGCCCAACAGAAAAACCAAAATGAGTGGAGCCACATTGGACTAATTAATTAGTACATTTCACATTCGTTTAGACAAACCTCGCTTCCTTTTGTTTGTCGATACTTATAGTATGAAACAAGACCTCAAGTGGCTTAACTTGCATGCTATGTCCCTTCGATAGGAACGTGTGATATGAAAAATGGTTGCACCAAGTTTATTATTGGAGTAAGATGGGCCATGTATTAGCTGGTATGTTTATTGACATCCTAGCGTGCTCTTCAATCTATGGAAGAGCGATCGTTTTGTCATTGTTATCCAATAATTACAATGTGTTACGTACTTATTAGTTATTGGATGTATCTCAACGTAGTTATAGTTTGGTAGTATTAAACCACATGGTCAATTAATTGCAACACGCTAACATGAACTTAAAGTTATCACAAAGAAGAGAAAGACAAATGCATGAATACATAGAGAATGAAAGCCTTTTTTTATCTCTACGCATTTAAAAAAGAGTAAATACACTATAGGTCCTTAAGCTTGCAAGTGGTCAAATAGGTCCCTAAACTCATGAATGATACACCCCAGGTCACTAAACTTGTTAAGTGGTTCAGCAAGATAAGACACGTGTGCTTCGAGCCATTTGCTCATGTGGGGTTGAGATGGATTTCAGTGTGGACTTATGCTTTTCTGATTGTGATGTGAGAGGACAAGTGGGTGGTAGGGCTAGACAATAACTCAAGGCTTGTGAGTTACTCGAGCTCGGCTCGGTGTAGGCTCGATTCAAGCTCGGCTCAAGCTCCAGACGAATTGAACTCAAGCCTGATTTGAACCTCACAAGCCTATTTGAATCGAGCTTGAATAGTTTCGCGGTGCTCATTCACGCACAGGCCAATAGGGTTAGTCACAGCCCATGGGCTCGTGGCCTCACAGCCTGACGAGGTCACGGCCTTGTGCCGTTGTGCGTGTAGCGCGTGGAGACTAGAGACCAAGTCCCTGACTCCCCATCTCTTCTCTCTCTCTCTCTCGCTCCTTATCTCTTCTTTTCTTCTTTCATTTCCTTTCCCTATTTTTCTTTTCGCTTCTTCGCTTCACCAGCCGAATCCCCACTTCTTGCTGGCGTCGGCCCCCTCGCCTCCTCGGCCCGGCCACTGGCCTTCTGGTGCTTCTCGCTTGGCGCCTCCGCACGGCTCTGCCTTGGTCGCTGCCCAACTCCTCTGGCTGCCTCTCCTCTGCGTTGCCCCTACTCTGTGCGTCGGCTCGGCCACCCCTACGCCGCCTCCAGTTCCAACTCACCCGCCGAGCTTCCCACCATCCGGCTCGCCGCCCTAGTTCGACCGCGCCCGACTTGACCACGACGCCCCTGGCTCGGCCTCCCCTCCGACTCCCCTTACCCCAGATCCGGCTAGATCCATGGCCAGCCTGTCCCCTGTAGCTTGGCCACGACCCCTCCGGCTATGGCTTCCCTGTGCCACCCTTCGGCCTGACCCCAGGTCGCCGCCCCTCTAGCCCAGCTTTGGTCTGCTCGCCTCCCCCACGCCTTTGGCCGGCTTGGCCTTCTGGCACTGCCTCCTCCCGCTACTCGCCCGACTCCCCCAACCGCCAGCACCAACCCTCGGTACTCCCTCTCTTCTTTACTCCTTTCCTCCTCTACTACCCTCCTTATGCTCTGTGCCTCTGTGATGGATATGTGATGACAATTGTGGGATGATTGTGTTACTTGTGTACATGGAGTGGTTGTGAACCTACGGTAGCTGTGAGCCTACACGAGTCGAGCTTGAGTTTTGTCCAAGCCGAGCTCGAGCCTAGCTTAAAGCTTGACGTACATAAATCAAAATTAGAAAAGAAATTAAGACTCAAATACGAGACAAAATAATTAGCACCCAATCAACCGAATTCAAAAAAACCAAATCGAATAGTACCTTGTGATTCGGGCACTTGAAGGAATCGGAGTCTGGGTTTTCTTTGGTTCCTAAAGTAAACCTCACAACCTCCCTCTAACTGCAGCATGGGCAAAGGACTAGCAGGAGCTATCGTCTCCCCCTCCTTCGAGATGATCCTATTGAGCTGGATGCGACCATGGTGTGTATGAAGCAAGTGCAAGAAGACCAAGGAAAGCTGGAGTCGGGAGAAGGATTTGGGGGGAAAATGCACTTGGATGGGATTAAATTGATCACCTACCAACCATACAAAATTACATCTTACTTGGACCTTTATGCAAAAATGGCTCCTCCCTAACCACGTTGGACATGGTCAGCATGCCAACTTAGCAATTTTGGGTCTATTCTTTAACGGCTTTTAAAAGTGTTTTTGGCTTTTGTTACAATACCTAACTTTCAAACGGAATATTTTTTAAGACGGAGTCTACAAGTTAATTATAGTACACATTAAAAGTCTAAACATGCCCTTTATTTGTTCTGCTCGAATTTGGATTTGAATTTGGATTTTGGGTGGACCATTTAAAGTTTAGAGAGCCGAGATGCACTATTTACAAGTTTATGGACCTACTTGACTGTTCAGGACAAGTTTAAGGACCTGTGACACTACTTTACTGTTAAAAAATATGATGCTCAATGCTCCTCAGTAGTTTTTTCCGATGAATCCTCGATTCATTTATCTCTAGCAATTTCAGCAATAGGTGATATAAGATGGAACTCACTCTAGTGCTGGTAGCTTGCTGTCAAAAGAAGAGTATTTGCTTCCAATGCATTTGGACCGACCGGAGAGAGAAGGATGGGATGGCATTTTCTTGTCACCTTACTTGAAAACGAAACTATGGCGATTTAGTCGCGGAAGTTGTATTATTAGTGATAAAATCATAAGGAAAAAAGGGCATTTTCTTGTCACCTTACCTGAAAACGAAACTATGGCTGTTTAATCGCTGAAGTTGTATTATTATTGATAAAATAATAAGGAAAAAAGGATAATTTTTTTACTACAAAGGGTGACTACAAGTTTTGAATAAATTTAGATAACATATTTTGCTGATTTATATGTATAATCAGCATAGACCTACAATCAAATTATCATCAAAAAGGCAGCTACAAGTCGAAATTTAGTTTAACCTTGTTTGAACTAGTTAGTAAACTAGTTAAACTTGGCATCCAAGAAATTTTAAATTTTTTTGCACACGATACATACCTATTTTAGACTTATGGTGCCCAGACACCAAGGAGCACTCGTTATTTTTAATATATATATATATATATATATATATATATAAATACTTTTTATATATATAGTATAAATAACAGGGATTGAGAATTACTATCAATGATTAAGAATTTTCATCTATGATTGAGACTTTCTATCCATGATTAAGACTTTCCATCTTGATATATTACATATCATTACATTTACATGCATCTAAAAGCAATCCAAAGACAAGAAGGCTTGATGCCTAGACACCATAGTACCCTATTTCAACATCTTATATATATAAAAAAACTCAGGCACACCTGGGGCAGATCTGAGAGGCAGTTGTGATCGTTGCAAAACTAAAATAAAAGAAAATAAGAAACACGAACATACACACCACACCCCCAGCCCCAAACCACAGATAAAAGCACCAAAAAGATCCATCTTTTCGGACCAAGCGAGCGAAGGGAGCTCCGCATCTCTCAGGTAATCTCCCTTTTCTTCTCTCTTTTACGATTTTCCCCTGATTTTTCGATCACTTTTGGGGGCGATCTATGCTGGTTTTGGTGTGCTTTGCTGAACAACTGCGATTTTGGGACGGATTCGTTAGTGGATTAGGAGGTTTGTGGGAGTAAAGCTGGGAGTAAAGCTGCGTTCATGGAGCAGTTTTTGTGGTGGTTCGATGGAAGAGGATTTGGTTACCATGTATAGCCACTGCCTGGTGCTTCCAGACACGAGGATTGAGGAGGCTTGTTTTTAGCAGCATTTAGAAGCAGCGGGGTACTTGTATCATATAGTCTCATCGCTGTTAGTGGAAACACAAAGAAATGTTGTACTTCTTCACCTCTTATGTTTAGTAGCAACAAGCCAACGATTAACAAAAGGGATAACTGAAGCTTGCTGATAAATATCCAATTTTTATGAATTATTCAAGTTCAACCTAAATCCCTTAGGTTTGTCATAATCATCTGATGCAATCCAATGTTCACTGCTACATTTCTTCAGCTGTAGCTATAATAAAGTGCTTCATTTTCTGCAGTTAAATCTTGGATTCCCAGATCTTATGCAAATGACATCTCTCTCTCGGAGACTGTAGTTCAGCAAGTGTTGATTTGAACTTGTGCAAATAGAGATGAGTTCTCTAAGCAAATCGGACAAGAAGGCTGTCTTAGACTTTGCAGCATGGAGTTTCAATATTACTACATCTGTTGGAATCATCATGGTCAACAAAGCTTTAATGGCTACGCATGGATTCAGTTTCGGTATGTTTGTGCTGCAATAAAACATTCTTGTAACCATATCGCTAGTTATCACCTTTGATATCTCGTTCTTCAATTTGTGGGCAGCGAGTATTATCTTATACTGTATTCTGTTATGTCTTTTTCGTTTCTTTCAGACGTCGAATTGAATATTGTAGGCCCATTTCCGGTTCTGAAATACACATCAGCACTAACCCGTTGATTTTTAGTGAGCAAAGGGATAGTGGATTTTATTTTATTATGAAATTCAGATACATGTTTCTTAAGGCTTGCAATTGGAGAACTAGCAGACATATTTTAAACTTTTAGTAGTTTTAACAATGGCAGTGCACATTCCATCCATTTGACTTCTACATGCTCTATTGTCGATAAATGTTTGATTGTGAATATGTATATGGCCAATTCATACCGAATGTTCACCAGATTTGCTTTGATCTGAAGGAGTAAGTGGAATATGGAATAGCAAGAATTTGGCTCTTAGGCTATCATAGGTGTCTGCTGAACCTGAAATCAACCCCCCTTTAGCTACTATACAGAGGCTTGCTTGACTTAAGTTGGTAATGTGTCTGCTGAACATATAAAGGACCTTAATGGAAGCACCAGAGACATGCTAATAAGTTCTACCAGATTTCTGCACTGTCTGTCTGTCCCTCAACAAACTGCACATGCATGAGAACTTGAATATACATCACCTGCTATGTCACTGATTATGATTTGCTTTTTGCAGCCACAACGTTAACTGGTCTTCATTTTGTGACAACCACCATGATGACTATCGTGTTTCGGTGGTTTGGCCTGAGCCAGCCCTCCCACTTACCACTACCAGATCTGATTAAATTTGTGATCTTTTCGAACTTGTCGATTGTTGGGATGAACGTAAGCTTGATGTGGAACTCTGTGGGGTTTTATCAGGTTAGTAAAGGTTCCATTAGCTAAATTCTGTGACTTTAAATTGTTTTTTTAGAAGAAGACCGGAGGAGAAACCCCTACGGTGTGAAGAATTAAATTAATAAAGAGAAACATTTACAGACAAGAGAGAAGAACATACAACCCTCACTGAGGGTAAAATCAGACTTTAAATTGTTAACACATAAACAATCTTTTCTCTTGTTCAGATAGCAAAGCTGTGCATGATACCTGCATCATGTCTTCTGGAGGTTTTCTTTGATCATGTACATTATTCAAGGGACACAAAGCTGAGCATAATGGTTGTACTGGTAGGCGTTGCTATCTGCACGGTTACTGATGTCAGCGTGAATGCAAAAGGTTTGGTTGCAGCTGTTGTAGCTGTTTGGAGCACAGCTTTGCAACAATATGTAAGTTAAACCACCTATACTGTATGGTGATTTCTTATCTATCTGCTAGCCAATAATATTCCCTGCTGTAGCTGTCATTGGTAACCACAAACTTTTTTAGAGACAAGTCATTACATGGTGGCACAATAGTTACTGTTGTTCTCTCTGCAATTCTGCAAAGTTACAAATAATTGGCACTGCTTTAGGATTTCTTTTTCTTAAATTGAGCATGGAAAGAATGCATCATGCCAATGTTTGACATTGATGGAATGAGATGATAATATTCTCTATGCCCTCATGATATTATGTCATGTTTACAGACACATTAGCACTTCATTTTCCAAAGATGCAATGCATTATTTTGTTTAATCTCACAATTGCGTGGCATTTTTCTATTATTTGATTTCTCTTGCTGCCCCACATTTTTCAGTAATTGTTCTATCAGCTGTACCTGTGGACTGTGGTCCTGTCATAGACCCAATTAAAAAGGGTGCACAATTTTAATTCTGCTGTAATTTCCGTTCTTTTTGCAGTATGTTCATTTTCTCCAACGTAAGTACTCTCTGAACTCATTCAACCTCCTGGCCCACACTGCTCCAGCCCAAGCGGGATCCCTCCTGCTAGTGGGTCCCTTCATGGATTTCTTGTTGACAGGCAAAAGGGTGGATCACTTCAATTTCACGCCGCTTGCTCTAGTAAGTGGCCATTTTAATGACAATGTTTTATGTCTCTGATCCTATGGTGATATATGTTGCAGCTTCTCTATAAGTAATTCAGCTAGCTGTTTGCTTAGAGATAAAGTGGTGATTGGCCAGTCTTTAGCAGCTTTACACTTTTCAATACTGCACGTGCATGATGTTTTATCGTTTTAGGAAAAAAATATTTTGTGGATGTAATATAAGAACTTTTTTCGTGCTGCTTCATCGTATTGGATATTTGGATGAGCTAGAGTGGCATTGCATTTTCTCTTGTGACTAAAATGCTTTTATTTTACTGCTTAGCCTTTTAGCAATAGGTCAAACAATTACATCTTTCCCTTGTGTCATCCCTTGCTTGCTAATGGTCTATAGGTACGTTAGACTAATCAGTTTGGGATTTGAGTGTTACCTAGATTAGTTTGTTTATGTTCAACCTCGGTTTTCCCCCCATCTTACTGTAGAATTTTTCTTATTCTGCAGTTTTTCCTCACACTCTCATGCTTCATTGCCATTGGCGTTAATTTGAGCCAATTCATCTGCATTGGTCGGTTCTCTGCTGTATCCTTCCAAGTCCTGGGCCACATGAAGACCGTGCTTGTCCTGTTCCTGGGGTTTCTCTTCTTTGGCAAGGAGGGTCTGAATTTTCAGGTAGTCCTTGGGATGATCCTTGCTGTTCTTGGAATGATGTGGTATGGAAATGCATCAGCAAAACCAGGTGGCAAAGAGCGACAGAGCATTCTCCCGGTGAGGTCCGAGAGGGACAACGGATCTTCAGAAGAAAAGGATGGTGGCGACAAATAGTTCTTTGATCTGCAACTGAGATGAGCATTTTCCTGGGAGTTTTTTTGGTGATGCAAGTATCACAAACGAAGAAACGCTGGCCTTATATTTATCGCAGAAGCTGAACCTTTACCCATCCAGCAGAAACTCAGCGTTGTTATAGTTACAAGCCAAATACAATACCAACTCTCGTTTTTTGTTCTCCGATACATTTGTGATGAGGGGAATGACAGATGATTTACAAGGTTTCAGACAGTTCAATCATGTATAGTGTAATTGTTTGCCGAGACATAGATTTCTACATTTCCGTGTGAATTGTGCTGATTACTGTATGTATAACTGTTGGAGCTGAATAGCAGCAAGATTGAAACAATGGTGTTGCTATCCACTATTCAGTAGTGTCATAGTATGAACTATGAACTTTGGGCTGCATGGTAGTTCCAGGCTTCCAGCAGCATAACTGCAGAAGCTTTTGCCGGTTGCTACAGGCTGCAGCCATGTCCGTTTGGAATGGACTCCATTGCTGTCTCTAGAGGGGTTATCGTAGATTGATCGGCTTGGGACGGGCTTGGCATTTGCCTCAAATGTTAACAGGCCTGGTAGTTCTGAATTTTCAGCTGATGAACGTGAGCTCTGCCTCGGTAGAGCCGCTGCCGACGCGGACGTCCTCATCGGCGATGAATTTGCCCCAGAACCAGTGATCCTTCCAGGGTAGCATCATCTCCTCGATAGGCTCGCTCTTCGTCTCGGCGAGGAAGAGCATGACGACCGCAGTCATGACGAGTACCCAGCCAGCGAAGAAGAAGACAGCGTACTTGATGCGGCAGAGCATGGCGAGGAGGTCTTGATTCACGGCGAAGGTGCAGAGCATGTTGTAGGACCGAATGGTAATAGCGGGATGAATAGTGACTTTTTAAGATTTTCCTCTGAATATTTTATGTTCTATTCTTCAATAACTGAAAAGTTACAGAGAATATCACCTTCTCCCAAAGTCACTGATCAAAAAGATTCAAAAAAAAAAAAATCAAAGTTCGATGAAATTTTCAACACTGGAGGTCTGACCTCTCTCACATGGGGCAGTCTGACCTTTGTGTGGTCTGACCGCCAAGTAAAAACCGGTCTGACCAGAAAATTAGGATATGAATAGTATTTTCAGCGCTATTTCAAATCCGAAAATCAATAGAACTTTTGATTCGTTGATCCAAATGACATAAAATTTTGCAAGGATCTTCTCTAGGTTATTAAGAACCTATTTTAACAAACGATCATAAAAATTATGGCCAAAGTTGAGAGTTTTTCAGTTTAAAGGAAAGGTGCATCAAAGCCGAGCCAAAACCAAAATCGGTGAATACAACTTGCTTGTGGGTGGACGATGGTCAAGATAGCTTTAGATATATTCTCACATATCCTAGCAAGTAAGAACACGAAAGAAATTACGGTAAAAACCCTTGAATCAGGAAATCCCACTTTGAGACCAAATTAAACAAAACTAGGTTTTCTTGATAAACTTGGTATCAAAGTGCTTAGATGAGTGGAGATAGATTCTCAGAGATTATTTCCATCTCTTACATATCTTTTAATCTTTGGCATAGCAAAATTAAGAAAAAAGAAGTGGAGAGATCAAAACCAACTAAATCAAGAGCAAATGAATCAAACACATGAGAGATCCATAGAGCTGATTAAAAACTGATGTATTGCTTACTTGAGGAGGTAAGTTTTATAGTCATTTCACCTTAGAGGACAGAGAGCACACAACGCACTCAACTCTCAAACCCTAACCCTAGACATGAGAGCACAAAAGAGATGAATTAGATGGTCAACACAAGCCTCCATCTCAATCCCTTTATATAGGTGGGCTATCCAGTCACACCTAGCTCTTAGTGGATACTATCCACTTAACACAATAGGGGAAACCCTATAACCCCCCACACAGATTTTACTCACACATGTTTGTTTATGCACGTTTTTCAAATCGTATAAGCCTGAATCCGCTAAGTCTTTTACCCTTGATACATCTTGATCAAACTAGTTTCGTCTTGACCTAAACCGCTCTCCAAGCGCCACTCATGCGCCGCAGTTATGATCCAAGGTAGATTTCGGTATTTTAGCCAAACTACCAAAATACCCTTCCTTAACTGGGTCATCTCCTTCCAATGCAAGCAATTGACATGCTTGCCACGTGTAGGTTCACCATTGACTTGC
This sequence comes from Dendrocalamus latiflorus, assembly GCA_017311315.1. Taxonomy (NCBI): domain Eukaryota; kingdom Viridiplantae; phylum Streptophyta; class Magnoliopsida; order Poales; family Poaceae; genus Dendrocalamus; species Dendrocalamus latiflorus. The sequence goes on from CM029645.1 coordinate 26,537,179, forward strand.
TACGCGCCGACAAGTCTCTCTCACTCCAATTCTACCGGACCACGCCTCACTTTGACCAACATTCGAACTCGTCTTCAACATTTTTCGTCTTTCTCGTGCCATACTTGAGCTCACCATCTCACACAACATCCTTGATCTTTCTGGACCTCAGCTCTTTCTTGAGCGTACCCTGATCCTCGTCGTCGACCATGGTGACTTCAAGCATCTCTGCACATCCAAAGACAAAGAAATTATTTTTAGGCACACGTTCTTCACAACTTGACCCACGTTAACCAAAATATGCATCATGCAATCTTAATGCAATGACCTAGATCACCCAAACTCTATCCATGACTCAAATCCCAAAATCCTCAATTTCTGCCAAAACCGATATTACCACTTCTACTGAATCTTCCAGGAAACAAACCAAATAAAATGTAATCTTTTGCAAAATCAAAAAACCACTCTAGAAATATTGCAATAGTTCATTACAATATTAAAAATGATATTCTCATATAGTTCTTCAATTTCCCTCTTAATAAACCTATTGGCAACATTAAAAATTGCAAATAGAATATGGTTTTAGACAAGAATAATAATTTTACGAAGAGAGGCTCAAAATGTTCACAAGAGGAATACAATGATTGAAAATAACCATATAAGATAGAAATGGAGTGAAGCTATTGAAAATAACAAGTTTTCCACAAAAAGCTTTCTACTAAATGTGTTAGGAAATCTCATTCTAGGTCTATATAAAAGAACAATTGTTCTGTTTGACTTTGGTCATGGTGAGAACAGATCAAAATTTTCAACTTAGCAAACTCCAAATCATATTTTAGATATGCATTTTTACTGATCTTTCTCTCCGTTTGACAATGGAGTCATAAAGATACATGGAAAAAGATAGAGCATGAAGGAAATGAAGCTGCTGTATTTTATTCATTTTTAGTATTTAAGAGCTATAAAAATTATCTAAAGTGACTCTACAATTATTACACCAAGCTATATTATGTTAAAGAGCTATCCAGATCATACTAAACCATATATAGCAAAGCTAAAGCCAAATAAGCAATAATCTGAAATTTAAATGGATTTTTCGCATCTCAAGTTGCTTAAGACCATAGTTATGCCAAAGATATCTAAAAATGAGCCAAATCATGTCAATAAACTAAATAGAACTAAGAAACTACAATGGAGTCAAAATAGAGTACTACAAGTTAAAAGTTGAATCATTTTGTTTAAGCACTTTGTAACACTTGTAATCGACAAATTTAGCACATTTGGTATTTTTTTTTGAAATTTATCTTTGGTTTTAGCTGAGCTTCAACCATTTTTCATAAAATTTTGTTTTCTTAGCTACATGCTAGATCTCAAGCCTTATACGACCACCCGAAGCAACAAGCTTAAAGAAGTGGTCTTAGTCTTCCAAAACTCCCCATGAGTTCATGTTTAGTGCAATTGCAAGCAATTTCATAAGAAAGAATTGGTGAGATCAGTTTTTTTGTATAAAAGAGATCATTTTGCATTTGCTTGACTTAGTTTAAGAACAAAGAGCTAATACTAACTCATACTTCAATAAAGAGCTAGTATAATTCAATCTGAAGTTCAATTTAAATTCAAGACTCAATTTAGCCTATTTGACATGGTATAAATCATACAAGAATCACTAGAGTAAGACTAGTCACAAGATTCAATAAGACATGATTTAATTTAAGTTCACATTTAATAAAAACTAGCAAGTCAAAGCTAAGCTTTACATAGAAAGACATGATAAATCTAACAAACTAACACATGGTATGGAAAGATATAAAACGAGATATCATGTCACACAAGGATAATAGTCAAAACTCAATGTATTTATATTATAATGTATATTGCTGAATTTAAAATTTAATATAATATAATAAATGCAAAAGAGACAAATTCCCCCTCAAAACAGGCTAAAAGGACTAATAACACCCAACTCTCTCTGCAATGAAGCAAAACGAGAAGAATTAAGAGGTTTAGTGAAAATATCTGCAACCTGTTGTTCGGACTCTATAACGTGAAGCACAATATTACCCTTTTCTACATGGTTTTTTTAAAAATAGTATATAATATTAATGTGCTTGGTTCTAAAGTGTTCCACAGAGAGTTGCTTGTGTGTATGGTCGATGAAAAATCTGCAGCCCGTCTATCCTGGCACTGCAACAGAACCCTATCAGTCCAACAAAACAAATTTACCCCAGCAATCCACCATAATTTGTTTTTAGTAGAGCAAGGAGGGACCGAGCAATCCACCATATAGATAGAGAAAGCAAATGTGATAAGCAGATGAACAACACGCCACTCCCCGACTCGAGAAAGAGCACCAAGTTCCGATTTTGTGTTCACAGAATCACCGCACCAAGATCAAATGGCCGCAACAGAAGCACACATGGACCTGATCCTGCGCGCGGTCGCGGCACGAGCGCGCAGCGCAGCGCACGTACAGAGCAATCGAGGAGTGGTGGGAGTGTAGAGGCGAAGCTAGGGAGGGAGAGAGAGAGAGAGATGGAGTAGGAGGGTGGTGAGTACGGACTGCTCCATGGCCTTCCTTCACCAGCTCACGCGTCTTGCTCAGCAGGGCGCCACGACATCTCCGCCCTTCCGCTTCCACGGAGATGTGATGTACAAGCGGTGGAAGCCGCCGCGCCGCTAGGGCAGGCCAGGGAGGCGCAACGGGCGGGCGGGGGAGAGACGACGCGAACCGGCCCGCGAGAGGGGAAATTGCACATATACCCTGTAAGTTTGCCCCACACTTGAGTTGCCTTGTAAGTGTGGAGTAAATTTACAAATGCCTACTAACTAGAGGAAATTGATAATATACCCTTCAACTACATAGAAATCTAGCATATACCCTCCTCTAGTTTGTAATTGAGAAAATACCCTCTCTTAGTCTAGCTTTTTGACCAAACACCCTTTTTCTACTCTTTTGTATAGCTGGACAATATTGCTTCGTATTGTAGCATATGTACCAATACTACCGCGTACTGCCTGCCCTTGGCCTCCTCACCGTGGCGCCCCGCCTAGTCCGCGGCCGCCGCGTCACTCTTCACCGGCCCGCGGCCACCGCGTCGTCGTCGCCTGCCCAGGAGCTTCCCAAAAATATCTCAGCGCAAACCCACAAAGGGAAAAGGGGAGCGAATCAAGGCGGCGAAGACAGGGGGCCGACCAGGAGCGGAAGGGACGACCGGGGGCGGCGACAGCAACCGCAGCGGCAAGGAGCAGAACCGCAAGCCGTGAGCCATCCCCGGGACCGTCCAGTAGCATTCGAGCACAAGCCATCCACAACCGCCAGCCATTCCAGCCCAGTTCATCCGAACAACACCCGACACCGGTAGAGGTAAATCACAACCACCAAGTACATTCTCAACACACATGCACAACTTGAACATCAAACCATCAAGCACAATGAAGTGCTAGGGAACCACACCATACATATCAACCGGGCTAGAGAAGTAGAGTAAAGGGGGAAGGAGTGAGCTCACCGTAGATGGAGGCGGCGGCGGCGGCGTGCTACCACCGGCGCAGTCACAGCCGGCGGCCACGGCCCCGAATCCGGTGGCCACAACCGTGCGAAGCTGAGCGGAGAGGAGAGGGCGACCAGGGCGGCGCAGCACGACGCCGGGGAGACCGGCTAAGTGTGGAGTGGGGGAAGACGCTGCGGGGAGGCGGCGCAGAGGGGAGGCGCGTCGGCGGGGGCGACGCGGAAGGAGGCGGCGTAGAGGGAGGCGCCAACGGCGGCAAAGTCGGACGGCGACTCGGGGGCTAGGCGGGGCGCCACGGTGAGGAGGCCAAGGGCAGGCAGTACGCGGTAGTATTGGTACATATGCTACAATACGAAGCAATATTGTCCAGCTATACAAAAGAGTAGAAAAAGGGTGTTTGGTCAAGAAGCTAGACTAAGAGAGGGTATTTTCTCAATTGCAAACTAGAGGAGAGTATATGCTAGATTTCTATGTAGTTGAAGGGTATATTATCAATTTCCTCTACTAACTATAGTGTATATGTGCAATATTCCCCCGGCGAGGTGGGGGTGGAGCAAGCCGATGCTGCCGAAGAATGGGCCCAGCCCAAATGAGCCCATGGTCCCTCCTCTCTCTCTCTCTCTCTCTAGCTCTGTACTTTCTACAGCCCTAGCACGGCCCAAGCTCCTCCTCCATTGCAGCAGCAGTAAAGAGCTTGCGCATGGCGATGGCGTCCGCCCTCCCGCTCCTCCTCCCCGACCAGCATCCCTCTCCGCCCCAGCTGCCATCCACCCGCGGAAGGGCGGCCGCCTCGCCCCGCTCCATGCCGCCTCCTGCTGCAACCTCGCCTCCGCCGCCGCCGCCGCCGCAACCGGAGGGGGGGGGGGGGGGGGAGCAATCGGAGCAAAGTATTGGCGACTCTTAGCCTGGTAATTCCATGGGTTACTTGGACCCCTCTTCCTAATTCTTACTCTTCCCTTGTTAATTGCTGGCTCTGTTGCAAGAAATATTCTAGGTTGCTTGTTCACTACCTACTGCAATGTATCATCACAACAGGTACCTGCTGGCTCTTGATAAGCATCCGGTGGCAACTAAGGCGGTCACTTCTGCTGTCCTAACCCTGGCAGGGGACCTCATCTGCCAGGTGACTTGTTCTCAATGCAGATATTATTGTATTTGCCGTGTTTCACTTCCATATTAAGCAATGCAACATGGATTTTGTAATGCTTAATTAATTAGTGAACCATGTTTTCAAGAAGTGGCGGTGTCTTGTTTAGCTATACAGCATCATGCTTGGATTGGTTAATTAATGAACCATGTTTTCAAGAAGTGGCGGTGTCTTGTTTAGCTATACGCCATCATGCTTGGATTGGTATCCACACTACATGGGCAAACATGAACTAAATGTAGCACAAGAACAAGGTTTCGAATATTGAACTTGCTGACCTATGAATTTTTAGCTTAATTTATCAGTTATCACTAAACTTTTGGTACTCGCAAAACCTCTCGTTGACAGTGCACTTGTGCAATACTATTAATCTATTGTTAAACCTTGCCGTGATGGTTTGTTGAAGTGTTTTTAGCTTGTAGAAATTGCTATCTCTGTTGTTTGCTACTTACATCTACTTTTCCTGTTGTTCCAGCTTGTAATTGATAAAGCGCTGGAGCTAGATTTGAAGAGAACATTTGCATTCACCTTTCCGGGGCTTGTCCTGGTGGGACCAATGTTACATGTCTGGTAATCTTGCCTATGTATGCTACCGAAATAATGGTTATCACTTATCACTAGTTTGTGCAGACTGTGTTCTCTGCTCTCTGGTATTTGTATTTGAGTAAATTGGTGACAATCAGTGGAGCATCAGGTGCAATTGCTCACCTTTTACTCGACCAGATTTTCATCATTTCCCTCCCTCCTGTTCTTGTATTCCTTTTTGACATCCTTTTACCCCCCCCCCCCCCCCCCGGGGCGTCCAGTTCATTTTCTCTCCCATTTTTGTTGGAGTCTTAGCTTACTGGTCACCTTGGAGGGAAAGCCCTCTCGTAGTGGCAAAGCTTAGGCAGGTGAGATGGACCTCTTCTTTCTCACCACCCTGGTACTGTACATGTGCACTCTTTCAGTGCTAGCTAACATCTATCACATGTACAGGAGTGGTTATCATCAGTGTTTGTGAATTGGTAATTGTGGATACCCTTCCAGTTTTTGAATTTTTACTTCGTCCCACAGAAGCTCCAGGTATTTCACATTTCCACAATTTTGTGGACTACAATATTTAGTACTCAAGAAATGAATTATATATGTTCTGTTTGTATGTTGTTTTAGCTTGCTCTACATGTTCTCACAATCTCATATAATTTACCGTCAATTTTCCAGGTTCTTGCTGCTAATTTTGTAGCCCTTGCATGGAATGTGATTTTGTCCTTTAAAGCCCACAAGGAAGTTGTTACGAAATAGGTAATCTTGTCTGGTAGGTATAGACATGTAATAACCATGTCTTTAGGTTCTCAGATTAATTTGTTGAAATGAGGGTCCTATTCTTCATTGACTTTCATACCGCTGCAGTGTTTATAACAAATAAGAAAGAAATAAACAAGCAATTGATTTTACTAATTTCTCCCAATGATGCATGGGTGTGGTTATTAATCATTTACCATTGATGATTTTCCTGTGAGCAACGTTTCCAAGAACAGTGTAGCTACGATAGTGCATATACATACTCTTTCCTGATTACTTTATTGGCTCGTGCATATGTTATTTACTGGATTTTGTTGTGTGTAGCAGTATGAGGCATTGTGTATGCCTCTGAGTTTCCCTTTTCTTTTCTTTTCATTCTGACAAGTCATGTGAGACACTTCAATCTGTGTCTATGCAATCACTCCGTGTCCAAGGCTCTTGTTCATGGACCTATTTTTCTGCCACCCCTGAAAGCAACCTTGTTGACTTGTGGTGAAATTATTGTTAGTTGACCTCCCTAAAGTCAGACCATTCACCTTCATTGGCTTTTGCAGTTTGATATGATGATGACTGATGCTAAAGATGCTTTTTGTTCTTTTGTACCTTGTGGCGGAGAAACTAACCAGTAGTCTCTAAAAGCAAAAGAAATAGATCTGGGCAAACATTGTTCTTTGGGCTTACAATTTCACATGGCTACTGGCATTGTAAATCTGTGGGCCTGTGGCGCACAGCATGGATTTGAAGTTGATTTTCTTGCGGTGTTTAAATGTTGAGAAAATTCCTTATTTGCCACTTAATGTTTCACTTTTCCCTCATCTGCCATCCAAAATTTGGCGATTCCTTATCTACCACTGGTTCATTAGTCTGAAATTTATTGTTGCTTTGTAGTCCATGGATTTGTGTTTCTTGTTTCTTGTATGATTTGATTCTCGTCACCAACTTCCTCAGCCGTGGCAACCGTGGAGAACTCGACCGCCTTGGATGTGCCACCGCGCCACCTCAATATCTGCAGAGAGAATGGAGACGGTGGTGGAGCACCATGTTAACAGGAAGATGAAGGAAGAAAGGGGAAGAAGGGCAAGAGTGTCTTTTCCCATCTAACTTATCAGCCAGCAGATGGTCAAGGGATGGAAGTGGCAAGAAAGGGTAGAGAAAAATGAGCCATTGGCAGATAAGGAAACACCAAATTTTTGATGGCAGATGAGGGAAAATTAAAACATTCAGTGACAAATAAGGAATTTTCTCATAAATGTTCCATCGTTTCTCTCTCCATTGATTAGCTTGTCATTTTTACTTGATCTTTGACTAATCTTTTTCTCTATGTAACTGTTTCAGGTTTCAGTAATTTTCACTAGCTAGCGACGACAAGTAGTAGTGACAAGCCGGAGCTATTATTCATTGGAGAGTGGACTCCAGGCCAGGATAGCAATTTTGCTGCGGTCTATACTGCCCGAACAGTTGTATGTAGAAATTCTTAGGCTGTAAATTATCATTTGCGTGTGCCTTGTTATTGAGATCAAAACGAAACATATCATGTTTACGGCATGTTTGCGTTTTCTGCTTTAGGACCAATGGAGGAAACACTAGATATTATGAAGCATTCATTCATCTTGTATATGATGTGGGTAAGGTCCTGTTTGGAAGGCCGAATTTCTCTGAAAATCCCTATAGGAGTTGAATTATTCCTTATGAAATTTCTGCGTTCCAAACAGAATCTATGTAGGTTAAAACTGTCTCTTGAATGGATAGATGGAATGGTGTGCGGTTCTTCTCAACCTGTGGTCAGTGGCTCTGCCGCTCTGGTCGTGACACACAGTCGGCGCCTGCCCTGATTTTGATGGATGTATTACTCGTTTGCTTTTGGTTTTCCCTGGCAGTAAGTTATTGCCTCTGTTTTTGTCCTTCTATGATTAGTAAGTTTATGACGTGATCATGGTGTGATGCTGGCGTCAGCGGTTGGCGGGACCCAGCACGAGCAGGTGACGAGCAGAGCAGCCGGGTGGCCGGCAGGTTGGCCGCGAGGAAGCACGGCGGGTCCAAACGAACGAAAAGCGTGGCCTACCAAGCCCAAGGTCATATGATAGCAGGGGAGGTCGCTGCCGGTGTCATCATCTTCTTCTCCGTTGACTGTAGACTGACTGTAGAGCAGAGGCGTAGATGGACACGAAATGAAGAATTCCGATGGAGGCTGCACGCGGCAGCAGTCAAGAAATTAATAAGCTCGTGAATCGTGATACTGACATCACCTCGTCGGTTCCCCCTGGCCGGCGGCCAACACAGGCGACGTTGAAAAAAGGGGGGCTCGCATCAGGCACCAGCTGCTGCTGTCTCCGTCGTCTCGCCGCTCTGCTTTGCTTTCTTGGCACTGATCACCTGTGATGTTTATCTGTTGCTTGGTGTGAGAGGAACTGAGACATTCAGGGATCAAATGATTCAGATCCTAGAAAAACAAATATGGTTAGTGGGGCTCAGATCGTCACCACTAGCTACGGAACACAGCACTAGGTGGTGTTCTTTTTCCCCCCATAATTCCATGCACTATGCCAACGTACTATACCCCTAGAGGCTAGAGCCGCTAGTTTTGACTACTCTGAATATAATTCTCCCTCTTGCTACCTGTTTTGCAGCAGCTACTTGCAAACAGCATCCATTGACCCCCTTCCATTCTTAATCAACCCTGATAATGGCAGGTTTACCTTTCCCCCATCACGTCGGCTTTCTTCCTCCTCCTCCCATCTCTGATTACACTGGATCGGTTCAGTTCTTATCAGGATGCGTGGGAGCGTCAAATCATATATACAGTCAGAAACGCCAACCCTAATCCAATACAATACAGACTATGTATGCAGCAGCAGCAGCAATTGGTACGGCGATAGTCAGATGAAAATGACATCCAGAAACAGACGTTTGGGCCGACCGAGGGGGCTGACCGGCCAGACATAGAATGCAAAGAAATCAGAGAACTCCTAGTCCTGGATATACGGATGGACAGTCATGGAGCCCATCAGCTTCGCGAGTACTGAAAATTTCACGAACTCGAACATTGTGCTTTCATTCTGAACTTTATTTTGTATTCTTCCAGAGCAAGGGGTGGTGACTTGTAGCAAGTGATTGGGCGCAGGAGCCAATCTAGCCTGGGTTAATTTGGAATTACAGTGCATTTCATAGGCAAATTCTCAAGACTGACAACCCCTGGCCTGTCTCAATCGAATTTGGCTTCATCTTAACGTATCTTAGGGTCTAAGCAGCATTACGTGCTGCTCCTACTTTATAATTAATGGATGGTTTGGTGCATTGATTAATTAATTAAACTGAGTGCACTTAGAACCTGACTGACAGTCCTGACTAGAATGGAATATGGTTGGTGAAGAAGAGACCATTCTCTCCTTAAATTGTTTTTTTCTCACCAGTCACCACTACTTGAAACATGAAGAGACTATGAAAAAGGTATTTCTTTCTTTTTGTTCAGTAATGGAAATGCAAGATATGAGAACGCCATGCAACCGAATGAAAAGGGCATTTTGAGAGAGATGGAGCACTTCTGCTCTTGGAACTTGGAAGGAGTCTTCCTCAAACTCAAAGAGCAACAACGTCCTAAACACAAAAACATTACAACGAAGAGTACTACTGGAGCTACTCCATAAGGCCATTGAGAAGACATAAATTGAATCCTGTCCAAAGAAACCGAACATTTCCATACCTTCAGGCTGTTGCAAGTTAGAAGGAACCATTATAGAGCAGTACGTAGACCATAGCGATCTTAAAAATCGCCTTGAGATCAAAGACAAAGGAACTTGAAAAGCAGAGGCATAAATGATGATCATACCAACAAAACATCGATTCAGATATATACGAGAAGTAAGCTCAAATTAACAACACGGACAGAGATGCTTGTCGGTAATCCTATCTTACTCTTACAGCGCTGGTAGCAGCATCATGCGTGCAGAGATCGATCTAGAGAAGATCCCATGACTCCAAGGTCGGGAAGCCACAGTCGCTAGCTGTATTGCTGTAAGCGCCTCCTACGCCGTCCACCTCCACACGCGCGGCGGCCTCCGTCCGGGCGGTCGGCCCCGCCCTGCAGAGCAAGAACGCTGACGTGTCCAGCGTCGGCAGCATCAGCGCGCCTGCGCCGGCCGAAGCGGCGCGGGCGGGCACCGGGCTGAGGAGCTCCTGCGGTGGGAGGGCGGGTGGCGGCAGGTCGTCGGCGCCGGTTACCTGGTGGACCATGCGGCGGAAGTTGGCGGGGTCGACGCTGATGTAGGTGGTGGGCAGGCGGCGCGACGGGCGCGGGCGGCGCTTGCTGATGCGGCGGCCGGCGGGCACGGCACGGAGGTGGTGCGGCGGCACGGTACTCGCCGGCGGCGGCGGTGCGGGAACAGAGCGGAGGTCGTAGAGGAGTTGTTGGCAGTCAGCTGGGAACCATGGCGACGACGGCGATGAGTAGGTGGAGTCCATGTGCATGGCGGTGAGCATCCTGTATGGAGCTTAACTGGTGCGGCTGACCGGATGTGCGGTGGTGCAGTGGCGGAGGTGAGTACGGGGGCGGGTGGGTATATATGGACGACGGCTCATGGCTTGACGGAGCCACACGGTCTCCGCTTTAATCATTCGTTTTTCTTATTATATGTTAGTGAAAAGCTATTTAATAATGTAATTACGCGAAAGTATTTTTTATAACAAACCTAATTATATTATCGTTTTCTAAATACCTTTTATGTATATTATAGATCAATGTTTTTATAGACTATTTGTCCACATTCTAAAACAATATTAAAAAAAGAATAGATGAAGTATTTTTTTTATTGTTTTGGCAAGTAGAAACGAGTCTAAGGATGCTTAGATGATATTAGGTTCCGCTCATTTCGCCTTGACCTTCTGATTTCTGGTTTATTTTTCACTATTTTTAAATTTCATCTTTTTTTGGCTTTTTTATTTTTTTGCTAGTTCTTTTTTCTCATATTCGTTTGCATTGTCCATTATGGGTTAATCTGTTTTTTCTATTTTAATTTTTTTAATTTAGTTATGTTAAATAAGCCACCATCAGTTACAGTACAATTCAGCTAGCTAAATAGTGTAATTTCAGTTATAAACCAATTTATTTTAGCCCAACCAAGCGGCACAGATGACACACATGCAAATCCATTAATGAGACTAAGTTTCTCAAACCAACTACGAAAATTCGCGTACCTTAAAAAATTCATAATATGCCACTCCATAAAGCATGTACTCCCTCAATTTCTTTTTATAAGATGTATTTTAGTTTGGCACGGAATTAAGGAGGCTGTAAATCCAAGAAAAGACAAGAGATAATGACCATACCATTCATGCTATAAATACCTTAGAAATATGAGAGTTACTTATAAACGAAATCACTATTTTGTGGTTACCATCACCATCACGGACACCCTGCACTCTCTCATTCGACTCTCTCTCGCTTTGTCGTGCTAGATGACTGCATCGCTGCACCTTATTCTCGCCGCTTCCCTTTAGGCGGAATGGGGCTCAGGTGCAGGAGAAATTTTGTTATACAACGGGGACACAGATCAGTTTGTACCACGAACTAATCCAGTGCTGATACGTGGCATGCATTACTGTAGTAACTAATAAAAATTTTATTTTTTACTGTAGCAAACAAATAAAAAATATTTTTTTACAATCTAAAGTACAAAACAGTAAAAAAATATTTTTAAATGGTTGCTACAGTAGTGCTTACCATGTGTCAGCGCTGGATTGGTTTGTGATACAAACTGATTTGTGTCCCTGTTGTATAACAAAATTTCTCCAGGTGCAAAGGCCTGTACATAGCTACGTGCAGGTCATCTCTCGGCGTGACATGTGTCCAAAAAACTTAAAAAATTATAAGTATTTTTTAATTGATGTACATAGGAATTTGCATACTTTTATTTTCAGACTTGATAACAAATGGTTACAATTTTTTTAAGTAAAAAATACTTTTATTAAAAAGTATTTTTTAAGTACTTAAAAAATACTTTATTAAAAAGTATTTTTTAAGTACTGGAAAAAAATACTTTTTAAGTATCCAAAAATACTTTTAAAAATACTTACAATTTTTAAAATTTTTGGACACGTGTCGTGCCGAGAGATGGCCCTGCACGCAGCCATGTGCAGGGTCCCTGCACCTGAGCCCCGCACCGTGAGTTGTGCACGTGTTGCCATGCCTCTTCATTGTCGGGTGTTGTCACCTGTGCCGTCGTGTCCTTGCTCCTCTTCAGGCCACTACCGGTGAGGGTGTCGCCATGGCGCTCGACACCGTCATCGCAGCCACTCCTCAACCTCGATTTTAAAAGGTTCAATTTAAAAGTTTCGTGGTCAAATTTTGAAGGTTTTTTATTTGAAACATTCGGATCCCGATTTAAAATCCATGAAAATTGAGTTGAATTTTATTAGATTCGAGTTGAAAATTTTCCAATTTAATTTTTTGCTCCTGGTGCGGCCAACCTTAAGGTAGAGGTTCTCACTTATAGATGCAAGAGAAAGGAGATGTGATAAATAAGGGCTGGCAAAAAAAAAGGATCAATAAATTTGCATGCACGCCATATATTTTGAAACAAATTTGTAAAAACTATAAGCATTATACTTTTAAAATGGAGAGTACTATATTGTAAAAAAAAGAATAGGCTAGCATGCATTTGTATGTTGGAATAAGTCTATTTTACCATTCTTAACTCTTACGATGGTCTAAAATTCAACCATCAATCACAAAATCGGGTAACCAACACCCCTAAACTATCAAAATCGGACAACTTATACTCTCAAGGCCATTCCAACCCATATTTGTGCCAACTTGGCATCCACATGGATCTGAGCTGGCGTTGTAATATTCCTGGTCCACATGTTATACTCAGATGCTCTTCCTCCTCCTCCTTTCTCTCCCTAGCCCAAGCAGTGGCTATGGATGGCGGCAACTCCAATGAACAACCATGGATGGCGATGACCACGACACGTGTCAACTCCTATCTTCTTCCCCTATCTCTCCTACTCCTCCTCGATGACTTCAAGGGCGGTGGCTTGAAGTCACCGACGGTGGCGAAGGTGGTCGGAGTTGTCCTGGCGACTGTAGACTGGATTTGGTTTCTAGTCGTCTTCTTCGTGCTTGGTTCTCACTGCCATTGGAGCCAATGGAAGAAGCTCACCGCCCATCGCGTCATCATGTCTTCATCGATTTCAATTGCATCACAGTCTATTTCTGAGCCACCTCCCAATGCCCCATGGCCTCCCTTAGGCTTTCCATGCTCCCAACGTTCTGTTTTGGCCACCACTGCCCCGTTGCCGGTGACAAGCTTGCCTAGAACCGAGCCTTGCGTCTCCTGTTTGGCTGGTTTTACTAATTGAGCTAGAGCCTTATAGCATGACATGTGGGCCCCACCATATTTTTTTATTTATTTGACGATTTTGCTGATTGGCTGATTTGTCATCCCAAAACTAACTCGCGTGTCTACCACTGCCACATTGAAGCCATGTCAAGTAAAACTGCCTTCTATCAGCTTCAAGAGGGTATAATACCCGGTTTTGATAGTTAAAGGGTGTTGAATATCCAGTTTTACAGTTCGAGGTTGAAATTTATATCATAACAAGAGTTCAGAGACAAGGTAGACAAGGCCTACTCCGAGTGGCTTATAAACCAGAGCTTGTAACTTATTTTGCACTGTAGCTATGAAATTTATATCATAACAAGAGTTCAGAGACAAGGTAGACAAGGCCTACTCCGAGTGGCTTATAAACCAGAGCTTGTAACTTATTTTGCACTGTAGCTACTGTTAGTTTATTCTGCGTAATTGAATATAAAAAATAAAAAACGTTATATCAGCATAGACAATGCAAAAGAATAAAGGCAAAAACAAAAGGCAAAAGGCCCACCTGTCAGCCACCGCTTGTCCCCTTCGCCGCGCGGGAGCGCGCCCTCGCCCACGCCCGCAGCTCACCTGCTCCCATCGCGTCGCCAGTCCCCTGTGCAGATTCATGCGTCATCCCCTGCGCGGAGGAGACGCTTACCAACTCCCGTCCCCTCCTGTTGACCCCGGAGCCCGAGCCGTTGCCTTCTCCCCGAAGCCTCCCTCCCCTCCGCTCGGGTATAAAGACCCCACCTCGGCTCCCTCTTCCCTCTTTGCTTCCCGAGCTCTCCCACCGCCTTCAATCCCCTCCCAACACTCCAGAGCACCTCCCTGAGCCGCCGATTGAAGTCCCGCCGCTCCGAGCTCCGCCATTGCCGCCCTGTGAGCCGGCGACACCCCGGAGCCAATCTCCCTCTCCTTCCCTCCATTTCTCAATTACTTCCGCCCAGAGCTTCTCCTCGGTGTAACAATCATTTTGGTGCATTCCCCTGGACAGGTGATTGGCCGTGGAGCGCTATCACCAAAGCACCCCGCCGGCCGAGCCCCCTCTCCCGTGGCCAGCTCACCTGGAAGCGTCTCGCCCCGAACCACCGCCGCCAATGTAAGCTCCCAGCCCCGCTGAACGTGTAGCCGCCACCGATTGAACCATCTCGCCGCCGGTGACCTCCCTTGCCGCCAAATAGCCGAGACACTCTCTTTTCCCTCCCACTCTCCCCGTTGATTCCCTCACCCTCCAAGTCCCCAAAATGGGTTCCCCAGCCCTAGCACTACCCGGTGGTACTCTCCTTTGCCATCGTGAGCCTTCGCCGTGGCCGAAGAGCGAAGGCGCCGCCGTCTCCACCTCTCTGTTGCGCGCGTGCGGCTGGAGGAAGACGACGATGACGTGGCCTTATCCTCTCCACCCGTTCCATCCGATGCCATATAACACCGGCCGTCGGATCCTTCCATACCGCTTCGCCCGCCCTCATCACCCCACTGTCGTCCGATCTCCTCGCTACCGCATCGCGTCCACCCACCCGATCGCCATCCGACCTGTCCGCCCGAGCCGCGTGTCGCCCATCGGGACCTCGGAGGCGCGTGGGAGTGGGCCGAGCGGCCTGCTCCGTTGCCTGAGCGCGCGCGCCTGCGGGCCGCCAAGGCGCGCCGCCGTGGGCCGCGCTAGCCTTCGGCCGCGCGGGCCGCATAGTGCCAGGCCGCGCTGTAGCGCTGGGCCGGCCCGAGTACTGTTCATCCGATTTTCCAGAGGCTTTTCCAATTTCTAAAATCCCAGAAAATCCAAATAAATCCTAGAAAATCACAGAAAATTCCAAAAATTCCCAAATTTCACCACTTTGCTCCAAATAATATCCTGTACCTATTTTTGACCTCCATTCCACCAAAATCATCCCAGATAAATTCTCAAAATTCCTCATTTGGAGATTTATGCATTTTACTCCTTTTTGATTAGTTTATTTTCCCTCGCTTGATTAGTCTCGAGCTGGATTTAATTATTTTGTGTGTTTGCGCTAGTGTCGGAGATTCCGGAGGTTCAAGTGCAGGCTCAGGATCCAGGTGTTTCTTCGTTCGAGCTAGCTGAGATCATCCGGATTGACGGCAAGTCTCAAATCCTTTGATCATGTTGCAACCCATGTTCTCTAATTATGCTATTATGTTATTTGCATTGAGCTAGTTCTGAAATGTTAGTTCAAAGTAAAATAAAATGTTTAGAATGACATGTTATGTAGTTAAACCTACCACTGTCAAATGCCCTGTTAAACTTGTAGCCATGCCTTTGTAACTCTAGAAATAATTATCTGATAATTTAGATAACTGTAGGTTATTATTATCATGCAAAGTCTTTACACTAATAAGGTTGTGGCTGCGGGCCAATAGACTTTGGAAAACCCGGCTCTAGGGCAGGGTGGTATGGGACACCGTGCCCTAGGGCGGAGATTGTCGGCATGCGCAGGATAGGGTAAGGGGGGCTGTGGTGCGCCGCGAGACGGTTTTCGCCCGCCTCTTACCCTAGGTTGCAGGTCGCGGACCTGGCAGGGGCTGCGGGCCCCTAGGGAAAAATGTAAGGACCAGACCCTTACGCTGAGCAAATGATATAGTGACCGCTCAACCACAGGAGTTGACTTGTCAACACTGGTTTAGTAGCTGCTCAACTCGATTGAAACTCTACAGGTGTTGAGAAGTGGGTGATTGTGTATCAAGGTTAGGCAGGCCGTGCTGCGGGTGCCTAACAACGGTAGAGTTCACTCGAAGCGGACGTTTGTTTTCTCTTTTTGTGGGTGTGTGTGTGTGAGCCAGACCCGAGTGGATTCTACCGGGTAGAGCCTATATAAAGAGTTGAGCAGTGAAACGACCTGGCTTTCTTAACTCTTTAGCGGGAGTTAAGGGATCGTGTGGGTGAAGCTGAGCAAACTCTGCAGAGTCAAATAAATGGTATTCGAATACGCCGTGCTCCCGGTTATTGGAGCTGTGTCACTTGGGTGATTCCAGCAGCGAAGCTTAAGTAGTTTTGTACACGCTTTAACTTGATTAGTTGGTTAATTTAACTTTTGTTGAAAAACCCCTGAGATCTTAAGAAGTAGTTTTGGGTCCGTTTTATTAAAATGTTTACAAATAAAATTGCATCCACCAAATGTAATAAACCAAGTATATTCCCTTCCTTTGTAAATCCGTGCATGTAGTAAGATAGAGTCCCTTTGGGACTTGCTGAGCCAGTTGTTTGGCTCACGGCTTGCTTAATCCACTCTTTAGAGGACCAAGGCGAAGGTGAATGTCTCCCTGTTGAGGAAGTCCCGGAGGATCTCTTCTTCGACGAGGACCCGTGGCTTTAGGTCTTCGTCGCGCTCGAAGCGGATTCTGGAAGTCTTTTGTAATGTAATTATACTTTGGGATTGCACGCCCCGCTATTAAAAACTGGATGTTATTCCATATGTGAAATATATGCTGGACTTTTGTTGTAAGCATGCAATGGTATACTCTTACGCGACACTCCATAACTGTTCATACGTGAATAGTTACGGAATGTCGTATCCGTATGCACCCTAGAAACGGGGGCGTTACAAGGACCATCGTCACGCATTTTTGGCAAATCAATAATCGAAGTTGATTGACACATACCGACTCCGGCTCTGTCAGATTCAGAAGCTTAATTCTTGTTTAAAACTTTGTGCTTATCTTCTATTTCCATCCTAGATTCGTCGTTGCTTGCATGCCTTGGCCACGCCCGGAGTCAGCACACACGTATCGGCCACGCACCGCGTAGGACTCTGCCACGGCACACCTGCTTTGCACGTCTCCATTTTGCACCCCCAACGTAATCAGTACGGACTCAGGAGGTTCAGCCTGCCGTGTTCTCCTCGCTTACGTTGTGCTCATTTTGATTTGAGTTTCAGATTTCTGGTTTATTTTTTATCATTTATAAATTTTGTTTTTTTCTGAACTTTTAGTTTTTTTGAGTTTTTTTGCCGATTCTTTTTTCCCGTATTTATTTGTGTTATCTGTGATGAGCTAACATGTTTTTTCTATTTTTAAATTTTTTAAATTTAATTACGTCAAATAAGCCATCTTCAGCTACAGTGTAATTTCAGTCAGCTACAGTGCAATTTCAGTCATAAATCACTATTTTCAGCCCAACCGAGCGAGGCCATATCTCTTCCGTAGGATCCTATTGAAGGCGCCACACAGCATCTATTCGGATTTCAAATAGTCACAAAAAATTCCTGAAAATATTATTTACACAGGTCATGATATAATTAAGAATCTTGCAAAAAATCAACTGAAAAAGTGTCTTACATATTACGGGTGAAATGAGACAAATTTCAGTGAACAATAGCTTTATCTTTTTACGAACTAGCAACATTTCCCACGCAACTGCAAGGCTAAACACTACAATGCATATGTTTGTATTTAAACATAGGGTTGTACTTTTCATATAACTCTAATGCTAAAGTAGACATACAATTGTATTCCTTATATAGTTGTAACAGCTCATATCTGTATGTGCTTAATATGTAATAATTTGGATCTACTAAAATCGACGGTGTAGATCTTTTTCTTCTCTTTGATTAACGTGATAATTTCTAACCTTTGAGAGAGAATATAATGGCTTATTTTTCTTTGCTTTAATAATATAATAGATTTTTATTTCAATTTGAGCAGAATTTGTCTTCTTATTTCTCCTTGTGCAGATCAAATTTAGATCTGAAATTTTGTGGCATGGTAGATTGATTTTGTCAAGGCCACAAAATTTTTAGGGTATTTAATGACAAGTGGCATTTTGTCACTACTAGGGTGTATAGTGACATCATAATATTGTGCCACTATTTATATAAATAGAATAGTGACGACATGGCAATTCATCACAATAAAATCATCGCTACTAAAGTGTCATGTGATGACATAATATTTTACCATTAATTATAAAAAAATATAGTGCCAATGTGGTACATCGTCACTACTAAGGTACCTATGACAGTACAATGGTTTGCCACTAATTATAGGTGAAGTAGTGACAGCATGCATGATAGTTCGTCACTGCAAAAATGTCACTACTAAAATTTTATCACTCATTATAAATGAAGGTGTGACATCACAACTAAGGTTTCTTGTGATGACAAACGAAATTGTTACTAATATAAATGAAGTTATGGTAATGTGACAGTTTGCCACTGTAAAGTCCTCACTACTAGAGTGTTTAGTGACAATATAACATTTTGTCACTATTTTTTAATAAAGTAGTGATAACATTATAGTTTGTCTCTTACATCACTATTAAGACATCTTGTGATGACCTAACACTAGGTCTTTATTTACAAATGATAACTCATCACTGTAAAATCGTCACTACTATAATATCTTATGGCGATTTAGTATTTTGTCACTAATAATGGATAAAACAGTGAGAATTTTTTAGTCACTATAAATAAAGTTAATAGTGACAAAACAAGCATTATCACTATGTTTGGTCACTGAAATTGTGATTCCCTGTAGTGTTAATATGGCTTTTTTTTTAGTGGCTTATGGCTGAAAAGCACTGTAGCTGGCTGAAAAAACAATGTAGCTGACAGAGACTTATTTAGCATAATTAAATTTAAAAAATTTAAAAATAGAAAAAATATATTAGCCCATCACGTATAATGCAAACAAATACGGGAAAAAAAGACCCGGCAAAAAAGCTAAAAAAGTTAAAAGTTCAGAAAAAGACGAAATTTATGAATAGTAAAAAATAAGTCAGAAGCTGAAGCTGAAATGAGCGGGGTCAATTTTCGCCATGGCATGCCATGCTATTGTCGTGCCTGCCAGCAGAAGTACGTACTCTTAATTTGTCCTTTCGTGACCTACTGACCTGTGACGATCGATCGACATGATGATGTACTAATATATATAGACACGTTCGCAACTTTATTCAAATGCCACGGAAATCATGAGGATCAATTTCAGCGTATGATAAATCAGTCACTAATTTGGACCTTTTGTGCGTGCATATGCTCTCGAGACTGGACCTTAATTTACCACGTACATTGTATATATGCTCCACTATTAAATACCCGATATTCATAAGACCTTTTTTTTTTGCTGCGGCTTGTGATTTTTTGGCTACAGCTTGTGATTTTTTGGCTACGACTTGTGGTTTTTGAACTGTTTGTGTGAGAGATTACAGAGTAACTGAAACTCATATGCGGTTTTACCGATATAAATAAAGTTGGTACAGTATATACTACAATTAACTAGAAGACTTCATCTTAAAAAGATACTCCGTTTAAAGAGCTAGTTACTGTAGAAAAGTCAAAGCTAAAAAAAGAACATACCCATAAGCTAGCCAAACTGAATTGAATTATTGCTACACATCCAAAGAGGCATGTATCTAGCTTAATTAGTTGCATATAGTCCAACAGTGGTATACCGATCATATCCAGACAATGAAATCATGCAAATGCATGCATGCTATAGCTAGGTTGCCGTGTTGTGTTGCGCGCTGCTTATTTTTTAAAAAAAATTGTTTTGAAAAACACACAGTGAAAAGTCTATTACTTAGTTAAATTAGAATAAAGTTGGATAAATTATATTATCCAATAATTGTCCTCTCACTTTTCATCTCATATGTCTTAGAATGCGATACCATATTCAGATATTCGGTTGCAACTTGACTAAGAAAAAGAAGCTAGCCAAATTATCACCAAAATATCTAAAAACGGTTCAACTTGGCTACGGCTTATGAATTTTGAGCTATTTGTGAGAGAAAGTACAAAGTAATAGAAACCCGTGTGTGGTTTTTACCAATATATATAAATGAAGTCGTTACTGTGTGTACTACAATTAATTTGTAGACCTACTGCGGAAAAACACTCTATTTGAAAGTTAGTTACCGTACAAAAGCCAAAAGATATGTTTTTAAATGCTGAAAAAAAAAGATACCCGTTGCTCCGTTTCGCGCGCATAGAACGATACAAAGCATGCATGCACGAACGCACTGAACATACATTGCTACGTACGCGCGTACGTAGGCAGATCGATCAGCGGTCCTCGATTGGTTTCAATTCTTCGGTGTGTTCGCGCGCGCGCGCATGCGAGGTCGAGCTAGCGACTTCAACGCATGCATGCACGCACTACCAACGAGCTAGCCCGTAGTCTCGATGGGTCAGATTAGTAATAACTAACTACTACACACTAATAGGATTGCATTGCGTGCCCAGTTCGTATTCAAAGATAGATTCTTCAGTAATTCACCAATTCATGTGTTTGACTATATAAGCATGCAATGCAAGCTTGTAATATAGGGGTATTATCCTATCCATCACACATATCAGTCTCAATTAATTTACATCCATATCAGTCTCAATTAATCTACATCCCTTGGCATGCAAACTCGGTTAATTAGTTGTAAACTATGTGCGATGATACATCATATATTGTCAATATTTACAATGCATATGTGTAGACCTTGACGTTGACTCAAAGCAAGCGCCCATCAGAATGCAACGGATGCTTTCAGTAATCTTACAGAATCGAAAGTGTATACATATATATCCCTCCACAGGGACCACATAACTATCATTTTCCTCTCTACCAATACCGTCAAGCAAAATATATGTTAAAGTCCTTGGTTGGGCCATGCATGACCTTGTCAAGCAGTAAGCACTAAATAATTCATGAGTGCACTATTTACATGCGTATTTGTTTCTGTCTGAATTATATATGTTAAATCCTTGGTGGGGCCATGCATGACCTTGTCAAGCAGTAAGCACTAAATAATTCAGTGCACTATTTGCATGCGTATTTGATTCTATCTGAATTATGTTAAATCCTTGGTGGGGCCATGCACATGACCGGCCTTGCCAAGCGGTAAGCAGTAAATAATTCAGGTGGTGCTCAGTTTGACAATGACTTATAGTTTTTTTTTACTGTAGTTGATTTATTTTTATTGTAACTGATGGTGGATTATATGGCATAATTAAATTTTTAAAAAATTAAAAATAGAAAAAAAAATAAGTTAACATATCATAGACAATACGAAAGAATACAGAAAAAAGACAAAAAAATCAAAAATAAAAAAGGATGAAATAAAAAATAATAAATTAAAATCTAGAAAACAGAAGTTGAAACTGAAATCAACGGGCCGAGTGCACTATTTTCTACCTTAATAATGTAGGCAGTATCATTGAGAACGGCGGTAAATCCTAATGGTGTGAGGCCTTGGCACTCTGGCCGGTGGTTAGATGTTCCACTAAGACTTTGAACATACAATCCATAGATTATAATTACTATTATAAAAGAACGAGTTGGTGGTCGTACGTCTATTCTTCTCTAACCGTCTTATTCTTAACTTCTCATTACTTTCTATTTTTTAACTGATCAGAGTAACGTTTTTCTATAGTATAATTTTTTATATATTCAATAAATTTCGTTGTAAACGTACGAGCAGATGAATAGTAAGAAATAAGATTACTAGACAGACCGATTGTCCCCGGCCGCTCTTACGGGAGAAGTAACCTGCTCTTTGCCAGCTTTGTGCCTCAGCTTGGCAATGTGAAAATGGTTCGACACTTGTGCGCAAAGTCAATGTCAAGTCGTTGGTTTTGCGGCTAACGACAGTGTCAAAGTACGGGTGCTGATTTCTCCTTTGACCCGTGTACAAATAATAATCTTCAAGCAAGCACATGTAATCATCAAATCGTTTTGGACACTGCAGTTTCGTTTCCCAGTTTTCCTTTCCCCTGAAGCATGGCTTTCGTTTGCCGTTGCTGAGCCTCTTGTTCCCATTTTTTTTTGTGTGTCTGAATTCCACTTTTGCCCTTCGAAAACAATCTAGTAAGTAGCAGTTAGTTTCGAGTGCTCAGATTGAATGGAACTGTAATTGCAGATCGATGTATTGCCTTAAGCTTTCAGTATTCTTCTTTCAGACCGTTGATCTTTTGCTCCCTTTTTTCTCTTTATTATTGTGCACTGAGAACAGCATGCAAGACTACAGTCGAAATACATCTTGACGGTTGATACACAAGCTACTTCAATTCCTGTTAATTTGGAGAACATCTTCAGAGTTCAGATGCCTTTTCAATTCACACCCATAACTTACAACACACTACTAGGCGTATAGGAAGAGATTAGTTTCAGTCGTTAGGGGTTGGTTAGCTAGCTGTTCGTGGTCGGTGGAGACAACTGAGGACTAATTCAATTCTTGTACATATATATGCACGGCCCATAAATCATCTGAGAGAGCCTTGCTAGTACTGCATATGTATTATTTTGTAAACCAATCAATGCAATTTTGCTGAGATGAGATTACGAAGTTATGATGCGGCCGGCATGAATTCATAAAAGCATGCGATACTTTGGCTGGGCCGGCCTTTCATTAGGGTGCATATGCCATTCTTTGATCATTAATTAATTGTTCTTCTTCTTTACTCCAGTACCATATTGAGAAATGAGAATGAAATGCATGGATGGAGGCCCTTCATTTGGAGTCAAACCGTCCGACAAAGTTTCGTTGTTGTGCCGACCTTACAGATGTTGATGATGATCTCGTACGGGACGTGATATACCAGTCGGGCAGTCACTAGCAGGGTTACATCTTTCGGCCTCAAGAAAATTTCGGCGGTCACCGGAAGAAACGAGAGGACGAAATTTTGTTCATTTTATTCAAAAATTCGGATAAAAAATTCAAATTTTGGATGTAATTTAATCAAAATTTAGATGAAATTTAGACAAAATTTAAATGGGGATAATTCGGCCAAAAATTGACCGAACTATTGCGCTTTTGGGGGTAATGAAAGAGACAAAATTTCGTCATTTCGGTGAAATTTCATCTGAAATTTTTAACCCTAATCACTAGTGTTTTGTTTTCTCTCGCCTCACCACAGAATAGGAGTCGTTACTCTAAAATAAACAATGCTAGATGTTTTATCACAGACAATTCATGGGAAACCGTCTGTGCTGTTATTATCATAGGTTATTTTACAGGAATAACTGTTTGCTGTCCATGATGAGCCACTATCACAGACGATTCGTATTAATAACTGTCTATGATAGTTCACAGACGGTTATTAATATGAATCGTCTGTGATAGTCGAAGACATCATAGATGGTTTGTATTAAAAACTGTCTGTGATATTTCATAGATGGTTATTAACATGAACCGTCTATGATATTTGCACACATCACAGATGTTTATTAATACGAACCGTCTGTTATAGTTCACAGACGGTTATTAACACGAACCGCCTGTGATAACTATGTATTACATACCATTTGTGATTGGACGTATCTGGGATATGCCGCGTTATTAATTAATACCAAACCAGAGCGGTCCCAACAGATCTATCTTCATTGCGCTACATTGAAGGAGACGGTCGGCTTTGTGAAGCATTCTGATTGTAAATCTAGCTGATTGTAGATCGATTTGTTGGATTAGAGATCTAACGGTCACAAATCTTCTCTAAAAAAATCTCTCCCTCCAAAAAAAGGGGCTGTTGAATCTCTAATCTAACGGCCTCAAATTTAGATAATTGTTAGAAAGAAAACATTTAGGTGATATCTAGACACACCCATAAATCTTTCTGAGTAGGCAACTGTTGTGAATAGCAAAATTTATATTCGAGTGTCTGCACAATGGTAATGTCTAATACTTTAGCCATATGAACAATTCACTTTGTGTAGGACCGAAATGGCAACAGAGGGGGGGTGAATGGTGCCTTCTAAAAACTCCCCAAGTACTCACACGACAAATCGGGCGAAAGAACTAGCTTCTTCGATCGAACACACGTGGTCGTAAGCCAACTGATGGTCGAACACCACGTGGTCGAACACTTGCCTGAGCCGACAAAAGAAATCAAACAGTGATAACTGAGAGGATGAACCAAGAACAGAAGGACTCGAGGCGCACAATCATCCGGTAAAGTGAACTTCTCTAATTCGACTCCTGCTCTCGGGAATGAACTGGCCAAGTGGCCTTGAGACAGATTCCCAGTTCTGAGCTAATCAAAGCACACAAAGACGAAAGCAACTCACGAAGAAGAGAGGAGAGAAAAGGATAGCAAGAAGTCCAAGCTCTCAAAACAGATCGCAAACAAGTCAATTACAACATCTCAAGATGACAGAAAACAAATAGAGGAAGAGAGATGAATGATTGATAATGGAGGTTTCTACAGCCACTCCAACTGGGAGATACATGAGCACACTTGCTCCATCCCGAGAACCCACATACTCACAAATAACAAAGGAAGAACAGAGCAACTCGGGGATCAGGATCTCACTAGTACCCGAGCTCTACCCTCTCTATTTATAGCCACACACTCACACACCAAAGAGGGGGAACCCGCAAACCCTCACCTAACACCGGGTTTTCAACTCACTTTACCCACTAGCGAGAACGAGCTCCAGTGCTTTACCCGTTACACCCAACGGCTCCACTGCTTTGCCCGTTAGCGCCAACAACTCCTGTGCATTGGCAGAGACACAGCTTCCCTTTGCAGCTTTCCGCATTTCTCCAAAATGCCACTCCACTGCCTTCCCGGAAGCTTCCTCCTGCTTTGTCGTCCAAGCTTGCAACCACCTCGCAAGACTAGGTCTCCTTCGGCTTCCCCTGGTCGTTCTGGACCTCGACATCCCCCATGTCTAGTCCCGACCACTCCAAGCCTCATCAAGACTTGTCTCCAAGGTCCTCTGGCAGCTCCAGCTCCGGTTCCTCATCTCCTCGGCTTGCAACCACCTCACAGACCTCGTCGTCTTCAGCACTTCCTGGCCGCTCTTGACCTCAGCACCGCCCGTGCCTAGTCTCGGCCTTCCATGCCTCGCCACGACTAGTCTCAAGGTCCTGCAAACATCACAGACAAGCAAACCATTACATAGCACCGCACAACACAATGTGTACAAACATCTGCATAAAAGGAACTCAAAACATGCTTCACAAGGTCGTACATTCACTACGATCGGTCAAAAAATACTTAAACATTAATTCTCAAGACCTACGATCGTTACCATAGACCATACGACCACCCCAGTGGTCCTTACGACCGCCTTAAAGCTAGCTACGACCATCACAAGTTTCAGTTCCAACTTACCCGACCAAGTTGTACCAACTTATGACTGGTCGAAACCATAGATCAAGACTTTCTTAAGTCCTACGACCACATCTCAAGATGATACGACTATCTCAGAAGTCCATACGACCGGTTCCCAGAGACTACGACCAAAACCAGAGATTCCATCGTGGTCGAACCACTTTCCGACCACGTTCATCACTTTCCACCGTGGTCGAAACCCTTCTCGATCACGTACGACTTGGTTCACTGTGGTCGAAGCCCTTCCAACAACGTTTGAACACTTCCGACCGCAGTCGCCCACTTGCGACCACGCTCCAAGCTCGTCTGACCGCATCCGACCGAGCTACGACCATGTTCGCCCATAACGTGGTCGAAACCCGCTTTCGTTCTTAGGAAGTGAAGTCTGCGACAACGTAGTCGTATGACTGCTTTCGACCACCGACTACGCCTTACGACCGCGTTCTCCGTCAGTGTGGTCGTAACTGCCTTCGACCACGACCAAACGTGGTCGTACTAGGCTTCGACCACGGCCAACGTGGTCGAATAGATTTTCGACCACGGCAAAACCAGTCGTAGACTTCCCTGGTGACCTACGACCAAGGTCAGAGTGGTCGTAAACGCCATGTGGTCGTACAGCCTTCCGACCACGGCCAGAGAGAGTAAAACATTGTTTTCCGGCTTTCGACTGCTGATAGAGTGGTCGTAAACAACCCGGCTGGCTCCCGATTGACGACAATAAGTTCATAACCTGCCCGACAGGCTTCCGACCACAACCAATGTGGTCGTAAGAGCCTACGACCACAGTCAGAAGCTACGACTTTGCACAGAAGTCGATTCCGATCACTTCTAAGGCTATGACTTGGCAGGAAGTGCCCAACCCAAACTCAAACTTTCTAAAACAAGAGTCAATTACTCATCACAAACATGTGGTCACCTCCACATGGACTCTCACTTTGACTGGATGGTCCAGGCTTATTAGAGTATTGAAGAGAGCAAGGCTTGCAAGTTGAATTTTTAGCTTTATTTTTATGGTTTCACTTGTCTGAACATATGAGCAGGTTTCTCTGTATAACTGTACTTAGGGAGGTATTTCTATATTTTCTCAAAGTGATTTGCACAATTTTTAAAGTAGAATTGAATGGTAAATAATGATTACTATCTCTTCATGTGCTTTTAAATTAGTGTCATTCTTGTTAGAGTGGAAAGTATGGAAGCACAGCTTATTAATGTTTCAGGTACAGTTTTTGTTTGAATTTGGCATATGGTTCTGTTCCAGTGTAATTGAAGGAACAAAGACGTCAGCTCCAATTGGTGCAGTCCCAGTTTGATCTACAAACGCTAACCATGCATTGATCTTGGAAACACATTCTAGCCAATTTGTTATGGCGAATGGACTCATGGGCTATTGGGTACAATATTTTTAGCAGGAATCATCTGAGCCAACTATGTTCGTGGCGAATCAGTTGCTGAAATTTTCCTCTGAGCACGGATACATGTGATAACTGATCAATTATGTTTCCACCGGCACGTTGAAGCTTAGCAAAGCATTGCTAACTTACCTTCCTGTGAGAGGTTAGCCTTCCAGATGCTTGTGGGTTTAGTTCAACTCAAGTGATTTCTAGGTATAAAATTCAGGGATGTCTGATCTCATGAGGAATCGAGGAGCGTTTCCACTGTTGGTTCAGTTCAACTCAAGTGATCCATGGCAAAGTCTGTCCTATTGTGGACAAGTATGCAGTTGTTTTCTAGGTTTAAAATTCAGGGATGTCTGATCTCATGAGGAATCGAGGAGCATTTCCACTGTTGGTTCAGCTCAACTCAAGTGATCCATGGCAAAGCCTGTCCTATTGTGGACAAGTATGCAGTTGTTTTGACTACTTGTTTCTTCCTGCTTAGGTTTTCTCCAGAAAATATTTGACTTGTTTAGTTTGCATCTCTCGGTGGGCTTATGTCAACCATTGCAGTGTTGATGTGATCGACGAAAGTAGTTTGGTGCCGCCATTGCTGGATTCTGTTCTTGTTCTGTATGGACTCAAGTTCTCTCTGGTTTGGAATCCAGAAACTGAGCCCTTGGTTGATGTACTAAATAGCACGAATGTACAACAGTTGTGATAAGAAAGTACATCCACATTTTACTTGAAACCTTCTGACCCATGAGCGAGCTATTTTTCCTGTACCTTGCTGTTGTACAGCAGATGAGTAAAATGAGATGAGTTGTTTAGTTCCTTTTTTTCCCTTTATCTTTGTTTATGATTTGTGGTTGTTGATCTAGGAAGCACTGATTCATGCAGCTCGCCCCAGCCTTAACCCCACACGAAAAAGTGGAGCACATGGTGCACTATCATTGTGCCATATGGGAACAGGATAAAAAAAGCAGAGAGAGCTCAATGTGTATCTGTAAATTCAGTTTGGGTGCTGAAATCAAGATGACTGGGCTTCTAAGACATGTCAGTCACAGCTATCCGAGAGTTGATGAGGGCAAGACTGGCACTTTTGGCGCTGTTTCTACCTGAAGACCAGCTAATCTTCCAAGCATTGTCACACCATATAGACAGAGACTGACATCTATCTGTCTTAGTTTTGTTGGGGTGGTGATGAAGCTAGGATAAAAATACAACGTGGATTTAAAGTCTCAAAGGACTAAATTAAATTGACATAAACATAGTCTCACACCATTGTGTAGGCCAAATTCATATATGAATAAAAGAGAGGCAAAGCCAAATAAAGAGAAATCTAATAAAGGTACATCGTTAATAGAAAGCGTATCCCCAAAACATAGAAATATAATTTCAGTGAGTAACGATCTGTCATTTGTATATCAAAATTAGGAAAAATTAGTAATGCAATAGTAAATCGTAAATGATGATAAACATTCCGAATAACTAAGAGATATCTTACACAATCTAAAGATGCGGTCAAACGAATTTTGTATGCAATTTCGGACTCCTTAGTGTAAGTATTCGTTTTACTAGACATACTTGGTTGATTTTTAAAGTCATCACATTCACCTCTTGCAATGTTGTGGAAACTATTTGGACTACCAACATATTTATTAAAAATATCTATAGACGTCTCCCAATGAGAAAACCTAACTTTTATAAATACATCATTCCTAAATGTGTCGGCTTATGGCAGTTTCTTGAAAAAACAATAAAACAGAAAGTGGCATCCTTGAAAGCAGTTACAAGCTATATTCCAACCAATTGAGCTTATTAAATCTTGATTTTTGAAAGGACCTCCACATTTTACCATCCAATGTCTTTGGAAAGACATGTCTAATTACTCGAGTTAGACCACTCAATAATATATGCACCTCCTCACTTGATCTATGATTTTATTGGTATAATCTTTTATTGGTATGCGATGTGTCAGATCGACAATAATTTCATTAGGATTAAATTCTAATAAAAGCCTCTTTTGTTGAGTTGTGCTATCATCAGTTGAGGCATACTACTTAAATTGCTTATGAAATAGTTACGCAAAGTTCTTTTCTCCATTATTGCAAATCTATGAACAAATTATACAATATGTCACTACACAATAGAGTCATCGATCGGTCGATCGTAACTTAGACATACCAGCAGTTGGTCTGTTGGTCGCCCACTCACCCTCGCCCTCGGTCAAGTCATCTCGGTTAGTCGGTCTCCACCTCCACAGCTCCACGCCTCCACTCCCTCCCCTCCTCAGTCCTCGATGGCCGGTGCCTCGCCTTCGTCTTTGAGAGATCGAGATTGCAAGACTTCAATTCCTCACTCCTTCGTCTGCCGATGCTTTTGTGTGATGGCCTCACCAATCACCAGCGATAGCCTGACCACTAGGTAGGAGGCGGCTCAGGCTCTAGTCACACAGATCCCCTCCTCCGCTCGGCCTCCTCAGCAGGCGGCGGCTCAGGCTTGGCCTCCAACCTGTAGATCTCCTCCTCGGTAGCCCAGCTCGATGGCTCCCCTCTTCCTTCATCGCAGTGTAGATCCCCTCCTCTGCTCGGCCTCAATCGGCTTAGTGGTGGATTCCCTCCTCTGCCCCAGTTTCGCCGACTCGTCGTATTCAACGGTTCAAGATTTCAAGGTTCGCCTGTCCGGCCATTCAATTGCTCAAGGTACACTGGCAAGGTCTAGATCTGGTATTATGTTAAGTAGTAACCTTGTGGGTGGGGTGGGTGGGTTGGATTTAGAATTTTTGATGTGAGGATTTAGTTTGACTATTTTTTTTAATTTTGACATTTTGGATGTGGGCCAGGCATCTTCATCTCTTCCTCCCAACCAAGTGTCCATGCCACGGGACCACCAGCACATCCATCCACGGTCAATTGCACCAATCACCGAAATGAGAGGAGGGGGTACAGCACCTGTGGAGGGTAGTCTGGAGTCTAGAGCGTAATGAAGTCCCCCGGGAGATTCACCCCCTAGTTGTTGGGTTTGTATGGTTTGGTTTAGACACAAGAATAGATACGGGCCTGTTCTTTTTGGCTGCGGCTTGTGACTTTTGGGCTGTTTGCATGAGAGATTACAGAGTAACAGAAACTCACGTGCGGTTTTTGCCGATATAAATGAAGTTAGTAAAGTATGTACTACAATTAACTAGTAGACCCTATCTTTAAAAAATGCTCCGTTTAAAAGTTAGTTACTGTAGAAAAGCCGAAAAGCAGCTTTTAGAAGCTGAAAAGAACATGGCCGTAATCGGCACGAGTGCACGAACTAGGAAAGGTCAAATGGATAGCCATATGTAAGACTGTTTGGAACGACTTAGACTCTATTTGTATTGGCCTTTAAAAGATGCTTTCTACAATAAATGGCTTTCTATGGAACGTAGTTTTTAAATAGGGTATCTTTTTAAGATAGGATCTACTAGTTAATTATAGTAGACATTGTAGTGACTTCATTTATATCGATCAAAATCACATATAAATATCTCTCTATAAATTTTCTATAAATTATTACTATTTATCAATCAAAACTAAAAACCATGTAAAAACCAGTATAACGCCTAGGTTTTGATGAGCACGACACTTAAGAGCACCAGATACCAATATTGCCTTCCACTTTCCCCACACAGGAGAAGAGAAAAGGGAAAATTGCTCTCATGACACAAACTTAAGTGCCATCCTCTCATTTGCCACATACTTAAGTGGTTTTGTTATTATGCCATAAACTTGAGTGTTTTGTCCTTTGTTTTGCCATTTTCTCCCTTTAATATCTATTTTAATTTCATTTTGTATTTTCAGGGACTTGAACTGACCCTTTTTGTATCTTTTTTACATCTTTTTTGTATTTTGATGACCAATCCTAACATGGGTACAAAAAAGATGCAAGAGACCGATGCAAAAAAGATATAAAAAAGGGTCAGTTCAAGTCCCTGAAAATGCAAAATGAAATTAAAATAGGCATTAAAGGGAGAAAATGGCAAAACAAAGGATGAAACACTCAAGTTTATGGCATAATAATAAAATCATTTAAGTATATGATAAATAAGAGGATGGCACTTAAGTTTATGTCATGAGAGCAATTTTTCCAAGAGAAAAGAGAGCAAAACCTCTGTTTCACGCTCGACACTCCCAGCCATCAGGTCACGCCATCATCGCCTTTTCGGATCGAAAGCAAAGAATCCTAGAAAAAGTAGGAGGCTAGCAGCCTAGCAGTGCAGCTCCCTGTCTCTTTGCTTTGGGTTTCTTTACTAACTCCTTTCCATTGCTTCATGTGATTGAGGTGGCCCTTCCTTGCTTCAGGGTTCAGGCAACTGAGGGTTTCGGTTCTTGGTGACGTCGCCGTCGCCGCAGCTGCAGGTGCGTGTGCCATCCACTGCCTGCTGGTTCTTGTGCGGTGATGCATGTTCGTTGCGCTCTACTGCTAATTTGTCCTTGTGCCAACTGGCAGGCGCTATCCTGTATGCTGTGATGGCTCTTAATTTAGTTTCCTGGTGTTGATTTGACAATCCAATCTTTCTTCTCAATGATCTGTAAATTTGCTTTGCTTTTGGTTCTGCCATTAGAGTAATCATTTGCTTCTTCGTTGTTTTCCTCTCTTTTTGGGGCTGATATTAGGCATTTATAACTAAACAATGCTAGTCTAAAAAAATCAATAATACTAGTGGATTCAGAAATCTGCATTGTGGTAAAAGACTGCATATCTGATAAAATTTGTTCCTCTTGATAGCAATTATATGCCCATCTTGTATATAATGGTGCTCTTTCTAGAACCTGTTGAATGTTAGACGATTAGAGATGAAGTGTTTCTATTAAATGTGCTATTTATCTTGATCTGTAACTGAAATGATGCTGGCATCGTCGCCTTATCTGGGCAGTTTGATTCGCCTTCACATCCTTAAACTGCTTGTTTTGAATCATCACCATAGTATTATAGTATTGATTTGCTTCCTCTTTCCTATCACCAGGCCAGGTTTGTGTCTCAAGGATAAATTCAAGGAGATAAATATGGATTCTGATACAACAAATCTTGTGCGGCACATCAAGAGACTAGTGTATTCCTCTATCAGACTTGGATATCAATCTGCTTGTGATTATCCAATAGTGCTCGGTGCTGGCATTTTGTTGCTGTTTCTACACAGACTTTGTCCTTCTCTATTCGCTTTCCTATTGTCTTCCTCTCCTGTCTTCCTGTTAACTGCGCTTCTTCTTGGAGCACTTTTGAGTTATGGTGAACATACTGTTCCCATGGTTGGAGAGGACACATTGGAAAATCAACAAACTTTGTCCCTTAAATCCAATATTGGCATTGCTGATTGTTCAATAGAGGAGGTTGAAACTGTTACTGTCGAGGCTTGCTCAGAGAAGAGAACTGACAGTGGTGAAGCATATGTCAGGGAGAGAGCTTCCGATGATAATATGCATGATATTAACTGCGAAGAGAAAAGTGTCGCATATATGGCATCTGATACTGTTCTTAGCAAAGAAGTATATGTCAAGGAGAAAGCTTCCAATGATAATTTGCATGACACTCACCGTGAAGGAAAAAATACCACATCTATGGCAACTAATAGTGCTCTTTGTGTAGAGTCTTCAAATTTTGCCAAGAGCAACGTCATTGTGGAAAGAGAAGATCATGTTGGGATAAACAGCAAGAAGGTTGAGCTGCAAGAATTTGAAAGCACCAATCCTGAAAATGGTAACAGTGAAGTACAAAATCAGTATCAGTTGGGTGAGTTTATGAGTTCATGTTGGCAACCTGTTATAAGGCAGGATCCTTGTTCTGATTCTGAATCTGATCTTACTGAGAGTTCTTCTCCTGATGCATCAATGGCTGACATTATTCCAATGCTTGAAGAGTTGCACCCACTGATAGAGTTGGGGACTGGCCACCCTTCCTTGGCAGTCAGAGACAACTTGAATTCCTTATCAGATGACAATGAAGATGACCTTGAGGAGGAGGTGGATGTTAGCTCAGATGAAGAGGACGGAGTGGAAGGGCAGAAAGATGATGGAAACAACTGGAAGGATGTCATTGATCTAAATTCTTTGGATATGGAAAAAAATAGTAGGCTGGAGAGTCTGATGGAGCTTCAAAGAGCAAAGAACATTCTGAAGTTTGAACTTGACAAGAGGTTAATGGACTTGCGAGCAGCTGATGCAACTCAGAAATTGAAGGAGGCATCACGCTTCCATGTTCAGGTTCCCTCCATTTCCGCACCGAGGAGGAACCCACTTGATCCTTCAAATGATTCAGAGGAAATGATAGAGTTACCCCAGATTCCTGATTCAGCACCATCTGTTCTCCTTCCACGGAGAAACCTATTTGATCTTCCGTTCGACCAAATAGTGGACCATGACAGTCAATTACCAGAAACTTGGACTCCTCGTTCTTACTCTCCAGCAACACAGCATAGGAAGCACAGGAACTTATATGGACAGCACTCTACTTATCTGCAACATCACAATGGTATCAAGCTGGAGAGAGGTGAAATCAGTGGAAAAGATGCTTGTGATAGTCACTCAGACAATGATGCTGAGCAAGAAGGGAACAATGGCAAGTTATTTGGTTCACTGGACGTACATATAGGTGAAAATATTAAAATACTAAGTGCGGCAATTTCAGATGTGGGTGTGTTAGAAGCAGGTTATGGAATGGATGAAGGCAATAAAAATGCTGATTTCAGTGATGATATAAATTCATTCCCTATCATGAAATCTATATCTAGCACTTTAGAAGTGAAGGATTCAGATCATGCAGGTAAAATCGTTCATTTTCACACTATAACAAATGTAATGCAATTTGCCTAATGGAAATGTTAGCTCAACCGAGGCTGATGACGTGCAGGTAGCAAGCAGTCGATATTGTGTTCTCAATCCAAAGTAAATAATTCTGAGCCACATATTGTTGAAGCAGACTCCATCGGTGAAGTTAACTCATTATTTAAGTGCCGTATGGAGGAAGTACTAGTGCAGTCCATTTCAGAGCACAGTATTGGTCAACTGTTGACGATTAAACTCGAAGATGAATTGAGTGACCAATTATCTTCAGACCCCGGGATGCATGTCATTGAAGCAAGTTCAGTTGAAGAATTGAATTCGCAGTTTGCACGACTCAATGAAGAACCACTGACATGTGCTGCTTCTGACTCTACTTGTCATAATGAGTCGATTCAAGACAGATCAAGCGAAGCATTACCTGCAGTAAATGAGCATAATTCAGAACTGTCAATTGAAGATGGGTCTACAGAGATGTTAACATCAAGAGGAGATCAGCAGACTGCAGATAGTTCTGAGTTCCAAGTTATTGAAGCAAGGTCTATTGAAGATATTAACTCATTCATTAAGCAGCATTACAAAGAAGCACAGAAGAATGATACTTTGGAGTCACCTGTGCAAATTGTCCAAAAATCCACAACTGACCAGTTTTCTTCAGACCCTGAGCAACCTGGATACCTTTCTGAGCTGCATGTTCTTGAGGCAAGCTCAGTTGAAGACCTAACTGCAGCGTTCAAGAAACTTCATGGCGAAGTGGAGATACGTAGTGCATCTGATCTCACCACAAAGCTTGAAGACAATTCAAGTTCTGAGCTACATGTTGTTAAAGCAAGCTCAGTAGAAG
The DNA here is from genome assembly GCA_017311315.1 of Dendrocalamus latiflorus. Lineage (NCBI taxonomy): Eukaryota > Viridiplantae > Streptophyta > Magnoliopsida > Poales > Poaceae > Dendrocalamus > Dendrocalamus latiflorus. Next base: position 26,571,526 of record CM029645.1, read on the forward strand.
AGGAAACTAGTCTAGCTAAACAACTCGACGGAAAGTCGCAGATGGAAACTATCTCAGATTCTGCCATTCACGAGCCAACGGCTGTGAAGCTCGAAGGCAAACCAAGTGAGCCATTGACTAAAGATGGTGAGCTTCCTGTTCCAGAAGCAAGCTCAGTTGAAGAGATGAACTCACTATTCAAGCAACTCGAAGAGGTGCAGTCACAGATGCCTCAAAGCTCAGAGCATAAGTTTGGTCAATATAAAGAAGAGAGTGCTTCTGATATTCTAGCTCTTGAAGCAAAGTCAATCGAAGTCATCAGTTCTGCTTCCGGGCTGTTAAGCATTGGTGAAGTGGATCCAGTTGAGCTTAACTCTGGACTGCAGGTTACCAAGTCTAAAACTCTGGATGATGATACATCTGACAGTGGTTTTAAAGTAACTGAGCTCAAAATTTCTGCTGAAAAGGCTGGATCTACTGTCATTGAAGGGCGGCCAGCTGAAGATATATGAGTTTGCATGACTGATTCAGTCATTAAGCTACTCCTCAAAAAAAAATGTTCTAGAGGGGATGAGACATTGGACTAAAATCAACTCCTCAAAATATAGTACCGAGTGTCAACAAGATTTGTGCTATGTTTATATGTTCTTTTTTTCCTTGTGACAAACAGGCAAACAGCAGAGTTGTAGTTTTGCTCTTCAGGCGGTTGCCTTTTAGTTTTTCTGCTTCGTCGTAGATCATGTTTGAGCGGTTGTTCCATGTATACTTGGACCTACTTTTGTTTGTTCGTTTCACATTTTCTTGATCAATCGATTGTGTAACTGCAACAGTTGGCTCGTAGTAATGTTTATGTAGCATCATTCCGTAAAGAAATTATTTTTAGTCTACCGGTAACCCTTGCTTGCGTTTCCGTCATGGATTGGACGGGCAGCAGGAGAAAATGTTTTTTTATGGTCAGAAAATGTTGAGAAAATAATAGCAATCGAACGAGCCTAAACCTGGCATGTTCTTTTTAACTTTTTTTACGGTTTCGGTTTATATGTCTTCGTCCATGTCCATGACCAGTGTCCATGTCCATGATCCCTAACCTGGATCCAGTTGAGTTGAATTGATGCCTCCATTGATTCCTGCATCCTAGAGTCCCCATCATTCAGGGTGCTCCGATTCTCTTCTCCGGCTCCCCCGACGAGCAAGGCTCGCCGGAACGAATGGAGGACAATCTGCTCATGTCATCAATAATCCATGGAAGGTGAGGCGATTCCCAAATCGTACACACACACACACACGCGGCGTATGCTTTCCGAATCCATACATGGAATCTAAAGGTTCAGTGGTATTTTGTGAAAGCATGCATTTATTTTAGTGGTAGGGAGCCAAATTTGTGCGCTTTTTAAAACTGCACAAGTAGGTATTCCAGTATTTGAGAGAGTTTGTGGAACTTGACGAACTGGATAATTTTTCCACCTTAAACTGGAATAATTATTATTTTTTTCTGTCATGCGTACTCTCTTCAAAGAACTCATCGATAAAGAGAGCGTATTACATATGTTATGTAGAGGCAGATCTCAAGGTTATTTGCATCACCCTGTATGTTTTATGACAATTAAATCATGAGGGATAAACACATGCTGACTGTTGATTTCAGGAGTAAGAACACCTCCGCCAAAAGGGCACATATGGAGGACATGAGCATTCCAGTAACCAAAGATAATAGACTGGAATGCATATAATGCGGAGAATATATTACCAAGAGGAGAAGATCACAACCTAATTTTCAAAGGATCTTAATTTTCACAGGATGAGACCGTGCCAGCTTAATTTTCAGTGTCTTCCTGAGGTATGCCATACCATGACATGAACTCTCCATATGAGCTAAGAGACTGGACTCTGATGCTTTCTAAAACTGTACTGTCAGGACATTGTGCTAAAGATATTGTCAGAACTAACATTAAGGGAAGCTGCTCGGATGAGTATGGTGTCGAGCGAGTGGAGGCAAGCTTGGACGTTCCATCCTAATCTATACTTTGGTATTAAAACAGTGCTTGGAAGTAATGCCAAGAGGAAAGGAACAAGCTCCGATCTTAGCAATAGAATAGTGAACGTTAACTAGTTCATCGAGAGGTTCGATGCTATCCTGAAAAACCAGAGTGGCACAACAGTGAATAAGTTTGCTGTTAAGTTTGGTTTGTTGAAGGAGCATTCTAATCATATCAACATGTGTCCCTCTAATACCTTCAATGCTATTTTCTTTTCCATTTGACATCTTGTTATCTCAACTGCCACATTATCATCTTTCAGATGTCTGGATTTATACAATCTCCTCTCAAGTACATTCAGTTGAGGCATCTAACCATGGAAATAATTTTCTCGGGTGGTCCATCCGGTAGAAACTCAGTTTTTCAATTGGCTTATCTTTCTGAAGCAGCCCCTCTTTTGGAGGACCTTCGTTTGGATGTAAGTAGCTATGTTTTGTACCCTACCTCCCTGTCCGTAGCTGCACTTGATCACCAATTTCTGTTTTTATCAAGCAATTATCGTGTGCCTCTGTCTTGTTTTTTATATTTCCTATCTGTCTTTATAAGCTGCAATGGTTGAATCATTGTTTTGGAAACCAAATGTCATGTGCCGAATTACTATTTACACGCTCTGTTCATGCGCATGAACAGTACCCTTGTAATGTAGCAAACACGCATGACAGTGTCGGATTAGTTAGGATAGAAATAAAAATAGTTAGTTTCCTTGTGGGTTTATAATCTTATAGATATATTCCATCTAATAGAGGTATGTTTACTTAGAGATAGAGATTATTTCTTAGAGGTCAAGTCAAGTTATCCATATAAAAATAACAACATGTATCTATTATCATCAAACAATGAATAATGTTGAAGTATTCCTAACTTCCTGATTCTTAACTCTGGTCTCTCCCCTAGATCGACTATTCTAGATCTATTCTTCCCCCAATCGGTGCCCTCTTTCGTTTAGCGTTATTCTACCTCAAGTCGTCGTCGTCCGACCTCCTTCCGACGGATGTTTATCCCGCTTAGTTCATGACAATTGATATCAGAACAGTCAATCCCTTCCTACGACTTCTACTTACCATGAAGCGCACCACTGTTGTTCCATATTGATTGCCCTTGTTGCTGGCAATTTTCTCGACATCGAGTAACGCTAAGGCCCTCACGCCTTCACCATCAATCGCCATCAACACACTGTTGATCTCATACACATGATATCGCAATTACTCGTCAGATTGGGTCTACCAAGGGCTACAACTATGGCTGCCACCACAACTCGAGTATAAGCTATCGCCGAAGAGGGAGAAATTGCCACGCGCCAAATTACTGTTCACGCGCATGAACAGCACCCATGTACTAAACGTGTGGAACGTGTGGAAGGGGAAGAGAAGCATTGAAACGTGTGTTTAGCTAGAGGTGCTTGAAACATTGCTATCCCCTTACGGAACATAGTAGTACATGATTGTCCATTAAATTACCTACGACAGTTAGGTGACATTTTGTATTGGTTTTTGCTTCTGTTTTCTGAACCAATATAAATACATGTCTTTAATGGCGAAGCCAGGATAAAAATGGAGGGTGGACTCAAAGTTATAAATTACATTGTGTTGGAAGACTGCACATAAATTTTTATAATTTTTTAATCTCATTTGTTATATTTAAAAATTAATGAAGTAGTAAATATAATTAAGATAGATAATTAAGTCGGCTTAATTACCTATCGTCCAGTGGCAGGGCGGCAAAGAGGGAGGCGCATAGTGGCTAGGCGGCAGACCCTTGCCGCACGGCCATGGGGCTCCGCTGGCCACGTGTCAGCTCTACGCGGCTGCCGCCTGGTGACCGTGCGGTAGAAGTGCCATTTTTACCATTGCCGCATGACTACGACTATTTTTACAAACATGAGTTCAAAACATACCAAAAGTGCTAAAAACTCCTGGGCCGCGCCCCCATATTGCTTTGCTTGGTACTTGGGCGATACGCTACACAAATATGCACACCCACACAAGTTGAGACTTGAGAGTACTAATGGGGACTTCGGCTCCCTCTGGTCAGATGATCTCATTCTTTTGAGTTACAACTGATGGTTTTTTATTATAATTAATAGCTTTTATCTATATTTTTGATATGGTAGTGAACGGTGGAAACACTAACACAGACAACACATGCGATTTTGAGATAGAAGGCGTTTAAAGAATTCGCTTAAAGAAATTGTTTAAAGAATGAGCTCTATTTGTTTCAACTTTTAGAGAAATCGAAGAAAAAACCCCCAAAAAGCCTAAAAGAACATGCACCCATCGTCCAAACCAAACCAAAAAAAGTTCAGGTCAGTGCCCCCCACGAATCGAAATCCAAATATGCAGCATGCCGCGGCAGTGGTGGCAGCCAGCGAGGCGGAGGAGGTGGAGGAGACGGAGAAGGCAGTTGAGGCCGAGATGGCGGAGTGCATTCCCTCCCGGTGGAGGTTTTCTAGGTCAGCTTTGAGAAGCATCTCCCTAGGTTCATGAGCGCATGGTGGCTGGCAGTTGCCAACGCCATCCACGTCGCTCCCATCCTGTAACGCCCCCAATTCTGGGGGCCGTTAGGATATCCTCACAACTACTCAGGATTGTTCAGCTGTGAGTAGTATAGATGAGTGTACACCATTGCCAACACAAGCTTAAGCATAAAACCAGGCTATACTACAAAATTAAGGCTTACCAGCCAAGTCTTACACAGCGGGGTGTACAACCCAAAGCTATAATACAATACAAAAAGAACTCTACAGGCATGTTTGAGTGTAGAATAAACCCTAACAACAGACGTTGTCTATATTGTAGTGCTCCTCAGCGTCGTCTTTGTAGGTTTGTTCATTTTCTTGGCGAGCATCTTCTATTTATGATTTTAGCAAGCATGAGTACAATCAACTGTACTCAACAAGTCACATGGAAAAATACTAATAGCTACTTACTAGGGTTTTCAAGAGATGGGAATATAGTGGTTCTATTAAAATGTTTGTGGATGCAATTTTATTTGTAAGCATTTTATTTTTAAATACAAGATAACAAATCATTAACTTCTTAAAAATTTGGGGTTTCAAAACTTGATTACCAAACTTCAACATTTCCATAACTACTTATGCTTCGCTATTGGAATCACCCACTAAACACAACATCATTTACCGGAAGCATGGCGTATTCGAATACCATTAATTATGACTCTGCAGAGCTGTCCAACTTTACCCATAAGATTTCTTAACTCCCACATCCGGGTTCAAGAAAACAAGGTTGTTTCACTACTCATCTCTTTATGTAGCCTCTACCCAATAGACTAGATACCCTTTGTCATGGAATACGGCAGCCTGACAAGGTAAAGCCTACCGTTGTGAAAGTATGGTTTTACTGTTTCCATACAATATTCTTACGCCAGCTGTTCCCTCCTCTGGAATAGTATATCATATCCTTATAGTAAATATTTAATCAATTTGAGCAGCTACTAAACCAGATTTGACAAGTCAATGCTTGTGGTTGGGCGATCGCTATGTTCTTTACTCAATATAAGGGTCTAGTCCTTATATTTTCATTGAGACAACTCTCACCCACAAACCTATATTTCAATACCCACTGCATTGCCACCTTTCCGGTCTAAGCCTCCACCTAGGATAAGGTCATGGGACCCGGCTAACTTATGGCTTCTCGTGATACTTCTTTATCCGAGAGCCACTTTTAAAATTCTATCAGCAAAATGCCAAGTCTCTTAGTAGTGGAAAATTTGTTGAGCTCCTAAACTATCATGATTACATTATTAATACATTTAATATTACTAAGTCTTGTCAAGGTGAATATGGCCATCAAATTAAACAGGGCTTTTTGGGGTGGTAGGATATTAGCTAATATCAAGTCATTCTAAACATTTATTGTACAAGAAATAACAACTTGTGATTTTGCCTTGCCTTGCAGATTAATGTATTCTATAATTTTGTATTCTTCTGATTTTTGTGCTTGATTTTGAGCTTCTCCTTCTTGAACTGGCTGACCTTCGACGTTGTGTGCTAGCGTAAAGCAAAGGAAAATAATTCAATTCCATACTTGAAGAGTTGAGATAGGAATAAAGAAATTAACTAAAGAAATAAAATCCAAGAAAAAATTAAATAAAATAGGTTTTGGGTTTATAGGTGTCTAATACGGGGAAACAGAGCTGAGGGATGGATCGGCTAGGGTTTTCTGTGGCGGCTTGTCCACGACGGCCTGGTTTCGGTGAGCAGGGAGAATGGTGGCTGACAAGTTATGAGGTTCGGCTAGCCATGGCACTGCTTCAATCGTGTTCCTAGGGTTATGAGGAAGCTACGGGAGCAAGCAATTGAAATGAAATCAATTGGATACAAAGAATTTGAAAATGGGCTCACTTGGGTGGTCGACCATGACAATGGCGAAGCGACGTCTGACAAGGGGAAATCAAGGTGTATAGAGTTACCTGGATGTTAATGGAACCTAATGGAGAGGCTTGGCGCCTTTTATAGTGGGCTTAAGGCGGTTGGCTACAGGGCAGGATCCACTCGAGTCTTGGCATATGGCCCAAGCAAGAAGGCGCGAGAAAACTCAAGTGGCAGTAGTGTGATGATCTTTGCTTTGCCTCGGACTTCGCATTGCGGCAGTCAAATGGCGGTTGGGTGCGGCTTGTCGGCTATGAGACGGAAGGAAGTGGCGATGGCAAAAATAACAGAGGTGGCAATGATTTGCGTTCGTTGGTGTTTTGCTGATCAAGGGGAGCTGGCAAGGGTGGCCAGAGGAGGGGTACGGTAGCCTGCCAGGTTGCAGTGGTGAGGAAGCACCGAGAAGGCGCGACAGAGCTCTGGCGGCGGCAAAGCCAGAGGTGGCGGCGGGATTTTTTGGGTGATGAACAGTGATCACGCAAATTGATTCAATGGTGGTGATGCAGCAGCGGTTCTAGGGCTTGAATGGTGAGATTTGAGTATATGATTAGGCTAAGATTCACTAGGAATCAAATTCAATCAAAAATTCAAATTCTTTTGAAATTTTAGTTTCGTTTCACCTCCGTTCATGAGTCATGCCGTTGCTACCGCCCCAGGAGGCCCTCTCCATCCAGGACGAACTGGGCGGCAGAGACAGGGAGGGATCATGTCCGAAGCTTGGCGAGGCTGTGCTCTGCAACCGGGAACTGCTCAAGTACAAGCTAGGTCGCGGCTCTCCGGGGCATCCTCGCCGAGATCGCCACGAGGTACTTACTACCATGCCACAACCGCTTCCTTCCCTCTTCAGTTTGGTTGGTTGGTATGTTGCTTGTTTCGAGGGATTGCTGTGTTGCATTCGTCATATCAACTTACATAGTAGGGAACAATTAGAAAAAGGGATCATGCCGCGTCTCCCGTGCCTCACTCCCGGCGGCCATTTTAGGTCCTGATCAATATGGCTTCAGCTTCTGTTTTCAGCTTATTTTTACACTATTCATAAATTTTGTCTTTTTCTGAACTTTTGGCTTTTTTTGAGTTTTTTTACCGGTTCTTTTTTTCCTCGTATTTGTTTACATTATACGTTTTGGGCTAATATGTTTTTTCTATTTTTAAATTTTTTTTTAAATTTAATTATGGTAAATAAGCCTCTGTCAGCTACAGCGCTTTTTTTCAGCCAGCTACAGTGTTTTCAGCCATAAGCCATGAGGCTTTCAGCCGAACCGATCACCACCTTAAGCTGGGTTCGGGAGAGCTGGAGCTTTGGTTTTTACTTTTATCACAATAACTCACTTTCAAATGATACGCCTTTTTAAATTAGAGTCTAAAAGTTGATCGTAGTTGACACTGTACCGAGTTCAGTTGTATCTGTTAAAATTATATATGACTGTTTCTCTCTTCATATTATCTCTCGTGAATAAGCATGAATAGACAGAATTCAAAAACTATAAACCAAAACCACACTCTAAAGGAACGTTAGTATGGCTACATAGCTGGGAACAATTAAAAAAAAGGCATACATCATATGTGTTCACTACTCGCTCGCTTTTCTCTTTTTCTCTCCCAATCTCTCGTAAATTCAGTAGTTACATTGAAAGCAGCATGTTTTTAACTGAAAAGCAACATTTAGTTTGGTGCTGTGGAACTGCATCAAATGGTTGTGCCCCGGGGATTGCAATATCAATTATAGGTGGTGATCGATTCGGCTGAAAAGTTCATGGCTTATGGCTGAAAACATTGTAGCTGGCTGAAAAAAGCACTGTAACTGACAGAGGCTTATTTAGCATAATTAAATTTAAAAAAATTTAAAAATATAAAAAATATGTTAGCCCATTACGTATAATACAAACAAATACGGGAAAAAAAGAACCGGCAAAAAAGCTCAACATAAAGCCAAAAGTTCAGAAAAAGACGAAACTTATGAATAGTGAAAAATAAACTAGAAACCAAAAGTCGAAACCGAGTTGATCAGGGTCATATTACATTTGGTCAACTGGAGATCGATGGAGGGCCTCATGTGTTGAGCTTCTGAGACCACAGCGTGCGTTAGCTGGTCCACACGTCATTTTGGCTGTCCCAAAAATTTTTGCCTTTTATTTTCTTGCTTATGCTATTCCGCTGTCTAGTTAGAGTATCCTAGCTAGGATGCTTTTCATTTTTTTTTATGACTACTAGTGAGAGTAATTTTGTCCCTTGAAAAGTTATTTTAATCTCTGGATATAACATTATTATTTCCAGGGTTGGAACAAGAATATAAATCTGTGTGTTGAAGCGATGCTAATATCGTCGTATCTCACTGGCCCTAATCAATATGGCTTCAGCTTATTTTTGCACTATTCATAAATTTCGTTTTTTTCTGAACTTTTGGCTTTTTTTGAGTTTTTTTACCGGTTCTTTTTTTTCTCGTATTTGTTTACATTATACGTGATGGGTTAATATGTTTTTTCTATTTTTAAATTTTTTTAAATTTAATTATGGTAAATAAGGCTCTGTCAGCTACAGTGCTTTTTCAGCCAGCTACAGTGTTTTCAGCCATAAGCCATGAGGCTTTCAGCCGAACCGATCACCACCTTAAGCAACTCGCCGACTCTGGATGAAGCCGTACATAGAGAATTTACATTAGTTAATTTGTTTAGGCTCGACGGTGTGTGAACGGTCCTGGATTCCCCTCCTCCCGAATTGAAGGAAAGATGAAAGCTTCACGTTGACCACGATTAGTATTAGTATAATACCATTGTGTATCATCGCTGCACGCATGTTTATGTTGTGGAGGAGGTTCACTGATTCACACACGCACGCGGAAAGGAAAATAAAGAAAGACTGCAAATTAAGGAATTTTTGACATTTTTAGCATATTTTCAACCCGTATTTATAGAAATAGTCGTATATGTGTGGAATTGGCAGAAATGGTACTTCTACCGTCCTGATGACAGGACAGCAGCGCCCAACAGCCGACATGTGCGCCATTAGAGCCCGGCCAAAGGGTGGCAGTGGTCTGCCGCCCGGCCACCAGGCGACGCCCTCCCTGCTGTCCCGCTACCGGACGGCAGGTGATTAAGCCGGATTAATTACCTACCTGAATTAGAATTTTCCATATACTGTTTATTCAAATTTTTAAATGTATCAAATGAGCTAAAAAATTACAAAATTTTATGTGCAGCCTCCTAACATAACGTACTTCATTGTGTAATTTTTTACGAGTTTATCTGCTATGAATGCTGCTGAAAAATTCATACGATAATGAAATTTTTAGTAGTTAATGGCATATAGCAAACGAGCTCAAAAAAATGAGCTCGAGAGGTTGCACATAAAATTTTGTAATTTTTTAAGCTCGTTTGCTATATGCCATAACTACTAAAATTATCATTATCATACAAATATTTTAGCAGCATTCATAGTAGATAAAATTATATAAAAAATTACACAATGAATTATATTGTGTCAGGAGGCTGCACATAAAATTTCGTAATTTTTTGAGCTCATTTGATACATTTAAAAATTTGAACAAATAGTACATAAAAACCCTAATTCAGACAGGTAATTAAGCCAGTTTAATCACCTACCATCCGGTGGCGGGGCGGCAGGGAGGGCGCAGCCCGGTGGCCGGGCTCCGATGGCTCACGTGTTGGCTGCTGGGCGCTGCCGCCCAGTGACAGGGCAACAGAAGTACTATTTCTACTAATACCACACGTATACATCTATTTCTACATATACGGGTTGAAACATATCAAAAGTGCCAAAATTTCCATTTTAAGCTCCATCAACCTACTAAGATCAATACTAGTATACTACTACCTGGCTGGCTGGCTGGCTTCCATGTGTGCAGTGCACTGGTCAGTCATGGTCTGTGAAAGTTTTTTTCCTATACATGGGACCAAATTTGTTGAAGTGCTTTTCTCTTGGGAGGGCCTCCTGTAAGGTCTCTCTCCATCCACCATTGATCGCCCGTTGGATTTTCTTCTAAATTTGCTGTAGTTTCCAGCTCTGTATGCAACTCACAGTATGCTAAAATCCTCTCGGAAAAATACGATGTAGTTTAATTAGCTCATTGTCTATTTAGATTCAGTGGTTATATTCTGTATCGATCACTTCAATTAATATACTACCACGGAGGACAGGAGGAGAGTAAAATGGGAAGTTGCTGGTTATCTTCTGCACCCAGCTAGGCTCAGGATTGGTTGCAGCACGCAAGGAAACAGCGACCGACGGTTGCGGTTGAAACAGCCAGCCTTCTTTTTGCCCCTCGTAACCACTCTAGTCTACTGCTACTAGAAAAGGACGCAAATTGAGTAAAATACAGTGTGGTCCTTGAACATTTCGCATTGGTTCATCTAGGTCCCTCACTTTTGGAGTTAGGTTGGTGAGGATTAAAAACATGTTAGAAAATGGCCCAATGAGCGAGGCCTTAAGGGTCTGCCAGATTTTTCTCAGTATGAATATAGTTCACAGCAATTACTCCGGAGTTTCTCAGTTTTCTGACAGATTTAAGCCTACGCTTCACATGTCTAGAGGACTTCATATTATCCTTTGCACTTGTGACTTTGGCCAACACTGTTAGATTATCACAATACATCAGGATTGCAGGTATTGGTTTCTCAACCAATGGCAAGTCCAATAGAAGTTCTCTCAGCCATTCAGCCTCAACTGTGGCTGTATCAAGTGCTACTAGTTCTGCTTCCATGGTTGACCTCGTCAATATGGTCTGTTTGCAAGACCTCCATGAAACTGCAGCACCAGCTAAAGTGAATACATAACCACTTGTAGCTTTGATCTCATCCGCATCAGAGATCCAATTGGAGTCACTGTATCCTTCTAATACAGAAGGGTGTCCAGTATAATGTATTCCAAAAGATGTTGTGCCTCTCAAGTAACGCAACACTCTTTCAAGTGCCTTCCAGTGATCATCTCCTGGGTTAGAAGTAAACCGACTTAATTTGCTCACAGCAAATGAAATGTCAGGTCTTGTGGCACCAGCTAAATACATTAGTGACCCAATAATTTGTGAATATCTTAATTGATCTTTTCCTAACCTCTGGTTCTTTCGAAGCTTAATGCTCGCATCATAGGGTGTTGGTGAAACTTTACAGTTTTCAAAACCAAACCGGCTTAATATTTTCTCGGCATAATGGGATTGATTCAAAGTAATCCCATCTTTGCTTTTGATCAATTTAATATTCAGAATAACATCTGCCTCTCCCAAGTCTTTCATATCAAAACACCGAGATAAGAAAGATTTGACCTCGTCAATTAAGGCAGTATTTGTTCCAAATATAAGTATGTCATCTACATACAGACATAAGATAACTCCTTGACCCCCACCACAACGATAATACACACATTTATCAGCTTCATTCACAACAAAGCCAGCGGATGTTAAAGTTTTGTCAAACTTTTCGTGCCATTGTTTTGGTGCTTGTTTTAGACCATACAAAGATTTCAATAATCTGCATACTTTATTTTCCTGTCCAGAAATCACAAAACCATCCGGTTGATCCATATAGATTTCTTCCTCCAACTCTCCATTAAGGAAAGCTGTCTTCACGTCCATTTGATGAACATGTAGACCATAGGAAGATGCTAACGCAAGGAGCACTCTGATGGTAGTTAATCTGGCGACAGGAGAATAGGTATCAAAGAAATCTTCTCCCTCTTTCTGGGTGTAACCCTTGGCCACAAGTCTTGCCTTGTACTTCTCAATTGTTCCATCAGGCCTTAGTTTCTTTTTAAAGATCCACTTACATCCTACAGGTTTACACCCGATAGGACGATCCGTGATCTCCCAAGTCCCATTAGCCATGATAGAGTCCATCTCGCTACGGACTGCCTCTTTCCAATACTCAGCATCAGGAGATGCATAAGCCTCTGAAAGAGTCTTTGGCACATCATCCACGAGGTATACAATAAAGTCGTTACCAAAGGTTTTCTCAACCTTTTGTCTCTTGCTCCTGCGAGGAGCTTCTGCGACTAGATTGTTATCCTCCTCAGGGATATCACATATTGGTTCAGAAATGGTGGGAAGTTCAGAAGTTTGATTATTCTCATTTTCAATATTATCAGTTTGAACATTCTCTGTTCGTGAAGTACTGCCTGCTGTTCTCATAGGAAAGATATTCTCAAAGAATGAAGCATCTCTAGACTCCATTATTGTATTAGCAATAATCTCAGGAGTTTCTGATTTAACTACTAAAAATCTATAAGCCGTGCTATTTTGTGCATATCCTAGAAAAATACAATCGACTGTTTTTGGTCCAAGTTTTCTCTTTTTCTGCAATGGTATATTGACTTTTGCTAAACTCTGCACCACTATCTCTCTGATTGAATGAGATTCAAACAGTTGAATGAGGCAGTTACTACCTTATTGTGAATTTTGTTGCAATACAGAAATGGCTAATGCTTCTGATGCGATGAAACCTGAGAGGTTTTCTGGTCAGAACTTTCGTAGATGGCAGACTAGAGTCAAGTTTTGGCTCATGTCTTTGGGGCTGTGGTGGGTTATCCACCCACAGTATCCATTTACGATTGAGCAGTATATGCAGTTTGAGGCTACGAACAATACTGCTCTTGGCTGCATTCTAACTGTTCTGGCAGATCAGCTCTATGATGTGTACATGGACTACAAGTCCGCCACAGAGTTGTGGGATGCACTAGAGCAAAAATATGCGGAGGCAGAGGCAGGTCGCTGGCTCTACATATGTGAGCAATTTTTCGACTTTAGCATGGATGAGGCTAAGTCCATAGTTGGACAAGCTCATGACCTCCAGCTAGTAGTCGGTGAGATTGCGCACTTGGGCTGTGCGTTGCCTCCAAAGTTTGTGGCTGCGGGCATTGTTGCTAAACTCCCTGCCTCTTGGAGGGATTTTGCTACTAGCTTGAAACATAAGAGGGAAGAGATTTCTGTTGAGGATCTCATTGCAGCCCTTGATGTGGAAGAAAAAGCAAGAGCAAAAGATGCACCTAGCACATCTGGCCAGAATAATGCAAATGTCATACAGAGAAAGACTGTTGCTAAGAAGTACAAATCCAACAAACCGAACAAGACAACTAGTTTTAAGAAGAAAACTGAGAAAAAGGATTTGAAGGACATCACCTGCTTTGTGTGCGGTAAAGACGGTCATATGGCGAAGGACTGTCGTTTCCGCAAAATCAGAGATGGTGAACAGCCTAAGAAGAAGGCTGTTAACGTGACCATAGGCGAGGCCTCGACTTCAGGAGGGTATGGTAATTCACCTGTTGTCTTTTCAGCTTGTCAATCCACTGATTGGTGGGTTGATACTGGAGCTAATGTTCACGTATGTTCTGATATTTCCTTGTTTTCCTCTTATCAGGCAGCAGGGGCTTCCTCCGTCCTAATGGGAAACGGGTCGCGTGCTTCTGTTCTTGGTGTTGGCACGGTGGATCTGAAGCTTACTTCAGGGAAGATTGTCCACTTGAAGAACGTACAGCATGCGCCTACAATAAAAAGAACCTCGCTAGTGGTTCTCTCCTATGTAGGGATGGTTATAAGCTTGTTTTTGAGTCAAATAAAATCGTAATGTCTAAGTTCGGAAAATTTGTTGGTAAAGGCTATGAGAGCGGAGGCTTGTTCCGCCTAAGTATCTTAGAGTCTTGTTATAATTTGAATATTGCAACTGGTTCAAATAAATGTGAGGCAAATATTTGGCATTCTCGATTCTGTCATATTGGTTTTGATAGTATTGCTAGAATGTCCAAATTAGATTTAATTCCAAAATGTAAAATTGTCAAAGGATCAAAATGCCAGTCATGTGTGCAAGCAAAGCAACCTCGAAAACCCTTTAAGGGATTAGAGGATGAAAAGAACTTGGTACCTTTAGATCTTATTCATTCAGATTTGTGTGAAATGAATGGATTATTGACAAAAGGAGGCAAAAGATATTTTCTAACTTTTATTGATGATGCAACACGCTACTGCTTTGTGAGTTTTGCATCATTAGTTTATTATTTTTGTCTCCTAATAAAACTTGGAATTAAAATATTGCCTATATTTTCAACAAAACATAGGACCTAAATTTCCTAGATATATAGCGCTGAAGTAGCTGTTGTTCACATTTAGGGAAAAGGTGCTTCCAAGTTAGACCTTCTCAACTCTTGTGTGTAATCTCAGCTGATTATATTGCTCAATCTCATCCCCATTATATGGCCTTCAGTGTTATTCTCCTTGCCCTTGCTAGTTTTCCTGGAAGGGGTTATGTTCCATTCTTTTTGAACAGTTCTTGCAGAATTCCTAGGTGTCGTCTTGTCATTTTCTCTAAAGTAATCAATGTACTTCTCTGCTATGAACTTTGAAACGAATCTCTCCAACACCCACTCCTTTCTACAAGTATGATCACCAACATATCTCTTCACCATAAAGCATTTAGCACGGCTATCCTTTGATGAAGACATCTGCCATGGGCAACCCTTTGCACAGTAGGCCTCGATTTTTCTCTGGTCATTTCTAGGTATATGGTGCAACCTGTTGCTCGATTTTTTTTAATATTTCTCATCTTTTTTGTACCATACTTGAGCTCGGCCATCTCACGTAATACCCTTAGTCGTTCTGGAGCTTGGTTCCTACATAAGCGTAGTCCCGATCTCTGCTGTTGACCATAGTTGACTCCAAGCGACCATGCACATACAAAGACAAAGAAACCATTTCTGGGCATAAGTTCTTCACAGTTTGACTCAGTTAGCTGTAATATGCATTATGCAACATATGAGCACTGACCTAAGTCAAACCAACTTAACCCATGACCAAAATTCCCAAATTCCAAAATCCAGCTGAGAGCAAAACTGGCTAGCCGATCTGACCGCAAACGCTGGCCAGTCAGACAGATTTTAGTTGGCGGTCTGACCGGTTGGTCTATTGACAGTCTGACAAATCTGGTAAATTTGTAAATTCAAATTTTCACTCTTCTCAAATAGCAATAGTTCATCACAACATAATTTTTGACCTTCTTCTATGGTCCTTCAACAACAGAGTAAGCTAACCAACCGCAAAAATGTAGAGAGCTTGTAAGAATCGCTACACTCAATTCGGGAATCCTAAACCCTATATTCATAAACCCAACAATACGCCTACATCACCCACTTCACAGAGCAAAATCACAACCAAAATACCACAAAATGACATGCAAACTAGGCAATGAAGCACCTACCATACATAGGAGGCGGTTTCTCCTTCAGCCCGCAACGTCGCCACCATGGTCATCCCCACCTAAGTACGCCGCAAACCACTCCACTCGCCTAGAATCAACTGACACCTCCACCCTCCTTCAACTGTGGACAACGATGGCAACCTAGGGTCGATCGCCTGCCAACTCGCCCGGTCGCCTCAAGACCCTAGTTGGTGGCAAGGGAAAGGGATGGAATGTGAACGGACAACAAAGCCAAGGGGGTTTACTGCAAATGCCACGGTGTACTCAGCTGGTCAGGTGAGCCGCATAGCCACGCGAGCATGGGTCAAATGTCCACGTTAGCGATCAGAACCAGCAAATTAACCCTCTTTTAGGACCTCTAGTGACAGTCTTAAACAAGTTTAGGTAGTTCATTCTGTGGTTCTAAAGATTAAGGGTCTAAGTCACCTAATCTAACAAGTGCCTACGGTCTATTTTACTCGCAGATTTGCTGCCCGATCGCGTGTACAGCAGGCAGGGATGTCACTTGAAAGCGGCAAGGCAGACTTCACACGATGCGCGTACGTCCGTGTTCTTTTCTTTCTTGCAGCCGTAGCTAGCGAGTAGTCAAAAACATCATCCTCTAAGCTACCGAAAATGCAACGCATATGGGTTCATAAACCAACAACCCAGGTCTCTCCATACATGTTTAATTTCTGCCCATACATATATGGTTTACCGAGCAATGTAATTATCAAGAAACTTGGGGATGGAGAACTCTACTCGGTACAATGGTGGGCACATATGATTGTGAAATCCACCCACTCGAGTTTGAGTCTCGCTTCTAGCTTAAATTTGAAGTGCGAAAGAATAAATCTTATCCCATCACATCTAAAAAAAGAAAAGGAACAAGGGAATTCATGGCAACAAGAGGAGAAGGAAACATATATTAACAGGAGTATATATGTAATTAATCACTAGTTAGTAGTGGAAAACAGGAAGAAATTACTTTGGAAACTGGCCAAAGCGAGGTTAGATACGTGAAATGGATAAACATAACCTATGTCTATATTCAAAAGGAAAAGGCGTGTGAAATGGATACACATAAGTAACGGCGAGCCCGGAGATAGCAGTACGACAAGCATTACAAGACTACCAGGACCTGCACTTGTATGGAAAAACAAGGATTACTGAAGAGAAAATCGATCGAAACCTCACTTTGGAACATAATTAAGGGATTGAAGCGCTCTCTCTCTCTCTCTCTCTCTCTCTCTCTCTCGGGGTCTGTCCCCCGTTCGTAATCCTACTACTTAAACCCATGTAATATTTTTTGACCCATATTCTACATCTGCTAATTTAATCAAATCATCATACCTACTAGGCTAATTTAAAAGTTTAGTAGGAGAAAAATGCTGGAGATATTAGATAGCTAGCTAATTACAGTGAAGTCGGAAGAGGTAGCGTGAGATGACCGTTTCCTTGGTCTCTCCCTCTCTTTCGTGCTGCTTCTCACTCACGCGCTCTGCTCTGCATATATAAATCCATCCAAGCTTACGCCCAGTCGCACGCTGCTCTCTCTTGTCCATTTCCTCGACAACCACCCGGCTTGCTTCTCCATGGCCGACCGCGTCCACCCCATGCCATTGCCACCCTCCTCCCCGGCTCCTCCACCCGATCGGGACGCCGCCACTGCCCCCACGGAGACCACGCCGCTGCACCCGAGCTTCCACAGGCCGCCTCCGCCGCCGCCGGGAACGTACATCATCCAGATCCCCAAGGACCAGGTCCTCCGCGTCCCGCCCCCGGACCGTGCGCGCCGCTACAGAAAGCTTGCCGCGCGCCCCGCCCGTCGCCGCCTGCTCCGACGCGCCTGGTGCGCCGCCTGCGCCGCCGTCCTTCTCTTGATCCTCCTCGCCGCCGCCTTCGTCGGCGCCGTGTACCTCGTCTTCCGCCCCCGCGCACCCTCCTTCTCCGTCGCCTCCCTCTCCATCCGCGGCCTCGACGCGGTCGCCCTGTCCTCCTCCTCCCCCGCGCAGGCGCAGCTCTCCCCGGAGCTCCATGCCGCCGTGCGCGCGGACAACGGCGCGAACAAGAAGGTCGGCATCGATTACCGCGGCGGCGGGGAGGTCACCGTCTCCTACTCCGGCTTGCAGCTCGCGACCGGCCAGTGGCCCGCGTTCTACCAGGCGCCGAGGAACGTGACGGTGCTCGCGACGACGCTGAGCGGGAAGGGCGTGAGCTTCACGGAGGAGCAGACGAAGCAGCTGGCGGCGGAGCAGGCGGCGGGCGCGGTGCCGCTGACGGTGGAGGCGAGGGTGCCGGTGCGGGTGAGGTTCGGGAAGGTGATGCGGACGTGGACGGTGGACGTGAAGGCGAGGTGCGAGATCACGGTGGACAAGCTGGCCGACAAGGCGGTGGCGGTGAACAGAGGGTGCAGGGTCAAGGTCAGGCCGCTCTGGTGGTGGTGGTGATCGCCGCCGCCGACCATGGTTGGGTAATAATGCCTTAACGGCTAGCAGTAGTAACAGCCGCGCATCAAACACACACAGAGGTTACTCGTTACTACCTGTGAAGAGAATTAGTTTATTTTTTTTTCAGACATTTTTGTGCATTTACAGATGATTATCAGTATACCATTCTCAGTTGCAGATCTATGTAACTGGTGAAATTAATAGTACTACAGATAAGTTTCTGTTTTTTTTTTCCTTTTGGCACAAAATAAAAGTAAAATTAGTCGGATCATCAATCTTGCTGCGTCAGCAGGGCCCATGCAGTAGCAGCGAAAATCTCAGTTATTCTTGGCGCGTACCTGCTGCCAACCGAGTCGTGGTACCTTACCTAGCTTGACTTGGTTTTTGGCACCGTAACTTCGTTTTCTTACGTTGCATCATCCAGTAACCTAGCTTGATTTGGTTTTTGGCTCCGTAACTTCGTTTTCTTGCGTTGAGTCAACTATTGGTTGTTGAGTCAGCGTGACTAATATACAGTCAGTCCTTTTAGGATTTTAAAAAAAATGCTACAAAGAGTTATAGATAAATCTTACTATGATTAGAACTCTTTCCTATTTAGATTAAGATTCCTACTATAATTTAGAGAATAGGACTATATAAACCATAGAGGTGACCATGGAGAAGCAAACAACCAAGCAATCAAGACTAGTTTAAAGCAGAAGGTGTACGAGAGGATTAAATGCTACGATATTCTTTAGTACTATATTTTTATATATGGTAAGGATACGAGTGTCCTAAAAAAATCGAGAGGGCTGTGAGTGAGCAATAATCTCTTGTACTCTTTTGAGGTTGTGTTTAAAGAATTTGCAGTTAGCTTTACCAAATCTTTTCTCTCTCATCGTGGTTGCTTCAACGTTGTTATTTTGGTTCTTTCTACGAGATTCATCTTTTCATTCTTGATACCGTGCACATTTATGTCGTATCTCATAAATTCTGATCCGACCCAAGGGCTGCTGCACATAAGAAGAGGTATCAGAGTGTAACAAGTGGTATCAGAGTCAATGCTGAATTAATCTTATTTGTGAGGAGGTTAGTAAAGCGTCAGGTGACATAAAATCAAAATCGATGTTGACAATGTGGAATCAAGTAAAGAAACTTAACGGCAGATGAAATTTTAGAGTGTGGTAATACATGGTGAAGGTTGTCCTTATCCAACAAGAGCTAATTGATGTTTTTTAAAGTGACAAACTGAAAAGATGTCCAATAAATATTAGAAAGTGATGTAGCGAAAGGCTGCCAGTACAATCCGTCTATGTTTCTTCAATGAAGTAAAGTACTCAATGATCAAGAAGAATTTGCTGAAGAAATTATGAAAGGACTTAGAAGAATTGTATATGGTAAATCCACAAATAAACTAGTGAGTGCTGAAGCGATAACTATATAGATTGAGCATGAAGGTACATAGTTCGTTGACCATCTCAATGTCTTCAACAAGCTTACCACACAACTGACTAGTGTGGATGAGAAAATTAGGGAGAACGCAAGGTCATCATACTAGCATCATCTTTAACACCATTATAGGAGAAATTAGTGATGAATATTCTCATATAAAACCCACTTTTAACTTCAAAAGACAGTTGCATATCTATTGGAGAAGGAATCTTTGAAAAAAAACCATTAGAATCTTCATCCTCAGGTGATTAAGTATTGGCTGCAGTAGGTGTTGCAGGTAGAAGCAAGGTCACAGGAAGAAGAAAGCAAAACCAAAGGCACATGTGTATGCTATCTATGTGGTGAAGAATGTCACATAATAAAAGACTGTCCGAATTTAAAGCAAATGAAGGGTGCATGCTCAGCAATGGTAGCATTGGATGATTTGGACGTACTAGTCGTTAGTCAATCAAGTACTTTCCATGAACGGATATTAGATCCAAGCTGTTGCTTCTATATATGTTCAGTGAGAAAAATGTTTGATGAATGATCCCTATGCCCGGCACGTGAAACTGTTCACTTAGCGGATTACAAGGTGTATGCAATTATTGATGTGGAAACGGTTACATTGGAGATGTATCATGAAGCACGTTGCATATTGATGGGAGTTTGGCATGTTTCTAATTTAAAGAAGAATATAATATTTGTGAGATCGGTTAAACTCGAAGGTTGTGATGTATTACTTCGAGGTAGAGTCATGCGTATTACTTGCAGGTGATCATGAAAAGTATCTGGAACAATGAAGGATACCGATTGAAGGGTAATAAACAAGGTAGAGCCGACTTGGAGCAAATTCTTAGAGGAGCATAGTGACTTCAACGGATAAGAGTGAATGTGGAGATTGTTGAGTTTGGGCGACTCATATCTAGTCTTTTAAAATGTAAAAATATAATCTATAAAGAGTTTTAGATAAATCCTCCTAGGATTAGCACTCATGCCCCTATTTGGATTATGATTCCTACTCCAATTTAGAAAAGAGGGTAGGAGAGATTATATAAACCATAGGGTGACCATAAAGAAGTAAGCAACCAAGCTAAGAAGAAGTAACTAAGCAATTAAGCATACCCATCCAAGCAGAGGGCATACGAGAGCATTACAGGCTAGAATATTCTTTAGTACTAGTTTCTTGTATAGAGTAAGAATCCGATGGCTCTAAAAAATTCGAGAGGGTTGTGAGTGAGAGAAAATCCCGTATTCTTTTGATGTCATGTTTAAAGAACTTACGGTTGGCTTCGTTAAATCTTTTCACACATTATAGTTGCTTCAACATCGTTATTCTGGCCCTCTTTGCGAGATTCATTTTCTTCGTTCTTGATACCATGCATGCTTGCGTCGTATATCATAAACTCTTATCTAGCCAAGAGATTGCTGCTCATAAGAAAGAATATTAGAGTGTAACATTGGCTTTGTACAGTACTTAGTGACATTCAGCTAAATGAAATGAAATGAGAAGATCCAACGAGCTTACTGCAGGGTCTATCTGAAGCCTAGGGATTTTCAGCAATGAACTTCCGGCTGGCTATTCTGATGTTGTTTGTTGCTCACCATGCTGTGGAGGCAAGGCGTAGTGGTCGAACGGCTGTCCACGATTTCTTAAATATGTCCAGTATTCAAGCTGCCTTCTTCTTTTCTTTACTTTTTTCTTGTTAAAAAAACCTTGGCTTACCCTGCTGTTTCGTTATGTCATATCAAAACGGCATCATATTTTTTAGACTGCGGTCGAGGATTTTTAACCGTATTTGTTGAGACAGTAGCGAACGATGCACATATTTTTAGGTTTAAAAAGTTATTTAGAGAATTCACTTCAAAAAGTCGTCTATTTATTTCGACTTTTGAAAAAGCTAAAAGACAAAAAAAAACGAGTCCATACTCAAACCGCACTACCTAATGGGTAATGGGTATAATAGTAGTATGTATATTATTCTTAGCTCTTAAGTCTCAACTCATCTGTCGCACGCGCGCGTCCGATGAACGAACGATTCAACGCAGGGAAGCAGCGTTTTTTTCTCCAATTGTCGCAATTCAGCGTGGCCCATCCTTCACCTGTACCTATCACCTCACCTCATCCAATGACTGATCTGAAGTCCAAAAACCCAACTTGCGAAAGTGAAACCACGCGTGCAGCTGAATGTCAATTGGGGATTTGGGGCCGTTATGCAATGCAGCGCAACACCTGAACGATGTAAGAAATCGCATAAGCTAGCTGGAGCTGGCTCTAGCAAGCTGTATGTAAAGTATGTCGATGCATCAGCAAAGCAGAGTACGTCGAGCTGCATCAGTAATTAACAAGCTAGCTGTTCTCCATCTATAGCCAAGACAGCTCGGTCAGGCTGCGGCCGGGACTGATATAGTATGTGCTAATCATCTACACATCAACGCGATCGATTACTCATTGTCTGAAGCATTTCAGTGCTCACATATGTCCTCCATTTGCCAAACAGTAAAACTGGGATTGTCTCCTGTAGACTAGATTAACATTGTCGAATGAAAGGATACATAAGCTCTAGGAGTTGGTAACAAGAGCATCATGTAACTATATATTCTGCCAGAACTAGATGTTGCAAAAGGATTACTTACTGCTACCGTATGTACAAGAAAAAAGAACCTGCAAATCTCCCTAGCAAGAACAGACCAATCTCATCACTTATTCCTTCTCTTAGAAGTCCTGGTTGGCTGCGAAGCTCCTGCAGATGGTGCCTCTTGAGCAACCTCGACCGCTTCAGCTTTAATGTTTCTCGAACTCCTCCTAGGCATCGCCGTTGAT
Source organism: Dendrocalamus latiflorus (assembly GCA_017311315.1). Classification (NCBI taxonomy): domain Eukaryota; kingdom Viridiplantae; phylum Streptophyta; class Magnoliopsida; order Poales; family Poaceae; genus Dendrocalamus; species Dendrocalamus latiflorus. Next base: position 26,593,782 of record CM029645.1, read on the forward strand.
GGGCCTGTGTTTTCATTTTCTTCCACCAGTTCAGCTTTGACTCCTTTGCGTCTCTTCCTTGAAGAACGGTTGGCTGATGGGGCTTGACCTTCCCCAGGCTCATTCACATCCTCATCACCATCGTCTTCGCCTTCCAGCCGAGGCCATTCAGTACCGCAACCAGGACAAGCTCTTGAAGCCTACATATGCAAATATATTAGCAAACTGTGACTTTAACATCCACATGGGTAACACTGGAAATAGAATTAGGCAACTACCTTTCGCTTCGAAAATTTCTTCTTCAAACAGTACTCATGAATTCTTACATTGCATCCCTCATTAGGGCAAGTTGATGCCTGTTGTGAACATAAATGTAGAAATATAGAGCACAATAACGTTAGTGGAGTATATGGTGCATAAAAACCAAGAGCAAGGCAAATGCAAATCATAGAGAAATAACATATCAGTACCTTTATACCAGCTTCATTGCAGACCTCGCATGATGGGATATCATTACTGCGGAACCAGCTTCGGAGATCAAGAAATGATCTGATCCCCAGTCCAATCTTGCCCGTGGAGGTGTATGACAGCCAACGATCCCGTATCAGTTCATTAAGAGTTTTCTCCTTTTGGGAGAATGAGAAGTTTGTGATGGAAGTAGGAAGACGAGATAAACTGTCCTGTGAACCATCTGCAATGACGACCTGGGAGCAGAACATTCAATAATTCATGTTACCGTGTTGCAATGAAAATCAAACTGTGTTAATCAGTAGATATAATGCATTTCATGCCACAAAAAATACTAAAAAGTAAAAAGTGCATATACAAATGATGACGTTAATATGATAACTGCAAACATAAGAAACTACTATACTCATAATTGACTGCTTGGTAATGTGTGGTGAATAAGGTACATACATAAGCACATAACCATTTAGACATATGGTAATGTGCAGTGAATACAGTACATGCATGCTAACAGATGTGGAAAATGATGCTTTATTCATGGTCACACCTTCAAGAGATGTTAATCATTTATGTCACAGCTACTGTTACTAATATTTAGAGCTAGGTATCATGTAGAGCATAGATTAATTATAAGATATTTGTCAACTACAAAAAGTTCTTTTATTTGTAAATGTACCATACCAGTATGCAAAAAAAAATGTAAAAGCATTGTTTAAATAAAAATAGGGTCATGATCCAAGAACGATTGGAGTTACAAACCTGGTTATCGATCCGGATGTTGAGAGCGTCGATATTGGTTATGCTCCCATCATTTCCAGCTTCATGAGCTATTGCTTCTAACTGCCACAAGAACCATAGCTGATAGGGTTACATGAACGCATACGAAAGTTAATGCAGCATACAGTATGTTCAGTTGAGCTAGGTAAAAAAAAGCAAGTGATTGCATACCAGCCCCTTGTAGAATGCAATCTGTGGCACGGTATACTTTGATCCAAGCTTTGATTCTTCGTCAGCAATGTTATTGACCACTCCATAATACACCATTCCATCATACTGGTTTATGCATGCTCGTAACTCGAACTGCAAATATGCCAGCTCCTTGTTGATCTTGAGGAGTATATCATTGAACAGTTGCTGATGAGTGGCTGCAAGCCATGATACGAAACATAAATGATTGGACACAAGAAGTTCGGCAAACTGAATTAGGGAAATTTTTGCACCATGCGTGATATATGTTCGCTAAAATACTCTTCTTTTATAATTTGTAAGATACATGGTTCGAACAGCCAAGCAGATGTCAGGTGAACTGAAGAGATACAAAATTCACATGCAAAAGAATACAAATGAAGACCATTTATTTGAGACAATCAGAATATGCAAGTCTTAACTGATTGTGACTGGATCAGTTTATCCTCCAATGAAAAATCAAACTTAGACGATTTTTTTTGGGAATCCGAACAGGTCAAGGGGCAAACCAAGTTAAATAATGGGGTAGCAAAATGACGACTTGAGTACAAGAGGGAAAGAAGAGGCAATTGTCATTGCTGGCAGGGGTGGAATTAGGCTCATGGCAGTGTAGGCTTTAGCCCAGGGTGTAAAAAATGTCTAGTGTATAGCTCAGATATTTTCAGTCCAACCCGAGGTAGTATTGCCAAGGTCCAGCCCACTCCGTCTCGGCCCATTTACGGAAGGAAGCCCGCAGGCGCAGCAGCGCAGGCCGCAGCCCACCGACTCGTTGACAACCATGCGCGGTCCATTCTCCCATGATGATCCAGACTTGCACTGCCAAATGCTACCTGTGCCATCGCCACGCCTCCGCCCCAAATTCCCAAATCCAGCGCCTCCAGGCCTCCCACTGAAGCAAGCACGCCACGTCGAATTCTTCCCTCCTCCTCCTCCCTCCCGCCGGATTGGCATGGGGCTGGAGATCCATGCAGGCTTGTTTTGTTTGTTGGTAAGCCCTACTTGCTTGGATTTGTCCTGGTATTTTCGCCGTGAGCAATCAAATACAAATCTGCCCCTGAATTCAGAGTCAGTGACGGTGTTATCTAGATCTGTCTGGTGTTTGGGAGCAATCCGTGGATTGTAGCGTGGAATCACTGCGGAGGATCCGTGGGTTTGCCATTTTGATGTTGCTCCTTTGACTTCTTTACTTGTACCATGGGTTATTTTTGTTCTGATAAATATCACTTAGTGTTGTTTAGTGCTGTATCACTTTGAGACGATGTCGCCATACAGTACTTGATTATCTTGTGCGAATACCTGGGCAGTTAGTCACAACAAACCTATGTCTTTAATTTCTCCCAATTCTTGATTTGTAAGCTGAGTCATTGGTTAGTGCAGTCTGACCTTCCTTGTTACCCTGTGTTTCTTTTAACCAGACAATTTGCCAACTTTCCTATCTTGGTAACAATTTTCATATATGCATAGGCTTATACAATGGAGTTGGAAGCTGAAGTTCAGAAACTCAAGGAGCTGAACAAGGAACTGGAGAGTAAACAGGTAGCTATTCTATAAACTCTGCTGTTGCACATGTTAAGTGTGCTGCTTCAGTACATTCTGTCTAAAAGGGAAATTTATACTAGTCATTCTGAAGTGGATGGTTTTGGCTTGTAGACCCCACTGTTAGCTGCTTTGCTAATTTTGTCCATGTTGGTGGCATCAGAGAACTTCATTGAAGCATTCACTATGACTTGCTCTAAGTATAACCTCTGTTTCTATTCAGCTATTGAGCTATTCTATTCAGAGTCCTGATCTTTTTTCATTGTCTTCATCGTGCAGGCAGAGATAATGGAAATGCAGAAAAACGAGGTAAATTGCTTGTCTTTTGTCAATGTCAGACTTTTTCATATCCTTACTTATATATCAATATGATGTTGTCTCCAGTTTGCTAAAACTTTGCCAGAAATTTAGCCCATAGTTTGGTACATGTCGTTTTTGATAGGATGATTAAGTTAGAGCCTAGAGTGCTAAACATGCTTTTATAACATCAATAGTTGCAGGTTCCTTTTTTAGGAGAATCCCAAAACTACCTCATGCATAAACTCTACTATCTCTGTCAATTTGTTCCCTACAGCTTTCAATTTTTTGCTTGATCTTCCATATTTCTCATCTCAGATGACTTATATGTGGCCTTTTAAAGCTTGGCTTTGTTATGCTTCTTGTATTAGTTTACGAACAGCAAAAAATATAAGTATTTGGTCTAAACCCAAGTATTTGAAGCATACTTTTGTTATGTCGTGGTATGGGTACAAATTGTCGTTAGTTCTACATTGTCAGAGTTTAGCCCGAGGTATAGCCAAATTCTAGTTCTGCCACTGATTGCTGGTGCTACATCAGTAAACCCACAACAATATTGAACAGGACCAACTTTTAATGGTAACAAAAGATCAGCAGGAGCAGAGCTGTACTGCATAGCAGCATTACCCAATAAATAAATAAAATTACCATTACTACGTCGAACAGGCACATTTGAGAATAAAAATACCTAGAGGCGCATTACATCGAACACTTGGGGGACGAGCAAAAAGATAGGAGGGATTGACTTAATTGGAGGGAGAAGAATAGCAAGCAGAGTAGGGTAGGTACCAACCAGGGTTCTTGCCGCCGGAGATTTGGGTGAAGAGGGCGTGGAAGTCGGGCTCGGGGAGGGGCCCGCGGGAGAGCAGCGCCTGCAGCAGCGTGTGGTGCCGCCATGAGAGCGGCGCCATCTCTTCTCGTCTTGCTCTCACAGCACAGCACAGGCTTGGGACCGGGAGAAGAAACCCTAGAAAAACGCGAATTGGAATTCCGCGCCGCGCAGGTGGGAAATCGGTGAGGGTTGGTTGGGCTGGGGTTTCGCGTTGGCGGGAAGAGGCGGGAAATGCCTCTCTCTTCAGCCTCTCGTCAAGAGGCGGCCAAATGTATTATGCTTGCCGGCCGGTTCATTAATCATATCCCAATAATATATGCATGGCTAGGGATACATATAATTCATTACATATTATATTGGGCTGACATGGTACGACCAGTTCATATCCTGATAATATAGGCATGGCTTAGGACACGATATGATTCATGACGGATTGTATTGGGTTGGCACGGTACGAGAAACTGGACCGTGTTTGGGCCACCGTTCTAGCCCAGCATGCCGATATAACATGCTACACATAATGTTGGGCCGTAATTGCACGGCACAACCCACACAGCATGGTGGACATGGTAGGCCTGTATGTACACGTAGTTCAGTAGGCACGATCTATTAGACACAAATATATGACCATTAGGCATGGTTGACCCGACACAACACGACCGTTACGCATGGTTGACCCGACATGGCACGATGGACATGGCCCGTTTAGCATGTTTAGCAGTTGGATTTTAGAAATTTATAGCTGTTTTAGGTTGTTTGAGAGTTTAAAGATATAAAAAATTTAAAAATCTTAAATTTTTTCTATAAATAGGCAGCATACCCACTCATTCAATCACACTCAAACCAGCAATCTCTTCTTCGGAATCTCTTTTGAAAATTTCGATACACTTTGTGATAATTTAGCAAAATTCATGATAATTTTGCTAGAAATCCCATAATTCAAAATCCAACATACAATCAAGAAAAGAGATAACAATACTAATATTTTATATACTTATGTTATTCTTACTTTTATTTGTTATGATGTAAAATAGGTAATAGTGTAATTTTCTATTTACATTTTGCAGTTTTCCACATTTCACTGTGAAAAATTTATAGGTAATAGTGTAATAGAGTCTTGTTGTAGCCTAAGACAAACTGCTTCCGCAGCATGAGCTAAGTTGATGGGGGTGTTCGAGCTTGCTTGGAAAGCAATGAGGGCATTGGCCAGTAGTTGCTTATCAGCCGCTAGCTTAGGGGACTAAGGTAGGTGGTAGGTAGGTGCGACCGATAGCACCGCCAAGCTAGGGTGTTACCAATAGCATTGCCAAGCTAGGATGTGATTGGAGACATGCGTCGCGTGGTGAATAGGGGAGCATCAACACTAAGGTAGCACCTATCTGTTAGATTGATCTCTCCCAGATTAGCCCAACGGCTAATCTGGACCTTGATCACGCGCCCTGATCGGGGGCGCTCAGCCCAACAACTGGCTGATGGGCCCCCGTCGCGCTGCGCTATAAATAGAGGGTGGGGGCCAGCGGCTCGCGTTACGAGGTTCGCCTGAGCCGTACAACCCCACCCGACAAAACCCTAACCGATCTAGAGGGGCGCAGCAAGCGGCGGGAAGCACCATCGCCGTCGACGTCGCCGGATCTACACCGCCGCCGCCACCGTCCTCTTCCCCGACCGTCGCTGCCCGTGCGCAGACTACACCGACGAACCAGCGATGGCCGGCTCTTCCTCCAATGCTACCGACGGTTAGTACTGCCCCTACCTCTTCCTCTCTCTCCCTCAGATCTAGTTTCCCCAAAGAGAAAAGAATAGAACTATCAATGGTATCAGAGCCTGTAAAGTCCCAAGATCCCGAACCCTAAATCCCCAATTGAAACCTCGGCTCGGCAGCAATTCAAAATAAAGGAAAAGGGGAGGGGATTGGGCTGACCGTGGGCGTCGCCGCCTCTGCGCGTCGCCATGCCGCTGGGCCGCCGCGCCGCCGCCTTGCCGTGGCCGCTCCGCCTGCGTAGCCCCGCCAAAGGGCGGCGGCGCCACCCGAGCACGGGCTTCGCCGCGCCGCTCCGTCGCGCGCCCGGTCGCCGCCGCTTCCCGCTCGGGGCCGCCGCTCCGTGGCGCGCGCGCCCGCCGCTTCCATGCGCCGCCGCCCGTTGGTTCGAATTTAATAATGAAAATCAATCAACATTAACTTTTGTAGCAGAAACTGTAATTATTCTAAAAATAATTCAATATTCAGAAGCATTATACAGTACACATTTAATCTCTGAAAAAAAATAGAGATAAATCCCAGATAATTATGATATTGTTATTTTCTGACCAACGTTGATAATAACAATATTATAATTTTTTAATTGATGATTTTTATGCATTATTTCTATTTCTGCCCAACGGTGATGTAGATTTAATGTATAGATAAAATTGATTTAAATTGTATGTCATATTTTTGACCAACGTTGGAAATAAGGCATATAATTTTCCTGTTATGTTCTCATTTTATTTGAAATATTTTTCAGGAGGATACAACTTGATGAGTTGTATCAGAGAGATTCCCACTCTCAAAGGAGATAATTATGGAGAGTGGAAGAAAAAGATAGACTTAGCGTTTATCTTGGCTGAGGTGGACTGGGTCCTCACTACAGCACGTCCCACTGAGCCTTTGGCACCAGTGAGGGAACAAAATGAGGATGATACTGCATGGCAGAAAAGACAGAGGGATCATGCTCCCTTACAGATGTCTTATGACCTTGATCATAAGAAATGGACCACAGCCAACAAGAAATGTATGGCTGTGATAAAGAACACAATTGAGCCTGCGATTGTGGGCTCAATTGCAGAGTGTGACACTGTCACAGAATATCTTGATAAAATAAAGAGTCAGTTCACTGGCTCTTCAAAGACTTATGCTACACAACTGATTAAGCAGCTGGTAACAGAAAGGTATTCTGGCAGTGGCAATGGCATAAGAGAGCACATTCTTAGGATGAGCAACTTGGCATCTAAACTTAAACCAATGGATTTGGCTCTCAAGGATGAGTTCCTTATTCACTTGGTTTTTGCTTTCTTGCCCAAAGAATTTGACACTTTTGTTGTCAACTACAATATGCAGCCCGAGAAATGGGACTTGGAAAAGTGCATAGCCATGTGTGTGCAAGAGGAGGAAAGAATCAAATCCTCACATGGTGGTTCTATCAACTATGTGAAGGATAACAAGAAAAAGAATTTCAACAGTACCTCCTTCTCAAAGAACAAGGGAAAAGTCTCTGTCCATCAGCCTCATCAGAATAAATTTACTGTAGACAAAGATCAGTGTCTTCACTGCAAGAAGACGGGACACTACAAGAAGAACTGTCCTGATTATTTAAAGATGATAATGGCAAAGAAAGGTGAGAACATTATTACCTTTATAAATGAATCCCTGTATGTGTAATATTCGAAATCTACTTGGTGGATTGACTCAGGAGCAACTATTCATGTTGCTAATTCTTTACAGGGATTCCGTTCGACAAGGACTACGCAAAGAAACGAAAGATGCATTAAAGTTGCAAATGGAGTCCAAGCTGAAGTTGAAGCCGTTGGCGATCTTTCATTAGAGTTAGCTAATGGCTCCAATCTTTTACTTAGAGATGTCCTTTTTGTTCCCTCTTTACAGAGGAATTTGATTAGTGTTTCAAATTTGGACAAAGATGGTTATGATTGTAATTTTGGAAATGGCAAGTGTGAAATAATGTTTAATAAAGAATGTGTTGGTCTTGCCATCTTACATAATGAGCTTTATCTGTTGTCACTTCGTGAAAATGTGAATTCCGTATGTGATGTGAATGAGCGTATATCCTCGCCTGTGAATGCGAACAGAAAACGAAAGAGAACTCATAATGAATCGTCGAAATTATGGCACTGTCGTTTAGGCCATATTTCGAGGGGGAGAATAGAAAGACTTGTTAAGAATGAAATTCTTCCTCTATTAGAGTTCTCAGACTTAGAACAATGCAGAGAATGCATTAAAGGAAAATATGTAAAGAAAATTAAAAAAGACGCTAAAAGAAGCACAGGAGTTCTACAAATTGTTCACACAGACATTTGTGGTCCTTTTCCTGTGAAAAGTGTGGATGGTTATGACTCGTTCATAACATTCACGGATGATTACTCCCGTTATGGATATATTTATCCAATCAAAGAAAGAAATGAAGCCTTGGATAAATTCAAGATATTTAAGGCTGAAGTTGAAAACCAACACGATTTAAAGATTAAGATAGTCCGATCTGATCGTGGGGGGAGTACTACGGTCGACATACCCCATATGGACAAGTTCCTGGACCTTTTGCAAGGTTTTTACAGGAAAATGGCATAGTGGCCCAGTATTCTATGCCGGGCGAACCTCAGCAAAATGGAGTAGCTGAAAGACGCAACCGTACCCTGATGGATATGGTGCGAAGTATGATGAGCTACTCCACACTCCCATTGAGTTTATGGATGGAGGCGTTGAAAACCGTCATTCATATTCTCAACAGAGTGCCTAGTAAGTCGGTGCCCAAAACACCGTACGAGTTGTGGACAGGAAGAGTTCCCTCACTAAACCACTTACGTGTGTGGGGGAGTCCTGCTGAGGCTAAAGTATTTAACCCAAACCTTGGGAAACTTGATCCCAAAACAGTAAGTTGCCATTTCATTGGCTACCCTGAAAAGTCAAAAGGTTATCGTTTCTACTGTCCAGACAGATATACAAAGTTTGTAGAAACGAGACACGCTGTCTTCTTAGAGGATGAAATGATGAGGGGGAGCATGGTAGCTCGAGAGATTGACCTTGAAGAGAAGCGGGCGTATGCGCCCACTCCGATGATTCAAGAGTCATTCTTCACACTACCTACTGTCGCTGCACCATCGGTGCAAGACACTGTGGTGCCAGCACCTGTTATTGTTCCTCCTGTGGCAACAATGAATGATAATGAGGAACCTGTTCTTCAGGATCCTATAGAACCTATTGCCACAGATGAGGGGGAGCAACAGCAGCCTCAAACAGAAGATGTACCAAATGAGGAGGCCCCGAGGAGGTCTCAAAGAGTAAGAAGATCAGCTATTTCTGATGATTATCAGATTTATCATACAGAGAAATTTCAAATGGAGGATGATCCCAACCTCATTTGAAGAAGCCATGAGAAGCGAAAATTCCTCAAAATGGCTTGAGGCCACGGAAGAGGAAATGAGGTCCATGAAGACTAATAAAGTCTGGGACTTGGAAATTATTCCTAAAGGAGCCAAAACAGTAGGCTGTAAATGGGTCTACAAGACAAAACATGACTCCCAAGGGAATGTAGAAAGATACAAAGCGCGACTTGTGGCAAAAGGATTCACGCAAAGAGAAGGGATTGATTACAATGAGACCTTTTCTCCAGTCTCATGTAAAGATTCCTTCAGAATCATAATGGCATTAGTAGCACATTATGATTTAGAGTTACATCAGATGGATGTAAAGACGGCATTTCTTAATAGGGATTTGGAGGAAAATGTTTACATGGCACAACCGAAAGGTTTTGTCGTGGAAGGAAACGAAAGAATGGGATGCCGCCTAAAGAAATCAATATATGGGTTAAAGCAAGCTTCAAGACAGTGATACTTGAAGTTTGACAGTACAATAAGAAAATTTGGGTTTAAAGAGAATATTGAGGACAACTGTGTTTATGCAAAGTTTAAAGATGGGAAGTTTATCTTCCTAATTCTGTATGTAGATGATATCCTACTAGCTAGTAGTGATGTTAGTCTGCTACTGGAGACAAAGAAGTTTTTGTTCTCAAACTTTGATATGAAAGATCTTGGTGAAGCTTCGTTCGTTCTAGGGATCAAAATTCACCGGGATAGAAACAAGGGGATATTGGGACTGTCACAAAAGGCATACATAGAGAAAGTCTTAAAGAAATTTGGTATGCATAAATGTAGTCCTTCACCTGCACCTATAGTCAAGGGCGACATATATGGGGATTTTCAATGCCCCAGGAACCAGTATGAGATCGATCAAATGAAAGCGGTTCCATATGCTTCAGCTGTCGGAAGCTTACAGTATGCTCAAGTATGCACACGCCCTGACTTAGCATTTGTTATCGGGTTACTTGGCAGATTCCAGAGCAATCCTGGCATAGAACATTGGAAATTGATAAAGAAAATCTTGCGTTATTTGCAAGGAACAAAAGGCCTCATGATGACATACAGAAGATCAGATTCACTCCATATAGTGGGGTATACAGATTCTGATTTTGCGGGAGATGATAGAAAGTCTACATCCGGATATGTGTTCACTCTCGCTAAAGGAGCTATATCGTGGAAAAGCTCAAAACAAACCGTCACTACATCGTCCACAATGTATGCCGAGTTTGTAGCATGTTATGAGGCTACGGGGCAGGTGAACTGGCTAAAGAAGTTCATACTCGGTTTAAAAGTGGTTGACGACATCAATAGACCACTTAAGTTGTACTGCGATAATGAACCCGCAGTAACGTATGCCCACAACAATAAGTCAAGTGGTGCTGCCAAACACATTGACATAAAGTACTATGTTGTGAAAGATAAAGTTCGGGATCAAATTATAAGTCTAGAGCATATAAGTACCGCAAAGATGTTAGCGGATCCGCTTACTAAAGGCTTACCACCCAACGTGTTCAGAGAACATGTAGCCGGCATGGGTTTAAGGGAAAGCCTATGATTCCTGGACTAAAAGATGGCCCAAAAGATTAAAGTAACTATTTCAGAACAAGAGAGGTGTATTGTAGCTGTTGAATCTATCGGCGATTGACCGTGACGATGAGACATGTTCTATGCACTGATCTGTGATGGAATGTGTAAAGTCAAAAGTAATTAAAGTTAAAGCATAAAGGAGATCAAGGAGGAGAATGTTAGATTGATCTCTCCCAGATTAGCCCAACGGCTAATCTGGACCTTGATCACGCGCCCTGATCGGGGGCGCTCAGCCCAACAACTGGCTGATGGGCCTCCGTCGCGCTGCGCTATAAATAGAGGGTGGGGGCTGGCGGCTCGCGTTACGAGGTTCGCCTGAGCCGTACAACCCCACCCGACAAAACCCTAACCGATCTAGAGGGGCGCAGCAAGCGGCGGGAAGCACCATCGCCGTCGACGTCGCCGGATCTACACCGCCGCCGCCACCGTCCTCTTCCCCGACCGTCGCTGCCCGTGCGCAGACTACACCGACGAACCAGCGATGGCCGGCTCTTCCTCCAATGCTACCGACGGTTAGTACTGCCCCTACCTCTTCCTCTCTCTCCCTCAGATCTAGTTTCCCCAAAGAGAAAAGAATAGAACTATCACTATCTAGTTGCAGAAGAGGGAGGTCGCCATGTTGGGAGCGTCTAGTTGGAGCTGCTCTGGGAAGGTGGCTGCTACTGGTCGACCCAAAGGACAAAGGCGGCGATCTTGGTCTTTTGCAGTCTCTGGCCAAATGGTTCAGGCCCTTGCATCAGAAGCAGCGTGGTGGCAGATGGCACTCGGAGTGCCGGTGGGTGGTGGATAAGTAGTTGAAGCACCTGTCTAGGAGGAAAGCGGGAGGCCCTCTGTAGGGGAGTTATGCTGCTCACATCACTGCGGAGGTTCCCCATGAAGGTAAAGACCGGCGCGTTGCCGAGGTCGGCGCCGACTTACTTGGCGCCATTCAGCTTCGACGGGAGGAGGTTGTAGACATTCGTTGATCGTCGAGCTCATCTGATGTAGAGGAGTAGGATGGGGAGAAAGCCTAGTGATGAAGACATCCCAAAGACACCAATTGAACCGATTACACGAGCACGAGCTAAATAAATTAATCAACAGGTGAATTCGCTCCTAATTGAATTTGGTTATAATTTACATAAGAACTGGATACTATCTAATTCCAATGTGTTGTGTGTTCTCAGGTTTGAACGATGTGAAACTTTTGGAATTGGAGCCATGGAGGAGGAACTGATGGAGAAGAAATACTTGGAGTCAAACAAGGGAAGACATGTTTAAATCCTCATTGTCACGGCGGACTGACCTCAGATGTGTTCAGGATCGTTCGATCCACATTGGGCGCTCGCAAGACCTTCAGAACGTTCAGACCAGTTCAAATGGTTTCGACTATCCGAGCTGTCTGATCAGTGTTGGACGCTCAAATACTTCAGAGACATTCGGACCGCTTCGTACGATCGCGCCGTACAGTCGAAACTATTCAGACTGGTTCAAACGTTCTAAAGGTCTTGCGAGCGCCCGATGTGGATCGAATGGTCCTGGACACATCTGAGGTTGATCCGACGTGACAAGGAGCACTTGAACATGTCTTCCCTTGCTTGACTCCAAGTATTTCTTCTCCATCAGCTCCTCCTCCATAGCTCCAATTCTAAAAGCTTCACATCGTTCAAACCTGAGAACGTATAGGACATTGGAATAAAGTAGTATCCAGTTCTTACGTAAATTATAACCAAATTCAATTAGGAGCAAATTCACCTGTAGATTAATTTGTTTAGCTCGTGCTCGTGTAATTAGTTCAATTGATGTCTTCGGGATGTCCTCATCACCTGGAACTTCCAGCTCGGAGATCAGGCTCCAGTGCGGCTTTGCCTTTGCTATCCTCCGCTCTCACCGGAGGGGGCTCCCGACATACGACCTCAGCAAAGGAAGGTCGCACAGGGGACGGAGGGAAGCTCGATTCCGAGCTTGACGATGGGCTTTTGTCCCGCCAGCGACGCTCGCGCACTGTTAGCCTAGAGACGGAACCGGGGCCAGCAACGACGGACCGATGGGCGGCCCTTCGGGGTGAAGGTGACATGGTTGCTCTAAGGGCAGTAGGGTGGGTGACGAGCCCGGAGTAGGCACCGGCGATCAGAGGGTGGCCATGGGGCCCAAGGTGGGCACCGACCGGGCTGGAGGATGAGGGCACTGCTCAGTTTGGGCGACAAAAGTCACACTTGCCACAATGGTTTGCCGCTTCTTATGTATGAGTAATATGTTGCGTTAGTAGCTCGAGATGCCATTATGCCAAACAAGAACGGACGAAGAAAATGAATATCACCAAGAGATTTATCTGAGCTTGTCAACAATGGAGAACAAACTTTTTTACTCAATGCATCTTGCCGTGGAAGGCTACAGCAGACGATTGAGCTAGCTAGCTTAGTGGAACTAGAGACAACACAACACTAATTGGTTAGTCACTTAGTCTTGTTTACAAGATGAGAATGATACATGACTACAAAAGGTTGCTAACCTAAGAGAGAAGGGCAAAGCTTGATCTCCCTCCTCTCCGGAACGGCGAGCTAATTCTGCTTGGGGTTTGAGTTGCTGTGCGGCAGAGGCCTCATGCTGGCGTTGAACTCCACCTTGGGCTTGGCGTTCGCCGGCATCGTCGTCGTCGCCACCTGATGAGCGCCCTTGACGTCGAAGGTGTTGGTGGCCATGGCCCTGCTGGGTTGCAGCAGCAGTCTCCGGGCCGCAGGACGACGCTGCAACGACGACCATTGCGTTGTAGCAGCAGCAGCAGCAGCAGCATTGTTGTTGTTGCCGTCAACAGACAAGGTCGTCGGTGATGCTGCACTACTCACACCGGTAGTACTGAGCAGGAGAAGATGGAGCATGAAGATGGCAGCGAGGAGCGAGATCAGCACGCCGAGTAAAGCCTTCTTCATGGTGTGGTGCTGTTGCTTGATCAATTCATCAATTGTGAGCGAGCGAGGTGGTAGTGAAGTAATGGATCAGATCGAGGTGGTGTTGGAGTGGGGTGGGCTACTTACCACAGGAGAGTAACGTAGTATGTTTATATATCGTCACGGATAGTACTACCGGTAACATGCGATGCAAGCACAAGCACACTACTTCCACTACTACTTGTCAAGGAACATGCAGAGGACATGTTGCTACGTTTCTCCATATTTTTAGCTGTGGAATATGGGCAAGTGGGTGCGGGAACATGTAACCCTGAGATCATTTTGAAAAAACAAGTGCTGTACTTCTCTTTGACTGGAACATCTCATTTTCTTGAGCTGGTCAGATCTATTACATGCAAACACTCAAACACTCCACTCTAAATTAAGCATATGATCGATAATTCATACATGTATATATTGTACGATTATGATTATGATTATCTTTTCCTTTCCTTTTTGCAAGGTCATTTAATGGCTTTCTGATGGATGATCATGCTCATTTCAGTACAGTAGGAGTCCGGAATTGCGCGATTGCCGACCATGTGATGCTCATCTTTGACTAATATCTGTTCCCGTCCGGCCGTATACACAATTACATATATGGGAGGAGGATTTAGTTTAGTTAAGCTACGCCATGTCATGCATGTGATCAGATCAGACACTCACATTCTCTTTCTAGAGTACATTCAGGATATTTAAGAATCTCAATTTGAACTTTTTTACACATTTGTTTGTGCCTGCAAATACAAAATGCTTCAGATCCAGATCGGGTAGCTAGCTTCGTCGTGGACGGGTACGGCCAACCGGTCACAAACGTATCGTATCCAGATACCATGTTCCTACCTTCGTAACCGCAGCAGCTGTATGGTCTGGACTCTGGAGTAAATTTGGAGTTCGTATCCGATTCAGTACTGCAATTAATCTACTTTCATGGCTGAAAATGGAGATATACATTTCTTGCTAGCTCTACCGAACTCTGTATCTGCGTAGTTCATACAATTTTGAACATACCAAGTGAAAATATCATGATCCAAGTAATGCAGTACTAGCTAACTAAAAGTGCATCTTCAGTCTCCACATGGCAGAGGGTTGGCCATGGACCATCTGTCCCTTAACAAGTCCACAGATTTGACTAACTATTGGCTAAGTTAATAGCCGAGCTCTTTCTTTCATTGCTCCTCTTCAATCATTGCGACCTTCTTGGCCTTTTTGAGTAATTAAGCCCATGGATTAACAACCACTCTCTACAATCCACATGCAACCATGCAAGAGATTAGATCATCTGTCTCTCTAAGTCTGCAGATTTGAACAGCCATTGGCCAAGTTAACTGCCCAGTTGTTTCTTGCTCCTCTTCAATCATTGCAGCTTGTTAACTGCCCAGTTGTTTCTTGCTCCTCTTCAATCATTGCAACATTCTTGGCCCTTCCTCTTGGACCACAATGGTAGATGGCATATAGAACATGGGACATTGGGAGTGGAGTTACTTGTCTACATTTCTTATGCATGTCTCATGCTCTTTGGATGACTGCGAAAGGGGCTCTCTTAACTGAACTGAACTATCTTTGCTCCGTGAACTTCAAATTGAACTGTTTTAAGACATTCTCTGCAAAGCATATAGTGTTTTATCACATAATTCTCCATGCAGTTACAGCAGTAAAAACTTCCAGCAAATATACTGCAAGGAGCTCTTATTGATCAGCAAGAAAATTTGCAGCATGATATATACATTGAACTTGCTGCAAGAATCTTTGAGACAACCAGATTTACAAAACTAAAAATGAAAAGGGAAAAATAAAATATCAGCAGATTCTCAGGTCTCCTGAGGCTTTATAAATTACAAGAAAGAAAACTACACATATTACATAATTCTATCCAAAAAAGCAAAACAGTGACCAATCTACCAGAACCTCTTACTGTGCACCAAGACCAATCTACCAGAACCTCTTACTGTGCAGACTTCAATAAATCTCTCCAACTCCTGCAAGCGAATGCGGTAAAAATAAATTTTCGTTAGTAAGGTGCACGGACTGATCATCAACCAAACTACAGCCTCACACTTTCATATCAACAATGACCGTTTCTTCTATGCCCTGTATTGAATATAATGCATTTGTTTTGTTTGTATTCATGTGGAAAAACCATGATACACACATCTAGTGAAGGATACAGATTTTGAGAGTACTATTAGTCAAACAGAAGAAATGAAATATTACTATAGCAATGAAGGTACTCCACCTTTGGCAAGTATTAAGAGGATAATTTTTTCTAGACAGCGTGTTTATGTTCAGCATATAGTCTAAAAGCAATAGGAGCACAATAATAGCGGTAGATTGGTGTGACAAAAGGGCTACTCTATTTTTTTTGTGTTGCATCAATCTGAAGAATCATCCATGCATTTAGAGTGAACTTAGTGGTGGGTAAATGGCAGCACAAATCTACCTTAGATGCTTGAGTGGAAGCAAGAATCCAAATCGTTTATCGCAATACTTCTGTAGGATCGAAGACAACAATAAGAGGGGGGTTGAATAATTGTTGCCGCTTTTTGGACTCATTCAGCAGTCAAAAAAGATATCAATCACTTGAAAGCGAACCACTTAGTCAATCGCTTAGCTTACGACCGCTCACCCAATCGCTCTATACGACTGCTCACCTGGTCGCTTTGAACGTTGTCGTAAGATTCACAGCACCTATAATCACAACTAATATACGAGCAAAACAAGAACCAGGTTGATTCAAGACTTATCTTTATTGCAAGATCTCTATAGGATTACAAAGTACGCTCACAAGTACCCCTAAAAACCTTCTCGACGAAAACTCTCTCAGAACCGCACTAACACTTTCGCAAAAGCCACCGCAAAGCCACACATTAGCCCTTAGCCTCCCCTGCTTTTGTAGACTAATGTCCAAACCGTGTCTGCCTCAAATACGAACACAAACTCTATCTCTTTCTTAAATCAAGGGATCTGAAACCCTTTCTAACACGGATTTTATTTAATTCTCTATCTCTTCCATGTTACGGACTTATTCGTAAATCTATCAATCTTTTTAGTTATAGACTTCATCCACAACTCCTAATCCAACATGTAACGAAACCTCCAGGACAGCATCTCCTGTATCTTCATCACGCACCATCATTGCTCGTGTCGAAGCCTCCTAGACCACACCGCCCGTAGCTTCTCCACGAATCACCATCTATGATCTTCACATGCTCCAGCATAAGCCCGACCACCTCGCGTGACATCCTCAATTGCCTGGATCTCAAACCTCCTCATCCTAGTTCCAGTTCTCCTCGTCATCGACCATGATCGTTTCCATGCCCACCTACACATGCAAATACCAAAGAAAGTTTTTTCGGCACAAGTTTTCCACAACTTGACCGACATCAACACATACTCGAAACACAACCTTGTCTATCCGTAGACAAGAGCCAAACCATCACCAAATACTAACCAACTCGTCCAAAACCATCAACCAAGTCATCCACGACCGCACATCTCATCGCTATCCAAAAATCAGCCTTAGACAACTCATTACAACCGCTATCTCATCGAGTACTCGAAAACACCAAGTACTCAGGAAATACCATCGCTCCACTCAAAATACTCAGGGATAACAACCATAACTACCGACCACAGAGCCATCGAATACCGCTTACTACGAGTACCAATCGCTACGACTAAGACACCCAATTGCCAAGACCACGACTATCGAGTACTGAGTCCTTCCAACTATTGAGTACTGAGTCCTTTGAGTACTCTTCACCGATTACCACTAGCCAGTCATACCACTGACCTAACACGGATATTCGAAGATAGCAAGAATTGAAGCACTCGTACTGACAATGAAATCTACGAGTAATGATCGTGAAGGCTACAACAACCGATCACAAAGTCTTCGACTTCCGACCACAAAATCTATAACTACCAATCAAAAAGTCTAAGACCACCGACTAGTAAAATCTACGACTATCAAGTACGATCAGTAAAGTCTACGAGTATCGAGTACCGAGCATTAAAGTCCATGACTATTGAATATCGACTAGGAACTGTAGCTATGACCATAAAAAAGTATTGTAGCTACGATCAATTGGCCGGTCGAGATCGAAGCTTACCGATTACTTGCCGTGGTCGAAAAGATGTAGTCGAAGGCTGCCGTGGTCGAAGCCAGACGTGGTCGTAGTTTGACATGGTCAAAGTCAGACATGGTCGAAGTCTATCGTTGTCGAAACCGGACGTGGTCGAAAGCAAATGTGGTCAAAGTCTGCTGACTGGACAAAGCTGTTCGGACCACCGACTACCAAACGTGGTCGATACCTGCTAAAATCCATCTTCCGTAGTCATACTACAGTGATCAAAATTTTACGTGGTCGAAACTTGACATGGCCGATCTTCCGGTCATACCGCCCTGCCGTGGTCGTTCATGCTCGACCGCC
This sequence comes from Dendrocalamus latiflorus, assembly GCA_017311315.1. Taxonomy (NCBI): domain Eukaryota; kingdom Viridiplantae; phylum Streptophyta; class Magnoliopsida; order Poales; family Poaceae; genus Dendrocalamus; species Dendrocalamus latiflorus. The sequence goes on from CM029645.1 coordinate 26,611,934, forward strand.
GTGGTCAAAATACCTGTCTTTGCTTATCTGCTGTAGTCGGCAACCACCCTGAAAGCTTTAGTAAAACAAGTGCATCGACCAGAACTTTCACAAAAGCAAATTCTAATAAAACTAAATAACAATTATTCATTATCACCAACATGCATGACCATCATATGGTCTCACAACTTCTTTTCATCAGGATGGTTGCACTTATTCCTATTAAGATTTTCCCTAGATGGATCACATTCTTCTCCCAAGTCTTAGTGGCCAGTCACACTCACAATGCGTTATACAGTGTATGTGTATCATTACAAAATCTGATCCAAACTAGAATTTAGTATATTGATGATGCTACAGTATTCAGTTGGTAACTCATGACTGAAGGGTTTGTGTGCATTGTATTCACTATATTCAGTATGAGACAGCTTATTTGCAGCTTCAAGCTTACAGCCAATGACGGTGTAGAAAATAGCTGCTACTGGACGGCAGGTAATGACGGCAGGTCCGTTGCAAACTAACCGGGCACTTCCCTGGCTTGATCGAACTTTCCCCAGTCCAAAGGAATGCCCGACGTTTCTTGTCGATTTCTTTGATAGCCCAATCTGGGAAAAAAAGCAAGGTGAGGAGAGGGTAAATCACCATCGAGGTTAAGACTGATTTTACGACAATAAGCCTCCCAGCTCTAGAGAGCAGCCAGGCTTTCCACATGGGCAGAGCAGCCTGAATTTTGTCGATGTACAGCTCAAACTCCCTTCTTCTCAACCTGTTGGGCGCGAGTGGCATGCCGAGGTAGGATATGGGGAAGGAAGCAATGCGACAGGCAAGGACCTCTTTGGCAAAGAGAAGATCATCTTGGGTGCAGCCAATCGGGATTAAGGAGGATTTCTGCAAGTTTGGACGGAGGCCTGAAGCTGCTCCAAATAGCGCCACAATTGCTCTGGTAACGATCACATCCTGGGGGTTTGGATTTATGAAAAGTATCGCATCATCTGCGTAAAAGGAGCAGTTCCTCTGCAGGGTTGGTGTCGTCTTTAAGATTTGAGCTTGTGAAGCAGCAAGGAACAGCTTATTGAGGACCTCCATAGCGATGATGAACAGCAGAGGCGACAAGGGGTCTCCTCGACGAAGTCCTCTACAGTGTTGTAAAGATTTGCCCGGTAAGCCATTGAGCAAAACTTTGGAGGTAGCCGTGGAGAATAGGATTGAGAGCCAATCCCCCCCACCGGCAACCAAAACCCCAGCTATGTCGAATTCATACCTCCAATCTTGTTCATGCAATCATGCCTGCATGAACACCTCTAGCTCTGGTGCATTGGTCAAAACTCAAAAGTATATGAGAAATGTGTGAAAAGCCATGCTTTGATTTTGTTAATCACAGATAAAAAAAGAGGACAATCCAAGGTGCAAAATATTTTGTGAAGCAATGCTATGTCGAATTCATCCTTAGACAACAAAGATGCAAACAAGATATTAATCAAGAACTTCAGGAAAAATCATGATTTGAACATAAATTAAAATAAACCTGCAAGCAACAACCTTAAAGAAATAAAATGGGTTATATACAGAAAATGCACACGTCTACCTTCTCTCTCTTCAGCCTTTTGTTCTCCTCTTCCAGAAGAGACAACTTGTTTTCAAGCTCATTCGTGTAGGCCTAACACAGCCATAAATATGTTACCAATAAGTCTCTAAAAAATAACATGTGCTTAGTGCTTATCTGCACAAAAGTGAAAATATGAAGTGAAGTTATAGTGAAGTCACAATGAAACTAGAACAGATTAATCCTAAAATGAGTCCATCAGGGAAATAAATGGGTTTTTTAGGTGTTTTTCTCTGTCAAATACAAGCAAAATAGTCTATTGTAGTGAGGTCTAATCTAATGAAGATGGGTGGTTGCTTCTGTTATTTACTTATTTTCCAGAGCAACAATCGGTAACTTGTATTTGGATTTCTTACCCAAAAATAGCTTCCGGGAGTTGTGCCATTGGTGTAACTCTTTGGTGTGATGATGTTTTTTGGGCTTACACATATTGCTGCAACCAACATAAGACACTGCTTCCTATGATCCTAGTTGATTAGACCTTGGCTATATATAAGAGCTAATCTGGTTATCCTCTATTGCTAAGTTTCCCAATCCCATAGAGTCTACTTTACAATGCTACACAAGTTTTTAACTTTTTGTAGTCACAACAACAACAAAAAATACACTCTTTGCAGAAGTCTGGGAAAATGTCTTCCAAGTGATCAAGAGAGATAAACATGCTCCAACTACAAGATAAGGCGAAGGAAACAACAGACCTGCTTCCTACCTCTTGAATGTGCAGCTGATTCTCGGTTCTTAATCATCCTTTTCTGCCTCCTATCAACAACCTTGTATACCACATCCTCTGAGGACTTTCGCTTACGACTGGGAGTTTGAAGATCAGACAATGCTACTGATGGTGAAATACTCATCTGACCATCCGGGTAAATGGCATCCATTGTTGAGGGGATTTCTATACTTAGCGGCTGTGCAATTGACTGGTTTATGGTATATAAGCATCGATTGCCCCGGTACCTTGTGGGAAATCCTGCACCCCAGTCATCAAATCGGCACATTCTCCATTTCCCACATGGCCAATTAGCTCATTAGCATCCTCCTGATATTGCTCAGCAACTATCCCTGCCCTCTGCAAGAAGTCCTCAAGTGTTATCTCCCCAAGCGTCAGCTGCATGTCGCAACCTGAATTTTTCTCGTCATCACTGCTCTCCCGGTCCTGCTGGATATCCCTCCAGACTTCGTCCACTGTCTTCTTGCTCAATGCTGGGTGCATGGTAATGCTGCTGCCCTGACGCTTCAGACCAGAAACTGACGTGCTCCGACCGCCTGAATTCCCAACACCATTTGGTAATGGCAGGTTCATGTCAAGCAAGTAGCAAGTAGTTATCACTGAGTAGCAAGTTTTTACTAGCAAAGTATCACATAGATGATATGGCCTAGTAAAGCAAGTAGTAGCTACACGTAGTAAGCCACAATTATAACATCTCACACGGTCCAAAATCAAGAACTATCCATAGCCAAGTACACTAGTTCGTTAAAAATGGATATCACCTAAGTTGTGATTCTAAAATCGTCCGGAGGAAGCCCGGCGCTAAGTCGTCCAAGAAAAGGGCATCGAGAAAGTTAAAGGTTAAAATCAACAATTTTAGTTCAACATGAAAGGGTTGTTTTGGAATAGCAGAGGTCTTCGTGACTTGGCTAAATCCAGATTTCTTTATAGCACGGCAAGAGAGCAGAACTTAGACTTTATTGCTCTTTTGGAAACCGGGAAGAGAGAATTTTCTCCAGCTAAGCTTGATAGGTTGTGCGGTGGTAGGAATTTTCTGTGGCATTGGACTGTTCCTCATGGTAGGTCTGGAGGTATCCTCTTAGGGGTAAACCTGGACGTCTTTGATATAGGAAGTATAGATGATGGTGATTTTTTCATAAAATTCCATCTTAGAAACAAAAGTGACAGTTTTCAGTGGTTTTTAGTGGCGGTCTATGGTGCAGCACAACCAGAATTTAAAGAGGTGTTTCTCACTGAGTTGGTGCAGACCTGTAGGAAAATCTCCTTGCCTTTGTTAATAGGTGGGGATTTTAACATTATTAGGAATTCAAGTGAAAAGAATAATGACAAATTTGATGAGCGTTGGCCCTTCCTATTCAACGCCATCATAGATGGGTTGGATTTAAGGGAGATCGAGATGTCGGGTCGTAAATATACTTGGGCTAATGCTAGGAATGTGCCAACTTTTGAAAAGCTTGATAGAGTCTTAGCTAACTTTGAGTGGGAGCAAAAATTCCCTCTAGTCACGGTTGATGCCTTGAACAGAGAGATTTCTGATCACACGCCTTTGCTCTTGTGTACTGGTGATAGAAGTCATTTGGAGGGGCAACCTTTGTTTAAATTTGAACTAGGGTGGTTTTTGCATGAGGGCTTCTTTGACGCTGTGGCTAAGGTTTGGAAAAATGAGGACAAAGGATCAACTTCTTTGCAAAAGTGGCAGAATAAGATTAGAAGGTTGAGGCAATTCTTGAGAGGTTGGGATAAGAATTTGAAAGGGATTTTTAAGAAAGAGAAACAAGAATTGTTTAGAATTGCTGGAGAGCTTGATAAGAAAGCTGAATCTCAGCTTCTTAGTCAACAGGAAGTCGATCTTTGGCAAAGGGTTAAAGAAAGAATTGCCCAGCTCCTTAGGGAAGAAGAGATTAGGTGGTTCCAAAGGGCAAAGACCAAAAAGTTGCTGGAAGGAGATAATAACACAAAGTACTTCCAAATGGTGGCTAACGGCAAAAGAAGAAAAACAAAAATATTTCGGCTAGAACAGGAAGAAGGAATTATTGAGGGCCAGGAAAATCTAAAGAACTTCATTACAAAATATTATAAAAAGCTATTTGGATCAGCGCAGAGAAATGATTTTTCTCTTGATGAGTCTCGAATAGAGGATATCCCTCAAGTTAATGAGATGGAAAATGGCCTGTTGACCGAAGACTTCACGGAAAAAGAAGTAAGGGAAGCCATTTTTCAAATGAAGCATAATAAGGCGCCAGGGCCGGATGGGTTCCCTGTGGAATTTTTCCAAGTATTTTGGAGTCTCATTAAAGATGACCTAATGGCCATGTTTAGAGATTTTTATCTGGGCAAATTACCCCTTTTTAGCCTTAATTTTGGTACCATCGCCTTAATATCGAAACAGAAAGAGGTAAAACAGATACAGCAGTATAGACCAATTTGTATGCTCAATGTTAGCTTTAAGATCTTTACGAAAGTTCTAGCGAATAGACTGACAGGAGTTGCTAACAAAATGGTGAGACCTTCGCAAACGGCCTTTTTGCCAGGAAGGAATATTCTGGAAGGGGTTGTGGTGTTACATGAGACAATACATGAATTACATAAAAAGAAACAAGATGGCATAATTTTAAAACTAGATTTTGAGAAGGCGTATGACAAGGTAAGCTGGTCCTTTTTGCAGCAAACTTTGAATATGAAAGGCTTCTCTCCAGTCTGGTGTAAGTGGATTGAGTCAGTTGTTAGTCGAGGAAGTGTAGGAGTTAAAGTAAATGATGAAGTAGGTCATTATTTTCAGACTAGGAAAGGGCTTAGGCAAGGAGATCCTCTCTCGCCTATTCTTTTTAACCTAGTAGCTGATATGCTGGCAATCCTAGTTTCCAGGGCTAAAAACAGCGGCCAATTCAAGGGTCTGGTGCCAAATCTGGTTGACGATGGCCTTTCTATTCTGCAATATGCAGATGACACTATCCTCTTTATGGAAAATGATGTTGAGGGGGCTAGGAACCTAAAGTTGGTACTAGGTGCCTTTGAAAAGTTATCGGGCCTGAAAATCAATTTTCATAAGAGTGAACTATTCTGCTTCGGATCAGCTAGGGAACGGAGTCAAGAGTTCGTAGAGCTTTTTGGGTGCAAGGAAGGTAACCTTCCTTTCCGGTACCTAGGAATTCCAATGCATCTTCGTAAGTTGTCAAATAAGGACTGGAACTTAGTTGAAGAACGTTTTCAGAAGAAGCTTTGTAGCTGGAAAGGCAAGTTGTTATCATCTGGTGGAAGGTTGGTGTTGATTAACTCGGTTTTATCTAGTCTTCCTATGTTTATGATGTCCTTTTTTGCTATTCCTAAAGGAGTACTGAAAAGGTTGGATTACTATCGATCCAGGTTTTTCTGGCAATGTGAAGACCATAAGAAGAAATATAGATTAGCTAAGTGGAATATACTCTGCAAACCAAGAAGCATGGGAGGTTTGGGCATTTTGAATTTGGAAACTCAAAATTCTTGTCTTCTTGCTAAATGGCTTTTCAAGCTTCTGAACGAAGAGGGCCTTTGGCAAGACGTTTTAAAAAAGAAATATCTGAAAAACAAATGCTTGTCTCAAGTAGTAAGACAGCCAAGTGATTCCCAATTTTGGGCAGGGCTTATGGATGTTAAAGATCTGTTGCTTGAAAAGGGGAGATTTAAAGTTAATAGTGGAAACCAAACTAGATTTTGGGAAGATCTTTGGATTGGGCAGGAACCTCTAATGTTAAAATACCCCGCTTTGTACAGAATTGTAAGAAGAAAGAGTGCTACCGTAGCTAATGTGCTAAGTTCGTCCCCTTTGAACGTGTCGTTTAGGAGGGCGTTAATTGGAGAAAAGTTGGAGGATTGGCTTAGTCTTGTATCCTTAGTTGTGCCCATATCTTTAAATGTTAATAAGGATGAGTTTATTTGGTTATTAAAGAAGGATGGTACCTTTTCAACTCAGTCTTTGTATAGAAATATCATGGAGAATGAAAGAATTCCTGGGAAAATTATGTTCTGGAAGGCCAAGTTGCCTTTAAAGATAAAATTTTTTCTTTGGTACTTAAAGAGAGGGGTAGTTCTAACGAAAGACAACCTGAAAAAGAGGGGTTGGAAGGGGGACACCAAGTGTAGCTTCTGTGGGTTAGAGGAAACAGTGCAGCATCTCTTTTTTGATTGTCATATTGCAAGATTCCTGTGGACTGTTTTGTCCATTACTTTTAATATTCAATCTCCAGATGATACTGTCCACTTGTTTGGTTCTTGGGTAAAGAGTTTTGCTCCAAATTTTAGAAACCAAGTAATAGTGGGAGTGGCCGCGATGTGCTGGGCTTTATGGTTGAGTAGAAATGATGCTGTGTTTAACAGATCATGTACTAATTCTTTCCTGCAGGTAATTTTCAGGGAGACGTACTGGATCAGGTTTTGGTCTCAATTGTCTAAAGAGGAAGAGAGAGTGATGCTAAAGGAAGGGTGCAGGCGCTTGGAAAGTTTGGTGATCGAAGTCTTTGGGAAGGTGGGTTGGAGTTACCAAAGAAGGATAGAGAACTAAGTTTTCATTGTCTTTTGTTGTGGATCATTGTGGATCTTTTGGACCTGTTTGTGTTCCGCCCAATGGGGTTTGGTCTAAGTACCTTTTGGTTGTAATGAACGGTTGTACTCATTCGTTTGTGGATGGGGAGGCCGGAATGCTTTTATTCCTTAATCTAAAAAAAAGTACACTAGTTCGTTTAACTTAATTACATCACATGACAAGTTCAAAACACAAGTCTTGTCTAGCAACAGTTAGTAGCGGGCCATCTCTAAACATGTTTCAGGGGAGCTCAACGTCGGTCATTACCTCATTCTACAAAAAAATATCAAGTGAAATAAATCATTAGCAGCATGAACTACAAAAAAGAAGCAGCATTGTTATTTAAGGGTGAAGAACAAACCATGTGTTGCATCTTATTCCTGCTTCAGTATTCTACTACATAGCCAAATCAAAGGAACAACTAAGAAATAAGAATAAATATGAGCTTTTAAGAATTTAAAACTGCAATGATGTTTTTTAAAGGAAACAATTGATCCCTGGGGTATGAGGTTTCTTATCCAGATGATGTTTTAGCTAATCCATTGAAGGTTCGGATGCGTTATGGCCTATGGGCATCCTGATGTATTTGATCGCCTTTGGTTTGTGACTTGGGGTGGTATAAGTAAAGCGTCCAGAGTAACATGAACAAGCTAAGGTTTCCAGTGGCAATGGTGAGCAGACCCTAAGTACTATAATATAGTCCTTACAAATGGGACATTAAAAAATGCAAAGCATATTTGACATAAAAGAATTTGCTATGTCGTTTGTATCATTCTTTTACAAGCCAAACCAGGGGCGGATCTAGCGGTGGGGCGGGCGGGGCTCGAGCCCCCCCTACCGCTACCGGACCCTTGGAGCCCCCCTGGAGCCCCCCCTAAATTTTTAGCCATGGATGTATAATGTAGAAGGGGCTGAGGTCGAGCTGAAGGTACTTCAGCCCCTCCAAAAAAATTTCCTGGATCCGCCACTGAGCCAAACAATATACAGATTTGAGAATAACCTACAAATCGACACAGCTACGGCCTGCAAGGTACTAGGTGGTTCAGTTATCTTAACAAACTAGCAGATAAGGCTGAAGCATGGTGCTATACAATTGAAATAGACTGAACTCTATGATAATCAAGTGTCTGTTTTAAAAAATCACTTGCAAATGCCAGTATCTTGGCATTATTGAACCATCATTAATCTCTGCATGTCGCTGTGGATCAAAGCTGGCTCACTGGAGCTAAAATTTAAGTATCTGCACATGATTTACTACTGTATAGTATTGTTTTCTATACAGGTTCCCTTTCAGTTTTTCTAAAAGGTTCTCATCAATACAATCAAACCATTTTTAGGCAGGTTACAAAAGGCATGTTAACTGCTTACCACATCAAGTAACGAGATCAATCTCAAACCAATGGACGGTTTTACTTATTTGAAATCCACAATGTCCTAGCTCACAGAAATTGGATGGTTGGACAGATCCATAGTTTGGTCATATAAGAAACAATTTGCATAATATTAATATGTTAGCAGAACATAACTTGCTGATAGCTTGAAGCACAAATAATATCCTATTAAGTGGTGAATACCACCAGTACGACTTGGTGTCAGTTTAACACTATCAGTCTATAATAAAAGATAGAATCCTGCATGAACTGGACATTTATTCTATCTACAGATTTCATTACAAAGCTTAGTATATACTCTCTACCATGTTCTTGCTATTCAATAGTATATTTGGGTGAGTGAAATGTTAAACTGGCAAAAGAAAAATAAAGAGTACCATACTGGGTGCTAAAACTCAAGAAATAATTCTGACAGAGCTGATCGTAAGTAGTCTTTAATTAGTGAAACACATGAAAATTCTGAACAGTTACACTATCTTCACTCTACAACCAAAGCACAACAAGGTTAGTCCAAAGGTTATTGAATATTTAACCATGCAAACAAATAAATCATAATATACCTTTGTGCATGCAAATGATACCAATGTAGTAAAATACCAGCCTCAAGTATTTAATAATGCTCAGACATCACTAGATAATAACTTCATGGGATCCCTGACTTCATTGTACAGAATACGGACTACCAAGTCAATACACACTACACTATCATACACATCACAAATCGAACTACTAATATTTTGCAGCACAATATATTACATGAGCAATGGAAAAACAACAACACAATGACATGATAGGCAAATAAGCTTCTGCACTTAACATAGCAAAGTGAATTCCAAAAGGGCATGCAACCAAATATGAAAGCTGAACACTTTAATGCTTTCTCGGCTGCTTACAACTTACAAGGAAATCCAGACATCTAAATTGACCCCAAAAGATCATGTCACAAAGTCACCAGGCTATGAAATGGCACATTAGCACTGCAATTGACATACATCATATCCAATCTCAATCTGAGATCATTACACTTTTTTCATGAACCATCACACCTGAATCATCAGGAGACACCCAAATGCCAACTAGGCTGACTCATGGAGAGCATAAACAGTTCATCTTCAAGTGGTAGCTCCACATGTTCACCCAGTCTCCCACACCAAGTGCTAAAGTCGGCTACTAATGGTTAAATATTCAATAACTTTTGTTCTAGTGGCCACTAACTTGATTATCTATTCACATGCAAGAAAAAGATAACCAATCATAACAATTACCGAAAAATGCCAAATCCTTACATCTTCTGTTGAATACACTAGTAGTATGATTATAAGTTCTGACAATACTCCTCTTGTTAACACTACAGGACCCTAACTGAAGATCATAAGTTCTAAAAATTGGTGCTGAACTAAGAAGACAAGCACGAATCCAACTAACATTGCCAGATCGGCCACACCTAAGCATGAATCCAACTAACAAAGTAACAATTGGTGTTGGACTAAGAAGACAAACCACAACCCACAGTGACAGAACATTAACATTGCCAGATCGGCCACACCCAAGCACGAATCCAAATATATTACCATGCGATTTTAGGTACAGATGTGAGAGGGGAGAAGGGAGAGGAAGAGGCCGGCCTTGGGTGCTCACCTTTGTGTCACTGGATGTGTCCAGGGGATTGGAGAAGAAGCCAAGAAGGCGTGGCGGCGCCGATCCGTGGGGGAGGAGAGATGGGCAGCGGAGACGCCGGTCTGTGGAGGCGGAGGCAGCGCCGGGCTGTGGGGAAGGAGAGGCGGGTGGCACCGGTTTGTGGGGGCGGAGAGGCGGGCGGTGGCGGTGCCATTTTACGGGGGCGGAGAGGTGGGTGGCGGTGGTGCCGCTGCTGTTCCGTGTGGCGGTGGGGGAGGAGGAACGAACGGAAGGAGTAGTCAAGGAGAGAATCGAAGCCACTCGAGAATCTGTTTTCGTATCTGACAACAAATATCCTGCTCCGTTCCGAATCCGACAAACCCTTGGATATCAAAAAGAGTACAGTCCATTACTGGTCCTTAAACTTTTTATGTTGTATCATTCTAGTCCATAGATTTTCAAAGTGTGTCATCCCGGTCCTTAAACTTTCAAAGTGTGGTAATTTCTTTTGAAAGTCTATGGACCGGGATGACACAGCATAAAAAGTTCACTGCTACAACTACATAGGATATTGCCACACTTTGAAAGTTTAAGGACCGGGATGACACACTTTGAAAGTCTATGGACCGGGATGACACAGCATAAAAAGTTTAAGGACCGATAATGGACTTTACTCTATCAAAAATATGCTCTAAAATATATCTAAATTAAAACAGCCAAACGATTAGTTAGAAAATATCCGCTCTATTTGCACCCCCTACTAGATGCTGCTGATCTATTGTTCTCACCGATCATAGCCTTCTTCTTTTTTGGCATTTTTACACCTTTGACTTCAGCTTGTTCATCTATTCTACATCGATTTCTTAACAGCTATAATAGATTGTTAGACCATATGACTCGGTCTAGGATATTTTGGTGATGAATAATTGACAATGATTGATTTGTGATGATGAATAATTGGTAATTTTATTTAGCATTGTTATGTGAGTCATGTGCGTGTGTGCGTGGACTAATATCGGTCAAGTTGGTTAGAACTTGTGCTGGAAGAATATTCTTTGGTCTTTGCATGTGCAGGTTAGGCGTGGAGACGGTCATGGTCAGTGACGAGGAAGATCGGGACTAGGAGGGGAAAATCTGAGGTCCAGACAGTTGAGGATGTCACGAGGTAGTCAGGCTCACGCTGGAGCGCATAGAGATCAAAGGTGGATGATGCATGGAGAAGCTACGGGAGGTGCGGTTCTGGAGGCTTCGACACGTAATGAGTTGGAGAAGTTGGAATTTTGAAAAACTCGTGTTAGGAAGGGTTTTGAGTCCCTTGAATAGTAATGGGGCAAAAGCTTGGTTGAGGTAAAAATGCCCAATTAGAGGGGTTGAATTAGGGTTAATTATGGCTGCAACTTAAAGTCGGTTTCAGACGTATGGCCGGATGGATGTATAAAAGGATGGGCGGCGTGCGTAGGGACGTGGCCGAGGAAACGGGAAAAATACGGCGCGTGAGAACGGGACGTGAGATTGGAACAAAAGAAAAAAGACAGTGCGAGGCGACAGAGGAGATATCGACGGAAAAAGAAAACACTCAGGGAAGAGTGTACAGTGCTGGTGGATAATCCATGTGAATAGTGCTCGCAATTTTTCAATAAGGTTTGTAAATTTTTTAATTCGCATATATTATCTTTTTTCCTGATTTTTTGATTCCTAGGGTTTCTCCATGCTTTGATATATGTTTAGATATTTTTCTTGCTTACATACATGAATCAGTTTTAATTAAAAATCGATTGGAAGAGTGAACGAAAACGCGCACTTTCAGCAACCCAGTCGCTACAGTAACTGCTACAGTATCCGCCACAGTATTTTGCTACATTAATCGGTGTGGTACTGCTATAGTATTCGCTACATTTTCATCTACAGTACTGCTACAGTAAAATCAGAAAAAAAATCTGTTTTTTTGTTATTCCTTTTTTTTTGCAGATTAAACAATTAAAAGTCAGAAAATTTAAGAAAAAGTTTCCGCTGGGGATTTCAATCATTTACCACCTTTGATTACTATCGATGAACCTATGTAGATCCATGGTGATCATGTGCCGTGACCATGGGTGTCTGTGTACGTGGCACTGGGCACAACGCAAGGGCCAATCCGTGCTTCGACGTAGGCAAGCGACGCGCACGGATGACGCGCCGTGGACTCTCTCCATTCGCAGGGATGACACGTTCTTGTGAGCCAAAACTGCAGCACGTGCCTTTCCTCGTCACCTCAGAACCTATTACTACCAACCCAGCGGCAGCAATAGTAGTTAGCTGGTGCCTGCTGCCCATCCTGCCCTCCTACCAACCCAGAACTAGAAGACACCACAGGGGCAATTCTGTCCTCTCACTCGCACGCACACCCCGACCCCCGTGACAGACCCAGCTACCTTACCTCTATAAAATCAATATCACGTACGCTCCATATTGTTCCACTGCCATTGTGTATGCCAGATTCAAGATCGATACTGGTATAGACACTGGCGGTTGATCGAGCTGAGCAATACTGATCGACACCGTTAAGTTAATGGAGAAGAGGCGGCCGGAAGAGGAGAACAAGGCTCCACTCTTGGAGCCTAGGCCGGCGGCGGCCGATGGTAAACTAGGTCGGAGTCAGCAGCTGATTGCTAATGGCGGAGCAGTGCCCGGAGGAGGAGAGGAGGCTGGAGGGTTGGGGCGGCGCGTGTGGGAGGAGAACAAGAAGCTCTGGGTGGTGGCGGGGCCGTCCATCTTCGCGCGCTTCTCGTCGTTCGGCGTCACCGTCATCAGCCAGGCCTTCATCGGCCACATCGGACCCACCGAGCTCGCCGCCTACGCCCTCGTCTCCACCGTCCTTATGCGATTCAGCAACGGAATACTGGTACGCATGCACTAATCTCTCTAATTAACCTCTACCACCTGCTGCTAATATTAATTCCTTCTGCCGGCCTGTTATTTCGTGTGTGTAGCTTCATGTCGCTGATAATATAATCTCGTCACAATTGCCATGGACGAACCTACCAAATTAATTAGCATCTTATCATAAACTCAATTAATTTGTACTTGTCTCATGCATTACCTGGATTTGTGCGCCTAGCTTGATCTGACAGAACCAGTACGACCGGTACTGATCGAGTAAAAGACCTTAGCTGCCTTGTGCGTAACAACCAAACAAAGTTCGCCCCTGCTAATTTGTCGAGTAAGAACACAATCTTAATTTCTAGCTACAATCAGCTTACTTTGTGATTGCTGATGTGACACACGGATGCATGCATATTCCTGTTAGATAAGATGTCGCGATAGCTAGTATGTCTGATTTAAAACAGCTATTATTATGTCCAATAAGACGTTGGTTAGTAAGACTTAAGATGCCCAAGGATGACATAATAGTAAAAAAGAAGCAGCATGTACCTGTGCATTACTATACACCTAAAATATTATATTGGGAGGGGCAGCTACAGCTCCTTGTATATATATATGTCGACCATTGATCATTAAGCCAACCACTCCACCTCCTCACCCCTTTTTAAGGAGGAAGAACACGCATTCTCGATCGATCGTGGTCCATGGCTGATGGCTCCATGCTCGATGGGGATCGTTTTTCCCTCATGTTCTCGGCAAACAAAAGTTGAGTTTGATCTTGACTTGTACCGGGGAACCAAAGCAGCTACCATGGCCCTATTCCAAAGTGCTCCGGTTTTTTTTACTGAAATAGCACTGCAGTAGCTGTTAGCTTTTCTGAGATATTTAGTTAAAAAAATTTTAAAAAAAGAAAAACACTATTATGTCCCACGGATAATGTAAAAAAAGAAAAATATCACGTTAAGAAGCCGATATATTTCAAATAATTCTTAATTTTTAGAAGTCCGTAGCCATCGCAGTTTAGAACAGGGCCTATGACTATGAGGAGAGAGGAAGTAATCACCGTGCAAGCCTTCACGTGCAAGGTGATGCATGGTATAATCACCGGGTATCTTCTTGTCGGTCTTTAAAAACCGTTTTTCACTTTTTTTTATAACCACACGTGAGTTATTATAAAAACCACACGGGTATTTTATAATAACTGTTTTTGCAAGGTGATGCATGGTATAATCACTGGGTATCTTCTTGTCAGTCTTTAAAAACTGTTTTACTGTTGGATCGAAGTCGGTGACAGAGGGGGGGGGGTGAATGTCGTCTTTTAATGCTGGCTGAAAGAATATATGTTGGCCAAATGGCCTAAAGAAGATATTCAGACCAAGGCAAAAAAAATTCTCAAGATCTCACATCAACTTGAACCAAAAAGGAAAATGAGAGCAGAACAGAGAACAAATCAAACAGAAGCAAAGAAAATCACAGAGAGAGCATCTCAAACACAAACATTCTCATATTGAAATAGAGGAAGAGAGATGACACGATTACATATGAGGGATTTTCTCAGCTCATCTCTCTCTCAATCTCACACTAGCTAAGTCTTCATACGCCTGAAGAGCATAGAGAGAAACTCTCTCTTTCTTTCTTTCTCAATAAGCAAAGACTAGAAGTAAACCCTAATCCATCTCATACCAACAAGGAGAGACACAAACATAGAACTATCACACCCACTCTCACAAATTCAGCACAACCTCTCCCTCTCCTTTTATAGCCTCCCACTAATGGGTTTGCACATGCTTTACTCATTAGGTCACCACCTACTCGATGCTTTATCCAAACCCACTTCCTTTAGTGCAGCTTTACGTTTTTACCGAAACGCCCCTCGCGCACCTTCCAGGAAGTTTCCTCCTTTCTTGCCTTGCAAGCCTCGCAGCCACCTCGAGCCCTCGCCGTCTTCGACACCTCCCGACCGTTCTGACCTCAGCGCCACCTGCGCCTAGTCCGGTCCACCGTGTCTCGCCACGACTCCGTCTCGATGTCCTGTAGCCATCACAGACAAGAAACAAATCACATAGCACCGCTCGACATATTGTAACCATACAATAGCATCAGACGAAATATTTAAAGCCCAAACCGATCGAAACAAAAAATAAACGACGTAAGCATGTTCGACAAGGTCCGACCGACACCGATTGCACCGCGCAACGACATGGTTCGAACCACACAAACCAAACTCGACTTTACTAAACCGATGTCAATTACTCATCACACAACCGGGGTCACCTCCATATGGTCCATCATTTACATTTGGTCAAAACCATACGTGAGGTACTATTACTTCATATTCTCTCACACCAATAGCTCAAAAGACCGTCCACTGCATCGTCAAGTCATGCCTTCCCATAATGCACGGTGGCATAGGGTAAGAGCCAACTTAGCACTACTATGTTTCTACTACCAACGCTGAAAGTATATATTCTGGGCCAGCATAATCTGGACCATTACTGTTCACGCGTTCCACAACCTGCCTGCTTGCGAGCTGCCTCTGCCGCGCAGTGCGATCCCAAGAGTTCAGAGCATCCCACTTCTCACTCACTATTCTCATCAGAAAACAGTATCTAGAAACGACAACAGCTGGAAATTTTGTGTCACGCTACTCGATACTAGCTTATATCTTGCGAATTTATCTATCCATATTACACTCTGGAAGCTTAATTGTATTGTCGTAAACTGCATCCGCAGCTTGGCATGGCGAGCGCGCTGGAGACGCTGTGCGGGCAGTCATACGGAGCGAAGCAGTACCACATGCTGGGCATCTACCTGCAGCGCTCATGGATCATCCTCTTCGCCTGCGCCGTCGCCCTCCTCCCCGTCTACCTCTTCACCACGCCGCTGCTCGTCTTCCTCGGCCAGGACCCCGACATCTCCGCCGTGGCCGGCACCATCTCGCTCTGGTACATCCCCGTCATGTTCTCCTACGTCTGGGCCTTCACGCTCCAGATGTACCTGCAGGCGCAGAGCAGGAACATCATCATCACCTACCTCGCCCTCCTCAACCTCGGCCTCCACCTCTTCCTGTCATGGCTCATGACCGTCAAGTTCCACCTCGGCCTCGCCGGGGTCATGGGCTCAATGGTCATCGCCATGTGGATCCCCGTCTTTGGCCAGCTCGCCTTTGTCTTCTTTGGAGGTTGCCCTCTCACATGGACGGGGTTCTCCTCCGCCGCGTTCACCGACCTCGGCGCCATTGTCAAGCTCTCCCTGTCCTCTGGTGTCATGCTCTGGTAAGAACAAACAACTTCCTGAGTTTTGAGTATATATATATGCAGTTTCTGAAAACAACTTTGTTGATAACAAAATATTGACCAAGTGCTCTCCTACATTTTATAATTTGCTGGTGTTTTCAAGATTTTGAATGCACCTATAACATATGTGTTTTTCCCCTGTTCTCCTTTTCAGTTTGGAATTGTGGTACAACACCATATTGGTGCTCCTCACCGGGTATATGAAGAATGCAGAGATTGCACTTGACGCTCTTTCAATATGGTAATACATACTAGTTTACGTTACAGTTCGCTTAGTCATTGTTCTTGACATTTATTCCGTATGCTTTGGTTTCCACTCTGGATTTCTGTTAGTTCAGAGAACAAGAGCTAGTTGCCAGTGTATATATGTCATTGTATTGTTCCTTTTGTGGTTGCATATAATCTAATCATTATGGTTTCTATCTGTGAAATGTGCAGCCTTAATATCAATGGTTGGGAGATGATGATTTCTATAGGCTTTTTGTCAGCAACAGGGTAACTTTTTGGTCTTTACCTTGTTATTGGTTAGCTGATCCTGTCATGGAGCCATTTTTCAGAATTTTGATGACAATGCCTATGTGTGTTATAGAGTGCGTGTGGCAAATGAGCTTGGAGCTGGGAGTGCAAGAAGGGCCAAGTTTGCCATCTTCAATGTGGTCATCACTTCTTTCTCAATTGGATCTGTGCTATTCATGCTCTTCCTTTCCTTCCGTGGAAGCCTTGCCTACATATTCACTGAGAGTCGAGCAGTAGCTGCTGCAGTTGCTGACCTTTCACCTCTTCTGGCCTTCTCCATTTTGTTGAACAGTGTTCAACCAGTGCTATCAGGTCTGCTTCAGCGTTTCAATGAATGTTAAACACATATATACTACAATCGTTTTGTTTGATTTATTGAAACTACAACCTTGTTTGATTACCTGTAGGTGTTGCTGTTGGTGCGGGTTGGCAAAGTGTAGTTGCCTATGTTAACATTACAACATATTACTTGATTGGCATCCCTCTTGGAGCAGTACTAGGTTATGTTTTTGGATTGCATGTAAAGGTAAGATAATTAATCTAGACGATATTTTTGTATCAGTCAATTTGTTACTAAAGCTATTACCTCTGAGCATCTTGGCTATAAGTTGCGGTCCTAACTCTCCTTGATTGTTGCTTCAGGGCATTTGGATTGGGATGCTGCTCGGAACACTGGTCCAAACTGTTGTACTTCTGTTCATAACACTTAGGACTGACTGGCAAAAACAGGTTAGCTCGATTGACTGTTTGCTCATTACTGTACTCAACTTTGTTACATATAGTATTAATCGGATCGATCTAAAGAAAGAGTCTCCATCAGATAACTTATATTGACTGCTGGAAGAGTATATGAGATATTCAATTATGTTTTCTACTCTTTTTTTTTTCAGGTAGAGATTGCTCAAGAGAGATTGAAGAGATGGTACATGGATGGGGACAGAAGATTGCAAGGTTCTAGGGGAAATCCATGAGTGCCTTAAAGCTCTGGCACTCGTGACGCATTAGCCCTTCAAAGTGGGACTTGTATGCTGTGCTCGGAGCTTGAGATCCTTTGGCGGATATATACAATGTTTTTCACCATCTCAAGAATGAACTGACGGAACTTGAGCATATGCTGATGATGGTTTTTGGATGTGAACTGTGTTGGTGGTGCTCCTAAAGCCCGAGCAAACAACGTGATCGCCAGCGAAAGTAATTTCTCCACCGTGTTACTAAAGGAACACTTATTTGCTATATTTTCTGCCACCACCTAAGGGTATGTGTTAGAAATAATCTTACTTAGAGTTTAATACGTATTAGAGTCCGTCTTCGTGTGTAATTCAAGTTGAAGTTGTGTTCAACTTGAAGTCCAAATACATATACTAGTATGAGATTATTAGTCTATGTATTGAGGGGGGCTTGTAGCAAGTTTTGTAAGAAAAGCAAGAAAAAGAGGAGCAAATAAAATAATAGAGAAATTCAGAAATTATCCTATATTCTCTCCGATTATTTGCAATGTGTGCGTTTTCTCCTGGGAATAAAGTTTTATCAGTATGTGTGTGAGCACATCACATGTTCGCTCACTGCTAGTTTTGGCGTAGCTATTGTGTTTTGTTCTGAATTAACATTGCCATAAGAGAGTGCTGCTGCTACGTGCTACTAAGTACTACCGGTTGTGATTTGGGAAAATGCCGTGCACATGTATAATTGTAGCCGTTTTGGGTTCTCGTCTTCTATATACGTTGAGTGAAAGAAATGAAACCAGTGATGGTTGGGCACTGGTGTGCTGTTGTCGGATGAGAATAGATTAAGTTGCCGCAGGACATGACATGCATGATGATGATACTGTTAAGAAATCTGGGCCTGGGCCGGCAGCCCAGGGTCCATGGTGGGCACCTCATTGTAGTCTATAAATAGAGAGTCATACCTCCTTATTATGTACACATGAATGAAAGCAATAAAGAAAGACCGGGAGTTCTCTCTATCTCTCTGTGTGTTCAATCTATTATTCTGTGATTCTGTGATTGATTCGTTGTTGTTCTAAACAGAGGAATCGCTCGGACTGGTCGCCAGCGACGGTTCCTCAACACGTTATCAGCACGACTTCGCTCCGGTGAACGAGGTAATCATCGAAGCACAGATTGAATTTCTAGATCGCTTTTGAATCTGTATTTTTTTCGCGTTCTAGATTGAATCTCTACGGTGCAAATCCGCCCTGATCTACCGCGAGCAGACTTGAAGTCGCCGGCACAATGCCGATCGGTAGATTGTGAAACGGGATAGATGTTGATTGCACTGTAGATTAGAAACGATGCAAATCCGCCCTAATCTACCGCGAGCAGATCTGAAATCGCCGGCACAATGTCGATCGGTAGATTGCGAAAACGGGGTAGATGTTGATTGCATCATAGATTAGAAATTTTGCATGGTGTTGATCCTGCATGATCATCCCTACCCTATTTTGGAGTGTGCTGAGAGCACTCGTAGTGGTTGGGCACTGGTGTGCTGTTGTCGGATGAGAATAGATTAAGTTGCCGCAGGACATGACATGCATGATGATGAATGGGGCTTCCCTATTCTCCTCTCCTTATTCCCCTCCCTATTCCCTCAATCTAAACCACTCACATTTCATCCAATAGCTAGTTATTTTTTTATATTTTCACCATTTGCCCATCCATCATAAATAATAAAAAAATACAGAAAAAATAAAATTTATTTTTTATTATAATTTTTTAAAAATAAAATTATAATTTCTGTAAGAAAATTATAATAAAAAATAAATTTTATTTTGTCTGTATTTTTTTATTATTTATGATGGATGGGAAAATGGTGAAAATATAAAAAAAACTAGCCATTGAATGAGATTTGAGTGGTTTAGATTGAGGGAATAGGAAGATGGGGATAGGGAAGCCCCATTCCATGATGATACGACTCAACAGCTGCACGAGAACAGAGTAGAGGCAGATTGTGCAAAGCAAAATCAATGCGAGATTAGAAGACACGAGAGAGGAGATGAGGCGAACCACCGTAGGCGGATGGGGCAGCATCCCTCCCATCCCCATGGCTCCGCATCGCCTCCGCTATCCTGTAGGTTAGAAGGGGGGGGGGCAAGGAAGCCGAATGCAGCTTCTCAGTTTTTTCATACGTGTCAACATCTTATCTATTTTATTTTACATTTTGTGGGGTTTGCAACAGTATTTACCTTTTTCAGACTGCTGCCACGTGTGAGAAAACACAGAAAAAGGGACACGAAAGCTTGAATCGAGAAAGCCGGCGGCGGTTTGCAGCCTTTCCACTACAACAAAATGAACATATTAAGACGTTTTGTTTAAGACGCTTTGAATCATGTCTCTTGTTTTAGAACCACAATTGAAATAGAGACGCAGTTTGAGACGCTCTAAAGGGTTGCACGCTATTAAATTCTATTAAAACGGTTGCTGAGACGTTTTGGAGTACGTCTCATGTATAGAGACGAAATTTTAGATGTCTTATTTATCATTTGAGACATCTTATCTATTATCTCCATATAAGAATATTAAAAAAAACAAAATGGTGTAAGTAACGGTATATATATAAAACATAAAAAAATATCAATCTCAAAGTTCGAACTCACAACCTGAGACTTTTCTTTCGCTTTTGTCCAGTGGCTGAAAACATAAAAAAATATCAATCCCAGGGTTCGAACTCTCAACCTAAGGTTTAGAATGTTCACGCATTAACAGGGGCGGAATTGGGCCCATGGGAAGGTGGGCTTTAGCCCAGGGTATAAAAATGTATGTAGTATATAGCCTAGGTAATTTGAGTCCAGCTCGAGATAATATTGGTAAGATTCAGCCCAGATCCGTAACATATTTTACTGCTGGCCGTCACTGTCTCCGTGACTCCGTGCGCTCGGCCCACGACTTCAGTCTTCAATACGTATTTTACTGCATTGCCCGCTGCGCTTAGATGCGGCCCATTTCGCGCGACCGGCGACTCGGCGAACCCGACAGCTCCATCTTCTGGCTCCCGCCTCGGCCCATTGCTCGTCGCCTCTTGGATCTCAGTCAGCGCCGTCGACTGGCTCCCAGCCCGCCCCCCTCCCGGCGCCGCCCCGCCTCCCAGTCCGCCCCCCTCCTGGCGTCGCCCCGCCTCCCAGTCCGCCCCCCTCTCGGCGCCGCCCCGCCTCCCGGCCAGCGCCGCCCGGCTCCCAGCCCGGCCGCTCCCCTCCCGGCGCCACCTCGCCTCCCGGCCAGCACCGCCTGGCTCCCGCCTCTCGGCCCACTCGCAGCGCGCTCGGCCCACCCGCGCTGTCGCTTCACGCGCTCCTCGCACGCGCTCCGCGCTGCCGCCGCAAACCCTAGCCAGGCAGCCGCACCGCTCGCTCGTCGCACGCGCGAAAGGCCACGCCGCACCGCTCGCTCGTCGCCAGCGCCGCCTCGTCACCTCCGCGGCTCCACCCTCCGCCTCGTCGGGCGTCCGCCGCCTCGTCGCCTCCGCGGCTCCGCCCTCCGCCTCGTCGTCGCCGCCCTCCGCCTCGTCCGCTGCCTCATCGCCTCCGCGGCTCCGCCGTCCACCTCGTCGGGCGTCGGCCGCCTCGTCCGCCGCCTCGTCCGCCGCCTCGTCGCCGCCGCCCTCCGCCTCGTCCGCCGACCGCCGCCTCGTCGCCTCCATCTCAGATCTCCGCCGACTCGTCGCCTCCGCCTCGGATCTCCGTTGACCAAATGAACCCTCAATGCCCTTCTCAAGACCAAACTCGTGTGGGGTTGTCGGAGGACTTGCTGACTGAAACTGACAGTACATCTGATTGTTGCATAGGTGTGATTTGCAGCATGACACGTGATGGGAAATGCTTCTCTTCAGAGCCATATCCATGTTCCGACATGAGGGTCTCAGAGACCAAAGAGTCCACATCACACCTGAGATGAATGCCATGGTAAGTGTTGTTCTTGGTTTTAGATAATTCACATATATGGTGGTTTTTTTGGATTTTGCTTTGTACAGTTAGTCATAACATTGTGAAACAGTTCAATTTTTAGATTACAGTATGCTTTTAAATTTCTAGACAGTTACCATGTGAAGTATTCAAAATGAGTTTTACTCTCTATAAGATCCATATGGTTAATGGGGGGAACATGTTACAAAAATATACACGATTGCTTTCTCAAGGCCAATGTTACCTTACCGTAGGCATCAACCAAATTTTCACTTGTCAAAGGATCTCACTTGCTAGTTAAACATTTAGTTTTGACACCAAACATATGCGGTGATGCTTTACATGTTACTGTCAAATTTAATTGTTCTCCTTACTGAAATTATTGCTACCTCAGGAAAAGTAAAGAAATTCGGTTTTTTCCCCTGAATTAATAAGGGTTTAAACGGTTTGTGTAAGAAAGCGAATCCAATCCTTTTATGTGAAAATTACTGACCTTATGTTATCCACCTTTACCTCAACATCATCCAGTTCTCCCTTCTGACTGTTTTGTAGGCTAGCTGAATCACACCTTCAAGTTGCAGATAAGTGAGTGAGAAGAGTAGGCGCTCATCCTGTGTTGCTACTGCAGGATCTTTCATGCCCATGGCAATAACTGGGCAGTACAGTTGGACCTTCCAGAACCCACTCGCTGAGGGAGCATATGAGAACAGTGCTGATGGCACCCCAAACGAGTGGTGTGAGGATTGCAGCTCAACAATCCAGTTAGTCACTGCAAGATTCATTGTCCTCATCCATTGGTCCTCAAGGTTTGCCCCGAGCATTTTGACAAGGGTCTTTGCAGCATCTCTGCACTTTGAGCCAGTCAGCTGGGTTCTCAGTGAGTCCAGGCATCCACAGCAAAGATCATGGGGAGCCTCATAGATGCAAACCAGGAAGGCAAGGGACAGGAAAACTATGTTGAACATGTTCTTGAAGTTGCCGTGAAGCTGTGCCCCGGGGAATCGAAAGGACAATTTGTTGTCAGGTCCAGTTCACAATATCAACAAACAGCTGTATCATATCTTGTTCGTTTAGAGATTCCTGTGTCTTCGTTTTCAGGTGGACTGGTTTTGACGTCCAGAGAGAAATCGGCGCACAGTAGTTTGCAAAAATGGAGAAGGTGAGGTAGGATGCCGATGATGCACAATTTTGTCATGATTGCTCATATCTGATATTTTGTTGTTAATATTACTATGTTTGCAGGATATGGAGGACTATGAAAAGAAATGCAGAGTGGAAGACCTGATGCACAATTTTCTGATTGAAGAAATAGACCTAATGATTTATTATAGCAGTTTAAAAAAAGATGTGTGTCAAATTGGAGGGTGTTTTACCGACATGTGTTTATCGCATATTAGATTTTTATTTAGTTGTGAACTCTGTTGATTTAAATGGATGCTATAATTATTTGTAAACCTCTCTTATGTAAACTTCTTTGGGGTTTGGAGGGTGCAATGATGATGAATTTGTCAATTGCCAATGGTTTGCCCGGGGTGTGGCTTGGTTCCAGTTGTAGTTGGTTTGCTTATCTTATAACAGTACTATATCTGTTGTGCTACGCTCATTCCTTATATTTTATAAAATATGTACTCAATATTATGGTGCTGCCTATAAAATTATTATATATACATGTATATATAATAAATATATGGAATACTATATTCTCATACGGATACGTATTTGTGTGTATAGAAGAAAATATATACCAATCAAAATAAAAATACATACTACATAGGACATCTTGAGACGGCACATAACGTCTCAACGCACGTGCCTATATTAATTAAGACGTGGTGCAGCCGTTTTTATAAAAGCGTCTCTAACTTTATAGGGATACAGTGCAGATGTCTCTAATGAACGTCTCAAATAATATAGGCACGCCTTAGAGAGCGTCTCTATATTTTTGAGACGGTTCATGTAGAGACGTTTCTATGACGCTTTATAAAAGCGCCTCAGTTGTCTGTGGGAGACGAAAAAGAACGTCTCTAACCTACAAATATGATGTCTCCCTACGGATGTTTTGTTGTAGTGTTCAGTCACTGACAGCCTTGTCCCACATATGAAACAGCGATTTTGGACCCACGTGCCAGCGAAACGGACGTATCTCGATCGCGTCGCGTAAGATAACCAACACTCTCGTTCGGGAAGCTTCTTCAGCCGGCTGTTGAAAGAAAGGCTGTCTGGAGCATGATACGATTTTTACGGAAGCCAGACGTGACATGGATCAATGTATACATCAGAATTTCATACAATCCTGATTCTGAATGTATGATTGCATAGAATCTGATAGGACGAGGATTCTAATAATAAATTATATTAACATATAAAATTTAATATTATTTATTGCTAATTTAAGTTACACTAGTTTAATTTTCTTCATTTTTGTTGTTTACATGTTATTTTACGGTTAAAAAGTATTATTTTGATATATTAGATCTTTATATTATTAGTTTATTAAAAAATAATTAAATAAGCTTGAAAAATCACCAATAATTCAATATAACATAAATGAGTGTACTTATGTTATAAAATTAAATTCAAAAATTCTACTATAGATCTGTATATTTAGAAATATATATTCAATTTTTGTGTAATATATATAATACGTGCTTTCAAAAATTTGATGGAATCGTTATTCTTGATCTAGTCCTGTTAAACGAAAAACAACTATACCTGGAATCACCATCCGGCTAACCTTCGTTAAGAGTAACTCCTACTAAAAGTGCAAGAGGGTCTAAAATATCTACCCTCAGAAACGATGTATGGTGTTAAGAGTAACTGCTAACAATATTCGAGCTGCTGTAACATTGTTTCTCGTGGATGAATATTATCTGGAACTCTGAATGTACCCCAAGACCTTTTATTACGCTATAGTAAAGTAAAATTGCTTGTACAAAGTTGATATTTTGTTCGGAATGAGTTCTTGTGTATATTCGTATTTTTCTATGTATATAACAACTAATTAATTGATCTATGAGGCTGATAGATTTTGGTTAAAAATGAATAGTAATAGCTTTTAAAAGAGGTGGACGAGTCGTGTAAAAAAAAATAAGGAAGCGATGCGTATGCGAGACAGGAGCGAGATGTATGATATGTTTATAACCTTTGTTTTATCACGTCATGGTTTTGAACTTGGGCCGCAGCGGGTGTCTCCTTGAGCGGTGCGGCCCAGCATTCAACTAGGGTGCGCAGAGACCGAGACGCCTGAAGCTTTTAGGGCTCACTCAACTGCTCTCCAGTCTCCACTTTCCACTCGGACGAATCCAAGCCACGGTGCACATGCCGCCGAAGGCGCTGGCGAGGTCTGTCCTCCCGGTGGTGCTCCTCGGCTGCGGCGGCGTCGGCCGATACCTCCTCCGCCACATCGTCTCCTGCCGACCGCTCCACGCCAACCAGGTTACCACCCCCGCTTCCCCCTCCCCTCTCCGATAGGGTGGTGCTCTCACCATTCACTCTTGCTACCGGTAACAACAGGGCGTCGCCATCCGGGTGGTGGGCGTCGCCGACAGTTCCTCCCTGCTCGTCGCCGACGACGTTCACGCCAACGCCCTCGATGACGCACTCCTCACCGACCTCTGCGCCGCCAAGTCCGCCGGCTTGCCCCTATCCTCCCTGCTTGCCCGGGGTACGCCATTAACTTTCCTTTTTTATTTTCGCTTTTATCTCTGGGAGAGCGGTTGCAGCTGTATGCTTAAATTTTGTTGTCTGCGCTCCACATCGATCCTTGTCTTGCAGCGCAACTTGAATACACCATACATCAGACACAGTTTACATTTGCTTGCATACATGCCATGAAAAATTAATTGATAGGTTGAGTCTGCAATTTCAGGGCATTGCCAGCTGTTCAACAATCCGGAGGCTAGGGGGAAGGTCATCGACACTGCTACCGTACTTGGAAGAACAACCGGTTTGTACTGCTGTGCTCAATCTATCATAGACGCATTTACACATTCTGCTTACAAAACAATAGTATGCTTGCTGAGTTTTAAGTCTCAATGAATAGGAAACACTGAAAAAGAAGCAAAAAAAAGGGGGGGGGGGATCTATTTCCGATTTTTAGTGTACATGTCTTCCTCACTGCTTGTCTTACCTATTTGTAGGTCTGGTACTAGTCGACTGTTCTGCAACTTATGACACTGTTGGTCTGCTAAAGGATGCTGTGGATCATGGATGCTGCGTCGTATTGGCAAACAAGAAACCTCTTACCTGTGCTTATGTAATGCCATCTTGACTTCTGTTTTCTGCTAGTAGTATTTCTTAATGCTGAAATCACACTATTTTCCTGTAATATTAATGATCGTACTTATCTGATTACCAAATGTGATTATTTCTCATGCAGGAGGATTTTGAAAAGTTGGTCTCCAACTTCCGCTCGATAAGATTTGAATCTACTGTATGCTTATGATTCTACTAATTTCTTCGTTTCTTGTTCATTTGACGCATGTACATTTGTTCATTTTGCTACTGACTATGTTTGGAGTTTAGCTGTCCATGGGTTTATATCAGGAACATGCTTTGGATATTATGATAGTATAATAATCAACTATATCATTGCAATTTTCATTCTTTCAGTGTTAACAAAGTGTGAGTTAATTTGTATTGGACTATTGGTTCAGTATCATTTGCTTGACATCAAAACATGACACGGATACATGATAAGAGTCAGGCCATACCATATATTTAAGATAGTGTTACTTTAGCAGGTTCTTTTGCTTTATGTTGTTTTCACTTTCACTAAGGATCCCTAGTGATCTGTTTGTGCAATTCTTAATTCCAGGTTGGAGCAGGTTTGCCTGTAATAGCTTCTGTAACCCGTATTATTGCATCTGGAGACCCAGTTTCTCGTATCGTTGGCAGTCTGAGTGGTATGCAACTATTAATCTATTATTCATATTGAAAAGCTGTTCACTTTCTAGAAAACAATAATACAAATTTTCCTTCATATGGCTTCATAGGTACACTTGGATATGTGATGAGTGAGCTAGAGGATGGAAAGAGATTCAGTGAAGTTGTAAAAATGGCCAAATCTCTTGGTTATACAGAACCAGGTTTTAAAAATATCCTCTTTGGATATCGTGTCATTACAATATTCATGTGTCGATTTGTGTTTAGCTCTTTGTGAAATAATACTGAAAATCAAAATTTAGTAGTGTAAGCTGTTAGGAAAATAGGACTAAACTGTTGTATTGATGTGGTAGACCGAAAGCCAAAAATATACAGAGTACATGAGGACTCCCCGTCTACATCCGTAGCCAACAAGGTTATCAAGCCGTTACCTAGGTGACGCCAAGTTGTCCAGGTGGCTGGAGGTGGACGCTGTTAGTCGCTGGACTCTTGCTCTTGGTGATAGCAAGATCCTAACTCTCATGGAGAGGATGACACTAGGAGATGGGGCAATTTTCTTCTTGTTTATTGCTCACACAATGCCATACCAACCTGAGGGGTTGGAGATACATATTTATAGGCTGAGAACCAGCCAAGCATATGCTAAGATGCTATCCTAGATGCTGTCCTAAAGCGGTCAATATGCTGTCCTAAAGCAAAAGTAGATGCTGTCCTAAAAGCAGATGCTGTCCTAAAAGTAGATGCTGTCCTAAAAGCAGATGCTGTCCTAAAGCAAAAGCAGATGCTGTCCTAAAAGCAGATGCTGTCCTAAAGCAAAAGCAGATGCTGTCCTAAAGCAGTCAAAAAACAAAAAACTACCACAGCCCCACAAAGACCACAGTACAGGGACTTATTCATCATTCTCCCCCTAAGTCTTGTGCGTTGTCTTGTGGGAGGATCGAACCATCCTGATCTTGGAGCAGAGCTCAAGGAACTTGATCCTTCCAAGAGGCTTGGTGAGCAGATCCGCAAGCTGATCCGTGGTGTTGATGTAGCTTGCCTTGATGCTTCCTTCATCCAAGCAGCCTCGGATGAAATGGTACTTCACCCGGATGTGCTTGCTCCGTTCATGAAAAACGGGGTTCTTTGCCAGGGCTAGAGCGGACTTGCTGTCCACCCTGAGCTCCACTGCTTCAGTGTCCCTGCCGAGGAGATCACCAAGCAGTCGAGCGAGCCAGAGCGCCTGAGTCGAAGCGGTGGAAGCCGCTATGTACTCGGCCTCACAGCTAGACAGGGCCACCACCTGCTGCTTGACTGACTGCCAGCTAACGAGGCACTTGCCGAGGAAGAAGAGAATCCCGCTTGTGCTCTTGCTGGTGTCAATGTCGCCTGCGTGGTCGCTGTCGCTGTACCCGATGAAGTGTGCCGCGCCGGGACACCTCGGGTAGTGCAAGCCGTAGTCGGAGGTGCCCGCAACATAGCGGAGGATCCTCTTTACGGCCTGCTGATGCTCCGTCGTCGGTCGCTGCATGAACCGACTGACGTAGCCGACGGCGAACGCCAAATCCGGACGCGTGTGGACGAGGTAGCGAAGGCTGCCCACGATGCGCCGGTACTGCGTCGCGTCCACCTCCTCCGCCGTGCTGTCGCGGCTCAGCTTCAGCCTTTCCTCCATAGGAGTGTGGGCTGGGTTGCAGTCGGTGAGCCCGCCCAGCTCGACGGTGCGCTTGGCGTAGGCGGTCTGACGAAGGGAGATACCGGAGCTGTCCTGGTGGACCTCGATCCCCAGGTAGAAGGAGAGGAGCCCCAAGTCGCTCATCTGGAAGGCGGTCTTCATCTCCGCCTTGAACGCCTCGACCTCGGCCTCCTTGGAGCCGGTGATCACCAGGTCGTCGACGTAGACGCCTACCAGCAGAGCATTGCCGCCTTTGCCCCGCCGGTAGACCGCAGCCTCGTGTGCGCTCTGCTGGAACCCCATTTGCTTGAGGGTGGAGTCCAGCTTAGCGTTCCAGGCTCGTGGTGCCTGCCGCAAGCCGTAGAGGGCCTTGCGCAGGCGGAGAACCTTGCCCTCCTTGCCGGGGATGACGAATCCCGGCGGCTGACGGACGTAGACCTCCTCCTTTAAATCGCCGTTGAGGAAGGCGGACTTGACGTCCATGTGATGGACGCGCCAATCCTCCTGGGCTGCAAGTGCGAGGAGAAGACGAACGGACTCCATGCGCGCGACGGGTGCGAAGGCGTCATCGAAGTCGACCCCCTCCTGCTGCACGAAGCCTCGTGCTACCAAGCGAGCCTTGTGCTTGACGATGGCGCCGGCTTCATCCCGCTTCAGCTTGAACACCCACTTAAGGGTGATCGCGTGGTGACCGGCAGGAAGATCCGCCAGCTCCCACGTCCGGTTCCGCTCGACGGCGTCCATCTCCTGCTTCATCGCGACACGCCACGCCGCGTCTCCCTCCGCCTCAGCGAAGGAGCGGGGCTCGCCGTCGTCGCATGCCAAGTGCAGCTCCGCCTCGAAGTCGCGCTGCGCCAGTCCAGGGACCGGCTGCTCGCCGAGGAGGTCGTCCACGGTACGATAGCGCAGAGTCTCGCCGTCGTGGTAGGCGTCGACGCGATCCTCGTCGTGAGACAGTGGAGTAGCGAACTCCACCGTGCGCTGCTCGTCGTGGACCGAAGCTGTTGGGGCCGATTCCGGTGATGTGGCCGCCGGTGCAGGAGAGTGGTGAGCCGGTGGTGAAGAGTGGGGCGTAGCCGGTGCCGAAAGTGGTGGAGCACTCGCTGGAGCTGATGGCGAGCAAGGTGTCGAGGTGGACGAGCTCGGTGAAGACGAGCTGCTAGCTCCCCCGGCTCTCTCGAAGTGGACGTAGTCCACAACAAAATCCCTGAGAGTCGAGGCCGAACCGTCGTTCACCGCCTTGTCCCACGTCCAGCCTCGCCCTTCGTCGAACACAGCGTCACGCGAGATGCGGACGCGCTGTGTGTCAGGGTCGAGGATGCGGTAGGCCTTCGAGCCCTCCGCGTAGCCGATGAACACTCCCGGAGTGCTCCTGTCGTCGAGCTTGCCGATGTGGCCAAGCTCCTTGGCGAACGCGAGGGAGCCGAAGACCCGCAAGTGGGAGACCGCCGGCTTGCGCCCATGCCAAGCCTCGTACGGCGTCCTGCCGTCGAGCGCCTTGGTAGGCGAGCGGTTGAGGATGTAGACGGCCGTCACCACCGCCTCTCCCCAGAAGACAGCCGGCATCCCCCTCTGCTTGAGGAGGGCCCGAGCCATCCCCACAACCGTCTGGTTGCGCCGCTCGACGACGCCGTTCTGCTGCGGGCTGTACGGCGCGGAGTAGTGGCGCTGAATGCCCTCATCAGCGCAGTACGACGCGAATTCAGCCGCCGTGAATTCGCCGCCGTTGTCTGTGCGCAGCACGCGCAGCTTGCGGCCGCACTCCGCCTCCGCAACAGCCTGCGTGCGCCTGATGGCGTCCGCAGCCTCTCCCTTGCTGCCGAGGACCATCACCCACATGTAGCGGGAGAGGTCGTCGACGAGCAGCAGGAAGTAGCGTCGTCCTCCTGGTGTGGCCGGTGTCACCGGGCCACACAAGTCCCCGTGCACGAGCTCGAGCCTCTCCTTGGCTCGGAAACTCGCCTGCTGGGGAAGGGGGAGTCGCCTCTGCTTCGTCAACACGCAGACGTCGCAGAGCTGCTCCACATGGTCAAGGCACGGCAGGCCTCGCACCATTTCCGTGGCACTGAGCCGCTTCAGGGCCTCGAAGTGAAGGTGCCCAAAGCGCTCGTGCCACTGCCATGCCTCGTCGTCCCGACGAGCTGCGAGACAGATGGGTTGTGCCACCTGCACGTGAAGAGTGTAGAGTCGATTTGCGCCTCTGGTTACCTTGGCAAGGAGGCGGCGTCGAAGATCCCAAATCCGCAGCACCCCGTGCTCGATCTCGACACGCGAGCCGTTCTCATCCAGCTGTCCCAAGCTGATGATGGAGTTCCGCAGATCGGGGATGTAGTAGACGCCGGTGAGCAGCCGGTGCTCGCCAGTCTTGGCGACGAAGACGACAGAGCCGACGCCCTTGATCTCCACGGCGGAGGCATCGCCGAACTTGACGGTGCCTCGAACGCCTGAGTCGAGCTCGGAGAAGAACTCCCGCCGCCCGGTCATGTGGTGGGTGGCGCCGGTGTCGAGGCACCACCCGTCGGTCTTGTCCTTGCCGGGACTGTCGCCGAGGAGGGCGTGTGCTTTGGGCTCGTCAAGGTGGAGGAGAGCCACTGCGGCCGGTGCCGCTGGAGGTAGTTCGATGCTCGCATGAGCAATGAACAGGACCGGCTGCTCCTCCTCCGCTTGTGCGACGTGGGCCTGGCCGCGTCGTGGCTGTCGACACTCCTTGGCCCAATGACCAAGCTTGCCGCAGTTGTGGCAAGAGTCGTCTCGTGCCGGCTTTTGCTTGCCAGCATCGCCGCCCTGGGCGCCTCCTCGCGCCCCTGCTTGGGCGTCTTTGCGCGGCTTGCCGCGCTTGCCATGCTTGCGGCCGCCTGTCGTGGAAGAAGGCTCCCCCTTCTTCCTGTCACCTTGGCCGGCAGCCCACTGCTCCCGAGTGAGAAGGAGCTTCCCGCCCATGGTGACGGGTCCCGAGAGGCTCTGTGGCTCATCGATGTCGACGACCTTGAGGCGACCCAACGCCTCCTCGATGGTCATCGTGGAGAGGTCCAGCAAAGACCCGATCGAGCGAGCCATCTGCTTGTACTTCTCGGGGACGCAGCGGAAGAGCTTCTCCACAGCTCTCTCCTCGCCGTAGGTGTCGTCACCGAACTGCACCAACTTCTGCAACAGAGTGTTGAGACGGAGAGCAAAGTCATCAACGTCTTCACCTGGCTTGAAGGCCAGGTTCTCCCACTCCGTGCGTAGTGCCTGCAGTGTAGACTTGCGGGCGCGGTCGCTGCCGATGCGTGCTGCAGCGATGGCGTCCCAAGCCTCTTTGGCAGTCCGCTTGTTGGTAAGCGAGAACTGCATCTCGGGCGGGACTGCGGCGATGAGAGCATCCAGCGCCCGTCGATCCTGGTCGTAGTCGACGTCGCCGTACCGGACTGCATCCCACATATGCCGCACCTGGAGCTTCACCCTCATCACCGCAGCCCACTCGACGTAGTTGGTCTTGGTGAGGGTAGGCCACCCGCCGCCGGGGCCGACGTCCCTGACGACAGCCTGGTACTCGTGGTGACCACGGTACCGAACCGGGGAGAGAGAGCCGCGTTGCCTGTGAGGGCCGCGCTCTCCGTCGACCCGTACGCCGTCGCCGTGCGTGCCTCCTCCAGGAGCGCCGCCGGCGCGTTCGCGCCTGTCTGGGCTGCCGCCGCGCTCGTGGGCGTGCGCGGCTACCCATTGCGCCGCTCGCCCTTGCGCTGCCTCCCTCTCCAGCAGCTGAGGGTCCGCGTCGGCGCCGCCATCAACAGAGCCGGAGCTGCTGTTGCTGCCGCGCAGAGCCTTGACCTCTGCTGCTGCCGCACGCGCTGCATCTGCCGCCGCCGCTGCTTCCACCTCCGCCCTGGCTGCTGCCAGCTCCGCCGCTGCCAGCCTTGACGCCCTTTCCGCCGCCGCAGCGGTCTCTGCCGCCGCTCGCTCGCGCTGCTCTGCCGCGACGAGCTCGGCCGTCTGCTGACGCCGCATGCTCGAGGCGACCGAGCGCTGAGACTGCCCTGCGGACATGGCGCGCTACTGGGGGGCTGTTGCGTGGAGAGAGGGCTGCTTCTGACGAGCTGCCGTCCGTCTCCGGAGAGGAGTGAGCGGGAACAGCCGGAGCTGCTGCTGCTACCGGCCGGGGCTGCTGCGAGGCCGGAGAAGGAGATGAGCAGGAGATGCTCAGGCTACAGGATACTAACGCTCTGATACCACTTGTTAGTCGCTGGACTCTTGCTCTTGGTGATAGCAAGATCCTAACTCTCATGGAGAGGATGACACTAGGAGATGGGGCAATTTTCTTCTTGTTTATTGCTCACACAATGCCATACCAACCTGAGGGGTTGGAGATACATATTTATAGGCTGAGAACCAGCCAAGCATATGCTAAGATGCTATCCTAGATGCTGTCCTAAAGCGGTCAATATGCTGTCCTAAAGCAAAAGTAGATGCTGTCCTAAAAGCAGATGCTGTCCTAAAAGTAGATGCTGTCCTAAAAGCAGATGCTGTCCTAAAGCAAAAGCAGATGCTGTCCTAAAAGCAGATGCTGTCCTAAAGCAAAAGCAGATGCTGTCCTAAAGCAGTCAAAAAACAAAAAACTACCACAGCCCCACAAAGACCACAGTACAGGGACTTATTCATCAGACGCCGTGGCCAATCGTCCAACGCGGGAGAAGTTAGACAGTGCTGGGCGACGCCCAGGCGTCCAGATGTCGTTCAGCTCGTTTCGGCGGCCGCCCGGGGGGGGGGGGGGGGGGGGGGGGTGGGGGACTTCAAAGGCTTACCTGATCTACACCACCGTCGGCGCCGATCTGCATCGTCCTCACGCCTCCTCCAGTCCTTCTCCGGCATTGATCTGAAGCCTCCTATTCCCGCCGCCGATCTGCGGCCTCCTCCAGTCTTCACGCTGCTGATCTGCTGCGGCCTCCTCCAGTAGATCGGCAGGGAGGGGAGGCGGTGGGGAGAGGAGGCACCGGGCGGGGGAGAAGGCGGTGGGGAGGGGAGGCGCCAGGCGGAGAGCGGCAGAAAGGAGTTGGGGGAGAAGTCGGGTGAGCGAGGAGATGGGCTGGCTGGTGGCTAGGGTTCTCATTTCTTTTTGTATTTTTACGATTAAGTCCTCAGATTTTCTGAAAATTACGAACAGACCCCTCTCTCGATGGATTTCTTCTAATTTGGATCTCTTGAGACATGATTATTTAGATAATTTGAGCTATTATGTTGCATGGTTATTTAATTTTTGGTCATATGAGGTATTATTTGTCGTCTAACTGTCGCCATGACGGGCGCCTAGTAGACTAGGCGCCTAGGCCTCGCCGCGACTTGCCAGAGCACCGTGACAACCTTGGTAACCAATGTGGAACTAAACTAACACTAATACTAACATAAAGAATATAAGTATCTAATTTGGTTACCTGCTTGAAAGGTGCATTTACTAAACTGTTTAATTTTGCAAGATCCACGTGATGATCTCGGTGGGATGGATGTGGCTAGAAAGGTTTGATACCTCACAATTTTCCATTCAATAGCTGCATGTTACTCATCAGTATTTACATAATTTATCACTTTTCCCTTTGCCTCCTCCTAAGTGAACTGATATGTATTCTATGAACTGCCGCTGCATTGTGTTTAATTGTCCTGCAAAAATTTATTGCAAAATATCCTAACTAACATAACCATTATCGCAAAATGTTCATCTGGTTCAGGAAGGCCTATGTTACCCACTGATCATTTTCGGAATTTCAACTCCTTCCAAATAGCCATTTCGTATGGTTTAAATCAAAATATAATATTAACTGTTTTTCAAATGGGTATCTGAGATTCGGTTCAAAATGTTTCATTTTTTTAAAACAAAGTAGCCAGTTCTAACTAATTCATCTTTGCATGCAGGCATTGATCCTAGCTAGGCTTCTGGGGCAACGGATTAGCATGGAGAATATCAATGTATGCCTATCTTTAGTATTGTTCACAATTTTTGACTTCTTTTTTATGATTTTTTTTGTGCACAAACATGATTCCTTGTCCATGGGGTGATGTTTTACCTGTTATTGGTTATAGCTGAAACTTGTACGAATGTGTTGCATTAGTGCTGCTTTTGCTGTTCAACCAAAATCGAGTAGGTTCTATGTGAAGTAATTCCTGTTCACTTCATTCTACTTCTGGATAGTTTGCCTCCTGTACATTTGAAAGATTACTTGTAACCATCTTTTGTTAGTTAGTTCTGCTGTGATGAAATTGATGATATGTTGGCACTTTGGGTCGCTATGGATATGAACTGCTCCTCTAATGTATGCAGCATTCACTAGTTCATCCTCAGGTTACTGGAGATCATTTTAAAAATTGAACATGTGCTCTGGCTTACTGGGAAATAGATAGACATCAACATATGCTATAGTCTGAAACACTGAATACCCTCCAAACCTGTGAAGTTGTTATAATGTTATTCAATTGATTGATTGCTACATTAGTTTTCCTGTAGTAGCTGTTAGTTTGGTTGTTTTAATGGTATTAGAGCTGTGAGTTTGAATTTTAACACTGAAAATTATCACTTTTATTGAAATCCACACTTTCATAGTTTCATACAAAGCTACAGCATTAATATATTACCCCCTACATTTCAGTGAGACTCTGTAATGAAACAGGCACTCTATTTTTCGAAAATGTCTAGTGCTAATATTGTATTTCTCTTTAGGTTGAGAGTTTATATCCTAGTGAATTAGGACCTGGCACAGTGTCTGTGAAGGACTTCCTTGAAAGTGGTTTAGTACAACTTGATAAAAGCATTGAAGAAAGAGTCAAGGCAGCATCTTTGAGAGGAAATGTTCTTCGCTATGTTTGTGTGATTGAAAGTACAGGGTATGTATCCTGCCCATTGTGATGGTTGTACAATCTCCATTTGCATCATTAACCAGTGTTTTTTACAAATTTTTTTCAAGCAAGCTTTTCACTGATTCACATTAACGAGTGTTTTTATATGTTAAACAAATTGCTATCATCAAAGCCTCCAGTCTATTTTCTGAATCTACTACATGATTTATTGTTATCATTATTTTTCCAAATAAAAAATCAATTAGATCCACTACAATGCTGCTATTTGGAAGAAATAAAGGAGGATATTCCGGACCTATGGTCCTTAATTGTCTAACATGTTTCTTGTTTGTCTTTTTCTTTCAAATGCTTGTGTTATGCATGTTGCAAGGGTAATTTCAATCTTTCTGTAGAGTAACATCCCCATTTTGCAGGTGCCAAGTGGGCCTTCAAGAGCTCCCAAAGGATTCTCCACTGGGGAGATTGAGAGGAAGTGACAATGTGGTATGCTAATCTTTTTTTCTTTTATTTTCTCTTCCTTTGTTCGCTCATCATCTGCATCACTTCGCAGTTAGTAGCTTAAAAGGCTGGTTATTTTCAGCTCCAAACGAAAGAGCTAACTGGTCTGAGTAGGGTTTCCTTTGGCCTTCCATCTGATGTGGAAGTGTCTTGTACTCTTGTTTACACCTGTTAATATTGATGCGAAGAAAACTATACTTTTTACTGGTTTTTTTACCTGATGTTTGCTTATTTCTTGCACTGCTGACTCGAATTTTTCAAAAAAAAAAACTTCTTTGAAGACTGGTTATTACTGATGTGAGAAATTTACAAATGCATTGCTTCGCTGATGCAGGTGGAGATATACAGCAGATGTTACGAGAGCTCTCCGCTGGTGATTCAGGGCGCAGGAGCTGGCAACGACACCACTGCTGCGGGAGTCCTAGCCGATATAATTGATCTCCAAGATCTTTTCCAGAATAGGGCATGATTATGTATCGTTAGCACCAGCGGGTTGATTTTCAGAATAAGGCGTGATTATGTACTGTTAGCACCAGAGAGTTGGTTGCTGCACCATATGAATGCTGGTGATTGAGGTCGTATGGACATTTTGTTCGTGTGTGCGCTGTATTGATTGAACAAATCTTGAGCAGTCATGGTGATTTTTTTATTATTAATTTGGCCTCTTGAACAGTCATGGTGATGGCCTCTCTTTTGTCAATTCTTTTTTCCTCCGTTTCTCCGAACTGTTTACGCAAATAGTAACAGAAACGTAGTCACTTTTTTCTTTCAAATTTAGCCCATAAATATCTATTTGTTTGTAAATCTAATCCGCTTTCCTAGGTCGGTAACCGCAGTACAATAGCTTAGCAAGTCCCACCAAACCACGGTCGCTCGATAGGATCTGTCAAACCATAAATCTAACTTTTTCTTGAGCTTTTTTCTGACTTATGCTTGTATTATCTATAATAATTAGGTTTTAAATGGTACGTTTATTTAAGGCGGGGTCAATGGGAATATTATAGTAAAAAGTATATTGAGTTCAGCTGTACCGATCAAAATTGTATGCGACTATTTTCTTATGCGTACTATTTTTTATAAACAGTCAGAATTCAAATATTTAAGTCAAAAATCATCAACCCAAAAAGAACTCATCTAAGAGCATCTCCAAGAGTTTGGTAAAATTCACTTGCCAAATCTTGTGTTTTGGCAAGTTGCTAATTTATTTGGCAAGTGAAAAAAAGAACTCTCTCCAATAG
Source organism: Dendrocalamus latiflorus (assembly GCA_017311315.1). Lineage (NCBI taxonomy): Eukaryota > Viridiplantae > Streptophyta > Magnoliopsida > Poales > Poaceae > Dendrocalamus > Dendrocalamus latiflorus. Next base: position 26,648,476 of record CM029645.1, read on the forward strand.
TTTGCCATTCCAACTTGGTAAAATCAAAAAAGTAGGCCCACGTAGTACCAAATCCAACTCAATAACTAAACTTATTTTCATAATTCAATAGTTTGCCATTCCAATTTGGCAAGTGTGCTGATCAAAGTAAACGCTTCATAATTCAATAACTCATATGACAAGAACTAAACTTAATTTTCAGCATGCCTCGCGAGAATCTTCTTCTGCATAATCTCAATCCAAGAACGCTGCGTCGGGTTGATGGAGGTCATGTCCGCAAACATAATTTCTTTTTCTTCTTTCATCAAGTCGGCTTCAGCTTTTTTTGCTTCATTTTCCACCCGCTTCTTCTCTAGCTCTAGTGCTGCCTTTTCCATCTGTAGTGTAGCCATGAACCTCTCCTCTTTGGCCTTCTCCTTTACCTTGTCGAATGCCTCCTTCTTTGACCACATCTTGTCCAAAGCTTCCATGCAAGCCTCACCACCTCCTCGCCTATGATTTTCTTTTACTTTCTTTATCCCATCTGGCCTCTTCCTTGGTTCGGTTTCTTCAGCATCAGCAGCTATGACTTGATCATTATTAGTGGCTCCTTCATCCCTTGGCCTGGACACCTTTGCGGCCTTCTTTTTCTTCTTGCTTGCTGCTAGTTTCTCCAGCTCGACAAGTTCTGCCATCTTGGTTTTCCACTTATCTTCCCCCTTCAGTATGTTCCAGCAATGATCAAGAACAAAAGTTTTGTTGTCCTTGTCTAAGTCTGTGTACATCTTTTTTGCTGCGTTAAGCTGTACAGAGATATTGTCAATGTATATACATTTTCAAATAAAAAAGTTCAAGTAAAACATTCATCACATATTTCATACCTTATCTTGGATAGTTGTGCCACTTTGATTCCTACGTAGAATGGCCTCATAGCATGAACAGAACTTGTTCACTTGCAACTGAATTGTCAGCCACCTATGCATAATGGAACTCTCTGTACGAGGAACTGCAGTTTCATTGTGTTCCTCATAGTAAGCATGAACTCTTCCCCAAAATGTGGTACGCGATTGATTAGCCCCGTTTATGGGATCCTTGCTAACAGTCAACCAGCCCGAGCAAACAACTTCGTCCTCCTTCCAATGAAAATTTTTGGACCTCCTTGTTCCCTTTGTACTGCGGCTTGCCTGCACTTCGTCAACACTAATCTGACTGTCTTGAGTGTTTGAAATGTTCATCTCGTCCAAACCAGCAACATGAGCGTCTTCTCCATTGAGAAGAATGTCCGACAAGAAATTTCCATCTTCTCCTTCCATCATAATCAGTCTACAAAAAAAATTTACAAAAAGTACAAATGAGAAGATCAGATCAAGAACCCTAGCTATCCGTCCATCATAATTGCGTCAAGAATCCATCATGAAGAAAATAACAGATCAGCGGCAGCATAGCTGGGCATGAAGATCGACAACAATGCATGAGCAACAAGAATCCTAAACCCTAGCGACTACCAAGAACCCATACCGACAAGAATCCATGAGCAACAAGAACCCTAAACCCTAGCGACTCATCCTTTCGCATCAGCATTTACAAAAACACAAAATTGTGGAGCCAAATCAAAATGCATCAGGACATTAGACCATCGGTACTGAGTTAGCATTTGACGGGATACTTCAGGAAAGACAATAACATGCGCTAGTAGTTGCAAATTTGCAACAACCTGTGAAATGGTCATGGGGTTTGGCATATCTGAATCATTGCAAGGTCGCAGGAGTAACAAAAACACAGTAAGACGCAAGATGAGGCAAGCACAAACACGAACTCACTAATTCTTTCTTCTTTGGAGCATTTACGCAAACACAGAAAAGGCATTTGACCAGATAGAGCAGGAAAGGCAAGAAGTTGCGCTAATGATTGCAGTAAATTGTGAAACGGCATGGGATTCGTACCTAGAAGCTTCTGAATTCCTGTCTCGTCGATCCGTGTGAGAAGAGAGCGGAACAGACGGGGCGCGGGCGGATTGCTTGCTCAGGAAATGCAAGGGCTTGATCGCTGAAACGAGATTGCAGAAACGGATTGGAGCACACTCGAATCAGAAGCAAACGATTCAAGAACACCCATCAAATCACTCAAATTCCCAAACCAGAATCACCATCCGAAAAAAATCAGCACAAAACCTGAGAATCGACGTCGCGACCAGTTCCTCACGCGCGGACGAAGATGAAGCGCGGGAGAGGAGACGTCGGTCTTTCGCGCGGGGACGGGGGCAAGAAACGCGCGAAGCCTTTCGCGGGCGCGGGAGAGGAGGCGATCGCGCGGGACAGCGGGCGATGGCGGAGAAATTTCGCGATGGCAAGTCCACACCGCGCGCGGAAATATGCGCGTGCGAGGCCGGTGGATGGCAACTTGCCAAAGATAGCAAGTTGATTTGAGGAACTGTTGGAGGGGGATTTTTGTGGTTTTGCCAAATTTATAAGGATAGCAAGTTGATTTGAGGAGCTGTTGGAGATGCTCTAAAGTCTTGTTGAGTCACAGTCACTCAGCAAACCTACCGAGCCCGCGCAAAGCGGCAGGTAGCTACATTTAATGCCATAATTAGCACCAATGTGTATGATTAGCATTAATTAATCATCAATAACACTATTTAATACTAATTAGCACTAATTAGTCACTAGTCACATCATGATGACGTCCTACCAAGCTTGATAATCTAAAAAAGAAGACTAGGTATATAAAAATAGATGTTTCAAAACTAAGTTTGAAAAAAATAGGTATGACGCTATTTGTGTAAACAGTTCCCGTTTCTACTTGTGTGACGGATTAGCCGCAATACCATCGGCTGCAACGCACTCGGTCGTCTCGTCGGCCTCCGAGAATCCTGACAGGTGGGCCATATGTTAAGGACGACAAGTGGGCCCATCGTCACGGACGTGTGCGTGAAAATTGAAAATTGGAAGCCCTGATCTCAATTTCAAATCCCCCTCCCCCCCTCTTGTTCGGCGCGGCGGGCCACCAATCCAATACACTGTTCATCCATGGCCGCCGAGCAGCAGCACCAGCACAAGGAGAAGGAGCTCCTCTCGTCGGTGGTAGGCGACATCCGGTGCTACTCTGGCTCCGACCCCCTCCGCCCATGGCTCCGGTACTGTACCACTCCCATCACTATGCCTATGGCTATGCGCCTCCATGCCTTCCCTGTGTCCCCTTCTCTGTGAGTTTTCCGTGATCGATCCATATTCTGCTAGTGGGATGCGGAAGATGGAGGAGGCGCTGCCGCCGGCGACGCTGCGGGAGAAGCTGCCCAGGTTCCTGCAGAAGTGCGCCCAGGAGTTCCAGGACGACCCCCGCTACCGCGACGACCCACGTTACCTCCGCGTCTGGATCCAGCTGGTGAGCCACCTGCTGCAACCAATCCCCTTCCCCTGTCACTATTGGCTCCATGTCGATTTCATTTCCATGGGGATCTCTTACAAGAGGTTGAGGTTTGTTAGTGTTTGGTTGCAGTTTACATGCTAAAATTGACTGGTACGGGCTCGAGGTTTTTCCTAGTGGCATCTTGAATCTGCACTAGTTTGATCGAGATTTCAATCTGATATATACTATTATTTCTTCGGAATTTCTATATATCATGCTCATGATTTTTTTTGCAAATCATTCGGATTTCTAACTTTGCGATTTGCATCATGATTGGTGCGCCTGCTCACCTCCGTCTCCGTCTCCGGTGAGGCTTCGGTGGTGGCAAGTTGGGGTTCGGGTTTGCCGGATTAGGGTTTGGGGTTCACCGGGGCTGGCTATAGAGGGATGCTGGGGCAGCGGGAAGATCAGCGGCGGTGCCGCCGCCGGCCGTGGGTCGGAGGAAGGCAGTGGGCCATGGAGGTCTGCGGGGGCAATGGGCCTGTTCTTTTTGGCTGCAGCTTGTGGCTTTTGGGCTGTTTGTACGAGAGATTACAGAGTAACAGAAACTCACGTACGGTTTTTGCCGATATAAATGAAGTCGGTAAACTATGCACTACAATTAATTAGTAGACTCTAACTTGAAAAAATATTCCGTTTATAAGCTAGTTACTGTAGAAAAGCCGAAAAACAGTTTTTAAAAACTGAAAAGAACAGAGCCGATGAGAGCCGATTAGCGATTAGGAGGCGGCTGGCGGCGGTAGCAACCGGAGACGGGGAAGGAGGGCGGCGGCGGTGGCAACGGGAGGTGGAGATGCGGCAGGGGAAGAGGAGACGGCAGCGGTGTGGGGGGGGGGGGGGGGGGCTCGCCGGCGAGGTGGAGGGCGGTGACGTGTGGGGTGGCCGGGTGGGGGGCAGGGGTGGCGGCGGCAGGTGCTGTGTGAGAGAGCGCTGCCTGCGGGCGTGTGATGGGGACGAGGCGCGGTAAAGCGAGGATGGGGAGCTGGATCCGGTCGTCCGATTTTGATCGCATGGTCCAAAATCCAAATGATGGGCACAAAAATTATCATGTGAATGAATTGTGGACACTCCCTTATTTGTTTGCTCATGCTAGAAGTTGCATCATATCTCAGCCTGAATGTTTCCACTCAAAATCTCGGATTCAGTGTGTGCAATAGAAACTTCCTGTAACTTGCATTGTAGTGGAACAGGATATTTGATTTTTGCAGGGCAACAAAGCTGATTCTGTTTGCTTTTCAGTAAATGGCTTAACGGCTTAACCATAGCGAGCTCTATTCGGATTTGGAGCTCTTGTGAAGTTGTGATAACAGTATTTTTTTGGATTGCAAGGTCTTATTGTGACCTTTCTATTTTCTTCATGGTCCAGATGGACTACGTGAAGGATGCAAAGCCATTGCTGAAGAAGATGGAGAGGAACAGAATAGGCCTCAAGAGAGCTTCATTTTATATGGCTTATGCACTATATTATGAGAAACACAAGAGGTTTGAGGAGGCGGAGAAGATGTACCGCTTGGGAATCCAGAAGTAAGCTCTTGCTTCATTGTCATTACTGTCGTTACAATTTGTTATTATTGCCTGAACTTAACTTCGATTAGCTACATCTGATATATTATGATATGCAAAAATCACGCCTGTAATTTCAATGGGCGTAGCTCAGGCCCATCTACAGCAAATCAGTTAATACAACAATAGTACTTTAGCATCTATGCATTCTGGATTCCTGAGGGTTTTTTTATCATAGGCAGCGGCTTATATGTAAATATATTCACATCAGATCACATATCCTTGGAGTACAGCTTGCATGTAACACTTCATGTGATCTAAATACGCAGTTCTTCTGAAAGTAAAGGTTGGTATTTACTGAAGTGTTCAATAGCCTTGCAGAGCCTATCGCGGAGTTGCACAGATCACTTGAACAGTTTTTGCATCGCATGGAACTGTACAAGAGGAGAAAAGATAAAGTATAACTCTCATTTCGTGTATTACTTCATTTTAGACCCTGGCAAATATTGGGTTTGTATAATCATTTTTTAATATATACATTTCAGCTGCAGGAAAGAATGCCTCGCAAAGTTGGGTCAACCTCTACATGTACAAACCAAGTTGAAGGTACGTCTTGAGGGGAAAAAAGGCTTCTATGGGCTGTGCAAATCAATATTTTCTGGTGTAACTAATGTTGCCTTTATCAAATTTTTTTCTATTCAAAGCTTATTATTCATTTCACTAAAAAAAGCTTATTATTCAAATTTTAACCCTTTCCAGAGCAAAATTAATAAGTTCCTTTCAACACAAACTATCATTCTTTTAGATCCGTACTTTGAGCTATCCTATTTGTAACACATTTTTCTGTTTGTGTCCTTTTTGTAACACATTTTCTGTTTGGTTTGACAATTGACACACCCGTAGAACGGGTGACAACCTCCTCAAGTGGTACCTTAATTGTTATTGGGAATATGTTGCAGGTGAAAGCAGAAATTGTACAGAACTGAAGTCCAATCCAATGCAAAAATCAAGCAGTTCAAATCCTTCATTGTGTTGTTATCCTCCATTAGGACCTGCTAAAGTTGGCGTGCTATCCAGAGGCACCTCAAGAGATAACAAAAGTTTGTCACGTTGTAACAGTGATGACACTGTAGTTGTACGATTTGTGGGCTCTGCATTGGTCGGGAAGTCAGAAACTGAAGATGCCTGCCATCATGGCCTTGTTGAACCAACTATAAACACTAAGGAGGCTATGGATGCTATCAATAGCATGTTTCTAGAGCCACTGGAACCAGAGACAATTCTCAAGAAACGCTCTAAGCGTGACCAACCAGAGTATAATCAGCAAACAAGTGCATTTGAGATCTTTGTTGATGAAGATGAGCCTAACGGTAATGATCCAAACATTCTCCATGACAAGAACATGAAATCAGATCATCCAAAGTTCAGTCAACAAGCGAGTGCATTTGAGATATTTGTTGATGAGGATGGTCCTAACGGTAACAACCAAAATGTGGGCCAAAACAGGAACGTTAAGGAGGAAAACAGAAAGTTAAATCAGAAAACAAGTGGATTTGAAATCTTTGTTGATGAAAATGAGCCTAATGGCAATGACCAAAATGCCATGTGCCACAAGAACACTAGGTGTCCTCCAAGACCATTATGTGATTCATCAAGGCAGCAAGGCAAAGGTGACTTCCAGAAGCCATTTGTGGGAGGGTTTGCAATATTGGCTGATGATGAAGACGAACAATGTGAGAAAAATGATGATGGTGCTAAGTTAAATTCCAGAACCGTGCACCGTACTCATTACAAAGACACGTTGCTCCAACCAGAACAAGCTGATTCAGAAACAAGATATTGTGATGCTTCTCATCCCGTAATTTCTGGACTTCGAGAAGATACAATCATTCATAGGTTTGTTGGATCTGCTGTTGTTGGCGAGCCAAAAGTGGAAAATGCATGCCACCATGGGTTAGTTGATCCAACTGTCAATCTAAAGGAGGCTATGGATGACATAAACAGCATGTTTGGGAAACCACTGAACTTCAAGGGTGAGAAAACATATAACAAGAAAACCAATGCATTGTCAGAGAGAAAAGCGGCTCCAATTTCTGGTTTCTCCATATTAGCTGATGATGACCTAGAAGAGAACCACGCTGCCCAAATTAAACCAAGCAATTCCTGCAAATTTGGATCTCAGAGTGATCTATTTGAGCCCACTATTACCACCCGTGACGTCATGGCGGAGATTAATGACATGTTTGGGATGCCATTGGACTTCTAATACACTTGTTTAGAGGGAATTGAATAACTCCAGACAATTTGCCTTCACCTTTTTCTCTTTCCTTGAGAGTCTCGTTTCAAGATGTTAGAATTATGCAGTGTCTTGCTGATATGAAGAGCTTGGAGTTCAGTTGATTCCTTTGGTGCATAGGTGGTGAGTATTTGCTTAAATTGTAGTTCAAATGTATACGCTTTACGATTTATCATTCTTAATTATGTGTGAATGTGTTTGCTGAATAATATTCCCTTGATATATAGGAATGGAACAAAATGGGCATTAGCTTCCTGAACCGTACGTTCATCTACTTGATGCCTTGATGTTTTGCACTGTTGCTACCTGAAAGATGCTTCTCCCAAGGCAGGTGGAGATATACAGGGCGCAGGAGCTGGCAACGATACCACTGCCGCTGGAGTTGTTGCTGATATAATTGATCTGTGGGATCTTTTCCAGAAAACGGCATGCTTAGCTTCCAGGTCTTTGTTAGCACCAGGTCCTCAAGCGTTAAACCATATGAATGCTGGTATTTGGCTTAATTGTTGCCTCAAGACTTGAGGTCACAGAACATTTTGTTCGTTCCACTGCTGTATTAGTATGTTGGAATGTTCAGACTTGTGATATTTGATCAAATTTTTGGCAAGCATGGTGATGCTGCTGTGAGTTCTCTGCTTATCGAAGCCAGTGTCAGTCCTGTAATACCACTAAAATGCAAAAGGAAGAAAAGTGAGAATGAAACAATCCAATGGAGAATAAATGAAATAAAGTAGAGCTTTGCAGTCAGACCTATTGGTTTTAGGATGCCGAATAATGGTAGCGTTCACAGAGGTTTCCAGACCGTCCGGGACCACTTGGCATCTATCGCTATTGTGGGCTTTATCATTTGGTAAAAAATTTAGCCAACGCTTACTTTTACCAATTTACCTATCGAAGTAGAAAAAGAAAACCCCCAAAGAATAGTGCAAAGTCTTTTGGACCAAAATGCCCTTGGGGGTAGATAGCCACATGAGAAAAGAATGAGGGTAAGGGGGCAGCCTAGTAATTATACAAAGCCAAGAGAGTCTCATGGCCATGCCCCATAGCAGGCTAGCCACACAAAGCCTTATTTCATTTCTCCTTCCCCTAGACAAGAGTTCATTCAGAGAGCAAAACCATCAAAAGGGAGAAGAAAGAAGAGAGGAAAAGGAAACCATTTCCATTAGAGTAAGCACCAGAAAGCAGTTATCTCTATCTCCTCCTTTCCATTTCCCACGAATCCAACCCCCCCACCCACACACACAATCCTTCCATTCGGCTGGCACAAGGTAAGTCACCTTGTTTCCATCCCATAGCCAGGCCACAAGAGGAAGGCAAGAGAAGGGCTCAAAGAAGGGGAGCATGGGGCGGTGACAGTGAACCGATGTCATCGGCAATGACAAGGGGAGGCAGTTGAAATCATCGTCCACCCTTAGTCCCTTTTATCCGATAGTAAGCCTTCATTCTTTCCCAACCCTTCCCCTTTGTCCTTTCAAACGCATTGGTGGCAAACCCGTAGCGCCGTCGTGCGCCCTTGGATGGCAGTGCATGCTCCCTAGCTTATGCACTTCACCAAGTACCGACATGGCGGCCACCTTGAGCCTTCCTAGCTGTGCGTTCTTAAGAACGAAGCAAGGCAAAAGCAGTAGCTAAATCCAAAATAAAATGCATGTAGTAAGGGGAGGGAGTGTTGGACCGTCCCGGGTAGTATGCGAAGTAGAGGCGAAACCGCAGCAAGCTAGTAGGTAGACCAGAGCATTGGTGCTCGGCCAAGGTCGGGGCGGACCTCCATGGCAACTCTAGTCGGCGACGACCTCCGAGGAAGCCGAACCGAGGGGAACCCAGTGAAGGGCTGAGAGTAGGGCTGACGGCCGAGAGGCTAGAGAAGGCCTAGACCGAGGGGAGCCCAGGGTGGCCGGCGCCAGTGACGAGTGGCGCCAGTCAGGGCCAATGATGAATGACGATATTTGAGGCATGACATGTTGATATGTATAAATAGAGAATTTGCATTGCATACATGTCATCAAAAGAGATAGTTTTATGGTATCATTGGTCCACTTTATGTGGACACTCCACGGGAGTTGAGATTGAGGTCCCCGTATGAAAATGACAGGCTATTGAGGTCCCCGTATGAAAAAGGACAGGCTTGCGATCCTCGCATGGAAACAGGGCGGGCTTGAGTGAGCATCGACGGGTGCTCGCTCTGTTATACCGGTATAGGCTAAAGTGATAAGAGAGAAGTGCATGTGCATATGCAATTGCATTAGGATAAAGAACGGGTGCAAATGCATATTGATTGGTTGATGAGAACTTAAAAAGAGATTAAATGGAAACAAGTGGTTATTGAAATTGTGATGGTTATGGACTGATTTGTGAACCTGTTATTTTCTGTTTTGTTTTGTATTTGCTGAGTCTTTGGACTCACTCTTGTTTTGTTATTTTTAGGTGACCATTGAGGATGTCATGCACGAATGTGAGTAGCACATGAATAACTTTACGTACTTGCAGCACTTCACATATCAGCTTTTGTTAGTATGTTTAACTCCACTAGTATGCTAGAATAGTTACTTAAAAAATGTATGGTGGAAATCATCGTTACTTTATGAATAAAGTAGAGTTTACTTAAAATGATTAGGAGTTGTTCAAAAATGGTATTATTATGCAATAATGGTAGCACTCTAGGTCTAGAGGATGAATGGGGTGTCACAAGTCCCACGTCAAAATCTCTTTCTCCGCTTGTTGGGTTATCAATTGTTTGGAACGCATGATTTTTTCCCAGGGATCAGTACACCGTTTCAAACATGGCGCAAACCCTAACCTTTGGGTTTGCGCGTGCACTTACACTTGAGCATATATATAGTTTGTAGTATTTTCTTTTTATTTTTTCGTGCCTGTTGGCAATTGCAGGTTTGGATTGGGGTACCGGTGGGTCAAGACCATTCTTACTCTATAAAACTGGTCGCAGCCATTCTTGGTCTCAGCAAGGATCAAGACCAGGTAAACTATGGAAGAAAAATCTTGCAGACGTAGATAATAAAACACAGAGTAAGCGTTACAATTGTTAATCTCCATCAGATATGAGTGACATGTACATACTTAGACAAGTGGGTAAAGAAGACGGCAGCGACATATGGGAAATTCGTCGGTGACTAGGGAATATTCCCGCGCCCCTGTTTGCGAAAAGTTCTGAAATTCAAACTTGCAACATTTTAAAAATGCCAAAAAAAATTCGTAGATGTAGTACACATAAAGTAATGCAAGCCTGCAAAAATTCAACGTTAAATTCATGCTTGATACCGAGGGGAGAAAAAGAGAAGTAATCGATCCTACCGTGATTATATGCACTTAAAGTACTTTTTGTTTTTTTATATATATTAAAAATTTGTAGGTTTACATGACTTTATGTACATTACGTTCATGAATATTTTGGGTATTTTTAAAGCAATACTCCGTTCTCTTTTCTCTTTTCGGGAGTATCTAGGCATCACCCGGATGCTTTTTCCTAACTATCATTTAAATTTATGACTTTTGGATTAGAGATCAAGGAGCCCTTGTTTTTGAAGGATGGAGGTTTTTTTCAAGGGGGGAGGAGTAGAATTCAAAGGGGAGGAGAAAGAATTCATAGTCATTGGATCTCTAATCCAACAATTCTAAATTTAGATAATAGTTAGGAAGAAAACATCCGGATGATGTTTAACAAAACCCTTTTCAATTATGTATGTGAGGTTTAATTGCGAAAGCATTTGATTCTGCACTTGCTAGCTGTTAATTCTTAGAGTTAGCTTTCTTTCAAAATAAAAACCTTAGATGATATTTTGCTTTCTGATGTGCAATGTCCTATTTCTGCAAGGAGGTTTAATCCTGTAATTCCTTATTTAAGAAAGGATTGCGTTTGTTTGATGGTGCAGGGATAGAGCGCATTCTGCTAAGGAATGCCGACAGAAAGGAATGACGAGTGACGATGCTCGGACGAACACAGTTCTTCTTGAAATTGTGCATCCGTAATTGCATATCTAAGATGAAAGAAATCAATTTGAAATTGTGTTCAAAGAAAGTTCTTGTCTGTAACGTGCATGTTTTATTCAACTATTTAAGGACTACATAGACCTTGTGAAACGACATTTATTGCTTTTTACTCACACTAGATATGTGTTATGAAACGCATGGTAAAATAGAAGATAGTCAAAGAAGTGAGAGGCACGAATTTTACATAAAAAATTATTGCGGAAAAAATCACAGACATACAACGGTGGAAATTACTATATGAGGGAAAATTACAAGCATGAAGCTATTTGGTGCATCTAACCGTATGACTATATATATATATATATATATATATATATATATATATATATATATATATATATATATATATATATATATATATATATATATATATATATATATATATGTTAGGAAATAAGAGTAATTGGTCCGTTACAAGACTGACAAGAGAAAACAAGAGGCATCCCACCCTTGTTTCCCTGCCTCCGTCGCCGCCGCCGCCGCCGCGCCCGGTGATCTCTTCCCCTCTCCGGCACGCACCACCACGACGCCAACTCCTCTCGCTCCCACCAGGCATGAGGATTTCTCGGCGGGGAACCGAGGCTCTTAAGGCCGCCCTTTAGGTTGCCGCCTCGCCGGCTTCTTCCCGGCCTTTAGGTGATGAGCGGCGGCGCTGCGGCTGCTTGGAGAAGGAAAGAAGAGTCGGAGTTGGGGTCGGGGTCGGGGCCGCCGGCCTGCTCCGACGCGACGCGGGGTCGGGGAGCCGGAGGCCGCTGGTGGACCGGATGAACTTCGCTGCTTGGGGGATTGACCGAATCGCTCAGCACCTCGCCGTGTACTTTGGAAGACGACGAGGTAGGGTGGGCGCCCACCAGCTGTTCGACGTTTTGGGTCACCGGATAGGTTCAAGTTGCAGGTGCGTTTGGCTGAGCTTTGTCTTCTTGTTTAGTTTCCGGTGAGTGTGTGCCTGGGTTTGGGTCTCCTTCGGAGCTCTGTTGTGTAGCTCAGTGAGCTCGGTACGAGCGTTCGCTCGTTGTTCTGTGGGTGTTTTGCATAGTTTTTTTTGCTGGTCTTGTGGTGAGTGCCTGGAGTTGGAGCATTGTAGGTGCTCAGCTCTGTGGTCTCTGCTTAAGTTTTTTGCCCCATGAAGGGGGAGGTTTGCTCCGGGGATCAGCTAAGTGATGATTGGAAGACGGTGTTGCCCCAGCGACATTCTGCACCATATCTCCTAACGACGTCTGATCCGCTAGACGGCATGAGACGTTCGAAGGGAGGGTCAAGGTTCTGGCCGCTCGAGGGGGAGAGTGGTGAGGACAGTGACGATGAGGCTGCTAGTCAGCGCTCCACTGGGTCTGAAGAGGATTTCATTAGAGATGCGTTACAGGTTGGCTTCTCGGTCGATGAACTGATCAGGGCCGAGGAACGCCTATCTGAGAATGTCTCCTCGCCAGCTTTTGGTTCTGTTGGCAGGGGTCCAGGTCATGCCCCTCACCCTCGCCCGTTGGCTTCGAGAATTGTAGAAGCGGTGGCAGACTTGCGTCTGGCCTCAAGGCCCAAGTCTTGGAAGGGACCTTTACCCAGACCGCGTGTATCTCCGATTAGAAAGTTGGGGGATGTTCTGGTTAAAGATTTGAGAGGCCCTGACCAGGATTCGGTTCCAGAGACGCTCAGTAAGTTCAGTGCTCGCGCTACCTCTCTGGAAAAACAGGTACCTAAGTTTGATCGGTCTTCAGTTAGTAAGCTGGGGGAGATTAAAGTTAAGGACATGAGGAAGGCTAATCTTGGTAAAACAGGGTTGTCCCTGAATGAGTTTGGTCGGGGCACTAAAGAGGTATGTGGGCCGACGGTGTCGACTGGTCTGGGCCAACTTGTTTTGGCCCAAACTGAAAGACGACGTTTGGCCCGCTCTGGTGTGATCCGGATTGGGAGCAGGTCGGTCCGTTTTCCAGCCGGGCTGTGTGAGCTTTTCTCCCGGGGAGGACGCTTTCGTCCCAGGTTTCTCGCCTCATCTCACAACTGTTCGTCTGCCTGCGGTGTTTCATTGCCAGCGGACAGACCTGGGTTGCAAGGAGCCGGGGGCGGTGTTGAAGCCGTCGGCAACAGTTACGCTCAGGGTGATGCGATGGATAGTGGTGTGCACAAGGGACGACATGGCTACCAGGTGGGCGGCTCTAGTCCTGACGGTGGTGGCCTTGCTGGGCGCTTTGGCCGCGGCGGCGCAGGCTTTTATGCAGCGGCAACAACCAGCATTCCAGCTGGCCAGTGAGGTGGTTTGCCGTCGTCGCAGGGTCCAACAAGAAAGGCTACTTCCCAGGCGACCCTTGAGGCAAATATTAAAGTTATGGCAGAGCAGATTAAAGAACTTGAAGCAAAAATTAAAGGTATGGAGGTTCGGATACTGGATATGGCTTGTGATCTCAAAATTAATAACAAGTGTTGTAACAAGGTTCTTGTGGAGAATGATAATGTTCTTGTTGACGAGTTGGTGGAAGATGTGTTCACTGATGAGGATGGTGATTTGCTAAGTGTTGAGGGAGATGGAGCAGCAGCATCTAATGATGTTGGGGTGCTCCAAGCACCGATGGAGGAGCGGGTACTTCACGGGCTGACGCCGGCAGGTGCTAGCCAACGGCTGGCTGCGCCGGAAGGCGCTCGACAGCTGCCTGTTGCAGCAAGGTTGCAGTACCCGGCCTTGGCACAGGAGGCACCCAAGATGGCGCCACTACCTCCTGCGGTTAATAATTTGGAGCAGGTTGAAGGTAACAAGCAAGATCTGTCCTTCACATCTTTTTCAGATGTTGTTGTTGCTTCCAAACTCATCAACCTAGGCCTAGATGTTGGCAAAAATGAGAAAGAAGTTTTAGGTTCAGTTCGGGTGCTTAAAACTGTAGAACGCAATAGACTGTCGGCTTTTTTTCCTAGAATTGTTGAAGAACATGACAGTGATGCTGTTTTTTTAGAAAGTGATGAAGATGATGACGTTAATAACCTCACTCTTGGTCACTTATGTGGTGATTTGATGGAGGAGGTTATGGATGAAGACAGTGATCACCTAAGTTGTGAATTCGAAACTGTCTTCAAGAAGAATAAATCTATGTCATCTTTTAATAAGAAGAATAAGAAAATTGGATTAGTTAGGAAAAAAAGAAAATCAAATCGATCAAAATGAAAGGAATCTTTTGGAATAGCAGAGGTCTTAGTGACTTGGCTAAATATAGGTTCCTTTCAGAATTATCTAGAGAGCATAAGCTAGACTTTATTGCTCTTATGGAGACCGGGAAGAAAGATTTTCCAAAAGCTGCGTTGAACAATTTTTGTGGTGGTCGAGATTTTTTGTGGCACTGGTCAAAACCTCATGGTAGGTCCGGTGGCATCCTTCTTGGGGTGAATCTAGAAATTTTTGACTTTGGTAGTTTTGATGAGGGTGACTTTTATGTTAAGTTCCACTTGAGAATGAGAGGTGATGGTTTCCAATGGGTTCTTATAGCAGTTTATGGGGCTGCTCAACCTGAACTTAAGGAGGCCTTCCTTGCAGAGTTGGTACAAACATGTGCCAAGGAAACACATCCGGTTCTTGTCGGAGGTGATTTCAATATTATTAGGAATCCACAGGAAAAGAACAATGATAGGTTTAATGATAGGTGGCCCTTTTTATTTAATGCCGTCATCGATGGTTTAGATTTAAGGGAGCTTGAATTATCTAACCGGAAATTTACGTGGGCTAATTCTAGGGATACACCAACATATGAGAGACTTGATCGGATCCTTATTAGTACAGAGTGGGAAACAAAATTTCCGCTATCAACGGTTCAGGCGTTGACTAGGGAAATTTCGGATCACACTCCTCTGTTACTAGATACTGGAAACGGTACTCGTTGCAAAAATCAACCTCTGTTCAAATTTGAGCTCGGTTGGCTGCTACGTGATGGCTTCTCAGAGTTGGTGGCGGAAGTGTGGAACAAAGAAAAAAGGGGAAAAACATGGTTACAAAGATGACAATTTAAAATTCAGAGACTTAGACAATTCCTACGGGGTTGGGCTAAGAATGTTAGCGGTTCATACAAAAAAGAAAAGGAAGAATTGATTCGGAAGGTGAATGAATTAGATAAGAAAGCTGAGACTCAGCTTCTCAGTGCTACAGAAAATGATTTAAAGCATTATTATAAAGAGCGGTTAGTTCATTTGTTGCGAGAGGAGGAGATAAAATGGTACCAAAGAGCCAAAACAACTAAATTGTTATTTGGCGACTGTAATACTAAGTATTTTCAGTTGGTAGCCAATGGAAAACATAGGAAGACTAGGATCTTCCGCCTCGAGCAGGAAGAGGGGATTATAGAGGGTGATGAGAACCTTAAGAAATACATCACCAATTATTATAAAGGTCTCTTTAGGGCGTCAGAGAGAAATAATTTCTCAATGATGGAATCCTTTAGGGATGATATACCACAGGTATCAGAATCTGAGAATGAGATTTTAGCGTCCGCTTTCACAGAAGAAGAGGTTAAAAAGGCTATATTCCAAATGGAACACAACAAAGCCCCGGGGCCTGATGGTTTCCCAGCTGAGTTTTACCAAGCTTTTTGGGATCTCGTCAAAGGAGATCTCATGGCTCTTTTCACTGATTTTCACAAAGGAAACCTCCCACTTTTTAGCCTCAATTTTGGTATAATTACATTATTACCGAAGCAAAATGAGGCTACTCAAATCCAACAGTTCAGACCCATTTGCCTACTTAATGTTAGCTTTAAGGTCTTTACTAAGGTAATGTCTAACCGTATAGCACTAGTGGCTCAGAAGGTTATACAACCATCTCAAACAGTTTTTATGGCAGGGAGGAATATCATGGAAGGGGTTATTATCCTTCATGAAACCATACATGAAATGCATAGGAAGAAGCTTGATGGAGTGATTCTAAAGCTGGACTTCGAAAAAGCTTATGATAAGGTAAAATGGTCTTTTCTTCAACAAACATTGAGGATGAAAGGTTTTTCACCACTTTGGTGCAAGTGGATAGATCAAATTGTTAGAGGTGGTAGTGTGGGCATTAAAGTTAATGACATTTTAGGGCATTATTTTCAGCCAAAAAAGGGACTTAGGCAAGGTGATCCCTTGTCACCAATCCTCTTTAATTTAGTGGCAGATATGTTGGCAACGTTAATTGGTAGAGCTAAGGCTGATGGGAGGTTTCAAGGAGTTGTTCCACATCTTGTAGATGATGGCCTCTCGATCCTCCAGTATGCAGATGATACTATTCTCTTCATGGATCATGATCTACTCCAAGCCAAAGACCTTAAACTAGTGTTAAGTACCTTTGAGCAACTTTCTGGGTTGAAAATTAATTTCCATAAGAGTGAGCTCTTCTGTTATGGTAGTGCTAAGGATTGCAAGCATGAGTATGCACAACTTTTTGGTTGCAAAACCGGGGGCTTACCTTTTAAATATCTTGGTATTCCTTTGCATCATCATAAACTCTCTAACAAAGATTGGGCCATCATTGAGGAGAGATTCCAAAAGAAGCTCAGCAGTTGGAAAGGAAAGCTTCTTTCCGTTGGAGGAAGGCTAGTTTTGATCAATTCGGTCTTAATTGGTTTAGCTATGTATATGCTTTCTTTTTTTGAAGTCCCTAACGGTGTTTTACAAAAACTTGATTTTTACCGTTCAAGGTTCTTTTGGCAAAGTGATAGTCATAAAAAGAAGTACAGGCTTACTAAGTGGAGTGTACTTTGTAGACCAAAGGACTGTGGCGGGTTGGGTATCCAAAACCTTGGGATTCAAAACAAATGTCTCTTGAGTAAATGGTTGTTTAAACTTATTAATGAGGATGGTGTTTGGCAAAATCTTCTAAGAAGGAAATATTTGACCAATAAAGCCATAACTCAAGTTTATAAATGACCGGGTGACTCCCACTTTTGGTCGGGACTAATGAAGGTCAAGGATGATTTCTTGGCTCATGGTTATTTTCGAATTCAAAAGGGAACACAAGTTAGATTTTGGGAGGATATTTGGTTAGGAAATAAACCCTTAAGGGATGTCTATCCATCACTCTATAGGATTGTGAGAAAAAAGAATGATACTTGGCTAAGGTTTTAGCTTCTACGCCACTGGATGTGTCATTTAGAAGAGGTTTGGTGGAAGGTAATTTGACAGCGTGGTACGACTTAGTCTCTAAAGTTGTGACAGTTAACCTTACAAAAGAGAAGGATGTGTTTGTTTGGAACCTACATAGGAGTGGGTCTTTCACGGTTTGCTCTATGTATTTGAATTTGATTCGAGAGGGAGTCTTACCTACGAAAAATCCACTTTGGAAAATAAGAGTGCCTTTGAAAATTAAAATTTTCCTTTGGTATCTCCAAAAAGGGGTCACTCTTACAAAAGATAATTTAGCAAAAAGGAATTGGCAAGGGAGTGTCAAGTGTTGTTTTTGTAACTCTTTGGAGACGATACATCATCTTTTCATTGATTGTCACTTTGCTAGATTTATATGGAACACAGTGCACATCACTTTTGGAATTCATCCACCATCTAGTATATCGGATATGTTTGGCTCTTGGCTTCATGGCATCGGGGCAAAACTCAAAAATCAGATTTTACTAGGTGCTGCGGCTCTCTGTTGGGCAATGTGGTTGAATAGAAATGACGTGGTGTTCAATAATGCTAAATCCAACACCTTTCTGCAAGTCATTTTCAGGGCAACATATTGGATCCGACTTTGGTCCTTGTTAAGTAAAGAAGAAGAAAAACCAATCTTCAAGAATGGATGCTAGATTTTGGAGACGGTCATCATGGAGGTCTTTGCAAAATTTGGATGGATGTTCCGGAATAGGATTGAGGCGTAGTGTCTGTTTTTCATGTATCTTGTGTCTTTTGTTTTGTGTTAGTTCTTGTGCTTGTTTGCTCTTGGTTGTAACCATTAAGCTGCGTACGATCTTCGGATTGTAAAGGCTGGGACCTTTTTCATTCACTTAATGAAATTTTCCCTTGATCTAAAAAAAAGAGTCTCTAACCGAGAAGAAAACTGAGTCAAAGTCGGTTGTACCACTCGGTGCCACGTCTGACGCCAGTCGACGCGTGTACCACATCCGGCATAGACATATGAAGAATTGGGATCATACTTTGACAATATATTCTTGATTCAATACCAAGTCTCAAACATTAAATGAATAAAGGCAGCTACTGTTTGGGTATTACAAACCGGTAAACACTTGCGTGATCTAGTCAAAATGAGAACCTTTCATGCTTCAACGGGCATATACAATTTGACAGCATGTATGTGACATATATTTCAAATCGATGCATGACTGCAAACTCTCAAGAAGTAAACTCGTCAGCATCGTACTTCTAGCCTCTTCAACATCACCCCAGACAAAGCTTCATATCGATCGGTCACGGACTCATGGCCTTGGGAACTGTTCAGCTTCCAACCCAACGCGGAAAAGAACAATCTTGATTCTTGAAAGAAGAAATAAATTAAACAACGATAGTGCATGGAGTAATTTGCTGTTAGCTCTAAGAACAGGCTGGTTTGCTTTAGTATCAACTGTACTAGATCACCAACATTTTGGTCGACGACGCCTAGCCAGATATCAATTCAAGACATGCTTCCCATGCATTGCCTCTCAATTGTCATGTATTTCTCCTAATCTCAGTGCTGTACACAATGTTGGAAGTCAGTGCTGCAGGTACTGGTTGGCATTTAGAACTGCGATGCTTGAGGTAATTAAACTACGCATATGAACTTCTGTAGATCCTGCATACCTTGTGCAGCTGTGCTACTTGCCGCTACTTCGTGGTAGGAGCTCTTCTGCGCCGACCTTCATGTTGGTGCCAGTTGCAACCTTGATAACTTTGGCGTCGAGAACCGCAACCTCGACCATGAACACACCGCACACGGGACGATGGTCTGAAAATTTCGACTCCCCGCGTTTGTAAGACACCTGCACTATCCCTTCGCCATGCCAAAGGATCCGGTCGCACCTGCAAAGTCATTAGCTGATGAGCAATCGGAAGTGGACATGTATCCCACAGAATGTAGAAACCAACATCAAGTCACTGCACAGTATATCATGCATGGGCTAGATGAAATGTAGCACAGCCTGAAGCTGAGATGGACTGAAGACATGTTCTTGAGATGATCTACCATGCTGGCGTTCTCCTCTTCTTCTTTGATCTCGCACCCTCGCCGGCGTAATTGTCAGAGTTCCATGAGTACTTGTACGTCGGGGCAAAGAAGATCTTGCCCTCATTCCACCCTCTGAAAACTCCGGTCTCTCTTTCAGTCTTAAGCTGTTCGAATCAGAATGCCCAATGGACATTGTTAGCTTCTGAACTTTGAACAATTATATAACCATAATCACACCATTTACCTGATCCTTCTCGAAGAGAGCGTCCCAATCGTTGGCCTCAACGAGTTTCTTGGTCTCGGAGTAGCTCAAAGCAATCCGGTAATTCAGGTCACCTAACCAAATCACACGCCTGCAACATTGCTTTTGTCAATTGAGGTCTGAACATGCAACCCAACGTGCAGTGAGCATACTACTTACTCGTGCTCAAGAATTCTCTCCGGGATCCTACGGCCCGATCTCTTGCAGGCCCGTCGGAACTGCGTGTTCTTGAGGATCTCGACGACGTCCGAGTTCCTCTTGAGCTCGTCGCCTTCTTTCTCCCCGGACGCCAAGTGGCTGCACACGAAGCATAGGCTAGTCTGGTGCAGCGACATGCTCACTGAAATGCATCCCTGAAAAACCACACACACAACCAAAACAACACTTCAGTCAGAATTCAGACGTTCGATGATGTAAATGACATTTCACGCCAGTTGAAGTGCATGCTGATTGTTAGAGTTGTAATCTTGTTTTTCCAGTCGTGGTCGTAGTCCTAGCCGTGTACGAGTGGTTGGAGCCGTGTACGAGTTTGGCCGTGGTCGTATACGAGTCTAGGTCGTGGTCGTATACGAGTTCAAGTCATGGTCGTATACGAGTCCGCTCCACAGTTTTAGTCGAGGTCGAGTCTGTTTCATAGTTGTAGCCGCCGAATTCAAATAATAGTCGTGGTCGTAACCGAGTCAGAGTCGTAGAGTAGGGTATAAAAGGCGGAGCCATGCAACCGAGAGAGCAAGGGGAGAAGGGCGAGAGAGGCCAAGGCGATCGGTGTGATCGAGAGGCAAGAGAGAGAAAGAGAGGACAATCAGGGTGATCGTAGAGATTTGTGCGATCGAGAGAAAGAAATAAAAAGGAGAAGAGCGGTTTGGCTTTGAAAATCTATCGAATTCATTGTGTTCTCAGACGTGGTCATAAACGATTTACGACCATGGTGAGCAGGGGATCACAGGCGTGGTCGTAAAGGAGTTACGACCACGACGATCGAGCGACGACCACGGTGGCCGTAAGGAGTTACAACCACGGTGACGAGCGGAGGTGTCCGCAGGTAGACGTGGTCGTAAGGAGTTACGACCATGGTCGTAGAGCTGAAGCTATGGTCGTAAGGCGTTACGACTGCAGCAGTGACATAGCTTTCGGCGTGGTCGATAGAATCACTGCGTGATCGTAAGGAGCTACGACTACGGTGATTGGTCGTGGTCGAAGGAGGTGCAGCGAGAGGCGGTGAACGTGGTCATAACTTCTGCTGAAGGTTACGACTACATGGTCAGAGCAGCGAGCGCGTGATCGGAGAGATCACAGTGTGGTCGTCACGATTGTTTGTGTGGTCGGAGGACCAACAAAGCGGTCGTAACGACACAGAAGGTGGTCGTAGCTACTACAAAGTGGTCGTACGGTTACAGGAGGTGGTCGTAGCGGCTAGAACGTGGTTGTAAGATCTTGGGCACAGTCGTAACAGCTGTAACACTGACCTTATTGCCGAGATAGCCCATGATGCCGCGGCCGACGCAGCAGAACCTGACATGGCCGACGTGCTGCACGAGCTCCCTCCTCGCCCACACCGTCACGAACAGCCCCACCATCTGCTTGCACGCGACCAGGCAGTACCTCTGAAAGCTCGCCGACGCCGGGTTCATTACAAGATCAGACCCCGCCAAGCTGTTGCTGTTAGCCGCCACGGACACATCCTCGTCGACGACGACGTCCTCCTCGTCCGACGTTGTCGTGTCGCTCTCGACGACGTGCTGGTTCTTGCTGCATCTCATCATCAGGCACGAGGGCGCCCTGTACGGCCTCCGAGGCCTCTCCACCGGGCAGGTGCACGACTTCAGCTGGCGGCCGCGGGTGATGGCGGCGCGTCGCACTTCTAGGTGGGAGGACTTGTTATTGAGGAGCAGAGACGGGTCGAGAGGGCTCGACGCCCCGTCGGCCCAGTTTGGCGTGTGGAGAGCGGAGACGGGGGAGGCAGAGGGCACCGTGTCTGCTGATTGGCTGACCGAGCAGCTCGCTGAAGCTTCAGAAATGGCGGAAGCAGAAGCGTCTGACGGCCGGTTCAGTGCCTGGTTTATGAGGGCGAGCCATCTTGCCGCCTGCTCGTTGTCCTCGATCACAAGCACGTTCCCGGCGTTGAGAGGGACGACTTCCTGGAATCTGCATGCATTTCAAGAATGGCGGCTAAAGTCTAGTTACTTCAAAGTGCAAATTAATTGAGGTTATTGTACTTGGAAAATAGGATAAAAATAGAGCTCGTTGGGCGCCGGTGTGGCATTGATCAGCACGACAAAATCTTATGTGCACAGCAAAATCTTGGCATTGTAGTTGTCATGGCATCCTCGGCCATCACGGCGGTCAGGGCCTGCGCCGGCGACCTGGAGAACTGCTTCGGACTCTTTAAGCTCCTGCTAGTTGCCTCCTGGAGAACTGCGGCGGTAATGCTTGGTGTTCTTGTCGTGTAGGATGGGGAAGTTTGGGGTGTTGGATGGTTGCTTACTCTTGAGGTCGAGATTTCTATGTGGCTATGTTTGCCTGCCCGTTTTAGGACAAAATAACACGAGCTTTATACCTTTTATCGATTACTAATGTAAAACGCTGTTATGTTCACGTCATTTTAGGCAACTGTCTGTGATCATTTTATTGGTACGGATGCGTGATTGGCTCAATTGTCTGATACTAAATTCTGTTCAATTTTATCTTAAGTTAAAAAAAAGAGCATTTGATTTGTTTGTTTTTTCATTTTCTTTTGCACCGTGATAAAAAGTTAACCACGCACCACTCCCTTGCCTTTTTGACGGCCATGCTTACCTATGCAATTGTCTATAATATTCTTACAAATCAACGATCAGATTTTATTTCTACTACTATCTTTCTTATCAATATAATGTGTCGTAAAACAATCCTAAAAATATTCTATTTGGTGTATGGGCTAAGCTGCATTTTTGTCGTACGTGTTTCACGTCTGTACTTGTTATATTAAGTTACAATGGTATCTGATTTTTCTTGAAGTAAAAAATAGTTGTCAGAAGAATAGGACGTTACATGCAAAAACACCTCAGAAAACTTTCATTAATTTGCTTGATACGCGGAAATGTGCTGAAATCGTTTGTGGTGCAGAGGAACTGAAACTGACAATGGTGTGGCCCCAATAGAAAACGTGTCCAATGCTAGAGTCTATCTGATAGATGTCTGAGTTATGCAGAGTTATGTTGTTTGAAGTTGTACATACCCTAACACATAGATGTCTGAGTGGTCATCAGAAGGCAGGAAGTCATTCAGATTCAGCTCCATGTTCGGCGTTTTTCCGGCGACATTCCATGTTGCTGCAAATACCCTATGAAAAGCAGAGCACCAAAGGAGAAAAATATCTGAATTTTGAGCTACTGAAAACACAAGGTTAATTTGTGGCATCTAATGTAATAAACCATAAAAATATTTGGAAAATTAGTGAGTGTACTGAAAAGCTATGCTTACCTGAAGGCCTCGGTGTGGGTACTGGTGGTTGATGCAGTAGAATTGAAACCACTGAATTTTATACTTCTACTTTCTGCTCGGCACAAGTTTGAATCAGAAAGACATGTTTATTAACAATTCTGAAGTCGGGAATGAAAATTGTAGTACACAACGTGGAGTAGATAGATACTGGAAAAACTTTTGAAGAAGGATGAGGATGATGCTGACGGGGAAGCCAATGGTGACTGCGCTGGACTCTCTTTGAAATCAACTGCAGATATGCAAACACTAAGATGAAGTCTGCAATGATGACTATGCCTGAAAGCTGGTATGCATCAATCTTAAACTTTCCAAGTCATACAAGGGAATGGATTCTTCTTATCATGAATCACCAAAAAAAAAAGATGGTGCCTTCGCTGTGAAAAAGAATGTTCTGAACTCAAGAACCTACCGGTGGTGTTGATTGAGCACTCAGTACTACGTCTTGACGAAGCATTCCTATCCTTCATACCAAGAACTTTTGGAAAGAGAAACTGCAAGAAGCAAGCAGCACAAGTGACCAACAATTATCTGAATTGATGAAACTTGCCTGAAGGGAAAAGAGTAGATGCTACCTTCTTCCTTGTGCTGGTTTTCCGGTCCATTTCTGCACTCAGTTTGTGCTTTCAGCATCAAATGAGCAGCAATTAGTGAGCAATGAAGAGAGTTAACCTAATGCCTGCGAAAGTGTTTTGAGAGCAAGTTAGGTAGCCAGAAGTTCCCATGTTCAACCAAACTGTGCGGAAGAGTCTTGTGATGAAAATAGTAAAGCAAAAAATAGATACCAAAAGGCAATTCAAAACCACAACGAGAAAGTGCAAAGGCACCAACTATCCATTTAGAAACATTACTTAAATAGGACCAACCTAACTGGGAAAAACAATTTCTTCAGATCACCAAACAAAACATTTTTTTCATCTTCTGCAAGACCTCCAACATAAATGAGAAATTGACAAGATTCAACTTAGCAGACAACAAGAAGGAACCCAAAAATATCTAAATAGAAAATTCTTTGTCGTAAAATAAGGCACAACAATATTTAAGCATTGATAGATGGAACACCAAATGGAAGCATTCTTACCAAGATTGTGGCATAGAGGGTGGCGAAGCATCTTTACCTCTAAGGAGGAACAATCTACACGCTGAACATTTCCTATGTTCTAGTGATGATTCAATCCGATGGGGGCAGTAGTTGACCTAATAAATTTAAAATAACTATTGGAAGTTCCAAATGGGGGGATACTACTGCTTCTGCCGTGGTCATGTCATGAAAAAAAAGGAGAGAAGTTTGTGAAACATTATTCAACAGACAGATGAGAACGAAACAAAACCGCAGAAAACATCCTCAAAACAATGGACAAATGGACATGACTACCAGAGGAAATTGCATTTGTTCGCACAAGAACAAGTATATTCTACTAACCTAGATCCTAATTCTTTCATTCTTTGCAAGAACGAAACGGCTGTTGAAAAGAAGGTCCAAACTAATGTTTGCAATACAACCCAAAATATTGAAGGGGAAAATCCTGGGTGCCAATGGAAATAGAGTACCTCAGGAGAAGGAAGCCAAGACAAAATAGCACTTTTGTCATTCCAGGAAGGAGAAGGGGAGATCTTGGATGCAGCTTTTCCTTTGGGAAGCATCAAGGGCAGATGAATGGAGGCAGGAAATCCGAAGACACGTTACAAAAGAAAATTGGAGTTTGACAAGCTGTCTTCAAGTAATTAGGGCAAGATTCCAAACTGAATAAACCTGTTTGACAAGCTGTCTTCAAGTAATTAGGGCAGGATTCCAAACTGAATAAACTAACCGATACAAACCAAAGCTGTCATAAAACAGCATAGAACTGTATTAGTAGCTCTTTGGAAGCACCGAAATAAGGGTAAGCGAAGCTCTAGGAACTAGGGTAAACATAGAAATGTAAGAATGAAGAGTATAGAGATTTTTCCAAACTGCACGAGAATGCACAACAGGACCAAACAAAACATTAGCACATTTCTTATTCATAATGAAGTGGCAAACCAAGAAGTGGTCATCAATTACACACTAAAGCCAAATAGGGGGGAAGTCCAAGGCAGCCGTTTTGGCTTTCGAAGCATCCAAAACAGAGGTGGAGGCTCCAAGAGAAATTAAAATATTCATGAAAAAATTTGTAAAGGACATGGATTTTGGATGCCAACCAATGAAGGGGAGGAAGAGTTCAATTTTCTTCATCCAGAGTTTGACCAACCAAGTATACTTCTCAGTTCCTAACCTCTTTTTCTTTCTCTCTCCAAAGTTTGACCAACCAAGTATACTTCTCAGTTCCTAACCTCTTTTTCTTTCTCTCTCCAAAGTTTGACCAACCAAGTATACTTCTCAGTTCCTAACCTCTTTCTCTCTCTCTCTCTCTCTCTCTCTCTCTCTCTCTCTCTCTCTCTCTCTCTCTCTCTCTCTCTTTGGAATCGTACTAGTGGAGGCTCCGAGAAACGAGAACAATGGAAAGAACGGGTGCAGAGAAGTCGGAAACTACGACAAACCGCGGGATATGTAGCGTGAGAAGCATCACAATCTTGTGGGAAAGATACGAGTAACAATCGAGTTACATTTTACACTAACTGTTGCCCCCCTGAACACTTGGATGAAACAACTCAACTTGTGTTTACCTATGGAAAGCAATGGAGACTAGCTCCATGAAGCACAGAGGAGAGGAGGTAAGGAGCGCAACACGATCGAAGAGGAGGAGGACCAAACTAATGGAGTCCAATTACACTCCATGGGATACAGTAGTAGGAATGAAACCGGCCGGGTCAAGATCGCAAGACAAACCAAAGAAAACAAAAAGGAGAAGGCATGGAAGAAGAGAAGTATTCTCGTCGTACCACATGCAAGCAGGGGAGCCACCTTGCTGGTTCTCCTTCCATGGAAGCGGCAGGAAACAGGCCATATGGACTCTATCTCCCTCCTCCAACTAGAAGGAGACTTGTGGGGAGAAAATACAGTTAAGTAAGAAAGAAAACATATTTAAATGTGATGGTAGTTTGGAAACCGCCGGCTCTCTGATAATCCATCCTACATCGTCATCGTGGTTCGTGATTGCCTTTGCCCGCGGCTGCCGCTGTCTCCGGGGAGGTTGGGTTGGGTTGACGACGAGGAATGGAAATAGGGAAGAGGAGTGGGCGACCTCGCCTCCTCCCGTCTTTTCCTTCGCCTGTTTCTGCTGTCCTGCGCGCGCTCGCGATAGCCTCCTAGGTTAGCTTCCTCTCCACCCTTTTTTTTACAATCTTCTCACCTGTCCTGTCTAGCGTTGCAGCTAAAATTCGATGATTTAGATAAGACTCATGCGTATGATCGAAGATGCCCTTATTTCGTATTGTCCTGAACATATACTAGCAACGTAAGCACGGCGTCACACATGAGCCTTATTTCGTATTGTCCTGATGCCGCGCTAGCCACCTTGTAGACCAAAGAAAAAGAGACGATAATTCGTGAGACGTTTCTTAAAAAAAATCAAGGGCGCATGCGTAATTTCGGAAAAACTAAAGGGTTTTTTCGCAAAAAACCAAGGACTTGCAAGGACCTCTACGTAACTAAACAAGGACCTATACATAATTTTGGAAACCGTGGGCTGCTATCGATGAAGTGGAGGGTGCTTTCCGGGAAAAAAAACCTGGCAGGGACATGTTTGCGAGAACGGAGGACCTCTACGCGATTTTGCAAAACATAGGGCCTTTTTCGCAAAAAAAAGTGACGTGGCACAGCCCTTCGGCCAGGAAGTCCCCCAACTTTAATATACGGTAGATGACATTGATTCTTAATAACTCCTGTCCTAGCATGTTAGTAAAATCGCAATAATACTAGTATACGTCAGCTATATATAAACCTGGTGACGTAGGACGTAAGATGATGTGAAGAAGAGAGAGAGCATAGAGAATTGGATCGGCCGTCTCTCATGCAACATCGACTATAACACGAGAAACAAAATATATTGTGTCATGGCGGAGCTATCTAAAGAGACATGTAAAAAGATAACTTAATGTAAAAACTGTATTTAGTGTTGTATATAGATAACATAGATGATATTACAGATAATAGTTATCTGTATCATTGTATATGTCCTTAGACCATGCAATTACTCTTACACCAAATCTAGGCCCTGTTTTTTTCAGCTTTTAAAAGCTGCTTTTCGGCTTTTCTACAGTAACCAGCTTTTAAACGGAGTATCTTTTCAAGATATGGTCCACTAGTTAATTGTAAGTACATACTGTATTGACTTCATTTATATCGATAAAAACTGCACGCGAGTTTCTGTTACTCTGTAATCTCTCACACGAACAACTTAAAAGCCATAAACCACAGCCAAAAGCTCCATCCAAAAAGATCAGGCACTAATTTACTACTCCGTAGATGATGTTTTAGGATTGCGCACTCCATCGTTAGCTCGTTTATTACTGTCAGATGGTGTGTTACTCTAATCCATGGTAGTAAGTACTAGTACCTAGACTTAGAAATAATGAATGATATAGACATATGCAAAAGGAAAATAGTTTTAACATATCTTTAGAAACAATATTTGAATGACAGAATGACACGTGGAACAGAGGGAGCTGCTCAAAATTGAAGAATGCGAATTGCCCGCATTTCATGTCTGGTACGTCCATTTGATGTTAGCCGCCCTTTTGCTGGGACCCAACAATTGTAAACCGTATAAGATCCACTTATTTCGGTTTAAATTTTTAGCTTTTAACTTATTTTTATTATTTATAAATTTTATCTTTTCCTGATTTTTATGTTTTTAAAGCTTTTTTGTCTATTCTTTTTCCCATACTCATTTACATTGACTATGATGGGCTAATCTATTTTTTTATTTTTAAATTTTTAAATTTAATTATACCAAATAAATCACCATCAGTTATTTTAATTTTTCAACCCAAACAAGCAGTACCTAAGTATTTATTCTTGTCAGTAGTAGTTGAAGTTGCATGGACCACTGGATGCGACCACTTAAATCGTTTCGACTTCCTGTTTGGGATGTACATTGTACATTTGTACAGTATGGTGTAAGTAAAACGTGGGATAGACGACGCGATCGAAGATCCAACGCACGATATGCCGTTATGCTTAGTACATCTCTCGTCTTGTGATTGTCCCGCTCAAATCAAACCATCAGAGCAGTACAATAAGGTTTAGTCAGCAGGTTATAGCAAATATAATATCAACAAAATCTTACGTGGCAGAAAGAGAAATGAAGAGAGAGAAGGAAGCTGGCTACTAAATTACAGCTAGCTATAGCACGCAAAAATATGCATTTCACTCTCTTATACGTGGGGTCAAATAGTTATTGTAATAGCTACCTTATTGTATGAACTATTTTTTTGAAGGTTATAGATGAAATGGACAAATGTTATAGCCACTAGTTGGCTATACTATTGTACTTGCTCTCATTAGATTCTGCTGTAGTTGAGGAGCCGGCATGGGATAGACAAACCTTGGGAATACAAATTTCAAGGCACTAGTCTGTGCTCAATTGAATTTTTTTGGGTGACTTTTGGTTTTTTTAAAAAGTAGATGGCTTTTTCACTAAACACAAGTTGTATTATTTACATGGATTTTTTACTATAATTTCTGACCGATGAACCTTTTGACTTGTTTAGCATTGCAGTGGATTACTTATAGACATGGCCAAATGGGCTAGACCAACAGTACCATATATCATAATACTATTGATCCGGCCTAAGTATGACATGGTACGAATAGTAAAGAAGCCGTCTCGGCCTAGTCCGACTGAGCATGCTATGCTTAGGCCAGCACGGCCCAGTGTGACACGAACAGTTACTCTTCTTTGGTTGTGCATTAAAATTGCTTGTGATTGACAGTAAAATTACTTGTGTTAAGATTAATGCACTCTTCTGAGCACAGACGAGTGACTTAGCAGTAAAATTACTTGCGACTGAAAGTAAAATTACTTTATGACTGGCAGTAAAGATACTTGCTATTAGCAGCAAACCTGATTCCAATATATACGGGGCAAGGTATATTTGTTTACTGGTTTTATTTATGTGAAAGAATGGATGTTTGTCTTTGTACTTGCATAAGCATGCATCTTTTTATTGTAGAGTAGTGTTGTATTGGTTTCTGTATCGCTGAAGTTACTTGTGCGATCACGTCCCTTCATCTCAAACGGACGGCCGGCACAGTTCCGAAGCGTCCGAACAACCCAAGCCTCCGTAGCACTAGAAACAATCTACATGGGCCGGATAGACGGCCCAAAAAGCCCACAAGTTGGAAAGCCGACGTGGTCGCTGTTCTTTAGGCCTGGAATGGAACTCCCCAGACTTCTGCTTTTAAGGCCCATGCCGTTACTAGGTCTTGCTATGTCAGTTGTACCCAATCCAACGGAGGAGTACAAGTACTCCCTGTCCCTCCTTACTTTTGTCGTCGGAGTTAAGGGCCTGTTTTTTATTTTTTTACCCAGGCTTATGTCTTTTGATCGTATGGCTTATGTCTTTTGACCGTATCTTATTAATCTAATATACAGTGATTATTAAGAAAAATTAAAAAAAGGCTAAAAAGCTAAAATATACATGTAGCCTAATTCTGCCGAGAAGAGAAGAAGCCTGAATCTCGATGCCAGCCGCGTTAAATGAGGCATAGTTTATTATTCTCTCCGTTTTACAATATTTTTTCACAGCATGCCATCGAAGGAAGTACTAAATCTATAAAATAGTTAATGAAAAATGATCATAATTACATATCTCTATTAAATAACATATCACAACGACTTTACCTGTTTTGAAGCATTTAAATAGAAATAGAGAGTGAAATAATAATAATAATAACTACACTCTAAATTTTCTCAATTGACAAAATATTGAGTCAGATGCTCCCAAGGGCATACCCTTGGCTATTTTTTTTTGACGGAGGAAATGTTTGCAAGGGGACGGGGAGGTGTGCAAGCACCTTTTGAAAATTAATATATTACACTCAATGAAGGGCTATGTGAGAAGGTCTAGATTAGTGTTGTAATAAACCATTGCAATGTTTGTGGGGGTGGTCAAGTGAGTTTGTAAAGATCACTCTTTGACTGGTTTGGTTTGCTATGCCTCAGGCCTTTTGCTCTTCTAACTACAATGGTGATCGGCCATTTATCAAGGCCCTGAAATCCGCTGGACATCCCAGTGGCGGGATTGGATACCCACATCAGATCGAAGTTCGAGTTGAGATAGAGAAGTTCTGACTAATCAAGTAAGAGTTTACCCATGAGAGTTAGAGTTGCATCATCAAAGGGGTATAGAAATAATTCAAAAGCACTATGGCCTGAAGCGAAGGGCAGGAACGAACGGAATCAATGTGTTCCAATTTATCTGGAGTAAGGACAGCAGTTGAGAAGGGAAAAAATGAAGAAAGAGGGGATTTGCGCTGCCTCCTACTCCTACAGAAGATCGATTGGCACGAACTTCCGATCAGCTCTCGCTCTTATCCAATTTCCTTATCCTTTCAGGGCAAGGTCAGAGTAGTAGGCAAATACAAAATCCAGAATAGACCAGTTCAGCACCTGAGGCAGTAGATTCCAGGCTGCACCTCCTAAGTCCAAAGATCGCTTTCAAAGACAAATCTGTAGAAGACCCGCCAGAGGAGTCAGAAAAAACTGACTTAGAAGATCAATTGACGATTCTGATGGATAAGGTCGAAAGCCTCTGTGAAAGAGTGCTAAAGGAGTCATTCAGAAGTGAGTGAAGGGGCGCATCCCTCTCTCATAGTTTATATAAACATACCTTGTTTTAACGCAAAAATTCTTTCACCCTAAGGAAGTTTATATAAAACTTTTCATTGTTGGCGTGCGTGGAAAGAGCGAAGGTAGTTAGCCTTTCAAATAATAGTTTGAATTGATCCTTGCCTAGAAGAGAAGGGATCTAGAAAAAGTTGGATGTAAGGAAAGCGGTCCAATTCATTTGGGCAGCTATCTTGAACAGTGTTTCCGTTTCTACGGTCATCTCTAATAAAGGAATGCCCTGTTCGACGATTGTGCAGCATGTGTGGGATAAGGGAGCTACGCAAAGTGAATCGGTCCCTAAGGAACCCCCGAAAGGGCTGCCGTCCGTGGGCAGAATTTGAACCACTCACTGGTCGTCAACTTTACTGGCAGTGCTTCGACAAGTTTCGACCACCTCTGTTTTGACCGCTCACTGGTCGTTGACTTTCTTGGTTGTATTTTGACTTGTTTTGATCACGTAAGATTTTGACCACTCTGGTTTTCAACCACTCAATGATCATCGATCACTCCAGTTGGATTTCGACCTCCTACGAACACTCGGGGTTGCAATTTCTCTTAGGTCATCGACCACGTCGGTTTTAGACCATATGTTGGCTTACAACCACGTTGATTTTCGACCACTAGAGTCAATTTTCGACCACATTGAATTTCCAACTGGCAGTCGATTTTTGATCACATTGTTAGAATTTTGACCACGTTTTTTCTCTACTGATTGTGTTATGCTTTGTGAGTCTCTGGTGTTTCAAGTAGGATTCCTATTTTAATCTTCATAGCTTTGTAGCTATCGGAATAAAGGATAAGCGAATATTTAGAGAAAAATTTCACTATTACAGAAAGGCTAATAGTAGACGCCAAATCACAGACGGTTTTGTGAAACCGTCTGTAATGTACACTATTACAGACGGTTTTAATTTGAAGGCCGTCTGTGGTATTTGTGGCGGGAAAAAGGAGTATCACAGACGGTTCTTACTGATGAACCG
This sequence comes from Dendrocalamus latiflorus, assembly GCA_017311315.1. Classification (NCBI taxonomy): domain Eukaryota; kingdom Viridiplantae; phylum Streptophyta; class Magnoliopsida; order Poales; family Poaceae; genus Dendrocalamus; species Dendrocalamus latiflorus. The sequence goes on from CM029645.1 coordinate 26,680,220, forward strand.
TTTGTGATACTGGAATATCACAGACGGTTTTGATTAAAAACCGTCTGTGATAATCTGGGATTATCACAGACGATTTTTTATTAAAAACCGTCTGTGTTGTGTCGACTATCACAGCCGGTTGTTGTTAAGAACCGTCTGGGAATGTTCACAGACGGTTTTTCACAAGAACCGGCTGTGATGTCTCTTTGTCTGTCATAATCTAGATCAGAGGTTAATATATAAGTACACATTGCTTCTAATAACTTAACTACAGAACTACTGAGAGAAGAGGTCACAAATTTAAGGCAAATTTATTAATTTCAATTAGAGGCAAATTTATTACAAAAGTCGCACAGGTAAAGAGTTTCCCAGATTGTATTCTTTTGGGCTTCGTAAGCTTCTTCTTCAACTTGGGGACTTGGAGGATCAACCGCTAAATTCTCGAACGCCGTTAAGATTGCCCTTGTCCTCAGCACTTCCTCGTGCAGCCTGGGCAAATGATCAGCAGCATCCATAATGTTGTACAGGATAGCATGAAAAGATTCCTCAGAATCTGCCGTTTCTGCTTGATCGGCAAGGCTATCCATCAGTCTCTGCAATGCGTGTAGAGCTTCTTCCGCATTGCGCACATTGTGGAGAAGAACCAGGGTGAGGGCTGTTTCCCTTTCTTGAGTGGCAGCGAGACGCCTCCGTCGACGGCGGAGGATCAGGTCAAGCTGACGGATGCAAGAAAGTCGGGGAAGGAGAGCAGGGCGGGTGCGGAGAAGCTGCTCCAGATGCAAATTGCTGGCCGCCTGTGTAAGGTTCCGGCCGAACAATTCGTGATGAACAGATGAGAGGAAGGAGATGATCACAAGAACAGTAGTAGAAGCCATGTTGTATTGTATATTGTATTGTACGTACGTAGAAGAGACCTGGATTAGGAGCGCATATTTAACCTTTAGCACAAACGGTTCGTATACCCAAACATTAATGATATAAACGCTTCGTATAATGATCGAGAGACGTTAATTAGACGATCGAAACACGAAGCGTTCTGGCATCGAACACGCGCGAAAGCGTTCTGGTACGAAGCTTATCACAGACGGTTTTTAGTTAAAAACCGTCTGTGATAATGACTACGGCATTTATTGCGCTGCTCAGACCGCATCGTCTTCATTTCGATCCAGATCTAGCCACTGCTGCGCACTTTTTCACTCGGGAGGAAGCTAGAGCGATTTCAGGCCAGTTAATTTGGTGGGAAGAGGCAGAGATTGAGCTTTGAATTAAGATTCAGACTTTCCTGGTTGCTGTAGATATGGTTAGTAATGGAATTTATTTATTTTTAATTGCATTACAATTTAGGTGTAAGTAATCCATGAGTGGTTATTGAAGATGGTTAATTAATTTGCAAAATTGTTGGTTATATAATAGCTATTGTGTTTGTAATATGAATTGAGCTAGGAAATTAAGTCTCAATATAATAAATGTGGCCGGTATATATGTAGTTATAATTAGTTATTCTAGATTTTAATACTAATTGTTGTTATATATGTACGTAACGTAGGACCGAAGTTGGATGTATGCCGCGAGCCGTGTGAGTGAAGAGTACATTAATGGTGTTTCTGCTTTTATAAGAGCCGCCGAGGAGGATATGTTGAATAAGGGGGTGGAATATATGTGCTGTCCATGCACTGACTGCGAGAATTTGAAGATGTTTAAGAACCGAGGGCAAATTGAAGCGCACTTGATTCAGAGGGGTTTCAAAAAGGATTATACGTGTTGGACCAGTCATGGCGAAGTGAATGATCATATGCCGCCGGATGACATCGCCGGTGAAGTGAATGATATGCCCCGGATGACATCGCAGGTGAAGTGAATGACATGCCGCCGGCTGATGTCGATTGTGGATCAGATGATAATCTGGATCAGATGCTTCGCGATGTAGAAGAGAACTATGATGAGAGAGAGTATGTTAAATTCCGTGGCTTGATGGAGGACTCAGAGAAACCTTTGTACACGGGCTGCAAGTACACGAGGTTGTCGGGCGTGCTTGAACTGTTGAAATTGAAGGCAAGCAACGGTTGGTCCGACAAGAGTTTCACGGCGCTGCTAGGTCTTTTAGCGGACATGCTTCCGGAGGGAAATGAGTTGCCTAAAACCACGTATAAAGCCAAGAAGGTTCTTTGTCCGTTGGGAATGAAAGTAGAAAGAATACATGCATGCCCGAACGACTGTATCCTCTACCGTAAAGAGTATGCAAACATGCATGTATGTCCGGTGTGCAACACATCCCGATACAAACGTAACAATCAATCAGATGATGGCGAGGGAACAGAGGCGAAGAAAGGACCTCCTGCTAAGGTGGCATGGTATTTTCCTATAATTCCCCGTTTGAAAAGGTTTTATGCAAATCCAAAGGAGGCAAAACTGCTGCGTTGGCACTCGGAGGAGCGCAAGAAGGATGGAATGCTAAGACACCTTGCTGATTCCGCGCAGTGGAGAAACATCGATAGGAGTTTTGCAGAGTTCGGTGCAGAACCAAGGAATATAAGGTTTGGACTGAGTACAGATGGAATGAATCCATTCAGTAGCATGAGCAGCCGACATAGCACATGGCCCGTGACTCTCTGCATCTATAACCTTCCTCCTTGGTTGTGTATGAAGCGAAAGTACATTTTGCTGTCGATACTTATCCAAGGGCCAAAACAACCTGGGAATGATATCGATGTGTTCCTAGCACCGTTGGTGGAAGATCTAAAAGTACTGTGGAACGAAGGGGTACAGGTATGGGATGCATACAAACGAGAGAACTTCACTCTGCGCTCCTTATTGTTCTGCACCATAAATGATTATCCTGCCCTTGGTAACCTATCGGGCCATAGTATAAAAGGTGCCAAAGCTTGTACTCACTGTTTAGATGGTACCGAGAGTGTGTGGCTGAGACACTCACGCAAAACCGTCTACATGCGTCACCGCCGGTTCCTTCGGAGGGCTCACCCATACCGCAAGATGAAGAAACAATTTGACGGTTCAACTCCAAAGCATTTAAGGGGACGCGAGGTTTATGATATGGTTAAGGATTTAGATGTTGTCCTCGGAAAGGGACGTAAATTGAGGGCTCATGAGAAGAACACCTGGAAGAAGAGATCAATATTTTGGGACTTACCTTATTGGGAGTACCTAGATGTGCGGCACTGCATCGACGTCATGCACGTAGAAAAGAATGTGTGCGACAGCTTGATTGGTCTCTTACTGAACATCCGTGATAAAACAAAGGACGGCGTCAACGCACGGCTTGACTTGGCTGATATGCACATCAGGCCTGAGTTAGCACCGACATGCACTGATAATGCACGAACGTACCTTCCCCCCTGCGTGTTATACTCTGTCCAAGGCTGAGAAAACAGAACTGTGCCAGTGCTTGCATGGTGTCAAAGTTCCGTCTGGTTACTCCGGCAACGTGAAGAAACTTGTTTCGATGCAAGATTTGAAGTTAAATGGCATGAAGTCTCATGATTGTCATGTGCTGATGACACAGATGTTCCCTATTGTAATTAGAAATATTTTGCCGATCAAAGTCCGAGAGACAATCATGAGGCTATGTTATTTCTTTAACACAATTGCTCAGAAGGTCATCGATCCCGAAGGACTAGATGCTCTGCAGGACGAGGTGGTGATGACTCTATGTCACCTTGAAATGTATTTCCCTCCTTCGTTTTTCGATATCATGGTCCATCTCATTGTTCACGTTGTGTGGGAGATAAAAATGTGCGGGCCCGTATTCCTACGTAGCATGTACCCATTTGAGAGGTTCTTGGGAATTCTCAAGTCCTACGTACGGAATCGTTCTCGGCCGGAGGGCAGCATCGTCGAAGGTTATGCAAGCGAAGAGGTCATTGAGTTTTGTGTCGATTATATGGCTCAGATTCAACCGATAGATGTCCCTCAATCTCGTCATGAGGGGAGGCTGAAGGGTCTCGGAACTATCGGAAGGAAAGCAATCACTCCATATATGGACATGTATACTCAAGCCCATTTCACGGTGTTGCAACACATGACTGAACTGGCGCCTTATGTGGACCAGCACAAGGGTGTGCTTCGGCAACAGAATCCGGAGCGGCCGGATGTTTGGATCATGAGGCAACACAACCGTCGGTTCAACCAATGGTTGAAGGAGCAAATCGCTAGGAGCTCGCCGAGTGAGACGCTGACATGGTTGGCAAAAGGGCCGACATTTACAGTTGTGACATGGCAAGGATATGACATAAATGGGTACACATTCTATACGCAGTCTCAGGATGTCAAGAGCACTAACCAGAACAGCGGTGTCCGCATAGATGCATTCAGTACCGATGGGTCGAGAAACTCGTACTATGGCTTCATAGAAGAGATTTGGGAGCTCGACTATGTGGTTTTCAAGATCCCCTTATTTCGCTGCCGTTGGGTGCATCTCCCACAGGTGAAGGTTGACAAGTACGGTGTCACGACCGTGGACCTCCAACGTGTCGGGTACAAAGATGAACCATTCGTACTCGCCAATCAAGTTGTTCAAGTTTTCTATGTAACCGACCCGGCAAATAAGAAACGCCATGTAGTTTTTCATGGAAAAAGGAGAATTGTCGGAGTGGAGAATGTAGTGGACGAGGAGGAATACAATCAATTTGACGAGTTACCTCCTTTTGGAAATGGCATAAGGGTCGATGATGAACAACGTGACGAAACTAGTTACGTACGCATTGATCATGATGAAGGGCTAATTTTTAAAGGAAATAAGCAAGTACAATAAGAATGTATATGTGAAAATGTGTGACAATTTTGAGATGTATATGTGAAAATGTGTGATGTAGTCAATTTTGAGATGTATATGTGGAAATGTGTGATGTAGACAATTTTGAGATGTATATGTGAAAATGTGTGATGTAGTCAATTTTGAGATGTATATGTGAAAATGTGTGATGTAGTCAATTTTGAGATGTATATGTGAAAATGTGTGATGTAGTCAATTTTGAGATGTATATGTGGAAATGTGTGATGTAGTCAATTTTGAGATGTATATGTGGAAATGTGTGATGTAGTCAATTTTGAGATGTATATGTGAAAATGTGTGATGTAGTCAATTTTGAGATGTATATGTGAAAATGTGTGATGTATTTGAGAATGACAAAATGTATCAAGAAATACACTGTGTGAATGCAGCTGGTTGGTGTTGTATATGAATGCAGCTGTTTGGTAGTTGATATGAATGCAGCTGTGTAGTTATTGGTGGTCTTAATTGCAACAGCCGGCAAAGGCTTATCACAGACGGTTCTAAGTTTAGAACCGTCTGTGATAACATATCACAGACGGTTCTAAGTTTAGAACCGTCTGTGATAGTAAACTATCACATACGGTTTTTAACTCAAAAACATCTGTGATATGTTATCACAGACGGTTCTAAGTTTAGAACCGTCTGTGATAATCGTCCTACATATACCCTCTCGCTAGGGTTTTCCGTGTGCGCTGCAGTTATTCGATTAATTCTAAATCCCGAGCCCGTCGTCGCCGCCGCCTCCCCGAGCCCTCGCCGGCTGCCTCCCCCAGCCCTCGCCGGCCGCCTCCCCGGACGAAGACGTCGCCGCAGCCTCCTCCTCCTCCGTCGCCGCCTCCCCGAGCCCGTCGCCTCCTCCTCCGTCGCCGCCTCCCCGAGCCCGTCGCCTCCTCCCCCTCCGTCGCCGCCGCCTCCTCCTGCGTCGCCGCCTCCTCCTCCTCCGTCGCCTCCCCGAGCCCGTCGCCTCCTCCCCCTCCGTCGCCGCCGCCTCCTCCTGCGTCGCCGCCTCCTCCTCCTCCGTCGCCTCCCCGAGCCCGTCGCCTCCTCCTCCTCCGTCGTCGTCGCCGCCTCCTCCTCCTCCTCCGTCGCCGCCGCCTCCTCCTCCAGCGTCCCTAAGGTCACCAAAACCGTAAAGTCATCAAATCCCTCCCCGAGCTTCATGCTTACTGTTAGTGTTTAGGGTTGATGCTTGATGCTTCATACTGTTATGGTTAGTTGCTTAGTACATATTTAGGGTTGATTCTTCATGCTTACTGTTAGTGTTTAGGGTTGATGCTTGATGCTTCATACTGTTATGGTTAGTTGCTTAGTACATATTTAGGGTTGATGCTTCATGCTTACTGTTAGTGTTTAGGGTTGATGCTTGGTACATATTACATTGGTACATTGTTTACTGCAGTAGCTTAATTAGTTTGCTATTTGGTACATACTACATTGATACATTGTTTACTGCAGTTGCTTAGTTTACATTGGTACATATTGCTTGTTGTGTTAGTATATAGTATATAGTATATAGTATATAGTATATAGTACATAGTATATAGTTTGAAATCATTTGGGTCCCCCTTCTCTCTACTCCTCTCCTCCCTTCTCTCCCTTCCCTCTACTCCTCTCCTGATCTCTTTCTAGTGTATCTGGATAAAGAAATCTTGCGATTATTGCAAAAGATACATTGACCATTTGGGTGGAAAGAAATACATTGTGTCGTCAGGCTCATGACTGCCAATTTGAAGCATAGCGTAGCATCCGAGGCACATCCAAGGCCTGCAGCTGTGTCTTGAGGAATCCCAAGAGCTGGTCTTCAGATGTGGCATTCCTCAAACTATAAATTATGAATCTTATTCTCATAACCCATCTGAATACCAGCTCTTGGCATTCCTCAAGACACAGCAGCAGGCCTCGGATGTGCCTCGGATGCTATGCTATGCTTCGAATTGGCAGTCATGCGCCTGACGAAACAGTTGATCTTTCCACCCAAATGCTCCATGTATCTAGACAAAAAACAGCAAATGAAGCAAGTGACATACTATAGTGTTCCCGTTCAATGAACCGGATACACAGTTTGTGTCATTTGCTTCATAGACCTTTGTTTAGGTACTTTGCTATTTGGTTTATAGTTTTAGCAACTAAAGTAGGTGCTAGGATAGACACTTTGTTTAGAGACCTTGTAGTAATAGTATTACAAAATTCAAGGAAATTTTAGTACAGAAGTTCAAAAAAAAACAAATTCCCAGATTCTTCGGTGAGCAGCCGATATAGCCGACTTCTTCGGTGAGCGACTATGCATCTGCTTCTTCCCACTCCTTCTCTTCATCTCTGGTCTCTGGATCACGTACGCCAGTAGCGATGATTCAGTTAGGCACATCACCCCCTCTCTATGTCCATATCACCCCCTCCCTTCTCCCCCTCCCCTCTACTCCTCTCTTGTCTTGCAATTCAATATGATTACTTTCTCATCTTATCTTAATAGACCCACAAAATGAGCAACATGTCACCCGCGCATTCTTCAACATCATCGCCGGAGGCGTCCGCTCCAACATCAAGACGCCAAGGAAGAGGACTATCAAAGAAGCTTGAGGGCCGACAGATCATCACAGCGGTGAATGCATCTGGGGTCCCTATCCTTCCTCGAAAAGCAGTAAACACATTCCGAACCATGGTCGGAGTAGTTGCACGAGAACGAATTGAGATCACATACAATTCGTGGAAGAACGTGCCTGACACTCGGAAACGTGAGCTGTGGACCGAAATTTTGGCATCGTTCGAGTTCCCAGAAGAACACCTCGACGCTGTGCAACAACAAACCTACAAAGCGGCGTGCAAAGCATGGTAGAACTTCAAGAGCACGCTTGTCAAGAAATACGTGGAGACGGACGAAACGCCTGTTCATACATACTCATTCCTGGAACCACAATGGGAAGAGTTCAAGGCGATGAAAACGACCGAAGATTTCAAAAGTACAAGTGTGGCGCACAAGGCCCTCCAGGCAAAAAATACACACCCTCACAGACTTGGCACAGCTGTGTATGCGGGTAAAATCGCGCAGTGGATGAAGGAGGATGAGCTGGCAGCTGCACAGGACATCGCCCCGCCGTTTTCCAATATCCCGGACGACCGCGCTCGAAATTGGATTAGAGCAAGGTCATCTACAACGACATCAGGGGACATCACCTTTCGAAACCCTTCAGACCAGCAAGTGACCGAGCGCCTGGTAAGATATCGATCGAACTACGTAGCTTGTAATTACTCCACAACTTCGTACGAATTGAAATGACATGTCGTGCTCTTGCAGGAAGAGCTGAGTTTTCAATCTACCCTGGGATCATTCCAGGGAACAAGGGAGAATGATATGCTCTCCATGGCCCTGGGAAACAAGGAGCACCCGGGCCGTACGAGAGGCCTTGGGCTTTACGTTCCTTGGAAACATGGTTTCCAAGATGACTCCGACATGTATCGGCGCAGGAAGAGAAACAAAGCCGAGCGTGACGCACAGCTACGAGAAGAGCTCAAGGCATCTCTTAAAGAGGAGATACTGGGTTCGATGGCTGATATAATCAGAGATGAGGTGCAGAAACAGACAGAAAGTCAGCAGGCCGCCACCGCCGCTCCTGTGCTAGCTAGCCCGCACAACCATCCGAGTAGCTGCGCGTCCAATCCGACGCAAACCCAGTCCAAATTTCCTGTGGACGACATCCTGGTAATAATTATTACCTCTCGAATGCTTGCTCCATTGGTAGGCCTATTCAAGTAGCTAATTTTGTATCGTTATGTAGGAGCCTACCACATGCAGGCTCCAAGTGAGATATGGCTCCATTCCCTTGTACGCTGCTTGGGGCCAGGCATATTCGTCTGGTATCGGGGCCATGGTGCACGGTCAAGCTTTAGCGCCAGGCTTCGCAAAAGTTAATGTGGATGGTGTGTATGCCAATTTTGAGGTGGTCCCGCTACCGAAGCCCCCCAACGACGAGATCGTGAATCTAGGACAGGCCATTGGAACATTCATCCAGTGGCCCAAAACCGACATCTCCCTGGAGGCTTCTTCATCGGTGGTAGGACCAGAAGTGCAGTACGAACCACAGCAACTTGCACTGGTGCCATCTCCACACGGGCAGTGCGAACCACAGCTACCTGCACCGGTGCTATCTCCACCGGTGCTATCTCCACGGGTGCTATTCTCGCCAGAGCAACTTGCACCGTCTATACCATTACAGTCGACTAGCATAAAGTCGACCCACAATCGAGGCAGTGGCCAGGGCAAATCAAAGACGAAGGATGATGACGAATTCCCGTCCATGCCATTGGCCCGCAAATTCGTGCTAGCTCAGCCGATGGTAGTCCAGGAAGAGCTCCAAAAACTAGGACTTGGTTGCCAAAGATTTCACCTTTGGTATATGGAAGTGTCCAATAAGCCAGAGGCAGAACGACGCTCAGGTATAGCTGTCAAATTCAAGCCGGAACATTTCTTGCATGAAGCTCAGGACTGTGTCTTCACGGTGACCTTTGACGATATATTTCATCTTTTCACGCTCAACGCTCTCGACGCCTCACTCGTTCGATGCTGGACGCTGTAAGTCTGTACAATCAAAGTCTCTGTTCACGTAATACCGATATATGTCACAGTTTGTTGCTTTCCTATGTTATATATAGATTCATGCTGATCGAAGCTAGATCATCGAAACCACAAATTGGTTTCCTGGACCCACGCTTGGTCGCCATTGATACCATCATCGAGAATGCATCCTTCGTCGAGGACTATATTACAAAAGCACTGCTGGCTCACCAAGATAAGAAATTTGTTCTTATGCCATACAATGAGAATTTTCATTGGATTTTAATTGTAATTATACCAAAATGGAACAAGGCTATATACCTTGATTCTCTAAGTAAGAACAAATTCAAGTACACAGCTATCGCCCGAATACTCGATAGGTACGTACATTGTACATTGTACTCTTTCTTTCCTTCCGAATAACTAATCTAACTTTTTCGAATAACGAAGGTCGTTCGCCACATACGTTCAACAAACACGTGACTCGACGACAGGGGCCAAGGCCTTGAAACATGATCGCAAGTTTCGGGTATTCGCTAGCTACACATTAATTAATCATATACAACACATAGTAGTAATGCCACTTGATTTAACACATTATATTTTTTGCAGTGCCACCAGCAGGAGCCGGGCAACACATGTGGATACTACATGTGCCACCATATGAGACTACTCCTCGATTCCACCAAGATCACTAATTCTAAGGTTTGTCAATCTTCCCACATTTATTTCATACATGTCAGTTTTATATATGCGCGCGTTGATATTCCTATCGACAGGCTGCGTCCATCTCTACATCTGCATTGACACAGCCGGATTTTGCAAAAATTCGAGGAGAGCTCATTTGGTTTTTGTGGTCAAAAGTCGTACGATCAGATGGAGAGTTCCACTGCCCAGAATGATTTTTTATTGTAATTCTAAGTGCAAATACAGTGTAGATCTTTTACAATTGTGTATTTGTTAATGGATATTTTATTTCAACTCAATGAATTGATTTGCGAAATGGATGCTTTATGTTTGTGAAATGAAGTGCGTTGTCAATTGGATGTTTTATGTCTGTGAAATGAATTGAGATGTGAAATGTATCTGAAATGAAATGAGATGTGTGAGTTGTATATGTTTATGTCTGTGATTATCTGCTTGTTTCAGAGGGCATGGCTAGCATTTCCTGAGGCTAGCTATAAACAGAAATAGATTCTGCTAGGGGGGAGGAGTATCACAGACGGTTTTTCATTAAAAACCGTCTGTGATTATGCGATATCACAGACGGTTTGTCATTAAAAACCGTCTGTGATTATCCGATATCACAGACGGTTTTGTACTAAAAACCGTCTGTGATTATCCGATATCACAGATGGTTTTTTTTAAAAAACCGTCTGTGATATCGGATAATCACAGACGGTTTTTAGTACAAAACCGTCTGTGATATCGGATAATCACAGACGGTTGTTAATGACAAACCGTCTGTGATATCGCATAATCACAGACGGTTCAAAAACCGTCTGTGATAACTTGGATTATCACTGACCCATAATTTCAGACGGTTCTGAAAACCGTCTGTGATGACGTTTCTGAACCGTCTGTAATGTGGATTTCTGTAGTAGTGTTTTAAGGTGTTATTCATCCCCCTCTGTTGCCTATCCGGTCCTACACTCAATTAATTACAAGAATAGAAAAACTAATTATGCTAAACATAAACATGGTCTTTAGGCTAAATTTGAATTTGTGCCGTGATTGTTCTTAAAGCTGTTGTGGAAAAGAAGTTGTGAAAGGTCTACTGCTCTGTTTGGTAAATCGGATTAAAGGTAAATAAATTATGTTATCTGATGGTTGTTCTCTCAAATTTCATCTCATCTGTTCTGGAACGCAATAATACATCCGTTTGCACTTTGATTAAGAGAATAAATAGCTAACCAAATATCAAGCATCTAAAAGTGGTTCAACTAAACGAGATTATCTATCGCAAATGCGAAACTGCAATACAAAGAGGAGCCTTAAGCTGATGCGATTTAAACTTGTGTTAATGACAGTCTAGCTCATCTAGGGTCTTCTGGCTAACGTAGCTTAGGCATGCTGAAAAAAGAAAACCAAACGTGTAAGTTGTTTGATTTACGACATAATTGTGTCAAGTCGACATACATAGGATTATATGGGGGTATGAAACTCTTTTTCGTCCCTTCAGTACCTTGTTCCCCTTACAGTGGTCCTAATCAAGACATCATATATCGATCGATCACAAACATACATATAATTAAGCACAATTAAGCCGCAAGTCCGTCTCTCTCCAATCGATCTACCCTAGCTCACCATCCAAACACATTGCAAATTAACCGAAGACTCGCTGTCAACTCGTCGCCACGCAACACAGCCTAGAAAACAAAGTTGACTGTTGCCCATTAAACTGGGCACCGGTCAATATATTCATAAATATTTATGGAAGTGTCTATATAACAGTCGACTATTTTTGAGGATAAAAACAGTTAGATTTTGAGCCGTTACGTCCCAGATCAATCTGACTGTTTTTTATGATAAAAATAGTTGAATGTTATATAGACATTCCTAACGGAGTTGCCCTGATCAACTCGGCTTTGGCTTCTGGTTTCTGGCTTATTTTTCACTATTCATAAGTTTCGTCTTTTTCTGAACTTTTGGCTTTTTGTTGAGCTTTTTTGCTGGTTCTTTTTTTTCCCGTATTTGTTTGTATTATACGTAATGGGCTAATATGTTTTTTATTTTTAATTTTTTTTAAATTTAATTATGCTAAATAAGCCTCTGTCAGCTACAGTGCTTTTTTCAGTCAGCTACAGTGTTTTCAGCCATAAGCCACGAGCTTTTCAGCCGAACTGATCACCACTTGATCAGAACAGTAGGTCAGTAGGTCAGAGTTGATCAGCATCGAAGAATTCCACTCTAGGGGCCAAGCTGAACTGACCCAGAACGAAATCGAGTAGAAAGATCAGATCAGATCAGAGAGCCGTGCAGGAGAGGCACGTGGGATTATAAATAAGAAGAAAGCTACTGTTGTCCATTAAACTGGGCACCGATCGATCGAGCTGAGTGACGTGCGAGCGACGGGCAACGCCCACGAGATGCGAGCAGCACAGTAGACGCAGCACGAACAACATGCATGTAATCTTGGGTGGCATTTACATGTAGTAGCAATTAGCAGTGCTTAATTGTGACATGCAGTTAAGTTAGTGTGAGTAATGATGGAGGAGTAGATAGACTCTCGTACATTTGCAATCAAGCTACAGGAGGCCATGATCATCTCCTGTAGCAAAGCGAACTAGTCAAAAGAGGGATCCTGATTGGTTTTATATTGATGCACAGAAAAGAGGCATGGATGGTATGGTAGGTAGCATTAGATTTTGTTTCGTTGTTTTCCAATTTTAACAGGAGATGTGGCTGGAGCGTAGGCACATTGCTTGTCTTGTCCAATTAATCGGGGCCCGATCGATCACTGTGTGCCGATGCGTCTGTGTAGGCCTTGCAAACAGTCTTGGAATGAGGTGGACCTAGTTGCAACATGATACCAATATTTAAGACGTACCATTTACTTGTATGTGAGGATCCTAGTCGTAAGTAGGGAGGTTCATTTCTTTTGACTTTTCAGTTAATTTTTAACTTTAATTATTTGTAATAATTATTATTTATTAGACTAATAAATTGTAATATATAAAAAAAACAGACCAGCTACATTAACAATGAAGATTAGGAGAACCATCAAGATGGGTATGCGGTGGGCGTACAATGGTGCGAACCTATCACCCAAGTTGGAGCTTGCATCCCCTGAGCTCATTCAGGCTTATTATGCCCCACTCGATTGGGCTGAAAAGCTATGGCTTATGACTGAAATTGCATTGTAGCGGTTGAAATTTCACTGTAGCTGAAGGTGGCTTATTTGACGTAATTAAATTTTTTAAAAAAAATTAAAAATAGAAAAAATATGCTAACTCATCATGGACAATGCAAACAAATACGAGAAAAAAGAACCGGCAAAAAAGCTCAAAAAAACAAAAACTTCAGAAAAAGACGAAATTTATAAATAGTGAAAAATAAGCCAGAAGCTGAAGCCGAAACGAGCGGGGCCGCGGGCAGGATTGGCATGAGGTGATGGAGATGTGAAAAAAAAGGTTTTTAAGTAGATTCTGGTAAATATTGTTTTTACCCAAGTCACTCCGTATATACTTTTATTATGGTAATGTGGAGATTGAAAAGTTGAATGATTTTTCTTTCTTGAAACTCGGCTTTCATCACCACTATATCTTATTTTCTACATATATTGCGGAATAGTATATGCCTTGACAAAAGTTTTGAGTCATGGGTGACTTGCATGCTAGGGAGCCCTTAAAATCTCACACAGCAGCTAGGAGGCAGTACACTTCTAGCTAGTCCTTGCTTTAAGGTCAATTTCTATGATTCATGTGATGTTGTTGACAGAAAGAGAAAGCATATAGATCGACCAGCTCGAAAGTGAAAATAAATCATCAGACAGTAGCGTCAGAGCGCCGGGTAGACGATAGCAAGTGAAAAGGAGGTCACTCCCATTCACCTCTCTCCTATATATATATGCACACTCGCACGCTTCAATGAGACACTGCACTGCCGGAAGCTTAGCTAGCTAGAAAGAGATCAGATCAAGAGATACAGAGAGAGGAAACAGACAAGAGAAGGGAAGCAGGAGATCGAGGAAGCTGAGGTGAGTTGGTGATGGGGAGGCCTCCGTGCTGCGACAAGGTAGGGATCAAGAAGGGGCCATGGACGCCGGAGGAGGACATCATCTTGGTGTGCTACATCCAGGAGCACGGCCCCGGCAACTGGAGGTCGGTGCCCATCAACACCGGCCTCATGCGCTGCAGCAAGAGCTGCCGCCTGCGCTGGACCAACTACCTCCGGCCGGGGATCAAGCGCGGCAACTTCACGCCGCACGAGGAGGGCATCATCATCCACCTCCAGTCCTTGCTTGGCAACAGGTACGAGATACTCCAATTAGATTCGTCACGCGAATTGCTGAGATCGATCCATCTCTTCCGGTGCATGTGACGAATGCGCGTGCAGATGGGCGGCGATCGCGTCTTACCTCCCACAGAGGACGGACAACGACATCAAGAACTACTGGAACACGCACCTCAAGAAGAAGCTCAGGAAGCACCAAGCCATGGGCGCTATCTTCGCATCCTCCTCCTCAGCTGAATCTACCAACCCCACCGCCGCCGGCCATGTCCTCGACCACCATCACCGCATGATGGCTACTTCCAACTCCAAGGTCGACAGCTACGCCCGAGGAGCAGCCTGCAGCAATCCGGAGGTCACCCAGATGATCACCAGGCGCTCGCCGTTCGCCACCTGCTCCGTCGACGCCGACTGCTCCTCGTCGTCCTACGCCTCCAGCATGGACAACATATCCAAGCTGCTCAACGGCTTCATGAAGAGCTCCCCGCCGCAGAACGGCGCCGCCGACGTCAAGCCAGGCATCATTGAGGTCAACCCTTTGCTCTCGTTCGATCGCATGTCAGGCACAGGTGCCGAGCTGACCTTCACCGCCGTGCAGCACCAGCAACAGCAGCCGTCGTTGCTGGAACAGTGCAGTTACGATAATACTGAGACCAAGCAGCAGCAGCAGCAGCATCAGGCACCACTGTCTTCGATCGAGAAGTGGCTGTTTGACGAGGCCGCAGAGCAGGTCGCCGACTTGATGGACCTCTCCGATGGCTGCTGCTCCGTTCCAATGCTCTTCTAGAAGCTGAAAGAAAGAATTAGTGCCGGTCCATATACACATCAATATATATTAGCTAGGCTAATTGTTGATACTTCAAGCTAGGAGGTATGTATGCATGCATACATATGAAACACAATTATACTAGCCAAACTCTCAATCGTGTGATCAGTGCCGCCATCAAGTTAAGGAAACGTTAATGATAGTGCATTGGACACTGGCATCAAAAGTCAGAAAAATAAGAGGATAGCAACAGGAATTAACAGGTGTGACCATATCATCTGTAAGCATGATGTAACAAAAGTTATCTGTGCTTGATTTTTATTTTTATGTTACTTATGCTGAGGTAATTTAGCTTAGCCAATGCAGTGTCGCATTGTACGGAGTTAAATTAATAATACGCAATTAGAACTTTGTCTGAAATGGTGAAAGCTTCTGTCTTTGTCTGGGTTGGAGCAGACTCTGCAATGATTTCCTGTACTATTTCTCCTTATGTACAGTGTGTCATATGAATGCTACCAAAAACTTGCTGGTAGAAAAACGCTGCAGAGAGAGAAGCAGCAGAGGAAGCTCTGCCTCTGTCGGCAACGGCAGATGGCCCCCTATCACATTCCGTGCAAAAAGAAAACCAACTCCCAAGATTCCTTTTTAGAAATATCTATACAACATTCAACTGTTTTTGTCTTAAAAAATAATCAGATTAATCTGAAACGTTAGATCTCCATCCAACGTATCCACTCATACAAACCCCCCTCCAAAAAAATGATCTAGGGCGTTGGATCTCCATCTAACGGCTCAAAATCTGACTGTTTTTATCCTAAAAAATAGTCGAATGTTGTATAATTTATTTTTTAGCCTAGTTTCTCTTATTTAATTAGTGCAAAAATAGTTATTTTTCTATAGATGGTCATATGCTTACAAAGGAGAATCGCACAAGTTATAAAGATAATATTAATTAAGCAAGCACCTTTCGAAGAAAGATCCGCAAATTTTTGCAAAGATTGTGCGAAATTCTACATCGATGGTGCCTAGCTAGTCATCAACATCAGTGGAGATGCACTGTTAGCTTGTTACACATCAAATTAAGCAATAGGAAGTACTACGAAGAATAGCCATTAATATCCAGGAAAATGCTTTAATGCAAGATTAGGACAAGGGCTGGCGCGTCCCTCTGTTACACGTCCCTTTTATATCAGCTGCAGAATCATCTATATTAGATCGCAGTGTAACAAGTACAAACTTCACATGGTGTATTAGATCGCAGTTTAGATCAGAGAAAAACCTGGCCTGGCTGAGCAAGCGTAAGCTGATCAAGTCTCAAGATTTTCTGCTGGTTTCGAAGCCTAGACAGGCTCGGTAATCTCAACTGCCTGACCTGACCCAGCTAGCTTGGTCCAGCAATCTGTTTCAGATCAGGTCAGGCTGGACCCAGAATCAGCCCGACCAGGCAAGATTTTTCCTGGCCCAATCACACTCCATGAGAAGCACAATCCATATCATGGAGTTCTTCAACCAATGGCAGGACGTTAATCTTCTGTTTTGCCAGGAAAGAAGTATCATGATCAGCCATGTCAATTCAGAAAAAAAAAACAATCTCTGCATACTCTGCGATGATTCAAACTTAAAAAAGTATGAAACACCATCTGGATGTAACTAAAGTTGCTAGACTCCATGTACATATGTTGCATGAAAGATAACATCCAGGTCATAAATACAGTATGTTTAAGCCCTGTCTGTAAATGAAGTCATGTTAACTGCATTTCTTCAGAGGTCAGAACATGATAAGTATCGACGAGAAGTATACATGTCAAGCTCGATGTAGCCATCACAGTACAGGAGGTGGCCCAGGGCGCAACCATATGTCGCGCGTGTAATTTAAGCGTGCCAATGGAGAGTGCCAGGACAACCAACCAGCAGATAGCAATTAAGTGCGAAACATCGATTTGTGTTACCTCCGTGGAGAACACGGACGAGCTCCATTGACTGATTGGCACTTCGTGGAAACTTCTTGCAGCACAGCAAAGGTACCAGTGTTTGACAAAGGTACCAGTGTTGTCAAACAGCTATTTTTGCAACAGCAGTAAAGCTGATGTTAGTTATCAAAATGGAAACAATCTGACCAAAACGATTCCTAAAATTCTGATGGGCAGATCACTGTGACCAGTGACCACTCATCGACTAACACAACTTTTTTTTTCTTTCTTTCTGTTGTGGTATGACCGTATGAGCACAACCGTAAATACAGTGTACCTCTTTTTTCTTTGGAGGATATAGAACTGAGGGACGATAGATAGAGAGAGGGCTAGTGTAAAATGAGTAGAACTGCCCACCTCACACCCCTTTTAGGGTTTATATACATAAATGGGATATGATAGAAAATTCTCATCCTACCCCTTAATAATTACAAAATGTGAGGGTATATTGGTACATTCCTTTATATACATATCTATATACTATTGAGCTTGTTGCAATGCCCATTCATAGCGGGTTCCACCCCCGCAACAGTACACTCTCGATAGCAAGTGCGGAGGTCCCGAGGGGCGAGCTGACGTGACCAATAGCCCTAGCCCCTCGTCCCTCGACAACAAGCACAAAGGTCCCGAAGGCGAGCTGATGCAACTGCTAGCTCCAGCCCTTAGGGGTATGGACACTCTAAACCTCCCGAAACAGGGATCTTGTTTGACTGATAATGATGTGGTCGTGGAGTCCCCCGACAGAGCATGGAGGCAGAGACAGGAGCAGGGCCGCCCCTCCGAGGCGACGCGTACGAGAAGGTCGGCGAAGCCCCATGACGCAGCCAGAGCCGACGCGTCGAGGTCGTGCCTTAGACGTGGGCGGCACATAGACATGGGTGACAAAGTCCCACGCCAAAGCCGTGGCCTTCTGTTATGAACCTCAGTTCATAACGGGTAAACACCACCAAGAAGATGGCCGGATGGAGTCGGCGTAGGGAGGGAGGAGAGACTTTAGACTAGGAAGACTATATTATTACTCTGCTTGATGACAATAGCATGCGGTAGCCCCTTTATATAGATGGCTCCCCCTAACAGATCGAATCTAATTCCAATCCTATCGCTAACTCTATCTCTAATACAAGGAAACCAATCTCTTATTCAAATAGAACCCTATCTCTAATCTATAACATTACACCCCTCCCGGACAAGCAGCTTGTCCTCGAGCTGCTAAACGGCGGTCAATGGAAGACCTTTGATGACGATGTAGAAGACGAACGGTGGCGGATTTTTTTTTTTTAGCAAAAAGTTAAAACCCTAACCTAACCCTAACCGGCCGGTTTAAAACCCGACCGCACTCCCACGAGGCCGAACGCCTCTGTGAAAGCGGCGACTGAAGGAGGACCGACGGAGCAGCGGCTGAAGGAGCGGCGGCGGCGGTTCCGGACGGCCGGATCTGGCCACGGCCGAGCGGTGGCCCGCGCGGAGGTGGCGGCGCAGGCGGGACCGACCCAGGCGGCGGCGCGGGAGGAGGCGGCCACAGGCGGAGGCGGCCACAGGCGGAGGCGGCGGCTCGGCCGGAGGCAGATCGAGCGGTGGCGGCTCGGGCGGAAGCGGCCCGGGCGAAGGCGGAGGCGACGTCGGCCCGGTGGTGGCGGATCTGGCGGCGACCAGATCTGGCGGCCCCGCGGATGGCGTCGGCGCAGGCGGAGGCGAATCGGCCGGCCACTCGGGCGTCGGCGACTGACGACGCGGAGGCGGACCAGGCGGCGGAGGCTAACCGCGACCGGGATCGACGACTCTGACAGCGGTGGCGGCAGCAGACGCCAGGCGACGGCGGGTGAAGTGCTGGGCGGAGACAGACCGCGCGGTGGAAACCGAGGCGGAGCGGACGACCCGCGTAGCGGCGGCCGACGGAGCAGCGTCCTGCAGCCTGCTGAGCGGCGGCCGACGGAGCAGCGTCCTGCAGAGCGGCGGCCGACGGAGCGGCCGTCTGCGAAGCGGCCAGAGGGCCGGCGGCCAACAGAACGGCGGCCTGCAGAAGCGGAGACGACGCAGGCGACGGTGGCTGGCAGTGGTGATGGCTGTTGTTCTTGTTTTTGTTGGAGATCGGATGATGATGGATGATGGATAGATGATTCTTGCTGTTGTAGATCTGATGATATGGTGATCTGGGAATCTGGTATTGGATGATGAATCTGGTTCTTTGTTTCTTGTTGCTCCTTCATTCGATTCTCCATCCTCTCAAGGATGGCATGCACGTTGAGAAGGCTGTCCATCATCTTCTCGTTGATGCTGGTCAACTTGTTGGCGCTAGCTTTTATCATGGCTAACGACTCGGCAGTAGGGCGAATCGCAGAAACCATGGTAGCCGAAGTCGTGGGAAGGGATCGACGGCTCTGATACCAATCTGTTATGAACCTCAGTTCATAACGGGTAAACACCACCAAGAAGATGGCCGGATGGAGTCGGCGTAGGGAGGGAGGAGAGACTTTAGACTAGGAAGACTATATTATTACTCTGCTTGATGACAATAGCATGCGGTAGCCCCTTTATATAGATGGCTCCCCCTAACAGATCGAATCTAATTCCAATCCTATCGCTAACTATATCTCTAATACAAGGAAACCAATCTCTTATTCAAATAGAACCCTATCTCTAATCTATAACACCTTCCCACGAACCTCCTGCCTTTGACGCGAGTGGCACATAGGGGCGGAGCCATGGGTCAGGTCGTTCCTCTGAGGTGATGCCTACGAGGACGACAACAAAGTCCCCCGGTGTAGCTGGAGAGGACCCATCGAGGTCGAGCCGAAGTCCCAAAGCCATGGCTGTCCCGTCAAAGTCCTGCCTCCGATGCGGGCGACGCACAAGGCGGTCGTATGGGCATTGACGAAGTCACGACCAAGAGATGGTTGGATGATGCCTATTGATCCTCACATTGTCGTGGGCGTCGATAAAGCCATGACCACGAGGTGGTCGAAAATCCCGATCAAGAGGTGGTCGTATGTCACAACCACAAAGCGGTCGGACAGGAGTCGACGAAGTTCAGACCGCGAGGTGGTCATAAGATGCCTCACGACTACATCGATCGTGACGTGGTCGTGGGAGTCGACGAAGTCACTACCACAGAGTGGTCAGACGGGCGTCGACGAAGTAACGACCACGAGGTGGTCAGAAGTCATGAACGCGTGTTGATGACGTCGCGACCACGAGGTGGTCGAGCGTTGATGAAGTATGAACCTCTAGGTAGTTGGACGAGTGTCGACGAAATTGTGACCACAAAGTGGTCGAGCATCGATGAAGTCTCGACCCTGATGCGGTCGTGTGAGCATCGATGAAGTCACGACCACAAAGTGGTCAGAAGTCACGACCGCAAGGTGGTCAGAGATCATGACCACAAAGCAAGCGGACGAGTGTCGGTGAAGTCGGTGGTGGGAGAAAGACTTGAAGTGCGCACGCTCCATCCCCCAGCCTTCGGATGAGCATCAGCGAAGTCGGCGATGGGACAAAGACTTGACATGTGTGTGCTCTATCCCTCACCCTTCGGATGAGAGTCGATGAAGTCGCGACCACGAGGTGGTCTCAGAATGCCTCACGACTACGTCGCTCATGACATGGTCATGGGCATCGATGAAGTGTCGACCCGAGGCGGTTGGACCCGTGTCAATGAAGTCACAATCACATGGTGGTCGAGCGTCAATGAAGTCTTGACCCCGAGGCAGTTGGATGAGTGTTGACGAAATCATGACCACGAAGTGGTCAGAAGTCATGAACACGAGGCAGTCAGATGTCATGACCACAAAGTGGGTGGATGAGTCCTAGTAAAGTCGGCGATAGGACGAAGACTTGAAAAGCATGTGCTCCGTTCCCCACCCTTCGAACGAGTGTCAGCAAAGTTGGCGGTGGGACAAAGACATCAAGCACGTGTGCTACGTCCTTTACCTTTCGGACGAGCGTTGACCAAGTCGGCGTCAATGAAATCATGACCATGAGGTGGTCGTAGAATACGTCATGACTATATTGATCATGACATGGTCGTGGTCATCGGTGAAGTCACAACCACAACGCAGTCAGACACGTGTCAACGGCGTCGTGACCATGAGGTGGTGGAGCGTTGACCAAGTCTCGACCCCAAGGCGGTTGGATGAGTGTCAACGAAACTACAACCACAACGTGGTGGAGTGTTGACGAAGTCTCAACCTCGATGCAGTCGGACGAGTGTCGACGAAGTCATGACCACAAAGTGGTCGAAAGTCTAGACCGCGAGGCAGTCAGACGTCACGATCATGAAGCGGGTGGACGAGCATCGACAAGTTGGTGGTGGATGAAGACTTGAAGCGCGCACGGTCCGTCTCCCACCCTTCAGATGAGCGTCAGTGAAGTCAGCAGTGGGATGAAGACTTGAAGCACACATGCTCTGTCCCCACCATTCGGACGAGCGTTGATAAAGGTGACGTCGATGAAGTTATGATCACAAGGTGGTCATAGAATGCCTCACGACTATGTCACTCATGATGTGGTCATGGGCATCGATGAAGTCTCGACCCAGAGGCGATCGGATGCGTGTCGACGAAGTCATGACCACGAGGCGGTCAAGCGTCGATGAAGTTTTGACCCCGAGGCAGTCGAATGATTGTTGATGAAGTCACGACTGTGAGGCGGCCAGACGAGCATCGATGAAGTCGGCGGTGGGATGAAGATTTGAAGCGTGCATGTTCCGTCCCTACCCTTTGGACAAGCATCAACGAAGCTCGCGTCGATGAAACCGTGACCATGAGGTGGTCGCAGAATGCCTCACGACTACGTCGATCATGATGTGGTCGTGGGTATCGATGAAGTCACCACCACGACGCGGTCGGATGTGTATGGACGACGTAGCGACCACGAGGTGTTCGAGCGTCGACGAAGTCTCGACCTTGAGGCGGTCGGACGAGTGTCGACAAAATTGCGACCACAAAGTGGTCAAGGTCAATGATTCTCGATCCTGATGTGGTCAGACGAGCTTCAACAAGATCGTGACCACGAGGTGGCCATAGAATGACCCACGACTACGTCGCTCATGATGTGGTCGTGGGCGTCGACGAAGTCTCGACCTCGAGGCAGTCATCGCAACCATGAGGTGGTCGAGCGTCGACGAAGTTTGGACCCCGAGATGGTCGGATGAGTGTCGATGAAGTCGCTCAATGAAGAAATTGAGACCACAAAGTGGTCAGGCGTCGACGAAGTCTCGACTCCGATGTGGTTAGACGAGCGTCGACGAAGCCACAACCACGAGGTGGTTGAGCGTCGATGAAGTCTCAACCCCAAGGCGGTCGGACGAGTGTCGACAAAATTGCGACCACAAAGTGGTCGAGTGTCGACGAAGTCTCGACCCCGATGAGGTTGGACGAAGTCGCGACCATGAGGTGGTCGAGCATCGATGAAGTCTCGACCTCGAGGTGGTCGGACGAAGTAGCGACTACGAGGTAGTCGAGCGTCGATGAGTCTGGACCACGAGGTGGTAGGATGAGCGTGGACAAAGTCCTTATCTCAAAGTGTCGAACGAGCGTGGACGAAGTCCCAAGCACAAAGTGTCGGACGAACGCCCACGAAGTCCCGACGATGAGGCAGTCGGAGATTGCCTCATGACCACGTGGTTGTGGGCGTCGACGAAGTCCTGCCACGAGGTGGTCGGACGAAGTCGCGACCACGAGGTAGTCGAGCGTCGATGAAGTCTTGACCCTGAGGCGGTCGACGAAGTATCGACCATGAGGCGGTCGGACGAAGCATGACCCCCGACCGTTTGATGCCATTAGCGTGGCAAACTCCCTGGTGGGACGCGTGAGGCACAAGGCTCACCGGGGTTATCACCAGTGCATGGGACTCCCTAGTGGGATGCACGCGCAACCATGAGCTCTTCATCCCCGCACCGCATGACTTATTTATACTCCATAGAGTGGCCCGGGACACACGAGGTTTCCAACACTTTATACTTCGCAGAGTACGCCGGGGCTGAAGCCACCATGCGATTTGTTTTATACTCCGTAGAGTTGCCTAGGACGACTAAGTTCTCGGCGCTTTATACTCCGTAGAGTACGCTGGGGCCGAAGCCACTGTGCGATTTATTTTATACTCCGTAGAGTACGCCAGGGCACGAGGCCACAGTGCGATTTATTTATACTCCATTGAGTACGCTGGGGCACGAGGCCACCGTGCAATTTATTTATACTCCATAGAGTACGTCGGGGTATAAGACCACCATGTGATTTATGTATACTCCACAAAGTACGCCAGGGCACCAGGCCACCATGTGATTTGAGCATAAATTAGATCGAATAGCGGCAGGGGAAAGCAAAAGCCAATAAGTACCAAATATTATGATGCACACTGCATGACCAGTTTGAAGTTTCTCTACCTTCCTACCATCGTAGCGCTTCCCATGGATCTCCCTCATGGTGGCGACTCCTCGCGCGGCTTCTCACGTGGTCCCTACGAACAATGCCAACTGTTGTGGTATGAGCACAACCATGAGTACAGTGTACCCCTTTTCCCCTTGGGGGATATGAAACTGAGAGGGCTAGAGCCAAACGAGAGAGAGAGAGAGAGGGCTAGTGTAAAATGAGTGGATCTGCCTACCTTACACCCCTTTTAGGGTTTATATACATGAATGTAATAGGATGGAAAATTTCTATCCCACCCCCTTAATAATTATAAAAGATAAAAATACATTGGCATATTCCTTCATACATATTCCTATACTATTAGTCTTATTGTAAGGTCTATTCATAGAGAGCTGGGCCACCCCAAAGCACTTTCATTCTAAAGAATTTTGAAGTCTTTGTGCAAAGCTATACCTTAAGTAGTTTGTCTACACCAACAGCAAAAGTGATCTGTATGTGTCGAGGATGTCGATCCCTTTCTCTTTTTTTGCCTGCTTTGGCTGTATGGGCGAATTCACTCTGTACTACATTGTCAATTGACAGACATAAGTTGCCATCTTCTTTCTTTCAGCATAAAGGCAGAGACTGAAAGTTGAACCATGTTATCACCAGTTGGACCCTAATAGATATCCTCAGGAGTAAGTATACAGGACATTTGAAAGTGATACATAGAATAGTGTAAGGATAATGTCATCATCAAGTATTTAATTGCTCTGTAGTAGACAGGTGATGTAAGAAGGGAAGATCTAAAGACAAACAGTTTTTGACAAGTCCCAGTCCTCACTAGAAAAATCAAGGAATTGGTGATAACTAACCACTAACCAGGGAGCTCCTGGAAATTTTTACTGCCATACCAGAAAACTGCTAAGTTACATTTCTTTTTTTAATTGACAAATTAAAATTATAATCAACTATGTGTTTGCAGTTGAAATTACAGTAACATGCATAGTTAGTGTTACGAGGTTTAGAATTCAAAATATCTCTGTCGGTATAATAACACCCATTAATGTTATAGCTACTCGATGGTCCTGATTTTGCCTCGATTAAAGGTGATCTATACGGAGGGAACATTGCACAGGCACATGACACTTAATTAGAGACTGCTAAAAGGATATCTGTCGATGGAAAATTGTGACAATAAAGTGTACCAAATCGTCATTCTTGGAGCCTAGATTAGTTAAAACTAGTGAGTATAATAATTGATATATATGTAATTTATACAATAGGTAATGTAGTATAAAAAAGGCTTAAACTAACCTAAGAAGTGTATTATATAGTCATAAATTTAAATTTACATTTGAAAATTTTTGGCTGGTCCTCCCTCCCCCGGTACCCATTGGGATTTCTGGTAACCGTTGGTTTTTTAATCCCTGCATGACACTTAATTAGAGACTTCTAAAAGGATACTTGTCAATGGAAAATTGTGACAATAAAGGGTACCAAATCGTCATTGTTGGAGGCTAGATTAGTTAAAACTAGTGAGTATAACCACTTAAATGCTTAAAACACTTTCCAAACTATTAAATCTGCGATCAAAAGAGATATAACTTGGAGAGAGAAAAAACACTTCCATTGAAAAAAAATCATCCAACTATTCAAAGCGTGACTAAAACCAATTGTGCAAACTATAGATACAGTTACTGATACAAATGTACAGAGCATGGGACATACATTACAAGAGAACACCCTGCACTACTAGTTCCAAAGGTTGTCTCAACAAGGACACCCTTAGACAGTGCTTTAACTTGTTCATATCTTAGTTCACATGAAAGTACTAGCGTACAACGCCATCATACCATAGAGTTAGTTAGCTTAACTCCCAACTACTAACCAAACCGGCACTGCAAGGACCACCTCAGCCAGCCAATTCTTTTGTTGTTGAGCGAGGGCACCACAGCCACATCCTTCAGTCTTCAGTTAAATCTTAATAGTCCTGTTACTGCCACATTATTGTTACGGGAATACTATAAATATCATTACAACAATAACAAAACCTTTTGTTTCAAATAATTTAAGGTAGACCAGGAATGAACCATTTTCAAGATTAAAGAGATGAGAGTCTAAAAACCTACAATGCTAAAACCCTAAGCCGTACATTCTGCCATCTGAGCCGAGAGCTTAAAACACTGCCCCTAACTTTCTTATAGTTCCGGTACATGGATCGCTAATTTCCATGCGCTCCTATCCAAAACTAATTCTGTAGATACATTCCAATCCCTCAAGTCTCTTTTAACTGTTTCCTCCCACGTCAGTCTTGGTCGACCTCTGTCTCTTTTTACGTTTTCAGCACACCTTAAAATTCCACTACGTACCGATGCCTCAAGAGGCATTTGTTGGAGATGCTCAAACCATCTCAAGCGATGTTGGACAAACTTCTCTTCAATTGGTGCTACCCCACCCTATTACATATATCATCATTGCGGATGTGATACCGACTTGTGTGACTACAGATCCACAGCGGCATCCTTATCTCCGCTACACTCATTTTCTGTATATATTGTCTTTTAGTCACCCAACATTCTGCTCCATATAGCATCGCAGGTCAGATCGCCGTCCTATAGAACTTACCCTTTAACTTTTGAGGAACGTTTTTGTTACACAGGACACTAGATGCTTGGCACCATTTCACCCGCCCCGCTCTTATCCTGTGGCTCACGTCTTCATCAACTCACCGTCCCACTGTAGCATCGATCCCAAACAACGAAATGTGTCCTTCTTAAGCACTACTTGTCCATCCAATATAACATCTTCATCATCTGCCCTAGCATCACTGAAATCACACCTCATATACTCAGTTTTAGTCCTACTAAGTCTAAAGCTATTCAATTCTAAAGTCTTCCTCCACAACTCGAGCTTCCTATCAACACCTATCCTATTCTCATCAATTAGCACCACATCATCAGCGAAAATCATACACCAAGGGATATTTCCTTGTATATCCCATGTGATCTCATCTATCACTAGGGTAAAAATGTATAGGCTCAACGCTGACCCTTGGTGTAGCCCTATCTTAATAGTAAAGTCATTAGTAACACTACCACATATTCTGACATTAGTCACATCATTTTCGTACATGTCCTTAATTAAGGTAATATATTTTGTTGGGACTTTTTACTTTTGGAACGTCCACCACAAAACCTTTCTTGGTACTTTATCATAGGCTTTTTCTAAGTCAATAAACAACGTGTGAATGCCCTTTTTTTTGCTCCCTATACCTCTCCATCAACTGTCGTAGCAAGAAAATCGCCTCCGTGGTCGACCTCTCAGGCATAAAATCAAATTGGTTTATCGTCACACTAGTTGCTTTTCTTAAACGGAGCTCGATCACTCGTTTCCAAAGCTTCATTGTGTGGCTCATGAGCTTAATTCCTTTATAATTAGTACAACTTTGAATGTCTCCTTTATTTTTGAAAATTGGTACTAATGTGCTCCTCCGCCACTTGTTTGGCACATTGTTCAACCTAAAAATGCTATTGAACAAATTAGTTAGCCAAACAATTGCCACTTCTCCTAGGAATTTCCACACCTCAATACGAATGTTATCAGGCCCCAACGTCTTACCTATTTTCATCTTTTTTAAGGCATCTCTTACTTCCGACTCCTAGATTCTTTGAACAAATCGTCTATCGATGTCGTCAAAAGCATTATCCAGTTCAATCATACTATTATCATTATCATGGTTGAACAACTTGTCAAAGTAATCACTCCACCTATCCTTGATCTCCTCGTCTTTCACTAAATGTCTATTAGTGTCGTCTTTGATGCATTTAACTAGGTTGAAATCTCTCATCTTCCTTTCTCGAAGTTTAACCATCTTGTAGACATTCTTCTCTCCCTCCTTTGTACTTAGTTTCTGATAAATTTCCTCATATGCCTTGCCTCGTGCCTCACTCACCGCTTTTTTCGCCTTCTTTTTTGCTGCTTTGCATTTCTGTACATTGTCATCGCTCCTATCATGATGCATGTGCTTATAGCATATCTTCTTCTCCACAATAGCCTTTTGTACTTTCTCGTTCCACCACCATGTGTCTTTTGGTTCTCCTCTTGTCCCTTGGATCACTCCAAGCACCTCTGTAGCCACCTTCCTAATATGAGTTGTCATCTCTATCCATATACTATTCGCTTCGTTATTCGCTTCTCCCATATCCCACATCTCTTCTGTGACCATCCTCTCCTTAAACGCATGTGCGGTATCTCCTTTGAGTTTCCACCACTTCGTCCTCATGGCTCTGGTGACCTTAGCTTGTCGAACTTGTAACCTAAAACAAAAGTCAGAGACTACCAATTTATGTTGCTAGATAACATACTCTCCAGGTATAACCTTACAGTCTATACAGGCTCGTTTGTCCTCCCTCCTAACAGGAATAAAATCGATTTGGCTAGAGTGCTGACCACTGCTAGAGGTAACTAAATGAGAATGTCTCTTTCTAAAGAAGGTATTAGCTATCATGGTATCAAAGGCTCCGATAAAGTTTAAGATATCTTCTCCCTCTTGATTCCTATCACCATAACCAAAACCTCCATGCACCCTTTGAAACCCTTCACTAGTTGTACCGACATGAGTACATAACCATTGAAATCGCCTCCTAAGAAAATCTTCTCATTGATAGGCATACTTTTAACTATGTCATCTATATAGCCTGTCTCAAGTCAGGAAAAAAGAGGAGGGTTGTATTAGGTTTGGTAAGACAACGTAACAATCATACCATCTTTTCATGGAATAAAACCCAAATTAACATTATAAATATCATTCTTTTCAATAAATGTTGTCAAGCTCAGAAGAAATAGTTTTTACATATAGGAAGTGCACAGTACACGCATATATTTTACCTAGCTAATAAACCTTGCAAATGCTGCAAAATTACAGGGTGCAAAGCTTAATATCGGTAATTGTTTGGACTTGCTGGATCTCATGTGTATCTGTGTAAGTGATGTCAAAGTGCAAAGAGAGATACACAAGTTGAAGATAGCTATAAAGTTCCTTTAAAAGGAAGACAGCTATAAATCGAAGCTGCACCTGCTATGATAGGCATGTGAGTATTTGTAGACTACTAACCGTTCTAATGAATATGAAAAAGAACATATGACACCTGCTTACTTAGGATTGGCATTTAGCACAGAAAGGCAGTATAACCTATAATTTGCAGCAAAGTTGGACCCTTCTAATTACCTAGTTTACAGCACTGAAACTTCACTGACATAACATGTTCATTGCAAATCTTTCGCTCACATAACATGTCCAATACACGATGCTTTTGTTTGAGAAATATCATTAGTTAACCAAACAACGTATATTTATGCAACAAATAAAAACAAAACAACATCATCCTCCAAATATTATTTTATTTGTCACATCATAGGCACATCTAAATTTATTGGAGACAATTTTGTAACCAACTATTCAATGCAGATTTTCCCCACCAGCGTGATATCAATTGGCTTGATATGGTGTTCAGGAGGCTATGAAACATGCCACATTGCCTGCTATATTTTCCGGCTAATTTGTCAAGGTCCTATGCAATACGCAAAGAACTAGACTTAAGATGTTTATTCATTTGTCACAATTTAGGGTGCAAATTTAACTAAGAAAGATAGCACTATCTGCCTATCGGGAAGATTTATATGAATTCATCATTACAGGTCCATCAGTTGATTGTATATTTTGGTTTGGGAAAGGAAAGTCTGGGATGCGTGACTGTCAATTAGCAGTTATGACAAAGAGTCTCAAATGCTGTAGGGAAGTGGTCAGTAAACATCAGTTCCCAGATTTCTCTCTGAGGTTAAGGATTAGATAAAGGCAATAGTCCTTCGATTTACAATGAATTGTGGTCAATGAAAACTGGTAGCATTTCACACCAACTTGTTACATGTGGATATACTAAGTGGTATTTCTGATTGATGCAAAGTAAACAGAGACAGTACAAAGCTCTCCCTTCTAGTTGTGGTCAGAACCTGTTCACCGTTTCCAATCAAATCCATACTACCTGATAGCAACGACACACAATATGGATGTGTTCTTTTAGGTTTATGATTTAACTTTCTACACTAACTAGATTTCAAACGGAGTGTGTTTTCAAGACGGAGTCTACAAGTTGATTGTAGTAGATACTGTTCAACTTCATCTATATAGGCCAAAATCACACGCGAATATCTCTCTCGTGAACAACCAGAATTTAAAATTTTAAACCGAAAACCATAAGTTACAGTCCAAAAGAACTCATCCTACAGGAGAAAGAGGGAGAAACAGTGCACAATACATGGTTTGATGTCATTGTCAAAACTTCAACTGTCCATATGGCGCATGTGTATGCATCAAACTTAGCTGAACGGTTAGTCAGCATCCGTCAACCTTTGCCCACACTCGATTGGCCATTCTAAGTAGACCTAAATACAGGAAAACATGAACTACACATGCGGGGAAGTTGGGTTTGTTAGGTTGGAAACCATATGGGCCTGTTTGGGTAAACCAGTAAAGGGTTGGAGAATTTCTTTTCTTTAACGGAAGGAAGGAGAAAAATTTTTATGGAAGGGAAGTTTTTTGCTCCCGGGCTTACTCAAGAAGCGGAGTAAAAGGGAAGGAGAATTAGAATGCCCTGTAAAATTTTGCAATGCTGATGTATAGTGATGATGCAGATGGAAAGCTATTCACTTGTTTGTAACAAACTAAAATCGAGCATGTGTATGGAAAGAAGAGAGATTTACAAGCGAATGTTGAGCGTGGCTGCCAGCAACGGTGGCGGCGAGATGGAACGCTTCCGGCGGTCGAGCGTGCTAAGCGGCGACGGCAAGGTCGCAAATTGGCCGGAGACACCTCTGAAAGGTAGTCGAACGTGCTCAGAGAGAAGGCGTATGGTCTGAGATCGGCGGGCGGCGGCCTCTCACACGAACGGCAGAGGCGGCGGCGCGACAACCGCCGTCGCTTAAGTCATGAAAAATGTGGACGAATTGGGAAAAAAAGTGGGCCAGTTTTGCAATCCCGCTCATTGGCCCGGCCCACAAAATAGTCTATTGCGGCCCATTAGGATTTCTAAAAATTTTGATTATTTGCTTGCTTTCTTGCAAACTTCCACTGACATGGGACAAGAACAAACAAGAGAATGTCAGTCAAACAAAAAATGGAAAACAAGAGAATGCATAACTCTGCCCAGAGGACTGAACAAGTTTATCTGGAATCTGGACCGGAGCACTTTGGAACATTGCACTCCTCGATTACTTCCAACACTGTTGTAAGTAAGGTAATCATGAACCTAAGTGTCACAAGTTCACAGCTGTGCATTTGGATTCTCACTAGGCAACAGCAAACCTAGACTACAATGCTTCAAGTCATTAGAGTTTGACTTGAGAGCCGATTTTCTGTGGTTTTCAGTTTTACCAGCCCAGTCTGCTTACTTGACAAATTGGGCTCAAAAATGTTGGCCCAGTTTAAATGAAAGAAAGGGCCCAACTGGCCCATTTGGCCGCTGCATTGGCCTAACCTAGGTGTCGTCCCTTGCAGGTCGCAGCTCCTCTGTGGCGGCAATCGCACATCCCTCGCAGCTCCACTGCGGCGGTAGCGCTCCCCTAGTCCCCTCTGGAACTGGTTCCTCTGCGCGTGGCCCCCGCGTCGCGTGGGGCTCATGCGTCAGTGACCCTGCGTAACGTCAGAGGATCTCAATTCGTCCCCTCTGCCTCGCCAAATGAGATCCTCTGACGTAACTCCCCGTCACTGACGCGTAGGGCCACACGGCGAGAAGGCCCACACGCAGTGACCTAACGTCAGAGGGAGTTGATTCCCTCTGCCTCGCGTGCTCTCCTTCGGTCCTGCCACTTGAGTCGCTCAGGTGCTACCGCCACAGCCACTCTGCGTAGATTCGCCACAGCCGACCGGCTGGCCGGATTGGTGGGCAGTGGAAGAGTAGTGGCTGGATCCATGGGTGCGGAATCAAATCCCAACTCATCATTCTTAGTTTTGCCGATTTGATGTGTGCGCGTGTGATTTCTCTGTTTCAAATTGTTTCTCTCCTGCTTCGATGAGCATAAGTGCGCGTTGGTTTAGGTTGGGTATATGCATATGTGAGGAAGGGTGGATTTTGAAAAACTTGATTACTGTGCATCACTGTAGGTACTGATCACACACTTGTTTGTATTTGATTTGGTAGGCTTCTAAGCCTTTGCGGTTAGCAGTGAGCGGATTATTTTCCGTGCCCAAATTTGACATCTATTTGACTGCCAGTATGTCCAACGTCACCGCTTCAAGAAATTGGACCTGGAATCTTTTGTTTTCAAGGTTTGGACACACTCGTCTTTGGCTTTAGCAGATAAGGCATGCAGTGAATGTTCATGTGCTGTTTCTTGTGCGATGCACAATTATGTTCCACTAGAGATTCTAGAACTGAATGCTTTTGCTATATGCCATCTGCATGATTCTGGTTATCTGCTCTGCAAAGCCTGGGAAATACCGGTCGATTTTTTTTTATTTTTTCAACCAAAATTTGGCCGATTTTCGGCGATAATCAGCCAGTTTACATTCAAGTTTCATTTGAATTTTTCGGCCCAAATTCAAATTACTCCGAAAATTGGTCGTGCTTCTCACTCGAGTAGCGTCGAATGAGTGGTGGTCTCTTTCTGCTCCTCCCTCCGGCTTCGCCTTCGTTTCGTCTGAGTGACATGTGGGGCCAACTGCTGGTGGGTTGCGACCGTCAGTATGCGATGGAGCGTGGCCCATTGCCAGGTAGATAGATACTGGATTAGAAAAGAGAAGGCTTTTTGACGGCCCATCTAATCCAAAATGCTCTTATGTTCTCTTCTACTCTGCACCCCTCCTCGACTAAGTCAACGGAACAGACTGCTCCATGAGCTTTCGGTTTCGGCCCATGTCGTTCGCATGACACTTGTTTATAGCTGCACAGGGCGGACGTGGGGCGGGGGGGGGGGGCTCGAGCCCCCCTACTGCTATCGGACCCTTGGAGCCCCCCATAAATTTTTAGCATGGATGTATAATGTAGCAGAGGCTGAGGTCGAGCTGAAGGTACTTCAGCCCCTCCAAAAAATTTTCCTAGATCCGCCACTGGCTGCACGCTACTTCCTCCCAAAAAAAAATACAAATTCTTCTCTGTCGCACGAGCATGTCATGCGTAGATCTTATTTATATAGTCTGCTTATATTGGCTTTTATTTTTACCTTCTATTTAGAAAAGTCAAAAGTCAATACGAATATTTAATTTCTCGAAACGACTTCTTCACTCATATCTCTACCATCTCACTCCAAAGATAGAACAGAGGGTTATGGGTGCATCACATATATCACTTCTCTTGCTCCCGTCACGCACACATAACTCTCTTACTTTTTGTACCGCTCGTCTTTAAAAAAAAACTATTTCTTTCGATCATTATTATTCATTTTTAATAAAAAAACTGTCAGTAAAAACTAATACGAACCTTACTATAGTTACATCATGAATGACAAATTTGAATGGATCCAAAGTTCAAACCCTTGTAATTTTGGTCAATGCATATCGAGTCTATAGTTGTACATTGCATTCCATCCCGGGGGGCCTCATTTCGCCGGAAAATTTATGTTTTTGCCACCCTTATGAGGTGAGGGGTAACAGATTTGCCACCCTGGCTCGTTGTCAGTGACTCAGGCGGTCCCACATGTAAGTGACAGAGGTAATTGGCCAATCTTAAGAGTGGCAAAAACATGAATCTCTATTTCGCCGGCCTTCCTTTTCCTATCAAAAAGCCACTGCTAAACACGAGCAACACACACACACGCGTCATATTCACGAGCAGCCTTTTCTAGCTCACACGTCTATTTCAAGGCTAGCTAGCTAGCTTATGCGTGCGTGCATGCACCAACAAACTTTCTGTGCTCCACATCAATGTGATTTTCTTGCTTCATCACGAATCCTTTTCTCCTACCACTGGTCCGCCCAACGGCTAAGCCACGTTGATAGTTTATCCTCGTGTGTGTGCATCTCTTGGCGATGCTTATAGAACTGTTCATATTGATTTCTACTAATAGACTTTGGTTATGGCTATTGAGTAGTAGAGGTTGATCAATAGTAACGCATTATGTAAGAATGACGAGCAATGAAAGGCACTACAACATTCGAATCGTCATGTGACTTACGGAATTATGATATAATAAAATACAAAGTATGTTACAATATATGTAAACACATATTGTAGTGGCTAATGAATAGTAGTGATTGATAGAAGCGATTTATAGAAACTGGGACATTCATGAATAGGCCCTATGTGTCGATCGTCGCCTTCACAATGGAGAGAATTTTCTAAGTTTTCAAATTATTGGACATTACCATATTTTTCCCATTTGTCAAAAGTTTTGAAGTTCCCAAATTATTGGACATTATGGTACTCGCAATGCTCCTACATTAGTAATGTCTATAGCATGCCAATCAAGATGAAAAATGATGTGAAAAAATTTAAAGAAGAGAGATGGGAAACTGTGTCTTGCATGAGCATA
Source organism: Dendrocalamus latiflorus (assembly GCA_017311315.1). Lineage (NCBI taxonomy): Eukaryota > Viridiplantae > Streptophyta > Magnoliopsida > Poales > Poaceae > Dendrocalamus > Dendrocalamus latiflorus. Next base: position 26,714,094 of record CM029645.1, read on the forward strand.
GTTTGCCCACGCAAACCAACAAGGCATAAACAATAGAAAAAACATACTTGGGGATAACTTCATTAATTGAGTGGAGAGGTGGGAAGGAGAGAGAGTATTAGTTGAGTAGGCTAGCTATTAGGGCATCTCCAATGGTCTGAGTCAGCTATCTATATGCATGTACACATCAGCATATATCCTATGTGGAGGAAAGAGAGTATGCAAAAAAAATCGAGCCAGCTCTTCCTTAAGCACTAGTCTATAACGCTAAACGAGGCAGCCTCAATAAATTCTCTGTGTGCATGTAAGCATCAAATAGCTATCCTTATAGATAGTTCTTTAGAATGCTAGCTTTAGTGTGTACTATATAGATGATGTGGAAGTCTTATAGTTAGTTGCTAGCTATAACCATTGGAGATGCCCTTAGGGCATTGTCAATAGTGACACTGTTAATAGCGACCCTATATAGTAATGTCTATAAATTACCATCTTATATAGACATTAGACTAGATATCATCCTTCTAATGCACCATGTCTATTATCTGGCCTACCTAATCAATACTATAATTTAATATTTATTTTCAATTCCCTCCCCAATGCATCGTTTAATGTAGTGACACACTCTTATAATGTGGTAGACATCTCTTCCCTTCCAAATAGATGCCTTAGCTAATGTCTTCATGTTAGATTGCGTGCTTAAGCAATGTCTTATATGAGACATTGTTTTCCTCTTTTCGTTGCAGCACTAATTCTACATGGCGTGTTAATTAATACTATAGACATTGCTTACGTAGGATCATTGGGAGTGCCCTTAGAAACAATGCATTGGAGAGGTTGTGTATAAGGTTATATCTAGATAAAATGGAGAGCATTGAACATAGCTTTATTGCATCTGCATTGGGGGTAGCCTTACTGACATAAAGAACTAGCTAGTAACATTCTCAGTGTTGCATGCATGATTATATCGAATCAATAATGCACAAAAGGGTAGGATGATCAGAATATGCATTGACTCAGTGCATATCCAATCCAATAATCCAATTAAAAGCTAGTATTGAAGTGGCATCTTAAACTTTTGTGATCATCCGTGCACTACAACCAAAGCTAGTTTGCCACTCTAGCTACGAAGGTAGTCTAAAATAGAAGAAATCATTAAGAGAGCCAACAAAGAGTTGCCAAAAGCATGAAAAATGTGATATCCAACGACAATCCAAAACATTGCAAAAGCCACCCCAATCAAGCAGCAACTAACTGAGGCCCTACAACGTGCAAGTAGATCGTGTGGTTGTGTGTGCACGAGCGCAATGATCGATATATATATATATATATATATATATATATATATATATATATATATATATATATATATATATATATATATATATATATATATATATATATATATATATATATATATATATATATATATATATAATATCAGGTAAATCCGTTAACATTCATTAATTCAAAAAGACACCAATTTGTAAAGAAAGTTATTGATTTAGCATACTGAATCAATTATGGATGACAAATTTTGATCATAAATAGAAAGTCTCAATCATGAAGTCTAGACACTATAGTATTTATACCATATACACACACACACACACACACACATATATATATATATATATATATATATATATATATATATATATATATATATATATATATATATATATATATATATATATATATATATATATATATATATATATATATATATATGTGTGTGTGTGTGTGTGTGTGTGTGTGTGTGAAAGCGAAAGGGGCACCACCAGACCGAGCCGATGGATGAGATATACCTGGCACAAATGAAAAGTTTGACCCTGGAGGGCAAGGCACATGGACTTGGCCCGTGCTCACACACCTAAAAATGGACCTGGCCTTTTGGTGACATCCACGAGGTCAGGCATAGTAGGTGAACAAGATTAAATGTGTGCATGGCTACCTCGCCGACCTCCCTGCCCCCACCCATCCAACCTGCACCCAACCCCGGCCGGCAATACGCGGCGGCGCCCCCGCCCCCCTAGCCGCCACCGCATCCCACTATTCGGCCGCAGCCGCCGCCTTAACTCTGTAGAACCTAACCCTTACTGCTAACTGGGCGACGTCGCTGGAGAAGAAGTACTGGTGGTAGTTGATGGCAAAGTTTGTGCTACACTGGCAGAAATCATGTGTGCCACTAATTTCTAGTGGCTGTAATTGACCCTTAATCCAATCTGAAACCATAGCAAATCGTTGGAAAAAGTAGCTTCAAGAATATCAGAAGCCAGTGACAGTCGGAGCTCGCTGCGATCACAGCGTTGCAAATGATGCCAGTATTGACAATTGCAAGAACAGGTGCTTCAGTACAGTGATAGCACACTACCTTTTCTTGAAAGCAAACAGTTTCACCCTCGATACAGAATTTAATTACTCGTTGGGACAATTAACCTTGAACAAGGCTAGGCTATACTGCATTACTGATGTAGCAACAGCAACAATGAGAAAACTAAATGGCTAGCAGGAGGATCAGTATTGCTCTTACACTTTTCAGGCATGAGGATCCAAACGATGAACCCTCACCCAGGCTAGTGAGAAGATAACATGGTGTAATAACCTCACTGATGAAATAAAGCAAAGCTAGGGCAATTCCTTTCAGCAAAAGAAAAGGCATCAACTGAATTCTACATGCTACGACAGTTTGCTTACCCAAAATAAGAAAACAAGAGTATACATAACTGAAAAAGACTAATTAAGCAGAAAGCCACCAACCGATGCAAACAAGGAGCACAACTATCTACAAAATATAGTATATGTTCATCTCATCGATCTAGAAACCCACACACACACACCAGTTACATGACATAGATGTCACACAGATATGTTTACATCACACAGAATTCACCAAAATCCCAATAAGAAAGAGGAAAAATATTAATTGTTGCATATACGATCGAATGCACCCACCGAATCATTTCACTGTCCTTCCCTTACCTGGTGATCTACTCGCATGCGCACAAAGCGATCTGCAGGCTTCAACGACGATCACTCGAGGTGTCGGAGGAGCAGTCGCACTCGGCCTCGACCTCGCGCTTGTGGAAGCTGCGGTGGCAGCCGCATGCGGCGCAGAGGAGCGCGGCGGCGGTGCCCTCCGCTCCCGACGCCATGAACTCCCGGCAGCCGTCGACGGCGTAGCCGCCGATGCTGGCCGCGTGGTTGCGCTGGCACTCCTTGTAGCGCACGATCTTGTTCTCCTTCCTTCCTGCCCGCGCAGCCGTGCCGTTGCCGTACGCCTTGGACGCCGACCGATCTTGCTGAGGACCCATGTCCAGTATATCTTCTTGCCGGCGGCCGTCAATGTTAGGAGCAGAGGGTGGAAACGAAGTTTTCAAAGGGAAACGAGTAGAGATGGAAGGAAGCAGCACGCCATGGATGCTGGTACTTATACTGAGGAGCCACCAGATGGCCGGCTACCACGTCAGGTTCAGAGAACCGACGGAGACAAATCACCAACGCACTACTTCTTCTATAAATCAGGGATCGGACCAATTGGTTATCTTGGCCACGACCTTCTTCCCGCGACCCTTGATTTATTTTGTCCTTTTAGGTTTCGTCAATTCACATGTAATTTACTTTTCAAGCAGATCATGCATGGCTAAGTTGTCAAACCGACACTGGTTTGAAGCAGGACTTGGTGTTGCCTTCTGTCCTCTGGAATAGTCATGCGTGTGCTCCTGTTTTATCTTGTTTGTCAGTATCGTTACATTACACTAATTTGCTTTCGTAAAACAATAGCAATGCTGCACTTATCTTGTTTGTCAGTATCGTTGCTTCACACGATATTAATGTAATGATATTATTTTAATTTGGTCAATCTACATACTTCTCCGTATATTAATTGTCAAAGTTTCAAAATCCACTGCATCAATCCCATGCACGATGACCTATATTTAGGGATATATCTCATTGATTTACAAGTAATTTGCTTTTTCTTTAACATACATAACACGGGAAGCAACCTGATATACCTGTTTTATGAACCAGCGGTTGGAGTGATTGGCTATTTTTTGTGCGCCCTTCTATTCTGGAGAAAACAATAGTGCGTGCACGATTTATCTTGTCTTAGGTCTCATTATTTTAGAAGCAATTTGTGTTTGGTTTTTTCCTTTTAAGAAGCAGTTGGCAACTTGTGCTGCGTTTTTTTTTTTTGTGTGTGTTCCTTTATGTTCTTAGAATTGGTAGAACTTCGGCACATTATGCATGAACTAGTTTGGTTGTTGTTTCTGTTGGTAGTGCTGAAATATTTTCACTTGGAAAAGCTATATCGATCTTATCTTGTGCTATTGCTACCAAAAGGCAACTGTAGCGGCAGTTTGGTGACTAATGTTATTATTGTTAAGGACCACCATGACCAATAAATTAAACTAGCATTTTAAGTAGGTCCATTAGCAAGCAAGATTAGATCTGAATTGGCTTGACGATACGTCTTAGGCGTCTCCTAGACAGATAGAGACTCGTCTAGTTGCTAACATCGTAACAGGTTTTCGTTTACTGACATTGACATGCTGACGAAAAAGTGAAAGGAAGGGGAAAAGGCAAATCCATCTTAGTCAAAATTCAGATATTCAGTGACTGGTGTAGAAACATAGTGCAGAAGAAGGAAATTAGGCATGAAAGGAAGTTTCTTGGATCCACATAGGAGATTGGATTGAGAAGCACTCCTCTCCTATTGACTCTTCGGCTTCTCCGTTTGCTGCTTGCTTGTGGCACCTTTCATCTATTCTTCAGAAAGACGTCTCATCTGTTGAACCATTTGCTCATATGCTACAATTCGTCATGTCACCGATGATCAATGGTGTCATGATATATAGCTAGCTATATGATATAGTAGCTTATTTGAATGTACGTGCTAGTTCGATCATTTCGTGGAGGTAAATACAGCACGATGGTATGGCACCTTCACTCAGACTATGTACGTGTCTGAATTTACCCAGCTAAATGTTTTCAGAACACTTTTGAGTTGCATCATCTTTCTATTACATACGATCTATTCTGCCACATTTCATCATGAATGTAACTGGGAGACCATGCGAAAAGTCTAGAATATATTTGTGATGAACAATCGGTATTTTGGTTGAGTTGAATTTGAATTTTGTAAAATTTTTGAAAAGTTCAAATTATGCTATCAGGGTTTAGGCGATCTGACCGGCTGATGGCCGACGGTCAGACCAACTATGGACTTTTGGGAAAATGAACATTAAACAATTATGTAGACTTGTTTGGAGATGAGTTTATGCTAGCTGCCATTGGAATTGAAAACTGGAGCTAAAATTAGATAGAATTAACCGAAATTCTAGATAGGTGTTTTAACCGGTAGATAAAATTAATTGTAGTATTGCATAATGATGGTTTTGACTAACATAAATCAAGTGCACGAAACTTATGCTCGAGAAGGTTGCTTGATCTTTGAATGTGCAGGTGGCTTAGAGAACGTTATCGGTCGATGGCAAAGAACCGGGACTAGGCAACGAAGTTAAGGTCTAAGTGATCACATAAATCCGGATGAGACTACGTGGCTCAAGCGGGAAACATAGAGAAAATAAGGATTGTAAAGAGACGAGTTGGTGCATATGGTGAGCCAGGTGACAAGGCCAATGTACGTAGAGAAGGTTCGGGGGATACCGAATATGTAAAGATGTGACAACTAATCATTGGGCACTACGGGCTACATATCAAATCATGCGGAGATATTTTGAGGTGAAAGTGAAGATAGAGTTAAGAGAAGGTGCTCAGAAGCTTCATCGAGAGTATTTTAGTAGTCGGCTAAATACCGGATTAGTGTCTTGATCAAAACCGTGACGTGAGGAGGCACAAAAGAGAAGCGACTTAGATCAAGGAGAGATAGAATTGATAAGTGGATCAATCGCTAAAGAATTAGTAGGTTGAGTCTTGTAAACGTGAATGTGTAAAAGCTATGTTAGTAGGGTTGACCGTTTTTTCCAGTAGGATTAATGGATTGGACCCATTAGTACTTGCTGTTGGTTATTACAGGAAAAGAGTGGCGGTGTTAGATCTAAGGATTCTAAGGTTTAGATTTTTGTTCTACCATCTTGTCTCCTTCTATGGTTGTGAGAGAGGCAGTTTGAGAGAGGAAAGAGTGGTGTTGTGGATACACATTGTAATCATCTATAAACATGGAAACTTCATCCTCTATTGAAAATATATTAAAGTTTTATCTCAATTAGGTTCTTGTTTGCATTTTTGCTTGGTTTTGCTTATTCTTGAGCTAGATTTATGATTTCGTTTTCGTAGTTCTAACCCGAACTCTTACTTAAATTACCTTGCTAGAAAATATGAGAATAGATATGAAAGATCGCATGTCTTAGATCCTGATGAGTAAAAAGTAATTTAAGTTCCTCATGAGTAAGAAGTAATTTGAGTTTTAAGATTTTTGATGTTTTTGTGACCTAGATTCGATTCTTTTTATTTCAGTGAACCGAAGCCTAAGAATCTTATGATTCTTGATTGGTTTAGTTTCCTAATGCCTTGAAAAAATCTCATACAAAACTTGAAAGTGTTTGGATGTGAATTGAGCAAGTTATTGAGATTTAAATTTTATCCGGAGAGGCTTTTAATTCTAGGAATTTAAGAATTGGTCAGACAGGCCCTGGTCCTACGACCCGATCGGCGCCAACGGTCAGACCATCGTTAGCTTGGAGGTCAGACCGGCCCTTACATAGCGGTCTAACCAGCCTTGTGCTCAAGGCTACTGATTTTGTTAGCTTAGGTCTCTAGTCTTGTTTTGTAAAGTATAGTTGGTGTAATATGAACTTGCTGGCTCTCATAGTAACTTAAGTAAAGATTTTGAATACCATTAGAAAAAAGTATAAGCAACTATTCACTCGCTCAGATTATTAGCATCAGTCCTACAGTAACAATCCGTGTGACTGATTCGTCACAAATCTGAACATGATATGTGAAAGATGCAATGATATTTGATTGTCAAGTTGAGATCTCTCTTCGGGAAAAGGATGGGTAGTAGAACCGGTTGGAGTACAGCTCCGACCATGGCGACAAAGATACAGAAAGGTCGTATTCAGCAGCCAAACTTTTCTTTTCTGTAGTGGAACTGGTGATCAAATAATTTATGTCTGCTCTCTCAAAAAGAAGAATAGATTCACGTCACCGATGTTGTAGTGACAAAAATGGTACAGATCCTTACTTTGCTTAATTATTTTTCTTCGTGAAAAGGGAGCATATTCTTAGCAGGAATCTCCGTATTGTAAGTCATATCATATTTTTGTCGAAAGCAGGTAAATTAGGTTCAATATGAACTGAACTTGTCAGGTTCTCGCCTAAAAGTCTAAAAAAACCTACACAACTTAATCGAAATTTTCCTGCAATATAGCTGGAGCTATTTTTCTATCGACAGGCCATCGCAAATGTTTCAGGATTCTCGCCAGACATCACTGGCAAAATGGAAACGAACCAGAAGCTAGTAACAACACACCTGAAGTCCTTTTCCTAAAAATTATAGTACTAAGACCCTATTATTAGTACAAAGACATTTTTGTTCCCTCTAATAATTGAAAAACTGAACAGAATATTGTTTCATAAGTTTTTGTGCAAATATATCAAGTTAAAGCAAACGAGGATATGTATGTTTGGAAAGATAACTTTGCTATATGCAAGCTTTAATTTCTCGAAAATCAGGTCATGAAACGGCATGTAAAACAATCCACAAAGTGGTCAATACGTCGCGCCTTGTACGGCTGCACGCCATTGGCCAATCATGAGACGTACGCATCAAGATCGCCCCCTGAGTTTGTGGGTCCTCGATCACATTGCTTCGACCACTTTGTTCTGACCATTCGACCATACTGTTTTGATCGTGCCACAAAGACCATGGCTTGCTGACCACGATGCCATAACTTACGAGTACTAAAGGAGTACTATGGGCCCAAAGACTGCTACGACTGGTTCGCTATGCAGTTTGACTCATGATCGCGACTGAGTCTTCAAAGTCTTCGACTACTCGCTGACTCTGAGGTCTTTGACTTCTGCACGGCACATGGACACACCAAGTACTCGGCACACGACTATATGCATGAACAAGAGTCGATGCGTGTGTAACGCTGCACGTAGCTAACCAATGGCAGCTTATGCACTAAGAAGGAAAGAAAAGATTTATTTTGAGTAAATCGTATTTGAAATGGGAAGATGATTACAACATATCTCCATTTATGGAAGTATTTCTCGATAAATCTTTTTAATATGGAAATCAAAGGTTTACAAAGAAAGAATCGGCAATCAGATCAAGAACTTGATTCCAGAAATCTGGGGATGATTGGTGCCATGTGGGAGCCGCGTACGTTGCCGGCGGCCCTTGCTTATGCCTATAAAAGGGAGACCCAGTAGACGACAGAGAGGAAGATACATACACATAGATGGACGGAAACGGACTCAGAGCGGCTAGACGAAGACAAAGAAAGACACACCCCATTAGCCTACATACATAGGAAGGATACATGCAACAAAAGGAGGAGAAGGCGGAGGAACCTAAGGAAGCAATCTGTACAAGTCTAGGCCATGACGTGCTATGCTTAGGATGGTACAAAACCTCCCCTTTTCTCTTTTTTCTCTTTTTTGATCTTGCTATATGCCACGAACGTGTAAGTGATGGAGATAGCTCATGGAGATCAACTCCCATTCATTTAGGCTCAAAGTCTGGTAAGATTTTGAAGTTGCCCAGTTTTGTTTGGATTTGATCTCATCATGAGATTTTTCGATCTTGGAGTTTTTGTTTTGAATCTTTGAGAAAAGTAGCTTGCTATGATATGTAGAAACTCATCTAGAACTATTTTGACTATCATCTATACGAGCAAGTCATATCCTAAGGTTTTGAAGTTTTTGGTGCAATCTTGGTTGTTTTCGGGAAAGGTTAGAACTTTGACCAAGATCCTTACAATATTTGGATGGAATAGGTTTCTAAGACCCTATGTAAGGTGCACACAAAGTTTCAGCTCTTTTGAATGAGGATTTTGGGAGTTGCATCATTCTTGGTCTTGGCTCAGGCTGATTTACTATTATGAAAATAGAAGTGCGATGAGACTGCCCCTAGGCCTAGTCCAACCAGCCACCGGTCAGACCGTTGTGATCAAGTTGGTCAGACCACTAGCTCTTTGCTGGTCAGACCGGCCACTTGTCCGGCCACACTCTCTGTGGCGGTCAGACAGGTGAAGTGTTGAAAAATCCCTCTCCAGGGTTTTTGAGATTGTTGCTTTGTTCTTGACTTTCAATTCTTATTTTCATATATTTGTAACTACTAGAGTGAAGAATTTGTGAATATTTTGGAAAAAATTCAAATGCACTATTCACCTCACTCTGTTGTCATAGTTGTCCTACAAGACATAATGTAAGGTTCATCAACCCTGGCCATCTGCTTCTTCTGCCTTCTGGTCAGTAGAATGTTTGTTTTCAGAGGTCACCGCCATGAACACCCATGAAAGATCAGATGTGCACTTTTCAATTGGCATCACCGGAATAATTCAGCTCCTGAATATATTTATTTCTCCTCGCACCTTAGAAGGAACAAATCATACACTATTTTCAGAGAAAGATTTGAAGGGCGAGGTCCCCTATCAATGTAGTTTATGTTTCATGTGGGGAATAGAATAGTGGTTGCAAATGGGCTGGCATCCTTTGCGATGGACGTGAATTTGCATGTGAAGGGGTTGCGTGCAATTGAAGGAGTTTCTTTTTGGTCAGCTCCGCCTCCGCACCGCAAATTTGGTTTGGTTGGTTGCTTCTATGAATGCTTGACAGACGACTGCACCTAGCTATGTGACAATCGGATGTGCTGCAATGCAATTGCTGATGAGAAAAAGAACAACTTTGCAACAGCATATTCAGATGTAAAGACTAATTAAAGAGAGGTAGTATGAATTTTGCTACGAAGGCAAAATCATGAGAATTCAGAATCGGATGTTAGCTAGTGATTATCTGTTTGTTGGTTTTCCTGAAGGAAGAGTTAAGAAGAATCTGCAGCCGTCAAATCGATCCATATACAAGTGACCGACCGGAGAAGAAGGGGGGTAACAGGAGCTAGGGCCACCGTGTCTGCCATTGCGAATGGATGATTTCTGGTTTGCGTCCAATCGGCCGTTGCTCGTTGCGACAGACATGAAAACAGACAGATTTTGATTACTGATTAGACCGCCCATTACAGTAGAGTGACACGGGGCGGAAGGAATCAACCAACTGAAGACGTTGCCCTCTGAAAAAAAAAGGCATCGTTTATCTGTATCTCCTATCTTCTCTAGTGCCTACCGATATCAATATTCTAGCATATATTCCTTGTTTCACTAGTCAACTGTTATCCCGATTTTGCTGATGAATCGTGCATGCGGTGGCAAATCGAGGTTTTTGGTGTTGATAAGAAAGCAACATGTGTCTAGGGAGATTAGGCAAATACGCATAGCAAGGTAGGATGATCACAAAGAAGACTTTAAATAGAAGAGAGATTAAGAGGCACGGTCGTCGTCCCTAAATAGAAGAGAAATTAAGAGGCACCATCGTCCCTAGCTCGTACCCATCATTCAGTCAGTGGCTCAGTGCATGGTATTGCTTGGCAGACATGTTTGTTGCCTTATAACAAAGACAAGCCCTCTTCTTTTGAGTTATATTTGATAGTTTTTATTTTTATATTTTGAGATGGTAACGGATAATAAAGACATCGATTTTGAGTTCAAGAAGCCATTTGAAAAATCCGTTTTAAGAAGGCACCTCGTTTGCTTCCACGAAAACCTAAAAAACCAAAAGAAACCGAAGCACACGCATGCAAGTGCCAGTGCCGATAAGATACATGACTCGAGAGTCAAGTACAGCTGCTGAAAACAACGAGATGACAGTAGGAGGCCCAGGCTGATCCAAAGCCTATGAAACTAGAACGGCAAGCACTCACTCGACGAAAGGCCAAATGCATCCAGTAACATAATTTCAAGCACCGATGACCAACCAAGTCAGGTGAGACTACGGACGCTCTACTGAATCCTAAGGGCATTTGTGCCCACCTCGCCTGGCCTTCCAGTTGTTGTTAGCAGGAGCAGGACTGCTTGTTGCAGAAGGACAAACACGGCTTCTTGTACTGCGTCTGCGAGCACCTCCGGCTGCACTCACCAGAGCACTCTGCATCACGGATACATGCAAGTAGCCCCAGTGGGCAAAGAAATGTTGTTGCAGAACACCAAACCTGAAGTAGCCACTATACTATGCGTTCTATGACTTGATGCGTATCTGCAGTTTCAGGTCAATGGTACAAGAACTGAACCATGCTAGTAACTAGTTCAATTTGTGTTGCGGAGCAATAACTTCATCTATGTAATCTAGAAGCTGCAGTAAACACATTACCTGTTCGTATTGTCAACAAAACAGATAAGGGAACTCAAGGCTCAAACAAGACGACTAGTGCTCCAAATGAGACCGTGATCAAGGTCGCAAAAATTGCAGCTTGCCCACCTAGCGTACGCATCTCTGCGTTGGTGCGAGATGTAAAAGTTCAGAGAAGAATTGTAAATGCGGATCTTAACGATCTCCGCCAGATGACATTCTATATATATCAAAGAGATTACATTGAGGCCGATAAGGATGGCAACGTTCTGTGAACCTGCGTGATTCTAGCAACCCTCATGACTCAGTAAACCGCACGAAGCGGTCATTACTGTAACGACAATAGAAGTGACAATAAGTCATACACACACAAAACATGCAGCACTCTGCACCGTCGCAATATACTAATTTTAACACGAGACACATCACAGATTTAATTACAGATCATACAAAGAAAAAAAGAACTTACGCGAGGGCCTCAGATTCCCCTGGCCATTGCTCCCCTGCACATATCACAAAAAAATATGTCACAAATATTACATCCAATCACTGGCCAATCTTAAGTGTTGCATGCGGCATGCTAACCTTCTGGTTGTTAATTGAGGGCTTGATCGTCGGCAACACGATCCCGAATATACAACATGTTATCAGCACGATAACACTCTCGCCAAGGCTACCGGGTATGTTCTCTTTGATCTAACTTTACACTAAAGTTTTGTGGTGATGTTTCTGTTGGAAATTGGTTTCGCCCTACCTTATTGTCACTGCTTCCTCTCAAGTCACTAGGAGCCATGTGCCTCCGCGTATGCGCCGTCACCGAGATCGACAGGGCGCGGTCTCCACGATGCACCACCTATTGCCCTACCGGACTAGGTGCCATCTCGCGACACGTCGCCGGCCAATCGAGCTAAACAGTCGTACGCCTCTGTGTACGCGCCATTGATTGTCTCCAAGATCGAAACTGGAACGCCTCCGTATGCGTCAGTTGCCTACCTGTGCCTGGGTTGGGAGAGCAGAGGACCGGCTCTCGCTTCGAGGATTGATGTGAAATTCCACTGTTTCACAGTTTGGTAGTGGTAGAAGGGTGCAATTGAAGCGGATATTTTTCGACCGTCTATATTAATTTAGATTTTATTGGAGCATATTTTTGGATATATAAAGATCTTTACTGGATACGAGAACAAAACCGGATAATTTTTTACAAATATGAAAATGGATTAAAAAACAATATCTTAGTGTATACAAAGCTATCTAGAATATTTTTTAGATAATTACCGGATTATTATCCAGATAGTATCCGGCAAAAGCCAACCACTCCTCCGCCACATCCTCACTTTTCTTCTTCTCTTACCCAAAACCAACTCGAAAACGAGAGCGCTAAACGAATTAAATCCAGCCCACCCCCAAAAGCCCGGGCGCGCCACGTGACCAACACGATCCTGCCAAGACCTTCACCTCCCACCGCCGTAGCGCCAAGCCCCTCCCCTGGATCCCCGCCGTGTGGGCTCCCCGACTGCCCCCGCCTCGCCTGCTCCCGTGCCTTGCCCGCGGACTACTTGGTGAGATCCACAAACCCGAATGCTTTTTTCTTTGTTTCGCTTTGTATGAGGTGATCCCCCCTTGGTTGTGACGTAGCTGGCCGGGTTCAAGATCGGTGCAGGCGGGCTGGGCGGCGACGCCGTGGTGGCTGGTGGCCAGCTGGGGTGGGTGGGTTGGGAGTGATTGGGGTTTGGAGGAGACTTGTTGGTAAATGCGCCGCACTTGTCAAACTCTTAGTAATTATATACTTTTCCATGTTAGTTTTTTTGTCTGGTTTGGATTGATGTAATTTAAAAGGATGTATGGATCATTGCATCTTTGCTTCCTGATCATGTCATTTTGATTGAACAGGTATTTAAAGAGAGGTGTGAATGAGGAGGGCAGAGTAGCAAATGATGTTGAGACTGAGCAAATTGTTTTTGAAGACATGCTTGGACGGTTGGACCTAGGCAAATAAGCTCTGTTGTGCAGAACAGGGGTTCAATTCCACTATTCTGGTCCTAGGAGACGTCGAAGCATTACATAAGGCTGATATCATATGTAAGCATCGGAATCCTTCTTTGATGCATGAAGTATTGTTCAATTATTTTAATTTGTTCGTTCTTTCAGTACATGAGAAGGACAAGAATTATGAAGCTACCATACTTCATTTTGAAAATCTTAGGAGGATATATGGAAATCCTATCATCATCTTAAACTTGATTAAGGTAGGTTGTACACTGTTATTATGCGGTCCCCGCCTCTAATGGATGTTTCATATATAAACTGTACTTCCTCCAGTAAGAAAGAAGAAAAAGATAACACCAATATTTCTCGCAGCAAGATGGAAGGGAAATGGCATCTGGTGAGGAAAACAGAAAACAGAGACAAGTTATACTCGGAGGAGTGCAAAACGAACAGTGCACCATGCATTGTTTTAGTACTGCACAATGCATATAGATTTGACGTTAAAATTTTCCTCCTGTTCATACCATCGCATGTACTACAGTTATACTTTTTTAATGGGACACGAGACCTGTGCGTTGGGATACGGACAAGCTACACTATACATTGTGGTTTGCCTAGATACAACACTAAATCGATGGTTATGAGCAGTTCTAATATATTTTTGAAAGCATTAGACTCATCAAAATTTAAAGGTAAATCTTGAGAAGCAATTATCTACAAAGATATTTCCGGACTACCTCCGGGTTGTACTCCCAAGTACGTACTGAGCCGTTTGGGTTATATTGCAGCTGCGTTTGGTGCATTTGTATTTCTTGCCTTCTTTTGCAGCTTGCAACATGTCATTGCAGGTGATCGTCCCACCTGAAGATTTTGCAGACAATTCATTACCATAAATTTTACAAACAACATACCTCACCGAATTCCCATCATCGTTGGTCTTGAACTTCTTGTCGAAATCGTTCCAAACTCCTAATGTACTAACTCTTGTTCTTTTTGCACCCATGTTATGGGTCGTGGATGCACTTGTTGAGCCAACAGAAGATGGATCAATTGGACCTTACGTCACCAAGGCTGTAGCTTCTTCTGGCTCTCCAGTTTGTTGTGGATATGGACCATACAGGGATGGATATCCTTCTTGAAAGGATTGCATATCCTCCGCCGATAGGCCGAATTTGAAGAGTTGAAAATCGTAGTTCTCAATTGAATCAATTGCAAATTGGAATAGTAAAGAACAATTAACTTACTATTGAATCAACAAATAATAGCAAAAAAATTAAAATAAGACAACACTATTACCTTTTTTTGCAGCTCTCAGAAATTTTTTTAAAGATTTTTGAATTTTCTGAATTTTGTACGAATTTCTCACTAATTTTGCTAAATTTGCGCAAACACTACCGGATTTTTCACACATAAACAGAGAGATGAGAGTGAGGTTTGAATTTATAAAAAAATTTAGATTTTTTGAATTTTTTAACCCCAACGGTCAAAAAAGGCTATATTTAGCCATGTCATGCCGGCACGACCTGTTTTCTTAACAAGCCATCGGACCAGGCACGGTCCATTTTTTAACGAGCTGCATTGTGCTTAGATCGGATCAACAGTATCAGGCCACGGGCTGGCATGATTAGACCCAGTCCACTTTTAACAGCACTAGTAGTGTACCCGTGCTAACGCTACGACCACGTTCAAACTTTGTCGCAGTCGTAGCCTCCTTACGACCACATTCAAACTTTGTCGCAGTCGTGCGCCTTCAGATTTCCTTCGACTTCTCTCGGATGTGGTCGTATCGCTTAAAGCTTAAACCCAACCCAAAGTTGAGGGACCAAATGCACTTATCTATTAAATAAATAATAACTACCTAAATGACATTTTCATCGGTGTCAAATGTAGAGTATAAGAATGAATTATTAAACCATAAGACATGAAAAGGTTTGTTTTAGGGCGTGGGAATTTTGTAATATTCAGGCTGCTATACACTAAGTGTACTGATGGCTATACCCTGAAAAAGGGCACCTAATAATAGTATTGTGATTTACATAACATAGTGTCATTATGGAGCCATACATATACCCATGTCAGACCTTGTTTGAAATGCCATTGAGATTAGGAATGCACAACAGCAGCAGTAAATACCTGAGAGCTGCATAAAACCAATATATTAATCTAGTCCTCATCTTCATCAGGAATAAGTCTAATAGGGCCCTTCACCCTGCTGTCATTATACCCACTAAGCTGTGGCAGCACGAACAGACTTCCTATTTGGCATTGGCTGTGGCTTTATCTTCTTCCCAGACCAGCCCCCTCCTTCTCCTCTACTGATTGCCTGCATGCTCCTCTTCTGATCTGAAATAACAAGAATGAAACCTCAACTCAATACCAACAAAGCACCAAGGGCACACTGTATCCGAGCTCACATCGATCTGAATAAACTTCTTGCCAGTGTTTGAAGCCATGAATTTTGTACACCTAGAATTCACAAAGAAGTTATTCTCAAATTGGATCAAATTTTCCCCTCCAAAAAAACATCGACTCAGTTTATCTGCTCATAGAGACTTCGTCACTTGCTCACTTTGCACTAAGCCGTCACGGCATCAATCCTAACATCAGTTGCTCCAAACGCTTGAAATTTGTGAGGTAAAGATATCCAATCTAATAATGGAAAGATCACCAACAATGTGAGGATTAGTCTTCTCAACAAAGACAATATGAGGATTAGTCGTTACTATTGAGGAGTACAACACAAGTTGCAGCTTAGGATAGAAAAAAATCTAAAATATTAGGTGCACACAAATGTTAATTGTTTTAGAGTAGAACACACCAGTGTTTCAAGTGAAGATGCTCGATTGTAGACTGCAATCCCTGCACGTTTTCTGGTACGAGTTTTGCTGCTAACAATGTTCCTTCCCCAACGAAGTATGTCCCTACAGAACATGATTACCTAACTCACAGTACTTGTGGAGGACATGTTTCACATAGGTCCCAGGCATTGGACTGATGAGAGAGTATCAAACAATACAATATTTGTTCACAAGCTATACAATATTCAGAAAAAAGAAACACATGGGGTGCCGTATAAAGGCAACCCTTAGTCCTAGGCAGATGAATTTACAAGTCCTGAACAATAAAGTGCTAACACCCAATTGAAGTTCAGCCATGTATACGGAGGCTAGAGCATAATATTTCCTGATAGGAATTATAACATGAATATAGGGTGTGTTTGGTTGCTAGGATGGAGTGGGATGGGATGGGATTGGGATGGGATGAGATGGTTCCACAAAAAAAGTGGAATCACATGGTCCAGCATCTAAGAAGAATATTCTCTAAATTTGCACAGGTTCATCCCACTTTGGACCATTCCATCCCACCCCATCCCTCAAACCAAACACATGGATAGGCTTGGTCAAAGGGACCATCCCATTCCATCCCACCCCATCCCAGCAACCAAACACACCCATAGATTGCACATCTAGTAGAAAGCTAGAATTATTGGTTTACCTTTCTTCTTGAGTTAGAAAATCCTCTCCGAGAAGTTTGTTCAGCAATAGATCCTGAAGCAAGGAAAACAGTGACTATAGACCTGGCATAGATCTGGCATATCATTTGTTAAAGACAATAGATCTGGCATAGGACTTATAGCACAATTTCTGCCTTACCAAATTAATGATATATTCTCAATACAAATATATTTATTTAGCTAGTGCAATGAACCTTGACCAAGAAAAAGTATCTTTTGGAGGAATGACAACGTGTAAAAATCATTCTCAACAACTATCATGTCAACCTGAAATAAGCAACAATCAATCAGATGAAGAAATTCAATACAAGCAGAACTGGAAGCAATTCTACTGCATACTACGGTTTCTGAGACAGATTTATACAGTATCTACAATCAATTATGAAGCATACAATATGTTACAGAATACATATGGAAACTGACAATACATTTAAACATAAATTAGTACGCAATTGCCTCTTAGCATTGACTGAAGAGGATATGAAAACACACCCAGCATGCAGTATAGCTCTGGAATATTATTAGCGTTGTGGAGTAATTCCATGCACATAAATATATCACTACAGAACTGGCTTTTCTAGACGGGTAAGCAGATGTTGCATTCATTGGATTTCATATCTCATTGATCAGATTGCTATCTGGAATAAATCTCAGCTCTCTTTGCTGCACTAATGACATTGGTGAAAAAACCAATTCTTTTGAAACAGTCAAGGTACCTTCTCTGCTGGCCAGTTGTAAATCATCGACATTATCTCCCCCTTATCCTTTGCACTGAAGTACATCCCACGGGGGCGTCTGAACAGCCCGCTGTAGTTTTCACAGACCAAGCCGACAATCAGAGTGTATATTATCGGGGCGAAATCCTTGATATTGTCAATTAGCACCTGGACAAAACATACCACACCACCACATAAACACATCAGACAGTCAGTCACTCAGAACTCAGGCCAATCAAACACCATAGTATTGTGACAGTGGAAGCTCACCCTGTAGTACAATGTCTCATTCCGGTCATGCAGCCTGTTCAGGATCCTCCACTTGGCCAGCGCGACGATGGAGTCCGGCTCGCCCCGCGTGTTGTGCTCCAGCGACCGGTACGAGTTTACTGCAACATAGCAAGCGCACACACATCACATTAGCAATTAATCGCAGATTGGGTGGCAAAATCTGAGGAAAGACGACTCACTGAAACGCTCGTACTGCTGCTCGAAGGACATGACGCGCGGTGGGAGCAGGCCGCGGAGGCCGAGGCGGTCTCGCTCCGTCAGGGGGAACGCGGTGTCCTGCGCCAACGAAATCGAAGCTGAAATCGCATCCGGACCTGCGCGCGAGCGAGCGAATCGCGAGATCGGGGAGGGGGCGGGTGGGTACCTTGTTGAACCAGGGGTCGTGGAGGATGTCGGTGCCGCGCTTGTGCGCGATGCAGGGGCTGGGCACAGCGGTGCCAGCGACGGTCGAGGGGGCGGCGGACGACAGGAGCCGCCGGATCTGCGCCGACCGCCGGGCCACCGCCGGACGCCACATCTCGCGAGATCATCTTGGCCTGCGGTTGCCGCAGCGGCTTGCGCATGTCGAAGGCGTCCTTGCCGTCGGCGTAGTACTTGGCCTCGATGTCGTGGATCTGGTAGGCGAGGGTGGAGGTGTAGAGGTTGACGTGCGAGGGAGGCGGCGCGCTGCGTGGAGCTGCGGGTGGAGGCCGGGACGTGCCGCGCCGTGCGGGTGGGCCACGGGGCGATGGCGCAGGAGGAGGCGGTGGAGAATGTGCGTGGGCGCGGGCGAGCAGATTAGATCTGGGCGAGCGGGGCGGAGGAGAAAGCCGGCGGCCGGGTGGGGGGGGGGGGGCGGAGGAGGCGGCCGGTGGCCGGGTAGGGGTGGAGGAGGCGGCCGGCGGCGGGTGCGACGACGGATCTGGGCGAGGCGGAGCCGCGGAGGCGCTGAGGGCTGAGGCGAGCGGGGCGTAGGGCGGCGGGCGAGCGGATTAGATCTGGGCGAGCGGGGCGGAGGAGAAGGCCGGCGGCGTGGGGTGGGGTGGGGGGAGGAGGAGGCGGCGGCGCGGGGTGGTGTGGGGAGGAGAAGACGGCGGCGCGGGGTGGGGTGGGGAGGAGGAGGAGGCGGAGGCGGTGGCGCAGGGGGTGGGGGGAGGAGGCGGCGGCGGGAGAAGGAGGAGCGGGGGAGGCGGCGGTGGAGGAGGAGCGAGGGCGGAGCGGGAGGAGTGGGAGATGGGACGCGGCGCCGGGGAGGGGGGAAGCAGCGTCTCGCGAGGTGGGGGATATCTGAGAGAGGGGAGGTTCAACGATGTGCATGATCCGGATGATTTTGGCCTTAGGATTTTCAATGAGTAAGAGAAGAAGGTTTGAGGAGAGATTCAGGCCATTCATTTGTATGAAGTTGGATTACTTGGTACATAAATCTGGGTGGACTTAGATTAGGCATGACTGTGGGGGTGAATTTAGTAAAGAAAATTTTGGTGTATTATAGAGTAGGGTAGACTGGGTAAGTCTTTGGAGGCAAGAGCAAGCCGTTGTTGTGAGGCATAGCCGCATAGGTGGCCACGCCCACGCGGGCGGAATTTGAATTTTGAAACCCGAATCACCGTCTCGACGTGGGCGGTCACGTCAATTCACGCGAAAAGCCTTTAAAATCGGGCGGTCACGAGCCCACGAGGACATGCCCACTCCTCCGTCACCGCAAACTCCCCAATCGGGACGGCCAGGGAGCGAGCGACACCGCAACCGCGCCCTGAAACCCTAGAAACCCCGCGCCCCGCCGGCCGCCGTTTCTTTTCCTCCAGTTCCCCCGACAGCCGCCGGCCCACCCCCAATTCCCCATCCCGCACGGTCCGCACCCTCCCTCTTCGACCAGCGCTGCTCGCCGCGCCATTCCGTCGCCCCGGCCTCCGTCTTCAATCTCAGCCGACGCCGTCCTCTACCTCCAAAGCACCGACGCCCCCTGCCTCCGTCCTCTCCTCCTCGACAGCCGACGCCGGCCTCCTCCTCTTCCGCACCGGTAGGTCAACTCCTCATCCAGTCATCCTCCTCTCCAAAGTTCAGAACTGCAGATCCAGACATTTATAGACGAATGCCAAGTACTCTAGATCTAGACATTATTTGTACAAATTAGCAATGGTTCTAGACAATTTTCCTTGACATAATATGTAAGGCTGACTTGTTTCAACAAAGTTCTGAACATGCCTTTTGTTTTGCGATTCATCCACTTAAATGTTACAAGAATATGTCTCCCTTGATCCTCCTGTTGTATTGAATTTTGTCGATTCCGTCCGTAAACTTGGGAGTTTTGGTGTTCTTTCTGAAGCAACTATTATAATATTGCTAAGCCTCCGCTGCCATTTTACGTATTGCTATTCAAATGCATGTTATAATGCCTAATTTGCTCATCTCGTTACTATAGTCGTACGGAAGGTTTTCCTGATCTCTTCAGTTGTAGTGATATTACACATTCGTTTTTTGGTGAGCTCCCTGTGCTTTTTATTTCAATCTCGTAAGCTTGTAACGTGTCATGTCCTGCAAACAGAGATTAGTTATTTCAGCACTGATTCATGGTGGTGGGTGGGAGTTAGACCCTTAGCTTAAACTTCAGATTCTTGCTGAAATAAGATTCAAAATATACGACCAAAGATCTGAGTTATGTTTGAGCTTCAGAACTGATTCATGGTGGTTTGTGAAAGTTACACCATTAGCTTAAACTTTTATTTCAATCTTGTAAGCTTGTAATGTGTCATCTCCTGCAGACTGAGATTAGTTATTCCAGAACTGATTCATGGTGGTTTGTGAGAGTTACACCATTAGCTTAAACTTCATATTCTTGCTGAAATAAGGTTCACGATATAGGACCAAAGATCTGAGTTATGTTTGAGCTTCAGAACGGATTCATGGTGGTTTGTGGGAGTTACACCCTTAGCTTAAACTTCAGACTCTTGTTGAACAAAGGTTCAAGATATACAATGAAAGATCTGAGTTATGTTTGAGCTGCACTAATAATCTTAAGTCTTAGTCCATCCTTATATAAATCAAGCACCTTCTGGCTTTTGGCTTTAGAAGCCGGAAATTGGACGGAGTTGCTTCTCAAGGTGGTTTCTATAAACCATTTGTAGGAGTTACTGCAGAAGCCACTTTGAACGAAATGGCGCAGTTGTTCTTTACTCCTTTAATCTCTTTTGTAATCAGCCAAAAGCTACAACCAAAAGTCACAACACTTTCGAACAGGGGTAAAGAAGCTAAAGTGAATGCATGACTTTGGGAACTGACAACCCATATAAATTTGCATAGCTGTAGGCTTGTTTGACCCAATAGATCTTGTGGTTTATCTAATAGTAGCTTCATGTGGTCCGAAACAATATATGCCCAATTAAACTGCTGGTTGTATACCAGTGCAAGCCAGTAAGCCGTATGATATAGGCCCTCGATGATAAATAGCAATTAGCAACATGACACATCCCTTTTTTTTTGTTGTGTTAAACTCTCATTATTCTATGAATTGTTGATCTCCTGAAGGATATATTTGGATTGTAACAATCCACTTTGAGCAAAATGCCTTTTCTTTATGAATTGATGTTGTTATTAAAGTGTAGACTGAAATATTTTTTTCTGCTAACTGGTGTTTAGTTGTATTCCTCTTGGACTAATGTTTGGTACCTCTGGGACAGGCATTTCAATTGCTCCACTAGTTATGTTATTGAATTATTATTATTAGTTATTGCCTCATCTTTTGTAACTACAATCATGCTAATACTTGGTGATATGCAATTAGGTTGTTGAAGTGCCATATTTTCACATGGATTCAACAGCACACGATTTCCAACCCCGGACATTTTCCATCAAGCTATGGCCACCGAGTGAAAGCACTCGTCTGATGCTTGTAGAGAGGATGACCAAGAACCTGTCCACTGAGTCAATCTTTTCTCGCAAGTATGGCCTTTTGGACAAAGAAGAGGCTCATGAGAATGCTAAGCGGATTGAGGAGATGTGCTTTGCTTCTGCAGATGAGCATTTCAAGCAGGAGCCTGATGGTGATGGGAGTTCTGCTGTCCAGCTATATGCAAAGGAAACTAGCAAGCTGATGCTGGAAGTCATGAAAAGAGGCCCAAGGACATCTGCAGAACCAGAAGCACCTGTTGTTGATACACTTCTTGAGCATGCTGATACTGTGTTTGATATATCTGGTGGCAAGCGTGCTTTTATTGAGGCGGATGAAGCAAAGGAACTTCTGAGTCCGCTTGCCAAACCAGGAAACTCGTATAAAAGGATTTGCTTCAGCAACAGGAGCTTTGGTATTGGTGCTGCCAATGTTGCTGGGACAATTCTTGAATCAATCAAAAAGCAGCTCACAGAGGTAGATATCTCAGATTTTGTTGCAGGAAGGCCTGAGGATGAAGCCCTTGATGTGATGCGCATATTCTCCAAAGCCTTAGAGGGGTCTGTACTGAGATACCTGAACATCTCTGATAATGCTTTAGGTGAGAAGGGTGTCAGGGCATTTGAAGAGCTTCTGAAATCACAGGACAACCTGGAAGAACTCTATGTGATGAACGATGGTATATCAGAGGAAGCTGCAAAAGCTCTATCTGAGCTTATTCCTTCAACTGAGAAACTCAAGGTTCTCCACTTCCACAACAATATGACTGGAGATGAAGGTGCTATGTCAATTGCTGAGATGGTTAAGCGTTCTCCATATCTAGAGAGTTTTAGGTGTTCAGCAACAAGGATAGGATCCGATGGTGGAGTGGCGTTGGCTGAGGCATTAGGAACATGTACCCGTCTGAAGAAGCTTGATCTCAGGGACAACTTGTTTGGTGTTGAGGCAGGGATAGCTCTCAGCAAAACCCTACCAAAGCTTCCCGATCTTGTTGAGCTCTATCTCAGTGACCTCAATCTCGAGAATAGGGGTACAATAGCAATTGCCAATGCCCTGAAACAGTCAGCACCTCAGTTGGAGGTCCTTGAAATTGCTGGAAATGAAATAACTGCTAAAGTAGCCCAAACTTTAGCAGAATGCCTAACAGCAATACAATCGCTCAAGAAGCTGACATTGGCTGAGAATGAACTGAAGGATGATGGTGCTGTGGTGGTTGCAAAAGCATTGGAAGATGGACACTCAGATCTGAGGGAGCTTGATGTGAGCACCAACATGTTGCAGAGGGTTGGAGCCCGGTGCTTTGCGCAGGCAATCACAAACAAGCTAGGTTTTGTGCAACTGAACATCAATGGGAATTTCATCTCTGACGAAGGGATTGATGAGGTGAAGGAGATTCTGAAGGGTGGTAAGAATTCGCTGGATGTGCTCGGCCCACTAGATGAGAACGATCCTGAGGGGGAAGCTGAAGACGATGATGAGGAAGAGGATGGGAACGAGGACGGGGATGATGGTGGGCTGGACTCGAAGTTGCAGGACCTGAAGGTTGAGCAGGACGATTAGTCAATTTTAGGTTAACTAGCTCCTATCTTTTTCTCCAATTAGGTTCTGAATGTTCACCAGCCAGGTTAGTTTTCACTTAAAATGAACGCACTGTGGCTCCATTGTTTTGAACCGAGTCGAGCAGCCAGATGTTGTAGCCTGGCGGTTTTGTCTGTACTTTTGTAACTTGCATCGGAACCTCTTTCATGGTTTAGCAACATCTTTGTTGTCAGTTCATGGTCATAAATCTAATGGAATGTCTTTGCTGTGATGTCTTCGGAAGCTTTGTTGTGAGTTGTGCCATCTTTGGAAGCTGTGATATACCCATGTCTATTGCATTGAATCTTCTGCCGAAATGGTAGAATTTGACATGCGATTAACAAAAATAGCATTTGTCATGTGAAATTTGCAAAAATAACATCTCCATCACATGATTACCACGTGGGAGTAGCCGATAGGTGACATGTACGTGATGCCGCATTGTGGCCGTGCGGATTAGTCAAAACTGCACAGTCACCATGCGGTGGGCATTGTTGTACCACACGGTGGCATGCGGTGGTACTGTAGCAATTTTCAAATTTTTTTTTTAGAAAAATCTATTTAAGTATACTTTTTTAAAAACTTTTAAATATAGCAAATGCACTTTAAAAATTACGAATTTTTTGTAGAGCTTTCCGATATAGTGTACTTGCTCGTGTAATTTTTCCATAATTTTATCATTTCTGAATTTTTCTCGAAAGTTCATTTAAATATACTATTTATAGAAATTTTTAACATAAAAAATGAGGTCCAAAAATTATGGTTTTTTAAGGCTCCTTACATTGTGTACTTGATTATGTAATTTTTTCAAAATTTTATACGCAGTATACTTAAATTATTGTTGAGAAAAAATCATAATAGATAAAATTATTTAAAAAAAATTACATAAGAAAATACACTATGTCGGGGAGGCTTCACAAAAAACATAAATTTTAGAACTCATTTGCTATATTTAAAAACTCTTACAAAATGTATACTTAAATAGATTTTCCTGAAAATTGCTGCAGTGCTGCTACAGAGCCATTGTGCGGTTTTGGCTAATCTATACGACCACTGTGTGGCATTGCGTATATGTCGCCTGTCGATCACTCTTGCGCGGTGACCGTGCGGTGGAGTCACTATTTTTTATAAATTCTGCGCAATGAGTACCATTTTTGCTAATCGCACGTCAAATACTCATTTCGACAAAAACTCTATGGCATTTGGCATGTGTCACGTGTTTCGATTGTGCCTATGTCGACATCGGCAAAATGGATAATTCTGTGTTTTTTTACTTCTAAAATAGTACACCAATTTTCTATCACGTACACCGAAAACATATGGTACGGGTATGAGAATTGCTAAGTTACAATAGAATTATTAGGCGAACCAATGGTCTACAGCGACAGCCTATCTGCAATCGTGGCTCTGCTCATTTCAGTTTATGTTTTTAGCTTTTAGCTTTTTAATTTTGTCTTTTTTATCTTTTTTGGCATTATCCGTGATGATATAACTTTTTATTTTTTAGCTTTTGTAAATTTTAATTACTTTGAAAAGATATCTACAATTATAATATATTTTCAGCTATTACAATAAAAAAAACTATAATTCTAAGCCCTTAAGTTAAAATAAGCAGTAAGCAAAACTAGCCCCGTCTTTCCTTCCTTCGTACCTAAGGAAGCGACAGCCTATCTACCACCGTCTTAAATGCAAACTGAGCCCCTGGGTTTCCTTCTTTCGTGCCTAAGGAATGTGAATGCTCTGTCTCCCGCATTCAGGCGACTCGACCTCCTCCGTTTCCCCGAATACCGATACGAGAAAATCTTCTATAGAGGAATTGTATTATTCACGTTAGATAGTACAGTACGTAGTAATAGCAAAAAATCTGCTCAATTCAGGAAATTTTGCCAAATCCACGGAAAACTTTCTCTTAATTGTGTCCCGTATTATCTCTCTTGAGATACGTGTGCTGTTAATTTAGCAAGGAGAAATACACTTTTAAGAAACTAATATTGATATTGATGAATGGATACCAAAATCCAGCTTGTGGCGGGCCCGTTGATATTGGATTTTGGTTTTAGTTTATAAATAGTAACAACTTGTAAATAATTTTATAGAGAAAAATACTCGTATGCGATTTTAGCTAATATAAATGAAGTCACTACAATATATAATACAATCCACTAGTAGACCCTGACTTAAAAAGAATTTCAGTTTGAAAGTTAAATAATGTAGAAAAGTTATTTACTGTAGAGAAACAGTTTGTAGAAACCAATACAAATAGACCACATTCACTATCCATATTCGTATTTCATCCTAGATACTCTCTTCCAAACATATGAAAAAAATCAATTAGGCCCCGTTGAAATTTTTTCTATTTCCTGCGATAATTGAAACGAAAATCCTGCCAAATTCAGATAGCTGCAACAGGTCTTAACCAACGGACGGATGGATCAATTCAGTCTATTTTTTGTGCACTCCCTCTGTTCTTTTCAAATGCAACGTTATGATTCGTTCAGCCAAATCATAACAACCATATTCCCGGAAGGTTTCCGGGCAGCACGCGAGGCCACGTCGCCCCCAGCGCTCAGCCGGCCGGCTCGTGGCAAGGGAATTTGCGTACGGCCGGCCGAGCCACTTTCCTCATATTTTTTGAAAATTACGTAAAGGTCATTTTTCCTCGCGAATAGGTCCCTGCAAGTTTTTTCTTTAAAAAATTTTTTTGGATGGCGCCCCGCGGGTTTCCAAAATTACGTACAGGTCCTTATTTACTTACGTACAGGTCCTTACAAGTCCTCAGTTTTTTTTAAAAAAACCCTTTATTTTTTCCGAAATTACGCATTTATCCTTGATTTTTTTTATGAAACTCCCTGCGAATTATCGTCTCTTTTACTTCGGTCTACACGGTAGCTAGCACGGCGTGCGCCGCGCTTATGCAGCTAGTTATTATCAAGTTTGACAAAGTTACGATGCGGCGAGGGTTTGGTTCTTGGTGGTGTAGTCCACGGCTGCCGTGGGAGTGGTAACTTTATTTTGTGCCTCTTAGAGCATCTCCAGCAGGGCCCCTACTTGAGCCCTCAAAACCAAATTTGAGGGCTTGAGGCAAAAATAGAGGTCCAGCAGGGCCCCTACTAGAGCCCTCAAATTTGAGGGGCCCCTTAAATCCCCCCTTCAGCCCTCATTCCTAGGGGGCCCCTATTCCGGCCCTCATTTTTCAGCTTTCCTCGTTTTTTCCTGTACGAGTGAAACAAATTTAAATTCGGAACAAATTTCAATATTCGAAACAAATTTGAATATTCGGAATAAATTTGAATTTAAATTTGAATATTCGGAACAAATTTAAATTCAAATTTGAATATTCGAAACAAATTTGAATTTAAATCTGAATATTCAGAACAAATTTGAATTTAAATTTGAATATTCGGAACAAATTTAAATTCAAATTTGGATATTCGAAACAAATTTGAATATTCGGATCAAATTTGAATTTAAATTTGAATATTCGGAACAAATTTGAATTTAAATTTGGAACAATAAAATTCGAAACAAATTTGAATTTAAATTTGAATATTCGTATTTGAATTCATAAATTTAAATATTGTCCCTCATTTTGAAATCATAAATATTTTATTGTGTATTGTGCTTTTGTCTCATACATATGCATATAGTGTGTGAGGAAATAGAGTGAATTGAGAAGTAGGGGCCCTGTTTTGAGGGTTCCTGCTGGAGTGCAGCCCAGAAAACAGGGCTCTCAAAAGTAGAGGGAGCTCTCAAATTAAAAGTAGGGGGCTTGTTTTGAGGGCTCCTGCTGGAGATGCCTCTATCTGCAGGTTGATACTCGTATACTGAAGGCCGTTGCCATCGAGCACCAGAATGATGTTGATTCCGCGGTGGTGGCTGTCCTTGACGATGTCATGCCGACTATGACAGGTTCAGTTGGAGCTTCTCGCACTCGTCATGAAGCTGTGGCATCTATCACCGATTCTATTGGAACTTCCTCTGCTATTCATGTTATGCGTGAAACAGGAAGTTCGTCATCTTCTGGTAAGTACGAGATTTGAGATTATGGGCCAATTTGTGCCTAGTGTCAAAGGCGTTTCCTTTTGGTGCGCCTGTTGACATATCTTATATCCTTGCTATAAAATAGATCTAAGTGAAGACGTTAGCATGCATAATTGATAGTCCTGTGTAGGTATGGTTGGTGCTTTAAATCTTCTGGGTTTATGATAAGGCTGAGAGGCCAAAGCAAACTCATGTAGTTTTGTCACTTGTATAACTTACCAGTGACTGTTTGAAATTTAAGTTGTTCAGTGGTTTAATGTTTAGTGATGAGTCAAGGCTGTGTGAGCCTGGACTTTCTTATACTTGCCTTAATTTTTTGTCTGACTCATTGAGCTCAAGCTTGTTTTAATTTAGAGCTAATCTGGACATCGGCCTTTTCTTTGTTGAATTACAAGCATATTATCTATCATAATACTGTCAGTTATTACCTTTCCATTTTTTTTAAACTTATGCTAATGAGTGGATTGTCACATCAGGGCATGATATCCATATTGATGAAGTTAATGGAAGTGTTGATTCTGCGCAATGCACATCTTCTACAGAAATCATAACTGACACACAAGAAAATGTTGTGGGTGAACCAGATGTGGGAAGGCCTTCATTATACCAAGGGACGAGCGAACAACTAAGTTGCCCTGCCCATCCTGTCCCTGAACTTAATGATAATCAATGTGCTTTGACTTCCGACCTTATTGATAGCTATCTAAATACCTGTTCTGAGAGAAAGTTGGTTCATTCAGAAAATGAAGTTGGATATTTACCAGGTGAGTATTTTGCCGAATCATTCATTGGAGAAAATGGGAATGGCAGCATAAATCTTAATGTTGCACAAGTCCCATAGTGACATTCCAACAACACAATCCCAGTTTGGGATTGCATTGCCCAGGATAATAATTCATTGAAGCTTCCGTGTGATTATGCAGACATGAATGATGTCAATGATCCCTTTTGGGCAAAGATATTTGCTGGTGTTTCCAACAACGAAGTCTCAACTGGAATTTGCAGTATTGAAAAAGGTGCTTTTGCACCTGTGCTAGATTATTCCATTCCAGACATCATTGAATCCTCTGTTGTGCCTGCTGGAGTCTTAGAACAGAAGGATACCAAGAGTGATGGCATTGATTGTAACAAGCAGCAGTCAGGGAATATAGTTGAAAATGATGACACACTCTTGTCTTCTAAAACTGACTTGCTTCCTGATCTTGATTTGAACCACTTTGCTTCCATGGCTTCAACTCATTCAAGCCATTCTGTTAGTATTGAGTCACTTGAGGATTCCATTGCTGATGCCAAAAACAATAAGGTACTCCATTCACCAAAACTTGCACTGTGCTAGCCTTACCTGCAACTCTGTTTATGCTTTTTTTTTGTACATTCACTCCCATGTGCTTGCACATGTGTGTGGTCACATGCACCTCTGGGTATGTGGATTGCGCGCGCTATATTTGATTGATCACACTTGCCTCTTATTTGGCATGCACACAGTTTTGTTTTATCTTGGAAAATTGCATGGCTAGGGCTAGTAATATTTTTATCTAGATCAATCTCATGACACAGCCATGTTGGGCGATTGTTATCATGTGTTAATAGTCAGTATTTTGGATTGAAACGGCAAATTAAGCACGGCGTGCACACTGTTAAAAGAGAATGCTTTAGCTTTATAGATGTAAGTCAACAGTATTTCATGTACTGAAATAAAGTGAAAGAAGAAAGATGCAAAAAGTACCATTTTAGTCGACTGCTGCTTCGATGGGGTTGGCTTTTGCCGGATACTATCTGGACCTACGACCATGCACCTCCATGTGCATGCTGCCGCTGCCCCAACCCGCCGTCAAGGGCATGCCCCCATCTAGAGGTGGGAATTGGGCCGTGCCGTGCCGGCACAGCCCAGGCCCACCGTGCTTCGGGCCGTTTCGTGCCGTGCCGGTTCGGCCCAGTCATCCCGTCGTGCCGTGCCGTGCCGGCCCGTCTCGTCTTCGGCCAGGCCCAAGCACGGCCCAAAGCCCATCGTGCCGGCGTTCGTGCCGTGCCAGCCCAAGCCCAGCCCAAAGTAACTATACACGACGAAAGCGACGGCGGCAATGGTAGCAGTGGCCGCTATCTTCCTTTCTCTTGTATCCGCCTTATTAAAAACCTACTTAAAATTCGATTCTATTGTCTCATGCCATTCCACCTCCGAACTTGGTCATCTAGCATTCTAGCCCAATGGAATGTATATCTTGTGCAAATTAGACTATAGCGTACGTGGACATCGCCTGACAATATAGCATAGATCTACCCAACTAGTCAAATAGAAAAGCTCAAGGAGAATCATGAGTACAACTTACTATAGTTAAGAAATCAATTTTAAATAGTTTCTGGTCAACCGTGCTCTTCGTGCCGTGCCGGCCCGAGCACGGCCCGATCTGTCGTGCCGCCCACCGTGCCGAATTTTGAGGCCCGGCCCGGCCCGGCCCACCGTTCGTGCCGTGCCGGCACGGCCCGCCACGTGTCGGGCCGGGCCGTGCCGGCCGTGCTTCGGGCTGGCCCAAAAAAGCCCGGCCCAAGTCCCAGCTCTACCCCCATCGCTGGTCATCGTCCCCGCACTTTCCATCATCGAGATAGGGTTCACCGTCGCCGAAGCCCACCGAGCACAAGGCCTTGCCTCTACAAGGAGCGCCGCAGACGCCTCCACATCATCGTCACCGACAGCATCGGCACCTCCATGCTGCACTAGTTGTCGCTGCCCTTCTCTGCCATCATCGACACCTATGCATCGGGTCGTCGGAATTGAAGGAGACAACCACGGTGCCTTTGCGCCATGGTCGTCAACGTCATCGTCATCACCTCAATTCCATATCATCGCCTCCACGAGAACACTGGGCCAAGGTCACCATAGCGCTGCCACAGCCACCTTCGCGACACCGAACGGGTGAGGCTAGGGCATCAGCTCTGTCCATGGCTAAGGACGGAGCGATGCCGCCGCTGCTACCCTCATCACCGGCTAAGACGACGTGGGGCACCGGGTGCGTGCCATTGTTGTATTGGTACAGGATCGAGAATGTGCGCGGGACATCATGGGGTGCCGCCTCTCGCTGAGCCATCGCAAGGAGGGATTGAGATCCTCTGCCTTCAAAGTCACTGACTTTGGGTCACTGACGCGTGGGCTAGCACCATCATCACTGTCGCTCGCTTCTGCGCATGCGTGTGCGCGTGTGTGGGTCGGACCGACAATGGTTTGGAAACCCTAGTCGATCGGTAGATAGGCCATGAAAGTTGGCTCAAAAGTCCTTTAGGCTTTATTTAATTACTAGAAATTGTTTTCCACTATTTTAGAGTATATTGTAGGATCGATTCACACTAAGATAGGCAATCAGAGGGGGTGAATAATTGCGGAAGCTAAAAATAAATTTTAATACTCCCGCCTTTAATACAAAATCTATTTAAGCCTTGATTAAAGTTCTGGACAGAACACTGTATCCTTACTAAAACTGATCTCGATAAAAAACCGTAACTCCGATTAACCTCGAACTTTGTCAGAATAAACTAGAGAAAATTATTGAACTAACCCAACTGGAATTACGTCAATCGAAGGTCTAGAACTTGAGATATAAAATAAACAAGATCGCTCATGCAGATAGTGACAAGAATGAATTAAGCTCTAATTATGCAACTAAGCAAAATCTGTAAGGAATTAATCAACCAAACTTTCCAGATCACAAACTTGATGCCCTAACTATATTAGATGGATTAAATCAACCCTAAATTCGCAAACAAGAATTTAATTCAAAACCAAAAAACTACGTATGCAAATAATAATAAGCAAAGGAAGATGAACGGAATTACCGGCCACACACTAAAAAGGAACCGGCCGAGAATCAAGACGACGTCGCACGAGAGGAAAACGCGATCGCTAATCTCCATCCGGCCGCTGCGCTTATTTTTCTTCTAGTCGATCCAACGTGTTCGTCCAGCCAACCAGCCAAACCGAAACGACATCGCGCAAACCAAAAGGCTGAGATCAGAACTCCCCAATCAATACACGCATGCAACCTTCAAGCGCCAATACTTCTCACCAAAACTAAGGCCATTCTCAGTGGAGAGTTTCATGGTGTTGTTTCCAAGACTGCCACATCATGTAAAATGAAATGAAACATGGATGAAACATCCATCCTCAATGCATAGTTTCATTCTATTGTTTCATAAACATGTAATTTCATGACTCATATAGAGTTGGTAATCGTGCCAAGAGAGTTTCATCTAGATGAAACTCACTTCTTCTCTCTCTTCTTAAAAATGTTGCCATATCATCAAAAATGCCTATGTGGCAGCCTATTAAATGTAGATGAAACTTCCACTGAGACTGGCCTAATTAGCACTTCCTCTCATTACGTACGTGAACACCTCAAAACCAGTGATGCAAGCCTCCAAATTAATCACGTCTAAACACACATGCATGCAACAACCATGCATATGTATCTAGCTGCATGCACGCATCAAAGAAGCAAAAAAGCCAAACCGATTTTTCCACAAGCCGCCATCAAATACTTTTTTTCTGTATACGACAGCCCCAAAAAGAGTCACGTACAAAGTTATGGCCGCCGCTCTCCTATTTATAGCACGTCCACCAATTCGAAATAAACTCACAAACGAACTCAAACCCTAATACAACTCATCCTAGACCTTTTTGCCTAAACCAGGCTTTTTGGCCCACCACTTTTCAAGGGAACTAAAACCCTTCATAACATGGGTTTTTTAATTCTTTTTACGCTTCTGATTTTTTCAGCCTTCCACGTGTCGAAGCCTCCAGAACCGCACCTCCTGTATCTTCTCTACGCATCATCTCCATGCGCATTGTTCTCTACCCTGAACATCCTGCATGACATCCTTGACCGATAGGACCTCAGTTCCTCCCTGAACTTAGTCCCGAAACATCAGTTCCACCCGAACCTAGTTTCAGCCCCGTCATCGACCATGTTCTGCCTCAAGCAACACCTACACATGAATAAACACGCAACCGCGTACGAACACAAGTCCACGACTTGACTCGAGTCAATCCGCACAATACCTCACACGAGCGTATCACGCAACATTATCATATCACCATGCTATCACAAGCATATAAAGAAGCAATACACCATAAGTAATACCATAACCAACGTTGTCAATTATTCATCATCTAAAATAACCTAGACCTGACCACATGGTCTAACATATATAAATTTGGGAAATATGTTAAGTCCCATGTTTGTGAAGTTTTCATTAAGTTTGTGAAATATGTTAGATCCCATGATAAGAATATCTTGGGAAGATGTCATGAGTTGATCGTCATCAAATCAAGATATAGGAAGAAGAAATGATCATCATTAGTTGATGAGTATCAAGTCAAAATCCGAAAGAGAAAATAATTATGAGTTGTTTATCAAGTCAAGTGAAAACCATCATATGTTGATAAAAGGTAAGTGGCGATTTGCATCATGTGTTGATGCACATCATGACAAAGAACCCGTATTTGAAGTGAAGATGTTCGTCAACAAGCTTTAAGAGAATACGCAAGGCAAAGGTATAACTAGCATAGACTAAGAATGTGTTCCTAATCTTTTAATCGATCTCAATGTTTAGTTGAGAGATCAGATTGCTAGTATATGTTACTGTACTATTAAGAGGAATCTTGTCTAGTAGTTTGAGTCTCTTCATGTGTTAAAAGCTCAATCCTACTTGCTCTAGCTCTCCATGGCATGATGCTAATATTTATGAATATGTTTTGCAACTAGTTGAGGCTCATGCATTTAATCCTTGTTTTATATGACTAGAGTGTACAAATGTGTTTTGCAAATGACTGAAGTCCATGTACCTACTCCTTGTTACATGTTGTTTGTATTTGCAAATGTGTTTTTCAAATAATTGAAGATCATGTATAATCCTTGTAGTATGTGACTTAGATTTACGAATGTGTTTTACAAACAGTTTGAATCTATGTCCCTAAACCTTATGTCATAATTCTAAAGTATGTGAATGTGTTTGAAATTTTTTTGTGAATCATGTTTTTATCCTCGTGTGCATGGTAATATAATTTGTGAATGCGTTTTAGAAATTTGTTGAAGTACATGCACTCTGTCTTTGCTGAAAATTCCAGGGTGGTATGACCGGCTCTTGGTAAGCGGTTTGACTAGTCGTGCGGTCCGACCAGGCTTGGTCGCTAGTTGCTTTTTTTCACATAGCCATTTTTCTCTGATTTTGTTGAGCGGTATGGCCACCTTGTGTGGCGGTCTGACCAGACCCTGTGTAGGTGATCAGACCGACAGCTGTTGTAATGGCTATTTTCTAGCCATTGCAAAGGAGGACGGTACGACTAACCATTAGTTGGCTGTAGTACTGGTCTATGCTGAATTTGCTAAAATCTTGTTCCAACGGCTAGTTGTTTTGTGTGAGTCATGAATACCCCCTGTGGTCGGTTGGGAGAAGTGTTGTTGGAAGATTGTTGCATCCCATTCCATTCTCTTAAACTAGTGTGAGATTCTTCTCTCAATTGTACATGTGTTTCACCTTATGATTAAGGAGAGAAAATTCAATTACATGTATAATGTATTGCTTCTAGAGGTAGATTGTATATTGGTTTGTGTATGTGTTGCACTTGGGGAGAGTTAAGCAAGATGCTTTGCTTGTTACTCTTGGAGGTTGCTGATTTCTAAACAGCGTGGAGGCGTCGTGGTCCTGTGATTTTCTCAAGAAGCTTATAAGAAAGTCCAGCATATTTTTAAGGTTAGAGCTCACCTACCCAAAGGGGGAAAGAGCTACTACTAGCGGAATTGAGGTGTTTGGCTTAATTTGTAGAGTCGGTCCAATTTGTTTGAGTTTACTTCAACATAGAGTGTGTCACCTTTGCTCACCGTCGCGGATGCCGGCGGCGCCTGTTTCCCCAACAGAGTGTGCCACCTTCCCGCGAAGGGCGTCAGGGGCAACACGGATGGGGTAGAGCTGACGCCGGCTGCCGCCGGACGGCTCGCTCGGAAGTAGTGTTGGTGAGCCCTTCCACCATGGCCTTTGGACTTCACGGGTCCACATATAAAGGCCCAATAGTTTTGGGTTAGTAAGGGCCCAACATTTCTGGGTCGGCCCATTTAACCCGTCCTTAAATTGATCTGCCTGTCTTATGGGCCCCACTTAATCGTCTGTGTCCCACATGTCATGCTCAGGACTGCGTTCCGTCCTCGCGGTAAAAACGCGCTCTCTTTTCGATCCCCTATCTCCGCCGCCACCTCTCCTCCCGGACCAGAGCGCCAAAACCCTAGCCGCCGCCAAGCACCACCGCAACCATGGCTGCCGTGCTCACCGCCCCGCCGCCCGGCACGGTCCAGTGCTTCGGCCGCAAGAAGACGGCGGTGGCCGTCGCCTACTGCAAGCCTGGGCGCGGGCTGATCAAGGTGAACGGCGCCCCCATCGAGCTGATCCGCCCGGAGATGCTCCGCCTCAAGGCCTTCGAGCCCATCATGCTCGCTGGCCGCTCCCGCTTCAAGGACATCGACATGCGCATCCGCGTCCGCGGCGGCGGGAAGACCTCCCAGATCTACGCTATCCGCCAGGCCATCGCCAAGGCGCTCGTCGCCTACTACCAGAAGTACGTCGACGAGGCCTCCAAGAAGGAGGTCAAGGACATCTTCGCCCGCTACGACCGCACCCTCCTCGTCGCCGACCCCAGGCGCTGCGAGCCCAAGAAGTTCGGTGGTCGCGGCGCCCGCGCGAGGTTCCAGAAGTCCTACCGTTGAGTGCCTGGCGGATCGTGGGGGCGGTGTGCTGTACTCTGCTTCGTACTATCAATGGAGCTGCTCGTCTGGTTCTATATCTAGCTGCTGCTTTACTGCCAAGTTTAGTCTTTTTAAGCTTAGTTCTGAACCTTTTTACATTGTGATATGAATGTGATGGAAATGTTTAAGACTATTGGCTAGTCTCCGGAATATGGTTTTGCCTGTTACCTATGTAGAGCAGTTATGATATGATTGCTTTATATGTATGCTACGTCAAGGGTTTCATTCTAAGTGTTTTTGCTCTGCCTGTTCTCATATGACTATGTTGTTACGTTGTGATTGGTAAATAGTTTGGTACATTTGAGGTACTCCGTATTTGTATGCCGGGTTAGCTTGAGGATTTCAATGTTGCAAATAATTCTAATTTTGAGCGACTAGGAAATGCTCGTTGTGCTCTGTCTTTCTGCTTATCGTCAGTTATATCGTTAATATGACTGATGTGCGTTGGTATCTAGTGCTTGCGGGTATTTGTACATTGGGGTGTTAAATTTTAGGGGTAGGTTGACAGTTAATGTTGCAAATGGTGTTCCTTATCGTCAACTGGGAATTGGGACATATATAGGCATTTGATCTTTGCTGTCCTAAGTGCATCTTTTTGGGAAATATTTTTTGTTGTTGTGCTTATGCAAACACAATATAGCTATGTATCGTTTAATTCTAATTTCAAATGCGTGTCCCTGAAATTGATCTTTAGGGCCTGTTTTGATAAGGATGTAGTGTGAACCCAATTGCTCTTATCCAAATGAGCCATTGTTATATATTGTTTGTAATTTTCAATCTGGTGATAGGCTACCAATGATCACATTTAAGGCATTGTGGCCTTTGAGGGGTTTCTGTGCTATTTTTTATGATATGGTCTATGATTTCTTCCTACAAACACATTGATTTTTTAGATAAGAGGGTTGGGAATTTGTGCAAAATTAGATTCAGTTGCACTAAGAGTCTCAAGAGTTTTGAATCTATATGCTACATTGCATTCTACTGTTGTGTTCATGGTACGTTTGAAACAGTTACCACATGCATATAATCTGTGGGTGTATCTGTGTTTAGAGTTGCCATTGACAGTTATTTGCATGCTTGTATATGACAGTTTTACTAGTGGGGTTCGTTTTCTTTAGTTTTGCTGTCTTTGATGAAATGTTCATTGTGACAAGTGTTCGACATTGTGACAATCGTCCTGGTGTTGTATTATGGTTCTCTTTGCCATGTGTGATCTGTTCATGAGTTTATCTGTGTTTTGTAGTAGTGTAGTTTCTCCATTTTCTTTCATGCTCCTTAAAGGTTTTACTTGGTAGCCATTAACTTCCTTACACAACAAGTCATTCCTGCTGCTTCGAAAATCCTGTGGTGTGTTTACCTGGGGTAAGGGAATATTTTGGTCCAATGCTCCTGTTTCTTCATTCCAGTATCAAAAAGGGGGGGAAAATCCTTGGTATGACCCCCTTTTATGTTTTCTGAATACTTTTGTAGAGTGCTTGGCTGTTTTTTTGGTCTGTATAACTGATGTAAATAGCGTTCATGTTATGCGGTTGGAATGAGCCTGAGGCAATGGCAGTGATTTTCCCGTGGATGTACTGCATTTTGTGATCCTTGATGTGTTGATGTTGCACCGAACGGTTTCTCCTGTAGTAATATGGATCGTTTTGGCTTCAGTTTTTAGCTTCCGGTTTATTTTTCACTATTCATAAAATTTGTCTTTTTTCTGATTTTTTGACTTTTTGTTGAGCTTTTTTGCCGGTTCTTTTTTCCCGTATTTGTTTGTATTATACGTAATGGGCTAACATATTTTTATATTTTTTAATTTTTTTAAATTTAATTATGCTAAATAAGTTTCTGTCAGCTACAGTGTTTTTTAGCCAGCTACAGTATTTTTTAGCCATAAATCATCCAAAAAGCCTAAATGATCATCACCTAAGTAAAGGATTAGCTCTTGCCCCAGAAGCAGTACACTATGCAGTCATGTCGTACGGATTTACTCCGAGCTGCGTTTGTGTTTATAAGAACGGTGTATATGTAAAGCAAAGAAATTTGGTAGGAGTTTTATATAGATTTTACAGGAAATAGTACAACCCCTAGCGATTCTGTACAAGGAAACAGCGCAACTCGTAGAATTTTCGCGTAGGAAAACGATACGCCGGGGCTAAATTAAATTTCTCCTAAAGCCGTCAATTCCAATAGAAAACCACGTTACGGTTAATCCTTCACGTACCAAAATGACAACGGGTCTGTTTTTTTGGCTGAAATTTAGGTGGTGATCGGTTCGGCCGAAAGCTTCATGGTTTATGGCTGAAAACACTGTAGCTGGTAGAAAAAAGCACTGTAGCTGACAGAGGCTTGTTTACCATAATTAAATTTAAAAAAATTTAAAAATAGAAAAAACATATTAGCCCATCACGTATAATGTAAACAAATACGAGGAAAAAAAGAACCGGTAAAAAAACTAAAAAAAAGCCAAAAGTTCAGAAAAAGACGAAATTTATGAATAGTGCAAAAATAAGCTGAAGCCATATTGATCAGTGCATTATAGCTTTTAGCTGCGGCTATGACTTTTAGGATGTTCATGTGAAAGAGTAACAAAAACTCATGTACGATTGCTGATATAAATGAAGTCGGTATAGTATGTATTTCAATTAACTAGTAGATCTTATATTAAAAAGATACTCTATTTAAAAACTAGTTACTGGAGAAAATCCGAAAAACAGCTTTTAGAAACCGAAAAGAATATGCCCAATACTAATCAATATGAATGGGCCAGTAGAGCTCAAACACGTAAGACACATCCTCTGACGTCCGGGCCCACACGTCAGCCTCTGAGTAGCAGGCAGGCGTCGGAGCAACGGATCAGATCACGGCCGCGGCGAGGGAAGAAGCCCGTGTCGAAGCGGGAGCGGGCGAGACAACACAAATCCCCAATCCGAGATCCCTGCTTCTCCAAAACGGTAGGACCTCGAGATCTCTCTGCTCGGTAGCCCAGATCGATCTTTGTCAGCAATTTTGCTCATTTTTTTCCTGGGCGTTTTGGGGACCGATCGGGTTCTCAGATGGCGGCAGCCTGGGTGGCAGTGGCGGTGATGCTGGTCGCTGCGCAGGCGGCGGCGGCGCCAGCCTTCCTCTGGGCGCCCAGGAACTACGGGTAACTAGTTGCGCTTCTCCTTTTCGTTTGTAACCTTCCTGGGATCCCCTGTGTTAGATATGCTGTGTGTTGTTGAAGTTGCGGGGTTTTAGGAATTCTGCTTCGCTCAGAAACCACTGCAACTTGGTATGTTAAGTATCGACATGATTGATTCGTGCATTGTCACATTAGATCCAAATCAGCCACATTCCTTTCAAACTGCACGTTCATCCGGAAACTCATAGGAGAATCGATGCCAAGACCTTGGGCTTAGCACAAACATTGATTCGCTCGTCCTTGTGCAAAAATTGAAACCCCCCATCTACCTTGCGTAGTTTGGATGCTGTTTTTCTACTAGTGGACCTGTTTGAGCACATAGCTTTTGATGACTGTAACTAATCCTTGCCTGCTTGATCCATATTACCATGCCGACCCTGGTTAATTATAGCTTATATATGTTTTGTACTGTTTTACACCAATACACCATTTTCTTACGGATGGCAAAATGTATAACTTATTTTGTCAAAATGAAATTCAGATAGCGAAGGGTGGTTGCAAAAAAAATTCATCCTACCTTGGAAACGGAGGGCTGGAGGATTGATGTAACTCACCAGTTATCTTTTCGTTCGTGTGGAATATTAATTTGTGAGTATAAACCTAGGATGAAGGAGCAACAGATTAGAGATTGTGTTGTTGGCATTAATTCGCTTATGTAGTGCAGAACTGTTGTTCAACTTGTATGCATGTCCACTCCCTCGTTGTGTTGACATTAAGAGAGTAAAAGGTGAGCATCAGTTAAGACTTAGGACCATATTTTGTTAGCTGAGCTACAAACCTGCAGTTCCTTTTGCTCTGATTTTTTATGGACCATTGTGGCCTCTAATTGTAAAGGAACTTGAAGCCCAGAGTTCCATTAAATAGAACAATGGCATGTTCCTGACATGCAATCCTTATCTGAGAATATTAAAGGAGTGTAGTAGTGCATCTTAAGTATTACTCTATGCCTAGGTCACATGCTGCTCTTTGTTCCTAATGCAGATGATGCGTGACATATATGTGTGGTGTTCCTTGTTAAGGATAGAATAGGATTGTTATTTGTTTCCTTATATGCGTTAATTTCCTTATCTGTATATGGTATATTCCTCTGTTTATTTCTTTGTACTCCCTATATATATTACTCTTTGGGCCTCATAAATATACACACAATATTCATAATAACATGGTATCAGTGCTAAGGCTTTGACCTTATTCTTCTGCTACCTCCGACGCCGCCCAACCTGCTGTCGCCGCTACTCAGGACGTCGCCGCCGCCGCTACTCAGGACGTCGCGGCCACCACCCGGGCCGTCTCAACCCAAGGCGCAACCGCCACCCGGGCCACCTTCGCCCGAGTCGCCGCTGCCGCCTGGGCCACCATCGCCTGAGCTGCCGCCGCCAGATCCGGCACTACCTCGCTCGATCTGGCGCCGCTCGCCAGATTCGGCCGATCCATTATCGCCATCGTCGCTGCCCGGGCCGTCGTCGTTGTCTCCACCCGATCCGTTCGATCGCTGCCAGCAGCCATTTTGCCAACGGCCCCTAAGCCACCGGTCGACGCTCTGCCGGCCGCCGCTCCACCACCTGCCCGTTCGTCACCTCGGCAATGCCTGAGTGAGTCGGCCGTCTGCTTCGGCCGAGTGAATTTTACTCAAAAGTTCGTCTAGCACTCCAAACTATGAAACCAGACATTTGATGTCTCTGAACTTTGCAATCCAGTTCAAATAACACCTTGATCTGGTTTTGGATGGTGGTATTACCCGTATGGCGTGATGAGTGGGTGATTTTACCACGTATGATAACACACTGATTAAGTTTAAGTGAATGACATATAGGGCTCATAGGGGTTTCTCTTCCAAATCAAAATAGAGAGATAGGGAACTACAGGGGGCGGTGGCCATGGAAATACGACTGAGAGCTCGGTGGGGGAGAAGCCCTTGTGGGCCCCACATATCATTTACTATACCACGTATGATGACACGCTGATTAAGTTTAGGTAAATGACATGTAGGGCTCACTGGGGTTCTCTTCCAAATCAAAACAGAGAGATAGGGAACTACAAGGGGCGGTGACCATGGAAATACGACTGAAAGCTCGGTGGGGAGAGAAGCTCTTGTGGGCCCCACATATCATTGACTAAATTTAATCAATGTGTTATCCTACGCGGTAAAATCGTCCACTCATCGTGTCATATGGGCAATACAACCATACGAAATCAGGTCAGAGTGTTATTTGAACCGGATTGTAAAGTTCGAGAGGTCAAATATCTAGTTTTATAGAAGGTGCTGGACGGACTTTCAAGCATAGTTTGGGGCGTTAATATAGACTTATTCCTTTTTTTCTTTTGCTTTTATTTTATATTTACTTCATATTTGCAGTATATACATTCCAGGACTTGGTGATGTCACGGATGGGAAATGACCCAAGTGGACATACTGATCTAATTGTCTTCTGTAGTGGTGGTTTCAAGGATTTAGACAATGCAAAATCAGAAGGTTAGGTTAAGTGAAGTAGGTTTGGTTCTTTCACCTTCAACTGCACAACTTTAACATAATGTTCTGTTACCTTATTTCAGGGGAGTTTCTTTCGGAGCTGGTTGCTGTGCTGAAAAAAATCTGGGGCTAAATATACAGTTCTTTATGCTTCTCAACCCTATGGTTTGCTGGAGAACCCTTCCAACCTGCCATTAGCCAGGTATCTTGCAGAGAAGACCAATACTGCTAAATCTGGCCTAGGAAAATGTGACGGAGAGTGCATAGTAAAATCAACACTTCTGGATGGAAGTTTTGTTGTAAGTTGTTAATTGGAATCTGTTTTTTTGTTACTAGCCTTTTCCGTTCAGTTGACATTGGTCTTCAGCCTGTTTATTCTCTAGAAAAGGTTACATCAGTCTATTAGTGGTTTAATTTTATGATTGCCTCGACTGCACCTGCAATCTGTGCCTTTGAGTTTTGTGCCCTTCACCAGTAAAATGTTTGTTTCTAGATTACTATTCCTGGTATCATTGCATTAGTCTCACACTAGTGTACGATCTGCAGGGAATAGTTCTGCTTATCCTCTTGATATCAGGACTCAGATGCATGATGGGAATCGATACTCCCTCAAGGTTCGAGGCTCCACAGGAATCTTGATCCCATTTTAACGCAGTTATGGAAAACTCGAGGCAGGCACAAGAAATATGAATGGCCATTGTTTGTTAGTCTGCACTGTGGATATAGTTAGTTTCCTATTCGAAGGTGGCTTGCGTATTTAGGGCTACTGAGCTAACTGCTGTTTAAAATGTGGTGAATTTTTGGTGTAATATTGTACATATCATACCTACGGAGATCTAGCTGAGCTTTTGCAAACACTTATATGTGCAAGGCTTGTGTTGTACCGAACTTAAAATTGCTTCCAGTGTTTTCTCTGAATAACCTGGAATTCAGGTAGCCAATAAGATGGCGATGTTCGTCAAATAAAATCTTGTTATTTATTTACTCGATGTTAGCATTCTTAAACAAGTGATAACATCTATTAGCAATGTGCCTTAACTGAAACTGCGGACCGTAGAACGTTGAGGATACTCTCTGTTGTAAACATTCGTGGTCTGGAATTGCAACGCGTTTGATTCTCTGTGGGTGATGTATACACTGTCTCCTTATGGCTGATGAAGATGTTTGTAGTTTCTTGTTTTCTAGGTCATTGATGTTCTGGAGAATGTGGAGTTCCCGTCTGAATAGGTATCATTCCTTGCTAATGAATCAACAGACAGATTATTTCCATCCCGTTTCACGATCAATAACTTGGCTGATTGGGACACAAAACTACTTACTAAGACTTCACTCCAAACGACTTTAGCTTTTGAAATACATCGGTTTTTTAATTTCATCTTTTTATTTTTGTTTTTAGATATTTTTGTCTTTTTTTCATTTTATTCCTTTTCATTATTCGTAATGGTATATCTTTTTTTCCACTTTTTAATTTTTTTTAAAATTTAGTTATTTCAAAAAATCTAACAGCTACTTGTATTTCAGTCGCTACGATGCTTTTTCAGCCGGGAGACAGAAGTTACTTTAAGTAATACCTAAAACATCGATTCCCTTTTCTAGCTTTCACTGGTGAGGCTGCTGTCAGGGCAAACTTCCTGCTCAAGTGATCACATGATTGAGACACGGGTGAATGCTCTCTCTGATTCGATAAAATAAAAGGCTTTGGACTAAACGACCCTTCAGTCTCTTTCTCGACGGTCAATTTGCCCTTTATGTTGCTTTATCTTGGCTTAGCAGTTAGCACTCAAGTTCCTGGAAAATTTGTGGCGTCTATTCGAGTACATACGTGCTTGATCGATCCTGTCCTTGATTTGTAATGGAGTGAAAATGCCATCGAAATTTCACAAGTAGGTTCCTAATGAAGCCTCAAAACTACGAGAGGAGACAGATGAAGGTACAAGTGATGTGATTTCTACCTGCAGAGTGAGGGGGATGCGTATCCCCTGCCTTCAACGTCACTGCCGTTGGGTCACTGATGACGTTGAAGGCAGGGGATCTCAATTCGAGTAAGGGGGGAGTAGAGTGACAGGGCAGTAACCAAAGGCAATTCGTATACGTGCATGAGATTTCCAACTGTCGGTGGCGACGAGGGACACGCTCGGTTGGTTTGAAAAATAGTGGTTTATGGTTAAAATTACACTGTAGCTGACTGAAATTATACTATAGCTGGAGGTAGCTTATTTGGCGTAATTAAATTTTAAAAAATTTAAAAATAGAAAAAATATATTAGCTCATCACAGACAAC
The DNA here is from genome assembly GCA_017311315.1 of Dendrocalamus latiflorus. Taxonomy (NCBI): domain Eukaryota; kingdom Viridiplantae; phylum Streptophyta; class Magnoliopsida; order Poales; family Poaceae; genus Dendrocalamus; species Dendrocalamus latiflorus. Next base: position 26,757,141 of record CM029645.1, read on the forward strand.
ATAAACGAATACGGAAAAAAACTGGCCAAAAAAGCCAAAAGTTTAGAAAAAGATAAATTTTATAAATAGTAAAAAATAAGTTAGAAAGTAGAAACTCAAATCGAAATAAGCGAGACAGAGAACGTGTTGGCCCATACGGAGGCTGCCAGCCACACAAGTGCATGTTAGGCTCTTAAGGGGCCATGCCACAAGCGTAGGCCGCAAAACCTGACTTTGGAAGAAACATCTTGAGAGCTGCAACGAACGTATATATATTTCTTTGAAAGTTAATCGGAGGTACGTAGCTAGCACTTGGGAGTAAAGAAACTCCATTGGCGATTGTGATACTGAAAAGACCCGGCCCGGTGGTGATATGTAGATGTAACATGCATAGAAATATTCCCATCTGTTCTTATGACGTGGCATTCAGGTTCATTTAGTAATCTGTAGTACGAGTACGATGTACTAGTTAAACCTATGATGGCTACAGTTTTCATGGTTTTCTTTAGAATTATATAGGAACACGTAGGAGGAGCCGCCATTTGTCTAGGCGAGCAGGATTATCTATTGTTCTTAAGGGGAATTAACAAACTTTTTTTTTTGGTTTTGTTCTTAAGACGCTGGTAAAATGCAGAAGCTAGCTTGCGTGGTTTCTACGTAGCACGGGAAAAACGGAAGGGGCATGACTTGCACCGTGCTTTTGACGCACGAAAGACGCCCAGATGCAGGTAAAAAGGTGATTGTTTCTAACAATCTTTGCTCAGTTTGCATTTCGCAGCTAGCCATGTGAATGCGCAAGCTAACTGCCCAGTGCCGGTTACTGCCTTACTGGCCATCACTGGTAGCAGAGGATCCATGCCATCACTGGTATTTGAAATTACCAACTTGTGACATTGTACCACTTTACTCCGAGAGCTTGTATTGTACTTTCTCGATTCTCTAAACTTGTTTCCGTTTCCACCGTAGGTCGTTTTCTTCTTTTGCTAAGAGAATTTGCTGATGTGGCGTACATAGCTGCTAATAGACTAGGCGTATATGACCACGGCTTATGACTATGCGCCTACGACCATAGCATACAACCACGGTTTACGATCACGGCATACCAAAGTAATAAAACAACGGCACCTACAACCTAAACAACGAGCCACCAAAGACATGACATCAATCATAGATAGGACTGTATAGGACTGTTTTGGTTCATCTATATTTTCTGATTGCGCTGTTTTATAGCGCAAAATAGCGCAATTAGAGAATGTTCATAAACTAAAGAAGGCCAATTTATGATATCGCGAGAACGCAATCACAAACATTTCTTAAGTAGAACCGTTTATGATAATAGACTATCACAGACGGTTCTTAGTATGAACTGTCTATGATAAGGGTTATCACAAACAGTTCAAAAACCATGTGTAATGCCTTTAGGGTATTACCGACCTATAAGCGCAGACGGTTCAAAACCGTCTGTGGTGATGTTTCCGAACCATCTTTGATAAGCTTTTTTTAGTAGTGGCTTAATCATTCTAATTCATTTACTTCACATAAAAAAACACGAATTCACGTTCAATTAAAAAATTTGTCCAACTAATTAGTTGTACTGTAATAAAATATGCATATTGTTTGGTCGAACACGAATACGGATATAGATAGTTCGGATAAAATAACATTTCGAATGATCAAAGTCCATACCGTATTTGCATCTATACTTTTTATGTGAATTCAAATACAAATACGAATATGATAGAAATTATTAATTAGATAGAAAATCAATACTATATTCGCACTCTATCGAATACGGTAACTAAATAATACGAATAATTTGAATCCACTTTTTTCACCTCTAAAAGAGCTAAATCCTCCTGTAGAGTTGTAGCTATCTACTTTCTAGCTAAGAGCATCTGCAATGGTTATAGCTAGTAACTAACTATAAGACTTCCACATCATCTATATAGTACACACTAAAGTTAGCATTCTAAAGAACTATCTATAAGGATAGCTATTTGATGCTTACATGCACACACAGAATTTATGGAGGCTGTCTCGTTTGGCGCTATAGACTATCTCTAGAGCTGTAGAGAGCTGCGTTCTCTTTCTTCATTTAATATCTTCCACGTAGGACAGTTGATGACATGGACTCTCTTGTAGAGAGCTGCTATAGACCCATTGCAGATGCTCTAAGAAAAAAGTGCCGGCGCGTCTAGAATTCAGAAAGCAACGTGTAGGTGTATATAGTATAGAATATAGATATGGTGCCCAGAGTCATTGGGGCCCCGGTGCCCCTAATCGTAGCCGTTGACAAGCTCACGAATCTTGACGCGCGGGCGATTAAGGATCTCCCAATCTCTCACTGACAAGCGACAGGCGGCGGGAGCGCGGGCGCGACGTGTCAGCCCGGTGGCAAGGCGGCAATGCAGAGCGTAGCGCGCCGGCGGGCCTGGCGGCTGCTCGGGCACCGCCGAGAGCGGGCGCGGCGAGGCTGCGCGGGGCCGGCGACGCGGTGAGGCGGCGCGGCGATGCACAACGCAGCGCATTGTTCTGGCACGGAGCCGCGATGAGGTGCGGAGCGTGTCGGGAGGGGCACGCAGTGCGGTGCGTTGCGGGCGTCGCCGGTGCCGTCATCGTGCAGTGCGTCGCGTTCGTCATCGTCGCCGTCCAGTACGTCGTCCGGTTCGTCGTGCTATCGAACGTTGTACATTTGTGTTTGGGTACAATTTGATTGCATTTTTTTTGTGGGAATTTTTGCATTCCTTCCTACAGTATGTATTTTCTGAAGAAAATTTGTACATGAGTGTGTAAGCCTCATGAATTCATGCCAGAAGTGTAAACGCCGACGTTGGTTCTCGCTCGCAAACCCTCACCTTCAATTCCTACATGCACACAATACATCGCGCGCGTTCTCTCCGTCCATTGCATTGGCTGGTAAGTGATCGGAACACGCTTCTCCTTGCATTGTGCAAAGCAGGAACCGAAAAAAATGGTTACTGGCCGGTAACCAGATTTATTCGTAGGAACCAATGAAAAAACGGTCAGATTACTTTTAAGCTTAATGCATTTTTGGTTGATTTATACCTTTTTGATGCTATATTATCTATTATATGAGCTAAATGTACTTTAATTATTGTACTTCCAACTCAAATTCAAATTTTTTTTTGTCCTTTTAGCTAATTTTCTGGTTTTTAAGTGGGTTTTGCGGTTACCAAAATGATTTTTTTCTAGGTTTTTCGGTAACCGGCCGGTTACCGGTACCGCCCGCCGACCGGGATTCCCTCCGATTCTGGGTTTTGATCCTTGGACCAAACAACATTAAGCATTTCAAAAAATATTTAATCGCTAGTAATGAGACATGTTTGAAGGACCATGTGAGAAGTTCTAGAATTATGTTGTAATGAACTGTTGCAATTGGAAGGGTTAAAAAATATAACATTGCATTTTGCCGGATTTTTGGAATTACCTGTAGCTCAACCGGCAGCCAGGTTAGTTTGACCAGCCAAGGGGTGGTGGTCAGACCAGAGGCTCCCAGTGGTCTGACTTGTAATCATTTCCGGTTCAAACTGGAGGTCATCAGTGGTTTGACCATTATGGGGGTGCGATCAGACTGGCTTGATAGGTGATGCTCTTGGCTGGATTTTGGTTCTTAGGGTTTTGAGTCTCAGGATAAGTTTTAATGACCTAGGTCAGTGCATATATGTTGTATGAGTCATGTTACAGCTAGTGTGAGTCAAGTTATGAAGAACTTATACCTAAAAATAATTGCTTTATATTTAGATGTGCAATATAATGTCGCTTGGAGTTAACCATGGTCAATAGCGAGGATCAGGACTACGCTCATAGAGGAGCTGAGACTCATAATAATTGAGGAAGTGAGGTGAGATGGTTGAGCTCAAGCATAGTATGAGAAAGACAGAAAATATCAAAGGGAAGTTCGAATGACGTGATTGCACCTGTAGCTTAGTTGGCCCAAATGAGACGTGGTTAGGTGGAACCGAAATACGAGATACTTATCGATACGTGATAAGTCAGTGATACATCTACACATGGTAAGCATGACGATTACTTGTAATGAAAGGAGAAAAACCAAGTCAATGGAAGGGTATTTTGGTAATTTGATCAAAATACAGAAACTACCTTGAATTAAAACCGCCATGAGTGATTTCTTGATCTGAGGATTTTTAGCTTAATTTTTTGGTGTTTTTGCTTACTGTGATATGTGAAAAATACATTTAGTGTCATCTTGTCCATCTTCTACCCATGAGCAAGTCATATTTACCTTTTTATTTTTTACCCGGTTTTGGTACAATCTTACATAAATATAAAAAATGTCTAAATTTTGATATGGATTTTTGCGACCCATGGATGGAATATATTCCTGAGATCTTAAGCAAGGTGTGTGCAAAATTTTATTACATTTGGATTTGTAATTTAGGAGTTGCACTAAAAGTAAATCTTGTTAGCCTCCACCAGTCAGACCGCCAGTCCGGTTAGACCGCTAAAAGGTGTCATTTCTCCATAGTTTATTTTCTTGAGCGTTTTGATTTGGGATTTTAGTTGTGGATTCTATTTTCTATAATTCTGTAGTTATTTGAGAAAATGATCAAGAATACTTGGAGCAAAATTTAGACTGCACCATTCACTCTCCTATATTATCTTTTGGTCCTACAATGTTATAGCCCTATTGTTTTATGTTTTTGGCTTTTGGTTTCTTCAAAAGTTGAAAAAAAAATAAAGCAATTTAAAGCAGATTCGCTAAATAATTTCACAAGTCCAAAACTATATGTGCCGAAATCATCAGTCATAATCAAGAAGTTTCAGCCGCAGCCAAAGGAACATGTTAGGAGCACGATACCTAGCTTGCATCAAGCTGCATGTACAACGTGAAACCTCGAGGCATGACGTACCGCTCGTAACTCGTGTAGTAAGAATATAAGGCTGCATCTTTACTTACGGACAAATTACATCTGGCATATCCACAACTATGTCATAATATTCTCATCGCAAAGAAGAAAAAAAGGAAAGAAAGGAAATTAGTTATCTTCGTGGTCTCTAACCAGCAGGCCACTAGCTTATTTTTCCCATTTGTAGCAAGTAAAGAACGGAAATTAGTTTGTCTGGCAATTAAATGTCACAGCCTATATCAATCTAAATTCAACAAAGACGGCCAGTTAGATCAAGGTTCTTAGTTTACTAAAACAGTAGTCATATCTACAGATGCAATCAAAACTAAAGGAAAAAGTTCTAAAAAAAACTATGTGACAATACAGACAGCTCTCCAGCAAGCTAAGCAACAAAAAGTTCACAACAAACAATTAATATGTCCTTTTCACAAAGATGTAAAACAAACAGTATGATCTCTCTCTAAATACCAACTAACGAAGCAACCAGCAAAATTGCCACATAACTAAAATCGATCACCACGCATGCGCCTTCAGTAGTGCACTAACCGAGCACCCAAATTCTCCGCTGATCCAGTGGTAGAAGTACTAGCAGCAAGATGACTGCTGTAAGGATGGCCATAGCTCCATAGCCTGTTCTGCGGCACACTGAGAGAATTCTGCTGCAAAACTCTGGCCATCGCCGAGCTGGGTAAACCCATGGAGACACCAGGATTTGGGCCAGCCACCCCTCCTAGGGCTTTCGCCATTATTGCCTGGTGATCATCTTGGTGCAAGCTAACGTTGTTGCTGTAGCTTCCCGTGCCATGGGCCGGTACTGCAGCCTGAAGCATATTCCAGGAGGAGCTGTTGCCGCTGCTTGCTGGGAGTGGGACTGAATTGGTCATGGCAAACTGCTGGTTGCTTGTGTTGATCGAGCTGCATTTAGGCGGGACGAAGCTACCAGCAGTACTATTCGTCCTCCCCACGGCGGCAGGAATAGAATAGTCCGCGTTGTACGGCGCGGCGTTGATGGTCGTCTTGGCCGGTATGCTTCTGGCAGGGTTGTTGAAGTAGCTGGGATCGATCATGGAGTCAAGAAAGTCATCGTCACCCTCGCCGGCGTCGACCGAGCTAGCGTTTGGCGTTGTCCTGGCGGAGTACTCCGCGGCGGCGCCCTTCGTCTTGGCTTCTCCCTTCTTGTGGAACACCTTGCACACAACCCATTCATCCTAACACCCATAACATAAAAAAAAAATCCAATAAAGCAACACTTTGAATATATAGCCGCAAATTTCAACACGACTATATATGCCGTGCAACTTGTACGTACGTTGGGATTGACACGTAGGATTGCGTTGTCCCTGGAGTTTCCCTCGAGGCGGAACTCGTGCATGACCCAGTTGGTCTTGGAGCCCCTGGGAGCCCTGCCCATGTAGAACACCAGCGTCTTCTTCATCCCCACCAGTAGATTACCGCTAGGCTTCTTGTTGCTGAAGATCTCCTTGTCCTTGCCGGTGGCCTTCCAGTAGCCCTCCTTGGTGGCGCGGTTGGTGCGCATGCCCGTCGGGTATTTCCTGTCCTTGTGGCAAAAAAAGTACCACTCCTTCTCCCCCATCTTCGCCTTGCCTTGGTATATGTCAAGCAGAAATAAATGAAGAACATCAATCATATATCTCAAATTAAGCTGTTTTTTTTTCAGAAAGACAAGTTCAAATTACATACAGAAAGAAATTAGATGCGACCTACCTGGGAGATCCCACGGCTCGCACTTGTTGAGGTCCACCTCCCCGACGGCACGGGAGGTGAGGCTAGGGTTGAAGAATTTCTGCAGGAGGTAGCTTGTGATGACCTCCTCATCTGTGGGGTGGAACCTGAACCCCGGAGGCAACAGCAAGGCGCCTTGCTCTGATCTGACACTAGTACTCTCCGCCATGCTTGCAGAAAACTGAATTCCAGATCAAGGAAGCACTAGCTAGCTAGCTAGAAGTGAGATCGCTGGAGTACAGAGAAGGAAAGATAGAAGGAGAGGAAGCTTGGGGGCACAAGAAAGGTAATAGCTACGAAGGGGATAAAGAGAGGAAGAAGCCAAGTTTTATAATGCTTTGGGACCTAGCTTTTTCCCTGGTTTTGATCCGTGGCCTGGCCATCAGATCAGATTTAAGGTGTGATTAGAGCCATTTAATCTAGTTATTAATTGTATTATACAGCGTTAATTTGCTAGCTTCTCGCAGTGCTGGTGACAGCTACAGCTAGGGATTGCAGATTGTCCGGGAGGCAGGCCACTTGACTTTTTTTTTATTCTTTGTTGTGTCGCTGAGAAGGATACAAATCTTTCTCATCTAAATTAATATGATGGCAAAAATACCATTTTTGTTTCCTTTTCTCATCCGGAATAGGGCTTTGTTTGTTTGTTTGTTCAATTTTCGCCGGTGAGTTTGGCCAGGTCTTGCAGTTAGGTTCTATTTATTTTGCCGCACTATCAAGTAATCCATGGTGATAATTTGTTAATTCGTTGACGAAGAAGTATGCTAGTAGGGTCGGTATATATCTTGGTAACTGCCATCTCTTTTGACAAAACTAAGCGGCGCGTCAGTAGCATGCACTTACATGTACTGAAGGTATTATCGAATCAGCTTAATAATAATATTCCTACCGCATCTTGGCCAGTACAGCTAGTTAGGCTCATTTGCTCTTCATATTGTAGTACGTGCTTCGAGTCTAGTATGCATGAGACAATCGTGGCATAGTGTAAAAGGTAAGTGTGGCACCTTGTTAGGTAGATCATTTGTGTGGATTTTTTATGACGAGTTTCTGGAATATGAACTTCTGATCTGTGAGAGCTCATTGCCTTTAAGATTACTACACTAGTCAACTGTCATGCCTCAAAACACGTCTACCAACGTACTAGGAGCAAACCATTGCACGTGGATTTAGTTGGGCACATAAAATTTCATTATTCTCGCTCATGCATCTAGGTGGCCACATATTCTCGCCCTTGAATGGTCAAAGCCTACATGAATGACGGCTGTTCATACCATTACCAGGCATGCATGCGTGTATGGAACAATCGAAATTGTTCAGCTCCTAGGTCATGCCCGAGCTTCAGTTGCTACGTACTAGAAATTAGATAGCGCGCGCGCGGTTTCGATTTATTCTCTGCAATTAACACGCGCATGCATGCTGGTATTCATTCTCTATAGCATAATGTACGGTCCAGCTTATCTGCCTGGCGGTGGTATTGGATCTATTTGGCGGCCGGAGTTCAAACTTGATCTTGACACGCGAATTAGAGTATGTTCTGACTTCTGCTTTTAGAAACATAAGCCAATATAAACGTCCTAATTTCTATAAGCCGCTTCTATCAGACACTACAATTCATTAGTCACTATTTTTCATTTCCACATATTGTAACATACTTTGTATTTTATTATATCACAATTCCATAAGTCGTATGACGGTTTGAATATTGTAGTGTCTTTCGTTGCACCGTCTTTCTTATATAATACACTACTATTCATTACCCACTTCTATCAGCTGCTAATCCAACATGAACAGCCCAAAATTGGCTTCACCGTTTACATCCATAAGTTAGCTTTTATCCTTCTTTGAAAAAAATACTACTTGCTTGATGCGGAATATTTTTCCTGATCTTTCTGAGAAACTGCATAGTTTTAGTTGACTGCTTGAAGTATCCACAAAAACGATGGAATATATATGCAGACCCAAAAAAATGAATGAATTTTAGTGCCAAAGTAATCCAGCACAAACAAATTAAACTAGTATCATATACAACACGCTGTTCCTTCCAATCATTGCCGAAATTTAGGTTAAGTCGGTGTTTTGCTGAAACCATTAATTCCTAGCAGATAGTAGAAGCTGGATACAGCGTGATGCCTAGGCCCTTTTGCCTCTGATGCAGTGCGAGAGTTGGATGTCCTTGATGCCTGCTGTTGCCGGTGCCGACTTGAGCGCCGTCTTGATAGCTAGCTGCTTCCGTGGCACCTTGTTGCCCATAGATGACTTGTGTGCCGAGGAGGAGGACGATGAGGAGCCTAGAGAGATTTTGAGCACGGTAGAGGATGGATTTAGGTAAGTATGTATAGAGGAGGGAGAGGCGAGAGTGGAAATTTTTTTGGCAGAATAGGCGCGGAGACGAAGAGGCAGAGCTATAATCAGTGGGATGGGGGGATGGTGAGTTTCTATTGGCTGGGATTGGGTTGGGAGGATCAACGACCCAGAGATCAGGAATACATAATTGTCACAGACGGTTTGAACCATAAGCCATCTGTGATACATAATTACTACAGACGATTTGAACCACAAACCGTCTGTGATACCGAAGACAATATATGTATATACCGGTGCAATGTAAACAGTTAGTCTCAAAAGATAAAATAGTAATGTTATATATGGCTTATATATATTTGCTTGAAAGATTTCGACAAGATCTACAACTTTACAGTTGAGGCGAACCCCAAATCCCAAATGGAAGATCAAAAATTTTGGCAAAAACAGAAATCAAAAACTTACAATACAAATTTGAGGCCAAAGATGGCTGATTTTTGGGGTCTTAGAGGGTGATTGGTACAAGCTGGTCATTTTTTTGGATCGGGCTCACCGTTAGCTTTCCAACGAGTACAAAAACATCGAAAACGGATATCGTATGCAAAATATATGCCTGTTTTACTAAAGGTGTCTCAGAATGGAATTCTACTCGGACTCAGGCGGGAGATTATAAAATTTTAGGGGATTACGGGAAGGGAAACATACCATAGACGGTTTTTTAATACAAATGTGAAGTATCACAAACGGTTAAAATAAAAAACGTCTGTGATATTTCACAATATCATAGACGATTCTCACCATGAACCGTTTGTAATATTATCTATTTACAGACGGTTTTTAGCGCTGATAGCAACACATACGGTCTCTAAACCTAAATTGTCTGTGATTGTATTTAACACTAATGATTTTGGTCAATCGTTTGTGACGAGGCGCCTGATATAAGCTTTTTTTAGTAGTGAGCACTATATTCTAACTGCTGCTATTTAAAAAAACTGTAGAAAGCCACAGCACTCCCAGGTGATTTCCATGAGATTTCGATCGGTCAGCATGCAAGAATATCGATCAATCATTCGTTGGAATTAATTGATGCAGAGTAATCTTATTCATAGATTTGTCAATACTCCATACAAGTACGTACTGGACAATAGATGCTTCGAACTGGCTAGACAGCAGGCATGCATGAAAGGAGCTGCTCTAGTACGGAGAATTTTAAAAAATTGGAATATGGTGTATTTGACCTTTCTGTAAACTTATAGCAGCTGGCTCATCTGAGATCTAAGACAGACATCATCAGCAAGAGATGTCATTAGATACATAGATGCAAGAAAAGTATTCCACAGCTAGCTGTACTCCACTAATTAAGAATCCCATGCATCTTCTCTACTTGTGTAGTCTTAACAAAACCAATTACATAATTCTACTATCTGTCAACAAACAGCTCATGAGTTGTATTTTATGTACTGATGGAACATTTCGATTGGAAACGGTCGTTCTGAGTATGCAAGCAAATGCTTGAGTTGACATTTCATATGCCAGATACAAAAACGCGACAGACCAAGCCAAGAAGATTAATTGTGTGTCATTGGGCTGTTCGGCCTACACAAATTATAGCCCATCTTGCTCCTCCCAAAATAAGCACCATTCTAGTTTGTGAATTTGTCAAGGCAAGCATCAAGTAAATGATGCTAGTAAACCTCATGAGTTCATCATGATTACTTTGAGACCATATAGATGTCATCCTATGGTGTGTGATGAGTATTTGACTTTGATTTGTAAGTTTTGTTTAAGTTTAAGTTTGGTTTTGAAGCTTTTCAATTTTTAGAGTTGTTGTCAGGTTTTAATCAGTCTGACCGACATGGTAACGGTGGTTGGACCGGCCTTGAACATTCTTCAAATCTCTGTGAAGAGCGGTTTGACCGACGGCTATGGAGCGGTCAGGCCGATGACCCTAGGGCAGATATGTCTGGGGTGTCCAGAAAGGTTATGGAGAGGCTAGACATGTTTGGGGATACCCAAGTCATGATTGGGGTTGTTGATAAAATTTGAGATGAGCATGTTTGAGAAGTGTGATGCCAAGTGGGTTGTGCCTACATGCTATGAAGTGCATGTCGAGGTTTTGTGTGACATGGTTGAGCGAACCATGAACTTGGACGGTTTGACCGACCTATGGTCGACGGTCTGACCGGCGTTGGGTTGGCAGTCTAACTTGTGTTGGGCCAGCGGTCAGACTGATCCCCTGTTACCGGGGTGAGGTTGAAAAGTGTTTGGCGGTCTGACCAGCCTGTGGCTGGCAGTCAGACCGGCTTTAAAGGTTCAGAGCATGGTTTGAGTGTGTGCATGAAATAGGGTGCTAGTTGTTGTTGTGTTGAGTTGCATGATGCATGATTTAACTAATGTGAGTCAAGTATATGTAACTTATGCTCAGGACCGGATTGCTTTGCCTTTGGATGTGCATGGTTGCTTGGAGAGTGGTAGCGGCGAACGACAATGGACTAGGACTAGGCAGGAGAGCTGAGGTCTATGTGGTCAGGTAAATTCAGGTGAGACTATGTAGCTCAAGCGGGAAGCACAGAAAAGATGAGGATCACGACGAGGCGAGTTGGTGCATGTGGTGCACTAAGTGACGAGGCCGATACACGTAAAGATGATTTGGGGGAGTTCAAATGTCTGAAGACGTAATGGCTAGTTATTAAGTACCACAAGTTACATATAAAAGTACACGAAGATACTTTGATAGATTAGATTGGTGTTTCAGGCTATCGGAGCCCTTTGAATGAGATGCTTTACAAATTGTGCATGTATTTGTAAAACCCAATATGGTTTTAGGTTAACGGATTAGCCTATGCAAGTGGATAAAACCTATCTAGAGGTGTTGATTAGGGTTTGTTGTGAGCCTCCGTATATGAGGAAGAGGAGGTGGTTTAGGTGCTAAACTTTGGAAACTTTTGGCTAAGCCTTTGGAGTAGGTTAGGATTCTTGGAGAGAACTCTTGATAGATGAGTTATGGCTCTTGTGTTTGAGTTTTTTTTGTCATTCTTAGGCTTTATGAGTGGCTTGGGAGTTGATGTAAATATTCATCTTTAAGTATTAATAGATATCCAAAATTCGTCCAAGTCTTTCTCGTCTTTTCTCAAGTGTTGGAATCTTGATTTGACCTAGTTTTTGTTGTTGCTTTATCCTCCCTTGATCCTACTTTGTGCCAAGGATGTGTAAATGATCGAGATATTTCTTGGAGATTAGATCCATCTATCAAGTCATTTGTTCTTTACAAGTTCTTGGTTTTGCCAAGTTTTGATGAAAGAAAAGGCGATTTTGGGGGTTTTGCTCTTGAGGGCTTTTGACTTAATTCTTACTGTGATTGAGGATGTTAGAATGTGTGAAAAACCATCTTTAGTCATCTTAGCTTGATTCCTCCCATGAGACCAGTGTGATACATGAGGTTAGACTGACCACTTGATACTCTGTCGTTGCCTCTTTTGTTCCATTGGCTTGTTGGTTTTTATTTTATGTTTGTTTTTACTGTATATCTGATCTTATTAGTTTTTCATAGCTAATTGAGTAAAGAAGCTGAAGAGAGTTGATTTTAATGAAGTTGAAAAAGAGGCGAAGATCATTCACGCGGTATCAACAATCCTGCAATTACTCCAAGCTAAGACTACGATCGTTCATGTTACCCTAACCAACCAATTATTAATATCTAGTGACTCATTCTAGAAAAGGAATCAACCATCCAAGTCACGATGTCATGGATAAGCCTTTAACCTGTTGACGTAGAGGCAAAACGAAGATCCTAGTAAGCCCCGCACATTTTCAATTAGCTTTTGGCAAGCATGCATCTTAGAGATAATATATGATAATGTTTAGGGCATCGATAATGACTTTGGTAACCTGAGTTGGACAGATCCTTCTAATCTACTCTCATCGATCAGTCATCTCCACCTTTTAGACACTATCCTATCCGGAGCTTAAACTAGTGCAGAAGCACCATAATTTATGGGTAAGTTCTTTTTAATTGTGACTTATAGTTTATAACTTAAAATTTTGAATTCTGGTTATTCGCGAGATATAGTACACAAAAAAATAGTTGCATGTGATTTTGGTCGGTACAACTGAATTTAGTACATTTTTTTACTACAATCTCCTGTTAACCCTACATTAAAAAACATACTATTTAAAAGTTAGTTATTGTAACATAAGTTATAAGCCACAAGTCATAACCAGTCTCTGTAACATGTGACTACATGCTTGCTTTAGCTAGTTAATTCCTTGGCGATTGCTTCAAACCATGGGGGTGGTAGATAGAGGTAGTCCAGATCGAAAAGTTTAGTTTTATTTTTGCTGCATTATCTTCTTGTCATGCATGGTATGATGGTTTGAAAGAGCTAGCTAGAAGAATAAAGAGATCGCTCTCCAATGAGGAAACTTCCTTAACCAAATGGGGAGAATCAACCAATAAGGACCTATCTAATTGAGCATGCCATACGTGCATCACCATGAACCATGCATGCAAATGAATATTAATCAAGTAGCTGGCTGAGCAAATTAAACGTGCGTCGCCGTCGTCTCTTTCCGTTGTCCTGCAACGAATATAGTAGTGTCAATGGTTTCGGCCGGTGATGACGTTTAGCCATTGTATTGGTCCACCAACGCATGTAGCCGGACATGCATGCTTCAGTATTCAAATGTCGAGTTATGGACAGATTAATCGATCGTTAATTTTTCATTTGGTTGGAGTCTCCCAGATCAAACTGGTTTGTCCTCGAGTGTTAATTAATTCAGTTTTGCTATTGCACAGGTGACTGAAATTTTTTTATATTTCAGTCACCTGAAATTGCACTCTCAATGAACTAAAATTGCAGCCCCCCTCCAAAAAACAGCTGCAACTTTAGGTGATTCAGATTGCAACTTCAGGTAACCTGAAATTGCACTCTCAATCAACTAAAATTGCAGTCCCCCTCCAAAAAAACATGTGCAACTTCAGGTGATTCAAAGTGCAACTTTAGGTGACTGAATAGTCTATCCCTAATTAATTTGTCTTTTAGAGCATGGTTTCCAGTGACAAATTAAGCAAAAGAACGGTATGATGTGCACTATGCACGAACGGCATCCTTGGTTAGACTCTGATTCATCTCGATCTACAGCGGAATCATGAACAGGTAGCTAGGTATGTTCCAACTTCCAGTGGATCGCGTGAGTGATCTACTTCTTTCCAAGTGGATAAGGACTCAAATCAAATTGCACATGCGTGCTAGCTAGCCCGCTGCCTAGTATAGTACAATACCAATCATTTATCAACATGTAGAACAACTTAATTTCCAAGTTCCAATTAACAAGGCGAAGCACATATCCATGCGTGTATTGGCATTACAAAATATTCTGTCTAGCTTCTCAAATCACAGTACCAAATTAATTTAGAAACGTGCATGATGATCATGCACCACACGATCACATCTCGAATTGATCGGCACAATACCCATAATTTACATTCTTGTACATGAAAATGGAAACGACGAACTCATTAATCCCACATGAAGAATAATCCTGCTTTTTTCCGTGCGTCGGTCACAGCAAGAATCCTGTCTCTCTGTCATGCTCATATATCTCTTCTACAGGAAGTTCAAATGGGATAATCAGTAAAACCGGCCCCTCAGCTTTGCTTCTCGAGTTGTAGTAATTCACGTCTCGATTGGTGCATTAATATAGGTTTACTACTGCATCTGCGGGTGGCTGTTCAGTAGCATGCAGCTGCTGGTTCATGAATGGATGGATCAGCAGGCTGCTGTACTGAAAGCTACTCTGATCTGCAAGCTTCTGGTTGCGGTAGCTGCTTGTGCTGCCCAAGTTGCTGATCCTTGAATCACTCGGCAGTGGCGGTTTTTTTCGTAAAACTGCCGCCATCTTCTAAGAATCTAGCACTATCCGTCACTGCTCTCTTCCTTTTCAGACCATTATCATTGGCACTGTAATCTGAACATGCGTCTACTTGTGGCAAACTAATGTGGTTGTTCACGTTGTTGTTGTAGCAAAGTGTTTGGCATGGAGGTGTTGCGTAGATTAGGGGGCTCGGCATCGGCTCCGGGGCCGATGACGAGCCGTCGAGGAGCAGCTGCGAGAGCGCGGAGTAGTCCATGGTGTCGAGGAGATCGGTGAGGGAGCATGACTTGCTGATGGTCATCAGGGGACGGAACTGATCATCAGCAGCAGGAGCTTCAGAATTTGGTGAGGTTTCATTGATCGCGACAGAATCTTCCTCCACAGTTGAGCCGTCCTCCTGCTCTTGGTAATCAGAAGAGAACTGCTGGAAGTTGTTGCTCTTCTTGTAGATTCTACACAGCACCCAGTCGTCCAGCTGAATTGACATTAATACACCGAAGAATTAGCAACATGCAGATAAAAAGGTTTTCCAATCAACTAGTCCTACATTTTCGACTTTTGAGTGCAAATAACTAGAGCACATAGTAATATGTACCAGCTTATGGCACGTACAAGTAACTAGCAAAGAAAAAATAAATGCTCACCCTCATGGAGGATGCTCTACGCTGCTTGGTCTTGCTAGTCGTCGCTGTGAGGCGGTACTCATGCATGATCCAGTCTGTTTTGACGCCCTTTGGAGGTTTACCCCTGTAGAACACAAGGGCCTTCTTCACTCCGATGTTCTCACTCGTCGGAGTTGATAAGATGGTCTTGTCGGCGCCGGTGGCCTTCCAGTAGCCCGATCCGGCAGCCCGGTTGGGACGGGCACCGTTTGGGTACTTGCGCTCCCTCGGACTGAAGAAGTACCACTCGTTTTCTCCGAACAGAGCTTTGGCTACAAGGTTATGATGGATCAAAACAGTTTAGCATGCACACACATTTGTCACTGTATGTGCATATATCATATATGTTCACCGGCTAAGAAAGACATGAAGCTGGTTAAAAAGGTCCTATATATGATCTGGGGGTGTGTTACAGTTAGGTTGTTTACCAGGAAGATCCCATGGGTTGCACCTGTAGATATTGACCTCAGCAATGATAGGCACAGGGCATGCCATGGAGGCAGCATGGTTCATCAGGTAGTGAACAATCAGCTCCTCGTCTGTTGGGTGGAACCGAAAACCAGCTGCAAGAGAAGGCATAGATGTGATCGGCATGTCGAGTTTTTTTTTTATCGACGTTGGATTGGTGCACGTACTCAGCGCACAGTTTGTGTTGGTCACAGTGAGCAGCTGGAATGGAGAAGAAGATGGCTACTGCTTAACTATGTGGCCCGGTAGTGATCTTGAGGGAGGTAGCAGGTTTGAACTTTTTTGGGATGGAGGGATTGGGGCTTGGATTTATAGGGCTCTTTCTTTATATTTTATGGCTTATGATTTTCTATAAATAATTAAATGAGATTGTTTCTTTGTCATATTTTTAAAATAACTTATCAGTATTCAGCTTGTTTGTACAAATACTTAAATTTAAATAAAAAGTCATCTACTGTAGCTATAAACTATCAGTTAGAAAGAATACACTCCTATATGCTATGTCTTTGTCTTGACCTAAGCGAAGGTGGTTGGATTAGTATGAACGATCGAGGGCAGTGGCGGATCCAGGAAAAAATTTTGGAGGGGCTGAAGTACCTTCAGCTCGACCTCAGCCCCTTCTACATTATACATCCATGGCTAAAAATTTAAGGGGGGCTCCAGAGGGGCTCAAAGGGTCCGGTAACGGTAGGGGGGCTCGAGCCCCCCGCCCCACCGCTGGATCCGCCCCTGATCGAGGGCACAACAGACAATTACTATTAGCTATAAAAGAATAGGTGCAGATTCAATTCACTGAAAGGCAGCTATGGGTTGGTCCTTCAGAAACCGTGTATAACAAGGATTGCTAAAGAAATGACTAATTTGCCCTTGGACGTAGCTATCGGCGTGGCTCCACGTAAGGCACTCGTGTGCGCCACGTGTCGACTTATCGTCAGCGCCAATGATATGCGATCTGAAGCCGTTTCATGGGCGCATGGCCCACCTCGTGGAACTTATTCATGTGCTGGCTAGCTTCACCGACTCGTTTTTTAGGATCGTATGGTGCAGTTAGATATAGAAGGATGATTGTCTCTATTTTTTAATATCTGAAAATAAATTTTAAACTAAAAGCAAAGAAAACTAAATTATCGAATATAGATTTCGACCACTTGCTATAATTATTTTTGCACGAAGTCAAAATCCCCCTCCACTTAAAAAGTTTCAACCGCTCGAACGTTTCGTTGCTCGAACGTTTTGACTGCTCGAACAAGTACAAGCCGAAGATAACACTGCGCTCGTAGCACGCTGGATCACGATGCGTTAGCACGCCGCCGAGAACACAGAAAAGCAATGCTCAGGAAAACACGTCACCGATGAACTTTTCTTGGAATATGTCTGATCTATTATTTTTGTATCATATTTATGGCTACAAAGCGCCTTCATAGCATCTCTAAAAACTCTCGCACAAAAAGCCTCACAAAGCCATCGCCAAAATACTTGGTCTACCTCTGCTTTTATATGGTAGAGTCCTAAACCGTGTTTGACTCAAATATGAACACGAAATTCTATCTATTTCACAAATCAAGGGACTCGAAACCCTTCCTAACACGGGTTTCACCAAATCTCTAATCCTTCCCGTTACGGATTCCTTCCATAACATTTCCAACCTCACAACGTGATGAAGCCTCCAGGAACGCACCTCCTGTAGCTCCATCTCGCATCATTAACCTCTGTGTAGAAGCCTTCAGGACCGTACCGCCCGTAACTTCTCCATGCATCACCACCTTTGATCTCCATGTACTCCAGCGTTAGCTCGACCATCTCGCGTGACATTCTCAATCGTCTAGACCTTATATCTTCCCATCCTAGTCCCGATCCTCCTCGTCACCGACCATGATCGTCGCCATGTCATCCTGCGCATGTAAAGACCAAAGAAACATTTCCCAGCATAAGTTCTCCGCAACTTGACCGTCATTAGCACACAGACTCACACCACCATTGTCTATCTATAGACAAGAACAAAAATATCCACGACCATCAACTAGGTCGTTTTCGATCAGACATTCCATCGCTTACCACAAATTAGCTCTAGACAATTTCTTACGACTGCTAGCTCAACAAATACTCGAAAACCACAAGTACTCGGGAAATACTATCACTTCGACGCAAACACTCGGGGATACCACGCATCGCTACCGACCAAAACCATCGAGTACTGAGCGCTAAGTTTACGGCTACCAATCACCGCACCATCGATCACCGAGTACTGAGTATCACCGACAACCGCTCTAACCAGATCAGTCAACCACTGACCCAATATGAGTACTCGAGGTACTTAAAGATCGTAGGAATTAAATCACTCGTACCAACCATGAAGTCTATGAGTACTAACCGCGAAGCCTATAACAACCGATCGCAAAGCCTTCGACTATCGAAGACAACGATAGCAAATTGCAAAGTCTACGACTATGAAAACAAGACTGCAAAGTCTACGGCTATAACAGCAGTTCGCAAAGTCTATGACCATCGACTTCGACTAATGACTAGTAAAATCTATGACTATTGAGTACCAACCAGGTACTATAGCTACGACCATAAAAAAGTATTGTAGCTACGATTACCTTTAGTGGTCGTTCTATCGTAGTTGAAATCAAATATGGTTGAATTGTCGTAGTCAATATTCCGTGGTCGACGCCGGATGTGGTTGAAGTAGAACGTGGTCATAGTTAAACGTGATCGTAAACGACTCTAAGTCGTAACCAACGTGGTCGAAGTCTGATGTAGTTGAAGTCTATTGTGGTCAAAATCTACTATGATCAAAAGCCGCAGTGGTCAAAGTCTGCCTTATTCGTTCAGCCGTGTGATTCTCTAATGCCACTCGAGTGCCGTCCCATGTTTCCATGTATCTCAAAAGCCGTCCGATGCTCCAGAGCTACTCGAATACCATCCGATGCCACTCGAACCTAATCGGACTAGTCCGAAACTACTCGGAGCAACCAAAAACACTCGGAGAAGACAAAAACCACTTGAACTTGAACCAGTTGAAGTGGTCGGATGATTGAAGTGGTTGAATGGCCGTGGTGGTCGGACGGTTGAAGTGGCCGAATGGCTTTGGTCAGACAATTGAAGTGGTCGAATGGACGAGGTGGTCAAATCTACAGTAGTTGGAGATACAGTAGCTGGTCAATAGGTTTTAAGTGGTCGAAAGCTACAGGGTGCAAAGAGTGGTCGGGACTCGACAGTGTTCAGGAGCGGTCAGAATGGCTGTGGTCGCTAACGACCATGGTCGAATACGGCAATGGTCGGGATAATGTGATCGATGGTCGAAGGTTGGAAAAGTGGCTGTGATCAGAACTACTAATTAAGGTAGGTAATTACCTACCGGTAGGACGGCAGGCAGGGAGCCGCACGGTTAGCAGCATGTGTCAGCTCTACGCTGACGATAAAAGTGTCATTTTTATCATTTTCATGTGACTACGACTATTTTTTTATAAATATAGGTTTTAAACGTGCTAAAGGTGCCAAACAGCTGTATACATGTTCGTACCTTACTTTTCTTCAGTTCAGGCTTCAGACTTGTGTACATGATAATCTATCATTGGACTGCTAGTCAATGCCTGCCTACTTAGCTCTTCGCGCACGCGATTAGATTTTGTTCATAACGATCGGATCATTATATTAGTTGAGCTATCTGCACCTGCATTGCATGCATATATGGTGGTTTTTCGACTGGCACCGCAATCAATCAACGCGTACGATACATCACAGTAGGTACTACTGCAATAGTAATCCTAGGATTATTATTAATTTCAGCATTGTCTTAATCTCATTGGCTACTGCGCTCGCTTGTTTCGACTTCAGTTTCTGGTTTATTTTTTACTATTCATAAATTTCGACTTTTTCTAAACGTTTGGCTTTTTTGAGCTTTTCGGTTGATTCTTTTTTCCGTATTCATTTGCATTGTCCGTGGTGAACTAGCATATTTTTCTATTTTTAAATTTTTTAAAATTTAATTACGTTAAATAAGTCATCTTCATTTACAGTGAAATTTCAACCGCTACAGTGCAATTTCAGTCATAAGCCACAGCTTTTCAGCCCAACCGAGCAGTACTACGCAACAGTAATCTGGCCTAGAATTGAATCTAACACCACCGATACCAGTGCTACTGCAATAGTAATCTGGCCTAGGATTGAATTAACGATCTAAGAGCAACTCCAGCAGGGCCCCTACTTGAGCCCTCATCCTACTTTTGAGGGCCGAGGGGCAAAAAACTCACTCCAGCAGTGCCCGTACTTGAGCCCTCAAAAGTAGGGGGCCCTCAAATCTCCCCCTCGAGCCCTCATTCCTGGGGGGTCTGAAGGGAGCCCCTACTTTTGAGGGCTCAAGTAGGGGCCCTGCTGAAGTGAGTTTTTTTGCCCCTCGGCCCTCAAAAGTAGGATGAGGATGAGGGTGGGTCCTATGTGTCATCCCCTCTAAGAATGAATTTGAGGGTCCTGTTTTGAGGGCTCCTGCTGGAGTGTAGCCCAAAAAACAGAGCCCTCAAAAGTAGGAAGAGCCCTCAAATAAAAAGTAGAGGTCATGTTTTGAGAGCTACTGCTGCATGTGGATCAGCGGACCAACGGGTCCAGAAGATCAACGAACTTCCATTCTTTTCGATCTGTACGCATATGTATCACGTACGTAGCATTGACAAATCACTAGCTAGAAAATACACGCAGTGATCGATGCAAGTTGCAGGCTTGCAGCCTATATACTAGACTAGTTGGATTCGTTAAATGGCTAGGAAAAAATAAGACGCACGTACGTACGTAGCTTTCATCCTTCCCCGTGCGGCTCTTATCCGTCGTGATTTTAAAACATGAGTTATAGGGTTTAGTTAGGTTCTTATTGTCCGGCGGGTCGTCGACGAGGTAAATATAAGGAGGAGAAGCACGGCCGTGTATGTGCCGGCGACGTGAGGCACCATTGGTTGAGCAAATTTAGGCTAGGTGAGATCGTGATGATTGAAAGGCCATATGTATGTTGGACGAGTTTTGGGATGAACGGAAAAAGGCGGATTGATTTTGGAACAATGTGGTTTTAATTTTGTTGGGTTTTGGTTTGGCGGAATAGATATCAGAAATGGATTCACGGTATAGAAATAGTCGAAATGAGTATAATATTGATTTTTAGGCTCAGATGAACAATAACTTGCTACAGTTATGAACAGTGATTAGGCCGGCCTAATTGGAGCAGTGGTGAACAGTAGGACCACAGCCCGATTTAGTCCAAAAATGAAAAGGCCAACTGGGCCGTTGGCCTCGGCCTAGAAGCTCACGGCCGTTCCGGCCCAAGGCGTGCGCGGCGCAGCTCGATGCACGACACGTGGATGACCAGAGTTTGGCCATGCCACGCTTTCTTCCACCTACTAGCGCTATAGGGCGGCAAGGTAAAGCAGCGGCGGAGGCGGTCGATTGAGCGCCAGCGATGATCGGCGGCATTAGCCGAAGGTGTCTATGGCTCTCTTGGCCTTAGGGATTCTATTTTTAGGGTTGATGAGGCTTGGGATGCAGTAGTTTTAGCCAACGGAGAGGAGCGGTTCCGCGGAAGGGGCATGGCACATGGCCACTCTAGCGAAGCACCGACAGGATGCTAAGGCTTTGGACCATCTATAGAGCAAGGCAAACTCTAAGGCAGCGATAGCTTGAGCTAAAACTGTCTAGGTTAGGCTGTCCACATAGAAGCGGTTTGGTCGGGTGGAAGAGCTCAACGGCGGCGGTGACAGCTTGAGCTAAAACCATCTAGGTTAGGCTGTCCACAGAGAGGTAGCCGGGCGGAGGAGCTTAACGGCGGCGGTCTACAGTCTAGGGGAGGCCGGGACAAGATCAGAATTGAGTTCGGGATGCTATGGTGGAGCTATGGCCAAAAGGAATTGGAGAATGGTTGAGGTTCTTGGCGGATTGAAGTTTTAGGGCTCATAGGCATCTTGCGGCGGCAATGGCGGAATCGGGGGCCGGAGGTGGGAGAGAAGGCGTGGTCAGGTGTTTGAGAGGCTGAGGAAGCCAAAGGACGGTGTCGGGCTAGCCTTAAGGCAGTCGAAGGCGGTGGGAGCAGGAGGACAGTGTCGGGCTAGCTTTAAGGTAGTCGAAGGCGGTGGGAGCAGGAGAGGGTCTCAGTAGCGCTCGACGCGTGGCTACAGTGGTGGCACTGGGCACAAATAGCAGAGGGAGCTGGCGGCGAGATGGCGTAGTGTCGAGGCAGCAAGGACAACAGCCCTCACTGGAGCTCAGGCGTGGGCTGATGAAGTGGCATGGCGTGGGTGCGAGCGTGTCGGCTGCACGACGCACCGATTTGCGGCAACCACGACAGTCAGCACGAGTGGTTGACGAAGCGCAGGCGAGGCAATGACTGGCCAAGAGTGAGACGATGCGAGGCGAAGCTGGTAGCGATTGATGTGAACGGCAAGGTCAGTTGCAGCACAGGTGAAGCCGAGGCAGCCGTGTGGCCGGGGAGCTGCAATGGAGCGGCGGCAGGTTCTTGGATGGTGCCAAGCGAAGGGGAATGTGGCAAAGCCCGAAAAAGAATGAGGCTTTCCAAGGAGTTTTGCCAAATTGGGAAAGAAAACCAAATTCAATGAAAATTCAAGAAACCTCAAAATTTTGAAAACTTTCAGGTTGTTTCATGTACGTACCTTCATTCATGGACCAAGGAAAATCCTCGATATGTGAACCATTTCCTTGTTATTAAGTGAAGTGCATGCTACAACTGAAATGCGTGATTCATTGGACAAATGGACCTGCTGTTCGATGCATACATTTGTACCTAAAAGGAAAAAACTTGTTTGTCTGTTATTACATAGTACATACCACTGAACCCACGTAGCATGCAGTAGCTAAATGTTCCATTCTTTGCCTTCAAGATCTCTGTGCGAGCAGCTAAAGCGCCATAGTACAAGTAATTGCAAAGGCAACCACAGCTGATCATTTTCAATAACTGGAAAAAAAAAACATGTCTACTTGTCTCATGTTTTGATAGACACAATTTTCAACAAACTTCGTAGAATATCGATGTTTTCACCACTTAAAACTGTAAGCATTTCAAATTTTGTCTGTGCTACAAGTATTTTTGCTAAAAGTAAAACTAGAACGTAAGTGTGTCAAAACCTGTGGACAAAGGTTGCAGCATTTGCAGAGACTGCATATGCCATCTGCACCGATCCACCCCCCATATCAATCACACGTACCGTCTTTGAGTAATCCCCTCCCAACTTACCCAACAGATAATTCAGAGCAACCTGCAACATATGCCAACATGTGCATCAGATTTTGCAAATGGAATTACACGACATGCTACTGTATAAGGATGTTAGGGATGCAGTGAATATTGTCTCTGAATGAGACGAAGTTCATATATGCTGCCCATAGGTAAGAGCCTTCTTGAGATCCCTCAAGGACAGTGATCCATTTTGGGTTGTATTGTGTAGGATCGATTCACACTAAGATAGGCAATCAGAGGGGGGTGAATGATTGCGGAAGCTAAATATAAATTTTAAGACTCTCCCCTAAACACAAAACCTATTTAAGCCTTATTTAATAATTCTGGACAGAATAATATACTCTCACTAAAACTGATCCCGATTAAAAACCATAACTCCGATTGACCTCAAATTTTTTCAGAATAAACTAGAGACAGTTATTGAACTAACCCAACTGGAATTACGTCAATCGGAACTCTAGAACTTGAGATATAAAATAAACAAGATCGCTGATACAGATAGTGACGAAAATAAATTAAGCCCTAATTATGCAACTAAGCAAAATATGAGATCGCTTGCCTGACCGATGGCTGAACAATGTCGTGCGCTTCGTGATCAAAAATATGCCATGCCAAAGGAAACGTTTGGCCACCCCAAAAGCCGTATATATATTTTTCTTCCACAGCTGCTCGGTACAACTCTTACCATGCATATATATACACACACAGCCCAACTCCAACTAGGCCTTAAAATCCTAATCCAACTAGGACTTAGAACCCTAATCCAACTTCAATTAGGACTTAGAATCCTAATCCAACTCCAACTAGGACTTCGAATCCTAATCCAACTCCAACTAGGACTTCGAATCCTAATCCAACCCCAACTAGGACTTCGAATCCTAATCCAACTCCAACTAGGACTTCGAATCCTAATCCAACTCCAACTAGGACTTCGAATCCTAATCCAACTCCAACTAGGCCTGGGCCTTTTTACCTCAACTAGACTTTTGGCCCACTAATTTTCAAGGGACCCGAAACCCTTTCTAACACAGGTTTTTCACTCTCACAACTTTTCTAACACGTCACGTGTCGAAGCCTCTAGGACCGCACCTCCCGTAGCTTCTCCACGTATCATCCACCTTCGATCTCCATGCGCCCCAAGCATGAGCCCGATCATCTCGTGACCTCCTTGACCGTCTGAACCTCAGATCTCCCCATCCTAGTTCCGGTCCACCTCGTCACCGACCATGATCGCCTCCATGCTCAACCTGCACATGCAAAGACCAAAGAACATTCTTCCGGCACAAGTTCGTCTCAACTTGGCCAACATCAGTCCGCACACACGCAACACAACTCGCATAACACCGCTAAACGAAATCACCAATTATTCATCATAACAAATTAACCATTGTCAATTATTCATCACCAAAAAATCCTAAACCTAGCCACATGGTCTAACAATCTCCCCCTTGATGAATACATTGACAACACCACAAAATTGTATGATGAATTAGCTTCAAATAGATATAAGTAAAGAACTAAAGCCGAAAAACAGTTTAAACCATGAGACTCAAATCTCTCCCCCTCAACACAAGAGAGGTAATTTTATTCTCCCCAAATTCTCTTTAATTTCTTGCAAAGCACACAAAATCTCTCCCCCTTTGGCAATGTAATCATTAAAAAAATTTAAAGAAAAAATAATTCTAAGACAGAGCAATGAAAGTAAAAATCAAGAAGCTTTGTAGATTATCCAAGTCATTGTGCATTTATTTAATAAAGCAACCAAGACATATTTTTGAGTAGAGCTATCTAGATCATATTAAGCCATATATCACATAGCAATGTTAAAACAAATTTTCAATATGATTAAGCAATTTATATCAATGACAGGCATCTCAACAATGACCAAACCAATTATAGAGAGCACAATGAGATATCACAACGAAAAGTCAAAACCTAAAAGGGAGGCAAATTTTAACTCTGGACGGGCTAGCAGTCTCATGTAACAACTTATTGCTCCATACTCAAATTTTAGGCATGTGGCATGCTTGTAGCATACTTCTTTTCATAATGACATACTTTTCTTCTTCTTCCTTTTTTTTTTGATGGTGGCATGCTTGAAGCATACTTCTTTTTATTTTGCGCACTTTTGTGTCTTTTTTTTGTTCACCATGGCATGCTTGAAGCATACATCTTTTCAATTTTTTCTTTATATACTCTCTTTTTTTTAATAACATGCCAAATTGAGTGATCATAAGAATTGGAACATGAAACATGCGAGCCTCATAATCAAGAGTTAAAATAAGACTCACAATCAAGCTAATCCTTTTCGATGGACATCGCAAAGTAATAACTATAATTAATCTAGTCAAAGTATTTCCGCCATGTCATACTTTTAATTCAAATGTAGCAATTTAATTATAAACAATCCTGATCAAAGCTACACAACATATGAATAGATATGATAAAGAGAGCTCTACTACTCAATTGATTTCAATGACTTGGATTTGATGAGTTATTTGACAAGGATAATAAACAAAGCTTCCGAAATTTTTAAACAACAAGCTCCCCCTCAGAATAATCCCATAAGATGTAATACTCCCAACTTACTTCGCAATTGAGGGAAACGAGAAGTATCAAACGATTTCATGTGCAAATTAGCAACTTGAGAATTTAACAAGATGTAAGACAACATTACCTTTTCCACATGGTCTTTCAAACAGTGAAATCTCTTGCAAACCATCAAAGGAGTGAAGAACCATCAAGTGTTCCAATCAAGCGATGATAAAAAAACGGAACCCAATTTAGCTCATCTTCTCCATCCTTGTCAGCTGTTCTTACATAACAGGAAACATCGGTCTCACAGTATTGGGGTTAGTAAAATAAGATTTAGGAATCCAGTACTGTGACACACGACGAACAGGAGCAACAAAGCTAGAACCAAAATCACGTGCATGTGGATGATTAGAATGCCGAAAAGAACGTGAATCATTTGAATTAAATCCCAATCTAGCATGTGAAGCAGATTTAAAGCCATCATGAAAGTTCTCAAAAAACATAGCTTTCACATTAGTTCTAGGAACAAAAGACATTGCATGTTTTTGTCTCAAAGCATTCAATCTTTCCTTTCTCTCTTTCTTGACACGTCTAAAGCAAAATTCATTCAAGTGTCCATCTCTTCCACAATAGGTGCAATGAAATTTAACATAACCAAAATTCTTTTGAGATGATGAGCTAGCACCTACATTATTATTTGATGAACTTTGCACAAAGCCAGCTGATTTAAACACAGTTTGAATTGGTTCAAGTTTCACTTCAATTTTTCTAGGTTCAAGAGACTTAATAATCTTAGGAGGATTATTCTTGGCATGCTCAACAAAATTAAATCCTAAACCATGATTTTTCACACTTATTTTTGACTTGTCTAGAATCATATTCAAATTTTTCTTGCCAAAAGAAAATCTCTCTAAAGTGTCTTTTAGGTACTCATTCTCTTTAGCTAGAGTAGGACAAGTTGTGCATTTATTAGATTCATTCACAAGATTTTTAGAAGCACTAGACTGAGCCAATCTTTCTTCTTCAGTAAAATCATTAAGTTGTCTAGTCAAAACTTCTATTTCAGTGTTAAGCTTAGGACAATTTGAGCAAGAAGAAATCTCATGATAAAGCATCTGTTGAATTGTTTCCTGAGATGAACTAAGTCTAGCTTCTAACAAATCACATTTAGAGCAAGCTTTAGATTGAGCATTTAAAATACTTGATTCTAAACAAGAAGAAGAACTAAACTTGAGCTTTCCAATTTCATCATTAGTACATTTCAATTTTTCATCACAAGAGTTATGTGCCAATCTTAATTCATCAAATTTAGTAGTTACATCTCTAAGTTGATCCATGTTTAAAGCATTCAGTGACCTAGCATTCTCTAACTCAGAATGTAAAATTTGACAGGACTCACAAGATTCATCATCAGGAATTAAAACTCTAAGTCTTGCAATTTCAGAATTTAGAGATTCAATCAAAGTATCGTATTTCTTAATCTTTTTATTTTTCTTTTCTAGCAAAGTACCAAGTTTAGCAACAGCTTTAGCTAAATCATCATAAGAAGGTTCTACCTCATTGTAGTTGTCGCTGTCAAGATCATCATTGTCGGTGGAGCTTTTGCTACTTGCCATTAGACACAACCTAGTTAAATCTTTCTTACCTTTGGGAGTATCATCCTCGCTGTCCGTGTCCACATCACTCAAATTAATTTGCTCAAGAGCTGCAAGAACACGATGCACCACCTTGCGATTTATATAGCCATTCTTTTTATTCTTCCTTTTTTTCTTTCTCCATCTCTTCTTCCTTCTCATTTTCTTCCCTTGCAAATTTTGCTAGAAACTTTGGACATTTAGGACGAATATGATTGAGATCACCACACTCATAGCACCTTTGAGGACCAAAATTTCCTCTCTTTCTTGATCTCACATTCTGTAAGGCTCTTGTGAAGCGTGTAGAGAGGAGTTCCAAAACATCTTCCGGGAGTTGCTCTAGCTGTTCATCGGTTAGTGAAGACAAAGAAGACAAAGCATAGCTAGTAGAAGAATTATCACCATTAGACTTGCTAGATTGTGAAGCTAAAGCAATTGATTTATTATCATTATTTTTTCTAGCAAAAACATCTAATTCATGAGTTTTCAATTTAGAATAAAGTACATCTAATGTAAGTGTACTCATGATAGTAGATTCTCTAATGGATGTAACCTTCATCTCCCATATCGACATATCTAATGCTCCAAGTAATTGACGTGCATTTTCAGCATCAGTATAAGTAACATTAACAGCACGTAGGTTACTAAGAATTTTATTAAAGCGGGCAAAGAGATCATCTATTGATTCACCAGGTTTCATCTCGAAACGCATGTAATCCTTTTTGTACATGTCTTGACGTACCTCTTTAATAGTAGATGAACCCTCATGATAATCACACAATGCTTTCCATACCTCATATGCGGATTTAAGATGCACAACACGATCAAAATCACTCCTTCCTAGTCCTTGAATTATCAGGTTCCTTGCCTTGCTATTTGTCTCCACTTGTGCCATGTTCGCCGCTGTCACATCATCGTTCTCGGGCACTTGATAAGGCTTGTAGACCATCTCCCATATTGCAAAGCCTTGAGCTTGAATATATGCCTCCATCTTCGCTTTCCAATACTGAAAATCAACACCATCGAAAACACAAGGTTTTGTGGAATACCTATCCATCGACATGTTTTCTAATCACCGGTTAAGATCAATTAGAAAAATAAACCTGCTCTGATACCACTTGTAGGATCGATTCACACTAAGATAGGCAATCAGAGGGGGGTGAATGATTGCGGAAGCTAAATATAAATTTTAAGACTCTCCCCTAAACACAAAACCTATTTAAGCCTTATTTAATAATTCTGGACAGAATAATATACTCTCACTAAAACTGATCCCGATTAAAAACCATAACTCCGATTGACCTCAAATTTTTTCAGAATAAACTAGAGACAGTTATTGAACTAACCCAACTGGAATTACGTCAATCGGAACTCTAGAACTTGAGATATAAAATAAACAAGATCGCTGATACAGATAGTGACGAAAATAAATTAAGCCCTAATTATGCAACTAAGCAAAATATGAGATCGCTTGCCTGACCGATGGCTGAACAATGTCGTGCGCTTCGTGATCAAAAATATGCCATGCCAAAGGAAACGTTTGGCCACCCCAAAAGCCGTATATATATTTTTCTTCCACAGCTGCTCGGTACAACTCTTACCATGCATATATATACACACACAGCCCAACTCCAACTAGGCCTTAAAATCCTAATCCAACTAGGACTTAGAACCCTAATCCAACTTCAATTAGGACTTAGAATCCTAATCCAACTCCAACTAGGACTTCGAATCCTAATCCAACTCCAACTAGGACTTCGAATCCTAATCCAACCCCAACTAGGACTTCGAATCCTAATCCAACTCCAACTAGGACTTCGAATCCTAATCCAACTCCAACTAGGACTTCGAATCCTAATCCAACTCCAACTAGGCCTGGGCCTTTTTACCTCAACTAGACTTTTGGCCCACTAATTTTCAAGGGACCCGAAACCCTTTCTAACACAGGTTTTTCACTCTCACAACTTTTCTAACACGTCACGTGTCGAAGCCTCTAGGACCGCACCTCCCGTAGCTTCTCCACGTATCATCCACCTTCGATCTCCATGCGCCCCAAGCATGAGCCCGATCATCTCGTGACCTCCTTGACCGTCTGAACCTCAGATCTCCCCATCCTAGTTCCGGTCCACCTCGTCACCGACCATGATCGCCTCCATGCTCAACCTGCACATGCAAAGACCAAAGAACATTCTTCCGGCACAAGTTCGTCTCAACTTGGCCAACATCAGTCCGCACACACGCAACACAACTCGCATAACACCGCTAAACGAAATCACCAATTATTCATCATAACAAATTAACCATTGTCAATTATTCATCACCAAAAAATCCTAAACCTAGCCACATGGTCTAACATATTGAAATTTGCTCTTGCCGTGGACAAGATCCAGGACCTGCATCAAGAATTATATATTACACGGGAAATTTTACCATCCTTGAGGGGGAAGAGGTACCAAATTTGAGCCGTTGATCACACTGATCGAACGGCTGAGATTTAGCAGTACCTAGTGGTACCGGACGCGAGGTACCAAGAGGTATAAGGTACCAAGAGGTACCAAATTTTGAGCCGTTGATCATACTGATTGAACGGCTGGATCTAATTTGGTACCTCTTGGTACCTCCTCAAGGATAGGAAAACTGCTCATATTACACATATGTCATGATTGTGTTGGTACAAGAGTAGATGTTCAGATTAAAATACCGCTTCAAGTATCTGCTCTGCCTTCTCGTCTCCGATAATTCCTAGTCCAGCAGTCGCCTGCAATTTTGATCGAGTGGTAGAATACGCTTAATCTTCAATGTTATTCATAATTTGCTAGAAATGCTGTGAAAATTTTTGCAGCTATGTTCATTCAAAATGTCTTTGGGGTTTTCTTTGACGTGATGAACCTAGAAGATCAAATCGATTACCCCAAGTTTAAGAGGAGTTGTTTTCTGAAGTCGGCGAGGGACGACATCCTGAGCCTTCTCAAGGAGGGGAGCTATGGAGTTTGCAGCCTGCTGAGGGCGGCCGGCATATGAGCTCAGCTCGGGCTTTACCTGCACCAACAAATTACATGCATATGTGTAAAAGAATCTATTGATTGCATGTAGCACTAGAAAATTATCTGCAAAACACTGTAGAGAACTGGATCATCAAACAGACGGTGGAGTTCAATTTGTATCTCCATTAGTTGTTTTTTTGTTGCATGTGTTGTCAGAATGCATGTGTATCTTGTCTAAAAAAGATGCATGTGTAGTTGTGTACCACTGTAGTACAATCGCCTATAAGCTCACATGCATTTGTACACATTGCCAACACCGAGGTCCACAACTGACGAGTGACTAAGGGCATCCATAGTGTATATAATCCAATGGGTCTTAAGGTGGGTTCCATCTAAATCTTAAGACCGACTCCATAGTGTATATAACCCAAGGGGCCTTAAGACGGTCCCACTCGGCAGATAAAGAAAAATTGTATTTTAATGCTTGTGGCTAGATCTTTAGCTTGAGGACCAGCCTTAAGCCTTTTTTGCTTATAGCCTGCTTAAGGTCACCCCTGTAATGTATAAGGTTGACCTTAAGGTGGCTTAAAACCCTCTATTTTCATACACTACAGATGCCCTAATGGTTTGTCTAGAAAAACAAGAAGGCTAATGATTAATGGCTTCACTTGGACGTAGATGCATATGTGGTAGTTTTGAGAGAACATGCGAAGGTCCGGGACATATTCATGATGAATAATGTTAAATTTGAATTTTATAAAAGTTTTAAAATTTTTATATTTTAAATTATATTATCGGGGTTCTAGCGATCAGACCGGCCATGGATTTTTGGAAAAATGAATAACAAATACTTATGTAGGCTTGTTTAGGAATGAGTTTGCATTAGGTGTAATTGGAATTGAAAACTGGAGCTGAAATTAAATAGATTTAAGCCGAAATTTCAGAGAAGGTGTTTTTTGATGGTATTAAGCGATCAGATCAGCTAGTGGCTGGCAGTCTAACCAGTGTGGTCTGACCGTCATGGGTAATGCGATCAGACCAATGGGTGCGGCCATAAAGCAATGAAAATGGATTTTTAGTTAGATGAGTGTGTGCACAGTATGAGTGATGTTGATTAGTTGTGTCATGTTACATGATACATAGTTTTGACTAACGTGAGTCAAATGCATAGAACTTGTACTCGAGATGGTTGCTTGGTCTTTGGATATGCATGTGGCTTGGAGAACATTAGCGATCGACGGCAATGAACCAGGACTAGGCAGGAAAGCTAAGGTCCGAGTAGTCATGTAAATCCAAGTGAGGCTACGTGGCTCAAGCATGAAGCACAGAGAAGACATGGATCATGAAGAGGCGAGTTGGTGCATGTGGTGCATCAAGTGATGAGATGATGCACGTAGAGACGGTTCGGAGGAGATTGAATACATGAAGATGTGACGGCTAGTTATTGAGCACTACAGGCTACGTGTCAAAGTATGTGGAGATGCTTTGAGGTGAGGTGAAGATAGAGTCAAGAAAAGGTGCCCGGAAGCTTCGTCGACGATATTTTGATAGTTTGCCAAATATCAGGTTGGTGCCTTGATCAAAACCGCGGTGCAGAGAGGTGCAAAGAAGTGATTTAGGACAAGGAAAACTGAAATTACTAAGTAGATCAATCGCTATGGTATTAGCGGGTTGAGTCTTGTAAATGCTTTAGGAAGTGTGCATGAGTGTGTAAAACTCATGTTAGTGGGGTGAATGGGTTTTTCCAATAGGCCTAATGAGTTGCACCCATTACAATTTGTTGCTGGTTATTAAAGGGAAGGAGATGAGGTGTTAGATCCAATGATTTTGGGGTTTATGTTTTTGTTCTATCACTATGTCTATTTACATGGTTGTGAGAGGGAGAACTTGAGAGAGAAAAGAGTGATGTTTTAGCTATACTTTATAATCATCTATGAGTATTTGTTATGGATACTAGTGTTGATTTTTTTTTTGAATACGTATAGTCTTTACCACAACGAGTAGTCATTTTCTCTGAATAAAAGAACATCTGTATAATCAGTTTTAGAGAGAGAAAAGAAAACGTAAGCGCTTGGTGCTAAAAAAGGAGATCTACTATGCTCACGTTGTGCATTCTCTCCACCAGCAAGATTAGACAACAGAGAGCAGACGGCGGCACATCCTTGGTGTTTTCGGTGGTTTCAATAACTTGATTTTTCAGACTTCAACATTCCAAAATAATTCTAAATCTATTTATACTTTGCTATTAGAATCATCTATGAGCATAGCTTCTTTTTCCGGAAGTACGGCGTATTCGAAAATACTATTGTGAAGAGTTGCCCGGCTTTACCCACAAGATTCCTTAATCCTCATGACTGAGTTAAGAAAATATGGTTGTTTCACTGCTCATATCTTTATATAGCCTCTACTGAGTGCAAATTGGGAACAAAATACCATAAAATAACAAGAAAAGACATAAAAGGAGATGGGTTTGGGTGGTTGGACTTTGGGTGATGCTTGGGTTGGTTGAACAGGGTTGGAATTAGGATAAATAGGTTCAAGACGGTCAAAATGGCTACAAATATGCTAGACGGATTTTGGAATGAATAGTAACATACGAATATATGGTGGCAGATTGATTATAGAACAGTGTGGTTTAGATTTTATCAAGTTTTGGTTTGGCAGAACGGAAATTGAAAATGGGTTCACGGGATCAAACCGGTCAAATTGAGTATATTATTGATTTTCGGGTCTCGCATGAACACTAACGGGTTGGTACTGTTCACTGTGGATCGGGCTTGGAACAGTACCAGATCAGTTTACTGTGCATTGTGGATCGGGTTCAAACACTAACGGGTCTGTAATGGGTTCGGGTTGACTGATGAACAGTGATCTATAGTACTGGGCTTCGCCCGAAAGACTAAAGTGTTTTGGGCTTCCGCTGTTACGGCCCACGACCCAAATGAACTGTGCATTCATCCTCCTCCATTTAGCTGCTACAGGGCGGCGAAACATGGCAGCAGCGAGGATGGCAATTGAGCTCTAGCAAGGGTCTCCGACGGCTACCAAGGACATCTACGGCTTCCTCTTGATTTAGAGAATCCATTTTTGAGGTTGGCACAGCTCAGGAGGCGATGGTTTTGGCTGGCGGCGAGGGGAAGCTCCATGGCCTTTTATCGTGTTAACTGTTACCAAAACTTTACAAGTTGACAAAAGTAAGTGTTAAAGAAGAATCTGGTTGTTGTAGGGGTGGCCCCCACGTAAGCCCAGCAGACCTGTTAAGGGAGTATAAGGCCCAGAATGGGAAATGTATAGTGACATAGGTACCCCTGAGGGGAGGACTCATGTGTAAGGGTATAATTGTAAAGGCACTCCCCATGTGGATGTATATATAAGACATAGGCCATGAGGAAAGAGGTCTAAGCCATCCATTTACTCAACTCTCCACTACTACACTCTCACTCTGTTTTGTCTGTAACCACAACACTGGTTATGATAACAAGTGAAGCGATGAGCTAAAGCAGTGTATATATCTTGTTATCTTGCTTTCATGATGCTTTGTCTTCCTTTTTTTTCTACCACCTGTGGGTGACCAGAAATCGTAGAAACACAGATTCGAAACTCTGCAACCAACATTTTTGTTGGGCCCAACAAGAGTTAGGGATATGGTTGAGTGCTTAGTCTTGAGGAAGGCCCTTGAATCCAGTACCTCTACTTTCGGCTTTGGACCCCCAAAAATTGATGATGGAATTGAAGATTGCTAGTAGTTTTCTTGCTCACTTGGTAGGTATTCATGATGAAACCAGTACTTTTGGCGTGTGCCACTACAGGAGGACTCGTATCTACACTTTTGCATAATGGAAAGCTAAAGTTAACTCCTAGGAGAATTCTAAACGAATGTAACCTGCTTGTGAATTTCCTCTATTCTCGAGTGTGTGTGTGTGGATAGCATCTCACTTTCGGATCGTCTTTCCAGTGCCTTCTGTGCCTTTTCTTGTCCACGAATATTGCCAAATTCTTACACGAACATGATAACCGTGGATATCCATACCAATTCCCATCCAAAATCTCGTCCTTCATGAAACGGTGAGGTTTGCTGTCTTGTTTGCAGCATTCCTGTTTGTGTAGCTTACTGCTCTACAAGTTTGAGGATACTAAAAAAAGAGGTTCATCTCCTTGTACTTTTAATTTTGTTGAATCAAGTCAATCCCATCATGGTATTGTTTAAAAAAGTAACACTAGCGTATCAGCACGAAGTCAGTAGTCAGTACTTAGTACTAGTTTTAACTCTTTATTGATGACAACAGAAAGGTCACTGTTCGGTTCAAATGTTCGTATAACTGAGTGAAGATTGATTCTGGCTGTGAGCTGATAAATTATAAACTTGCCGCGTTAGCACATCTAGGAGTGAAAACGGATTAGATAGTGTTCAAACCATATTTGCATTTATATTTTTTTTGTTGGATTCAAATATGGATCAGACAAATGATACGAATTTGAATCGGATTATATTCAAAATCAGATCGGATTTGACTATTTTTCGGGTTTCAATAATTATTCGTGACCTCTT
The DNA here is from genome assembly GCA_017311315.1 of Dendrocalamus latiflorus. Classification (NCBI taxonomy): domain Eukaryota; kingdom Viridiplantae; phylum Streptophyta; class Magnoliopsida; order Poales; family Poaceae; genus Dendrocalamus; species Dendrocalamus latiflorus. The sequence continues at coordinate 26,791,993 of CM029645.1, forward strand.
CTATTTAAAACATGGCACCGAATTATTTTAACATTTTAAATTGATAAATAGCTGACTCTAATATATAACTACGTATTAAATATTGACAGTAACAAATGAATCATTTATCTCATATATTTGTATAATGTAGCTTCTGAGGATAGCTTTATATCATATGCCATAATGAAGTTTAGCAAATTGACACTGGCTTTATAGTAATATTTATGCTCATTTTTCTCTAATTTACACATAATCATTGATCATTGACGCTATTTTAGCACTAATCCTAACTAATTCTAGATATATTACAAATAAACTTGTTGTAAGCATATCAAATTTTGTTAAAAAGAGCATGCAAAAAGTTTTATTGAGGATGTGCCAAAATAAAAAAAACATAAAATGCTAAATTAGAGTCCACCGTGACGATGGGCTCGTCCAGATGACCGAAATACATTTATAATATGCCCAATTTGAAGATCAAATACAAAAGATACGTATTAGTTAGCTGCTACTACTATATCTGCCGAATCCGAATATTATATGGATATCCGACTCGGAATCCAGATATTATCTGGATATCTGACTCCGAATCTGCTTCACGTCATACCGGATTCGCATCTGACATCCGCAACTACGCCAGTTTAACGTTCAAATAATTAATAGAATGGGAAAAAACTAATACAAGGTGATACTATATGATTAGTTGCTTTTACCACCCAGCTTCAATCTTTTTTATAGTAAGTTCAAAAGGATCCAGGGGAAGAGGAGAAAAGGAGAAGCATGGGGATAGCTGGTCCACACTGCCTCCAACCCCCCACAAGATCACAGCTTTATTTTGTGCGATCTTGTGTGGCCAAGTGGACAACATTCTGATGTTAGATTTCGCATCACAAGAGAGCCCCATGTTGAAAGGGGAGACCAAGATTCCACGATTCACCGCTATTTTGGACTTCTTTACTCCAAAGCATAGATATGAGTATTTTGTTTTGAACACCAACAAGTGGTCTACCAACCAGTCGCCAACACTTTCTTCAGCATTCACGAAGTCATGGGAAATGAAATATCTAATTTGGAATACTGACAATCTGTTAATTCATATACTGATATACATATACGAAGATCTCTCATACACTGACGGACTGACAGGAGAAACCGAGAAAGCAAACTAGCAAAGTACACTGGTCAGTGTGTCGTGTGCACGTGTAATAGTAGTACAGTGTGTTGTATAAGGTAATAAGATGGATGATTGATTCAGTTGGCCCAATGCCGGGACTTGCTCGTGAAGGAACGGAGTAGGACCACTGCATCAGTCACGAATAGAAAAAATCGTCAGTCAAATGAAACCTTGCCACAAGTTATGCAATGGGCCAATGGCTCGATAGCAATATATGTATAGAATACAGAAGATTTTGCATGCTACTGCTGACCTATGAGTTTATGGGTTTATATAGCATTGCCTTGATCTGTCTGACACAACAGTGTATATAATAGAGAAGTGACTGACAGTAGCCTTGGCCGAATTGAGAATTCAGGGGTAAGTAAGCTGACTGACTGATTCCCTGGCTTGCTGATAGAGATGCGTGCAGAAGCTCAAGTTTTGCTTGCAGGATGAGTTGTCATTTTTAGCTTGGTCTGAAGTGGACAGGAGAGGTGGAAAGACTAACATAAGATGAAGTAATAGTTACTGAAGAGATCTGTGGCAGATGAGAGAGAGAGAGAGAGAGAGAGAAATTCAGGAAGGAAGTGGTGGAATGGATGTCTAGAAAAAAAAGACAGCATCAGTGCGCAGCGAAGGTGACGAGGCATGGTTTGGTTGGATTTATTTTCACACGAGGACAGACGAGGAAAGATGATAGATTGAATGGAATCGAGGGTAATCATGGTAGAAGAAGTGGTGAAGCCGGGATGGGTGACAAGGGATGGATGGGTCGCCGTCCGATCGACGACGACGACAGCACTGGACTGTCTGCAACCCACGAGCTATTCCTGTGCCTGTGGGGGCTCACCGACGCCGCCAAGTTTGAGTTACTCCTCCTCCTACCGTTGGTAGCATGCAGCGGGGCTCACTAAACAAACAGAAGAGTCATGGCTCAAGAGGCGCCGTCGATTTGAGTCCTGTCACTCCACGTACGGTACGGGATGATCTATCTGATGAAATCCATCTAAGGTTGTTGAGTTAGCTAGGACGAGGATACATGGAAGCACCTCTACTCTTGCCCATTATCACTCATACGAGAACACGTAGAGCCATATATGGTTTCTGTGTGTTTGCAAATGCCGGATGCAACAATAATTATATGTAAAATTTTGGAAAATTATGTGCTATACATTCAGTTACTTATAATTAGTTACCTATAGTCTCCATAAACAATGACGGTCCAGTTCAGTTACTTAGTATGTACTAGTAAGCGTGCACGCGAAATCCACGTCAAAAACATTGAAGTTCAAAAGCATTGCTCACATCCAAATTTCTGTATACATCTACCAAACTAAACACATGTACACCCTAAGTATATAATATCATGACAAGACATGGAAGTTATTCATACATAAAGCATTACATTTCAGCAAAATCACCGATGGCAAGCAAATCATCAGCATTCACATCAGTGATCTATCTTGATCCTGCAAATGTGCTACTCATTTTCAATCAGCAAGCTAGGTAGAGGAACACTGATGATGGACTGACATGTAAATATTATCACTATGTTATGTGTAACGCCCCCGTTTCCAGGGGCGCGTACGGACACGGTACCCCGCAACTATTCACGCATGAACAGTTATGGAGTGTCGCGCAAGAGTATACCATTGCATGCCTACAACAAAAGTTCAGCATATATTTCACATACGGATTAACATCCATTTTCAACAGCGGGGCGTGCAAGCCCAAAGTATAATTACATTACAGAAACTCCAAGATCCGCTTGAGCGCGGCCAAGACCTAAAGCCACGGATCCTCGTCGAAGAAGCGACCTTCCGGGACTTCCTCAACGGGGAGGCAAACACCTTCGTCTTGATCCTCTAAAGAAGGGCAAAAGCAAGCCGTGAGCCAATCAACCGGCTCAGCAAGTCCCAAAGGGACCCTAACTTATTACATGCACGGAACATCAAAGGAAGGGAGTATACTTGGTTTATTAACTTTGAGTGGATGCAGTTTTATTTGCAAACCTTTTTAGAAGACGGACCCAAAACTACTCCTCAAGAACTCAGGGGTTTTTCAACAAGAGTTCATTAACCAACCTAAACAAGTTAAACATTTACAAAACTACTTAAGCTTTGCGGCTGGAATCACCCAAGTGACACAGCTCCAATAACCGGGAGCACGGCGTATTCGAATACCATTTATTTGACTCTGCAGAGTTTGCTCAGCTTTACCCACACGATTTCTTAACTCCCGCGTCCGGGTTAAGAAAGCCAGGTCGTTTCACTGCTCAACTCTTTATATAGGCTCTACCCGGTAGAATTCACTCGGGTCTGGCTCGCTCACACACACACACACACAAAGAAAAAGAAAACGGTGCCGCTTCGAGTGAACTCTACCGTTGTTAGGCACCCGCAGCACGGCCTGCCTAACCTTTGTTACCCAAACACCTACTCCACAACACCTGTAGAGTTTCAATCGAGTTGAGCAGCTACTAAACCAGTGTTGACAAGTCAACTCCTGTGGTTGAGCGATCACCATGTCAATTGCTCAGCGTAAGGGTCTAGTCCTTATATTTTTTCCCCCGGAGTCCGCAACCCCGGCCAGGTCCGCAACCTGCAACCCAGGGTAAGAGGCGGGCGAAAACCGTCTCGCGGCGCACCACAGCCCCCCTTACCCTATCTTACATGTCGACATACTCCGCCCTAGGGCACGGCATCCCATACTACCCTGCCCTAGAGCCGGGTTTTCCAAATTCTATTGGCCCGCAGCCACAACCTTATTAGAATAAGACTTTGCACGATAATAATAACTTACAAATATCTAGAATAACAGATAATTAATTCTAGGGTTACAAAGGCATGGCTACGAGTTTAACATGGCATTTATCGGTGGTAGGGTTAACTATATAACATGTCATTCTAAACATTTTATTTTATTTTGAACTAACATTTCAGAACTAGCTCCATGCAAATAGCGTAATAACATAATTAAATAACATGGGTTGCAATATGATCAAAGGATTTGGGACTTGCCGTCAATCCGAATGATTTCCGCTAGCTCGAACGAAGAACCTCCTGGCTCCTGAAACTGCACTTGATCTTCCGGAAACTCCGACACTAGCGCAAGCACTGAAAATAACAAAAATCCGGCTTGAGACTAATCAAGCGAGGAAAAATAAACTATTTAAAAAGGAGTAAAATGCATAAATCCTTCAAATGGAATTTTAGGAATTTATCTGGGATGATTTTGGTGGAATGGAGGTCACAAATGGGTCCAGAATATTATTTGGAGCAAAGTGGTGAAATTTGGGAATTTTTGGGATTTTCTGTGATTTTCTAGGATTTATTTGGATTTTCTGGGATTTTAGAAATTAATAAATTCGGGAAAATCGCTGTGAACAGTGAAAGGCCGGCCCAAGCTACAGTGCGGCCCGGCCGGCGAAACGGCCCGCGCGGCCGGGAGGCCGGCGCGGCCCATCGCGCGCGCTCGCGCGCGGGGAAGGAGCGGGCCGAGGGGAGGCGGCCCACGCCAGAGCGCGCCCGCGCGGCCTGGATGGCCGACGCGTGGTGCAGGCTGGTGGCGGAGATGCGGCGGGTGTGGGTGGCTGGGATGAAGACGGGGGAGATCGGACGGCTGCGGAGCGAGAGGGCGAAGCGAAACGATACTGCGAGATCGGACGGTCGAAATTAGATATTACAGACGAGATGGACGGGCGGGGAAGAGCCACGTCGCGGGGAGGGATCGTCTTCAACCTCCGGGCGCTACAGTGCACCCGAGGCATGGCAGCGGCGCCGACGGCGGCCTGGGCGCCAGGGGGCTTGTCGGCGGCGACCAAGGGCACCGGCGGATGCGGCTCGACACGGGGATTCCGTTTTGGGGCTTAGGAGGGCGAGGGGATCGACGGAGAAGGCGGGAGAGAGAAGGGGGAGTTTCGGGTGTTTGGCGGCGAGGAAGGTCACCGGCGGCGAGAGAGGTCAATCGGCCGCGGCTACACGTTCACGGGGACCGGGTGCTCACATTGGCGGTGTCGGTGGGAGCTGGGGAGCCTCCGAGCGTGCTGGCCACGGGGAGGTGGTTGCGGCCGGCGGTGTGCTTCGGTGACAGAGCTCCACGGGCAAGCACCTGTCCAGGGGAATGCACCAAGATGAATGTTACACCAAGGAGGAACTTTGGGCGAATGCAATTGAGTAATGGAGGGAGGGAGAGAGAGATTGGCTCCGGGGTGTCGCCGGCTCACAGGGCGGCAATGGCGGAGCTCGGAGCGGCAGGGCTTCAATTGGCGGCTCCGGGAGGTGGCTGGGAGCTGCGGGAGGCAAATGGGAGGGGTGGGGAGCTCTGGAAATCAAAGGAATGAGAGGGAGGCAGAGAGGGGCTTTTAAGCTCGGTGGAGGGAGGGGGAATCCGAGGGGGAGGAGAGGGAGCCTTCGGGGAGAAGGAACGGGCGCGGCGTCGGGGTCAACAGGGGTGGTTGGGGAGTCTCCTCCGCGGGATGGAGGTGACTGGGGTGACGCCGGCCCTGTCCAGTGCACTGGTGACGCGACGGGAGCAGGTGAGCTGCGCACGGCCGAGAGCGCGTCCGCGCGCGGGGAGAGGGGAGGAGCGGCGCTGCCGGGTGGGGTCGGGGCGAGGGCGGGCGACGTGGCGTGAGGGCGGCCACGCGCTTCGGACAGAGCTGACGGGACGGCGGAGGCGGTCCGAGACCGGGGCGCGGCCGCGGGCGGAGGGCGGCGCGGCGCGGCGCAGCGCGCAGCGCTAGCGCGCGTGCGCGAGGAGAAAACGGGGAGGGGCGGGGCGCCTGCGGGAGAGAGAGGGAGCGGGGAGAGGCGCTGGGCGAGGGAGGAAAGCGGGATAGGGGCGGGGCGCCAGCCGAAGGGGAGAGCGGGGAGAAGGGAAAGGCGCCAACGGGGAGGAGGCGCGAGCGTCGGGGAAGGAGGGAGGCGGAAAAGAGAAGGGCGCCAGCGGAGAGAGGAAAACGCCAGGCCAAAAGAAGAAAGCGGAATCGGGGAGGACTTTCCAAAAAGGGAAAGTTCCCAAAATTCACTCAAAAACCAAGAAAAAGGCTCAAAAATTTTGAAATTTTCAGGGGCTTTTCATTATGCGAACATTAAGACTCAAGCTTTGAACTGCCTGGCTGTAGTAGCTTTTTGTATTTCGTTCTAATGCAGAAAGAATTAAGCACATACTAAATCATGAGTCAATCAAGCAAACTTATTGTTCATTTATGTAGCAGAAGGATATGTCATGCAAGAATTACAAAGGGGCAGGTAAATAGGCAACCTTCTTACCCTTAGGGTTCTTATTCTAACTAATAAAATCGACATATTTTCTGATACTTAAAACATTTCATGCTAGCAAAGCATATTGCGAATTAAAGCTGATATCCAGAAGACAAATGCCTAGAAGAAAATTACCTCCAGACATGCAATCTTGAAATCGTGTGGGGCTCTTCGTATCACCGAGAAAAACGAATAAAACATTAGAACATGCTAAACAATAATTTTATTGCAGTGACAAAGAAAAAGTGATTTTATCCTTAACACCCAATTTTCTGTGTCAAGATTCAACCGATGGTTAACAGATGATGTTACCTTCTCGGTAGAGTGACGGAAATAAACCATCAGGTCAAATTACAACAGGTCCGTTAGGCAGTGCTTTCCCATCCTGCAAAACTGCGAAGGGATATTATTGTCCAGTAGACAACCAAGTTTATAGGGAAATAGAAATCAGTTAGCACATCAATTCAGTTCTACTGCAAATGTGATTAGATCACTACAAGATGAAAAATGTGATAGAAGAAAACAACAAATGGCAATTGTTATTTTTACTTGTTTAAGATTGAAGAGGAAGTTTTTCGTCAGATATGCCTGAACAATAGCTCTAGCGCTAAGGAATAGTAGTTGATAACCATTTTCCTGGCTGGGAAACAAAGGGCTCATCAGAAACTTACGTGAACAAAACTGGTTACAATCTCGTCCTAAAATGAAGAAAAACTGAAATTAAATAGGAAAAAAGTATGCATCACACCTTTATTGCAAAAAAAAGTCCAGCAACACCAAACTGACTCCAATCTTGTCCAATTAACAGCATGACCTGGCCCAACACGTCAGACCTGAAATGGAACATTAATTACTCAAATTCAGATATTATGATAATTTATAGCAAAAAGAGCATGTATACCAGCTGTACACTGCAAATAATGTTAGTTTCCGATAAGTCCAGGCCAGGCAGGCTTGCTCATTGACAGTTTCCGATAAACTTAAAAGGCAATTGCTGGAAATGCATCAACCAAGAAATTACAGACCAACACAACTTAACAAGAAAATCAATGGAGTAAGCATCACACATTAACAAAATAAACAGAAAATCAAAAGAAGCCTTAAAAAAATCTAAGTATAACACCCTTTTCCGCCTACTTGGCATCTTCATCTTTGCATCTTGGTTTCTTTAGTCCTGGTACTGCCGACTCGGCCGGTTACCCTTACGAGGCATAACATAGTGATAATATTTACATCAAGTTTCGGATGCTACGGTTAGGGAACATGTAAGGTATCCTCAAATAACGTAATTCCATTTTATCGCCAAACCATAATTTTAGTTTGGGTATTGCATTGGAGGCTTGGAGCATTATATCAGCATGGCGACTTCTCCCAACTGCAGATCAAGAAAAAAGAGTAACAATGGTTGCGCAGATGAAGTTCCATGAACAGGACAGCAACAATGGCCAGCACTAACACGATGTTTTCATTCACCATTGACAAGGATAGCCACTGTGCAGTGTGGACAGCAGCAGCCAAGCCATAGCTAAAAATTGCAGATACTTAAAGAGACAAGGATGGTTATATCCTCAAATTTCAACAATAATAACCATAAGCATTATTCACATACAAAAAAAAGAACATTGATGAATTGTCAAAAGAACAAATCATCAAGAAAGGGATAGCCATTATATGCAGCCAGAACAGATCGCTCTGGACTCCGGATTACTTATGGCTCTCATTATCACTCACACACACACACAGGTAATAACATTTGTAGAAAGTTGGCATTCACAGTTATATTGCACAAGATACTTGGATTACAAAATGTACAGCAAATTCAAATACATACAGGGAGCCTATCTAGCACTCCCAAGTGTACCTTTAACAGTATTAGATTCAATTAAAACTGAGGCAAATATCGTGTTCTATCATGTGGTGGATGCATGAAAACAATCGAAGCTGGATACTTATAATGGAAGTGGCTATATTTCTAAAGATCCAAAACACAGCCTAAGGTAAATTGTACATGATCAATGAATACACGTTATGCAGCTAAAGTAGAGCTCTAGTCTTTCTTGTACAGTATTAGATTCAATTAAAACTGAGACAAATGTCGTGTTCTATCATGTGGTGGATGCATGAAAGCAATCGAAGCTGGATACTTATAACGGAAGTGGCTATATTTCTAAAGATCCAAAACACAGCCTAAGGTAAATTGTACATGATCAATGAATAGACGTTATGCAGCTAAAGTAGAGCTCTAGTCTTTCTTGTACACTATTGTTGGATAGACTGGACTCCACATGTTGTTCTTGACATAATCAACGGTTTCTTCCTGCATCACAAAGAATTCAAGGTTAATGAAGTAAAGAAGAATAAAACCATAATAACAAACCTGTCTTGGATGGTAAAGAGATTAACCGCCTCACAGGAGGTGGGCGGCGTGAGGGTTTGGGACCAGCTGCGAGCGCGAGGGACGGAGCGGCATCGTAGGGGGGCGACGCGGGGGCTGACTGGGGCGGAGTGGCGGGGCGGCGCACGGGATTGGGGTGTAACCCTGGGCACAAAAAACCGAATACCGAATACCGAACCGAATTTACCGAGAACCGAACCGAAAGTACCGAAACCGAAAATTTCGGTTCCAGGTTCGGTTCCAAGTTCTCAGGAACCGAATTTACCGAGGAAATTCGGTTCGGTGCCTCGGTTTACCGAATTTACCGAATTTACATGTTGTATTTGAGTAGTGAGTACTAAGTAATATGTAATATTATTGATGGGTCTATTGTGGATAGCTATATTATGTATTTGTGGATTTTTCTCTGTATGATTTGGCACTTATTCAATATGAAATCATGTTAAATTTCTGTTAAAATTGGCTATTGAACTTGATGTTACATGCTGCTGTACCCTGTTCGGTAATTTCGGTAAATACCGGAACCGAACCGAAAGAACCGATACCGAATTTCTTCGGTACCGAATTTTTTAAGGAACCGAACGGTACCGAGATTCTCAGGAACCGAATTTGCATGGGTACCGAGGAACCGAACCGATCGGTTCGGTATTACCGAACGCCCAGGGCTATTGGGGTGGGGTGTGCAAGGCGGCGTTGGGGTGGGAGGGAGACTGATTAAGGGATTGGCAGGACAACTTAGAACAGTAGACATTTGATGAGCTGAATGAATACGGTGGATATGTAGATGTAGGATCAACTTATAATGATAGTTATTAAATTTAATTGATCCAAAGGAGAAGAAATTAACTTTGTTGGGTGAAAAATATTTAATCAAACTGATGCTTTTTATATTAGTATATATAAGTTTCATACCTAATCTGCAGCTTTGTAACGTAGCTTCGGCGGCGTTAATTGTGTTTGACTTGTGATTTGTTTGAAACCAAAAAAGATAAACACTAGGATTTGGTAGTTTACATATTGAAGGATGTGTTACCTTATTTACCTTCTCTTTCCAATCTAACGTGAGTGGGAAATTACTATGTAACCTCCAACTTCATCTTTAAATGAATACCTACCATACAAGTTAAGTGTCTTTTTTTTTTAAAGTGGGCAAAAGGCTTGCCCTGATTAAAAATAGAGGAAAGCAGGTTTAAATATAAAGGACCCCTTCATGAAGAATTGACTAGTTTACGGGCCATCTAAATATTACGCTATTGCTAGATATCCAGACTGCGTGCAACCCCATATTGCATTGGTGCTGAAGAGGGTGGGAGCTGCGCAGCAGCCCCGAGCACAGAACAGTAAACAAGAATTACAGGATTAAAGGTAATTCCTCCAAGCGCTTGGCTCCCGCAAGGACCCACACGCGCGTCACGCCTAATAATTGAGCCTTATATGCTAATGCGACAGTGTAGATTCCATCTGGAGTGAACTTCCAGACTGCAGTGTCCTCATTTCCTCCCTGAAGGTTTGCCATAGAAGTCAAATTCCATAGAGTGGCAAATTCTTGAATGTGTTGCACCGTGATGCCATTAGGGAAGTGCAGGTCTTGAAGCCATGTGTTGTGCAAAAGGTTATCATGTAGGGAGCGGTTCTTTCTCCCGGAGGCTTTGTAGATGGTCGGTGCAAAATCTTTGGGCTGGTTCCCCTGCACCCAAGCTGAACTCCAAAAGGATGTCTTTTTCCCATTCTCGATGAGTATGGTGGTCGCCATGGCAAAAGGTTAACAATCTTGTTCATCACACGATGTCCCTAAACCTTGCCAAGGTTTACTTTTCGTAGCGCATTCATACCATAGCCACCTGAGTCTCAAGGTCCAGGCGAAGCGATCCAGGTCTAGGATACCAAGACCTCCCAAGCTTTTTTCTACATTCTGTAATTTTTTGTTAAAGAGGAGAATTGGATCTCGAGCCTACATTGTTTCCATCCAAGCGTATTGGATGACCTCAGAGAATCGCGATAACTTTGTTCAAAAGTTTTCAAAACGGAAGTGTTTTGGCGGTTGTGGGCTACTGGTATTGGAAAGGAGAATAGGACAGTGGTCCGAGATGGTCGTGGCTAAAGCGTGCAAGGTGTGGTTGCTAAAGGTTGTGTCTTAGGAAGAGTTGCAAAACAGTCTATCCAATTGCACGAGTGTTGGGTTCTCTCTTTCGTTGCTTCAAGTGAATTTTCGATTTTAGAGGTTAATTTCTTTCAATTCGCAAAAATCAAGAGCATTCCGGAATTGATTCATGATGTGTCGATTGAGATTGCCATTATTTTTATCACTAGCCTTGTAGATGAGGTTGAAAACCCCCATGATTAGCCACTTTGTGTCATTTTGTGGTTTTAGCCCTCGCAACTCTGCTAAGAACCTCCTTTTGTCCCTGTCCAATGACGGGCTGTAGACCATGGTCAACAAAAATTCTGTGGCACATCGCTTAATTTTGATATCTACTGTTGTGAAGAATTCTTGATGACGCTAGTGGAAAATATCTATTCTTATATAGCAGTCGGTAATCGGTACTTAGTGCATGTATTGATTATGTACTGAAACAATTTCTTTAGCAAAAAATACTAATCAGTACCGTGAGCTTTATGTCTCACCCATGAATGAAGGACAAGAAACTAAAAGATCAGTACCGTGAGCTTTATGTCTTTTTCTGAACTTTTGGTTTTTTATTGAGTTTTTTTGCCGGTTCTTTTTTCCGTATTTGTTTGTATTATACGTAATGGGCTAACATATTTTTTTATTTTTAAATTTTTTTAAATTTAATTATGCTAAATAAGCTTCTCTCAGATACAGTACTTTTTTCAGCCAGCTATAGTGTTTTCAGCCATAAGCCACGAGCTTGAGCCGAACCGATCACCACCTTGGGCCAGCTACAACCGATCAAGTGAGCACATGAGCAGGTGATTACAGTATATTATTTTTCACATGAACCCGGCCTCTTTTTCTCCAAAAATCCACATGAACTCTCTCCTAATTTACTGTGTTAAATGCACTAGTACAACTTAGAAATCAGTAATTAGTACTGTATGACAGCACCTTTGCTCAGCTAGCATCGTTCATTCTTGAACAGGTCCAAATATATTATATGTACTTTTACTGATGATTATGCCGTCTGTAATACCGTGTCAAAAGAAAAAAGAAACGCGAAGATGAAAACACTCAAGGAGAATAAAATGAATAAGGAAATTTGCCGTCAGAACTCATCAGCTATAGAATACCAAATAGAAATTAGCGCTCATTGAGATTTTCAGACCGTCTGAAGCCAGTCGACGTCTCTCACTTTAGTGGGCCTCATCATTCGGCAATTAGAAAATCCAATGACCACGTTTTTACTAACTTACCTACTGCAGTAGAAAATTCTCTGAATAGTGGAGAAATCACCCTTTGGACCAAAGGCCCCAGGGTTTTACCCAACCGCATAGTAGCTGAGAGAGCAATGTGGATAAGAGAAGGGCAATCTTGGCAATGCACAAGCTAGGAGATAAGGCCATGCACAGTCAAGCCATTCTCAGTAATGTAAGAGAGGGGTGAGGATAAGAACAGTCACAACACAACCAAGGAGGGCCTACCTCCTCCCTGCATAAGTAAGCAAGTCACCACATGCATTCCCATTTCTCATCCCTACTCTTTCTTCTCCCCAAGCTGAGAGCCAAACCAGAGAGGGAGCAAGGCACAATCCCACATTGCATTATTCGGCTACCATCAAAGCACAAGCCAAGCACAAAGTCTCACCACACCCAAAGTCCCATGGCAGCAACACAGAGAGAGAGGTAAGGAAGAGAGAGTCGGAGAGGAGAGGAGCAAAGAAAGTAGAGGAAGACAACATGGAAAGGACCGGACGACCACTTGGGCCAACCCCAACGTCAAGAGGATGGCAAGCCGATGACCATCAAGGACGTCATCGTACTTTGCCACTGTCGGGCCGTCATCCTAGTAAACCCCACCCCCTCGAGTCATCGACCGTTTCTCCTCTTCATCTCAATTCAATCCCATCGCGTCGGTGGTGAGCCCATAGTACCGCCGTGTGCCCTTGGATGGAAATGCATGCTCCGGCACATGCACTCCACTAAGTCCTGTCACAGCGGCCACCTTAGGCTTTTCCCAGCCGTTCGTGACTAGGGGCAAAGCAAGATAAAAATAGCAACTAGAAGAAAATACATGGAGTAAGGGGGGAGTAGTAAACCAAACCAACGGTCAGTAAAACTAGGTAGAGATGAGTTGGGACCAAGGGGTTGGCCCCGGCGGCGCAGTGGTCGAGGTTGGCCAAGACGACGCCGTTGGGAGCCAGAACGCAGAGGAGCACCAGGGCGAGGCGTAGGAGTAGCTAGAGGGGGAGGCCACAACGGAGTTGCCCCCGACGAAGGAGGGCCAGCTGACAGGGGTATTTGGGAGTAGTTTTTGAATTTCCCAACAACACAAGGTGGCTCGTAGAAAAAAAAAGCCTCCTGAATTATAGGCCTGCTTGGAACCCACTAATTTCGCATAAAATTTGCGAGAATGTGATAGGAACACTGTTCAACTCCCGTAGAAACTGAAGATAGTTCCGACGTTCTCCCGTTCTACAGTCGGAACCTACTATTCTACGCCGGTTTTTCAGTAAAAATAAAAAAATCAATCAAGGAGACAGCGAGGGACACGAGATTGGACAGAAAAAGAGAGGAGAGAGAGCGGCGCGTCGAAAGCCAAAAGCAAAAGAGGAGAGAGAAGGGACATGTTCTCTCTCGTCGTAAAGAAAGGAACTTGAGGGAGAGCTCGCCTCCAGTTGCAGTGCCAGTACGCTCGCTCCTCCTCTCCCTCCCGCTCCACCCACTTCACTCTCCACTAATGCTTGGTCGGTTCCACGCTTAACACTCTCTCCAAGAAAACCGCCGCCTTTTTTTTTGTTGCTTTGCTTAGCTTAATGCCGAAGTAGCAATCAGCAAGAAATCAGCAGTAGCCGCAGCAACCGGAGGAGGAAGCGCGCTCTGGCGCTGAGGCCTGAGAGCACAGTAGGTGTCAGTATGAAGGGCCATCACTGCCACCATTCTTCGTCCTTGGTGCCGTCGCCGGTGGCCAAGCGCCGCTGCACTGGCATGGCCGCCGCTGTGCCGGCGCTAGTGGTCTGCTCCATCCTCCTGCCCCTCGCCTTCCTCCTCGGCATCCACCGCCCCGGTACGCTACCTCACTACCCCCCAGGTAGCTAGGTAGCCCCCCTCGCCTCGGATCTGTGCTGATTCCGTCCTTGCTTTCTGTTTCTGCCTGCAGGGTACGGATCGGAGGAGCGCGCCGCTGTGGTCATCAGCACCGTGAGATTTTCACACCAACCTTATTTTTTTACTGACTTCCTCTTCTGATGCTGCATCTCTTTAGTTTAACTTGTAATTTCTGTACTCTGTTTTACTGTTTAGGAGTTGGGTTTTGGGGCGCATAAGCATCTGGATGAGAGGATGAAGCACAAGCTGCTCAAGGTTGCTATTCTTTGTTTTCGTATGTAGTAGTAAATAATTTCAATTTTGCATGCATTCAGCGTAATGTGGTCAATTTGTGTAAGCAACAATCATGCTCAATTTTTAGGTAATCTTTCCGGGTGGTTTCGAAACAAGACGGTTCATTCACATTTTTAGGGAGTTCATGCACTCCGCGTGTGCGTGCTTTCGTGGATGTATGCTTGCTGACGCTTTGCTGCCTACTCGCTCTGTTTCCATCCTGATATTGGCGTCTCCAAAATGTTCTTTGATGATGTCACTGATATCTCTTGTACATTGCAGAATTCCATCGTATGGCTAGAAACTGGTCCTGTTTCCTCCTTTGTTGTTTGGCCTTTTCTATACTGTGTAATCACCTTTACATCAATCCATAGCTAAATTAAAGAGTGAATTATAACAAAGACCTTATAAAACATCTGGATTAACAGTGTTGTGCTAAATATATTTGTTGTGAACTAACACAACAAGAGGGTAATCATCTGTCGGAAAGAGAAAGAGGTCAGACGGCGACGACTTGAAGTAGAACGACGCTAGGTGAAGAAGGGCACCGATTGTAGGAGGAATAGATCTAGAATAATTGGTCAAAGGAATGACCATAGCTAGACTTTAGGGACTAGAGACTTGTTTATTCATCTTTTCTTGATTCACAATGGATACATGCTATCCCTTTTATAGGAACGACCCGAATTGACTCTTAAGAAATAATCTATAAAGAAACTTATCTCTAATAATCCAATCTAATAATAACTTGCCTAACTAATAGATAATACCAAACACCTAATAGATAGATTCCTAAGTAATAAACCATGCCTAATAGATAGATTCCTAAATAACAAATCATGCCTAATACAAGTGGCGCTACAGTACTCGCGGTGAACAGTACCGTGACAGTACCATGGTGAACATTACCGCTACATTAACTGCGCACATAACATTACACCCCTTCCGGCGAGGCAGCTCGCCCTCGAGCTGCGGTGGTGGCCATTGTTGAAGACCTTCTGCTTTTCGCTGTTAGCTTTCAACTTCTCCAAGAGAGATGGTGCGACATTGGAAGCTATGGTAAGTAGCTCTGATACCAATTGTTGTGCACTAAAACAACAAGGGGGTAATCATCAATCGGAAAGAGGTCGGACAACGACGACTTGAAGTAAAACAGCGCTAGGTGAAGGAGGGCATCGATTGTAAGAGGAATAGATCTAGAATAGCTGATCAAAGGAACAACCACAGCTGGACTTTAGGGATTAGGGATTTGTTTATTCATCTTTTCTTGATTCATAATGGATACATGTTATACCTTTTATAAGGACGACCCGATTTGACTCCTAGGAAATAATCTATAAAGAAACTTATCTCTAACAATCCAATCTAATAATAACTTGCCTAACTAATATATAATATCAAATACCTAATTGATATATTTCTAAATAACAAACCATGCCTAATAGACAAATTCTTAAATAACAAATCATGCCTAATACAAGTGGCGCTACAATACTCGCGGTGAATAGTACCGCGACAGCACCATAGTGAACATTACTGCTATAGTAACAGGGCATGTAACAATATTGTATCAAAAATGATATCGAATAGATGAATCGATTTGTACGTGCTACACTGGTTTTAAAAAAAATTGCTTGAATGTGCACACTGGTGCACAATTATTCCTTACATGACTCAATTGTGCCAAAGTGACATTTGCTGGCTTGCTTACAACAATCATAAGAGCCTGCTGCACTAACATGTCAAATGTTTTCTTTGACTATTTTGACTAATCTACTCTCTTTTTTTTTGCGTAAGCAGGATGTTTCCAAAAAGATTACTTCTGGATCTAACGGGATTTTGGGTGACAAATCTAGTACATCAAAGTCCAAGAATCTTGCCGTCAAATCAAAAACAAAACTCAAGGGTGCTTTCTCTTTAGTTGAGCTAAAAAATGGTACCTTCAAAAATAACGGTAAGAAATGCAGGATCAGATTTTGCATGCTGTTACTGTTACTTGGGAAAGTAGGAACTGCCAAGACACTACCAGTATCTATCTTACTGTATTCGATGGTGTTTCAGGACCTCATTCACAGAGAAGATATCATTTAAAGGACTTGTCCCAGAGATCAATGGTAAGAAATGGTTTCTTTGTTTGCCTACTTTGCAAGGATTTTAAGTAGCCTGAGTTTTAGTTTTGAACAATAGTGGAATAACCTTGTGAGCATACCACACAAATTGTGAGCTCGATTAGTCTTAAGATGTTTGTAATTTTGTATGGATATTGCTATGTTGCCTTAACCAATGGGGTTTCACAGTCAACAGGATTTTCAGGAAGATAAATGGTGAATGCAAAATTTAAGTGCCGGAACATTGTTAACTTCAGTGTGGCATCAGTAATAATCTCGTATGTGTTTGTGTGAGTTAAACTTGCAGTAATGTTATATTATATAGTTAACTTTGGCCAGATTTTGCACCTTAAAAATTGCTTGTTAGATGTTTTACCATTGTGAATGCTTTCAACAAGGTGAATATATTGCATTTAGCATAATTTGCAGTGCAATGTAGAACCATTTTTTCCTCTGAAACTTAGTGCATGTTGTTCCCTTTTTTTCACTTTTACTAAGATTTATGCCATGATGAAAAAAAGAACACTGAAGAACTTCGTATTTACTCAATAGAACTTGTGCATTAGGTCCTAGCTTTGGTGCATCTGTTTTTAGATGTTTTCACAAATGTAGCTGTGCATCAACGGAATAATGCCGGACCACAAGAGTCTTTCTGAATTTATAGAATCATTTTTTTCAGAGATATGAATTGTCAAGAGGATAGTGGCACAATAACTTATTAGGTGTTGGTGTGGGAGGCATGTCCTTTGCTCCTTTGATCATCTGTGCATAAAAGAGGTCATGCATATTGTAATAGTAGATCCTTCAGAACTCTTCTGCTTTTCTACCATAGGACGCTAAATTTGTTTTGTGACAGGATACTACTCTTGATGGGAAAGATAACCAAGGTCAAGAAGTAGCACCTGAGGAGAATCCCAAGTCCTGTGAACTTGAACACGGAAGCTACTGCCTCTGGTCTGTTGAGCATAAGGAAGTGATGAAAGATGCTATTGTGAAAAGGCTTAAGGATCAACTTTTTATGGCAAGAGCTCATTATCCTAGTATTGCAAAACTGAAGAACCAGGAAAGATTTACTCGTGAACTGAAGCAAAACATCCAAGAACATGAACGCATGCTCAGTGACACCATTGTGGATGCTGATCTTCCACCATTGTGAGTCCCATCTTACTGTTAAAATTTTATATGCTTCTTTGCTTTTTATAAAGCTTACACTTCATAAGTGAATAATATGAGCATTAGCAATGTCAGCACTGCTTTCCTTTTGGTGAAACGATGTATTAAATATGTGCTGACCCTATTTAAATCAGGTTCAGTACCCACTACCCAGTAATACTACTACTCGTAGAACAGATTATAGAATGAGAGATAGTGTTGCCATGTCTTTGTTTCTTGCACTAATTCAAAATTTCCTTGTTTCATGCAAATATAACATACAAAATGATGGTGCATTTGACTTACTTTTATAAAATATTGCATTGCTATTTTTTTTCTCTCTCTTTTTTGTCCTTTGATTATTTATGAAGGTAATGGCTGCTTACTCTTTTCAGTTTTGCTAAGAAGCTAGAGAAAATGGAGCACACAATTGAAAGAGCCAAGTCTTGTGAAGTAGATTGCTCAAATGTTGAACGGAAACTTAGGCAGCTACTTGATCTAACTGAAGATGAAAGTTATTTTCATACAAGGCAGGGTGCATTTCTATATCATCTCGGGGTCCAGACTATGCCAAAAACTCATCATTGCCTGAGCATGAGATTGACAGTAGAATATTTCAAATCCACATCTATTCACATGGACCAGTTAAATAAGCAGAAACTTGAAAGCCCTACCTTCCATCACTATGTAATATTTTCCAGGAATGTACTTGCAGCTTCAACTACTATTAATTCAACAGTTATGAACTCCAAGGTATATTGTTCT
This sequence comes from Dendrocalamus latiflorus, assembly GCA_017311315.1. Classification (NCBI taxonomy): domain Eukaryota; kingdom Viridiplantae; phylum Streptophyta; class Magnoliopsida; order Poales; family Poaceae; genus Dendrocalamus; species Dendrocalamus latiflorus. Next base: position 26,810,308 of record CM029645.1, read on the forward strand.
TTCCAATAATTGAAAACCTTATTACTTATAATATTCCTCAGTGCTAATTTATGTCCTATGGCACATTTCAGGATTCTGGTAGCATTGTTTTCCATTTGTTCACTGATGCGCAGAATTTTTATGCGATGAAGCATTGGTTTGACAGATATTCATATTTGGAAGCTATTGTTCATGTAACTAACATTGAGCACCACCAGAAGCTAGCTAAGGATGTTGATTCTCTTGAGATGCAAGAGTTATGGCCTGCTGAGGAATTTCGTGTCACATTTCGTAACCATTCTCATCCTTTTTGGAGGCAGATGACAACTGAGTATGTATCTGTGTTTGGGCATTCACATTTCCTTCTGCCGGATCTTCTTCCTAGATTGAATAGAGTAGTTGTTCTGGATGATGATTTGATTGTCCAGAAAGACTTATCATCTCTGTGGAACCTCAATCTTGGAGATAAAGTGATTGGTGCTATTCAGTTCTGTGGAGTTAGATTAGGTCAGTTGAAAGCTTATATAGATGAACATAATTTCAACTCCAATTCATGTGTGTGGTTGTCTGGTCTGAATGTCATTGAATTGGAAAAATGGAGGGACCTCCGCATTACCAGTTTTTATGATCAATTGCTTCAAAAGGTCAGTAGAAATCACCATTCCTTTTACAGTCCTATCCAAAAGAACTTGTATTTTATTACCAATTTTTGCCATAGTGATATCCGTAGTTTCCTCTAGTAGTCCTAGGTAAGGCTGTAAAAAAAGCTCGAGGCTTACGAGCTACTCGAGCTCGGCTCCTTCTAGGCTCGATTCGAGCTCGGCTCGAACTTTAAATGAGCCGAACTCGAGCTTGATCTCGAGCTCACGAGTTTCACCGAGCCGAGCTCGAATAGTTCGCGAGCCTCGATTCGAGCTTAAATACTGATATATATTAACTCTTACCAAGTTTATTCGAGCCGAACTCGAACTCGAACTTTTTTATTGTTGAAAATTAGTATATGTTTGAATTATTTTGACTGTTATCAAGCTTACTTGAGCCGAGTTTGAACTCGAACATTTCTTATTGTTGAAAATTAGTATATAATAAATTATTTTAATTATTATTGAGCTTCAACGAGCCGAGCTCGAGCCCACTTGAGTTTAGACCGAGCCGAGCTCGAGCCCAGGTCCAGGCTCGAACCTCAACTCGAGCTTCTATCTAGCTCGAGCTCAAGTCCAAGCTCGAACCTCAACTCGAGCTCAGCTCAAGTTTCTATCGAGTTCAAGCCTGGAAGGGCAGGCTTGCTTGAGCTCGGCTCGTTTACTACCTTAGCCCTAGCATTATCCTCTCTGCATAATCTCCTTATGTGAATTATGCCTGAAAAACAGTGTTCTGATGCATTGCCTTTGCCTTTGTAGTTGCAAAAGGACAGTATGGCACCACTGCAACTCAAAGTACTCCCTACAAGTTTACTTGTCTTTCAAGATCTGATATATCCTTTGAAACATTCATGGGTTCAATCAGGTCTTGGGCATGATTACGGAATTAGTCGTACTGATATAGAAAAGGCTGCTACTCTGCACTACAATGGTGTCATGAAACCTTGGCTTGATTTGGGGATACATGATTATAAGAGGTACTGGAGGAAGTACATGAACAGTGGGGAGAGATTCATGACAGAATGCAATATACATTAATAGCAGTGACATCACTGACATAAGATTCACCACACACCGCATTTGTGGGAATTTGGAGCAACAAACCTCATGAACTTGCTTGAACACAGGGATTATAACGAGGAGAAATTGGCTGCAGTATTTATGATGAATCAAGTATCCTCCGGGGTGGTACCCCATCAATTCCAAAAAGGAACTAAGATAAAATGTTTCCTGCAAAAATTTACTAATTTTACATCTTAGAAATCAGCAGGGCACCAGTACGAAACGTTTGTAGACATTGCAGGTTTACTGAGATATATCTTGATTTGTCACCAGTTTGTTATACAGTCACATGAGTTTTCATCTGCGGCTTGGAATTGCAAAAATGCAGTTCCCTGCTGGTCATTTTTTTTGTATACATTCTTTCATGCTATTATTTGCTTATTGTATAAGAGCTACACTGAGGGACTTCAGTGTTGACTGCGGCACAGCATGTATAGAGAACAAATGTCTCAACCAGCAAGTATTATCTTGTAATTCTTTGCCGCAAGGCTGACTGCTGTTATTGTGGGACGATCTTCATTGATGGCATGTTAAATGGATGTTTGTTTGCTCTATCGCGTTAACATGATGTCTCAATATTTGAGATCTTTATGTTGTGCAAATTTCAATCTGTTTCTGTAAAAGGAATTTAAGAACTCGGATGGTTGTACCTTAGAGGGCTTGTATTATTGTGGTTGAAATCACAGCCGTACATCATAAATTTGATGCAGATAAGAACAACACATACAGCTAAATCAGCTTCAGCGTCCAAAGGTAGCAAAACATAATGACATAACAACAGTGGCATAAGTGCAACGTCTGCACACTCATTTACATTTATCTTCAGTAAGGTTCAGAGCTTAATCTGTTAGGTGATTGTTGATATCCGTAAAAGATCACTTTCGGTAGCTGGTAAAAGTAATTTTTCTGTAAAAGAAAGGTAAAGGGTAGACATTGTACAGGCTAGAGAGGACACTGTCAGCATAAGTAACAACTGAGAATTTTTCAGTTCTAGTGTTACAAAGCATGAAGTTTAGGACCATGAAAATAAGAGAAATGTGATGATTTAACCTACCTTTATTTACAAACATCTTATTTGTCCCATAGTTCATATCAATTGATTATTTGTCTCATCTTTCAATTTACAGTTGATCATTTGCCCTCTTTGCATTTTCAAGTCATTTTCTATTTTGACAAAGGTAAATTACAACAGGAAATGACCAAACTGCCCACCCTTTGAAATTGAAAGGAAGAGTAGCAGATGTCTGAGTGCGTCTCTCTCGTGTGTAAGACTAGCAGCGTTAAGACAGAACGCACTTAATAAAAATGTATTCCTCAGTTCTAACAGTACGCGAGACAGTGGTTTTTCACTATGCAAGTTTAAGTGTAGATATTTGTTGTCCAATGTACAGAAAGCATCACCATTGGCTTGTGATGATGAAAATTGAAATCAGAAATGTCCATGTACAGAAAGCATCAGCATTGGCTTGTGATGATGAAAATTGAAATCAGAAATGTGAACTTTGTTGTCTGCTAAGAAAGTTATGCTATGCAAATGTGAACTAAGGATTGTGATGATAATAATTCAAATCAGAAGAAAGATGCTATGCAAATGTGTGCAGAAAATCAGTTGCCGTAGTGTGGCAGCACCACATCATTACAATTCTCCAAACAATTCCACCTCATAACATTGCACTTTACAGATCAACACAAAAGCAGTCCAACACCATCTTAGTACTCAGCTTAGTACATACCAGTTAAGTTCAAACTACAAAATAATCTCACAAAATAAGCAGTGTTCGATAGAGGCTTTGCACTAGCCTAGCAGAATTTGCAACACCATGTTTGCCGACACTAGGAGCACCACACAGAGAAGGCCCCCAAAAGCACGCCTATTAGTACCTGCAGATACAAGTAGATAAACTATAGGAAAGTGTAGTGATTGACAAAAACATCTCGAATCACCAAACCAGAATTACCATGCATGCATTATACGAGAGCATATGCACTTTTGCCTAAAAATGGGTATAGCAGGAGTACATGTTCTGTCATGTGCATTATATATCCCATTTCCCATTTCAGATACATCAAAACCAACGGATAAAAAAAGCCTCGTGATCATAGACACTTCTCACATGCGCAAGGCTTCGACCTTCTGTTGACTCCGTCGATGCCAAATCTGAAGGGTGGGGGACAGGCCGCATGTGCAAGGATTCGTCTCGTCACCACCTTCGTCGACCTTAAGTCCGAATGGTGGGGACGAATCATGCACGTCAAACAATTGTCCCGCCACCGACTTCATCAACGACAAGTCTGAAAGGTGCGGGACGGACTACGTGCGTCGCGGCTTTGATCCTCCACCGCCTTGGTTGACCCCAGGTCCGAAGGGTGGGCGTCGGGTCGAGCGCGCAAGTATTCGTCTCGAAGGGTGCAGAATGGAGCGTGTGCGCGCAAGTCTTCGCCACCAACTTCAAGACTTCGTCCGACCACCTTGTGGGGGTAGACGCTTCGTCCAACTGCCTCATGGTCGAGACCTCGTCTGACCGCCTCGCAGTCGAGACTTTATCGGACCACCTTGTGGTCATAGACGTTTCTCGTGCGCGCAGGGCTTCGACCCACCACCGACTTCATTGACGCCAAGTCCAAAGGGTGGGGGACGAGCCATGCGCTCAAGGATTCATCTCAAAGGGTGGGGGAATTAGAGCGTGCACGCAAGTCTTTGCTACCAACTTTGAGACTTCGTCCGACCACCTTGTGGTGTAGACGCTTCGTCCAACCACCTCACGGTCAAGACCTCGTCTGACCGCCTCACGATCGAGACTTCATCCAACCACCTCATGGTCCTAGACATTTCTCGTGCGTGCAAGGCTTCGACCGGCTGTCGACTTCGTCGATGCCAAGTTCAAAGGGTGAGGGACGGGCCACGCGTGCAAGGATTCATCTTAAAGGGTGGGGGAACGAGCACACGCATGCACAAGTCTTTGTCGCAAACTTCGAGACTTCGTCCGACCACCTTGTGGTTGTAGGTGCTTCATCCGACCACCTCACAGTCTAGACCTCGTTCGACCTCGTCGTGGTCATAGACGCTTCGTTTGATCACCTTGTGGTCATAGACGCTTTGTTCGATCACCTCGCGGTCGAGACTTCGTATGACTACCTCGTGATCGTAGACACTTCATCAGAGCGCCTCATGGTAGAGAGTTCATCCGACCACGTTATGGTCATAGACGCTTCGTCTGACCGCCTCATGGTCGAGACTTTGTCTAACCACGTCGTGATCGTAGACGCTTCGTCCGACCGTCTCGTGGTCATAGAAGCTTTGTCTGACCGCCTCGTGGTCGAGACTTCATCCCACTACCTCGTGATCAAGACCTCGTCCAACCACGTCATGGTTGTAGAGACCTCGTTCGACCACCTCGTGGCCGTAGACGCTTCGTTCAACTGCCTCACGGTCGAGACTTCATCCGACCACCTCATGGTCGTAGACGCTTCGTCTAACTACCTCGTGGTCAAGACATCATCCAACCACCTCGTGGTCGTAGGCATTTCGTCTGACTGCCTCGTGGTCGTAGGCACTTCGTCCGACCACATTGTGGTCGTAGACGTGTCATTTGACTACCTCGTGGTCGTAGATACTTCATCCAACCACCTTGTGGTCGAGACTTAGTCTGACCACCTCGTGGTCATAGATGCTTCGTCCGACTGCATCATGGTCGAGATCTCGTCTGACCACATCGTGGTCGTAGATGCTTCATTAGACCACCTCGTGGTCGTAGACACCTCGTCTAACTACCTCACGATTGAGACTTCGTCCCATTACCTCGTGGTTGTAGATGCTTCGTCCGACCACCTTGTGATCATAGACACTTCTCATGTACGCAAGGCGTCGACCCGCCACCGACTCCATCGATGCCAAGTTTGAAGTATGGTGGACAAGCCAGGCGTGTAAGGATTCGTCTCGCTGTGGCCTTCGTCGACGCCAAGTCCAAATGGTGGGGACGAACCGCGCGCATCAGACATTCATCTCGCCACCGACTTCATTGATGACAAGTTCGAAGGTTGGGGACGGACAACGCGTGCTGGAGATTCATTTGACCACCGACTTCGTCGACGCCAAGTCCGAAGGGTGCAGGATGGACCACGCGCACCGCAGCTTTGTCTCACCACCACGTTCGTCAACCCGGAGTCTTAAGGGTTGGGGACAGACCACACACATTAGGTCTTTGTCGCGCCGCTGACTTCGTCGATGCCAAGTCCGAACGGTGGGGGGGGGCGGACCACATGTGTTAGAGATTCATCCCATCGCCTACTTTGTCAATGACAAGTTTGAAGGATGGAGGACGGTCCACGCGTGCAAGTCTTCGGCCCGCTGCCGACCTTATCGACGCTAAGTCCGAAGGGTTGGGGATAGGTCGTGCGCGTCACGAGTCTCATCTCGCCACTGCTGTGGGTGAAACACGAGCCTCAGAGCTTTCTCTCACCACCACCTTCGTCGATCGCAAGTATGAAGGGTGGGGGACAGGCCGCATGTATCACGAGCTCCGTCCCCCATGCCGCCAACTTTGTCGATGCCCATGACCACGTCTTCATCGATTTCATCATCAGGCAATCATCCGACAGCTTCGGGGTCAAGACTTCATCAACATCTCATGGTCGCAGACATTTCTCGTGCATGCAAGGCTTCGACCTGGTGTTGACGAAAGAAGGGTGAGGGACGGTCTACGTGTGCAAGGATTCATCTTAAAGGGTGTGGGACTGAGCATGCATGCAAATCTTCACTACCAACTTCGAGACTTCGTCTAACCACCTTGTGGTTGTAGACACTTCGTCCTACCACCTCACAGTCAAGACCTCATCCAACCATGTCGTGGTATAGACACTTCGTTTGACCACCTTGTGGTCGTAGTCACTTCGTTCATCCACCTCACGGTTGAGACTTCGTCTAACCACCCCATGGTTATAGATGTTTTTCACACGTGCAAGGCTTCGACCCACTACTGATTTCATCGACGCCAAGTCCGAAGGGTGGGGGATGGGCCACATGTGCTAGGATTCATCTCGAAGGATGCGGCATGGAGTGCGTGCACACAAGTCTTCGCTGTCAACTTCGAGACTTTATCCGACCACCTTGTGGTTGTAGATGATTCGTCTGACCGCCTCGCGGTTTGAAAGGTGGGGGATGGGTCACACGCGCAAGGCTTCACCTCACTGTCAACTACATCGATGGAGCACACGCGTAGGTCTTCGGCCCATGTGGGATAGAACACATGCATTAGGGCTTAGTCCCGCCATTGACTTCGTCCACTTTCGTCTGACTACCTCATGGTCGTGGACGCATTGTCCGACTGCCTCGTGGTCATAACTTTGTCCGATGCCTCGCGGTCGTGGCTTTATCTGACTATCTTACGGTCCAGACTTTGTTCGACTGCATCGTGGTCGAGACTTCTTCCGATCATCTCGTGGTCGTACACACTTCGTCCAGCCGCCTTGTAGTCGGGACTTCATCTGACCACCTCATGGTCGTAGATGCTTCGTCCGTTCGCCTCATGGTCGGGACTGTCCGACCACCTCATGGTCGACACCTCGTTCAGCCACCTCATGATCGCACGAATTTTGTCCGACCAACTCGTGGTCGAGACTCGCCACCCTCGTAGGCATCGCCTCAAAGAGATGCCCCCCACAACTATGCCTCAAAAAATCGGCCTCGATGGACCACCCTTGGCTGCATCATAGGACTTCGCCACCCTCCTCGTAAGCATCGCCTCGGAGGGGCGGCCTCACCGATAGCTCTACCTCAAAAGCACAACCTCAAGGGGGCGTCTTCGGATGCGTCACGGGACTTCGCAATCATCATAGGCATCGTCTCGGAAGACTGACCCGACCTACGATTCTGCCCCTCTTGTGTCACCCATGCTGGGAATACGACCCCGGCAGCACAGTCGTAGCCTCGGTGTCATACTTCCTCGCACGCACCTATGCGGTACCCAAGACTGGGGCACGTGAAAGAACCCTATGCCGAGATATTTACAACATCCACACCCTTGGGGGCTGGAGGTACCAATTGGATCAGCTCGCCCATCGGAACCTTCGTGCTTGTTGGCGGGGAATGGGATAGTTGGTTACGCCAATTCTCCCATCGGGACCTTCACGCTTGTTGTCGAGAAAGTACTGTTGTAGGGGTGACCCAACCCTCTGTGACTGGGCCTTGCAACTAGCTTTTGTAGGGCCAATAATATAGAGGAATGTACCAATGTACCCTCAGCTTTTATAATTATCAAAGGGGTAGGATGAGAATTTTTCATCCTACCCCATTCATGTATATAAACCCCCAAGAGGGGTATGAGAAGGTGGATCTATTCATTTTACATAAGAGATCTCTCTCATGTCTTTAGCTAGTCCCCTCACATGTTGTTTGGTCATTAGCCACAACACACATCAAGAAGCTAAAATGTTTCAAACAGCATTTGGCTTTTTAAGACAAAAGCTTTTTGGAACGGGCCCAAGGATAGTTAAAGGTAGTGCTCATTTGGGTTTAAAAGCCTTATCTTATGACTTATTTTACACTATACTTGCTAACAATGCACTGTAGCTGCTAGTAGCTTTTTCAGTGTAATTAAATTTAAAAAAATTATGGTTGCGTTTGGTTAGACTTATGGCTTATGCTAAAGTAATAAACTTTCAAATGGTGCGCTTTTTTAAGGCAGTGTCAATATGAAGATTATAGTTAAAAAGTATACGAAGATTAGTTGTACCAGTCAAAATCGCATTCGACTATTTTTCTCTGTATACTGCCTATCTTGAATAGACAGAATTCAAAAATTTAAACTATAAGTCGTAAGCCATAGTCCAAAAAAAACTCCATCCATATATATCATCATGGACAATGAAAAGGAATAAAGGTAAAAAAAAACCCAAACAAAGTTATGCCATCAGAAAAAGACGAAAGTAAGAAGCTAAAAGTCAGAAATCAGAAACAGAAACTTTAATGATCAGGCCCAAAAGATAGGCTCCGTTTTTTAACCTTATAATTTATAGGTTATAACTTCTCTTATATAAATAAATAAAATTGTTTTTATTACTATTTTAAAATATTTTATTAGTATAAATTGTAAGCTTTAGCTAAAAAGAATAACAGGATAGCTTGATGAATGTTTCTTTACCATCCTCAAGACAGCTAAAAGCATCGAGGACCAGCAGAGGAAGCAACCATCTCATCACATCGAACAAATGAGAACCACTGCCAGCCTTTCCTGCAATGCAATAGATTTATCACGTCCAACAACCACACCCGACTATCATCATCATTCCCAAACTTTTGTACTACCGTTTCTCCAAACCCTAGAAGAGGGCAAGAACGACAATTGGCTAAAGCGATCAGTGTCTTTCCAAGCTGACCTCCTGCCAGTAGTACTCCCACAAGATAACAAGACAATAGGGTACGGCTTCTGTTGTGAGAAAAGGACTACTCATTAGGGTAATATTGGGTCCGGGGCACAAGAAGAGAGAGAGAGAGAATAACTTGGAGAGAAGTGAAGTCTTAAAAAAAAAGGAGAGAGAGAAGAGACCCATCACACATCATGGCAGAAAAAAGGCAGACGGCAAAGGACGTGTTATTTTGGATTTATGTTTTTTTAATAAATAACTTTTAAAAAGTTGTTTTTAACATAAGATATATAAATTAATTATATTAGATATTATTTCGACTTCAATTATATCAGCTAAAATTACATACGAATATCTCTCACCATACTCACTCACAGACAACCAGAATTCAAAATTTTAGGCCCTGTTTGGAATGCGGGAATTTTTCCCGATTCCTGCGGGAATTGAACTGTTTCCTGCAAAATTCCTGCAAAATTCCTGTGAAATTCCTCTGTTCCAAACAGGCCCTTAACCCAAAACACAGTTAAAAAACCCACCCAAATTCATAGCTAACCCGTCTCTCTAGTCTATCCCCCTCCAACCTCTCTCACATCCACTCCATAAAGAGTAACAAGCATTTTATGACGAGGTGGGTAAGGCTTCAACCTTGGTGCATCTGCAAAGCTAGAAATGACTCGAGATTTAATAGGAAGGATAGAAGCATTAACAGCATAATCTGTGAGATTTAATAGAAAGGATAGAAGCATTAGCAGCATAGGTCTTGATCAACCCGGCTTCGGCTTCTGGCTTCTAGCTTATTTTTACTATTCATAAGATTCGTCTTTTTCTGAACTTTTGGCTTTTTATTGAGCTTTTTTACCGGTTCTTTTTTCCCGTATTTGTTTGTATTATACGTAATGGGCTAATATATTTTTTAAATTTTTAAATTTTTTTAAATTTAATTATGCTAAATAAGCCTCTGTCAGCTACAGTGCTTTTTTCAGCCAGCTACAATGTTTTCAACCATAAGCCATGAGCTTTTCAGCCGAACCGATCACCACCATAATCTGTGATGCAAAAGCTTCTCATTGCTCCATCACTCGTTTCAATAATATGGATAGCAATTACGATATTAAAAATCAATGCAATCAGATCTCCACATCTGTGAATCGTTTTATTCAGAATTTCAATTACAATAGCAATCCTGCAGACTCCTTTTACACTGATGCCTTTGGCATTGGTATCAATGCTTCTCGGTGGTGAGCAGTGCTTGGGTCGAGGGCTCTCTGCTAGGGCTTGGTGGCTGCAGGACTTGGTGGTGTCGCGGCAGGCTCCCGAGCGGTGGCTCGTTGGCGGCCCAGCGGTGCGTGTGGGGGCGTGGGGGCGGTGGTGATGCTCGCGTGGAGCTGTGTCGAGGAGGTGCGGCGGTGCTCTGCGGCTCGGCCTAATGGAAGGCGGCGGCGGTCGTGTCTCGTCAGCGTCGAGAGTGCCGGCCAGCGGCGTGCGTCTCCGGCGTGCTGGCGCCCGGATCTGGTTGAGATCGGGTCCGGCGGCGTTGCTGAGGCTCGGCACGTAGAGGGTTTGGCTGGAGGTTGATCTCTGCGGCTGGCGTCAGTGGAGGAGGAAGGCGAGAGGGAGTTGGCGGCGGAAGAAGTCCGCGGCGGCCTGCAGCGCCGAGGGGGCGGTGGCCGGTGTAGGCTCGGCAGCGCCCGAAGCCGCCGAGGGGGCGGAGGCCGGTGTCGGCTCGGCAGCACCCGAAGTCGCCGAGCGGCGGCAAGAACCAGTGGGAGCGAAGGGAAGAAGGCGTTGGAGCGGGTGGGCGGGCACGCGGAGCAAGCTGGCGAGCAAGCAGGCGGAGCGGGTGGGCGCGCTGAAGCGCGCCGTTCGGCGGGTGGAGGAGGCCGACCAGCGCCGGTGGCGGCGGCCGGGGTGCGGCAGGTGGTGCGGCTGCTGGGTTTGTCCTGGGAGTCTTGGCGCGGCTTTGCTCGAGCGGGAAGGCTTGGCGCGGCGATGGGCGACTTAGTGCGCCGACGGCCGTTGGTTTGGAAGCGGTTCGTCACGGAGTTCAAGGGTGGCTATGCCATGACCTTGAAGCTTGCAGGACCCTGGTGTGCTGGTGGCGGTCTATTCTGTGTGGGGGTAATGCGAGGGTTGCTGTGGATGTGCGGGCGAAAGCCTTGCCGGAGTTCTTTCCGGTCTCGACAACTATGACGCCTTCGGGCGCCATTTTCCTTCCTGGAGGGTTGTCATGGCACTCCATAGCCCTCATGTGTTCTGTTCTCCAGGTGAAAGCTGTGTCTCGGTGAGGCGGGCGGCGTCGGCGACCCTCGTCGCCTTCTTGAAGACGTTGTCTCGGAGGTTCATCTTCACGCAAAGTAGACCGAAGGTGTGATGGCTCAGTTGGATGAGGATAGGGGCTTGGTTGAAAACAAGGACGGAGAAGAAGTTCTGAAACTTAGTCTTTCTAGCTTTTTCATAGTCCTTAAGGTCTCTTTCTTGTTGTTTAGTACTCGTCAGTGTTGACGCTTTGAGCCTAAGAGCTCGTGTAACTTTTGGCTGTATATATCCCAAGTGGATATAGAGGCCGGATTTTATATCCGTTATCTAAAAAAAAGGAGAATCACATTACAATTGCAGGTTACAAGTCCAAGGGCAGGGATTACAATCTTCTTCATCACTGGAGGCCGAAGCTCAAGCTCTCCTACAGGCAGTTCAAATAGCTAACTTTCTGAATTTGACCACAAGCACCTTTTTCCTTGATTGTCAGGTTCTTGCTCGGGCCATCTCTGAAGGAGACATGCTCAACAAACCAGGGCACTGGAAGATCAGGCCGATCTTGCTGCAAATCAGAGAACTGTGTCAATCCATGCAGGTGCAGTTCGTTTACATCAGCAGGCGAAATAATCAGGAGGCAGCAACTAGCAAAAGAAGTTATTACAAAATATTCCATCAATGCTTATCATAACTGCTCCACTGTATTTCATGCCATTACCTGCCCATTCTTGTTCTAACCGTCACTTTGTAATGAACTTATGTACTATATCCTGTTTGCGATGGATTCAGCCCCCATAGGGCCTTTTACCCTTCAAAAAAAAGGCTTCAAACTTGAAGGCGATGTTTTGCTACAAGATTTGGCAGATAACCCACTTAGGAAATGTGACTAGGAAGCAAGCCAGTTACCACTTTGTAATAGTAACAATGAGATGGCAATAATTGGAAATGTGGGTGACCTGTGGAAAAAACTGATGCTCATTGCAAAAGTTAAGAACAATATCTTGCCATTAGTACTTGGCAGATGTTATGATACTTCTTTTTTTCTGAACCCAATGGAAAAGTTTAATTTGTTAAAGATATAGTAATAGTACAATACAAAAAATAATAGTATTATAGAGATGGCTTTGAAGATAAAGAGCAGAAATTATGGCTTTTGAGAAAGACAATATTCTGACAACATGCTTTAGGAATTCTGATCCTTGTCTTGTGTCCGGTAGTAACCATCCAACCTGCTCCTTTTCCTCTTAACTACAGTGAAGTATGAAAAAAAAACACATGCACACACACAGGTAGTTCGCATAAATTGGCTAAGCATAAGCATCAAAGGGTAAACGAGCCAATGGTTAATTTAAAAAAAACAAATCTATTTTTTACTAATATTACATAAATATATCATCGCTTATAAAAATATGGAAATAATCCTCTGCAGTCAAATCAAATGGTGACAAAGGCCTATTGCCATTTGAATTGGCGACTGTTATATGTGGAGTCATGTGTGGCAGCATGTAGGGCTGTATTGCCAATTCGACTGGCGGTAGAGACTGTGTCCAATTCAACTAGAGACAGAGCCCATGTCGCCAATTCGAATGGCGATAGAGTTCTGTGGTAGTGTTGTCACTTCAGCTTGAAAAAACAGGCGGCATGGTACTGTCTTTTCTAACTGAAAAGGCTACAGACTCACTTGTCGCAATGCATGTTGTTACCATTACCCCTTCATTACGCTGCTGAGAAGGGGGCTATTTCGTGCTCATAACAAAAACATGTAGTACGACAACTTTATAAAGAAACCAGAACAAAGAGTAAATAGTGTATCACTGTGAATATCATAGCACATGGCTAACGCATAGCAGCATATTACAAAGACCAACTAACTCAAACAAACCTACATAGGGTTCCTCCTAGGCGCTACCCCACAAGTGGCCCCGTCTTTGCACCGGCACTATCGTGAGCTGACGGGTAGGTCCATTGGTCAAGTGCGTGTCATGACCAGGCTGGGCGAGCCTTGGGTGTAGGAATCGCAATGTCCTGCCGAGTCTGCTGACTCAATCTTGGTGTGTCAGAGAGCTGCAAACCGCCAAGGACTTCCTCCGCCTCATCCTTCAGGGGTTGAGCTAACCAGTCGTCCATTGGGTGATCATCGTTGTCCCTGCAAGGAAGATATGATACAATTGAAATATCTTTCCAAAGTCGAGTGAACGCGACGAGAAGTGAGTGGTATACCTGGGTACATCGTTGTTGTAGGGGCAGTACCCTGCCAAGAAGAGCCCCTACCACGTTCGGTGGAGGCGCGCTGGGTGCGTGCCACGTGCGCGGTGTGCTGTGGCTAAACCCTCAGCATGTATCACTTAAGCACATGGCGCCACGTCGATCCTCCTCGTCCTGCACGACATCAGCGAGACGATGCGCTTAGCCTTGTCTCTGATCCAGCCAAGCGTGGCTTTGAGCCTGTCGTATCCGGTCCTCGACATCAGAGATGTCAAATTATCGAGAACCTCCCTCATGAGATCACTCTGTGCGGAAAGGAAAATATGTTAGAACTAATGTGGCCATAAGTATTATAATATAATTAATTGTGTGTTGCTAATAGAGTGATGAAATGCGGAGTCTGGCTGTTGGGGTAGGTGTTTGCCGTGCCAGCAAAGTGTCTCGGTGGATATGTGGATGGGCCCAGGTCGATATGTGGACGTCCGATCTAGAAGCACTTGAACGACCACAGCTGTAGTAGGAGCGAGCATCCGAAAAGTGTGGAGTTCTCCATCGTCCCCCGACACCCGTCACAAAGTCCATAGTACATGGCAACCAGTACCGCCAGTCCCCACGCACGTTGTGAGACGTCCTCCCAACTCTGCGTCCGTTGTCCCCATGGATCATGTGCTTGTCCATGCGGTCTCTACGAATCTGTGGGTAACACCGTTGTCCCCATGGATCATGTGCTTGTCCATGCTATCTCCATGGACCTATGGGTAACTTACCGAGGGCAACAGAGAGCTCTTGGGTGCCTATTGCGAGCTTCTTCGCTACCTCGTGTGCTTCATCATCAGATCAACCAGTACCTTCCACAATGCATCAAACTTTCTATGCTAGTTCAAATCACAAAACCTCTTGAAAAGGTTCATCAGGTCCTTCCTAAATTGATTGCAGAAATTAGCACTCATGTGCTTCTTGCACTATCTACTCAGCAAACCAGGCCATAGGTATGGCTAGTCTACACCTTGCTGCTACAACATAATTGCCTTCACTAAACCAGCATGTCGATTATGTATGATGCAGACCCGTAGGCGGTTGCCCACAACACCAGCTTTTACGTTCCTAGGATAGTACACGCAACTGTTGATGTTATCACTCTTGACAAATGCAAATGCCACAGAAAGAACCTAGTTTGTGCCATCCATTACGATTGCAGTCAGTATCTGGCCCTTGTATTTCCCAATCAAGAAGATACCATCCACGCAGACCAACGAACAACAGTGTTTGAATGCATTGATGCACGCACCCAAAGCAAAGAATGTTCGCTTAAGTATCATCTTTCTGAGAATCACTTCGAGGACAGTTCTAGAATATCAACATAGGTCACAGGGTTCTTTTTATTGTATGACTTGGAGCAGACCAGGTAGGTTGTGGTATGAGTCTTCAAACATACCGAACCTTGATTCAAATATCTCCTGTCTCGCCCAACAAGCCTTAGCATAGCTTATTATGTATTGGAACATTTGCTCCACCACAAGAATATTGGAATATGGCTCAAAATCCAAGTTATCGACAATCTCTCTGTACATGACATTTGCAACAAACCCTAAAGACATGTTTCTGTGGGATTACATGGACTTTGTCGCCACACAAGTGTGCAAAACTATGAAGCACTTCCAATGGGTGTCCTACACAGGCTGGTACGCATGGACTCGCCAAGGGTATCCTCTATCTCACACTTCATGTCATACACGAGCGGACTGGACTTCACCACCTTAAAATATCCTCCTCAATGACATTGCCCACAACTTGGCTATTTCGTGCACCCCCCCCCCCCTTTACTTTTGGTGAATATTCCTTGGCTGACCTCATTCTGCGAGTACTCCCAAGCCACCCGCTCACCTGCACTCGTTACTAGCATGTCGAATTTGTATGCCTTCCACTTTGATGGGACGGTCCGATCACCTCCGCCCTGCTCATCAACAGAAGTTTCGTCACCTAACAGTGCCTTGTAGTCACGGTCTTCGAGCTCCATTTGTACCACCTAGGCTTCAATCAGCTCATCTTCATCTGCAATCCCCATGGGTTCCTACGCCTCAACCAAACGAGTCTTCAGCCTTGGCTTTGACCAAGTCGGTACCACCTACCCCTTCTTGGTTCAATGAATACGGCGCACTTTGGCTAGCCTACCCAACTTTTTCGGCATCACCACCAATGGCATCTTCTTACGTCACATGAGCCGGGTGGACTTTCTCATAGGCTTATGCTAGCAAAACTAGCGGCCATCCATGCTCTATCACCAATCTCATGTAGGAGCTCCACGAATTTCGCCCCTTAAGTTCCACTAACTCCTAGTACGTGCTTTGCCATGCCCGGGTAGCAATGCCATGCAACTTCAAGTCGTGTAACGTATAATCCAGCGAGAATAACTACTACAACTATCTCACAACAGTGCCCCATAGACGTTGCTCTACATTTGACAGACCAGCCATCACTGACGAAAAATTGTCCAATTCGACTCCTTCACCCAGTCGTGGAATCCATTCTCCATAGTGTATTTTAAAAACTACTCATTCAAACATACCTTTCAATCATTCAACAAATATCTCATATTAACAACAGCTACTCGTTTGTTGAAATAAGTGCGTAAGTAGACTAAATAATAAACTTGTTGGTCAAAAATAAACTTGCAATAGAGGGGATTTGTCCAACGTGTGACACCCTAGACGAAGACAACTATTCGTACTTGTCCTATAAAAATCTAAATTACTATGTATGCTTCACCTCCACAACCAACAGAGCTAATGATGGATCCTACACATTGTATCCTCTATTTTTCGAATAAATCTATGTACCAAAGCTAAGAATGAAAAACTAATCGATGCACTACGACTAAAAGTTCTGTAAGTCTACACAAACTACTCTAGAGGACTACATATGTACAACTACACTATTTATAACTACCCAATATAACTACATATTTCTATTTACATATCTGAAGACTATCCAATACAACTACATATCTAATTATTCTATTTGCTAGCTTACCATGGTTTCAAAATAAAATCTACAAAGAAACAAAGAACTCACATTTGCAGAGATCAACTCCTCCTGCTCCCTTCTCTCTCCTCTCCTCTCTTTTCTTTTCTTCTCCTCCGGTCTTCTCCCACCTTTCTTTTTTTTTTATTGAACTACAATGAATTTCGAATGTTTTTTTGTTGCCTTTTTATAGGTTGGCTTTTGCCACCATTTCAAATGGCGACAGAGTGTGCGGGAGCCTCTACCGCTATTTGAAATAGCGATTAAAGCTACAGAACTTCTGTAGTCATTTCAATTGACGATTGGTCTCTTTGTCGCCATTTCCCATAGCTCCGACGTGGCACTCTAGAGTCCATTGGTTCGACGACATAGCTTTTGTCGCAATTTGCTGCCCCAGATTGAAATGACGATAGGACCTCTGTAATTTTTTAAGCGATAATATATTTATGTAATATTACTAAAAATGTATTATTTAAAAAAAATCAGCCAATGGTAGTGTTCAAATAACAAAGTTAACGCCCAAGAACTCGTCAGGAATGTTACCAAGAGAACACAAAGACCAAATGAAAATATTCAAAGTACTATAACGGAAAAGATCTGACAGTGATGTCCAAGTAAACAATGCCCAACATACCTGTTTGGGGGTGAGGTTATCCAAGAAGCAAAAAACAAATTGCAAAACTAATGGAGTGGGATTGGTTGATGGGGATGGTGAACTAACAAAATGCCCAAATTCTCACTCATGGAATGTGACCTAGCGGGGAAAAAACATGGATCCAAGACGATCATGCGAAGTCCTATTGGCCAATGTGACCAGAAAGCAAGATTTAACAAGCCAATGACCTCATGGAGGGAAAAGTGAAAAGGATGCTAAGGTAAACCATGTATATCCAAAAGAGACATGAATGGGTGAGCTCCAATAAAGATATAACTATGACTCATGCAAGAACGTAAGAACAATAATACTAAGATATGAGTGATGAAAAAGGCAAAGTGAAGTCAAATAAACAAGAAGAATCAGCAAGAACTATCAAACATGAACTAAACCACTGGTACTAATTAAGCATGACTTTAGGACGCCACTGATCCAACCACTTACTTAAGGTACAGAAATCCTATGCTATCCATCGTACTAATGGTTTGGCAGTGGTATTCATGAGAGAATAGGGGCACATGTAACTTCTCATAGCTAAGGTGAACACGGATGCACCCAAGGTTATCAGAATCTCGATTCTGTCATACGATCCTAAGATTTTATGATTCAAGATTGACTAGACCGATTTGATTCTATAGAATCTTAATATGATAGAATTTTAATGTTCTTACGATTCTACCCAAATTTCTGTAGGATCATGATCAAAATTTTCATACGGTCCTACTCGATTCTATTGTTTTATTATAAATAATTACTTGTATACTTCTTTTAATTGAAAATTTTAACTTTTATCTTTTTATGTTCACTATAATTACCATAAAATAACACATGATCTTATCTTTACTCTATAATTTATAAAGAAAAATTCAAAAAATATAATTTTAAAAATGCAGTAGTGTTATAATACACTTTAGATTTTTTTAAAGTGTTTCTTTGATAGAATCAGGTAAGATATTAGATTCTACATCGATCCTACGATTTACGATCCTACCAAAAAACCTCCGATCCAATTCAGGATCATGATTCTGACAACCTTAGGATGCACCAACAGAGCACCAAATTTTTTACCATGTGAGTATGTGATCAGGGACGAGATTATCAGGAGACTAGCATCTGTGAACTTAATAAGTACTAAGAAACAGTTGAGAATGAACTGAACAGAAGCTACCATGACATTTAAGCTAAACATTAGTAAGTATCACTGTGGAGAGAGCTATCAATTAGTGATCATAATGTTTTCCTTTTCTTATCACAGAACTGACGAAATTGAGCAGCTAAAGAGGCAAAAGAACTAGGCAATGCCATCTCAGTAAGATCTAGTAATACTTTCCCTCTATAAATTTGCTCTCAATTTTGACGGCCTGAAGTCAATTTTAACGGCCTGAAGTCTGAATTGGGCGCCAAGCAGATGCAGTGAGTAGGCACAGATCCTTCCATCCGAGCTTCAGAGCACCATTCTCCTCGACGAACGTGTACCCGTCGGAGGGGAACATGCCAAGAAGCAGGGCGGCTTGCGCGGCGGCGCTGCCCGCCAGTGACGCCATGCAGAACCCTGACTGCGCGAGCTTCTCGCGCCAGCTCCCAAACTTGACGTCCCCCGTGCGCGCCGGCCCGCCGACGGCCAGCACGTTGCGGATCTCCCGCGAGAGCAGCTGCTGCTCCACGACATGCCGCTCCTGGTTGTCCTCGCGGTAGCTCGCATCCAGCGAGTCAAACAGCGCCGAGTAGTAGTGGATGGCCTCCACGAAACGCGCCAGGAAGGGGCCTGAGTGGCTCAGGTCCTGCTCCACCATTGTTACCACCTTCGGCGCCAACCTGATCCAGTGGTCCGCAGACTCAAGATCAGTACAGCAATTTATGGTGATTCTATTCGACTAGGACAGACTCAACCGGCAACATTTAGCATTCCAGTCCACTACAGAAAAGCCAACACCTCAGATGAGCTTTCTAGCTTCGCTTTTGTGATCCGAACTAAGAACTGATTAGTAGTACCAGATGACAGTCACGTCATTTTAATAATCAGCATCTGTGGCACTTAGAACAAGAAAGTTGAAAAGTATCGGCATGAAAAGTTGGTCATGATATAAGAACTTTTAGCTCGCTCTTAGTGATCCACAAACCAAATGGAAGCGAAATCTTTTCAACTTCTCGGGTCACCAAAGACCATGGAAGAGCTTACTATGGCGAAAGCAGTAGAAAGTTGCAACCTTTTTAGCCCCAAAACGCAATTTTTTACTACCCTTAAATCAATGGTGTACTTGTACCAGTACTACCATTGATGGGTTGATGTGTAAGTCACATTGACACATTGGTGAAGAGAAGTGAAGGCTGAAAAGTATGCAAGATTTGACAGTGGAAGCAGCATTGGTACCTCTGGATGAGCCAGAGCGTGTTGGAGTCTGAGCCGGTGACATCGTAGAACGAGTGGTGCAGCCAGTGGACGGCGACGGCCTCGCGCCGCGTGACGCCCAGCTTCTCCGGGTCAAGATTCCCGGCCTTGTCCGCCACCGGGCAGAACTCGAACGGCAGCCCTAGCGTGTCCGCGAAGTCCGACAGCCGCTTCCCCGTCGCCTCCAGCGCCTCGATGGACGCGCCCAGCCCCGTCAGCCTCACCCTCGGCGGCCCGCCGGGGCGCGACGCCAGGATGTGGAAGAGCCCCGGCCACTGGAGCCCCTGCATGATGTCGAGGTCGATGATGTGCACGCGCTCCTCCCGCTCGAACGCTTCTTGGATGGCCTGGTTCGCCGTGAAGTGGGAGAACTTGACGAACGGGCTGATGCCGTTGAACACCTGGAACGCCGCAGCGACGCGGCGGTGGAGGCGCGCGGCGGCGGGGGACGCGTGCGGCAGCGGCGCGTATAGCCCCAGGCAGGAGCTGACGAGGCGCGCGGACATGGCCTCCGCGAAGTAGGCGGCGACGCGCTGCGTGGAGGTGCCGAACGGCGTTGCGAGCTCGGCGATCTCCAGCAGCGCCCGGTGCGCCTCGTCGAGGTTGTCCGCGTTCACCGACTCCGCGCACTGCAGCAGCAGCGTCAGCAGGTGCAGCCCGTCCTCGTCGCGCTGCTTCCTCCGCTGCTCCTCTTTCCGCTCCTTGGCAGCCGCCGCTGCGGCGGCCGCGGCCGCAGCTGCCGTTTCCTCCGCGGAGGGGGCCTTAGGGGACTGCGGTGGGTTCTGCTCCTCCTCGCGGCGCCGCTTGTCGGGGGGTGGGGGAGGAGGGAGAACCGCGACCGGTGGGGCGGCGGCCGTGGTGTCGGGGAGGAGGACAGGCGGAGGGGCGGGGTCGGATGTGAGGGAGCGGAGGCGGAGCTCGAGGAGGGAGGCGAGGCCGGGGTTGCAGGGGTGGATGATCTCGCGGACTTTGTGGATGAGCTGCGTGATGGAGACCGCGGCGCCGCTGCTCCCGATGATGTCCCGGATGATGCCGTCCACCCAGGCCGTGGTGGACTCGGGCGCCGGCGCCGGCGCGGCGACGTCCATCTCCGCCTGCTGGAAGGCCGGGAGCTGAGTGGGCAGCGCGGGCAGCTGCGCGCTGGCGGACGACGGCGGCGCGCCCGCCGCCGCCGCGGTGACGTCGGAGAGGTCTCCCGTGACATGACGCCGTGGCGGAGGCAGGTCCATGTCGAGCGCAGGGCGCTTGCGGACCATGGCGGCTTGTTGATGATCAAGGTGCTGGAGGTAGAGGAGGAGATCGTCGGAGGAGGAGGGGAGGGGCGGCAATAAGGAGTGGGAAGAGGTGGTGGTGGTGGCATAAGAAGAAAAGGAGGGGGGCAGTGGGAGGCGGCGGAAGCGGAGGAGGACGAGGGGAAGAGGAGGAGGGAGGAGGAGCCCATCTACAAACGCCAAGGAGAAGCAGCCGCGCGCATGGCGATCCAGCGAGGAGCGCGGGAGCGGTTGGGATTCGGGGCAAGTGGCACTGCAATTTTTATGAGTTTTGGCGCCGCGCTGCCTGCTGCTGCTGAGCTGAGACTCTCTGCTAGTGGGCGGCGGCCAAGGAAGACAGGCACCGTACCCTATTTTTTTTTTCTTTTTACGAATCTCGGCCGTTCCATTCGAGATGAATGAACTAGATCGAACGCTACAGCGCTATGGCTACTACACGCAATTTCCACTGCAGCGCAATTGCTACTAATAAAGGTGAGAGTCGGCCGGACTTATCCGTGCCAGTCCGAGGCCTGGCTAGCTTAGCAAAGGCACGCCATGTGGCGGGCCATATTGGCACGGCACGAACCGCAGGTCGTGCTAGGCTTGGTAATTTGGTCCATTGGGTGGCACGGCACGACGTAGTGTGTCGTGTTTGGGTCGGCTCGGCATGGCGGGCACGGCTGGCACGGCGGCGTCTGCCTCGCCTCCCGCATGGTGCGTCGCCTCGGTGCCTTAGAATCCCGTACGGCGTGCCGCCTCGGTGCCTCGCCTCCCATGTTGCGTTAAGGGGGAGGAGGAAGGAGTTGGGGCAGCAGCGGCTGGGGATGACCGGTTAGGGTGGGAATGAATTAGTTTTTGGAGGTGTCATGTATGTATGTGTGTGTGTATATATACACACACACTAGTTAGAGACCCGTGCATTGCAACAGAGTCATAAAAATAATGAGACGGAACTTACTGCCTAACCAACTTCACACATCAAATATTAGAGAGCAAGCGACAGAGAGAGAAGGGTGGCTAGAATGCGCGAGGTGATGGGGAAAGTGGAGGGGGTGGGCGGTTGTATCCTGAGAGAGAGGAGGAGGAGAGAGACGAATGGTCTAGATCAAATCGGATGGCTGAGAAGAGAGGAGAGAGAATGGATCAACCACCAACTCACACTTTTATAATAGTAATGTGTGTGTGTATGCTATGATTTTGGCAGAGTTCATTTTTGCACTTGTGATATGAGGTGCCTTTTGTAATTTTGACAACATAGCTCACCCCACTGTGATTTTATTTTATGTAAGCAAATTAGTACTACATACGCTTTTAATTCTAACATAGCTCCCTTCACCGACTGCTTTTTTAATTCTAGCATTTGATGAGATAATCACCCATGTATATTGCAATTAACTATTATGTAAATAGAGACAGACCGTTATTAGTGCGTCTATTCTAAGTAGTTACTGAACTTTTGAGAAACTATGTAAAATTGATTTCTTAACTATAGTAAATTGCACTCATGAGTTTGCTTGACCTTTTCTATTTGACCAGCTGGGTAGACCTATGCGTGCCGATGGACTAGATGGCCACGTACGCTACAGTTCAATTTGCACCCAAATATGTATGGCGCTGGATTACATGTCCAAATTCGAAGGTGGAATGGCATGTCACAATGGTTTGTAATTTTAACTAGGTTTTTAACGAGACGGGCAAGAGAGGAATGAAGATGACGACCGCCGCCACCATCGTCGCTAGCGCCTCCACCGTCTATAGTTTCTTAGAGCTGGGCTTAGGCTGGCATAGCACTGCAGGCACGGTGGGCTTTGGGCCGTGCCTGGGCCTGGCTGGAGGCTAGGCGGACCGGCATGGTACAACACGGCGAGGTGATTGGGCCAAGCCGGCATGACACAACACAGCCCGAAGCACGATGGATCCAGGCGGTGCTGGCACATCATGGCCTAATGCTCAGCTTTAGCTACTATGGCTGAGTTCTTTTCAACTTTCAATCGGCTTATACTTATACTGTTTACATTAACTAGCTTTTAAACTATGCGTTTTTTCAAAACGGGGTCAATAGGAAGATTGTAGTAAAAAGTGTATTGAGTTCAGCTATATCGGTCAAAATTACATACGATTATTTTTCTTTATATACTACCTTTTACGAATAGCTAGAATTATAATATTTAAACTATAAATCATAAGTCATTGGGCTCAGCTGTATCTCATCTGTGCTCTTCGCCAAAAAGTACTACGATTATCCGCATTTTGCTCTCGCTGCTCACCACCGTTGGCTTGGCTCCGGTCCGGGGACGGGGACCCGGGTCCAACCGTAGGGTTTGCCTTTGGGCTCTGTGCCTTCTTTTCTTCTTTGTCTTCTCACTTCTCATTATGATGATGTACTCGTTCTAGTAATGTTCACCTTTACCCTGTAATAATAATGATACACTGTCTCCAGAACATGTAGCTCTGCTTTTCTCACAGTGTATCCGAATAATGGCATCCCAAAAAATGCGATGGTAGTCGAGTCATGGAGGAGTGAGTGCCATAGCAGATCACTACAGTGTCCAAATATTCCTGTGCCGATTTGCTACAGTGTCTCATTAATCTCGGACACTAACATGGCACTGTGCCACGTAATGCAAGGGTAAATGATAGAGATGACAGAGGGAAGATGAAATGTGCGATCTAAATGCTATGTCTCTTAACTAAATTCACATTAATTCAAAATGTATGAGTAGTTCAGAAGAGAGGTGCAGATGCTACAGAGGAAAACTCAAAGATGCTTATACTGAAGTGTTTCAGGGGAGAGGGAACAAGGGCACACGACAGGTTAATTGCCCTGAACAACTTTGGAATTTTAGCACAAGGTTAGATATAGCCATGTTCAACTCGGCTTCGGCTTCTGGCTTCTGGCTTATTTTTCACTATTCATAAGTTTCGTCTTTTTCTGAACTTTTGGCTTTTTGTTGAGCTTTTTTGCCGGTTCTTTTTTTTCCCGTATTTGTTTGTATTATACGTAATGGGCTAACATATTTTTTTATTTTTAAATTTTTTAAAATTTAATTATGCTAAATAAGCCTCTGTCAGCTACAGTGCTTTTTTCAGCCAGCTATAGTGTTTTCAGCCATAAACCATAAGGCTTTCAGCCGAACCAATCACCACCATAATGTTTTAACAAGCGTTTCGAAGTTGACCTCAACTTCGAGTTTGAGGGGGGCAGAATCTATGCAATGATGTCAGAATAAGAGCATGTGTTGCGTTTTTACCGGACAGAACCACATTGATAATACTGTCAATTATCAACTACACATAATGTGTTATTAGTAAATCGATTTATGCAATAGTTACTACGTGACATCATCTAGCTACTTGATTGGATTTTGTTGACTTGACCAGCACTGGTTGCAGCAACTTTTCTCATCTATCTCGGAAGGAATCCTGCTATATATCGCACGCAGCGACACTCGTTTACCCAGATGCATCTCCTTGATTCTTACTGAAATCTGATCGCCTTTGTCGATAGAAAATCCATACGGTAAAAGAAGTAATATGGTTTTTTATGATCATCCAGTACCCGTGGTATCTAACTTTATCGCAACAAAATCACGCGTCCGCTTTTATCCAGCAATTTTGGTTGCCTTCAGCTCTGTTTAGAACACATGAACGATGCGAGATCGGATTATGGGGTGTTTGATTTGATGTCTAACTTTGCAAGGTTACCTTTGTGCTACTCATCTTTTATCACATGAATCAAATATTTGCTAGAATGAATGAAACTCATCTCCAATGTCCTTCACTTCCTTCTTTCTCTTTTTCTTTCTTTTTCTTTTCTTCCACCCGATCCCCCTTCTCCTGATTTCGGCCGACGCCTCCTCATTTCTTTCCCCTCACCACCGCCGACGCCTACTTCATCTCCTCCCCTTCCTCATTTCACTCGGCCCTCTCTCTCTTTCCTCCGGTCCCCCCCCCCCCCCCACACCGACGCCGCGCCGCCGCTCCTCCGCCCCAGAGTCTCGGCGCCCCCTCGAGCGTCTCCTTCACCCTCTCACGCTGCCCCTCCGACGCCTCCTCCCCATGCGCCGCCGACCCCAGCGACACCGCGCCATGCTGGCCTGCCGCCCCCGCCTGGCCGCTCGGCACCGCTTTTGGACGTTTTTAACACTGTTGCTATCTGAAAATACCAAAAATAGCGCTGAGGAGAACAAAATTCCAATTCTAGCACCCTGTTGACCGCACCACTTAACGGGAGTGTGACACGTGTCAATGGTGCGGTCGGGGACCGCACCACACCGGAGTGGTGCGCTCCCCGACCGCACCACATGGTCACATCAGAGTGAGTGGTGCGGTCGGGGACCGCACCACTCAGGTGTGGTGCGCTCCCCGGCTGCACCATTGGACACGTGTCGCAACGCGGTTAAATGGTGCGGTCAGGTGGGGGCTAGAGTTGGAATTTCGTTTTCGAAGAGGCTATTTTCGGAATTTCGGGTAGCAACAGTGCCAAAAGCGTCCAAAATTCCTCTCCGATCCCCTCGTGCCTCCGCCGCTGGACCTCCGCCGCGAGGGGGTGACCGCACGGGGATTTTTCCCCACGCGTGAGGCACATGAGGCGTCGGGGGATGAGGGACGGCCCCCGTCCCACCGATTCCTGGGGCTGGTGCGGTCCCCCCGATTCTACTGTTTTGGAACCATCCCATCCCATTTCATCCCAGTGACTCAGATCCAAACACTATATTTTTGGGGATGGATCTGTCCTGTCCCCTATGATCCCAGGAACCAAACACACGCTTAAATTTTAGTCCATCTACGAAAACGAAGGCGGCGGCAGCTGACTCAACTTTTTACACCTTCAGTGGCAAGTCAAACTTCGCCTAACCTTGAAATTTCCTAACGAAATCCTCCTTCGTAACGGCTCATTTGGAAGGTAGAAACTTTATATGAGTTTTGTACAAAAGGAGATATCCACTCTCACTGGACGTTAGATTTGGTACGAAATTGCTACGATAATCTCGAGTTCCAAACAGGGCTAGCTAACTAGCTCATGCAATGCTTTAGTATGGAGCTGCTTGCTGCAGCAGGACAAGCCACTTATCCAGTGTTGAAATTTAACTAGCCTGGCATGGCATGGGAGGTGGGGACTCGAGCATGCCTGCTTATGCTTGCAGTTTGTTGCACATCTAAAAGATCCCTAACATAACATTTGAGTTTGTTGGACCAGGCATGCATGCATTGCTGTTGCTCGATCATCCATCACCACATGCCAACCATCTCGATCTCTTGGGTCCACTCAGCCTATGTAGTCAGTATGTTGATCTATGTGATCGAAGATCAGCATGGTTGAACCAAGATGGTCGGATCTGATGTGGTCGAGATCTATGTGATCGAAACCAGCGTGATCGAACCAACATGATTGACATTCATGTGATCGAGGACCAGCGTGATCGAACCAAGACTGTCAGAACCGACGTGGTCGAGATCTGGTGATCGAAGACCAACGTGGTCGAAGATCGGTATGGTCAAAACCATTGTGGTCGAAACCAATGTGGTCAGAGACCAGCGTGATCAGAGACCTTTGTGGTTGAACCGGACAACGTGGTCTGAGATCAGCGTGGTCGAAGACCTGTGTGGTCTATCCGGACAGCGTGGTCAGAGACCTATATGGTCGAACCAAACAATGTGATCGGAGACCTGAGTGTTCGAATCATCCGACGTGGTCGAGGACCAGGGCAGTCAATGATCGGAAGTTTCGGCTCTATGTGAGCTTTCGACCAGCGAGCGGTACTACCGGCTCTGTGTGAGCGGTACTTCCGATTTGTGAAACAACTGGTTTGTGTAGCGGTACATTTTTTCCCAGAGAGACATCTTCTTGGAGTCTTCTCGCCCCTAAGAAAATCGGTAGTTCCGCTTGAGTGGCGCGGTACTTCCGATGATCGGTAGTACTGCCCTTTAGTCGTCAGAACTACCAAATTCGCTGATAATGGCTAGTTTTCTGACCGTTACGAAGGGGAGCGAAAGTACTGGACCTTTGCCTGCGGTACTTTTAGAAATCCTGTTTTCTCAGGGGTTTTGCTTGCAATGGCTAGTTTTTTGGTGTGAGTATGTATACCCCCTTGCGGCCGGTTGGGGTATGACCTTTGGCACTACATTTCACTTTCTTGAGCTAGTATGAAGTACTCCTTTGAATTATATATGTGTTGCACCCTGTGAGCATGGATAAAGGCTTTAGATTGCATGTGTTGCATCTAGAGGTGGATTGCGTATCCACTCGAGCTTGTGCATTCGTTGCACGTGGTAAGAGTCAACTGAAGGGTTTGACTTATTACTCTTGGAATTTGACTTATTACTCTTGGAATTTGTCGACTCCTAGACGGCGTTGCAGGCGTCGTGCGTTGTGATCTTCTCAAGAAGCTTGTGAGAAGGCCCGACGAATTATGAGTGGTGTGGTGCTCGCTATCTCCGGTGTGGAGGAAGAGCATCCTTAGTGGATTGAGGTGTTTCGGTTTAATTCGTGAAGCCGGTCCAATTCGTTTAGGCTAACTTCAATGTGGACTAGGAGAGACCGATAAGTCTCCGAACACCACACTAAAAAGTAACCATGTCAATTGTGGTTTATTTTCTTATACTCAATTTACATTCAAACAATTTATATTCGTAGAATTAAATTGATTGGTTGTTATTCTAGAATTGCAAACCTTGACATATGTGAACTTAATTGATTTAGGCTTTATTTGTGTTAAACCAATTTGAGCTAAGCTTTCGTATTATATACTTAGTTTAGACAAATAGAACTTGATATTAATTGCAAGGGGGAAATTTTTAGACCGCCTATTCACTCCCCTTTAGTCGACCTCCTCAATCTTACAAGCGATAACCCTAATGCTCGCCCTATCACATGCAAATGGGTGTACAAAATTAAGACCCAGTTTGATGGTACTATCGAGCGCTACAAGGCTCATCTTGTGGCTCGTAGTTTCCAGTAGGAGTACAGCCATGATTACAATGAAACTTTTCCCCTATTGCCCATATGACTGCTATTCATACTCTTCCTGTTGTTTCTTCTATTCATCGATGGTCTATCAGCTCGATGTTAAGAATGCATTTCTTAATGGTGTTATACATGAGGAAGTTTACATGCAACCACCACTTGGGTATTCTGTTCCATATGAGCATGTCTGTTGTCTTCATCGTGCTCTTTATGGCCTCAAATAGACTCTTCGTGCCTAGTTTGCGCATTTTATCGTAGTGATTACCATTGTTGGTTTCACTATTAGTTCTCATGATCCTACTCTTTTTGTCCATATTTCACCTCGGGGCAGGATATTGCTTCTTCTGTATGTGGATGATATGCTCATTACTTGCGATGATTCCTCGTTCATCACGTATGTGAAGAAGCATCTCAGTGAGTAGTTTCTGATGACTGATCTTGGTACTCTTTCATACTTTCGTGGGATTGAGGTCACTTCCATGTCTGAGGGCTACTACCTCTCTCAACAAAAGTATGTCCAGGATCTTCTTGATCGCTCTGATCTGACTGACACTCACACTGCTGAAGCTCCCATAGAGCTATCCCTTCAGCTTCGTGCCACTGATAATGATCTTCGCGAGGATCATACTCGTTATCACCATCTTGTTGGGAGTCTGGTGTATCTTGTGAATACTCATCCTGATATTGCTTATACTATTCATATCTTGAGTCAATTCATAGATTGTCCTACCCACCTTCACTACAGTCACATTTTTCATGTTCTTTGCTAAGAGCATGGTCGTTTATTTTTTGTTAGCTCCAACTCTCTATAGCTTCAGGCATACTCTGATACGACCTGAGCTAATGATCCTTCTAGTCATCGTTCTCTTTCTGCTTACTGTATTTTTCTTGACTCCTCCCTGATTACCTGGAAGACAAAGGAGCAGAATGCAATTTCTCGTTCGAGTGCTGAACCTGAGTTGAGAGCTATGGCCACAGTGACAAAAGAGGTTATTTGGTTGAGGTAGCTACTTGCAGATCTTGACGTGCCTGTGATGGGACCTACGACTTTTTTTTTGTCTAATAGTACATGTGTTATCAGTATTGTCTGTAACTCAACGAAGCATTAACTCACTAAGCACATGGTGTGGATGCTTGATACACTCGCTCACAGGTGCAAGAGAGAGTGCTTGCTCTACAATTTGTAGCCTCATATTTACATATTGCTAACTTCTTCGCGAAGCCACGTACTAGGGTGCAACATTTGTATTTTCTCTCTAAACTCAGTGTGTGTAATTTATCATGTGTTTAAAGGGGTGTAAGAGTAGACATATTTCTTTTAGGGAAATTTTACCATCCTTGAGGGGGAAGAGGTACCAAATTTGAGCCGTTGATCACACTGATTGAACGGCTGAGATTTGGCAGTACCTAGTGGTACCGGACGCGAGGTACCAAGAGGTACAAGGTACCAAGAGGTACCAAATTTTGAGCCGTTGATCACACTGATTGAACGGCTGGATCTAATTTGGTACCTCTTGGTACCTTGTACCTCTTGGTACCTCCTCAAGGATAGGAAAACTGCTCTTTCTTTTATGTTTACGTGTAAGTGTAGGATTGTCTTTGCATATGGTCACTTGTACTCTTTATATATAATGTCTATTAAATCTCATAAATATATACATAATATTCGTAACATTAAGGAGGGTAAAAACTCTCTTCTTTCCAACATCTCTTGGTGTCGACCAGGGAAGTGCTTGGTTGGCAGGAATTGCACAGGATTGACGTTGCAATCCTACCGAAATGCAAAGGAGATGAATCATTTTTGAAAAGGTGTTTGGATGCCTCATAGGAATTTTACATAAATTCGAAGGGAGAATATGTTTATACAAGATGCAGAGGATATTTTCCTTGAGATCTAACCTCATGTCACAGTTTCTCCAAAATTTCTACAGATCAAATCATTCCTGAGGCTCATTCCTTTGTTTCAAATTCCTCAAAAAGTCTAGGTTCAAAATTGGGCCTTACGTGAAGCTACCGTCGTCTGCATCCTGAATTGTCACTCGGCCTTTGTTGCCCCGAGTCCAACTAATTTCTAATTGTGATACTTTCACGGCATCACTTATCCTTATCAAAATGCCCTGTATCTCCCTGAACCCCAGTCGACCCGCAGATTAGGCGATAGCCAAGAGGAACTACGACACACATTCTAATGCAGATCTACGACTGACCTACCTGAAGGTGCCAGCCTAATTTGAGGGGACATGATGTACAAAACTGAGAGAAAAAAATCTTGTAATGCAAGCTACGATTTCGATCTCAGTCCTCTATCTTCCGTTAGGATCGCTGCGATGCAAGAACGCCGAGCTATCCCAGACGAGTGCACCAAAACTGCAGCGTGTAAGGTGCCACCAGCGCTCCTTGACACTGTAAAAAAATACAGTAGGGTAGCTAGCTGCTGCTGCTGCTTCCCAGTGGCACTGGCGCCAACATACAGTAGGCTAGCTAGCTAGCTGCGTTTTCCCTGCATTTCTTTGCTTTGCTGTGTCTGTGTCTGCATTGTCTTCTCCACCGGCATTCATATGCTCAATAGTGTCCCGCCTTGGCCGCTTCCCTTCCCTTCCCTTCCCTGGCACTTGTGCTCAGTTCCTTTGTAATCTTGTCCACAATTTTCTTTTACAACCTATCAATGTAATCCAATCCAATAGTATTAGTAGCAGGGCTAGCTAGTCCGTGCAAGTGCAACCACCCCGTGATGTATGGCATGGATATATATTATTCCTTAGGATACGAGTAGACTACATTAGCTCAGATTAAAATTTTCTACCGCGTAGAATAGAAAGTCATGCAAGTAAAAGATCATAGATAGTTACCACTAAATGCGCAGTGCAGTGGAAGTAAAATTGAAGCAATCGATTTAATAAAGAGCGCGTCGGTGTAGTGGTAGTACTCGATCGTCCTCCGGCTAATCGTCACCTCCTCGCAATCGTCCTGATCAGCGCCACAGTCGCAGTAGCGCCTCTACCGAGATCCATATGTCCAAGGATGGAACACCATGTGTCGGCATGCTAGCACCAGCATGCACGGTAGAGGTTATAAGAGGTGGCGGCTAGGTTTTCGATGGGGTATGTTTCGGAATACCTCCCTCAGCCCCCACACCTCTCCTTATATAGCCTCCACCTCCAATCGGATCTTTATTCGATACGAGTAGAGATCGTATCCCACTCGGAGACTAACATCCAAATCTTTATCGTTCCAGCCCATTAAGTGTGTGACCCTGTATGTTCATGTATATTTAGCTATGGGCCAAAAAACTCTTTTCCGGTTCATAAGTCAGTAGCGGTCCGTAGCAGGACATAACGACTCCCAAACATGCATAAAGATCATATCGGACGAACTTATATAGTGCTTATGTACTGATCCCTTTACCTCATGGTATCAGATCGAACTCAAGGTGAGAAACGTGCCATCCTATGATAGCTCGATCCTTCAGTCGAACCTGTAGTGGATTACTTAGTTGTAATTTACTCCTCAACCACATTCGACGTGGCCATATACTTCCTTAATCCAACCACATCTAGGAGCCCGAAGATATCTCTCATGTTATATAGAAGGGACAAATTCCATTTTGATCGCTCATATTCCTCCGTATGTTTCATAGTAAACCCGAAAGCTATCTTTATGACATACCAGTCATAGAGTAGTATTTGGTAACATCTAAGTAAATTATTACACATGTAGAAAATAATGACGATCCCAGGTCTAAGAATCCTACATACACTGTGTATGAGATTAACTATGACACTTAAGAATATAACAATTCCCACAGTGTCTCATGGTGGGTCAATCCAACGTCATGCTCTATAACACATGTCCACATTATTGATTTGATATCCTATATCCGTGAAATATGATCATCAATCAATACATATGCTGATCTATAAATCATAATTGTCCCACATAATGATATAAGATCAGAGATAATTTAGAATAACACCAAAACATGAATAAAGAGTATATCACTAACAACTACTAGCTCAATGAACATCTCTTCTGTTGATTGAGCGAACTTCGTATGTAGTAACAAGCACACACATAATCCGTACACAGTATATGTTTGAACAAGATTGTGAGTGTCAACTCATGGTGTACGATTGTATTCCGGAGCACTGCTGATAGGTGGAACAGCTTTACTCCAGCTACACTACTGCGTTCTGGGTTTTATCTGTCTGCATCCTCTTGACTGCGGACTGCTGAATGCTTGTTGATGGCTGTGGAACCAGCTACAGGCATGGAACAGCATTAAAAACTCTACAGCCTGCGATCTACAAATGCCCTGAAAACATTTCACCAAACGCAAGTAATGCACAGTACTATGCTTCAGGCTTTAATATACTCCTCCATAGTACTCCAGCCTTTTTTTAAGGGAGCTTCAGGCTTTAACAGTCAGTCATGTATACCCAGGTCAGGTGGTCAGGTATCACCACTTCAATCCTGCATCTGTACCACCACCAACTGCATGCGTCCAGTGAATTTCTATGCGAAGCTGGAAACCCCTCCGAAACTGCTTTTACCTAGCGGCAGCAATTTACTCCTCCTAGTAGCTAAAATTTCTGACAAATTAAAAATTGTTACAACAATGTCTACTCTACTTCATCTACGTGTGCATGTTATCAATCTATCAGATGGATTATGTAACAACCCAAATTTGGCTTAAAATAAAACTTGCATAATTTTCATAGGTTTCAAAATATTTTGTGGCATTTTCAAAATTTTCCCAAAGCCTTGCTTGAGTTTAAGCCTCTTAAAATAATTTCCTTGGACTAAAAATCAAGTCCGAAAATTTTAAAAGGTTATTTGTGTGCTAATCAAATTTCCAAAATTTTTGTGTGCAAAAGCCCTTCTAAATATTCAAATTTCAAATTCAAAACCAAAATTAAATCTCAAATAAAAAATTAAACCTTTTTCTTTTCCCTTTCTTCCCTTTGAGCCGAAACCCAGCCACCGGCCCAACCCTTTTCTTCTTCCTCTTCCCCGCCACGACCCAATCTAGCCGACGCGCCCGTTCGCTCACTCACGCGCCGCATCCCAACTCTCCCTGCTCTCTATCGGAGATGCCGCCATGTGGACCTTGGCCCCACATGTCAACATGAAGAGAAGCATTGTGTTTCTTCTCCACACTCTTCTCTCTCTTGCTCGCTTGTGTTGCTGTACGTGCGCACTAGAGCCATGCTAACCCTGCTATCTCGAGCCTTGCGCCGCCATGAACTCGCCATGAACACAACAGGATGACATGGTCGCATGGACCTTCATCTTCTGTTCCTGTGCAGATGCCATCCATCTGCCGTTCTCCCTCACCATATTTTCCACATGTACGTGTGAAAAAAAATGTCTCAAGATTGATGCAAATTTTCAAAATTTAAACCACCATCCCATTTTCTAATCATTGCCGTACATTTTACAGGAGCACTTTGCAGGGCTAAGATGGTATACACACCCACACATACGTATTGCATATGGTTTTGTATTTTTATTCGGTTCTTCTTTTTTACGCTCCTTTTTGTGCCGTGCCGTCATGGAGTTTTTTGCTATTATAGTACCCTCTAAGTTAGGCTTCGACAAAACGGTATCTACGTCGTGGGCTTCTCTAAAATAGTACTCTTGTATCTAAGACTTCTCTCAAATAGTATTCTTAGGGATTTGAACTAATTTTCATTTAATTTTTGAATTTTAACTCCTTCATATGACTAAACTGCCACTGCTCATTTTGTTTCTTCCAGTTCCAGTGTCAAGCACGGCATCTCCGACTTCTGCAAGACCATCCGCGTCTTCATGGTGCTCATGGTCTCCGCCAACGGCGCCGCCGAGACGCTGACGCTGGCGCCCGACTTCATCAAGGGCGGAACAAAATGAACAGGGGCGCTGGTTCCAGTGTCAAGCAGGAACTGAAAGAAGAAATTCAGAGCCCTGCGTTACAAAATGCTAAGGAAAGAAGCTAGAGGAATGAACTCCCTAGAATTATAATTTCCAAGAGTGAACTTAAAGCTGGGAAACTGCAGAAGGTCGTAAACAAAATTGACACGAAAAATTCCAAGAGCTGAACAAAAGCACACAGACTAAGCAAAGGGAAGCGAAAAAGAACTCTTACGAAAAGATTAGTAGTTCTGCCGATTTTTTTTTCGGTTCTTGGGTTTTAGCTGCATTGATTATTCCTGGGCTAATTGATCGATTCTAGCACACGACTCATCTAGATGAGCTGCCGGAAATCTGTCCCTAAGCGGTGGTGGATCAAGAAGTCGTCGCCGCCCACGATTGGCGACGCCGACGGCCCGTCGAACAGCAGGGAGCACTGCATGTGCATTAGGCTGCCGACGCCGCCTGCGCCGCCGGCGGCAACGTGCGGCCCGTGCTGCGGGGGTTGCTGCTGCATCTCCTTCTGGCGGCGCAGCTCCAGCACCTTGCGGTGGGAGTTGGAGTGCTTCGACACCATGAAGGTGGGGCTCGCCGCTGGCCGGTACTCCGGCACCAGCCGCCCCGACTTGTACCGCACCCCGCATGCGTTGCACAGCGTCTTGGGCCCCGTCCTCCACTGCGGCGTCTTGTCCGTCTCGCAGTGCAGGCACCGCCTCCCTTCCCCGGCCGCCGCCGAGCCGCCCGAGGGCGTGGACGCGCTCGAGGGATGCGCCTGCGAAGGCGCGTCCTTCTTCTTTGCCGGCTTAGACGACTTCTTGACAGGGAACGCCTGTGCCGAGACGCCAGACTCCGCCGGCGAGATGGCCATTGACGCCGGGGATGGCGGCGAGGCCGGAGGCTGCGGGAGAATGAGCAGGCGGGACGACCAGTTGCCCGGCGCAGCGCAGGAGCGCTTGCTACGGGCCTTGGCGGGGACGGGGGCCTCCGGGAGGAAGATGCCGGGCTGCGCAGCGGAGGCGGCCGTAGCCGTGGGAGCCGGCGGTAAGCTCGCCGAGGAGATGCCGTGCTTGACACTGGAACTGGAAGAAACAAAATGAGCAGGGGCAGTTTAGTCATATGAAAGAGTTAAAATTCAAAAATTAAATAAAAATTAGTTCAAATCCCTGAGAATACTATTTGAGAGAAGTCTTAAGTACAAGAGTACTATTTTAGAGAAGCCCACGACGTAGATACCGTTTCGTCGAAGCCCAACTTAGAGGGTACCATAATAGCAAAAAACTCGCCGTCATGTAGTATTGGTGTAGGCATGCCGCCGCACGAGCTACGGAGCTAGATTAGAATGCTAGTAGATGGATAGAATGGCAGCGACGACTGGAAGAGGAGGAGCGGGATGGAGAAGTCTGTCGCCGGTCCAGATGCCTCCCAGGTTTTGATTACCGTTTTTAGGGCCTGTTTGGAACAGAGGAATTTCACAGGAATTTTGCAGAAAACAGTTCAATTCCCGCAGGAATCGGGAAAAATTCCCGCATTCCAAACAAGGCCTTAATTTCTTTTTTTTTTTACCGGAGATCATCGATAGAACGGGTTATAGCGGTTTCATAGAAATTTCGGTAGTTTTTGGCCGAAAATTTCAAATATAAAAAATCAGTGGTTGAAAATACTGGAGGGATTTCAGACGATATTCTCAGACACATACGCGTACATTCATAAAACACATCCATGTAAAATCAGAAACAAGATCGGTTGTAAATATTTTCCTTGACAACAACAAACAAGTTATGAGCTATTGCGTGAATTATTCGACAATCTAGTAATTGGAATTCGCAGGGCGGTGTTTGAGTTTACCTGATATGCCATTGCCGAAGCCGCACCATGATTATGCTTTGGGCACACCATCATGCACGTCGATTCGCTGCTCGTAGTTACTCCGCGCCTCACCATCAGCATGACCGTGGCCACCTCTACCTTCTAAACCTTCTCTTGCCCTCCCTAGGCAGCCTCATCGCTATAGCTCCCATCCTACATCTCTTTGGTGCGTCGTGGGGAAGGAGAGAGGGTGACCGTACTACTACGGTCTGTTCTTTTTAGCTAAAGCTTAGGACTTTTGGTTATGACTTGTGGTTTTTAGGCTGTTCGTGTGAGAGATTATAAAGTAATAGACACTCACGTGCGGCTTTTGTCGATATAAATGGAGTCGGTATAGTATGTACTATAATTAACTATTAGACCCTATCTTGAAAATACACTTTATTTATAAACTAGCTACTACAAAAAAATTAAAAGTATAAACCAAAAACTAAAAAAAAGAAAAGGCTACATGGCGAGGAGTGATGGATGATGCCTCGATGCTTCGTTTCGAATTGCATTTGTGTTGGTGGGCTTTGTTTATTTTGGATGGGCTCCAGAGTTGAGGCGGGCCCACATGGGAATCCTCCCAGTCCCTCCTCGGAGATTTCGGGCCGTTTGATTCATCTTGTGGCAGTGATCTGGAGCGTCCGTTGCAAGCGTCCCCCCATTTAGCTGGTGCGGTGTCCGTCTCCACCATCCGTCACCATCCATGGTTCCGCCCGCAGTCGGGCACACCGCACTTCTTCAGCCAGCGCCGCCGACCGGAATCGAACCGCTGCTTCCTTCCACCTCTGCGGCGAGCCGCTGGGCGCTCGCGGGCTGGAGAGTGCTGGTGCGGCCGCACGGCTCGGTGGCGCCAATGCGGTGCTAAGGTTGGCGTTTCTTCCCCATTAATTCTTGCGTATTAGTTTGGGAGATGCTTCTATCGTATGTATATTTAGTGGGCGCCGTTTCAGGTTTTCTCTTGCATCTTGCGGGAATCCGTCTATTCTGGAGCCTGTGAAGATTGGTAGCTTTCATTGTTCAGGTACGTGGGGAATTTTCTACAGTTACATGTATGTATTTGCAGTGCATATGTAGCTGTGCACGGTTATGGTTCTGACCAGATTTCCCCGCAGCATTGCTCTGTGCTTCTGTAGCCGTGTAGTGAAGGACTGATTAGGGAGGGAGAGGTTATTATGCAGTTAACGTGAAAAATGAGGATCTAATTCTAACGAGAGCTTGCAGTTAAAGATCAAAGAGAGAAAAAAAGGGGGGAATTAAAGGGTTTCTATTTGTAACCCTTTCTGCGAAAGTTGGACCATTAAGAGAGAGAACATGGAATAAGGATGCCAATTTATGTTGCTTTAAGAGAGCAAGGTGCACTTCATCCAATAGTAAAAAGCCAGCATAGATGATATGGCAGCTTGCAAGCTTTCATTATCACTCAAATAAAAACGGCAGCTCAACTACCTCTCCTACAAGGAAAAGAAGATGACTTATAATTTACCTTACTAGGTTGTCTCAAGTAACAAGCTTGAAGTGATATGGGGTAGGATTCAGAAGAGGTGCATTGTTGTCATGAGCTATGTACCTAGTGTCAACTAACCATATGAATGATGAGCGCAGCAAGATGCCAAAATATATAGGTTGCAGGGCCAACCTAATCCACATACCTGCGACAGATTTTTTTTATTCGGTGAAAGTGTTGTTTGCGTCATCAATAAAAATCTCACGCGGCCGGTAGAATTGTCACAGTGAAAGGAGCTTTTTTTAGGGGGTAAGGTAGTTCCAGAGTTCTCTACATTGACTTGTTCAGTAAAATTTTTATAGATAAAAGGTACACTCAGGGAATTCCAGGTTCTCTCGAGTCTTTGAGTCTTGACACACGCCTCGCTCCATCTCATGAGCTGTAGTTTTTAATGTAAGATACATGCTTTTTAAACGTGAACTGGCACGGTGGCGCCATAATATTTTGTATGAAAAATATGTTGATAATGGCAACGTTTTGTGCTTGTATCAACAGAACTTGATATTATCCTTAAAAACATACTTTAAAAAATGAATAACCTATTTATCAAAAAGTGGTCACAAGTAGGTAAACTGTCAGACATGGGGCAGTAGTGATCTCATTGAAATTGGCCTTCTCTCTCTTTTTCATGAGCAGACAAGTCCTCTCTCTTCCGTCACATGCTAATGGCTGTCCCTGCCTTTTTCTTCCTATTATTCCCAAGGAGTCTAACCACCTGTTCCCTCACTTCCCCTCTTGATCCACCTATTCCTTCATACACAGGCCATCATCAAGGCAGGGTGAGAATCAGTAAGAGGGTGTGACAAGAAGATGCTGAAGAAACTGCTATCAAAGCCTAAGAGCAAGAAGAAGAAGGAGGCTGCCTCTTCTGCCCTTCCCACTTTGGATCGGCTACACGAGGTCTTTCATCCTTTTCATGCCTTATTTTTTGTCTATCTTTCCTATTTGTGATCTGTACTTTCCGTGCTTGTATTTCCTCGGCAGTAATATATCAACCGTAGGAGTATTATATTATCTATTGTTGCCAAGATAGGGTTGGATTAGGGTCTGGGCAGTTGGAGAGATCTCTAATTAGTTTTCGTCGAGAAGAAAAGGGTTTAGAATTAGCAACGGGTCACTTGTAAAATATATAAAGAAAGAAAAATCATTGCTACTGTGTATCACCCAAGTAAATAGTAAAGCCAATTTCATGAAACAACCTCATCTTCTGTAACTCTGTTGAATGCTGTAATGTAAACGTGTGGATTTCTGTATTCAATGGATTTCCTGAACACAAGAGTAGAAGAAAACAATACAATTAAGTTCTTTTTTGGACATGACCAAACTGGCCAGTCACCTGTAGATTTTGACCATTAGTTGCCTTGTGTCTAGAAGAATATAGTTGGTTGAATTCAAGATATGGTCAACTTTATGTCCTAGTTAATTTTCGGATAGCACTTACCTGTTTGAACTTTTAAGGACATAATAAACTATAGTATTCGATGCTGAAACTGTTGTACTCTGTTTCTTGGTTTTTATCAAAGTGTTGTTCAGCCTGCCCATCGATCTACATAACCAATTCACAACAAATTAATAAATTAATTGTGGAGCACAATAATCATTGTCATCATAAGAATGACAAAGGCAAAATGTCATGACCCTTGCAGATTGTCACAGACTAACCTAATTGGGTTGGGCTGCAACATGGACTATGGCCCCATCGTGGCCCATGCAGGTCAGCTGGAGGGCGGCATAAAAGGAATACAAGCTCCCTGGGCAAGGGGGTGAACTGAATTGTATTGGTTTGTAGCACCCTCCTCTCTCGACTGTTCTCTCTGTTCCCAGTCTAGTTCTTACGCTCTTCCCCAAAATCCCCTCTGTTGTTCTTGCTGTCTACCCTAATTCCTTGTTAATCCCAGCCTAAACTCTATCCAATTCCTCTATTGTATCCAAATTACCCAAGTACTAGTCCTAAGTTGTATCAAGAGGTAAAGGACCATAACAATTGGTATTAGAGCCACCCATCTCCCTCTCCACTGGCATTCGGGAAGCCATGGGTGACAATCTCAAGCAACCAACTCCCATGGCGACTTTAGAAGAGAGGAAGGAGACTATCTTGGAGCTATTGGTGAAGTTAAATGATTCGTTGGGCTGTATGCTCAGGGTATCGCCGTCTGCTCCAACCTCTACCATGGCGACCCCATGTGTGCGACACCAATTCCCAGCCATGAAGGTGGCAACCGGAGCTCCACGACCGTGTCGCCGTCGAAAAGGCCACACCAACACTCGTTCGTGCCAACGGCAGCCACCACCATTGGCGCAGCAGTTGCCATCCAAGTCAATGCACGCCGGATGTTCAACAAAATGTTGGGTCACCAAGAGTCGAACACCGGACGTGTTCTTCGTGTCATGGTGAGCCGTGTGCTCTATCCAATGATCAAGGAGGCACCTCACCAAGTCTTTCATCCGTATGGCG
This sequence comes from Dendrocalamus latiflorus, assembly GCA_017311315.1. NCBI lineage: Eukaryota > Viridiplantae > Streptophyta > Magnoliopsida > Poales > Poaceae > Dendrocalamus > Dendrocalamus latiflorus. Next base: position 26,849,797 of record CM029645.1, read on the forward strand.
TGGTGGAGACCATTGAGGTATCCCAAGGAGAAACCGAAGTTGTGGCCTTCATCAAGTATTACTCACACTATGACGCTGCACAAGCTTTGGAGACATTGCAGGGCCGTCGTATCTATGACAGCTATTGTGAGATTGTCATCGAACATGTGCAAGCACCAGGTCTAGGAGCAAGAGATGCATACCAATCGTTTGACGAAATGAAGAGTCCGCGTGAGGCAATCGTGCTCCGTGTCATAGTTCACCACATGCTCTACACTGTGACCGAGGATGTGCTCCATCAGATATTTGATGCATATGGCGCTAGGCAGAAGATGCATGTGTTTGAGAGGTTAGATCGTGTAGAGGCCTTTATCCCATTTCAGTCACATCGTGAGGCAGCACGAGCTCTACAAGTCTTGAATGATCATCGCATCTATGATCATTGTTGTGAACTTGACATTGAGTTTGTACATCCTCACACCGGCCACGACACCGGCACGCGCGATACCTATGCCCACCCCAGCCTTGACCTCAGCTCCGTCCTTGACCATGTCTATGGTCGTAACATCCTATCCATGCACAAATGCTGCAGCTAGCTCGACTTGTGAGAAGGAGCACCGTGACTCCGACGAGCTTGTTGCTGCTGTTCTGTCCATGCCGAGCAAGGGCACGCGTCGGAGTGTCATCAAGTGGGTGCACGGGTGCGCATCACTCGTCGCCCGGTGCGCTGAGTCATGAGGAGAAAGCATGACAACTCTGCTTGTGAGGGCGAGGTCTCAGACATTAAGGAAGACAAGGTTGCAAATGCGGATGTCCTTCACATTGAGCTCAAGCATACTGTCAAGCTCGACAACAAGCAACCCGCCAAAGTTTTTGATGAAATGCCCCTCAAGGCTAAAGGGATGGAGGATAAGACTAACCAGTTTTCGTGGAGTGCGGAAGGAGATGACCAGTTGACACAACAATGGCAGACTCTGGTCCTTGGTTTTGACCAAGTGGTGTTCATAGAAATGTCGCCATATGGCAAGCCACAAGAGCAACTGTCACAAGAACAACTCAGGCGTGGCTCCAATCGGTTTTAGGGATCAACTCTTCGACTATTGTGGACGAGCTGTGCACAGCCCCTATGAGTGGGTGGTGCAAGCACAGACCACCATGGCTTGCACGACATGTGGCGTGCATGCTATGGCTACAGGCGGCAACGGGTGCACACTCAAGCTAGGTGGTGACCAAGACACTCGCTGCATCGACAACAACGGCTGGCTAATTCTAGATTGGAAAAACAATTATGCACGACAGGTGTTTCAGGAAACACCGCCATTGGGAAGAAGTGCTTTTAGTCCTTGGAAATATGGAATGGATTGGGCTTGCTCAGTGTTTGACAAATTGCAGCCATGGAGACGAGGAGGTTTCAGTCCTAGAAAGGAAGAGAAGCCGACCACTGAGAACCAATTACTACCTTGGCCTTTCCCTTTTTTAGCAATGGCGATACATGTCAGAGTAAGTTTAGTTGGTGCACTGTGTACCCGACCTTGGGATCCAGGCATTCAAAAGTTCAGGTTGGAGTTAGAATCAAAGGCATAATATTTGCATCCAACCTTGTCAGCTGATCCGAATAGGTGTTTGGCTCAATTGATCTTCAGACTATATCTGTACACCATCAAATTTCACAAGAACTCAAGCCTCGATGCACTGTCTAAGGTGACCCATGTCATACCAGAGAGTACAATGTCAGTCATATTGTGCTACCCATGGCTAAAGGAATTAAACTACTACTGGACAAGAGTTTCTGAATGCTTCATCTCTTCATTTCAGTTTTGTTATGGTCATGGAGTCAACCTGCTAAGTTTTACAATAGCGAGAAGACTACTATGCGGTATCAATTAGGCTTGGAATTATGGGAAGCAAAAGAATCTGGAACATCAAAATTGCAGAAAGTTCTCACATCCGGCACCAGTTGTTGCATTTGGTGTTTGTCTGATCAACCTTCACACCAAGCAGTGCTGTAAACAAGTGAGGGGTCAGTTTTTGGCTGCCATGCTGGTGATATCTATCTCTTGTGGATTTCAATTCAAGTATCATAATAGCTGTACAGATGACAGCAGCTTGGGGGCAAGCTGCTCTTCATGGGGGGAGAAATGTCATGGCCCTTGCAGATTGTCACAGACTAACCTAATCGGGCTAGACTGCAACATGGACTATGGCCCCATCGTGGTCCATGCAGGTCAGCAGGAGGGCGGCATAAAAGGAATACAAGCTCCCTGGGCAAGGGGGTGAACTGAATTGTATTGGTTTGTAGCACCCTCCTCTCTCGACTGTTCTCTCTGTTCCCAGTCTAGTTCTTGCGCTTTTCCCCAAAATCCCCTCTGTTGTTTTTGCTGTCTACCCTAATTCCTTGTTAATCCCAGCCTAAACTCTATCCAATTCCTCTATTGTATCCAAATTACCCAAGTACTAGTCCTGATTTGTATCAGGAGGTGAAGGACCGTAACACAAAGGAAAGGGAAACTTCAAATTAGGTTAATGTATTGTTCTATGCATTCCCAGCTGCAGCCTCAGTTTGGGTGATAGTAATCTATTCTGTCTTCACTCTGCTATTGTTGCATACAATGTCATAATGGTAACAACGCTCACAACAAATGTTGTATAATGGTGAAGATAGTTTTAATTTGTCTGAAAATTGTCAAGAGCCTCTTATATGTTGAGGAACTCATACTAGCAAGACGATGAGATAATTTTCAGTTGTTCGATTATGAATACAGTTGAAGATGTTAATTTGACTATCTTATTTTTACCATTCACAGTGGTTTATTTTTAATACTATTTGTATGTGTAGACTCTGGAAATGCTGGAGAAGAAAGAGCGTTTTCTTCAGAAAAAATCTTCCGCGGAAGTAGAAAAGGCTAAGGATTATACAAAAGGAAAGAACAAGAATGGTAAGCAAGTGCTTCTTTGAAGAAACTTTATTTGTTTGTCTATAAACTTCTGTTACAATCTTATAAGGATTTAGTTATGCATATATGCTAAGGTTGTTGAATTTGATTTGCTTGGTTATTCATTAACATTTTCAAGAGCTTTGCAACTGGAAGGCTTTTAAAGAATAATATTTGTTACTGCATTTTGTTTTGGTCAAAAACTGACCTTCATGTCCATGTCTTGCACAGAATCCATCAACCAATGTGTAAGACAAAGAAGGAAACACTAAAAGTTAGGGAGCTTGCATGTTGTCTAGACACCATTCCTAACTATTGGTTTTAATGCTGGGGAAAAACAATGTTTCTTAAGCTTGTGATGCTTTTGTAACTTACATGAGAAATAGCTTCTTGTTTGTTGCAGCTGCAATTCAGTGTTTAAAGAAAAAGAAGTTGTACGAAACACAAATTGAGCAGCTAGCAAATTTTCAATTGCGAGTTCATGATCAGGTGATGAAAGATATAGAAGTATTTTCGATCTTGAATCTTGATCACACATTTCTGAAATTCTAAAAGGTTGTCATAAATTGATAGGGAATTAGTTTTTTTGTAGATTATAATGCTTGAAAGTGCGAAGGCAACTACTGATACTGTTGATGCTTTGCGCTCTGGATCATCTGCTGTCAAAGCTATTCAACAATCACTGTAAGATTCCATTTGTCTTCTTCTTTCCATTGCAATGGCATATGAAGCTGCAAGATCTCAATGCCCCAAAGGACTCCATTCTGCCATTTCTGTTACTGTCATGAATGGGCATGGGCCTGTGGCCGGCCGGCACGCGCTAGGCAGCACCAACGTCCAGCATGCCACCGCCATATGCATCCAAGGATAACTAGTAGACGTGTAGGACATGGCATAGTAATGCATCTTGGATGCTTATCTTTAGATTAATTGCTTGCCTTAGATAAAAATTGCATTAGATAAGATATACATTAGTTAGGGATAAGATATGCAGATTGAGTTAGTTGGAGTCGGCTCTATATAAAGGAGTCAATTGTATGTATTTACCAAGCAATCAACAATGAAGAAGTATTTCCTAAGCCCTTAAGTCCAGCTTTGGTCTCTCCCCTAGGCTGGCTATTCTAGATCCGTTTCTTTCCAACTGGTGCCCTCCTACACCTAGTACCGTTCTACATCAAGTCATTGCCATCCGACCTCTCTCTTACGGTATTTATCCTCTATCATGAACTAGTTTCATGACAATTATAAAGTGAAAGTTAATCCTCAATTTAATATTTCTGTGCAAGCTAGCTCAGGTTTGTTTATTGTTTCCCCTTTTACATCTTGAGTTTGTGCACCTTCTGAGCTTAACTAGATCTCATGTATCGAAAGCTTTCATTTAGACTATATGGTTACAATATATGTAATGTGTACTCAGTGTTAAGAGTAGACAGTTCTTTTGTATTTGCTTATATGTGTAGGGTTGTCTTTGCATATAATTCATTGTAATATATATATTACCTATTAGGCCTCATGAATGTACACATAATATTCGTAACATAGTATCGAATATACGAACAACTGTCTGGCTGGCCTATATTCGATGTGTACTCAGAAAACGTTGGTGCTTTCTGGCCTTTCTTCTTTGACCACATCAACGTTTTCGGCTTTAACTACAGTTTCTCCCCAGGTGCCTATTTTCACTTCTGTTTTCGCACCAACTAGGGTTCAGTGCAACTATTGCAAAAACTTTGGGCACAACTACTAAAGTTGTGCGGTGTGAAAAAAGTGGAACAAGGCACATGGGGGTAGACGATCCAAGGAGGCAGGGAGGTCCTTCCTCTACAGGAGGACAGATCATCACATTAGGTTCTTAGCGAGGTGACTCTACTCAGCATTCTGCTAGGCTCTTTTTCAGCAGCTCTCTCACAACTCAGCAGATTCTGAAAGCCTAACTCAGATGTCCCCTTCAGATACCTCTTGGGTTCTAGACTTTGGTGCCTCTTTCCACATGATATCGGACTCCGTATCTCTCACTTAAATAGGACCTCGTATTTTTCCTATCTTTGTTCAAACAGCTGACGGTACTCCTTTATCTATTAGCAGTCAGGGCACTCTTTTGTCCACTGATTTTTTTTGTTTTAGCTGTTTCCTATGTTCCTTAGCTTACCATGCAACTCCTTTCGATGGGTCATCTCACTGATCTCGGCTATAGGGCTAGTTTTTACTCTCACTCTGTTTCATCCAAGATTGACAGACAGGGGCGGTACTTGGGACTGGCCGACGCCGTAGGAGTCATCAGGGCCTCTACAAACTTGACCGCCTCCACCTTTCATCCACTTCAGTTGCTTCTATCGCATCTACATCTACCTCCACCGCCACTGTTGCCACCACCTCTAGAGCTTTTGCATAGTGGTATCACCGTTTAGGTCACTTATGTAGGTCTCGCTTTCTTTATTAGTTCGTTAGAGTGTTCTTAGACGTGTTATTATTGACACGACCATGTTTTATTAGGGTTGTAAGTTGGGCAAGTAGCTACAACTTTCTTATCATTCTAGTGAGTCATTGTCTTTTTGTCCTGTTGATTTAGTTCATTCAGATATGTGGGGACCTGTGCCTATTATCTGTAAAGGCGGGCATAAGCTCTATGATTTTTATTGATGATTATTCCCGTTTCACATGGTTTTTCCCTATGTTTAATCGTCGTTAGTTTCTTGCGATCTATCATAACTTTGCAACGATGGTTTGTACTTAGTTTAAGTATTCTATTTGTACTTTTCATTGCGATTCTGCTGTGAATATTGTTCTAGTGTTTTTAAACAGTTTTGTTCTGAGTATGGCATTCTTTATCAGTCTTATTGTCCTGGTGCCCATGCTCAAAATGGAGTTGCTAGGCGCAAACAACGTCATCTAATTGAGACTTCACACACTTTTCTTCTTGCCTCTCATGTTCCACCACAGTTCTGGGCTAAGACTGTTTCTACGCTTGCATATCTTATCAATATGCAGCCTTTCACTTCTCTTAGGGTGTCAGTCCTATAGAGCATATCTACTCTCGAGCCCCCTAGTATAATCACCTTCGTGTTTTTGGCGGCACCTGTTTTGTCCCGCTGCAGCCTCGTGAGCACACCAAACTGTCAGCTCAGTCAGTTGAGTGTGTGTTTCTTGGTTATAATTCTAAGCATAAGAGTTATCGCTGCTATGATCCTTCTGCTCGACAGATCAGGATCTCACGAGATGTTGTCTTTGATGAATCTCAACCTTCTATCGAGATTCGACTCCTTGTCCTATTTCCACCATTGAGACAATCTCAGGGTTGTCTCTTTTTGACTCTTTACCCATTTCTCCATTATCACAGTCTTCTCCTGGTCTGTCTCTAGTAGTTCCTTCTATACCCCAGCCTCATGTGTTGCCTCCCGTAGACAACACCTGGGTAGTTGGTTTCAGATGGACACATCTGTCGTCTCCGTCGTGCTCTTTATGGTCTCAAACAGGCTCCTCGTGCCTGATTTGCGCGTTTTACCTCAGTGATTACCGTTGTCGGTTTCACTGTCAGTTCCCACGATCCTGTTCTTTTTGTCCATGTCGCACCATGGGGCAGGACATAGCTTATTCTGTATATGAATGATATGCTCATCACTAATAATGATTATTTATTCATCACGTATGTGAAGAAGTATCTCAGTGAGCAGTTTATGATGACTGATCTTGGTTCTCTTACGTACTTCCTTGGGATTGAGGTCACTTCCACACCTGAGGGCTACTACCTCTCTCAGCAGAAGTATGTCTTGGATCTTCTTGATCGTTCTGGTCTGACTGACACTCGCACTGCTGAGACTCCCATGGAGCTATCCCTGAGACTCCCATGGAGCTATCCCTTTAGCTTCAAGCCATTGATGGTGATCTTCCTGAGAATCTTACTCATTATCGTCATCTTGTTGGGAGTTTGGTGTATGTTGTGAGTACTCGTCCTGATATTGTCCATGCTGTTCATATCTTAAGTCATCTTCTTCATGTTCTTTGCTACTTGCGTGAAACAATTTCTCGTCGTTTGTTTTACCCTAGCTCCAACTCACTACTACTTTAGGCTTACTCCGATGCAACCTGGGCTAGTGATCCTTTTAATCGTCGTTCTCTTTCTTCTTACTGTGTTTACCTCCTCCCTGATTACCTGGAAAACAAAGAAGCAGACTGTAGTTTCTCATTTGAGTGCTGAGACTAGGTTGAAAGCTATCGTAGTAGTGACAGCGGAGATTACTTGATTGAGGTGGCTACTTGCAGATTTTGGTGTGCCTATGATAGGACCTACGACTCTTTTGGCTAACTGTACAGGTGCTATCAGAGTATTAGTATTGCTCGTGACCCAATGAAGCATGAGGTCACCAAAAACATTAGTGTGGATGCTTCATACACTCGCTCACAGGTGTAGGAAGGAGTGCTTGCTATACAGTTTGTGCTCTCAGACTTATAGATTGCTGACTTCACGAAGTCACAGATTACGATGTAACATTTGTATTTTTTTCTCTAAACTCAGTGTGTATGATCCACCATGAGTTTGGGAGAGGTATTATAGTAGATATATTTATTTTGTATTTACTTATATATGTAGGACTGTTTTTACATAATCTCTTGTACTTTCTATATATATTGCTCATTGGACCTCATGAATATACATGTAATATTCATAACACTCAGCAGCAATGGCCATTCAATTCATACATGAATGTGCTATGTTGCTTAGATGTAGGCATGCGGCCCATCAGTTGGAACTAAAATGCTAATAACGTGTCCATGAATGAACTGACCACTGTAATTCTTCTGCAGGAGTATTGATGACATCGAAAATGCAATTGAAGAGGCGAACGATCAAACAGAAAATATGAGACAGATACAGGAAGCACTGGCAATGCCAGTTGGTGCTTCTGCTGATTTTGACGAGGTGCTGGTTCTCTTCCCTTTGCACCAGTTAACAAATGTGCATACTCATACAATCAAAACTCAAAACAACATAGTGAAGGCAGTGTCATGTTGCTTAGACAATAACAAGACAGTCCACTACTCCAGCGCGCTCAATGTATAGTGAAAATTGCATAAGAAACAAGTCTAGTGCTTTTGCCTTAGCTTCAAAGATGTAAGCGTGCATGAAGTGAAATTGGAGTGGTGGGAGTTACTTTTATACAATTACACACGTTTTACAAGATGCATGATACAGTTTCATTTTCGAAGCAGGATGAGCTAGAGGCAGAGCTGGAAGATCTCGAGGAGGAAGAGCTCGGTGAAGAGTTGCCTGAACCACCGCAGATGCCATCACTGGTACCATCAGCATCTGCTACAACATCTTCTCAACCAGCCAATGATTTGGCTGAACTGACCAAACTTCAGGCAGAGATGGCACTTTAGGTCTAAACTGCAGTTTGGAGAGAATGCTGACATTGCAACCTCTGTATATCACTGACATCCTGGCGTGTATGTGTAACATGTTGTAAACTCAGGTAAGGTTGCTGTAGAAGATTCCTTCCTTTTACTAGTTTCTTGCATGCTGTTAGCCCTCTCTGCACTGTGTTTTGATCGTGTTGCCTGGCATACAACTGATTACAGCTTACCTGTTAGTAGCATGTTTCATCCCTCCCGAGCAAACAGCTACTAGTCCATAAATGAGTGAAAAAGAAACGCCATGAATGGGTGAAAAGAAACTGAGGTGAAGCAAGAACCATACACATTGCCCGTATCGGACGAATGAGGCTTCCCTGTCCCCCTCTTGGTGTTCCTCTCCATGTACCCTTAATTAAACGGCTAAGAAATGATCACGTGGCAAAAATAACAGCCTACATGATTTTTCTTCTTATTCTTGTGATCTTGTTTTGATATTTTATTTATATATTTTTAAATAGTAATTAATTATATTGAATATAATTAATTACTATTTTAAATTATATAAATAAAACTTATTAACATTAATAAAAAAATCAAAACAAGATCACAAGAGTGAGAAGAAAAATTATGTAAACTGTTATTTTTACCATGTGGCCGTTTGTCAGCCGTTTGATTGAGGAAACACGGAGGAAAACACACAGGGGGAACAGGGAAGCCTCATCCGTATCGGACGGCTTCCGAAATCATGTCTAGTCCCGGTGCACGAGGTAAGGTAGGTTCCAGTAGAAATGGCGTTATCCTCGTCTGAGGAGCGAGGATTGCACGAGAATGAAAATGAAATATTCCCAGTTTCATACGCGATAGGAAACAAGAACTTAGCCGTCGTTCCATTCCACTATCGGTTTTGCCGTTAATGCACTTGGACCAAGATGCAGCCGTCGACGAACTTTGATCGCCTTCAGAACCACATGTGTTGATATTTTCACTACTACGGACGGTGTTATTATAAACGATTCAAAACCATCATCACAGACAGTTTCTGAACTATCTATATTTATGTGTCAATGATAATACGTGATTATCACAGATAGCTTACAAACCGTCTGTAATAAGTTAAAGCACAGACAAATTTTTTTTAAAAAAAAACCGTCTCTACTATCGTATATATTACAAATGGTTGTTTGATAGCGGAATATCACAAACGGTTTTTGTTATTAATCATCTGTGATATCATACATATCATAGACGATTGTTTTTAAAAACCGTCTGTGATATCTATATATCACACACGGTTTAGTTTCCAAACCTCTGTAATAGCTATTCCAAAAGCTACGTTATTTTCTGTTTTTTTGTTAGCCTCAGAAAATACTAGTCACACCCTCTGAAAATAAGTAAAAAGATCATACATATATAGCACAGGACAATCATTACACAAATATCATAAATGAATTAAATAACGCAAGCAGATTACATATATAGCACATGATAATCGTTACACAGATCTCACACATGAATTAAACAACTGAATGAATTGTTTGATTAAGCACAATTGAGTGATTACAATGTATCCAATGTTATAACATCTAATCACCATTGCTGGGGTAAAACTCTCCAGTGTTGTTTATGACCTCTGTTATCAAGAATTGGGAGAGTTTTCCTCGAATTTCGATGAGTTTGCCAAGATCGATTGCACTTTCATCGAATTCCACACGCTGTTGCTAGGAGTAGTTAAATTCATTAGCGCATATATATATATATATATATATATATATATATATATAGGAAAATTACGTAATGCACCATGGTGCCTAGGCACCAACATCCGATACACGTGTATGATTGATAATTTTTTTGAGTTTGGGTATGAAAATGTTTTATACCCTTGATATATTTATGGTAAGTTAATTTTGAACTCAGTTCAAACTAGTTTGAACTACTTTTGAGCTCAATGCAACTACAGTGAGTATATACCATAAAATAGTTCAAACTAATTAAACTGAAATTGAATTTAAATTTTTTCGGAGTTTGATATCTCAAATATACTTTTTTATGGGTATATGAAGATACCCACATCAAACGTTGCGAATCTCGAAGCAAATCAACGGGTATTGATATTGGTGCCTAGGCACCATGGTGCATGAAACACTCGTATATATATATATATATATATATATATATATATATATATATATATATATATATATATATATATATATATATATATATATATATAAATAAATTGATAATCACAAAATAATTATTGGCAGGTTGGCAAACCTCTAGATCATTCGTCTTAGCATCCAACTACAAACCGTCTGTGATATCAAACTATCACAGACGATTTTTATTAATAAGCATCTGTGATTCACATACGGTTATTCATACAAACCGTCTATGATGTCCGCCACTATCACAGATAATTTGTTATACGAACCGTCTGTGATAACGCTTAAAAATGCGCACTCAACTCCCGTTTATTAATATTCCGATGCATGCGCCCCTTAAACTTCCACACGGTTCTGGTTTTATATGCAGCGCGGTATACAATTCCTTCTAAATTATCCTCTCCCTAGATCATCTTCACCAAATTTCTCAATAATGGTATCTAGTATTCTTTTGATTTCCTTCATCTCATCTATCCATCATGAATTGTTCGGCCGCAACCTTACATAAGCGGCCAAAAACTTACATCTGGAGCAGCTCCTCCACTCACGCGCTGCTCTCCTTCCTCAAGCCGCTTCCATCCGTCAGCTGGACCTCATCATTCACCATCGATGGAGGTGTCTCTTTGCCACTCAGGAAAGGGAAACCGCTCTCAGCCTCGTTCTTCTCTTCAATGTACGCAAAGCGAAAGAAACTCTTGCGACAGTGGAGAGACACATGGATAATTTTGTTGATCAAGCAAAAACGACCGATTCTGAGGAAGCTTATCATGGCTTTCTCTTTGAGATTATGGGCTATGCTAGTGATTTGCCAAGGCTAGAGGAGGAAGTGAATAGGGCAAGGACAATCTTCACGACATTCGAGAATTCAGTTGCTGATCCTCCAACTCCAAAAGTAGAAGAGGAAGCATATAAACCCAGAAGATTAAGATCTGAAAATATCTTTTTTGGGGCTTTTATAATAAATTTAACTTGAATTTATCTTTTGTAAAAGTGGATGGTCATACTTATCTGTTCTAGTTGATTCATAGCTCCTGTAGTTCATATGACAAAGGATAAATTAGTGACGGTCATGAATAAAAACCGTCTATGATTATAATCATAGACGGTTCTAACTAAAAATCGTCTGTGATGTCTGGCATTATCATAGACGGTTCGTATAAATAAATATCTGTGAATTATCACAGACGGTTATTAATACAAACCGTCTGTGATGTTTTGCATTATCACAGATGGTTTATACTAACAATTGTTTGTGATATTTTCACAGACGGTTATTAATACAAACCATTTGTGATGTTTTGCTTTATCACAGACGGTTCGTATAAATAATCATCTGTGAAAATATCCGTCTATGATAGTTGCATCATAGACGATTCTCTATGAACCGTGTGTGATGTAGCTGGTTCCCTTGTAAATTCTAATTGTCACCACCACTACGATTTGCATGGAAGCTGTTATTGATATTAGAAACAGCAAGATGGATTGCCATTGTTTGTCCAATATATTATATATGGCATTCTTCCATACGAGAACTTATACAAATGCAAAAAGGATTCCATGTGTAAAGGTGGTCGTCTAACTTCACAAACAAACGTATTCCCATTAAAAGTCACATGCAAAAGGTCAAATCGGCTTTCGGTAGTGTTCTCCAGCTTGTGCCATATGCTGATCTCTAAAGAATGCTACTCTTTGACGACCGTGTTAAAATATCGTACTTGTCCAAGAGAGAAGAACCTTGACCATTGTGTTGGATTCCATTCTCTCTTCTTTTTTAAAGGAAATACGGCCCCTAAGGGCCTAACCCTGTTTTATTATGAGGCAAAGACAAGTCCCAGACATTGCAAGAAAGAACAAACAGATAAGAAAATTACATTCGAGTGCTTCTACAATCTCACTAGTGACTTCACCAATGACCGCGAAAGTCGATGAAGACTTGCAGTATGCTTCGCCGGAGATGTGGAGGGTGGCCGGCAGCAACCTTGATGCACCGTCTTTGCCGGTGATGTCGAACATGGCCGGTAGACACCTCTGCTTGATGTAACTGGAGATGAGGGAGATGGCCGGAGCAACCCCAGTTAGAGAAGAGGGGCAAGAGGCATAGCTCGTATGGAGACCATTGTGCGTCATTTTTTTTTTCTTGAAATTTAGACCTTAAATATCTATTTTTACAAATCTAGTCCTCTACCGCAGATTTACCGCACGCACGACAGCAGACCTATTAAGCCACAGTAGCTCGACAGGTCTGTTGTGCACACGATAGGTCCACTGGAGGGGGTTAGATTTACAAAAAAGGGTGTTTAGATGTTAAATTTAAAAAAAATAATAAGAGTGATATTGTGTGATGGAATCTGCAACTGGCCGTGGAAAAGTGCCTCCCTCTGCAGCGCTCGGCCCCTCATACTCCATCCAGTGAACCTGATTAAACATGTTACAGGGGATGTGCAGTGTATGTTGTATGTCTTTCACTATGTAAATATATAAAGAAAAAAATCAGAGGACCATGTGGTGCCTCATATTAGAATAGGGTGTGTTTGTTTGGATGTAGCTTATAACTTATAGCTATAACTGATGGTTTTTGGTCCGAATACGAGCTCTTGTGTGAATAAATCGAATATTGATTAAGCCGCTTTAAAAAGATTATCCTGATAAACTGTTTTGAAATAATGATAAAAAACTACTTTATTTATTTATCGAAAAGAAATTATTAGTTATAAGCCGACATACCACGTCCCTACAAACGGCACTTCCGACTTATTCACTCTGAAGATGCTCGACTATGATGTGTGGATGCATCTAACGCTGCTTGTTAGGTGTAGTAGCTCACAAGCATATGTGCAGCATATCCAACTTTATATAATCTTGTAATGTCCTCGGACACTTTTGTTCACATGAGTCAGATTCTCTAGCATAAAATTATCGCCAATATCAAATACTATCGAACTTGTAAAGTAATTAACTAGGTGCATCATCCAAATGTAAGGCTATGTCCAATAAAACCTATCTTTTGATCGTAAAGATTCGTCAGATTTTGTTACGAGATTGAGGGTTTTTTCCCCAGTTACATAAGCTCCATCCATAGATCCGAATATATCAAGAAACAACAATTATTTAGTAACTAAACTGCGACATCATATAACGATGCGACTGTCGTTATACGTAACACGGCAACCTCCCGTAGACCCACGTCACGTCGATCTCAAGATAATACACACAAAAAATGATGGATGTTTCTTTTAGACTATAGTTTATGATTTTTGGTTTAAAATTTTAAATTTTGACTATTAGCAAGAGAGAATACGGAAAAATACTCGTGTACAATTTTGATTGATATAGATAAAGTTGAAACAATATCTACTATAATTAATTTATAGACCATACCTTAAAAAATATTCTGTTTAAAAATTAGCTACTATAAAAAAACTAACCTATGAGCCAAAAATGTTACAGTTTTGTTTAGCTGTTAAGCTGCATGCATGACAACATGAGCATAGGTGTTGTGTTCTTCCAGGAGTAACACAGTAACATCTCGTACTGACGCATGGACCAAATGATGACTCTAGGGTATGGCACATTGACATGTGGGTCATAGGTACTTGACCCTGCAACTCTCTACCACTGACATAGTGGTCCCGCATGGTAGCGCTTTTGATTTGGCTTATACTTTTTGGCCTTTGTACTTTTAACTATTTTTTAAGCGGTGTTTTTTAAGAAGAAAAACTACGAAATGGTATACCGTTCCATAGCAATCTAACGGGGAGAACTACTAACCAATACGATGCTTGCACTTTCCTCTTCCTCCTCCATTGCTCCCTACACACGTGCTATCTCTCATTCTCCCTCCCTTCTCGCCGCCGTATCCCATTAACTCTCCTCCAACGTCAGCCACTACGGATTCACCCTTTCTCTTGGGCACAGAAGGAGGTTGGGGGAGGTGTCTGCCCGGCGATGGGCAACGATGGGGGCAATGGGTGGGATAGGAGGACGGTGACAGTGGTGGCTGTGGTAGTTAGGTTGGGCGGGGCGGCACGGCGGGGAGAGGTCAAGAGTTGTGCGGCGAGGCTGCGATGCTGCCGTGCGGCTATGGGTGGTCGTGGAGGGTGTGGTGACGGTGAAGGAAGCGCGCGGAGCTACCTAGGGCGGAGGAGGAGGCATGCGGAGTTGTCGCTGGCACCGAGAAAGAGAGAGGAAGGAGGGGCGGAGCGACAAAGGTAGGAAGAAGGGAGTAGTGGGGGTGAGAAAGGCTGTACAATCAGAAATACTTCTAACGGTTAAACGTTAGCTAATAGTTATTTTTAAGATAGATCTACTGATTAATTATAGTAAATCAACTTTAGCTGCCCGGCCAATATCCTACGCAGAATTCCGGTACGCCCACACGGCACACTCCTCACTCTCTCTCGCCTCGCTTCGCCACGCCACGCCACCGCCACCGCCACCGCCACCGCCCTCCCCTCCCCTCCCAGCCAGGCCATGGCGCTTGGCCCTCCAGCCGCACACACCAATCCCTAACCCTAGATCCCACCACACTCGCACGCACAAACAAATCGCATCCACCGCACTCTCCCCGTGTTCCTCTTTCTCACTGCTCACACTTCTCTACCACCATGGAGGCGGGGAGCAGCGGCTGCAGCACCAAGCTGGTGGCGGCGTGCGTCATCGGTGGCATCGTGCTCGGCGCGTCCGTGTTAGCGCTCCACCTCAGCGGTCCAGTGGCCATTCCGACCCTGCCGCCGGTCGATGCGCTGCGGCGGCGGTTCCGCCGCCGCAGCCGCCCCGTGCGCGTGTACATGGACGGCTGCTTCGACATGATGCACTACGGCCACTGCAACGCGCTGCGCCAGGCGCGAGCCCTAGGGGACGAGCTCGTCGTCGGTGTTGTCAGCGACGACGAGATCACGGCCAACAAGGGCCCGCCGGTCACGCCGCTCCACGAGAGGTCATTTTCCAATCCCTTCAGCCTCGCTTTATCACTTGTTCATATCTCGTATGTGATGGGCTACTAGTTTCCGTACATAATTTTATCGTGTGATTCTTTAAAAAGAATAATTCTATCGTGTGCTTGCGTGATGTATAAGATTGCTACCTTCAGTGCTCCAACATTTTGTTTCAATGAAAATATAATCACATCCCCCCCAGGTAGATGATTGTTGTGGGTCTCGTTTTAATTCTATTCGGAGAATAGTAATTGCTGGAGAACACTCGTGGTTGTTGCTCATCGTGAGGACTCAGGACCAACCTGTTGTGTGATTGTGTGACTTAAATGTGTTAGTTGAGGTGCTGCTGCATAGAGCAATTGCATCAAAGTTTTCATTTTTTTAGGTGTCAATTTGAGTTTTAAGATGATTTTTTTCTCATAGCATTGGGTTGCATAAACTGTTTCTTGTGTTTTCGGACTTGTATGGATCTAAATCAGAGCAGTACCTGAGAAGGTTAGCACTATTTTGTTCCGTGATTAGTAACCACGGAAAAGGTAGCTGCCAGCTATGAGTACTGGAACTACTATTGGTGTGGTTGTACGGTATGAATGATTTGAATTTGGCAATTAATATTCCATTTGGAATTAAATGGGTTTTGGTCAGTAGATGCTTGATAGCCTGGGAGGATCTGGGCTGGGATAATGGCATTAAGTACCAAATAGTTCTGGAAAGGTTCACTCATGATGGAGGCACTAGCCACTTAGTGATTGGTCTGCTTGTTCATGCCAATCCGAAGAAGCTATCATGGCCAAGCCACATGCAAGGAAGCTTGCACGTGTGGTTCTGGCCCGGGTTAAGTAAGTCGATTACTGTGTTTTACATTTTGTGCTTATACAAAATGAATTAATTTTAACTGATCGGTTGCATTCTCTCTCTCTCTCTCTCTCTCTCTCTCTCTCTCTCTCGCAATTGTGTTAGCAACCTTACATGTGACTGCAGGCCGTATGGGATTTTAGACATTTCTTCGGTGTTGTGCTTTTGGTTCTTTGGATGCATTAGGGTGTCATTCCCTAAATTTCTATTATGTTTAGAATAAATTTCTTATTTATAATGCTTCCATTTCCGGGTAATACAGGATGATAATGGTCCGTGCTGTGAAATGGGTGGACGATATCATTCCAGATGCACCATATGCCATAACTGAAGATTTCATGAACAAGCTATTCAATGAGTATAATATAGATTACATTATCCATGGTGATGATCCTTGTCTGCTCCCAGATGGTACTGACGCATATGCCCTTGCCAAAAAGGCTGGCCGATATAAGCAGATTAAAAGAACCGAGGGAGTGTCAACAACAGACATTGTTGGTACTGATTCTGCCTTAGTTTTATCTTTTCTGTTTTAAATGTTAAAGTTTTATTTGCCATAATGAAATTCAATTCTGAAACTTCTACGGCAAGGGAATATCTGGGCTCTAGTTCTGAGTTGCAAGTTATCTTTAATGGCCAAATCTCATAGTGATCTCCAATATTGCAATTGATTCTAGGTTAACCAGAAATCTATCTGTTGACACGCCTACTGTTCACTAAACTTTCTTACCTGATTTCTCCTGATTTTCCACTTTAAGAAAACATTATACACTAGTGTCCTATTAACAGATGATGAAGGGATAAGCTGTCCCCAAGAGTCAACTGTTTTTCTTGTTCCCACCATTACGTGCACCATAAATTTGCTGTTATATCCATTTATGGGCCATGATGGTATGGATTGTGGAGCATAATTTGTGCTGACCATATGGTAACCAATGAATTTGTCATTTCTAGTAAAGAAGCTGCTTATGGCGATGAAAAGATTTTACTCTCATCTTGAGCTCATCCTTCTTCATGGCAGGAAGAATGCTTCTTTGTGTTAGAGAGAGATCAGCTTCTGATAGTAACAACCACTCTTCACTACAAAGGCAGTTCAGTCATGGGCATGGTCAGAAAATTGACGATAGTGGGTCTGGAAGTGGAACTAGAGTATCTCATTTTCTTCCTACATCTCGGCGAATAGTTCAGTTCTCAAATAGCAGGGTATGACGCCTACAGTTTCTCATGCATCAATATATCATTTACTTCTCGGTAATGAACATTCCATGAGGCTCTGCAACATGGTTTAGCACCTAGTCTTGATATTAGAAAACAAAACTAGTTCTAGGTGGTTACACTTATGTTAATCTCTATGGAAAAGGCAGTTCCTTTGTGGTGAGAGTGAGACTGTATACCTTGAATTCCTCTTGTAACTCAAACTGTACAGTCTTTACCCAGACAGAGGTTCTTTTGTGAACTGCAGATAAAAACTTCCAGGGACAAATGTTTCTTTTTCTTGAAATATCATGTTTTTAATGTTGATGTACTTACTAGGCATGAAAATAGATTGAATTGGCAATATAAACAAGCAGAGGGAGGGAGTGATCTACCGTGTAGTTGTGCTCCATCAATTAGTCAACTGCCATTTGATTGCCAGTTGAGTGCGCTTGCGACAAATGGATTATTTCATGACTTAGATGAGCTTAGGTGTAATCACAAACAATAAAAGTTCATATATCGTTGAATTATTAGCAAAATTCATATGCTTGTAAGATCAACTATAAATTTTGTAAACATAAAATTTAATGAAATATAGTTTCATTTCTTGAAAACCGGTGATAATTAATGTTATTCTACTAAATAATATTGAAGTATAAGTGAATTGCTCATATTTCCTTATCAGCTTAAGTTTTTGCATGAATTGGCTGGTACATGAAACTTAATATAGTATCAGAGCTAAGAGGCCTTGAGTTCAAGACCCGGCTAGTGCAATTTTAAAAAAATTGCAGCACATTTCTATTCTGCGTCTTAAGCTTGAGCGAGCCTAAACAAGGAGGGGGGAGTGTTCAAGTATAAGTGAATTGTCCGTCTTTCCTTATCAGGTTAGGCTTTTGGATGAACTGATTGGTACATGAAACTTAATAAATAAAACTACTGGCTCTTCTCTCCCAACTTAAAATTGGAATATGACCACATGTTTTTTCTGTTGACTGTAAGCTTTCCCAATGCAGGGCCCAGGACCAGATTCTCATATAGTTTACATAGATGGTGCATTTGATCTGTTCCATGCTGGACATGTTGAGGTAAATACCAACCGCTCACCCACAAAATAAAAGCGGAGAAAACCCATGACATTTTTCTAAGCATGCACATACTTGCATATGCATGTGTTGGCTGTACTTTGTTTTTCTTTTTCTTTTTTCATTTCTTATTGAAGGGAACAAACTGAACTTAGCTCTCCAAAACATAGTAATTCAGACTTTTTAACTCTCCAAAACATAGTAATTCAGACTTTCTGTGTATTTATAGTTTCTTCTGCGTAGATATTGCGACTTGCTCGAGGGCTTGGAGATTTCTTGCTTGTGGGTATTCACACAGATCAGACCATAAGGTAATATGATGGTTACATCTTCTTTTCCTCATTTAATCTACAATACTCATACACAATGTTGTCACGGCGCTCCGGCATGTCGCGGTGAGACTGAGGCGCCTGGACGCCTAGTCGACGTCCGCCATGACGACAGTTAGGGCCTGTTCTTTTCGGCTACGGCTTATGGCTTTTGCTGAATTTTTTGAATTTTGGTTGTTTACAGTACAGATTATGGAGAGACAGATACTCATTTATGATTTTGGCTGGTACAGATGTTGGGCTTTTAACGTATAAATCGTTTAACTTGTAGACCTCGTCTTAAGAAAATACTTCGTTTGAAAGTTAGGTACTGTAGCAAAAGCCAAAAGCCGCCAGCTTTTGACTTAAAGAACAGGCCCTTAGATGACAGTAATAAATACAAGTAATACCAGTAATACTTTATATGACTGAAAATTAAATAACCATGCAACATAATAGCACAAATTAATAATTAGTGTTAAATTAGAGTTCAGCTGTCAATGAAAAAAATGTTGTATGCTCAAGCAATTGTCTTGCAACATACTAGCACAAATTAATAATTAGAGTGTTAAGTTAGTGTTCAGCTGTCAATGAAAAAATGCTGCATTAGCTCAACCAAAATGTCAATCACAATTCACAACAGTTAGCTCAAGCAATTATATTGCAAGGCAGAGAGTGCTATTTGTATAAAGTGCAGGGTGTTATATGCAAATGTACATGTGCATATAACAGGCCCTTGGAATATACAGCCCTGTTTTTCAACCCTCAAGCATGGTATCAGGCTAGGGTTTCCCAGCCGTTGCCTCTTGCTCTTCCCACGCGCTCATCCTCTCTCCCCTATGTGCGCTGGTCTGCTCGGCCGTCGCCCTGATCCGCCAAGGCCGCAGCCGTCGCCGCCTGGATCCGGTGCCTTCCTCGTCGCCTCCCGGCCTCCAGGCCGTCGCACTGCACCACCGTCTCCCGGCTCGGCCGCCACTGCCTCCCGATTGCTGCGCCTATGCCACGGCCTCCCGTGCCACCATGCCTGCACCACCACCTCTTAGCTCGGCCACCGTCGCCTCTTGGCCGTCACAGCATCCAGGCCGCACGCCTAACTCCTTAGCCCTAGGCGACGAGTCTCAGCGTCCCCCACCGGCCGCCGGGATGACTTAGCTTCGCCTAGGCGATGCCGTGACAACCATGCTCATACAGTTTATTCGGTCTATGCATTTATGTTGAAGCATAACATCTCTACTTAATTCCTTAAACATAGCATTTAGTTTATATGTTGTTGTTGGTGTTTGTTATATTTGCCAGTTCAACTAGAGGACCACATCGCCCAATCATGAATCTCCATGAGCGAAGTTTGAGTGTTTTGGCATGTCGTTATGTTGATGAAGTAATCATTGGTGCTCCATGGGACATTTCAAAAGACATGGTGAGTTGTTTATTCTACTACCAACCATGCCCTTATATAATTGTAGTATAAAATGCTTGATGCAACCGTTAGTAGTAATTCCTTGAATGTGGCACTCGGAGCCTATACATGCATTGTATAGATCTTGAACATAACATTTATGCTATGGTACGAAAAGCCCAATTTCACATGTAGTATTAATTTTAGATACTAATATGGGCTGACTTGTGCTTATCCATGGATCTATGCGGATGGACTAAGTGTTACTTTCATGGCACAGTTAATTTCACTAAAAGTTAGGCCTTGGCTTGGTTCCAGCATTTGGTTTGAATGTAAGCTAGTTTTGAGCTTAGCTAAACTAGGCCAAGTTAAATATATGTCTAGAGTTGAGGTTTCAACCAGATTAGAAATAGGTGTAAACTTGTAAGCCCATTAACATTCCTAGTGTTATGAATATCGCTTGTATTTATCATAAGGTCAATGGGCCAGTATTATTACACATACAGGTATAACATATATGCAGATAACCCATTATACAACAAGAAAAATACACAGATATAATACACATCTAACACCCACATCAAACTTATGGTAAATCAGCAACATGAAGTTTGGAGAGATAGAAGTTGTACTGGGCTTTGGTCTATGCCTTTGTGAAGAAGTCTGCTAACTGAAACTCTAAAGACACATATTAAAGAACAACAACCTGATCCTGCACCTGTGTCCGCATATAGGAAGCATCAACACCAATATACTTTGTAAACTCATGCTTCACTGGATCTTTAGCAAATGCTAACAGCACATGTAATTTTCGACAAAAGAGGAGTCAGTGCAGAAACAAACACCAAAATCCTCAAGTAATCACCGTAGCCAAGTAATCTCTATAGTCAACAAAGTCATAGCTCGCAACTCAGCCTCAGCACTCGAACAAGAAAGTGTTGTCTGCTTCTTAGTCTTCCAAGCGATGAGAGAACCACCAAGAAAAACACAATAGACAGAAAGAGGCCGACGATCAAAGTGATCACTAGCCCAGGTGGCATCAGAATATGACTGGAGCTGTAAAGAGCTGGAGTGAGGGAAAAGAGAAGATGAGAGATTGTTCCATGAATGTATCGTAAAATACGAAGAAGATGACTATGGTGGAGCTGAGTAGGAGCAGAAACAAACTGACTTAAGATATGCACATGATAAGAAATGTTAGGACGAGTGACACCAAGATAAACAAGGCTCCGAACAAGATGATAGCGAGTAGGATTAGTAATAGGCTCACCATCAGTGGGACGAAGATGAATATTAAGCTCCATGGGAGTCTCAGTTGTGCGTTGATCAATAAAAGGGGCACGATCAAGAAGATCCTGGATATACTTCTTGGGATAGATAAAAGCCCTCAAGAGTAGAAATAACCTAAATCCCAAGAAAGTAGTGAAGAGGACCCAGATCAGACATGAAAAACTGCTCACTAAGACACTCCTTGACAAAAGTAATATACTGAGAATAATCTCTAGTAATGATCATATCATCAACATATAAAAGGAGAACCGTTCGACCACGAGGCAAAGTGTGAATAAAAAGCAGAATCATGAGCATTGGCAGAGAAAGCAGTTGCAGTGACAACAGAAAAGAAACAATCAAACCAAACACGAGGAGCTTACTTAAGGCCATAGAGAGAACGACGAAGGCAACAAACTATACCTTCAGGAACATAATACCGAAGAGGCGGTTGCATGTAGACCTCACGCAACTCACTATTGAGAAAGACATTCTTGACGTCCAACTAAAAGATAGACCACTGTCGAATATAAGACACAATAAGGAGAGTGTGAACGGTGGTCATGTGATTGACAGGAGCAAAGTTCTCACCGTAGTCACGACCATGCTCCTGCTGAAAACCATGTGCCACAAGACGAGCCTTGTAGCGCTCAAGAGAACTATCAGAGCAGGTTTTAACTTTATAGACCCACCCACTTGCACGTGATAGGAGTAACATACGCAAGAAGAGAAACAAGATCCCACATGCTAGTACACTCAAGGGCTGCGATCTCTTCTGCCATCACATGCTGCCACTCCTGATGAACAATAGTATCACAATAAGAAGTCGGTTTGGCAAGAGCAGCAGTAGCAAAACCAAAACGCTCAGGAGGCCGAATAAATTGGCGATCACGACGACCATATCAAGGAGAGGATGACCCATTAGAAGGAGAGGGCACATCAGAAGAATCCTCACCTCGTGGACGACGAGTATAGTAGAAAGGATAAGAAATAACAAGGTCAGGAGTAACCTCTGGAGGGTGCTGGTGGCGAAGAAGGCGCTGACTATGAAGGAGGCACCGGAGAGACCAAAGGTTGTGGTGGAGTGGTGACTATGGGGGTGGAAGGAAAAGTCGGGAAAGAAAGTGACTCGACAAGAGATGCTAAAGTGGACGAAGGAGGACGAGACTCATCAAAAGTAATATCCCAAGAAATTCGCATCCGTCGGTCAACAGGACCCTAACAACAATATCCCTTGTGCTCAGCGCTATAACCCAGAAAAACACACTCCACGTTGAGCAGTCAGCTTGGTGTGTTCACGGGGTGCGAGAAGAACATAGCACACACCCAAAGAGGTAAAGACTGTAATAATTAGGAGTCTTGCCACAAAGATACTCAACTGGGATCCTACCCTGAAGAGCAGAAGAGGGTTGAATATTGATCAGAAAAGTGACAGTAGAAACAGTTTTAGCCCAGAAGTGTGGTGGAACAGCAGAAGCGAACATGA
Organism: Dendrocalamus latiflorus; assembly: GCA_017311315.1. Classification (NCBI taxonomy): domain Eukaryota; kingdom Viridiplantae; phylum Streptophyta; class Magnoliopsida; order Poales; family Poaceae; genus Dendrocalamus; species Dendrocalamus latiflorus. Next base: position 26,872,753 of record CM029645.1, read on the forward strand.
GAGCACGAGCTGTTTCAAAAAGATGACGATGTTTTCGTTCAGTCACACTATTCAATCTAGACAAGAAAACTGAGAGTGCCTTGCTCAGCAAGAAAATCACAAAGAACTTCTGACAAGTACGCCCTAGCGGAATCAGCACGGAAAACACGAATGAGTCAAACTGAGTACGGACCATGGTGGTAAAAGTCCTGTAGATGGGTAGAACTTCACTACGAGATGACATAAAATATATCCATGTATGTCGAGAAAAATCATCAATAAAAATGATATAATACGATGATCTCCTTTCGAAATGAAAGGAAAGGAACTGGCCTCCATACATCAGAATGAACAATATCAAAATGACGCTGAGACACTGACTCACGGGAAGGATAGAGGAGTTGAAGCTGTTTGCTAAGCCTATAACCTTGATAATTTAGAGAAGTGTCACCAGACATAGACCTTAAAAGATCACGACGAAGTAATGAAGACAGACGTGACCCACAACGATGTCCTAAACGATGATGCCACTGAGCAAGAGATGCGGTGGAAGATGCAGCAGATGCAAAGGCAGTGGTGGACAAGACTGACAGGGGTAGCAGAAGGAAGATAAAACCAGTTAAGCTCCCAGAGCCGCCATGAGTCACGGCGGCGAGGGCCAGTACCAACCAAAGTCCCCATGTGATGATACTGAACACAACAAAAATCAGAATCGAGAATAACACGATAACCATAATTAGTGAGCTGACTAGCATATATGAGTTGTATGGTTAGTTTTGGAACATGAGAAACAACAGGAACATGAAAGGACAAATTTGAAAGTGCCTCGTCCTACGACAGAAAAAGGTACCATTTGCTGTTTGAATAGTGATAGGAGTAACTAAAGGACTAATGAAAGTGAGACCGAGAAAATTTGGGCATTTTGGTCAGTACATGATGTGATCAGTCTCAGTTTGTCCACACTGGTTGCATTGAATCTCCAAGTAGAAGGCACCTAACCTTTGCATATTATTGAAGGTAAAATGATCAATGGATCAAGCCCTCCTCACAACCAAAAACTATATGACTTTGCCTGTATAACGTACTGTCTAACCTTATGTATTGATATCCAGGATCATTTAAAAACCACAAGCTGCAATTTTTGTTATGGCTATCAGGTTTTGTGTGTGTGGTGTGTGGCAGGAGTTCTCTAACTTCTTTTTCTGTGCAGATTACCACATTTAATATCTCATTAGTCGTTCATGGAACAATTGCTGAGAACATGGACTTTATGAAGGTAATTAAGTTGTACTTTTCTTAGAATGTACAGATTTAGAACATTGATCGTTCATTAATCATTGTCACTTGTGCACTTATCAGGATGATTCAAATCCATATGCTGTTCCAATGGCTATGGGTATTTACCGTAGACTGGAGAGCCCTTTGGACATCACTACTAGTACTATTATAAGGAGGATAGTTGCTAACCATGAAGCCTACCAGGTAACTACCATGACGTTGGATCAGATTGCTGGTTGTAGTTTGGTCTTCTGTATGCTGTATGCAGCATTTAGTACAGTACATATTCTCAGTTACATAAATATGATTTGCCTTTTGTCCTCTTTATATCGATGATGTGCATGCAGGATTTATTATCTACTGATGTTGTGACGATGCATTAGTGCTTGAGTAAAGCCCTTTGCATATGTACATTAAATATTTGTTTGTTTCCTCGGGACCAATATTTCCTGCTATAACTATGCTCTGCAACATGTTCTTTGGCATTTATTCTGGTCCATTGATCTGGTGTGGTTTTATTCATTTCTGTTCTGTGTCGTCGCTTTGTGCAGAAGCGGAACGAGAAGAAGGAAGCTAGTGAGAAGAAGTACTACGAGAGTAAAAACTTCATCAATGGAGAGTAACTTACGAACAGGTCTTGCATGAAGTCTGTTGCCCATATCTTTCAAGATCCAAGCATTCTGTCACGAATGTAAACGTTACGCAGTCCGTAATTTTACTGTTTCATTGTTATCATTCTCATGTTGCTGATATAGTTAGGAAGCTACAAATGCAGCCTTGATGAGTGACAGGCAGTGGTACTGAATTAGGCGATGCCAGAGCCCGGGAGGCATTTCCTCCATCCACTTTCAGTGTCCCTACCCTATTTCCCCCATGTATATGGGTCTTTGCGCCTGGCATTACCGGCCGAGTTGTTTTGAGATCTCATAGGCTTTTCAGAATTGTGGTACAGTATGGATGTTAGATTGATAAACTACTTGTTGCTGATGCTTTATTTCTGCCTTCGGAGCTCCCATCCTCACTGTATGCGTGGGCATCTTTTTGAGTCCTTTTCTCATATGTTTGGTGGTGTTCTGTTCTGATCTTAAACTGAACATGAACTAACTGAGATGGTCTGAGGGTACACCTAGATGCCTGGACGGATGGTTTCAACGTGGGTTGGTGACACGTTGGGATCTGATGGCATGATATGGATCTGTGAATCACTGATGAATGTTGACAAAAGGTTACCAGCACTGGAAGGCTGCCAAATGTTCGCACTCTGCTGGTTCAGTCTGGTACACGTCTATCGCCATGGAAAGGGATGTGCTACCTGTGATCCCCAAATAGTAGCACATTGAGCAGCTGGGCCTGCCTGTGCTTGCTCTCTTGTAAACAACTTGCACTGTTCTGGCCATGGTTTGCTTCCCAACTTTGGCATGGCTTTGATTTGGATTGTGACACATGTCCCCTAGTTTTTCATTTTCGGGTGTTCATCTCACATGACAAGGGACCTGCAGCTATGGTAAAACAGTGGTTACTTGTGAGCACGCGTGAGTTGATGGACTCGAGTGTCTGTTCTATTTGGGAAATCAAGTCACTTCTTTGTGGGACGAGATATGAACGCGCGCGATTTGAGTGTTCATCTCGCCCTGTACAGTGTAGGTTTGATCTTCAATGTTCAGGTCTTATCTCCCATGGTTAAGAGCACTTACATTCTAACCGTGCCTTGGTGCTTCCAAGCAGAGAACATGTTATAGTGTATGTATTTGCCTCACAAGTACCATTGCCCTTTTGATGCCTCAAAAATGCATCCTGGGTCGGAATTTGGAACAAGGCCGCAAGCTTCTGAATAATGGAGTGGGGTAGAAACTTGGAAGTAAAAGGGAGAGGCGAGAAAGAAGAAGTGAGTGTCGTTTTCATGATGGATGGATGAGCGGATGGTACCGACAAGGTGGAGGGGACAAGCTGAAGATCCAGCTGCTGCACATTCCAACGACCACCTCTGACGTTTCTCTCCGAGCCTGATGGTCACGAACGCGACTTCCCTATTCTTGTTTCTGTGTCCTCCTCGTGTTCCTGTCCACGTGGCGAAGATTTGGATCACTCTAGATCCACTAGCAAAGAGATGAGTGACCTTAGATGAATGTCATGTAGACGGAAACACGAGGGAGACACAGAAACAGGAACAGGGTGCTCATATTTCATTTCATTGGGGCCTGGGAATGGAATTGTAATACCTCACCTACCTTTCCTCTACCAGGGAGATGTGGCAGCCACATGTTTGCCCTAAGCGTGCATGCATGCCACCTGTGCCCTGCACGCTGCAAAGGTCATCACCCAGCCCCTTCTTAAGTCAACCCAAGCAGAGAGTCCTCGCCACACCCCTCTTCTTCGTCCAAGCCATCACCCGGGTAGGTTCCCTCGCCATAGCTTTAAGAGGGAGAGAGAGGGAGGGTGTACCTTGTGCAAGCTGAGGAGGCGTGGTGGCGCAGGCCGGAGCCGAGGACGACGGCCAGGCTGCTGGCCGAGCCGACCAGGCGGCGGCGCCCCAGCGCCCCACCGCCACACATGCAAGGGGAGGCGTGGATCCGGTCGGGGCCGGCCGGATCTGAGGTGGGGAAGAGGGGGGCGAGCGGGGAGGGAGCCGACGGCGAGGGAGCCTGCGGCGGCAGGCTGCGGGCCAGCGACGCTGCGCCGCTGGAGGGACGCCGAGCGCCGCTCGGGCGGGAGAGAGAGAGAGAGAGGTGGGAGAGGAGAAGGCAGGGGGCGGCGGGAAGGCCGCCGGCGACGCCGTGCCGGTCGCGCGTGCCACCGCGCCGCCCCGGGCGGAGGAGGTGAGGAGGAGTGGAGGCCGTTTCGGCCGAAAGAAGTTGGGGGGAGAGAGAGAGACGGTGAGGGAGGAAAAGAGGAGGGGCCGGCCGGGTAAGAGATGAAGGAAAAGAAAAAAAAAAGAGAGGAAGAAAAGAAGAAGAGAAAAGAAAAGAGGAGAAAAAGAAAAAGGGGGAGAAAATAGAAAAAAATAGGGGGGTTTTGGTGCCACACGGCAGATCCATGAAAACCCACGCGTTTTACGCCCGAACCAGCTTATGCACATAGTATCATCGTCGCCCGTTTAATCTCTGGTTTCGTATGGTGCGTTAAATCGGATTGTTTGCTTGTCCAGGTGGAGATCCCGAGTCGACGCCGTCCGCACGTCGCTCCGCTCCGTTTGGTTAACAGGCAAGTGCATGGTAGAGCGGTAGATCGTTGAGATTATGAATATGCGATGTTTACATGATGTGCTAATGTTGATGTGGAAATACGATGTTTTACATGTCATGATGTTTATGGACGACCATGATATTGACAATGGCATATGCATTTGCATTATGTGCACTCAAGAGTGAGGGCGGTGAGAAAGTCCCTAGCTACAAGTAAAGCTAGCGGGCTAATCCGGAGTGCTCTTGAGTAAGACCTGCTTCGGTAGGCCTCCACGGGAGTGGAGGGATCCCCGTGCCGAGATGGGCGGGCCCAGATGATGGGTGAACATCGACGGGCATTATGATGAGCAAATGTGCATGTAGAGCAGGGATACATTGCATTGCATTGATGTTGTGGCAATGTGCAACATAAGAGTGTATGTGAGGTATGTACGATTAATGTGGAACCCTGGAGAATGATGATATGAGCATGGCTTTGCATTCAGAGTTTGTTGGTTGGATTAAATTGTTTCTTGTTGTGTTAGTATTTATCGTTCTATTATGTACTTGCTGAGTCTTTGGACTCACCCTTGCCTTGTTGTTTTGTTTCTAGGTGATCGTTGAGGATGTCATGCCTGGGGCGGGGGTAGCACATGAATAATCTCCATACACTAACCGCACTCCCTGTACCATCTTTTGTCAGTTATCTTAGTCTCTACTAGACTGCTAGAGTAGGGGCTAAAGAAAAACTATGATGTATCTAATCGCTGCTACCTAATCATATTAGCTGTTGAATTTCTAGCATTTGAAGGAAGTGTAAAAGTTTGCAGTGATGGTAGCATTCCGGGTCCAGCGGTTGGGCAGGGTGTTACAGGAATCCTCAATTGATTACACCTGTTTTGTGTTTTTCCTTCCAATCCTCCCATGCGTAGCATAGATCATGTAGCCACCTAGACTAGATGACATTATACTGGTGGGGCAAGCCAAGCCAGTAGTACGCTGATGAGAGTCAAGGTTAATATTTTTCTGGCTTGGCATGCCTGCAGATAGGGGGCCGTCTCTGATCATCGTGTTGTGTAGGCTAGGGGGCCTTCACCAACATCATCATCATCATCATGCTGCATTGTTGCCTTGATATTTCAAGCTTGCTGTATACTGGGAGTTTCAGCCTGCCTTCAGATGAATCGTCCTAGGTTAGATGTGCATGCTACAAGTAAAACCGGGAGTCATTACTCATTACTGGTACTGTTAGGAATAAGAACATTAGGCGGGATAGCCTAGCTTATCTAGAATGTTTAGGTCGTCTTGTTTGGAACGTAGGAATAGAAAAAATAATGCAGGAAAATGTCATGCACAATGAATTTCTACATGAATTGAGAATACAGGATTGAGTAGAAAGAGGTGTTTGGATGCTTCACATAAAAAAATACATGAATTTTAGGGGAAAGCTTCACTCGATAGGAGAGAGCTAGAAAGCGATTGCCTCGGAATTCTCAAAGAAATAAATTCCATGAGGTGTGAGCAAAATGTTTGATTTCCTTCAAAATGGGATAATTTAATTATTTGCCACTCTTATGAGTAGGGTGGCAACAGATTTGCCACCCTGGCCCGTTGTCAGTGACTCAGGCGGCCCCGCATGTAAGTGAGAGAGGTAATTGGCCAATCTTCAGAGTGACAAAAAGTTGAATGCCCCGAATTTTTCCCATAGGATATGAATCCTATAAAATCCTTTAATTTTTCGTTTGTTCCAAATGGAGCCTTAATATAGGGCATGTTCTTTTTGGCTGCGGCTTGTGGTTTTTGGGCTGTTTGAATGAGAGATTACAGAGTAACAGAAACTCACGTGCGTTTTTTGTCAATATAAATGAAGTCAATAAAGTATATACTAAAATTAACTAGTAGACTCTATCTTGAAAAAAATACTCCGTTTAAAAACTAGTTACTGTACAAAAGCTGAAAATCAGTTTTTAGAAGCTGAAAAGAACAGGACCTTAGAAGTGCACCCGGCACTCCACCATTCAGAACCTACATATTTTTGTTTTCGAGTATACACCCGATCGAACCCTACCCTGGTCATTTATGTTAGTGGTTTCTGTTGGACCGAAATGGCGACAGAGGGGGGTGAATGGTGCCTTCAAAACTCCCTAAGCACCCACACAGCAAAACGGTCGAAAGAACTGACTTCTCTGGTCGAACGCACGTGGTCGTAAGCCAACTGATGGTCGAACACCACGTGGTCGAACACTTGCCCGAGCCGACAAAAGAAATCAAACAAAGAAAACTGCGCGGTTGAAACAAGAATGGAGAAGGACTAGTTTGCCAGGTTTCCGAGTAACTAAGACTCTCTGGCTTTTGGTCCTCAAATTTGGGGCACTGAACTATTCCAACCTCTGGAAGAGAAAATACTAATAAAATCCAAAGACTTAGCTATGATCGACTAGAGAGACATGGTCAAACTCGAAACAGAGGGCTTGAGGCGCACGACTATTCAGAAAAGAAAACTTCTCTGTTTCGACTCCTGCTCTCGGGAATAAATTGGCCAAGTGGCCTTGAGACAGATTCCCAGTTCTGAGCTAATCGAAGCACACAAGAACGAATGCAGCCTCAAGAAGAAGAGAGGAGAGAAAAGGATAGCATGAAGGACAAGCTCTCAAAACAGATCGCAAACAAAACAATCACAACATCTCATAACGACAGAAATCATCTTGAGGAAGAGAGATGAATGATTGATCATGGAGGTTTTACAGCCACTCCATCGGAGGTACAAGAGCAACCGTGCTCTACCCAGAGACAACTCACACAAATAGAGACGAAAAATTCAGAGTGACTCGGGAACAACCTCACCGAGCACTCGAGCTCTACCCTCTCTATTTATAGCCTTCTGCTACCGGGGGGGGGGAACCCGTAAACCCCCACCTAACACCGGGTTTTACCACTCTCTTTACCCACTAGCGAAAACAAGCTTCCAGTGCTTTACCCGTTAAACCCAACGGCTCCACTGCTTTGCCCGTTATCGCCAACAACTCCTGTGCATTGGCAGAGACACAGCTTCCCTTTGCAGCTTTCCGCATTTCTCCAAAATGCTATCCCACTGCCTTCCCGGAAGCTTCCTCCGCCTTGCCTCTCAAGTCTTGCAACCACCTAGCAGACCTCGTCGTCTTCAGCACCTCCTGGCCGCTCTTGACCTCAGCACCGCCCGTGCCTAGTCTCGGCCCTCCATGCCTCGCCACGACTAGTCTCAAGGTCCTACAAACATCACAGACAAGCAAACCATTACATAGCATTGCTCACAATAGTATTCAACTACTTGAGCCAGAAATCGAAACTCAAATCATACTCTTACCAAGTCGTATACCACCTACGACCAGTCGAAAATAGAGAACAATGAATGCACACGACATACGACCACAAAATCAAGCCATACGACCAGATACAATGAGTCTACGATCATCGCTAACTTGCTACGACCACCCACAACTCGCTACGGCTTTAACGCTCAAAGTCTACGACTTCAACCCAAGTCGTTACGACCAATTTCCAGCTCAAATGGTCAAGTCTGCAGGTCATACGACCGATTCCAACTGCGTGCGAGCACGTACGACCACGCCAGACTGCTCTCAATAACGTAGTCGTAGAGTGCCGACTACTCAACGTGGTCGTACGCCCGAGCACCGACTTCCGACCACAGCTCTCAATAACGTAGTCGTAGAGTGCCGACTACTTACGTGGTCATAGATTTGAGCGCCGACTTCGACTGCATAACAACGTGGTCGAAGCTGCATTCGACTACGGCCAACGTGATCGTAAACGACCTGAATGACCTTCGACCATGCCCAAAATGGTCGTATACGCCACAACGTGGTCGTAAATGGCTCGGCTGGCTTCCGATAGCGCACAACGTGGTCGTAGACATCCCGGCTAGGTTCCAACTGCTGGCAACATGGTCGTACGGGTCATTTCGACCATGACCAAGATACGACTATGGCAAAACCAGTCTTAAACTTCCCTGGAGACCTACGATCACGGCCAAACGTGGTCATAACCTGTGCGCATGACTTTCGACCACGACCAACGTGGTCGTGTTAGCTGCAGAACACTTCGCCAAGGCTACGACAATGCAGAACTAGCACAAACCTCAAAAACTAAACTCAATCTTCCTAGAACAAGAGTCAATTACTCATCACAACCATGGGGTGCCCTTCACATGGTCTCTCAATCTCCCCCTTGATGAGTATATTGACAAACCCAGAAAAAACAAGTAGTTGAGTTTGTTTTGAAAAGTCCAACATGGTCCAAAGAAGAAAATGAAACAAATGACCATGTCGACAGAAGGAACACTAGAGCAACACCTGAAAGAGCAAATTGATCTCCAAAGCTCTAAACTGTTCCCAACAGACTTTTTCTTCTCTATTCTCCCCCTTTTGGCAATAAACACATCAAGATGCAATAGAGAGAATATGACATGTCAATGGATGAATATGGCTGAAGTTTGTTTATTTAAGCATTTAGAGCCATGAGAATTATCCATAATGACCATAATGTAATACACCAAGCCATAACTCAATAAAACGCTATCTAGATCATGACAATATATATAAGCCAGCTAGAGCACAGAGATGACAATCTGAAATGTAATGCATTTTGTGAGCAAGTCACGTCATCAATGAGTAAAGTCTAGCTAGAGACATCCAAGGATGATGCAGGCCATGTCAATAAGCTAAGCGGAACAAAGAAGCTAACATTGAGTCCAAATAGAGTGCTATAAGCTCAAGATTGAAACATTGGTTAAAGTACTTGATTCTGATTGTAGATTAAGCAAATTGAGCACATTAAACATAGTCTTTTGAAGGCATATGGTTGTTTTCAACGTAATTTTTTGTTTATGTGCTAGATCTCAAGCCTTATGCGACTACTCCAAGCAATAAGCTTAAGAATATAGTCTAGGTCACCCAAAACTCCCCCTAAGTTCATGCCTAGTGCAATGGCAAGCTGTCTCATGAGAAAGAATTGGTGAAATCAGTTTTTTCGCACAAATATGGTGGTTGTCAACCAACATTTTGTTTTATCATGTGCTAGATCTCAAGCCTTATGCGACTACTCCAAGCAAGAAGCTTAAGAAGATAGTCTAGGTCATCCAAAACTCCCCCTAAGTTCATGCCAAGTGCAATGGCAAGCCGTCTCATAGGAAAGAATTGGTGAGATCAGTTTTTTCGCACAAAAGAGATCTTTTTGCTTTTTAACACATTGTACTAACTCATGTATCATCAGGAGACTAAAACAGCTCAAACTAAGGCTCAATATAGATTCAACGCTCTACTCAGCCTATTTGACATGGCATGAATCATAAAAGGATAGCTTAAGAAAGACTAAACTCAAATGCTAGCATGACAAGTTTAATTTAAGTTGATCAATTTTACTTAAATTATCATGGCAAACGCTAGTCTACACATATGAAGTCATGATAAATTTAGCAAGCTAAGCACAAGTCATGGCAAGGTGTAAATCATTGAATCATGTCATAACAGGATAATAATCAAGGCTCAATGCAGATTGATTATAATGCTAGAATGCTGAAAATGCAAGAAAGTCCAGCTCCCCTCAACATGAGATGCAACTTTTAGTTCAAGTTGAGTTATGTCAATATTAAGCTCTAGAAGCTCCCAAATGAACTCCCCCTGAACCAAAGCAATAAATCGAGAAGCTGGGAAAGAAAACAGCAAACAGGCAGTCCTTAAAGCATAGATAAGATGTAGAGACAACTATGGCTCAGACAGACTCTCATCTACCCCATATGACTCCAGGACTATTAGCTTGATCGTAAAACACACACACTAGAGAGCAAACACGTACCCTGTCTACCCGAGGGTGGCCCAACCCTCGCTAGAACCTACAAGAAGTGAGTGAGCTCAATCTAGCGAGATAAGAAACAGCTAATAAGAAGCAGCCTGGAAGCACAAGATAAGAGTAAGAAGTCTAAGCAACTAGACAAGAGAAGCACTCTAACCTATGCTAGAAGGACTAAGCCCAATGCACCCGCAAATGCAATGCAACAGAAATGAGACAGAAGCATAATTAATATAATAAAGCAGTAAAGCCCAAGCTCCCCCTCACTACAGTCCGTAAGGACAAACCACCCCAAGCTCTCCCCGTAGAGCTGAAAACCTCGAACTGTCCAAAGGCTTGGTGAAGATATCAGCCAACTGGTGGTCACTCTCCACAAACTGGAGCACTATGTCACCTTTCTCTACATGGTCTCTAAGGAAGTGGAAGCGAATATCAATATGCTTGGTCCGAGAGTGCTGCACTGGGTTCTTAGCAATGTTGATAGCAGATGTGTTATCACAAAATAGTGGAACACCGTCTAAGGCTAACCCAAAGTCCCGCAGGGTCGAAACCATCCAAAGTACCTGGCTGCAGCAACTGGCAGCAGCAACGTACTCGGCCTCTGCAGTGGACTGTGCAACACCGGACTGCTTCCTCGAAGACCAGGAAACGAGAGAAGTGGCAAAGAACTGGCAGGTGCCGGAAGTGCTCTTCCTATCTATCCTACAGCCAGCAAAGTCTGGATCCGAAAAGACTCTCAAGGAAAGACAGGATGAGGAAGAGTACCAGATACCATAGTCAATGGTAGCTCGAAGGTACCGAAAGATGCGCTTCACCGCCTGGCGGTGAGATACGCGAGGAGAAGCCTGGAAACGAGCACACAGACACACGGAGAAGTGTATGTCTGGTCTCGAGGCAGTGAGGTAAAGAAGGGAGCCGATCATACTTCTGAACTCTTTCTGATCAACTGGCTCGCCATCCTCGCTCTGCTTGTTCTTGAACACCCACTTGGTCCCAATAATATTGTGACCTCGCGGGGGCTCGACAAGCGACCAGACCTTGTTTCTCTCGAAGTTTTCTAGCTCCTCATGCATGGCATTGACCCAAGACTCATCAGATAAAGTATGAGAAACATCTTTGGGCTCAAAGGAGGCAATGAAAGCAGAATGAAGACAGAATTGAGATAAGCCAGATTTTGAGTGGGTAACACGCTCGAAAAGGTCTCCAATGATCTGCTCTGAAGGATGAGCTTTCTGGATGTGTCTAGGAGGTCCATGATGAGATGAAGAAGTGGCATTTACCTCGTGAGCTGACGAGGTAGGGACAGAGCCACTAGCTCCAGAAGAAGCAGAAGGCAGGGGCTGATCACCTCGAGGTGCGGTGGAAGACGGCACCTCAAGGGATGGATGAGGGACTGGATCGGGTAGACAACCCTCATCTCCATCGTCCTCGTCATCCACGAAGATGGTCTCGGACTGCTCTAACGAACCTGAGATATCAGGCCTAGTCCCCGGACTGGCTTCGTCGAAGGTCACCTCACAGGTCTCTACCATTTTGTTAGACTCGCAGTTCCAGACCCTATAAACCCGCGAAGAAGGCGAGTAACCTAGAAAGATACCATCACAAGAGCGTGACTCGAACTTGTCTAGGTTCCCGGACTTCAGAATAAAACACTTGCAACCAAAAACACGAAAATGAGAGACGCTGGGCTTTCGCCCATATCTCAACTCATAAGAAGTGCGGTGCAAGTGTGCCCTCAGAAAAACTCGATTTGAGACATGGCACGTGGTGGCAATAGCCTCAGCCCAAAACTTCCGCGGTGTAGAGTACTCATCAAGCATCGTCCTGGCCATCTCGACCAAGGTACGATTCTTTCTCTCCACAACGCCATTCTGTTGAACGACGTATGGAGAAGAGAACTGGTGCTCTACACCTGTCTCACCACAGAAACTCTCAAAGTAGGAATTCTTGAACTCCGTGCCATTGTCACTGCGGATCGCTCGTAAGGCACCTGGGAGCTCAACAGAAAGCCTACTGAAAAGACCTCGAAAATGTGAAAACGTCTCATCCTTCGAGGCTAAGAAAAACACTCAAGAATACCTCGAGAAGTCATCGACCACGACAAGAACATACCACTTCCCTCCTGCTGACTGCACTCGAGCTGGTCCAACTGTGTCCATGTGGAGCAGCTGTCCCGGTGCATCGGTCATAGTAACTGTGACCGGAGGGTGAGAAGCGGCAACCATTTTGCCGTGCCGGCATGGAGCGCAAACAAGATCTTTGACCATCTTGAGTTTCGGGAGACCACGAATGAGATCGTGGCTGCTAACTCGGGTCAAATGGTCAAATCCAATATGACCAAGTCTCCTATGCCAGAAAGACAGGTCGCGGGACTCAGAAGCATCTAAACACCTGAGAGGATCACCAGAAGACTCAGAAAAATCAGCACGAAAAATCCTCCCATAACGTGAAATCCCGCAAACCAGACCAGCCGAAGAATCAAGAATTTTGCAAGCAATTTTCTTAAAGCTCACCTCGAAACCGTCATCGGTAAGCTGAGAGACTGAAAGCAAATTATACTGCAGCTTACTAACCAAGGCTACATCTTTCAAAATGAAAGAGTCATTAACGCGCACTGTACCTTTGGCGATGACGCGCCCAGATGAAGCATCTCCGAAGGTGATCGTCTCATCACCTGGAGCACGGGCAAGGGAAGAAAACCAACGAGAATCTCCGGTCACGTGTCGTGAACACCCGGAGTCTACAAGCCAAATCTTTCCCTTCCCTGCCCGGCGAGCCTGAGTCAAACAGAGAGTAAAGTCTCAGTACTGGGATAAATCAAGAGAGATTTTGGCACCCAATACTAAACCACACGTCGAGCAGATGAAGTCGTCAAGCACGACTGATCTCTATCTACCCTACGCTCTCTGTGACTCAAAGAAGCAGAAGGTCTATGTGCAGACCTGAAGCTGTTGCTAGGTCCGACTGCTATGGGAAAGCGAGTCGAAACACCGGCAACCTGCTGATCACGCCGGGGGTAGCTATCTCGATGAGGGAAACGAGATGTACCCTCAGGACGGCGGAAGTCACGACCTGGAGCAGCATGAGGACGAAAACCAGAAGACTCAGAAAAACCAAGTCCTCGATGCTGCCCAAACCTGTCAGAAGCAAACCTGAAACTCGTGCTAGTCTTAGGTGCACTCAGGATCTGGGGCTGACCCTGAATACGCCTAAGTGCCTCTACACGGTCTCTACGCGCAATCCTGGCGCGCCTGAAGCATCTCTCGATCGAGTGCCCATCCTTCTGACAGAAGGTGCAGTGGTACTTCACCTTCTGAGAGGTGGAAGTAGCACGAAGATGCTTCGCCTTCTGAGAGGCCGAAGCAACAGGTGGAATCACCTTACTGTCAGAGATCCCTTGGACAAATCCCGCTGATTTGAATTTGACCTTATCAGATCTGGGCTCGACCTCGATCACACCTCCCACTATGGGCCTGAGAATAGCAGGAGGATGCTTCCTCATATCCTCATAGAAATCATATCCTAAACCTTGATTGAACTTACAAATCTTGGATTGGTCTAGAATAAGATTAAGCTTCTTCTTGCCTCCTACAAATCTCTCGAGGGTGTTCATAAGATACTGACACTCCCGAAAGAGAGAGGTGCAAGAAGAGCAGGGAGAAGAAGGAACAGCAGAAGGTAAGGGAGCAGAAGAAGAACCAACCGTAGAGGAAAGAATGGCTTGTGCACGCACAGCCGACTCTGAGGGGATAGTCCTACTACTAGCAGGTTGGTTCGCGTCTCTAGGCGTCTCACCCTTACCCTGGGGCTTCTCCCCCACACCATCAATCACATCACAACCAGATTGTGGCTTCTCTAGTAAGTCCTTAGTTAGCTTCACACATTTGTTATTCAATGCAACGAGTTCAAGTTTTAGTTTATCACAACTAATGCATGGTGAGCTAACAGGATCCTTAGTCGCATACTGAGCCATTTTCTTGTTGTTGTCAATCATTTCTTGAAACTGTTTTGAAACAGATTCAAGTTCAGCAGTTAACTTTGGACAGTTCAAACATGAATCAATAGGCTCAAGTAAAGAAGCACTCAACTCAGCAATCTTGTGATCTGCCCATTTTAGGTTCATCTTCAATTTATTGCATTTTTCACAAGACTCGGGCAGATCAAGGAGCATGGTATAAGGTCCTCTAGCAGCAATGTCCTTATCCTCACATGAGGTGGGAGGAGTAGTCTCATCAGTAGTAAGAAGAGTAACAGCCATCCTACTCAACTCTAATTCGGCAAGCAGACTAACATTCTCCACTTTAACAATATCAAGCTCGGAGGACAAACTATCATGCGAGATCCTTAATTTCTCCATATCACCCAGCAAAGCAGAGCATGTATCACAATCATCACGGGAGGGAGCAGATATAAGTGAAGTAAGCTCCCGTGATAATCTGTCTACTTCCTTCTCTAACTCGGTACACCTAGCCCTAGCTCTAGCATGAAAACCACCTAGCTTAAGAAAAGCATGATTGAGCTGGTCGTAGGTGGGGCATACCTCGTCCGAGTCGGAGTACAGCTCGCTGTCGCTGAGTTCGCCCTCGAGGGCCATGAAGTACATGCCGGAGAAGTCATCGCCGCCATCGTTGGGCTCTTGGTCACCCGTCCCGTCGTCGTCGCTCCATCCCTCCACCTCGCTGAGGTCGAGATCGTCGAAGGCGGTGAGGACGCGGTGGAAGAGCTTCTTGGCCTTCCCGAAGTTGCGGAACTTCTTCTTGCCTTGAGCAGGTGCTGAGGGCTTCGTGTTGCGGTTCTTGTCGGTGTAGTCGTTCTTGCCCGAACCGCCGTAGTCACCTTTACCCTTCCCAAGCTTGGGGCAGTTTGCTCGGATGTGGTTGGGGCCACCACACTCGAAGCAAATCACGGGTCCTCCCCTCTTTCTGTCCCTCCTCCTCTTGTAAGCATTGGAAAACCTTCGGGCTAGGAGGGCCAGCTGATCATCCGCAAGCTGCTCTAACTGATCATCAGTTATGTCACAGAGAGCAGCAAGAGAGAAACCGCAAGAAGAATCCGAAGAGGGCCCGGAAGAAGAAACGGGATCGGTGACCAAAGCCATCGACTGTGACTTCGACCTTCGAGAGACAACGTCAATCTCGTGAGTCTTGAGGTGCGAGTACAGCGCGTCAAGAGTCAGGGTCGAGAAGTCTGTCGTGTCTTTGATGGTGGTCACTTTCATCTCCCAGACACGAAGATCGAGTGCCGCGAGCATTTGGCGAGCGTTATCCGAGTCGGGGTATGTAAGACCGACCGCTCGGAGGTTGCTCAAGATTTTGTGAAATCGCGAAAAGCAGTCATCCAGGGACTCTCCAGCAAGCATCTCGAATTTGT
This sequence comes from Dendrocalamus latiflorus, assembly GCA_017311315.1. Lineage (NCBI taxonomy): Eukaryota > Viridiplantae > Streptophyta > Magnoliopsida > Poales > Poaceae > Dendrocalamus > Dendrocalamus latiflorus. Next base: position 26,888,385 of record CM029645.1, read on the forward strand.
TGTATTCGCGCTTGAACTGGTCCTGTCAAACCGTCTTAATCCGGGTGGTGCCCTCATGATATGCATCGAGGGTCACCCAGATGTCGTAAGCGGACGACAAGTGAGAGATGCGATCGAACTCGCTTCTACTCAAGCCCTGGATAATGATGTTCCTTGCCTTCGCATTTGCCTCAACATCGGGCATGTTTGCCACATTGATGTTCTCATCGGCAGGAACAACAAATCTGACCTTCACCTTCCGCCAAATGGCATACCCCTGAGCCTGGATGTATGTTTCCATACGGCTCTTCCAGAAGGGGTAATCCAGGCCATCAAAAACGGGAGGTTTGGTCGAGTACTTGTCCGTCGCCATGGCTCTTAAGACCGGTTAAGATCTATTGAAAAGAGCTAACCGGCTCTGATACCAATTGTTGGACCGAAATGGCGACAGAGGGGGGGGGGGTGAATGGTGCCTTCAAAACTCCCTAAGCACCCACACAGCAAAACGGTCGAAAGAACTGACTTCTCTGGTCGAACGCACGTGGTCGTAAGCCAACTGATGGTCGAACACCACGTGGTCGAACACTTGCCCGAGCCGGCAAAAGAAATCAAACAAAGAAAACTGCGCGGTTGAAACAAGAATGGAGAAGGACTCGTTTGCCAGGTTTCCGAGTAACTAAGACTCTTTGGCTTTTGATCCTCAAATTTGGGGCACTGAACTATTCCAACCTCTGGAAGAGAAAATACTAATAAAATCCAAAGACTTAGCTACGATCGACTAGAGAGACATGGTCGAACTCGAAACAGAGGGCTTGAGGCGCACGACTATTCAGAAAAGAAAACTTCTCTGTTTCGACTCCTGCTCTCGGGAATAAATTGGCCAAGTGGCCTTGAGACAGATTCCCAGTTCTGAGCTAATCGAAGCACACAAGAACGAATGCAGCCTCAAGAAGAAGAGATGAGAGAAAAGGATAGCATGAAGGACAAGCTCTCAAAACAGATCGCAAACAAAACAATCACAACATCTCATAACGACAGAAATCATCTTGAGGAAGAGAGATGAATGATTGATCATGGAGGTTTTTACAGCCACTCCATCGGAGGTACAAGAGCAACCGTGCTCTACCCAGAGACAACTCACACAAATAGAGACGAAAAATTCAGAGTGACTCGGGAACAACCTCACCGAGCACTCGAGCTCTACCCTCTCTATTTATAGCCTTCTGCTACCGGGGGGGGGGGGGGAACCCGTAAACCCCCACCTAACACCGGGTTTTACCACTCTCTTTACCCACTAGCGAAAACAAGCTTCCAGTGCTTTACCCGTTAAACCCAACGGCTCCACTGCTTTGCCCGTTAGCGCCAACAACTCCTGTGCATTGGCAGAGACACAGCTTCCCTTTGCAGCTTTCCGCATTTCTCCAAAATGCCATCTCACTGCCTTCCCGGAAGCTTCCTCCGCCTTGCCTCTCAAGTCTTGCAACCACCTAGCAGACCTCGTCGTCTTCAGCACCTCCTGGCCGCTCTTGACGTCAGCACCGCCCGTGCCTAGTCTCGGCCCTCCATGCCTCGCCACGACTAGTCTCAAGGTCCTGCAAACATCACAGACAAGCAAACCATTACATAGCGTTGCTCACAATAGTATTCAACTACTTGAGCCAGAAATCGAAACTCAAATCATACTCTTACCAAGTCGTATACCACATACGACCAGTCGAAAATAGAGAACAATGAATGCACACGACATACGACCACAAAATCAAGCCATACGACCAGATACAATGAGTCTACGATCATCGCTAACTTGCTACGACCACCCACAACTCGCTACGGCTTTAACGCTCAAAGTCTACGACTTCAACCCAAGTCATTACGACCAATTTCCAGCTCAAATGGTCAAGTCTGCAGGTCATACGACCGATTCCAACTGCGTGCGAGCACGTCCGACCACGCCAGACTGCTCTCAATAACGTAGTCGTAGAGTGCCGACTACTCAACGTGGTCGTACGCCCGAGCACCGACTTCCGACCACAGCTCTCAATAACGTAGTCGTAGAGTGCCGACTACTTACGTGGTCGTAGATTTGAGCGCCGACTTCGACTGCATGACAACGTGGTCGAAGCTGCATTCGACTACGGCCAACGTGATCGTAAACGACCTGAATGACCTTCGACCATGCCCAAAATGGTCGTATACGCCACAACGTGGTCGTAAATGGCTCGGCTGGCTTCCGATAGCGCACAACGTGGTCGTAGACATCCCGGCTAGGTTCCAACTGCTGGCAACATGGTCGTACGGGTCATTTCGACCATGACCAAGATACGACTATGGCAAAACCAGTCTTAAACTTCCCTGGAGACCTACGATCACGGCCAAACGTGGTCGTAACCTGTGCGCATGACTTTCGACCACGACCAACGTGGTCGTGTTAGCTGCAGAACACTTCGCCAAGGCTACAACAATGCAGAACTAGCACAAATCTCAAAAACTAAACTCAATCTTCCTAGAATAAGAGTCAATTACTCATCACAACCATGAGGTGCCCTTCACATGGTCTCTCAGTTTCCATTGCAAAGAGTTCACGGTCGAGCGAAGGTTAATTTCCTCTTGAATTGGCATGTGCTTGCTTATATGCAGTCAGCTTTTACTTGTCTTGTAGCTTGAGCATGCAACTGAAAACTTGCTAAAAAAATAAATCTAAAAGGCTCTAGTGAAGAGAGCTTTTGGCGTGGATCCTCCTAGTTAATTATGATATCATCAGCCCAGTAATTAACATATCCCAACAGGGATTAAAACTTGTAATTAACCATGTGCACTCACGCACTTACTTGCAGGCCTAGTTAGCTTAATTAATTGCTGCGTGCAGTAGTAATTAATCTCGATCGCTCCAGTCCAAGCGTTACAATCTGACATCTATCTAGGCATGCATGCATGCGAGCATCTAGGGATCCACGATTTATCTACTATAATCTCTGCAAGCTGTTAATTACACCTTGGAACTCTGTTAATTACATGCCCAAATGAAAGAATAAACAGGGGATCTGGCAAAAACATGAGTTGCACGAGTGCTTAGGCCCTATTTGGATACCATGGTCTAATGTCTAAAGTTTTAAACTAAACTTTAGTTGGTTAAACTTTAGCCTCTAAACTTTAGTCGAAGGTCCTGTTTGGATCCTGTACTAATGGATAGGACTAAAGTTTTAAAAAGACCATACTACCTCTCCTCGTTTCATGCGTCAGCCATTAAATGGGAGGTGAGAGACCAACATGCATGGGTAAACACGTCTTTGTGCCTAAGAACCTAAAACTTTAGACCATTTTAGTTTACTTTGGTGGACTAATGGTCTAAAGTGTTTTTTAGGGGTTAACTAAAGTTTAGATCTAACTTTAGACCACCTGTTTGGATACTTTAGACCTAAACTTTAGTAACTAAACTTTAGATGGAGGGATCTAAATAGGACCTTAACTTGTGAGTTTGTGGGAAAATATAACCATTTTGCTTGCATTGAAGGGCTGGGCTCTTCGGTAGATGCTTAACAACGTGTCATACTCTCTCATTTCTAGGAATCTGAGGGCACCTCCAGTACACCAAGTTGGCAGGTGTTTGGAGGTAGCTTTCTCGTTACGTCGGAGAGACAATGTGTCAAACAATGCTTAAATTGTGCATTGATGTTTGATGGGTGCTTGAGAGTTTATGTTTTCAATGTAACTACCTTTAAGAAGAAAAAAATACTTACATTGGAGGGTTGAATTCCATAATACTTGATGACATGGTACATTACTCTCTTAATGTGTTTTAACATCTTTTTGTATGGAGCATGTTTTGTATTGGAGATGACCCTGATTAAGGTCTGCTCATTTAGATTTGAGTTTCTGATTTATGATTTATTTTTCACTATTTTTATTTTTTTCTGATTTTTTTAGGTTTTTTGAGCTTTTTTGCCGGTTTTTTTTCGTATTCGTTTGCATTGTCCGTAATGAGTTAACCTTTTTATTTTTAAATTTTTTAAAATTTAGTTACACTAAATAATTTTAATTATAAATTAATTTATTTTAGTTTAACCCGAGTGGCACCTAACTACCGGATGGATGCATGTGTCGGTGATGACCCAAGCTCTCGCACATTCTCCCCAACTTGTCACAGCGGTGCAATGAATTATTTACCGGCCCATCCCTTTGGCATTAGTCCTATTGTATTTCAAGCCTGACAGTTGTGCGCCATGAACTTGTGGATCTGAGGTATTAATAAAAATTTTGGTGCGGCTAAAATTTCTTCAGAGTGTGATCTTGTGCCTGGACCAGAAGTTTAGGCTGTTTCATTAACTGGATTTCATTCCACGGCGTGCGCATGGCAGCAGCTATGTGGTGGTGGTGGTAGCTTTTGCTGATTCCAAGATAGAAGATCTTCGTCTGCTGCTGTATGTCCTTTTCCATCGGTGCCCACATGCAGCTCTGCTTGCTTCCTTGCTCCCATCATGGCCGCTCTCCTCTCTCATCTTTCTTTCATGGCCACTTGGCTTGCTCGGCGCTGAGTCCCCTGCTGCTCTACAATCGGCAGGCAACTGCACCCGTGTGCTGTGGTGTGTCCACCATCTTTTCGCTCTCTGTCTGTGGTCCTCCTGCTGCTACAGGCACTACTTGCTTTTTTCTATGTCATGGCGACTTGATTTCTGCTTGGTTAACACTAGGATATGTCTGATTATTCATTTCAGAGTAGTGTGATTTTTGTTCAAGTTACAGATGAGAACTTGAGATAAGACTAGGACTAACTCTTGCTCAAGTATCAGCAATTGCTAGACATTAGTATGAGAATGGAAGACTCGGTTCCTCTGTATGGATTCGGCTGCTTCAGTTTTTCTTTGATTGCTCATGTTTCTTGTGCATCTAAATTTGAAAAGGCGAGTGAAAGCACTTAAGATGTCATTTTGAGCATAGCATCTTTTCTATATCTGTCGGAGACAAGAAATTAAGTGGTTGTACCATGGATTCACGTCATGGCCCAACAGCTTTGTATCATGAAAAAGGGGAGACATGGAAAAAGAAACATCCTCTGTAGTAATGAAACCGATTTTGCTGTACCAAAAAGAATTGAAAAAGATTGTGATGTTGATGACAACAAAGCTGTGGTGTTCGTCCCTACAAGCTTATATTTGAAGAAATGTGACAGAAAAGACAATGTAACTAAATTTCTAGAATAATCAGGATTTCAGGACAACAAATCACAGTGAGTTCCAATGAGTTATTTTGTATCAGAAGCAAAACACCTCTTTCATTTGATTTGCAGCTAATCCATATTCATTGTCGGTTCACTTGTCAAAGATATCCTCCCAGCAAGAGGAATCTTTGGGACGTGGTGGATCCCTCTGCTCATGGCTCGTAATTTAAGTCATGCTCTGCCTCCTTCCACAATTAATATAGGATTGTTTCAATAAATCTCCATCTCATATACCAGGTGTACTCACCAAAAACCGTGAGGTCTAAGATGTATCTGAAAAACCTGTTCTCCATATCACTTGTTACGCAGCGTCAGCGCTATCGGACCGCTAAACCAACGTCTAACCTCAGGCCCGCTAAACCAGCAGTTTGGCTCCAGGTAGTTAGGCCGCTATACTCGTAAGCTCAACCAGCAAAGTAATAACCTTATAAGTGGTATCTCTCTCCAAAAGAATGCCTGCTTAGTGGGTACACCTTCATCATTATAAATCGTGTTCTACCTTCTTTCGTAATCGATGTGAGACTATCCCAACAACATGATGCCGAATTTCCAAACAGATCCAGTAAGTCAACTGTTACAGGCCCCGTTTCTACAATTTATGCAGCCGTTGTGAACAGAAGGATCACATGAACCATGCTTATCTTATTGAATTTTAGAGTGAAATTTACCTGTGTTAACGCTCAATAAGATCACCGGTCCTCCTTTTGTCTCTGGCAATATGGTGTCAACAACCAAAGAAAGAGAGCGATCGATATTGTGAAGCCAAATGCTGTGTTTTATGAGGCAGTACATTGCATTTTTTTTCAACGAAAAAAACATCGCTACAAACCCTCCCCAAATAAGCAAGCGAAACCGTAACTAGATTGTATTGCATATCAACTCAGAATTTCGTACTTTTCTATTGCTTGTGAATAATTTTTAATAAAAGAGTCATATTTTTTAGCTTCACATAAATGGTTCAATCCAGTCTTGTGGCGTGTGTTGTTCCTTCTTCTTCTGTTCATCACCAGGATATGGCGTGTGTTAGTATGTATTGGATTTTTGCCAAAATTTTTGGTGACACCCATGAACATACAGGGTCCGGCCCTGATTTGAGCCACAGCGTGTCGCAACCTTCATGACCGTTGCTCTTCCTTTATCGCCGCTGCACATCTTCACCACTCGTAATTGACATGGCTATCACATCTTCACCGCCGGTAACCTCACAATGTCACTCTCTTGTCTATTAACTCTCGTGCATTCATTCATGCACTGCACTGCATTGCTCACCGTCACACCAATGTTAGAGCAAGTATAATAAAAGACTGTTAGTAGGCTGTATGCTGAAGTGGAGGAGAGAGAAGAGAGGTGGACTGTAAGTTTACAGCCAGCTGAAGCACAAGAACCAAGAATGCTTCAGAACCAAGAAACTTTGTGAGAGAAAGGGGTGGGTCATACAGCCTTCAGCTGGCTGTAAACTACTATATGAATGGGCTGATAAGTGGGCTGTAAGTGTCTATACAGCTAGCTGAAAGCTGTATTAGCCTTGCTCTTAGCAAGAGAGTCAAGAGCTGGGACCTGATGAACTCTAGGAAGATAAAAGAGTACGAATATTAAAGTTGTAAGTGGAAAAGGGGAAAGGAATGCATTACGCTTGGCAAAACAGTAGTATGGTGTCTAGCAAAGGTTGCAATAAAAAAAACCAACGGTTTTGCTATTGCACAGGCGACTGAAATTTTTTTATGTTTCAGTCACCTGAAATTGCACTCTCAATGAATTAAAATTGCAGCCCCCCTCCAAAAAAACAGCTGCAACTTTAGGTGATTCAGAGTGCAACTTCAGGTGACCTGAAATTGCACTCTCAGTCAACTAAAATTGCAGCTCCCCTAAAAAAACATGTGCAACTTCAAGTAATTCAAAGTGCAACTTTAGGTGATTGAAAGGTAAAAAAATTTCAATGCCTATGCAATAGTCTATCCCAAAAACCAATAATAAAATGGCACTACTTTCTCCTCCTCCTCCTCTCTCTCTCTCTTCCACTTTCACCTTCTCTGTCATGACACATTCTCTCTCTCTCTCTCACTCAATCAGGCAGGCAGGCTCATCATCATCACCAGTAGCCTCCACTCTCCAGTAACGGTTGCTGGTGCCTCCTTAACCCCAGCTGCCTTCCTTCCACACACCAACGCAACGCACACGCATCCCACAGGAAGAGGCAGGAAGCACAAGCAAGCAAGCAGCAGCTTTGCTTTGCTCCCCACAGGAAAGAGACCACACTCACTGCGTAGCTTCCTCTCGTCTCGTCTCGAGGAGGCGCATGGCATGAAGCCAGGTATCGCCCGTCCCGCCCCCGCCAAGAATGAGAGTATCGTACCAGTACAAGAGCCCCACCAACCACACCACCAGCAGCAGGACGACGACGACGAGGAGGAGGAGATGGGCAACTGCGGGACGCGAGAGGAGAATGCCGTCGTCGCTGCGCACGCGCAAGGTATTCTTCCTTTCTTACCTTAGTTGGCCTATTGCTTGGGGATTTTTGGGCAATGTTTGTGTCGGGTCGGTAGCTCTTGGGATCTCGGGTTGGGTGCTTCGAATTGCATCAAAATCTGATCTTGGTGGGTATTTCTCTGTTCCTGGGATCTCTTCTGTTGGTAGGTGGGCTCGGTGCGGAATTGCAAAAAATGCAATCTTTCCTTCTATTGTGACGGCTTCTGGTTTGTTAGGATCTTTGTATTGGTGGTTTTGGATTTTTGGTAGCAAATTAAAAATTTGATTGGGTCTATTCCAAATCGGCATTGCGGAAAGTGGTTTAGAAATTTTCCCAATTTAGATGGGAAATCTGATATCAACTTTTGCCCGAAATTTCCCACTTTTCCCCCTGTTAGTCGAGTAAGGGATTTTGGTTTGCAATCTGCCTTTGCTCAAATTTCATCCTTTTTGTTGGAAGCCTTCATCTCCTCAACTCTTATTTTGATTTTTCTTTTGTTATATTTCTAGGTTGCTGATCTGTGATTGCTTTTCTGCTGCATTTGTTGTCCATGTTACCGTTCTCTTGTGCTTCCTTATCTTCTCGTGATTTGTATCATAAATTCTGCTTGATTGTGTTCATTGGGAAAATTTACAGGCTCTTTCTCCAATGGGCCCCGCAATTTCTGTGCTCTCCTCCTCACAGTTGACTTTCAGTTTTGCAGAAGATAAAATCATGATCCTGCAAGTTGAATAAACATAATCTCTTCTAGTAGCTAGTTGCATTTTTAAAGCAATTTGAAGCTTTTTTTTATTGCATGCAACTGTGGAGTAGATCTGGTCTCCTGGTCCTCTTTACCCCTAACTGTAATCAATTTGCGCATGTATATACTTTTTTTTTTGCTTCACAATCAGAAATATACTCGAAGCTATTATTTTAGGGGAAAATCTCATTTAATGGATGCTAGCAAGTGCCAGCTCTCATTTCCACTTGTTCTCATGTTACGTTTATAATTTACAGTGTTCCTAAACATGGAAAATACTTTAATGAAATAATGCTGAAAATTCAATCTGGTATTCTTAAAAAAAATCGATCTGGTAAATTGCCAACTATATACACTTAAACTCATTTCTATACATATGACATGTGAACCCAAGATCATTACAATTTTTCCTAAAATTTCTGGCTTATACTGGCTATGTAAACTGAGCACGAGAATTTTCTCTAGTGGCTAGCGTGGGGAGTTTGAGCTTTTATTATTTCATCCTACCAATGTGAGAATTTCTTGTAACCTTAATTTTATTGATGTATAATTTGCAATAACGTGAACTTTTCCTTTATTGTTGTTGCAATGTCATGTTCTCAGTTCAGCAGCTCCACTTGTTACAACATCCTGCCAAGAATGCTCTAGCAGATAGGAAGCACAACCGCACCTCATCAGATATAAGTGATCCTTCAACACCTAGGAAAATTGAAGACACCAAGAACATTTCCATATACAACAATGTGATTGCCTTCACATTGTTTGAGCTCGAGACAATCACAAAGAGCTTCCGTGCGGATTATGTTCTTGGTGAAGGAGGCTTTGGGACTGTTTACAAGGGTTATATAGATGAGAATGTCAGGGTTGGTCTGAAATCACTGCCTGTTGCGGTCAAGGTGCTCAACAGAGATGGACATCAAGGACACAGAGAATGGCTTGTGAGTTACCAAGTTCACTATTTGTTATGCTCACTAGTGTTCATTATGTACATGGGCATGTGGAAAATTAATACAAGAACTTTAGTATATCTTAGTTATACATGTTATCGTGTGATATCTGCATATGCTATGTATGTATGGCACATCACACCTTTTTATGCATTTTTTTTGTTTTTGCTAAGGAGTTCTCAATTTGTTTATTGTCTTTTGTTTCTTGGCCAGACCGAGGTTAATTTCCTGGGGCAACTAAGGCATCCAAATCTAGTAAAGTTGATTGGATATTGCTGTGAAGATGACCACAGGCTGCTCGTCTACGAGTTCATGTTTCGAGGAAGTCTAGAAAACCACTTATTTCGAAGTAATAGTTCTACTCGTCGCAACTCGCTTGATATCATAACTGATAGTTTCTATGGCACCATATTTTTATACATTTTCTCCCCTCCCTTTCTCTAATGCCATTGACACTGATAAGAATCCCTTAAGCTGATCATAATGTGGAATGCAGAATTATGTTGTTTATCTAATAAGTATTGTCGGCGTGACCTAACTTCTTTATCTGCCATATAGCTAGGCATGTTTCCTCTATCTGCTGTGATCTAGAATAGGTTCCACTTGTCTTGTATCAACCTCCAACCTCCAACTTGTTGCAAACGGTTGCTAATAGAATCATTTCAGGAAGATTTCATTTCAACTTAAAATTATAGGGCTCATAAATTGTGCGTCACAGATTATACAGTAAACTAGTGATTTCTACATGTAACTTCCAGTGTTGCAAGAATTTGCTCTGTTTGATTTCATTGTGCTATTGTTGGCATTTCTATTTATGAGTTATATCCAAAATTGTAAAAAAAAAAACTGTGAATCATCCAAACTCTTCTAATTTGCCCATAGGCCATAGCTCAACAACCTGAATGATTTCTTCACTTGGTAAAATGCCTGGTTCGCTTGGTTATGGGTGGTAGCCAGCTGGATACCATCAATTCTATGATTCCCAGGTTGACCTTTTATGCCTTCTTCTTTTTTTCTCAAGAGACAAATCCAAATCATGTAAACATTGGTTGATAGGAGACATAAACATAATTTTATTTTGCCCCCACACATTACCACACTTTGCTGTGAATTTCTTCTGCATATTATCGTGGAAGTTTTTTAGTCGTGCTCCTCTAATTCTGGACTATCCTTATTAGTTGCTACAGTTTATTTTTTAATGTTTTATAACAAATGTGTAACTTCCCCACTAACAATTTAGAACAATTTAGAATTGAATGCTTGCTTATTGTGACATTTGTGATATAGAGTGTCCATACTCAGGGCCTATTTCCCTCTATTCATTCATAGAGGAAACTACGTGTCTATATTGATTGGCTAAGGCATATGTTGTCTATTAATCAACTATATTCTATTATTTATAAGTTGGAGTCAACTTGTATTTGAGAGGAAAGAAGTTTTGCTGACCCATCTCTTGTTTTTTTCCCCTCAGAGACAGCTACTCTGTTACCCTGGGCTACTAGGATGTCTATTGCATTGGGAGCTGCCAAAGGGCTGGCTTGCCTCCACAACGCTGAAAGGCCTGTAATCTACAGAGATTTCAAGACCTCAAATATTCTGCTGGACTCTGTTGAGTGTTCATTACTTGCCCATGCCTTTCTTTTCTTTTCAGTTGTATGCACATCTATTGGGAACACATATATGTTTGACATAATGACATTTTATCTTTTATTTACATTGCCACAGGATTATAGTGCTAAACTGTCCGACTTTGGCCTGGCAAAAGCTGGCCCAGAAGGTGATGAGACCCATGTATCAACACGGGTGATGGGAACATATGGTTATGCTGCCCCTGAATATGTGATGACCGGTACTGTCCTAATTTTGTAAATTTGCTTTGGTAACTAATATTCTTAGAAGATATCAGTAAACTGTTTGGACATGAACTTCTTGATGTCATATTGTCCAGTCAGAAAAGCTACTGCATGAGCTGAGATCACACATATATATCATTTACTACTTGTTTCAGTATGGGTCTATGGGAATATTACTTTGTAGCAAAATGTGACCAAACAATATGCAATATATGTTTGTCTGTGCTAATTCTTCTCATGTATATACCTATGAGCAGGTCACTTGACTGCTAGAAGTGATGTCTACAGCTTTGGTGTTGTCCTTCTCGAGCTCTTGACAGGGCGCAAGTCCATCGACAAGTCACGGCCCAGCAGGGAGCACAGCTTGGTTGACTGGGCCCTCCCCAAGCTGAATGACAAGAGGAGGCTTCTCCAAATAATCGACCCAAAACTGGAGGGACAGTATTCAGTTAAAGCTGCTCACAAAGCCTGCAGCCTTGCATACTACTGCTTGAGCCAAAACCCCAAGGCAAGGCCTCTTATAAGCGACGTTGTTGAGACCCTTGAGCCATTGCAGGGCAGCGGTGGAAGTGATGGAGCTGTTCGATCTATCCATGTCAGTGGCCTTCCTGACTATAGAGTTCACCGTAAGCTAACGCGGAACAGCGTCCACTGTAGGGCCATTCCAAACCCCAAGTGCTCCCCTGCTGTCCCGGCATGCAGGGTGAGATGAGAGCGTGCTGTGTCAGTGACTGCTGGAATAGGTTCAGTTGTACATTCAAGCCTAAACCGTGGATGGTGTGTGCGTGTGCGTTTGGGTTCGCCTTTTGCTTTCTCCCCAGTTTTTCAATGTGTAAATTTGATCCGCATGCTGCTGCTTGTAAGGCCCTCTAATTTTCACAGTGGTCTTATGTATCCTTGACTGAGTGAACCCTGCTAAAACCGGCGGGGTTTAACCCTACAAATGAAAGGCTGAACTAAGAGTGGTTGGTTGGTTGGTATGCTGTTGGAGTATGGAAGTGTTGTCACATATTGGAGTTTCTTTTCAGAAATCAGTATGGAATTGCTTCACAAGTTTCTCTTGTTTGATATGCTGTTACAGGCAAGAAGGATCTTGTGATACCTTACAGAGTATTATGTTGTATGACTTCTGAATTCGTTGTGCAATTGTGCTGAGCTCTACTTGCTGATGTTACATTGCCTTTTAAATCTTGTGCTTGCTTCCTGTCGGTCTGGATTGCTGCGAAGCATGACATGTCTGCTCATAGCTGCTGTATTATTATTTGAATTGCTGTGAATCATGACATGTCTGCTCATAGCTGCTGTATTATTATTTTTGTTTAACTTGATTTACAATTACATGACTTTTAATGCTAGATTTTATTTTTATCTTTATTTATTTATTTATTTGGTTAATCACAAAATCCAATCAAGTTTCTTAAACAAAAATCAGAAAATTGAAATAACGCCAAAACACATCGAAAGTTTTTAAAAATTTCCGTATTTTCAAACATCCAATTTTTGAAATATTATACTTATTCTTTTGATCATCTATTTTTGTCGTGTGTTTTATAACAGGATCTGATGCTAAAAGGGCCAAGAGGTTGCATTGCAAACCATATTTGTTTGTTGATGTGCAACTGCAAGCTAGCGTTAGTTCCTGCAAACCTAAAGGAAGGTATTCCCTTTATTGACAGAGAGGTGCGCCAATCGCGCTCATTAACAGGCACGCACTTGAGCCTTTTAATCTTCTTTTCTCTTATTCTTTTTTTATTTGTTTTCATTGTGAAAAACTTAAAAATCTAGCTTCTGTATGTGGAGTTCTTGAAAGACCAAATATAGCAACAGAGAGAGTGAATGTTGCTTTCAAATTTTTCTCTAAGTATTCAACACTCCTTCATTCCAAATTTCCAATAGCTACAAAACTATGAATATTGAAATGAGAAACCACCACCAAACAAGCAAAACAACACTCTGAAAATTTAGAGAAAAACCAGCGAAATCGGAAGTACCTTTGTTTACACTGCGGACTGCGGTACTTCCAATTTTCAGAAGTACCGTTGTTTGCACTACGGTACTTCTGATTTTCGGAAGCATCATTGTTTGCATTACGTTACTTCTAATTTTCTCAGAGAACAGAAATTTTAGCCCTAGTTCAAAAATGAAAATTGATAGAATTTTTGGCTCGTAGATCCAAATGATATAAAATTTTGCAAGGATCTTCTCTATGTAATCAAGAACCTATTCCAACAAATGATCATAAAAACATGACCAAAGTTGAGACATTTTTCAGTTTATTGGAAGGTTGCACCAAAACCTAGTCAAAACCCCAAACGGTGAATACAACTTGCTCGTGGGTAGAAGATAGCCAGGATAGCTTTAGAAATATTCCCATATATCTCAGCAAGTAAGAATATGAAACAAATCATGTAAAAAATCTTTGGATCAAGAAATTGCACTTTGAGGCCAAATCAAGCAAAACCGAGTTTCTCATAAATCTTGATATCAAAGTGTCTAGATGGATGGAGATGTATTTATAAGAATTATCTTCATCTCTTACACGTTCTTGGTATAGGAAAATTACAAGAAGGAAAGAAGAGAGATCAAAACCTACCAAGAGACAAGCACATCAATAAAAAACAAGAGAGACACAAGAATTGCACAATGATTAATGTATTGCTTACTTGAGAAGGTAGGTTTTACAGCCGCTCCACCCTAGAGGACAGAGAGCACACAAGACACTCACTCTCGAACTCTAGCCCTAGAGATGATAGTTGTAAGATCGAGGTGGCCGACTAGAGGGGGGTGAATAGGCGGTTTAAAAAATCTCTACAAGTTAATACTAACAATTCAAGACCTATTCAATTTGCCTAAACCAAGTATACAATGCGGAAGCTAAATTCAAGTTGGTTTAGTACAAATAGTGCCTAAGTCAAGCAAATTAGCCTAAGTGCACCAACAATGCTATCCTAGGTCAAGGTTTGCAATCCTAGGTTTACAAGCAATCAAATTGAGTCTACGAATGTAAATTGCTTGAAAGTAAATAGAGTACAAGAAAGCAAACCACAAATGACACAATCACTTTTTACCGTGGTGTTCGGAGACTTGCCGGTCTCCCGTAGTCCACGTTGAGGTTAGCCCGAACGAATTGGACCGGCTCCACGAATTAAGCCGAAACACCTCGTATCCACTAGTGGTAGCTCTTTCCCGCTCCGGGTAGGTGAGCTCCGACCTTCACAAATTCGCCGGGTCTTCTCACAACCTTCTTGAGAAGATCACCGCGCACGACGCATCCAACGACGTCTAGGAGTCGGCAAACTCCAAGAGTAACAAGCCAAGTCCCTCACTTGACTCTCACCACGTGCAACGAATGCACAAGCTCAATTGGACACTAAGTCCACCTCTAGATGCAACACATGCACTCTAGATCACCTCTCCTCTCTCACAAAGTGCAACACATGCACAAATGAGTGGAGAGACTCACTCTAGCTCAAGAACAATGAAATGAGTCAAGCAACAACATCTCCAACCAGCCTTGAGGGGGTATTTATACCCCACACACAAAAACTAGCCGTTGGAGCAAAGAGAGGCTGAAATCAGCCTGAGGGCCGGTACTACCGCAGTTAAAACGGCCGGAACTACCGCCCTCCCAACGGTCACAAAAAAAACTAGCCGTTGGACCAAAAAACGGAACTACCGCAGTACAAATCGCGGTACTTCCGTTTTTTTCGAGGCTAAGTCATTCAGAAAGTCGCTCTCTGGAAAAAACATTCCGCTCGGAATTCGGAACTACCGGACTCGCGGAACTACCGGAAAAATCGGAACTACCGCAGTACAAATCGCGGTACTTCCGCAAAATCCGGAACTACTGCAGTACAAATCACGGTACTTCCGTTTTCCGGTTTTTCAGCACAGACGACACTCGGAAAAACGGTCATAACTTTTGACTCCGATGTCGGAATTGAGTGATCTTGGACTCTATGGAAAGCTTATTCAGAGGGCTACACAACCCACCTATTTGCATGATCTCAAACACATTAGATCAATGCAAAAATCACAAGACATCCAAAGAGTCACTATCACGGTCTAATATCAAAGGAAATAGCGACAAATAATTTTAGACCATGCCAAGGGATAATGCATGATCTTCAACTTTTGCAAAATACATTTGCAAACTTAGATCATGCTACAAGGATTAGGTACATGGACTTCTCACATTTGCAAAACACATTCGCAAACCTAAGTCACATGCCACAAGGATTATATATGAGCTTCAACCATTTGCAAAACACATTTGCAAATATAAGCCTCATATCACAAAGAATGGAAACATGGACTTCAAGCACTTGCAAAACACATTTGCAATGCATAGTCCCATGTTACAAGAAATCAACACATGAGCTTCAACAATTTGCAAAACACATTCGCAAATGCAAGCCTCATGTCAAGATGAGCTAGAGCAAGTGAGATTTGAGCTATCAACAGATGATGAGACTCAAACTACTAGACATGACCCCTCTTAATAGTACGGCAACCTACACTAGCAATTCGGTCTTCCAACCAAACACCAAGACCGGTAAAAGACTAGGAACGCATCCTTAGCCCTAGCTAGTCATACCTTTGCCTTGGGTCATCGTCTTGATAGGCATCAACTCATGATGCTTTCTTTTCATCAATACCATCAACGCATGATGGTCTTCACTTGATCAACACATGATCAATCTTTGACATGCTTCAACACATGAAGCATTTTCTCGATGGCCTTTAACACATGAAGCCTTCGTCTTGATAGCCTTCAACACATGAAGCTACATCTTCTTCATCAACTTTGACTTGATGACCTTCAACTCATGAAGTCATCCCAGGTCATCTTCATTTGTGGAACCTAACCTATTCATCCAACTCATGGAAACCGTTAGTCCACAAATCAATTGTCATCGATTACCAAACTTCACTATTTTGGTAATTCATGACAATCTCAACAAATAATGAGATATTAAATTGATTTGCGAGTATACAATATGTACACAACAAATGTATACTCCAAGATAAGCTTTAAACAAAGCTTACTTATCCGGTTGTCATTAGTCATCCAACCATTAACACATATTGGAGAAGTTAGATGACAACCCGATTGCACATGAGTATATATATACTGCACAAGCTATATATATATACTCAAGAATGTATTTCAAAGTAAAGATCCTAAATATGCATATTAAAAGAAGCATGGATCAATACTTATGAAACTCCAAAATATATAGAGAGCTCCCCCTAAATGTGTACATACAAGTGTATATAGTGAAGACATATGCACATATTCATTTTACACTAATTGAGGAGTTCAATCTACATTTTGGATCTAAGGAATGCATTTGTAAATAAGAAAGCAATTTCGAATGCATACCTCTTTGATTTCACCTTTTCATCCAAATGAGACTAACCAAAGATAAACTCAAATAAACATATTAGTCTCATAAATTCATTTATCATTTTCACCAAAACATTATAAAGTATATGTCATCAATATCATAAAGTCATACTGGCATTTGTCATTAACACCAAAACCAACTTAAATGGAGCTTGATCTTTCAATAGTACATGAGATGAGTTGGATGGTTAACCAGCCACCGATTCACCTTAGTGATACTGTCCACTATTATAATGGGGAACCGTTAATCCTACACACACGGGTTTTACTCACATAAGTTCACTATGCATGCTTTTCAAAGTGCATAAGTGTGCATCCGCTACATTCTTAGCCTTGATCCGCCTTGATCGAACCAACTCCATCTTGACCTAAATCGCTCTCCAACGCATTGCCCATGTGCTGCAGTTTTGATCCAAGATGGTTTCTGGTATTTTGGTCAAACCGTCAAAATACACTTCCTTGACCCGGTCATCATCAACCATTGCAAGCAATCGGCATGTTTGCCATATGTAGGTGCACCACTAGCTTACCATGTGACGCTAAGTCTCTTCCGTTTCGGTTCCACCGAACCACGGCTTACTTGGCCCGTGCAAGTCACATGGTGCCATCCCGTCATTCGAACTCACCTTCAACATTTCTACCTTTCTCGTGCCATGCTTGAGCTCACCGTCTCACCCAGCATCCTCGATCGTTCTGGGTCTCAACTCCTTCATAAGTCTAGCCCCGATCCTCACTGTTGACCACAGTTGACTCCAAGCGACCCTGCACATCCAAAGACAGAAAAATCGTTTCCAGACACAAGTTCTTCACAACTTGACCTATATTATCTAAGACATGTATCATGCTAGCTTAATCCAATGACCTAGGTCATCTAAACTCG
Source organism: Dendrocalamus latiflorus (assembly GCA_017311315.1). Taxonomy (NCBI): domain Eukaryota; kingdom Viridiplantae; phylum Streptophyta; class Magnoliopsida; order Poales; family Poaceae; genus Dendrocalamus; species Dendrocalamus latiflorus. Next base: position 26,905,878 of record CM029645.1, read on the forward strand.
ATCCATAGATCAATTCCCCAAACCCCTGTTTTTCTGGGAAGATCAAAAGTATCGTGTCTAACACGTCGGTACTTCCGCACTGCAGTACTACCGTCTTCCAAAACGATACTTTCGCACGCTGAAAACGTCACTTGGAGCTCTTTGGAAAAAAATGTATCGTAACTCAACTCGGTACTTTCGCCAAATAGTACTACCGCACTTATGCCTGCAATACTTCCGCAAAGCGGAACTACCCCATTAATACCTGTGGTACTTTTGATTTTCTTGATAATTCCAAAAAACAGTTCAAATCAAATACAATCTTTGCAAAACCAATTGACTACTCTATAAATATTGCAATGATTCATCACATCAGTATTATAGATCTTTTTATATAGTTCTTCAGTTTCGGAAGCTTCGTAGGGTACTCCGTTCTGTTACTGAAAGTCTGAAACCACCATGTTATGTTATGTACAAGTATTGCTTTCCATTAGTTTGGTGGTCACAACAGCTGATCCAGAATTTAGTAATTATTATTGTTAGACCACCATATATTGTCCTTTTAGCTACCAATTACTAGTTGACATATGCATCTTGGCCAAACCTGGTTAGTCAAAAAGAAAGAGATCGGAGGAAAGGAGGAGAAAGCTAGCTCTGTTGTGACGCTGACCGGCCTCGAAATCTTGATTTGATCTGCACTCACTCCTTAGTGATCTGATTTCGGAATATAAAAATGTGCAATTTAATTTATTTACACCTAATCGACTAACCATATATGTATGCACGCGTTTCCTTCTAAACTCGCACTAGCTAATTAAGCTCCCCATTTTAATGATGATCTCATTCTGCATATATATGGAGTTGCCATCTTACCAAACCATTAATTAGTGGAGTATTATTCCTTAGTTAACCCAAAAGGCAACCATATATTGTTTCCCTTGAGACCCTCTTCCTTCCATTCTCTCCAAGCCGATCCAACCATGGCTAACCCCGCGCCCCTCTCCCTCACCGTCCTCGCCCTCCTCCTCTCCACCTCCCTCCAAGCTGCACAAGGTACGCATCGATCGATCGCATGCATCGTACGTAACGTCTTCTTGATCCGCTCCTACTTCGATCCGGTTTGTAATATCATATCTGCGCGCATGCAGGAGCCAACCAGGCGGAGCTGGGGGGCGGCAAGGCCAGGAGATCGTCAGACTACGTGCCGGTGCGGACGGTGGTGTACCGGTCGGTGGCGCTGCCGGCGACTACTGCGGAGGCGTCGGGTGGAGGAGGAGGAGGAGGAGGGTACGAGCCGTTCGAGCTGTGCAGGGGTTGCCGTTGCTGCTCGGCGTCGAACGCGAGCAGCTGCGTGGACACCCGGTGCTGCTACGCCATCGACTGCGACATCCCCGGCAAGCCCTTCGGCGTCTGCGCCTTCTCGCCGCACACCTGCGACTGCGGCGCCGCCAACAACTGCACCCAATCCTAACATCGTTCAGTTCCTGCCGCATGACGTACCTCATCTGATCTTCTGATCGAGGGTTAATTGATTATCAGTTTTGATTGATATGCGTCCAAACTCAGTGGTTTGATGTTACGATTGCAATCCTTACTTTTGCGATCGTCCAGAGACTTTCGCGTCTTTAAGCTGCTGTCATTGCTGTTGACATGTGACCTCGAAGTTTAGCGATCGAGTAACATATATCTTTTCGGGAATTTTACAGAGACAAGTTATTGCTGGAGTATGCATTACTAGCTAGAGTTTAACGTTTTACTTTTGCATTCTTTCGTCAGAGACTTCAATTTAGGGTTTGGTTGCTCGCTGTAGGCGTTGGTGTGTGTGGATTTGGCTGTTCTGGCCTGGCCGGTTTACAGTGCAGGATCGGCGGCTGCTGTACATGTTTGACCTTGCAAGACAAGAACTAGTACCTAACCTTCTTGTTCTGTTATGTATGCCTTTTTTTCTTCTCAAAGCACTGGCTGTACGTACGTGCCAATATATAATAAATTGTTCAACTGTGCATTGTCCACGGTTCTGGTGGAAAAGTTGGGCAATCGATTTCAGCTGCTTTGAGGTCCTTTTAGCTGGCAATCCATTGCATGCTTGTTATGTTCTCTTGTGGCTACGATTTATGATTTTTACTGTAACTTGTGATTTTTGGCTGTTCGTATGAGAGATTAGAGAGTAACTAAAATTCACGTGTGACTTTTATCGGTATAAATGATTTCGGTACAGTATGTACTACAGTTAACTAGTAGACCCTACCTTATTAGCAACAAAATGAGTCCATTTTGGTAGCTGCTAGCACAAGACCACAAGATTATGTTCTCCTTTTGACTGCAGTGAAGTGCAATTGGGACTTTTCCCGACGAATGGAGACTGCATGTTGTATAAAAGAAATTCAGACTGCATAGATGGGTTGGGTTTAATTAAGTGTGCTGCCAAGAGGTCCAAAACCTAATCTAAATAAATAAATGAACTGTACAAGTATCTGAAGCGCACGTGAGGGTACTCTTCCAGCACGATTAAACGCAAACGAACAAGGGACCCATGAGATGCTCTGCCACTGTGTCATCTGTCAGGCATGCAATTCGTACACCCTAGAAAAGCATCTCTGTCAGACCCGACCTACCACTACGTTTGGGAAAAAAAAATCCCTATTTTACTTTTCTTTTAAACCATATATGATCATGTCAGAAGTGATGATAAATAATTAATATTTAGATTGTTTTAGAATTTGTATATATGAAAGTTTCGGTCGATTGCAGTCAAATGTTTTGATTATGAGTGGTTTTGAGTTGCGACGAAGAAGCTGATCGAACTAGTCCGATCAGCGAAGACATTCAGACCATCCAATCTTCATCTAAGTCATTTTAATGGTCCGATCAGCGTTGAAACATTCGGACCAGTCTGATCAACGAAAACATTTAGACCATCGGATCTTCATCTAAGTCGTTTTAACGGTCCGATCAATGTCAGAACGTACAGACCAGTCCGAGTGGCTTTGATTAAAGTCCAAAGGTTCTCACTCAGTTCGAAGGGAGTCGGAGGTCCGATCGGCTGGTCCAAATGGCTTTGTGTTGGGAGGTCAGATCGACAGGTCCGATCGGGAGGCGTCATGACCACGGCAATACGACCACAGCTGAACATCCACGGCGTTACGACCATAGCTGAACAACTACGACAAAATGAGTGATTTTGATCATGTCTGACTTCAACCACATCTGAACGACCACGGCATTTTGACTGCGTCTGGCTTTGACCATGGCAACTCGACTATGGCATTCCGACCACGACAGACTTCGACCACGACAGAACGATCACTGAAGGTAAGCGTAGTTACAGTACTTTTTCATGGTCGTAGCTACAGTACCTTTTCAAAGTCGTAGCTATAGTACTCGATAATCATAGATTTTACTAGTCGATAGTCAAAGGCTTTGCGGTCGATGGTCGTAGGCTATGCAGTCGATAGTCATAGAATTTACGATCGATAGTCGTAGACTTTGCGGTCGATGGTCGTAGACTTTGCGGTCAATAATCGTAGAATTTGTGGTCGATTGTCGTAGACTTTGTAGTTGATGGTCTTAGACTTCGTAGACTACTTTCATAGTTGTAGTTTTCATAGTTTTGTCATCATAGTCGTAGACTTTGTGGTCTATTGTCGTTGTTTTCGGTTTTCCGATCGATTGTCGTAGCCCTCGCGACCGGTAGTCGAAAGCTTTTGCGATTGGTTGTCATTGGCTTCACAATCGGTACTCGTAGACTTCATTGTCAGTACGAGTGCTTCAATTCTTGCAATCTTCGAGTATTTCGAGTACTCGTGTTAGGCTAGCGGGATGACTGGCTGGTACTCAGTACTTGTAGTTAGAAGGATCGACTCGATACTCAATGGTTGGTGATCAGTAGTCGTAGGCATTGCGATCGTCAGAGACGTGTAGTATGTGATTGGTACTCGGTAGACGGTACTCGATGGTTCTAGTCGGTAGCGATGTTTGTTTTTTCTGAGTGTTTTAAGTGGAGCGATAGAGTTTCCTGAGTACTTGTTGTTTTTGAGTACTTGTTGAGATAGCGGTCGTAATGATTAATTTGAGGCTGTTTTCTGGGTAGCGATGGAGTTTGTGTTCGTGGGCGACCGGGTTGGTTATTGTGGATGGTTTGGTTTATGTCAATGGATAGACAAGAGTGTGTGTGTGTGCGCGCGCTAATATCAGTTAAGTTATGAAGAACTTGTGCCGGGAAAACGTTCTTTGGTCTTTGATGTACAGGTGGACATGAAGACGATCATGATCGGTGACAAGGAGAATTAGGACTAGGATGGGGAAGTCTGAGATCCGGGTGATCAAGGATATCACGCGAGGTAGTCGAGCTCACGCTGGAGCACGTAGAGATCAAAGGTGGTGATTTGTGGAGAAGCTATGAGCGATGCGGTCCAAGAGGCTTTGACACGGAGGTTGATGATGCATGAAGAAGATATGGGAGGTGCGTTCTCGGGGGCTTCAACACGTGGTGATGGTGCGTGATGAAGATACAGGAGGTGCTGTCCTGGATCGTAATATACGAACTAGTCGCAGAGTAATGCTGAGCGATCGTAATATACATCGAGCCTGTGCACAGTCAGTGAGCGGTTGAGCGGAGAGTCTTGCGGTCGTATTCTACCTCTGTAAGTTAGATTATTTTTCTATTGGTTTAACATTTGTTATCAGGTGCTAAAAAGCAGCGACAATCATTCACCCACCCTGATTGCTATCTTCAATCCTACAGTTTCTTTTATTGAGATAACCGGAGACATCCATAGTTTTATTAGGTGTGTCTTTTCAACTGACTTTTAACTTTAGCATGACCATTTGTGTGAACGAACCGAACGCTGATAAACCGCTTTAAAAATAAGCCATTTCGAAATGACGATAGAGAAATCATTCTGTTTGTTTGTTCATAGAAAATCATAAGTTATAAACTGAAAAGAATGAAACCAATGAATCTGGAACTAACAGAAGAGGCAGTAGCTTAATTTGTCTGGCTACTAACCACATGTTAGCCTTTTTGTGTAGACTCTGCAAAAATTGCAAAACAGTAGCTAGTATGCATGCATCGATGGTGCAAATACTATCGTTTCTATTCTTTTTTGATCTAAGAGTGATGGATAGCAACGTGGCAATGGCAAGAGAGTGCATTTGAACAACTACAACAAGTACTAGTTAACGCAAACCGGAAGGTAAGGATTATAATTAAGTTTGCTTTGCTTTGCCGGTGCAGCATGCACGTATGGTACAGTAGGGTACGCACAATTAGACAAGTGGTTCGGATTTGATGCCCAATTAGGCCAAACAAGGGGACATGCAATGCATGCAGCACCGGCCGGCATCCTTGAATTGCGACGTGTCCGGCGACTGAGGGTTAGGAGAGACGTCATGGCCCAGCAATGCCAATAAGCTTAGCTTGGGAGCTCACTACTAAAAAAACTAATACTAGATGTCACATTATAAACGATTACCTAAAATCGTCTATATTAAATATAATCACATGTGATTTTAGTTTAGAGATTGTCTGCATGTGTTGCTGCCAGCGCTAAAAACCGTCTGTGAAAGTGAAATATCACAGACGGTTCGTGGTTAAAACTGTCTATAAAGTATCATAGACAATTATTAACAAGAATCGTCTGTGAATATGATCAAATATCACAGCTCGGTTGGGTTGAAATAAGCTGGTTTATAGCTGAAATTACACTGTAACTGATGGTGGCTTATTTGACGTAACTAAATTTAAAAAATTAAAAATAGAAAAAAAAAACAGGTTAGCCCATCACGAACAATGCAGACGAATACGGAAAAAAAACTAGCAAAAAAGCTCAAAAAACCAAAAAAATAGAAAAGACGAAATTTAGGAATAGTAAAAAAATAAGCCAGAAATCAGAAACTCAAGTCAAAATAAGCAAAGCCTAAATGCAGTAGCTTTTCTTGTGTTTGGCCCTATGCTGTGCTCACCAGCCGAAGACAGCCACCAGCCCTTGCATGCAGCCTTGATCGAAGTAATGAAGTGCCAGCACAGCAACTGAGTACACGTTGCCTTTGCTTTGATTTCTTGATTCCACACGTTGAAAGCATTTTGGGTAGGTTCCTTGCATGCACATGCTGACTCATACCATCTTCTGTAACACAGGCTATTAAGCAAATTCTCATACCATCTTCTGTAACACAGTTCATTAAGCAAATTTGTACATCAATATCTTCTTTATTCTCATTACCTTCTAAGGCTTCTTCTTGTATAAATCTGAAAATAATTAAATAACAACTATTATATAGTATATTATTCTCATATAAATTAAAACCAAACTTAACTAAAAGCGAGTTCAGTTGTTGATAAATCTGTTTAGCTCGTGCTTGCATAATCGGTCCAATCGGGATGTCCTCATCATCTTGTACACTCGAAGAGATGGACGATTCACTAGTGTGATAAGACCTTCTAAACACATATTCACTTTAGACTTGTACAGATCGAGTATGGGCCTGCATGTAATTAAATAAAATAGTAGTAGATCTATATCTTCAAGTATAATAATTGAAGACTCAATTAAATTAGAGTTCACATGATAATATTTAATACGGTTCAATATTTTTTCAGTTAAATAATATATTAAATTGAAAAGTGCAAGACGTGAGCGTATCCGTATCACTCTCCTACTGTTTTTCTTCTTAAAAACAATGACCACAGTTGGCGGAACCTGTTGCTTGGCAAAATCTAGGGTATGACACAGTTCAACCTGAAGTCTAACAGGAGCACAAATCTGAAGTTACGATTTAACGGCTCAATTCTCTCATGAAAAATAATAAGAAAATGGCAAGTTCAGCAGTAATTTGGGCCGTCCAAGTGGTACATCAATCCAGTTACGCACATTTTTCTGCTAGGAACGCGACGCTCTTTTGAGCCCATAGTAGCATGTCAGAAGTAATACTACAATTTGTGTGCACTCAAATTCAGCCTACTGACTATTGGGCCGAAGAAACAAGAAATATCATGGGTAACCATCTAAAGTTCAGCCCACTAACTATTGAGCCGAAGAAACAAGAAATATCATGGGCTGCACACCTTTTAACGCTAAGATGCCCTTCCTCTTCGTTGTCACTTGTCATCTTAATTGAAACCAGCTAAATTACCACGCAAACTGCCCGTCTAGATACTACTGTACATATATTTGTATTTAAACATATATTTGTATTTAAAAATATGGTTATATTTATTATGCAACTGTAATGTTTACAGTTTAAAATAAAAAATCTACTTACCCAGTGAAGTCCAGTGGTTAGTCTACTTAACCCCATGAAATATAATAGTAGGTGTTGAGCCCCCCAAACTATGTGAAACCTCTAACATACTGCCATAAGATGGTTTTGCCAAGTGGCAAACGACATGGACAATGACATGGCAATGGTTTTAGCTTAACAATTATTTTAAGTAGTGGGGTCCACATGTCATAGAGTCAAGTTTAATTTCCTTTTTAGAAATTTCCTTGGTGGGGCCTTCTTGTCATAGGGAGAAAGAGGGAGATATAGAGGGGTTGTCTTCCTCCTCTAGTTCTAGACAAACAGAGATAACAGATGTGTCTTGGTCTAGGTACGAGAACAGCAACTGGGGTGGCAAGGTCCCGGGAATAGGAAAAAATGGAATTTTTGCAATGATGTGGAGCCAATGGTGGTGGTGGTTTAGGGAGTGGGGCAGCAAGGAGGTGCCGGTGACGAGTAGCAATGGCAGTGGTGGTTTGGCATGGTGGAGGCCGTGCTATGGAGGTTGGGAGGAATAGATACTCATGTCATAATGTAGAACATGGTAAGGGGAAGCTTTGGTGTAAGTTAATTGGATGGAGGCCCCCCGTACAAGACGAACTACGACGACGAAACCCGAACAGAGGCAAGAGAGAAGAAACTTGATTTCTCGGCTATTGTGAGTAAATTTATCAAATTAATTTGGTGGTTTGGATGAAAAGAGAGTGGAACACAAAGTGACGTGAGCGAATGTTAAGGTTGATCACTAATTTACGAGATGCTCCCGGTGGCTGAAGGTAATGGCAACATGGTGGAGAGAAACTCTCCTTGGGCATCTTGTGTGGAAGAGGGGGCGAGTACATGATAAAGGGGAGTGAGGGGACTAGGTTTTGTACTCTCTTTGTAGGTGGGGATAGGAGGAAGGCGACGATGGTGTTCATGGCTGAGCAAGCAATGAGGCGTGCAAGGCGAGGCACAGACGCGACAGAGCGTTGTGTGGTGGCAATGCAGGAGATGGCACCCTTGCTTCTGTCGAGTCAAGCAAAATAGGTACTCAGGTAGAGCAACAGAGGTGAGGCATAGTTGGAGAGAGCGTGGAATGACAGAGGAGGGAGGAGGTTCACTCAATGATATGTGGACCCCACTTTCGTAATGATTTTTTATCCACTGAGTCATTGCCCTGTCATCATCCACATCATTGCCAGATGGCAAAACTGCTTTAGGGGTATTAAGATGGTTTCGTATAGTTTTGGAGGCACAATACCTGCTATTATACTTTAGAGGGTGAAGTGGACGAACAACCATACTTAAGGGGGTAAGTAGACTATTTCTGTAATATAATCTGACCCACCAAAAATTGATAGTGTAAATCTTTCTCCTTTTTCACCATTTTTCTATATTTTAATAATATAATTTATAGAAATACACTCATGCATTGACAACTTATATCCAAGTAAAAGGACATCTTATTCAGTTACGTTAGAAGGAGTTTGTTCTTCTAATATTTTCCCAAGGGTGCATAATTGGGTCATCATAATCAACACGGAATCTTACGTACATCACTAATGGCTGAATTGGAGGAGTTGTGTTATGCGCCCCCATCCCCCACACATGCACGCACACAAGCGCGCATGCACACATATACCTACTAATATAAAAGAGGAGTTTGTCCGTCATCCTCTACTCCCTCGTACACACAGGGCTTGCACTTCCTAAAAAACTAGCTCTTAGAGAAAACCAACAAAACTAGGATAACTAACTGACATGTGGGCCAGCTCCTTAACCAAGAAACCATAGCCTTCCACCCCTGTTCCCCGCGCTGCTTCCCATTCCCAACCCCTACCCCCTGCCACTCTGCTCTAGTGACACCTCCCTATTGATCTCCCCCGCACCCAGTGGCCACTGCATCGCGGGCTCTCCGATCGCCCACCGCCACCTTCCTCGACTCCGATGTAGTAGCTGCCCACTCCCACATCCCTTTCGGCATCTTCTAATCCAACCACTGTTGTGGGGGTGGCCCAACCCCCTGTAACTGGGCCTTACAACCGGCCTAACATGTAATAGGCCCGATAGTGTAGAGGAATATACTAATGTAAATATACCAATGTACCATCATCCTTTATAAGTACTAAGGGGTAGAATGGGGATTTCCCATTCCACCCCACTCATGTATATAAACCCTCAGGAGGGGCAGGAGGAGGGACATCCTCTCATTATCACCAACTCTCCTACAGATCTTGCTCTCCTCTTCTCCTTCTACTAGTCCCCTTCTCTACTGTTTGACCTGTAGCCTCAACCAGCCAGTTGTGTGGCATCTCGTCGAGCGATTCCCTACCCCGTAATCACCTCGGAATGAGGCATCACTGTGCCTTGAGGTGAGGCCCTGTATTCGACGACGTGAATTCTGTTGGTCCGATGGTTTCTTTGCAACAGCGGCATCCTAGATTCGTGCCGCCATACCCATGGAAATGCTAGATGGGGGTATCTGTTTCTGTGGTTAGGGCTGGATTTGAGCGATTAGGTGGTTAGGCTGTGGTCTGGGGCACTTAACGGTGTATTTTTTGCTAGGTTTGATGCGTATTTAATCCCAGTTGGATGATTGATTGGTTCAAGTTTAGCACTTGTGGCGAAAAGTTATCGGTGAGCTTTGCAAACTTACAGAAGTTATTGGCTTTGCTTCAGGGATTATGAGACTAATACTATGATGATCCTGGAGAAATAGTTTTGTACTATATTTTAGCTTGTTTAGTTTCAACCATCTATGGTTCATAGAAGTAGTGGGGATCATAGTTTGCTGGAGATTATGTTATGATCATGAACATGTAAGCTTAATTCATTGAAAGGAAAACAACTATAGCCATTGAGATGAATGTGGGTTGTGATTGCAACCATTGGCCCACATTGCGCAAAAGAGGCCTTTTCTGACTATGTGGTTAGCCTACTCGGCAGCAAAACCTTAATGGGTGAGATCGGGTTGAGATTGAGTATTATAAAAGCTTTGTTGTGATCTTCTTGGACAGCACACCTAAGAAAGCGTGTTATACCAGTGACACCACAAAATGGTCATATCATATGGGTAAAGTTATGTAACCTCTGCAGAGTGTAAAACTATTAGAATAGCCATGTTCTCGATTATGGATAATGCTCGATGATTTCACAAGAGGGGTAGAATTTCATAAAACCTTGGTTGGATCTGGAAGGGAGGTGAATGGTTAGTTCACTTGTGATTTATTCAATTCCTTTGACTTACTTATCTACTTATCACTTGTTTTTGAAGTGCAATTTCAATCTATTTATTATATTTACTCTAAATTATTGCTTTCTATAAAATAACCCCCAGTCATCATTTGATGAGCCTTACATCATTATATATTGCATCTTGTTATAAACAACTTACTGGGTACTCTGTATACTCATGGCTATATCCTTTGTTGCTCAATTGTTGAAGAAGAATCGTATCAGATAGAGGTATTTGAGGAAGGATTCTTCGACGGCTTCACAAATTAGGACTTTGCTTTTCAGTCGATTGCTTGTGGGCATGTCGAATGGTCACTATATTTACCTTTATTTCTCACTACTCATTTTAAGCCCTTCAAGCTATTAGTTGTAAGCTTGGCTATAAGGTCGCTACTCTGATAATTAATAATATTTGTATCTTTCATAATTATTTGTGATTATGATTGATATTTTACCTATGTTTTCACTATATGTACTAGCGTGATTCTGGACTAATGTAGAATACACAGAGAGTCCAGATTTGCATTTTTGGGTCTCGACACTAGATCATCTAGGACTTATGAGCAAGAGAGATTGAGATTTCTCTTTTCTGCCCAGTTTTGGTGCATTCTTCACTCAAATGAAAAAAGTCACAAATTTGGCTACGATTCTCTCGATAATTGATTGGAATAATTTTGTAACATCCTAGAAAAAGGTACATGCCAAGTATCAAGTCATTTGGATTATCGAATTTGAAGTTACAAGGTTTTTTTGATTTGAAACAGTGCTAAAATTACTGTTTATGCATCCGATTTCACAGTTCATCCAATAATACCAGTTTTACTATTCATATGCCTGATTTCACTGCTTATCCGATCAGACTGGTTTTAGGGAGATGTCTAACCGGTGGCACTGGTTTTCTTTCGGAATTTTGGTTTCGTGTTTTGCTAGCTTCTATTTTGGCTTTTATTTCTAATCTCAGTAACTTTGTTGTTATTTGAGTGAAGGATCAAGATTACTTTGGAGAAATTTCGATCGGTACTTTTCAACCCCCTCTAGCCACTATTGTCGGTCCTACAGGTTTAAAATTTTCCATACTTTTCATAGCCCCTAGAATTAATGGATGGTCAGTTATACCAACCAAATAGTCATAAGCCTAGACAACACGTTCTTGCATCATCTACGCAGTAATCTATGCCCAATTTGCTATATATGAAAGATGATCTTATTAGTTAAAGTTGCAACTTGCAAATTAACACGTTCCTTCCATTATTTAACTTGCATCATCTAATTTGAGGCTTAAGCGGCGATCGAATACCAAACCCACCATTAATTTGGCTAGTATACTAATCAAATTAAGGAGATGATGATTAGGATCGCAGTGTAAAAGCAGGATCACAAGTGACTAGTTAATCAACTGAATTGTTCAACCTAATCCTGTCATTGTTTGGTTTGGTGTTTATGTTGTCTTAGACTCTAGAGTAATTGATCATGCGTGCAGTGCAGTGTAATGTGAGCCGCAACGAACCTTGTCTCTTTCCCATTGGCCAGACTGAGAAATAAACACAGGGCATGTATGCATTTGGGGTTGTTGTGTTAATCTGGCAAAAGATTCATCAGATGATTCTGTTCTCACTTTCTTCTTCACGAGTCCATGTCTCTTCCCCATGCATACCAGAGCATCTTAATTTCATCTGACCGGCTGTTTTTCATTTAGTATGTTGGAACGATCGACGTACGTTCTTCTATTCTACTGCGAGAGTAATATATTGAGTTCCATAAACTAATTATAACAGTTTTCCCAAGAACAACTTAAGCTGATAGAGAAGTAGACAACCTACTAGTATTTCAACGAAAAAAAGGAGTGTAAAACTGTCAATTGATAGAAAACTCTTATTAGCTAAGGAGTTTATGCATATATAATTGATCTAAGAGCTCAACTTCTGTTACTTACTATGAGTTATGATGAAGACTAGCAGACTCTAGTTTCAGATGTAGACACATGTTTGATGCAAGTATGTACATGCTGACATTGACAACATGATGGCACTTATATTCGATCTCCACATATGAAATAGAAGAGAGAATTGTGTTACCATTTATCAATGCCATGTTGCTCAATTTGGAACATGCAGGTAGCAGATGGGAAATATCATGACGGAAGAAGTCATGAAGCTTCATTTTGTAAGCTACAAGCATGGACCGTCGGTGAATTACTAACATAGGTTGGTTGTTGTCAAATAAAGAATCCTTTTATTCACCTCAATGGAATGTAGTGGGTATTTAGACCAACGATCAAATCACACTCCGGTCCAAGGTGAGGATCCTTCCATAGCCAAATTGTCCTCTGTCAGGACATGCTTTTCATAGCTGTATATGAAACTTATTGCTTTCCAAGAGCAAGCAAGAAGTACAAGTAGGGGTGGTAACAGGGCAGGGTTCCTAGAGACACCCTCTAGCCCCGCTCCGATCCTTGCTAGCCGGCCCCGCCCTCGGCCCCGATCTCCACAGGGATCCCGGCGGAGGATTTGAAAAATAAGTTAAAATCTTTCTAAAATTAATAATATGACTTTGTTTGTTAATATATAAGTATTGAGGCATGCCTTTTTTTTATACAAAATATAGCTTTAAAATATATATTCTAACATATAGATTTAAGTTTTAATCTAAATATATAAAAAAAGAATACAATCTCCTATATTAAAAAACTATGATCTATTATTTAAAAAAAATTTATTTTTATCAGGTCCCCATGGGGCCCCGCGGGGGAGGACAACCCCCGTCCCCGCCTTGCTAGCCTAGTGGGGCCCCGCCCACATTCCCTCGTGGGGGGGAGAATGCCCCTCGCCCCTGCCCTAGCCCCCGATGGGGAAATTCCCTACGGGCCCCCGCCCCCACGGGGGAAATTGCCACCCCTAGGTACAAGCTCAATAGACTAATGCAAGACCACAAAATTGGAGTAAGTTTTGGTCACTAGTTAGCCATAGAGGGTGCAATAGGACCAGATACGAATGGATATCGCTCGTCATGTATCATATTCCATATTTTTTCTCGGAGTTGGATACAGATAATACCGGATACCTATTTCTCCATTCCATATCAGTTCCAAAAGCCTTCGGACGATGCCGGACGGAAATTATCCGTTTCTTTTGCACCTCTACATAGGACATTAGATAGTAGAGTGCAACTAGAGCGAACATGAAAAAACTAATCGCCGAGATGTCAAAAGAAGAGCACTCAATATTTTCCACCTGTTTAGATGTGATAATAGGTCTATACGTTATCTTATTCTTAAGTGAAGTCACAGTAGACTTTCTCATATCACTTGACATGCGAATACATACAGATGAATATCATTCATCTCATATTATATTCTATATTTTTTTCGAAATCAGAATCAAACCCAAATAGTACCAAATACCATTTAGCTCTTTCGTATTCGTTCCACGGTCCTTCCATTAGACGAACGGATATAAATTATCCGCTCCGTCTGTGTCTAGCTAGTCGTATATGCATCTCATAAAAGCCCCTGGTTCTGGACTGCTGTTTTGATGCAACAAGTCGATCGATGCTACGCATGCATGACGGTGACCCCCCAGGAACTCCACTTCACCCACCCACCGACGCAAAAGAACAATAAAAATTTTGTTCTTCTTTTTTTTTCTGCGGCATCTTGGGCTTTAACAATTGCACGGGTGATTATTCCAAGTGATTACGGATTAGCATCTCTACTGGGCACTCAGGGCAGCGTGCTTGGGGGAAATAATGGGATGCATGTTAAGACAGTGGACACAACAACAATGGAGGGCATGCACCCTACTGCAAACGAGTGCCATAGGCTATAATATATCTCTGTGTCCTTTAGGAAGATGAATAGATGATGCGTCAGTGAGGTTACAACTTGCAAGTGCATTATATTTCACTGTATCATTACTTTGATCAAACAAAGTGGCATCGAATGGAAAATGCTTCACACGCTAAAAAGAACTTGTACTAACCACGTACACCAAAATCAGAGGCCACATCACAGCACAGCTCAGCTATAGGGATAGCAATCGGGTGCGGCGGGTACGGGTAGTGCTCGCCTATATTCGTACCCGCGATCCTCAATTTACACCCACGGGTATACCCACCAAGGACGACGGGTGAAAAACCTCGCCCATTCCCGTCGCCTGTGCGTACCCGTCGCCTGTGGGCATACTCATTTACCCGCGAACTGAGAGTCACCATCTGAGAGTTGAACTAATGACAGGTACATATAAAGCAGCAGCTGTTGCTAGGAAATATAATAACTATCAAAAAATTTATAACAATCAATAGCACTTAGATATATGCAAAAGTTTATAATAACCAATAGTAATTAGACATATTGCTATGACTGCGCCACCTGTCAATCTATATTGCGGGTAAACGGACGGGGCGGGTACGGGTGAAGCCTACTCATACCCGTACCCGTTTACCCGGACAGGTAGAGTGTTTCCCCTATTTTCATACCCATAGATAAAGAAAATATCGCATACCCAACTCCATTAGGATATTTACCTATAACTATACGGGTAAATAGGCACAATTGCCACCTCTACTCAGCTAGCACACACATCAAAACCAAAGCGAAGGGCACGCGCGTCGTAGGATACAGCGAGCCAATCGCCTAGCTAGTGACCGAGTGATCAGTATATATAAGATCAGTTGAGCATCACACGCACACACCAATCAAGAAACACTCACGGCCTCGTCGATCGCATCGACCCTGGCCGGCATCATGTGTCGGATACACCCTAGTAGCTCCGAGATCAGTCTTCCAGACGGCGGCGCCTCGGCGGCTACGGCATCGGCATCGGCGGCGGTGTACACGGTGTGGAAGAGGTCCAGCATGGGCTTCCAGGGCACCGACGGCTTCTCCGTCTACGACGCCGCCGGCAGCCTGGCCTTCCGCGTCGACAACTACTCCCGCCGGCGCAAGCTCTTCGCCGGCGAGCTGCTGCTCATGGATGGCCACGGCTCGCCTCTCCTGGCCCTCAGGCCGCAGGTGACGATCGATTCCAGATGAATTGCATCTAATTCATGTTCCGATACAGTAGCATGCATGCAGTAACATTTAGATGTCCTTGTAGTGTTGCGCGCTAATCTTGTTACGTTACAACCAATCGAAGAATTCATTCAACAAGTTCCGGCCATCATCATAGAATCACATTCTTGTTGCAATATTTTCCAATACGCACATCACGGTTTCTTTAGATCGCGGAATGTGCATGCATGTTAGGTTCCAGAGTACACACCTCCAGCCAATTCGCTAAATCGGAAGTACATGTTTGTCTTGTCTCTATTTGTCTTGGTACTACTAGAAAGATTTGATAGCTCACCAGAAAGATCCAGGAGCCACGACAATTTTTACGGGAAATGCGATTAACTACCTCTATTAACAAGCATACATGATACATCTAGGGAAAAAACACAAACCAAAAAACTAGCGGACAAAATGAGCTCAGCAAAGACAAAATGCTTTGCTTTCCGTGTTTCAGCCTCGGTTATTTTCTTTGAGAGTTTGCTACAGAAGAGCAGAATTAAAAAAAATCAAAATACAAAAGTACTATAGAAGCGTTGGTTTCTCCCCTAGTTCGTTTCCCTTTCTGATAGCAGTTTTCTCCCTAGTCGCAATTAATACAACAGATTGACAGAAGCATCGGTTTCTGACCAAGAAAAATTACTAGAACTAGTGGGAGCAAGAACTGAGAAAGTTCTTTCTTTTTCTGTTGTAACAGATCATCAGCATGCACGACCAATGGAATTGTTACTGGCCATCAGAAGAGGGCCAAGGCAAGAGGACGAGATCACAGCAACTCTTCTCAATGAGAAAATGCTCAGTTTTGCAAAGCTGTCGTGAAGCAGAAGTGCACATGTCAGGATGTTCCGCTACGTCAGATCATACTGGTCATGCTCCCAGCTTCTGGATTGAGGGCTGTTTCAGGAGAAGAAGCTGCAAGATCCGCAAAAGCGACGGCGAGGAGGTGGCAAGGATAACGAGGAAGAAGTCTGTAGCAGCACCCAAGTCTCTGACGCTTGGTGAAGACGTGTTCAGCCTTACGGTCCAACCGAACGTAGATTGTACGATGATAATGGCTTTCGTCGTTGTTCTGGACCGGATCTGCTGGAGACCATACATGCCTTTAATGTGTTCTTCATAGTTCATGGTGAATAACATCTATTTGACACCTTTTAAAATAGATGTTTCAATTCAACTGACAGTCGCTGAAGTGAAGAAGCCAGTAGAGAATATAGTTTGCTAATTGCAGTTGTAAATTGACTGAACCTAACGTGTAACTTGTAAGAAAAAGATCATGGCCATCTTTTCGTATTTTCAGATTGAACCAAAATTTGACATTGCAATGCATAATGAAATCCCATAATGTAAATTTCAGGGGAAGCCTGAGGGTGTCTCCTTATCCTCAGGGGAAAAAAAGGCAATCACAATTTGACTAGGAACGATCGGAATAAAAAGAATAAACCCAATAGATAGCTCTTTTGCTTGCTCTTGCAACTTGAAATGCTTGTTTTCTTTCCCATGTGCTTCCATTAATCTACTACTTAAAAACTCTTGAGCTGTTCCCAATTGTTTTTACAGGGAAGTATCTTGTTAGTGGTTTCCACCTAGAAGCACCATCAGAACAAGTACTATGCATGCATGTCAAGGACAATGCAAAAGACAAAAATGGCCATAGTTTGTCGAATCATAGAAGAGAAATCTGAAATAGAATAGATTTAAGATCTAATCAGTGACTTCAGCTATCTTTGGCAATATAAAGCGAGTTGAGTGTTCACATTGAAGACGAAGCAAAACCAGTTCTCGCTTTATGCCATCCATGCTTATTTCATCTATTAAGATCCGCAATTCCCGTCAGGACTCAGAAGGTATTGAAAATATACTGCAAAAAGAACATATTGTGTTCAGTGCACCGAGAAAGCTGTCTATATCAAATATCAGAAGAATCAAGAACATGGACAAATTTCAGCAAATATTAGGAGGTACTATCCTGTAGGCTTCGTTACGTAGAGAGATAGAAGTTGTGGGGAGAGTTCATAACTTGAAAGAGGTAGAGTTTGGTTAAAACCTGTGTTCGGAAGGATTTCGGGTCCCTTAATTTTCGGAAGAGATAGGATTATGTGTCTAGATTGTTAAGGATACGGTTTGAGATATCCGTGTTTGAGGTAAGCATGGTTTAGGGCTCTAGCATGTAAAAGCACAGGAGAGGCTAAGTGTTTAGCCGTGGCTTTACGAGGCTTTTTGTGCTTGGGCTTTTAGGGGTGCTTATGAGAGCACTTTGTAAAATCACCGAAATCCAGTAATAAAAATCATCTTGAATCAATCCGGTTCATATTTTGTTGAAGATTGCTGGTGATTGCGGAAGGTTGAAACATACGACCACGTACGAATGTGTTGACTCACTACATGAAAACACAAAGCAATAGATCGAGCGATCGGAGCTATCGAGTAGCAGAAGGTTTTAACTACGTACAAACCGGTTGCAGAGCAACGCTGAGTAGTTGTAAGCTCCATCGGGCCCATGCACATGATCGAGCATCTTGCGGTCTAATTCCACGTCTGTAAGTTAGATTATTTTTTTGTTGGTTTGAGATTTGTTTTCAGGTACCAAAAAGTGACGGCAATCATCCAACCCCCTTCTGATTGCTATCTTCGATCCTATAGAACTCGCCTTTAATATTTTCCACTTTTCTCGTGCTATGCTTGAACTCACCATCTCACCCGATATCCTTGATTGTTTTAGGCCTCAACTCCTCCATGAGCCTAGCACCGATCATTGCCGTTGATCGTGGTTGACTTCAAGCGACCCTGCACATCCAAAGACAAATAAATTATTTTCGAGCATAAGTTCTTCACAACTTGACCCACATTAGTCAAAACATGCTTCATGCAATAATAATCATCGACCTATGTGAACCCAAATCATCCCATAACTCAATTTCCCAAAATCCTCAATTTCTGCAAAAATCGGTAGTACCGCATGCAATATGTCGATACTACTGCTCCCCAAACGGATACTACATCACCTTGCACTAGACCTCTTTGAAAATTAACTACCGTCAACTAGAAATCAGAACTACTGTTTTGCGGCATGACCACTGACACAATGGCGGTATTATCGATTTCCCTAAAGAATTTATAAAACAGTCCAGACAAAATGCGATCTTTGCAAACTCACTTAATCACCCCCACGAAACTTATAATGGTTTATCACAACATTAATCTAGACCTTCTCATATGGTCTCTCAAATATAGAGCCTATTCTTTTAGGCTACGGTTTATGGTTTTGTGTTGAAATTTTTGATTTTTAGCTGTTCGCAAGAGACAGTATGAGAGAGAGAAATTGAGTCGAAGAGTATCAGCACGGTAGATTTTTGGCAATTCTGCAGAAACTGTTGTTTCAGTTCAAAATACGCATAATTTGACCTCAGAATGCATATTTCAGTGAAGACATTCAGGAGAAAATGACATGCACGGATGCACCTGCTATAGTGAATACCTGAAAAGAAGTTGCTTTTGCAATGCGTCTCTTTAGTGTTTCTATTCCAGCGAGCAATGGCAACAACCCAACAAACAATAGCATCTCATCTGCACTCAAGCGACCGCTTGTTGGCAGGACACACGACTACAACAGAAAATTCCTTGGTGCCTTTGCATATATACACAATAATTCTGTTCAGGGTATCCTATCACGTCAATGGCCTCCAACCAGGGGCATCCAATGAAACTCGTGATACCAAGCGCAATACAAAACATGAAAGTGACCAAAGTTGCTCAAATTCCAGGAGCAAAATCAGCAAAAGGTCATTTAGATCTAATCAGGCACTTGAGCTATCTTCTGCGACGTGTAAAGCAAGGCCAAGTATTGGCATTCAAGACTAAGCAAAACCAGCACAATCTTTACGTTACTGAGATCCAGAGTTTCTCCGGCACAAATTTTCAAATACGTTAAGAGTAAAAAAGGATATAAAGCTAGAAAATGGGATGTTTGCAGGTCAATCATTAACATATTTATGTTGTCAAGAAGTTAATATCAGAACGGGCATTGGCATGGAATGATGTCAAGCCAAAAAAATTGCCACAAATAGTCAGTAGTCTTGTATTAACGAGTAAGCTCAACTTATGGCATGCAGGCTGATTGCAAGAATGAAGAAAAAAACATTCTTCTAAACAATTTATGCCATGAATCAATTCGTCTTGCCAATATGCAAGCCTAGCTTTTCGTATATTCTATAATCTTCACAAGATCTGCAGAATCTTACATGTTTGCATCACAGCTTGGTCCAATTAAAAAATGTGTTCCATATTTTAGAAATAGAACATGAATTTGGTGTCCAGGGGACCAGCGTCCCCGTTAGCCATTTCAACATGATGCAATGTTTCAAAAATCCAACAAAAAATCATGGATATAGTTCACATAGAGTTATGTGAACCTGTAAAATTTCAAACTCAAGACCCCGTTCTTTTTGTCTTTTTATGGCTTTTGGGTTCGGCTTCTCCAAAAACCAAAACAAATAGGGTGGCTTTTCCAAATGGCTTTGTGAGCTCAAAAGCGTATGCGTCGTCCGCATCGACGGCTCCACTATCCACCGCCATCTCGAAAAACGCAGCCAAAAGCCATTAGCTTTAGCCAAAAACTATCAGCCTCAGCCCAAAAGAATAGGGCCAAATTCATCTCTGGTATCAAGAACAAAAAAGACAAGTTTGTCTTTATCGTTTCTTGATACTAGGGATGAATTTGAAAACAAAATTTTGCAGGTTCACATAACTTTATGTGTAGTTCATCCATGATTTTTTTGGTATTTTTCAAACACTGCATCATGGTGAAATCGCTAATAGGGGAAGTGGGTTCCCATGGACAAGAGTGAAGTTTCCTTCGAAGATATTACCTTAGGCTGTTAGGCACTAGGGCCGGTGTCCGTAGTTATGGGCGCAGCTCATATTAACAGATTTCATCATTCATGTCATAATCATATAGCATTTGACAACAAATAACGCTCCATACCTAGCAGGCTATTGCGTAGCCATTCAAGAAATGCCTAAACTCCAGGTATCATTTTGTTAAAATTCAGCCAATATCTTCTGTAACTCATAAAATGAATTCTTTGTCCACAATACTTTTTCCTAATTTGTAAGATTTAGAACCTTACAAACTCAGAAACAAGTCAGGCATTGTAAGGAATAAGGATTATCTATGGGTTTTTGTGCCCTGCTTGAGATCACTAAACCATCAGTACCCATAAGGCCATAACTAATGTCAAGGGCGGATCTACAGGGTATGCCGGGTGGGCCCCGGCATACCCTGTGGCGGTGGGACTCAGCCGAAGTTGGTTCGCCTTCGCTCGCCTGCCGCACGCGTGACGCGCCGCTCCGCTCGATCCTCAGCGAGACGGTCGCTCGATCGTTCGCCGCATGACAGAAGAATAAACCGCATGACTGCATGAGAGGCAAAATCAATCAGGTAATCCGTAATCAACTTCTTCTTTTTTCAGTTGTTCTGGTATGAGAGAGGCATAATGCAGTGCTTGCTAAATTTAGATCCCTCAACTATGTTCCTGTATGGAAGGATGAAAGGCCACCAAGTGTTAGAGGTGGGGACGAGTTGAAGGTGTACAAAATTTATCCAGTAGGCCTTACACAACGACAGGCATTATACAAATTCAGATTTAGAGATGATGCCAGACGATTTCCCCCGGAAGTTTTGCACAGGATTGATTTTGCTCTATTAGTATTGATGGCCAAAAGTTAGTATTGATGTCATGCGGTACATTGTCATTTACTTGTGTAATTAAAATATCTGGAACTCGTGCCTATTTAATTTGTTCATCTATGATAGCAAATGAACAGTACATTGTCTAATGCTGCAGAGGACTTTTGAAAACAAGACTTGTTGAGCATTGTCTGTCATTCTCCTCACATGTCACACTAAGAACATATCTTGTCTGGTGCTTGTGACCTGAAATATTATAGGATTGTATCTATGCACTATTCACAAGCACAACTCAGATTTTTACTATAATCAGTTTCATAATCTTTTATCATCAGATGTTTGAGGCTCAGCGTCATGCGGTAACTAAGCTGAGAACTGATTTACTTGAAATGCTTTTGCTTTGTAATGTCTTTGTTGCTTTGTTAGCAGTCATCAAATCATTTCTGTACAGAATTTATTTGGAGTTACTAAATAAGCACTGTTTCATTCTACAGATCTTGAAGATCTTGCATTACTTCTATAACAGAAGCATATGGCCAAGAAAAGTTCTGGCATTCAAATTTCAAAATTATGTCCTTTAGAAAGCGTAGGCTAAAAAAGTCAGACAAGTAGTATTGTAAGTCTCTTTTATGTATATTTGAGACTATTAGTATGGTGTTTGAACTATTTATATTGTAATTTATGCAAGTTTCCAATTTAATCCTTGAATTTAAGACGTATCATATTATTTAGTGCTTATATACCGAACTACGGTGCAAAATTTACAATTATTTACCGAATTGGCAAATGGTTTTACCGAATTGCATCTGAAAATTTTGGAGCGGCATATCCTTTGGTAAAATCCTGGATCCGCCACTGACTAATGTCTGCCTAATTTAAAAAGGAAAAAAGAAAGGTACCCTTTCACAGTTTCACTACAGTTCCACATAAAAATATATTTCTTCCAACAAACAACTGTTGTCCCATACTTACATAACAAACAAGTAAACAGCTGCACCAATTTAGATTGGACACCACCAGGATAATGGAAAATAAGAACTCCATTACCACAATGCAGAACAAGCAGTCATAAAGCTTATTACTGGGAAAGCAGCAAGTGAAAATTGGAGAAAAGTTTATTAGAAATACATCTAGGAGAAAAGAGCACGGTACTCGTTGGCCTCATGAGCTAGTTCTTCCATGGTTCTATCTTTTCTCTCTATGTCCAGGTCAAGCTTTTCCTTCAATTCTTTCTCTTTCACGTCAATCTGTTACAAAGCAACATGGTAAGCTTTATGTGAAAAAATAGTAAATGAAATTATTGGATGGCAAAGAAGGTCACAAACCGCATCATATATTTTTTTTTTCAAAATCTCCTTTCTTCCTTGGGATGACGTGGATGTTGACATGTGGAACTGTTTGGCCAGCTTGAGGACCATCCTGATAAGTACAAATAGCAATCATTCAAGAACTACTTCTTAGTCCATGGATTAACAAAAGGTAAACGTGAACAAGGAAATCAAAGGTGGAACTAGTGTAAAAGAGCAAAGAGCAGCTAGCAAGCCTCATATGGCAGTGTAAAATGTAATTTTGGTGATTTAGCCTATTCTATTTTGTTTTGGATCCCAATAGCAAAATCGACACAGTATGGCCCTTTAAATTGTATGAATGAATTATATGAAATTTGGAAGCATGAGATATTCATTACATGAATATATAGACTTTACCTGAATCGTAAATGTAAGTGAAGAAGCTTTGTGGTACTGCTCAAGCCGTACACCAACTTCCTTTGCGGTAACCCATAAATCGCTAGTCTCATCAGAACTTAGATCAGCAAAACGTTTCACTTCGCGCTTGGGACACTCAAGGACATGTATGTATTGTCAAGGAAAAATGATGTATATGATCTCTCAACATATCAAACTTCAAACCGTAAGGAGATGTCTTATACTTCAAATTATGAAAGCTGTGAACCACAGGACAACAAGGGGCAACATATCACTACCTCAAGTAAAATTTGTATACCATAAGTAGCTATAAGCCTATAACTAATGGTAAAATGTTGAAGTATGAGTAGATTGCCCGCATTTCGTTAGCAACATAAGCTTTCGGGTGAAATTGTTGGTGCATGAAATTTAACAGTAAATACAATTTTCATGACAAGATGAAGACCAATTGATCATGATGCCATCAGGTATGAAACAAACTCCAACAAGGGAAGATTCAACTATTTTTATGACCATTTACTTCTATGAATACCTAATTCTAGCATAATTCTCGTCATACTTGATATTCAGATTTATAATAGCCATGCGTATTTGCAGATCAGTACAAAAGGAGAGAGAAACGATACATACTGTATAATTTTTCTTTTATCAAATTCCAATCTTCGTTTTCAACTGCATGTGTATGGACACTCTCCAATAGTCGTAATAAGGTGTAAACACCAAAGAGAAGAAAAGTTTATTAATAGTCTGACAAAACCAGGAGTCCATGTATCAGATATTCCATTATCAATTAACTGTAAATCTCGGCAAGACCTTTGCCAAAATGAAGGATATGACCTGCAGAGTAAGATTGGCAGAGGTTAATACAGAATAGCTCGAATACACAATGTATAAAGTTGTGATCACAAATAGCTACTACATGACCAACTGGTACAACAGTAGCACAATTCTATCAATCTTTGTACTCTAAATGCACCCACCGCAACTCCTAGTTATTGTCTAGAGAAATTCTTGAATGGAATTACTGGTGAAATGGTACTCACATGAATTTGTTAAATATAACAAAGAGAGTAATGGCACTCAACAAACTTCGATTTTGGACAATATCTGAATCCAATTGAAGATGTTTTAAGTAGAAGATCCAAGATCAGACTCCCACGTAAATGCAAAGCTAGATACACATGTTAATCAAACAAATCCTCCGTCCATCAACATAGTTGCTTTGTATAGATGATTTAAATGTGAATGAATGGAATGGGGCAGGAATTGTTCGAACAGCGAATTCAAATGATTTATACTCGTAAGAATTGCATATGAAGGGATGTATTTACAGTCCTCCTTCCAGGGGAAAAAATGTGAGCCAGGGTTACTAATAGTCAGTTCCCTACCAAGTTTGTTCCTTTTCTTTTCTTTGTTTTTTTAGAACTCAACGGTGGGCAAAAGCGCCCACCTGAACCTCAATTGATCAAAAAATAAATAAATTCTGGTCAGTGATGGGAATCTGAAGTGTGATTGGGTTATCTATCATGAACTACATTTGCATCGCAAGATCATTTTTTTCACGATTCCAATTTATTATGCAATTTCTCCATCCATACTATCATACTGAGCTCGGGATGGCAGAGTGGCAGCGGCTAGCAGATCAGATACAGAGATACTCGAAATTGATCAATGGAAGGTGCAAGGAGAAGGGAAATATCATATAAGGTTACCAGGGAGGGAGGAGGGGGCGGAGGTTGGCCATGGCGTAGGAGAGGGGCGTGGAGTGGAAGACCTCCCTCGCGTCGATCCTGTAAGGCCCGAACTTGTACCGCGCGTCCATCTCCGAGGGTGATGGCGGCGAAGAGGAGGAGGCGATGGCACGAGGGAGCAGCAAGAGCCGAAGGCTGCGAGGAGGCGGCGGAGTGAGGAAAGCACGCGAGCGCAGGACGGAGAACCCAAGCATCAGCACGGAGCCGGAGAGGAGAGGACGACGAGCCACGGACACACTTGCAAATTAGGCCCTGCATTTTTTAGAAGGCCCATCTGAGCCCATTTTGGAATTTTTTTTCTTTGGCCCCTGATGCCCTTTTTTTTTTGCAAATATGACCTCCTATACATGTTTTTTTTTTCAAATGCGGCTTCTTCCCGAGCGCAGATGAACTGGTGGTAGATACGTGGCACCTCATGTGGCCAGAGAGCGCACTTCATGTGCCCGGAGAGCGTATGAGATGATACATGTGGCACCTTATGTGGCCAGGGAGCGCACTTCGAACCTGTTTGGTTGGTGCCTAACTTTGCCATGTCTAAGCTTAGCCAATATGTGGCTGCCACAGAAAGTGTGGCTAACAAAATCGAAGCCACACTTGTGGCAAAATTTGGCAAGAAACTGAGTCTATGACGTGTGGGGCCGGGTGCTAAGAAAGTGTGGCATGCCACAGTTACGTCAGTGAACCAAACAACTACCTAAAAACTATGGCACGCCTAACTTGTGGCTAGACAACTTCTGGTCATGAACCAAACATGCCCTTCATGTGCCCAGAGAGCCCATGAGATACTACATGTCAACCATCCGTTCATTTGCGTTTGGGAGGAGATCAAATTCGTAAAAAATGTGAGCCATATTTATATAAAAAAGGATGCCGAGGGGTCACAAAAGGAAACAATTCCCCATTTTGACGGTAGTCAGCAAAGTCAGAGGAGAATGTGACCGTCACTTTGACTTTAAAAGATTCTTAACCGTGGAATACAAAAAGAGTAGTATAGATTAGATTTGATGCTACAATACTGAGCTACAGTGCTTGCTACATCGTCTTCGCCCTTTATTTTCTGATCCGATAGCTACAAAAGCAATATCACGGTATGGTAGCACCGTGACTGCTTCGCAAAGTCAAAGAGAATCTTGTTCCAGTTTGTGAAGGTGGACCAGTGGGGAGATTCAATTTTTTGTCACTCTTAAGATTGACACTGAGACTCTGTCACTTACATGTGGGATCACCTGAGTCACTGACAATGGGCCCGGGTGACAAATCTATTGCCACCCGAGTCGTAAGGGTGGCAAATAAATAAATTTTCCGAATCTGATTTATGATTGTTCCTGATGACTTTTGTCAATAGCATGAGCGTTTATACGAATGAACCAAATACTAATACTAATATATCGCTTTTAAAAAGATTGTCCCGATAAGTCGTTTCAAACCTACAGTGGAGAAATTATCCTCTTTTTTTATTAAAAAGAATCATAAGTTGAAAAGAACTTACCTTCCAATTGATTTGCTGTCAAAAGTGGATAGAGCTGATAAGTACTCCTGATGAGTAAGCTCAAGAAAGCAGTTTGACTTCGCTCCCAACTAAATACTGTATGAAGCATGATGCACCATCCACCACCTCAAGGCATGAGCCATGAAAATCCCTTGCAAAGTGTGCATATGTAGTGTAGTTTGATCCAAGTTATCGATCCTCTCCCACTTGCATGCAAGAAAGGCTCAGCATATGTAGTGTAGTACGTTTGTGACTTGTGACCAAAAAATTAAAGTGTCACTTGGCATAATGGCATTGTTTGTTTGGTGAGTTGACAATAACCAGGTTGCATGTCATGCCATATTAGCATATATAGTAGTCTAGCTAGCTTGAAGATGAAATTGTAGTTTAACTCTTAATTACTTTGTGCTGCTCAATTTAATAATTTGGCTATCTCCGTAGCAGTACATGCTGCGTAGGGTTTTCCATTGATTCTTGGATTTGACACATACGTGCACCATGTACGCGCACTAGCTACTTGCATGGGGTTATATTATTATTTGATCTAACAAAGCAGTGCAAGGCAAGTGTGAAGTCAACAGCAGTGGATTACCAACCTATCATAACATTATCAAGTCAACTTTAAGTCATTGGCCTTGTTCATTTCGACTTCTAATTTATGATTTACGCTATAATAACTAGCTTTTAAATAAAATGTCTATAAGTTAATTGTAGTTGTAGTAAATACTACATCAACTTCAGCTATACTAGCTAAAATCGCACATGAGTGTAGGCCTCTTCTTTTCGGGTTCTAAAAATTGTTTTTTCATTTTTTCTGCAGTAACTAACTTTTAAATGAAGTGCCTTTTCAAGACGGGATCTACAAATTGATTGTAGTACACAATGTAGCGACTTTATTTATATCGGCTAAAACATCACATGATTTTTTGTTACTCTGCACCCTCTCTTATGAATAACCCAAAAGCATAAGCCGAAGAAGCAAAAAAAAAACAGGTCCAGTCTCTCTCCGCACTCTCTCACACAAACATTCAGAATTTAAAATTTTTAGTCATAAACCACTATGTTCAACATTTGAATATTTCAAAGGCTTTTATTCATTATTTAATTAAGCGTTGACCAGTGTGTGGTTGCTTGCAAATCAAAGTTTACCGGCGTCACTCTTGGAGGAGCAAGTGCACGTTCCAAAATCTTTAATCAGGTGAAACAACAGAAGAAGAAAATAAATACAGACGTTACTACCTACGACCTACCATTATTTTCACTTAATTGTTATCAGCAACAGCATGAATTGCCAGTACATATCTTCATAAGGCTGTTCAAAATTGGAAGGTCTTGGAAGCAGAACAGTTCTAAAACACGAATTTCAGAATTAAACACACGACCAGAATAGAAATCAAGAAACTAGTACACCAAAAAATCTAAGTGTGACGACCACTTCAATCAAAATCGCAGGTAAGGTGTGCCCTGTGCAGATACAACTTGTTAGCAATACTAACCTGACATTTGCGGCAAAGCTATTGGACCATTGAAACATCATGCCGATCAGAAAGAAGCTTCGCCATCTACTGATCAGTTTACTAGTATCATCTGGCTATATAGCTTCTGTTAGATATAATCTTGACAGATTAAGTTGGCTTCGTGTTAAGTGTGCATTAGAGCCTGGACATGCTAACACAAGTTATGTACGTGTTGTATGTCCGTGCATGTAGCTAGAAGGGTGGCTTCAGAATATGTATTGGTTTTGCGTGTAGCTGCATGCATGTATAGTTGTTAGGTTATTACTAGTTTAGCAAGTCCTAACGTGGGGTTGGGTCGTCCCGAGTAAAGCGGATCGACAATAGGCCATGCGGATGTGCATAGGGGTGAAAAGTGGATAAGAATTATCCGTATTATTCGGTGGCCGTATTTGATAGAATGTGAATATGGTATAGATTTTTCATCCGATTAATAATTTCTATCATATTCGAATTCGTATAAAAAATATAGATGCGAATATAGTATAAACTTTTACCATCTGAAATGTTATTTTATTTGGACTATTCGTATCCGTATTAGTATTTGATGAAGCCATATACATATTTTATTATAATATGACTAATTAGTTGGACAAATTTTTAGTTGAACGTGAATTCATATTGCTTTAAGTAAAGTAAATGAATTAGAATAATTAAGCGTGATTGTACGAGGATAAAATATCATTAATATCTTCATACTATAAAAGTTATGAGGATCTCTGGATCCGACCGAATTGAGTAGATATTTAATTCAAATTAGTATGTGACATTTGTCCGGTCAATATTCGTATCCGATGTTGGTTCGATTCATATTCGAATCCGAGAAAAAACATATATACAAATATGATTTGAGCACTATTTGACCCGTTTTTATTCCGAGATGTGCGTGGAGTCTTTCTATAGTATTGTAAGCATTTCTATTTGGATGGGAGAATAAAAGAAGAGAAACGCAAAACAAAACGTCGCAAGCAGTAGCGCGACACCAAAACTCTGTTCTGCGTTCTTCCTCCTGTGATAGCGTGCGTCGACAAAGTAAGTGTGTGTGATACTGGTCTTTGTGCCAACAGCTTCTCACGTCGGCGTTGTAAGGATGCAGCAGTGACAGCACTGGCTGTTCCCTGCCAAAGTTACATGCACGCATACATGTCTGCTGAATGTCCACATTCACCAGCTCCCTCCTACATAGCTTGGACAAGCAGGCAAGCAGCACAGCCATTCCTGATACCTTTCGCTTCGCTTTTGGTGCATGCATGCATGTGTGCAGAATACTGTGTGTGCTAACCGGGAAACGAACGAGGAAGAACAGTTGATGCAATTGGATGGATATGCTGTGTCTGTCTGCTTTGTTGTGAGGAACAGTGCGCAGGATAGTTCTGCTGCTTACCAGTGATCTAGTATCACTGTCAGATGTAGACAATGCCAAGATTGGGCAGCTCTTTGTTTTCCGGTTGCAGTCTGGCCAGGGGACAGCTCTTTAATCGTTATAATTTTACACTAAAATATACTAATGAAACTGTAATGTTATAAAATTATTTTTAATGATAAGTCCAATGATATAATTGTGATATAACTAATCTAGATAGTTTTAAATTTACCAATAATTAACTTTTTTAAAAAAAATAAAAAATTTGACAGCATAAATTCTGTAAAATCTAGGTAAAAAAGATCTCTCCTCTGAGTTAGTTGACGATCGAGGCGATGGCGGTCTCATCATGCACTGCACACAAGAAAATTAAGCTCATGCGCTACATATACACGCAATGCATGGACTGATGTCCACATGTCTTGTCGTACAGAATGATTACTTTTCTTTTGGATTAGCTCGGCAGATGATGCCACTAAAAGCTCTGCTTCTTATCCTAGAGCAGGTATAGCTAGGATTAAGTCATCATAAAGATGGCAGGATTACTATTTGTTAATGACATGGTTGAAGCCTTGCAATGTTTCTTTGATTTATTCTATGTTTCTGTCATTTTTGACTGTTCATCGAACTGTGTTTGGTTGTTTGTTTAACATACTTTCTAATCATTGTATGCAGATAATGAATAAACCAAATTCAAGGTGTTATTAAATTTTATGTGTACTTTATCTTCTTCGTGCATTATTGTCAATTCATCCAATCTAATATTGTACATGCAATTTGTCCTCAAAATGTCTCAAAATTAAAAATAGGACGAAGCAAAATGTTTGTGGAGCTTGAGTACTGCCTTTGGACAATGATAATCCATTCAGTCCATTCCATGCCCAACAATGTAAGTACAATTTCAACATAGTGGGATTCTGGATCACTGACTGTAGAGCTACGAACAACAAATTTAACAATTCACTTCTGTGTGATCAGGATTTGCTGTCCAGGAATGGCTATCCAATGAAGCAGTTTGTTCACAAGAACTCTGATGGAGGCTCCTCATCAACAAAGTCTGAGCAGCCTCACCAAGAAGCATCTGCAGTGAGTGACAGCAGTCTCAACAGAGCAACCTGATGAGTATTTGTTAGTCCAGAATGTCCCCAGGATACATGTATTTTTCCTATATATATATATATATATATATATATATATATATATATCCTTGAATAATTTTATCTGAATCAAATTAACTTGCTAGTTAGATATTCTAGATAGATATAGCCATTGTACAAGCACTAGATCCACATTGTACAACGCACAACATGATCAGATTTATGTAGACATGCTCTGATTGGTCACATGCGTTGCAGGTGACAGGCGAATCCCGGTAAATCTTATGAAATTACAAACTTATATTCCTAAAAGCGAAGGCGATATTTTTAATTTGTTATTTTACATATAACGACCATAAGTGTGTGGTGGCATGGTAAGGATAAATGCACGGTTATCAGTTACATATAGGCCTGTTCAATTCAGTTTTTTCATGTAATTGTTTTACTGAAATGATATTGTAGTGCCTGTTAGCTTTTCTAAATTATTTAATTAATAAAAAGTAAAGAAAAAACATCATTGTATCTCACGGACAATGTAAAGGATAAAGGAAAAATAGATAAAAAATCACGTTAAAAAGCTAACACGTTCCAATAACTTTTAGTTTCTGAAAAGTAGAAATCAGATACCAAAAGCTAGAATAAGTGCAGAGTAGCGTGCTGGCATGGACGTATGTCACAATATAAATAATAGGATAAATTCAACTACATATCATACTATAATATAGTTTTCAAAATCATGTAGAATAAACAGTAAGAAAACGATCTCGCATATAGCTTGTTAGCATATAGGTCCGCAATAATGTTGAGCTATCAGCTGAGCAAAGACGCTTTTCTACGGCAGATTGCTTTATTATTCAACTATTTTATCTACTGGATAAGCTGCTAAGACATACTCTCATGATGGGTGAGTTCTTTTATACTTATAACTTGATTTTCTATAATAACTAGATTTCAAATGAAATATCTTTTTAAAATAGATATACAAATCGATTATAGTAAACACTATCTCAACTTTATTTATATCAGATAAAATTATACACAAATATCTCTCTCTTCGTACACTCTTATAAACAACTAGAATATAAAACTTTAAACAATTAATTACAGCTTAAAAGTGTCTATCCATACACATGAAAAGAAAGTAGTAGAATTAGCAGGACAGCACCAATCATGGAACTGTAGGATTGAGTTACCTTTTTGTCTATCAGCAAGACAGCAATGCATGCCCCCATGTCTTCCAGTTGGTAGACGTCAGCCAAAGTACCGCCAAACTTTATCAGCTAAATTATTTTTCCTAAAAAAAAACGTTAACCTTCACCTGGGAGTCTGGGACTAGCTAGCCTAGCTTCTGATCATCATCCATCGCAATTTTGCAACTCATATCCTTGTTTTCATTACAGATATCCATGTCATGTCACCTGTGTGGATCCAATAGATACAGCTACACTACCGCAATTATGGAATGAAGCAAACAGGAATTAATAGACTATATGATACCATCAAAATATATTTGGATAGATTTATATGTTAATTCGTACAACTCAGAAAGTTGTTGGTGCATGCATGATGGGCTGATCTATCTAGCTGAAGGCAGAATCAGTTCACCACAAAGTAAAGGGAAGATCAGAAGGAAACTACTCCAGCGAAAGGGCACTGCCACCTTGAACACATTGTTATTCTTTTGTTGACTCCCCTGGCTACGTATTTGATTTCTCTTCCTATCTGTAGTAGCTTATCTCAAATTCTCATCCTTTATGACGATTTCAGTGATTTCAGTAGGCATTAATAAGGAACATTTTCATGTCTTACTGCAGTCCTTAAAGTAAATTTTACGAGGGATAGTGAAGACGGCACCTAAAATCTCGTCCATAATGTGCACCACACGCCCACACCTAGCTAGCATCAACAATCCAGAGTTGGATACTACTTCCCCAAAAATGTGATTGTTAGGGGAGTGACGACCCACCTTAGCACTCGTTTCAGTTTCAACTTCTAACTTTTGATTTTTAATTTATTATTTCTTAATTTTATTTTTCTGTCTTTTTAGCTTTTTTAGGTGTTTTGCCTTTTTTCTATATTCCTTTGTATTATTCGTAATGGGATAACATGTTTTTTCTATTTTTCCAAATTTAATTATGATAAAAAAAAAGCTATCAACTGTTACAGTGCAAAATAAACCAGTTACAGTGAAAAAAAAGCCAAAAGCCACTAAAAACCCCAACTGAGCACAGCCTAGTAGATCGGCTCACTACGTCAAAAACTCATTACGTGTGTAATTACGTGGCAAACCTAATATGATTATGCCAAGGAAAGGATGTGTTTGCCCTCACTATTATAGACCATAAGGGGCATTTGAATAAATAGGTTCTTCATGGCTATAAATATGACCCTTAGAGCGCCATAAAGAGGGGACAGGTTTTATTTGTAAGAAAAGGTCTAAGTAATAAGAGAAGCATTGTGCATACACTTTATACTGCTCCCTACCGTGTCTTAGGCTCCTAGTAGTCCCTTTGTGGTATCTCCATAGCTCTATTATCTACTGTTTTGTATATAATCACAACAGTGATGACATCAAAGTATACCTTATCTAGAAATTAATTTAGATTCCTTTTCCATTTATGATAAATACAAAACAGAATTTGTTACAATCTCAACTTTTTTCCTTCCTCGGTGAGCATTGGCCAGTGCCCAATGGTTGTATAGCCTTTCTGTCACTACCACACAGCATATCTTTCGCTACAGGGAAAAACCGTCAGAAAAATACGGATTACCATCGGATTTCTTTTTGCTGTTGGGGAACCGTCAGGAAATAACCATGACAATGAGTACGGGAAAAAAGAAATTGCATGACGGTTAACCGAAGAAAAATTATTTTCGACGGCATTCCCTAACGATCACCAACAGGGAAATTGCTCCAATGTCAGGTTTTAGTAGGAATATCCGTGACAACTAGCCGTCAGGAAAAACTGTCACAAAAATTATTCCTGTAGGTTAGTCCCGTCAGGGTATGTGTTATTTTGCCATCGTGGTGGCACACCGTCAGGAAAAAGAAAATTAAAAACAATACAATACAATAAAGTCGCACCATTAGAGCTAATCCATAACATAAAATACACATATTTCCCACTTGGTTAGTCTATAGCATGCATTTGCAAACCCACATAAAGATATTTGATATTTATATCTCCGGAGATGAGACATAAATATTTTCAAGCAAATATTAACTCTTCCATTCATACAAGTGAAGCACATAATTATATCACATACTAGTTCTCATACATTTCAGTGGACTTTTTTTTTCTCAAGTCTTCAACAGCACACACGACATGGACACTCATTTTCTCATGTCTCCCTGCCCTTGTGAGCGACGTGTAAAAACACAAAGAAATGAACATTAGTTCACATATGATAGCTATAGGACCAAAAACGGTGATTAGAGAGGGGTGAATAGGAGTCGACATGATTAAAAATATTTTCAAATATTTTTCAATGAGGAAGTAAGCATCTTCACTTCAATAGCTATGAAAAACTATGAAGATCATAAATCAGTCACCCACAAGGATAAATCCAAGAAAAAGCCGAACAAAATAAGACTTGACAACACCGGTGGTCTGACCTCTACAGAGGTAGTGGTCTGACCTCTAATTTAGGAATAGAGCAAATTTTAACACTATTTTAAATCCAAAAGTCAACTATACTTTTGATCAACAACTCCACATGACTTGAAACATGAACCAAAGCTAGATCATTACTTTACGAACCTATCCCAACTAAAGATCAAGAAAGAACTTAAGAAAATTAGGATCTACTATCTCTTGAACCTCTGCTGCACTTAAATAAACAGTAACACTAATATGACCTCTCTCCAATTCTGGTCTAAACGCTATGAATAGTAAAATCAGACATATGAACAGAAATTTCAGCACTGCTTCGAATCCTAAAATCCACGTAGCTTTTGATCTGTAGATCCAAATGATATGAAACTTGGTATGCTCCTTCTCTGGGATGTCACAAATGTATTTCAACCAACGATCAAGAAAATCATTGTGAAGTTATGACTTTTTTCAATTTAAAAGAAGGTTGCATCAAAAATAGATAAAGCCTAAAACAGTGAATATGACTTGTTCGGAGACTGTATATAAATTTTTCTAATTTTTTAAGCTTATTTAATATATTTAAAAAATCAAATAAACACTAAGCAAAAAAATTAGGGCAGGTAATTAAGCCGGCTTAATCACCTGTCGTCTCCTCACCAAGCGGCAAGTTGCCTGCCGTCTGTTCGCGGGGCGGCAGACGCCTGCTGCCGATGGCCCCCCACGCGTCGCCTCGCCGGCGCTGTCTTCCGCCACCGGACGGTAAAAGTGATATTTCTATAAATACGATGCACATATTGTTATTTTTGTAAATAACATGACCAGCAGTGGCAAATTCGCTAAAAATTCATGTTTGACAACCCTTGCTTTGGTGGCAACAACTTTACTTGCCCGGCCATTCCATGATCACAAGCTTTCTTTTCTTCTTCACCCATTTCATATACTTGAGAATAGGGAACTTATGATCTCTTCAGCCCTACAAAGTGAATTAATGTCGGTGTGGCTAGCAAGCTGAAGAATGAGTTCTTCCACCGACGCGGTGAAGGTGATAAATCCTGATTCGTGCATCTAGGTAGGCTAGTTCCCCCGTCCAACCAAAAACCGGTAGGAAATTCCGGTGAGGTCAGCAAGCAGGTCACTGCACTCTGGTCAGGTCTCCCAATCGCGCTCCCACCTCATTCCTCGCCGTTTCGTCTGCGCCCGCCAGCCACCGCACCAAGCTGCGGCACTATAAATTCCTCGCGTCTTCCCCCACTCTCTTCTCCACCTCCGATCCTCTTCCAATTTCAATCTCCAAACGCACTTCTTCTTCTTCTTCTTCTTCTTCTTCTTCTTCTTCTTCTTCTTCTTCTTCTTCTTCTTCGGAAAGGAATTAACAGAGGAGAAGAAGCGATGCCCAAGGTTCATCCCAACGCCGCCGTGCAAGAGCCGGTCGGCGCCGCGGCGTGCCCTCAGCCCTCGTCGTCGGCCGACGAATCCACGGTGCTGACGGTGTGGCGCAAGTCGTTGCTCTTCAACTGCGACGGCTTCACCGTCTTCGACGCCAAGGGTAACCTCGCCTTCCGCGTCGACTGCTACGGCTCCGGCAGGCGCGCCGAGGTCGTCCTCATGGACGTCGCCGGAAAGCCGCTACTCACCGTACGCCGCAAGGTCGGATTCATTTAATTTCCTAGTTATTCCGTCTCCTTGCTAAGAATCATTAATTAATCCTTCTTGATTATCAAAAGAGGGGCATTTTTCTCTAAATCATACGCTTGCTTACAGAAGCTGAGCCTGGCGGAGCACTGGGTGATCTACGACGGCGACGGCGACGGCGACGGCGCCGCCAAGCCGCTCCTCTCCGTCCGCCGTCACGTCAGCCTCCGCGCCTCCAAGTTGCTGGCGAACGTCACGCCCCTCTCCTCCCTGGCGTTGCCCGAGGCCTACGTGGTGGAGGGGTCGTACGGCCGGCGGAGCTGCGCGGTGCGCGACGCGCGCGGGGACGCGGTGGCGGAGGTGCGGCGGAAGGAATCGGTGGGGGACGACGTGTTCTGGCTGGTGGCGGAACCCCGCCTGGGCGCAACGCTGGCCATGGGCCTCGTCATCGCCGTCAACGAGATGTTCGGAGGCGGCGGCTCGGCGCGTTCGCTGCTGCCGAGGAGCTGGTCAGCATAGTTGCTACACTGTACATACATGGATCTGCAGAGCAAGAAAAAATCACGAGGAAATTCAGGAATTGTTTTTTATTTAACCCCGTTGTGTCATCTTAATTTTAAAATTAGTCCTATACGACACAAAATTACAAATCCAGCCTTCGACCAAACACAGAAGAACCTACGTGACACTTGGCTCCTACCACAACACCTAAACACAGA
Organism: Dendrocalamus latiflorus; assembly: GCA_017311315.1. Lineage (NCBI taxonomy): Eukaryota > Viridiplantae > Streptophyta > Magnoliopsida > Poales > Poaceae > Dendrocalamus > Dendrocalamus latiflorus. Next base: position 26,941,930 of record CM029645.1, read on the forward strand.
AGCAAACAGCAAGCTCCCATGCCCCTGAGCACAAAAGCGAGCTCCCACGCCCCATTCTGCGGGAGCACATCAGCCATGCATGCACTAATCACCAATGCATTGCTTGCTAGCATGCAACCGCAGAACGGAGGAGGGGAGTGGGAGCTTGCTTCCGGGCTCGGTGATGCGGCAGGAATCACATGTCACTTCCGTGTTTGGCCAGAAACTAGATTTGTAATTTCGTGTTATACTGTTCAATTTTAAAATCAGTTTTGCTATTGCACAGGCGACTAAAATTTTTTTATCTTTCAGTCACCTGAAATTGCACTCTCAATCAACTGAAATTGCAGCCCCCCTCTAAAAAAACACCTGCAAGTTTAGGTGATTCAGAGTGCAACTTCAGGTGACTGAAAGATAAAAAAAATTTCAGTCGCCTGTGCAATAGTCACTCTCTTTTAAAATTAAGGTGGCACAATAAGGCTAAATAAAAAAAGATTCAAAATTCAGAGTCTCCACCTGTCAGCGTCAGCGCAGTTTGACTGACGTGCAGACCACGGAGCAGGGACTATGAGTTCTCTGGAGAATGGAGCTGCAGCTGCAGCCTAACAAAACAATGGAGGAGCATGCGTGCGACTGACTGAAACCAAAACAACTTTGCTACGTGTTGCAAGAGTTCCTGCTTGCATCTCGCTAGCTAGCTACTTGCTTCGTTCTTGCCTTTTGCTTTCGTTTCCATTGATCTGCTTAATTAGCTACGAAAATATGATCGATGCAGCCAGCCTTGCCCTTGTCAGAGTAGAATTGGGGGTGCGCAGGTTTTTATTGGGGGTGGTCCACATTTTTGTTCCCCGATGAAGAAGGAATACAGATTACAGAGGAGGAGAAGAGACGAGAAGCTGCTGCTTTAGAGTTGTAGGAATGGTGAATATATAATAACTACACGAGTTTGTACATGAATGGAATCTCTTAGTGATGCTAAATGGTGCTCTCTGTCTCTGTTACCTTCAATTTAATTTTCGCTTCTGATGCTGATTGGTTTCGTAACGTTTGGAGCAGCCAAGACGATCTTCATCTCAACTGAACTGATCTGACGCTACTTCCTTTCATACAGCTTAGCAGCCAGCGTCTGAATTCTGAAGATTTCTTCTCGTGTGCCTTTGTCTAACAGATCAAGTTTGCAACACCAACACCCGTCTGTAAAATCAGTCATAATGATCAGATCCTATCCATCAGCGCCAAAATCAACTTCTCTTCTTTCTACTCGGCAAATTTTCGTACTTGTTTTAAGTAACAGTTCAGGGGATTCTCATTTTATATGCAGCCACGCTTATGAATTTTGCCGTCGAGGTTTGTACGTACGTGCGTGTTGCAGCCTTCGTTGCTTAATCGCTTTGACGATTCCGCATGCTAGCCATCACACACGTACAGATATGAAGGATGGAGCTTTGGAGATATGTAAATTCGTTCGAGTCTTTACGAAGATCACTACAGGCAAGAAGTATTTCGAAACTCTGGCATTGTCTTCACCAACCAAAACCAACGTAATACTATTGTACTAGACTACTAGTTATGTAGATTAGTCATTCGTCAACGAAAACATGTATCCACTGTTTTGTCATGCTTATCATGCCAGTGTACTAATAATGCCTAGCAATAGCATTCACTGGATATGATTTGCAGCCTAGATCCTACTTTCTGTCCCAAAATTGTACCAACCGGCAGCTGGTCAAAATCTTGGTTGCTTGCAGTTCCATTCTAGTACTGTCTTGCATGCTTAACGTGCAAACCAGTTCTTTCATTCTAGGCTTCTAGCTTTTGTAAGTTTTAACCATTGATGAGAATGAACATCTGCATGTCGCAATTGTCTGTAATGTATGCAAATAGGGGCGTAATCAGGTCGGATTCGGATAGATATTGCTTATACCATGTTCTAACTTATATTTTTTTGGATTCGGAGTCGGATAATACGAATTCGGAGTTTCAAACATCGTACCGTCGGGACGGATACATGACGATTTCAGATTAGAAACGGATAATATAGACAGATAGTACGCGCATACATAAAGGAATATACACTGAACTATACCACTATCACTTCAAGTTTTTAACTAACAATAAATTCATATATATTACTTAAGTGCGATAATCGACATGACACAGGTTCAACATAAGCGCTAAATTCATACATAAATTCAAAAAGTGATATTTCATACATTAGTGTGACAATTCTTTTCTAAATGTACCAATTACCATCAATCCAATGCAAATGACACATATATCATTTGTTCTGATTTGATATCCACATGTCTATAGTTGTGCTAAAGCGACAATCAATGACTTTAAAATATTCTTACAACTTTTCATGTTCTTATTTAAAAAGGTCCATTAGTTCATTCCTAACAATGGTGTGGCTCTTGATCGGAAAGTTAGGACATATGGATTTAATGAACTCAATAAAATATTAATGCTCAACAATATAGAAAGGGTACTATGCATAATTATCGTCAAATAAAATTTTCTCAAGCTATCTTCTTGATCATATCTATATGGTTCAATGACAGTGATGTTATCTTTATGATTCTTTTTCTACTTTGAGCTACTGCTGGCCTGGCTGGAGATTAGTTTTTCTTCAAATGGTTGCAAAAGCACGTTGTGTTGTTGATTGTCTCACATCTGGCATTGTATTTGAAATGGTTGCATTGTGCCCAGCGTTGAACAACCTTCTTGCCATCCTCGACAACCATCTTTGTAGTCTTGGTGTAGTGATCCCAAACAGGTGATGTGCTCTTCTTCTGCCTTTTGCACCACGCTCACCATTCTCTAATGCATTCTCTCTTCCTACAGTTGCAAATTAGCATTGTACCTTGCACTTGCATGCCACTGCCAATAGAGAGTGCCCCTTCAATTGAAGGTGCAGGTGTTATAGATGACATAGCCACACCCTCACTCTCACTTACACTTGCACTTCCACTTTTAGATGCAATCACAACAAATTGTTCATCCAGTTCCTATCAACTGTAAAGAATCGATCAGATCAATTGAAAGGGAATAACAAATATCAGCAACATATGGCATTCATGATGTCTACCACATCCATCTATACAAATTACGAAGATAAAATCCACCGAACTCAACTAAAGTTGGAGATGAGAATAGACCGGAAGCCAAAAATACACCATGAATCGGCCGCCCTCTACTTACATCCGTGGAAATCGGGAACAAGAGGGAAGAGATGGGGGATATGGAGGAGGTTACTTACTGGTGGTGGGGGGTTGAGGCCACAGATGGCGCCGGGGGACCACGGCGGTCCTGAAGGCTACGCATGACAATGGGGGGAGGCCACGGAGGGGACGACGGTGGCGGCGGAGGCGGTTCTCAGTGGTGGGGGTGGAGGCAGTTCCCGACGGCTGGAGATGGAGACCGCTAAGGCGTTGACGACAGCGGGGGGGGGGGGGGCGGAGGTGGCTCCCAATGGCCGGGGTGGAGGCGGTGGGGAGACCACGTGGTGGACTGTGGAGGCGCGTGAGGTTGTGGAACAATAGTAGTGTTGCACTGCTGGCTGGCTTGTTAGTTGTTAGGTTAGGGAATTAATGGGATGGGCTGGGAGGTCTTTCCATTAACGGGCTAGGCTGGCTGGATTGTTTACTGGATATCTTGTAGGATATTATCTGGATCACCGTTTACCGATGCTATTAGATCAGATAGGGACTCTCACGAATTCACTATCGAATCTGCTGCTAAGTATTTGATACCGAATCCAGCTGGATACTAAACTCTCTTCTCAAATTTGGTACCGACTAGATTCATACCAGATCGGTCGAGAATTACCTCATACCTTTTGCACCCCTACTTACATGCAGCACCATCATGCCTAATCGAAGTAGTAGTGGTAGTACCGTGCAGGAGTCTACTCCGTGTGTCTCTCGCAGTGCAGTCGTTAAGTGCACCAACCGACCGATCACGTTTTAATCACCTTTCTTTCAGGAGAAAAGGAAGTAACGAAGAAGTGCCAGTGAGGAGTGCATGCAAATTCATGGTTCCTTCCTTCCTTCCTACTCGATCCAAACTCACTCCGTGTGGGATCGCATGCATTGTACTAGCAAGACTACCACATGGCAGGCATGCATATATATGCCTCACATGTTCAAGCACATACATGCAATGGTGAACGGTCCTAATTACTGAAATCTCTACGAGTATTAATTAATTAATTAGTTGTTCTCCATGTGTAACTTTTTCAGCGTTTGGCTTGGCGGCAATTTCATAGAATTTTCAGCTAGAACTCTTTCTTATTTGCATGCGAACCCGAAAAAGTCATGAGAATGTTATCCAGTGACGCTGCAGATAACCGGGGCAGGGAATGATGGATTATATACCAACAAGCTAGCTGCTGCACACACAGAGATCGAAGAGCGAGAGACGTCGACAACGAAATGCACAGCTACTAGCTGGTATGTCATGCTTGCCGATCGAGTTGTGATCATCCAACAGCAACAGGCACACATTATATTCCTACTAGATCTTGTCCACGAAAGAGGCTAGCTAGACTTGGTAAAGAAATTTGAGGCAGAAACAGAATCCAGCATGGTACAGAAAGGTGGCCGCCTGAATTTCTATGCTCATCCGGAGTGTCATTTTCAGGCCAGCATGCGCCGCCGTTCGTCTGACATTTGGTGAACTTTGGCACTTTTGCAGCCGAAATTGGCGATCTTGTTCGAGAATTCTTTGGCACTTTTGCGGGCCAAGTCATCTTTGGCACTTTTGTGGGCCAAGTCATCTTGTCCTCTCCTCTTCAGTTGAGCATGATTAGAAACCAGGTATAGATTAATGGGATGACATATAGGTGTGTTCGAGTACTGTGTGGTCGGAGTTCGTAAGTCGAGTAGCTGCCATGGTCGAAGGCGTGATCGACAAGCCATGGTCGAAGTCGTGATCGACAAGCTATGGTCGAAGGCGTGGACGACAAGCCGTGGTCGAAACCATGGTCGAAGGCATGGTCGATACCGTTGTCGAAGCTACAGTCGCAGATACAGTAAGACGCTTGGTACTCAAAGACCTGTGTGGTCAGAAATATGGTCGAAGAACTATCGTCAACAAGTCGTAGTTGGTGAAGCGGTCGAAGGGAAGCCGTGGACGTTGGTCAACAAGCCGTGATTGGTGAAGTGGTTGACAAGATGTGATCGAGAAACCGTGTCCGAGCAGCCATGGTCGTGAGGTGTGGTCGAGACACCGTGGTCAAAGAAGGACTCGAAGCGTGGCAGATCTATGTAGTCGAAGTGATGTGCTCGGAGGACTCTAAGCCAGTGGTAGTGGTCATGCGGTCAGTCTCTGTAGCAGTCGTCAGCACACTGAGCGGTGTGGGTAGGCGGCTGAGTGGCGTGGGAGGCGGCTGGTCACTGTAGCAGTTATTGGTCACTGTAGCAATCGTCAGTATATTGTGCGATGTGGGCAGGTGGCTGGTCACTGTAGTAGTTGTCGGTCACTGTAGCAGTTGTTAGCATACTGCGCGGTGTGGGCAAGCGGCTGAGCGGCGTGGACAGGCGGCGCGGTAGTTGAGGCTAGAAAAACCGGATCACAAGTAGTGGTTGTCAGAGTCAGTAGCAGTAGTGAGTGAGTGCATAGGTGGTGTAGCCGTGTATGTGCGTGAAGTTTATTTAAACCATGTAAATATGTAGAGCTCGACTGTGTATGAGAAAACAGATTAAAGAGAAGAGGAAGACGGAGAAAATGTGTGTATTACTGAAAAAGAAGTTTTTCTTGTATTTTTGCTTGTACTCTCTTTACTCACGTGTATTTCTTTCCTTGTCTGGTCCAACATTCCCGTGGCTGCTTTTGCTGGTTGGATGTATTGGTTCTCTTTTAGGATCATCCCATGCACTTTTCGCTGCTATCCACAGTAAGCATGCATGATACATTGCACCAGCAGGTCGAAACTCGAAAGTCTAGGCACAGACTTGTTCTTCATCGTATCTTGTCCTGTGTCTTTAAACCCATGGAAACCAGTCTTGGAAATCTGAACGGTCATATGTATGGTAGAGAAACGAAATAGCAAGAGATTAGCGTTCCGCTCATTTTAGCTTGAGCTTCTGGTTTCTATCTTACTTTTCATTATTCATAAATTTCGTCTTTTTTTAAACTTTTAGCTTTTTTAAACTTTTTTGCCGGTTCTTTTTTCTCGTATTCGTTTGCATTGTCTGTGATGAGATAACATATTTTTTTTCTTTTTTTAAATTTAATTACGCCAAATAAGTCACCTTCAGCTACAGTGTAATTTCAGTTAGTTACAGTGCAATTTCAATCATATGCCACTATTTTTTTTAGTTCAACCGAGCGTAGGCTAGGATGGTAGCTTTGGTTCCACACCGCGGCCAAAGCCCTAAAGTCTTGGAATGTGTGTCATGGGTGATGTGATTCAGACGCTTGACGAGAGAACGAAGCAAGGATAACATGAGACAGAGAGGGGTAAGGATACCTAATATTCTCTCTTGCTAGTAGTATGGTATGGAGAAAAATGTGAGTTCTAACCTTGGTTTCGATTCGATAGCTGATAGCGACGATGCATCATTGTACTCTGTGTTTGCATTAATTGTCAGGATCCTTGTAGGGTGAAAATGAGAGAGACAATAGGCAATGTTTTAGATGTGGTGCAGCAATGTTGTCATGAGAACACGACGATCCTACAGGCAGTTAAAAAGAATAATCGGCATGAACACGGCAAGAAATTCAGAATGACTCATCATCATGTGTACACTAGACATAACGCCAAGCGGTATATACGTCCGGCCATGTTAGACGTGACAACGGCAGATATATTTGACTATGATTTAGCTTCCTTCTCTATTAGAGACTCTTGTTTCCTAGCCTATATATATACACTTGTAATCGTATGGTTTAGATAATCTGAAGTTTTTCGTGCTTATAATTCTCTTCATATAGTGAATTCTGTCTTCGTGAGTCCATAATTTTCCCACAAGGATTTTTCACGTTAAAATCCATGTCTCCTGCTTCTTTGATTATCTTCTATTTTATTATACGTTTTATAACAAGTAGTATCAAAGCTCCGAGTTCAACATCCAATCAGTTGCTCTCGAGAGGAGCAAGTTCAATTGATAAAGACTTATTTTGAGGAGATTTTGATTTTCAGTTACATGAGCGAATTCATCCCAAGGTGAAGATTGTTAAAATGTGGTCCAAATTCGTCATCATGTCCATGATTGACACTACATTAGACGTAGTGCCAAGCGGTGCAAACGCCGAAGTGTGTCAGACATAATAACGGCAGACATATCTAATTCTGATTTGGTTTCTTCTCCGTTAGAGACTCTATTTTTACCTCCTTTCCGTTAGGTGTCGTATATTTGTAAGGTGACCAGAATCATTTTAGAAATAAATCAGATTCTTTATATATTGGATGAACGTCCAATCATGCGACACATTTTATTATCTACGGAATATATGTTCCAATCAAATCCAAACTAGCTAGATCCGTGTGGGATCACATTGTATTACTAGCTAGCTAGGCCATCGACATGGGCAGACAACGTCACATGCAGAAGTGAAAATACGTACTTTCAGAAATATAGAAGTGAAAATATGTACATATATGTAACGCGCAATGGTGCTCTCAGTTATATATATTAAAGAGATATATTAGAAGTGAAAATACGTGCTTTCAGAAATATAGAACTCTCTCTATATATATAGCCATCCGCTTTGCTAATATATATGCACCATGTACGCACTACTTGTGCTGACCAAGCGGCTTCCTTTCGGAAATATATTTGTAATTTTTGTGCGCTTTTTCAGCGTTGATTTGATCGTAGGTTAGAGTTCTCCATTGACACGGTTGCTAAGTGGCAAAGAAATTCAAGGCAGATAGATCAATTCCAGCATGCCCCACACAGAAAGATGGCTGCCAGAATTTCTATGCTCATCCAGAATTAATGTCTTTTCAATCCTGAGCCAGTTGTGTTAATGTGACATTTGGTGAACTTTTGCCCTTTCGTAACCGAAATTGGCGCTTTTTCAAGAAGACTTTAGAAAATCAATACCGTATGTACATACAACCGCATGCCTTGCCCCTTTTGATTTCTGGGTCGGCATCGTAAGCGTGCCTTACCCCTTTTGATTTTTTCACGGTGATTTTGAGTATTACCACTGCTGTGAGTAATCTGTTTGTTACTTCTTTGCAATCTGGTGATATATTTCATATATCTGTGAAGCCTCTTTAGCAGAAAATTGCAAAGATATTCTTGTGAATTAATTGCTCTGTGATGAAATGACATATTGCTGAGATTATATATGGATGTGATGGTAGATTGATCTTGAGCTTTAGCTAAGTCTGCTAGTTTACTTCTACTGATCTTTGAACTTGCTGCCCATTTGACATTCTCTGTTTGGGCATTGGTGAGTTTTACTCATTTCCGATCTGTGCCGAAAGCTATTAATCTATTGAATCAATAGTACTCTCTGTGAGTGCATGGAAGATTGATTTCTAGAAAACTTTTGCACTGTCCAGTGAGCAATTTTCTTGATCTGTAAATTCTTGGTAGTAGCAAGATTTAATTTGCTCAAGATCTAATCTATAACTGCCATATATAATCAAGATTGAGTTTGTCATGGCGGAGATGACCAAGATTAAATCTTGTGCAAGTAGCCATCTGAGAGCACTAAAAACAATTCAATTTGTTGAACATATGCTTAATCTGGTCATATATGTTAAGTTCTTAATGAAATTAGCATTTAAATTCACATGTATACTTGATGCCATGCTACTTTTGAACTCCTATATGACAATTTTGTTGAGTATATGTTTCTTTTCTAAAAACTTAAATGATTCATATGCAGTGGCGGAGAGAGGCGGGCGGGGGGGCCTGGCACCCCCAACGATCCATCAGCATCAGCCCAGCCCCCCCAGGCCCCACTGGATGCAGCCGGCAGCGGGCACTCGGGCAGCCCAATTGGTAATTGACTAATTGGCCAATTAGCCCAGCAGGACGGCGCTTCGCGCCGCTTCATATTTCAGAAGGAGCCAGGAGGCGAAGCGACGCCATCACGCCAACCGGGAGCCGTCCGTGACTCCGTGAGTCCGTCCGCGTCCGCCGTCCTGCGCGCAAACCATACCCATACTTGATACTCCGTGGCTCCGCCGACGCGGCGACGCCGTCCGCGGTCCGCCGTCCGCCCGTCCCCGTCAGGCGTCACTCCACTACCCAAGGTATTCATGATTTAGTATCCTTGATTGGTTATTAGGGCATCAATTATGCAACAAGCTTAAGAAATTGACATCAGCTATGTTTCCCATGTTCTCCCAATTTTGGCTTACAGAACACACATGAGAATTTTTGGTGGGATCTTCTTTTGTCCATCTGATATTAATTTTACAGGCAACGCAGAATTATAAAGCTTCTAATTTATGTTCAGTGTTGTTGCTAATTAATAGCTTGTAATTTGTTTTTCAGTTCGTTTTGACTGCCTCGCCTACCAGGTTGTGTTGCCCATGTCATGTTTGATGAAATGCTCCACCCAACACTAGATTATGTCAGGTAAAGTTTGTTTTGCTTCCCTGAATTTTGGTGGATGACAAAACTTACTATTGTTACAGTCTTCTGAATTGCTTTTATATGAGCTATTACATGTTCTTATATTTTCCATGGGGTTATTGGATGAAATTTTATTGTCGTTTTAGATGCATGCAAGAAATACAATGCAAATGATAAGTTGGTAATTCTGTGACGATCACAACTTAGGACTTCCTTGCTAGCTCTTACAAATTTAGGAAACACCTAAGGCTTTTTCTGATCTCATATATGTTAAACACTTCTCTAATTTGTCATTATTAGTTAAAATTCTTTAGTTTATAGTTCACATGTGCTCTTTCCTCTACTTGCTATTGTTTTTTCTCTATTGTTAACCTTAGAAGGCTATAATAGAATTTTGTGGGAGATGATATGATTAAAATTGATGCTTGCTTGTAGATTTGCTATGGTTGAAGACTTCTAGTTATAACTGCTTTCTTGATGCCATACCTACACTTGTTTTCCTAAGTCACTAGGTAGTATTACTGTATTAGTAAGGTTCCTTACATTTTATCTCTCTAACAATGAGTAATGATGATATTATTAAGGCCTATGATCTTGCTGGTAGTCGTAGAGCTAAGTTTAAGTTAATAGAGATGTAATTTTCTTTGCATTGTAATTTGCGAAACATATTACTTTGATAGTCTGATATGTGACTATTTGATCGATAAATCCGGCATGATTCATTGGTTCTACTCTACTTGTTGTCCATTTGCCCCCCCCCCCTATATCCAATTCCCGGCTCCGCCCCTGTTCATATGTTAATATGTTTCTATGCCATGTTTATCATGCTTAAACTATTATTATTATTGCTGGAATTAAATTAAGAATTATGCATATACCGCAATTCTTACAACAGGCTAGCTGTTGATTCTGCTCAACGAATTACGTCTTATTAGAGACGCATGCATGATCTCGATCACTTTTTCCGCGCGCTTGATCACTCTAGCTAGCATTCCATTTCAGTATAGATCTGCTAGAATATAAAGCAGAGATGGAGACGCCTGAGAACCATTTAATTTGCTGAATTAATTCCTGGCTAGCTTGGCCCTTGATGAACGATGATGATGATGAAATCAGACAGTTTTCCCCTGGGTTGCTTTGGCTGGCTGGATCTGGATGGCTGGGGTGCGCTTTTAGGATAGCTTCGTGCACTTCTTTGCTGCCTTCCACGATTAACATGCATACTCGATCATACACACATCGTACCTGCAGGTCGCGAGTCTAGAAACAGGCTCGCTCGCCTGCCCCTGCCCCCTGCTGTTCATGTCTAGTGCCCCTGCCTCCCAGTTGCATCTTTTGTCCGGTGGCAAAGTAACTGTTGCATCGCAATTCACTTGGTTGTTACTCTGCAGTTCCTACTCTTTCACCAAACAGACATTACAGGAGCAATAGAAGGCTATTCGAGAGTTGATGCCCAACTCCAAGCGTAAAGGAATAGATTCCTTAATAATTCTACTAGTTTGGATGATTTGGAAGGTGCGGGACAGACTGTGGCATGATCAAGAAAAAACTAAACATTGACGAGACTGTCCATCGCATAAAGCATGAATTTTTCGCCTGGTCATCAGCCGCCAAATCCAAACTGGATGCTCTCTACTGCAACCTGTTTTGGGCAGTTTCCTCAGCCGGCTTAGTGTTTCTTTCTCTAATCAGTCGTTTTCCCCTTGTTAGTCGCTCCTCTACTGTATTGCTGTTTTATCGGCTCCCTTTTTCGTTTGCAAACCATAATTGTATCTCCTCGCTCGTTAATAAATGAAACGCATACCACATGCGTTTCCATTAGGTATCCATAATGGAATTATACCACAAATTTGTTAGTCATGGAAATGTGGTCGTATGCTTGCTGTTGTAATATTTGCGGTATAAGCAAAGATATAAATATAATTCCAATATAATCATATAAGCACATCAAAGACATCAATTCATATATAAATGACATAGCATATATGAATCTATATGAATTGAGCATATCATCCATGGTATACCACATATTCAATAATGGGAATGATAACATTCTAGACATGAATATGTATGTCAAAGAATAAAGCATGTATCAATTAAGACTAGCAATAAGCTCAAGTTTAATTGATTATTTGTGCTCTCAAATGTAGGGTTGCACAAGACTAATCTCGGCCGTCCCGCTACTAAATCATAAACTTTTCATCGATTGGTTATGTCAAAATAGAATTCAATCCTTGAGCTCTTAAAACTGTACACTCTCAAGATTAAGGTTATATTTAACACATGTGTGCATTCGGCTAGCACCCAAGAATTAGCTAGAGCAAGTCCAACCACATACAAGATGACCTTTTGCAATAATCAAATCAGACTTAATTAATCAAGTATGATTTCTACCAGATCTGCAACAAGTATGTGGAATTTCTGCACACTAAAGACAACAGGTGACAGCAACCTAAGCTCACAATAGATAGCAACCACAGAGCATGAGCAGGAACCAGATGACAGTAATTAGAGCTCAAAGATTAAATCTACCAATCTCAATATATGATTTCTTTTATCATCGAGCAACAATCCAATCCCACTGCAATCTTAGTCTCCCAGTACTAGATATCAAATAGAGATTATGAATCTAGCACAGCACACAAAGATTGCTAATACAAGTGACTGATATACTCACAAGACCGGCGATACTCGAAATCGCCGAGAAGATCAAGGGCTAGGCACGCTATGGCGCTGTCCCAGAAAACCTATTGCCCTCACACCACCGTGAAGAGCAGTAGGCACGGAGATACAAAGCCCTCTCGCCGAAATGAAGATCACGCCAGCGAGTCGAGGTCGGGGTATGCCGCACAAGCGCAGGGGAGGAGCCGGCCAAGCACCTCACCGGAGAGCACCAGAGAAACGAAGTTGCCACACACCACAGGCAAAAATCAAAGAGAGAGAGAGAGATCACTTTCCTTCGGGTCCCCAACCAAGAGAGGCCGGCCGCCATTTATAGCCAAGAGAGGGGAGGGGTCAAGTACTCGGCGGCGCCGCCAACGGCCGTGACCGAGTCTCACGCGCCGCCACCACAGCCCATTCTCACCTCAAATGCCGGATCTGAGAACGAGTCTCACGGAAGAGGGGAGCGGCGCAACTGACAGGAGAGGGGAGACGCGAACCACACGGGAGGAGGAGGAGACGCACGGGAGAACGGGCCGCCATCAAGCTGACCCGCCAGGCCCGCTGAGCCTGCCTGCCTCCGCCGCGCAGCCCCTTGGATCGCCGCCGCCATCGCCCTCCAGGCGCCCGCTCGCCTCTCTGGTAAAGGGAGGAGCAAAGCTCCCCCTTTTGTTTCTCATCTGGCCCACCGACAGGTGGGCCCCTCTCTTTTCTCTTTTTTTTCCTTTTATCAAATGGGAAATTACCATTTTGCCCTTGGCACATACAACAGTCCCCACCAATTTTCCAGTTGATAACTGGTGCTCAAAGTCTTGTTCAATATACAGCTTTTCGACTATGGGTACCTTTCGGGTTTGAACCCAAAGCCTAGCGACAAGGACTACGACTCTGCACAGACAAAGGAGGACTGCGCCTTGATCCAATGCCTTGGTGTGAGAATTTTCGCCCAAATCACATTCTGTACTGGGCGGCTTGCCCTTTCCCTCTCGGGTTGGGACGTTCCGGTCATGTCCCGTATCTTACTCATGAGCGATTAAGAAAGTATACCCTTATCTTTCTTCGATTGCGACCTCACAATCACACTCACGTAGGTGAACTCTTCTAGGAATCCTGTAGGACGATTCCATAAGTCATATAGACCTAGAGTTCATTAAGAGCCAAAGCTCAACCTTCCATACAGACAGAGCACTGCAGCTAATGGGACCCGTTAGATGTGCTCTCTAATCCCACACAGTTTGTTGTCCTAGAGCCTAGTTCACGGGATCTCCGATCTCCTAGGATAGGTTACTACCAATGTGAGCCTTTATACGGGTATAAGCCCCATCCCCTGTGACGCTGCTTGGATGACCTTTCGCGCCAATCCTTTGGTGAAAGGATCTACCAAGTTCCTTTCAGACTGGATGTATTCTACAGTAATAACACCCGTCTCTCTGGCATGCCTTACCGACTTAAGTCGGCGCTTTATATGTTTTGAGGACTTCATATTGTCCTTCCTACTCTTCGCTTTAACCAAAACGGTTTGGTTATCGCAGTAGGTCAAAATAGCTGGAATAGGTTTTTCCAGTACAGGTAGGTCAGAAAGGAGTTCTCGAATCCATTCTGCCTCTACAGCCGCTGAATCAAGCGCTACCAATTCAGCCTCCATGGTGGACCGTGTAAGAATAGTCTGTTTAGAAGATTTCCATGACACGGCCCCACCTGCTAGAGTGAATACATAACCACTCGTAGCCTTCATGTCATCCGAGTCACTGATCCAGTTAGAATCACTGAATCCTTCCAAGACTGCAGGATGACCGGAGTAGTGTATTCCCAAATTAGGATTTCCCTTCAAGTATCTTAGTACTCTTTCTAGTGCTATCCAATGATCATCTCCTGGATTGGACGTATAACGACTCAATCTGCATACAGCATATGAGATGTCTGGCCTCGTTGCACTAGTTAAGTACATCAGGGATCCTATGATCTGAGAATATTTAAGTTGATCCTTCCCATGTCCGGTGTTCTTATGTAGCTTTGCATTTGGATCATAGGGTGTAGCTGCTGGCTTACAGTCCTTAAACCCAAATCTGGTTAGGACTTTATCCACATAATGGGATTGCGAAAGAGTAATCCCATTCTCACCCTTTATAAGCTTAATGTTTAAGATAACATCAGCTTCACCTAGATCTTTCATATCAAAATTCTGGGAAAGGAAAGACTTAGTGTCATTGATCACATCCATGTTGGTCCCAAAAAGCAGTATGTCATCTACGTAAAGACATAAAATGACACCTTCGCCCCCATTAAACCGATAGTATACACATTTATCGGCTTCATTTACACAAAAGCCGACCGACGTCATCGTACTATCAAATTTCTCATGCCATTGCTTAGGGGCTTGCTTTAGACCATACAAAGATTTAATCAATCGACATACTTTCCTTTCTTGCCCCTCAACCACAAATCCTTCAGGCTGTTGCATATAAATCTCTTCATCCAACTCTCCGTTTAGGAAAGCGGTCTTTACATCCATTTGATGTACTAGGAGTTTGTATGCAGCAGCTAGTGCTAAAAGCACTCGAATTGTGGGTAAGCGAGCCACAGGAGAGTATGTATCAAAATAGTCTTCACCTTCTTTTTGCGTGAAACCTTTTGCCACTAACCGGGCCTTGTACTTTTCAATAGTACCATCAGGTCTACGCTTCCTTTTAAAGATCCATTTGCAGCCTACTGGCTTACAGCCAGACGGGAGATCTGCAATTTCCCAAGTTCCGTTAGCTATGATGGAATCCATCTCGCTACGGACTGCCTCCTTCCAGTAATCCACATCCGGAGATGCGTATGCCTCTGAAAGGGTTCGTGGTTCATCATCCACGACATAGGTGACAAAGTCATCCCCAAGTGACTTCTCGGTCCTCTGTCTCTTACTCCTCCTCAACTCCAAATCTGGAGCGGTGTTATCCACACTAGGAAGAATAGAGAGATCATCTTTACCGATATGTCCACTGTCATCATTCGGTCTCATAGGAAACACATGCTCAAAGAATGTCGCATCACGAGATTCCATCACTATATTAGTAGCGATGTCACTCACCTCGGATTTGACCACTAGAAATCTATAAGCTGTGCTATTCATAGCATATCCTAGAAAGACACAATCAACGGTCTTAGGACCAAGCTTCCTTTTCTTCGGCAACGGCACATGCACTTTTGCAAGGCATCCCCACGTTCGAAAATAGGATAAGTTGGGTTTTCTCCCCTTCCATCCTTCATAGGGTGTTTCCTCCTGATTGCGAGGTGGAACCCTATTCAGGACATAGTTAGCTGTGAGAACTGCCTCACCCCACCAATAGTCCGACATACCTGAACTCTGAAGCATGGCGTTAACCAAGTCACAAAGAGTTCGGTTCTTCCTTTCAGCTATTCCATTAGATTGGGGTGAGTATGGTGGAGTAACTTCATGAATTATTCCACTTTCTTCACAGAATTGGGAGAACTCATGTGAGACGTATTCACCGCCTCGGTCCGATCTTAACCGTTTGATTTTCTTTTCTAGTTGATTTTCAACTTCAGCTTTGTAGATTTTAAAGTATTCAAGTGCTTCATCTTTTGACTTAAGTAGATAAATATAGCAATACTTAGTCGCATCATCTATGAGAGTTAAGAAATATCGTTTGCCACCTTTCGTTAATATTCCATTCATCTCACAAAGATCAGAGTGGATTAGTTCAAGTGGAGAAGTGCTTCGCCCTTCAACGCTATGAAAAGGTTTTCGGGGCTGCTTAGCTTGCACACACACTTCGCACTTTGAACCCTTCTCATAATTATAACTCGGAATTAAACTCATCTTACTTAACCGCATAATGGCTTCAAAATTAACATGACACAACCGTGAATGCCAAATATCATGAACTTTATTGCAATGGGAAACATTGTAAACGTTTACATTATTCAAATCAAGAATGGATAAGCGGAACATGCCTCCGCTATCATAGCCTTTGCCCACAAAATTACCAAACTTGGTCAAAATGACCTTATTTGATTCAAACACAAGCTTTATTCCTTGCCTACATAACATTGACCCGCTAAGAAGATTGCGCGTCATCGCAGGCACGTACAGCACGTCTCTTAGGATGAGTGTTTTGCCCGAAGTAAGCTTCAGGCAAACCTGTCCAATCCCACGCACTGTTGCGACGGCTCCGTTGCCCATTAGGACGGATCCACCACCTTCACCCTGAAATGAAGAGAAACAAGATCGATCAGCACATATATGTCTAGTAGCACTTGTATCAATCCACCAATCAATAGATGGACTTGCCATAAAGGCCATAGGTACATACTCTTCTGAGCTGGTGTTAGCCAGCGCGACATGGACCTCAGCCTTGTGGCTCTTGTGCTGACCCGGAGATGGACCCTTGCCCTTCCGATTGCGGCAATGATTGGCCTTATGGCCAGCCTCACCGCAAACGAAGCAGACGATATCCTCCTTCTTCTTCTTCATTTTCTTAGGCTGTAGCTTGACTTGAGGCTGACTTTTGAACTTGGGTTTCCCAGGTCCTCCACCATTCTTAAGTTGAACTTGATGAGCCTGAACTTGAGCCTTTCCCGAGCCGTCACCGGCTCTAGCACGCTCCTCGACATTAATAGCAGCTGACAGCTCATTGAGCGTCAAGCGCTCCTTTATATGCCTCCGAGCGGTCACAAAGTCACGCCATGAAGGCGGTAACTTAGCCAAAATGACATTGACTTGAAACTTCTCAGGCAGAGCGCAGTCGTACTGACATAAGTCACGTACATGGAGCTGAAGCTCGTGGAGCTGCTCCATCACCGACCGGCCCTCAACCATCTTGTAGTTCAAGTAATTGGCTGTAATGAAGGACTCATTTCCATTATCTCCCTCGGAGTATTTCTCCTCGAGCTCATCCCAAAGTTGCTTGGCATTAGTGAAGTTGACATAGACGTCAAACAAGCGGTTAGACAGGATGGCCAGCAAACGGGCTAAGACTGCATTATTAGCATCTTCCCATTTCATCGTCTCAGGGATCTCCAGCGGAAACGCCGGTGGATTTGAGATGATCCAGAAGAGCTTAAGGTCAGTCAGCCAAAGTTTGGCCTTCGCCTGCCAGCGCTTGAAATTGGCTCCGTCAAACACTTCAGGTTTCACGACATCAGAAGAGGAAGCCATTTCTTTCAATATAGGTTTTCTGGATTGTTATAATATTTGCGGTATAAGCAAAGATATAAATATAATTCCAATATAATCATATAAGCACATCAAAGACATCAATTCATATATAAATGACATAGCATATATGAATCTATATGAATTGAGCATATCATCCATGGTATACCACATATTCAATAATGGGAATGATAACATTCTAGACATGAATATGTATGTCAAAGAATAAAGCATGTATCAATTAAGACTAGCAATAAGCTCAAGTTTAATTGATTATTTGTGCTCTCAAATGTAGGGTTGCACAAGACTAATCTCGGCCGTCCCGCTACTAAATCATAAACTTTTCATCGATTGGTTATGTCAAAATAGAATTCAATCCTTGAGCTCTTAAAACTGTACACTCTCAAGATTAAGGTTATATTTAACACATGTGTGCATTCGGCTAGCACCCAAGAATTAGCTAGAGCAAGTCCAACCACATACAAGATGACCTTTTGCAATAATCAAATCAGACTTAATTAATCAAGTATGATTTCTACCAGATCTGCAACAAGTATGTGGAATTTCTGCACACTAAAGACAACAGGTGACAGCAACCTAAGCTCACAATAGATAGCAACCACAGAGCATGAGCAGGAACCAGATGACAGTAATTAGAGCTCAAAGATTAAATCTACCAATCTCAATATATGATTTCTTTTATCATCGAGCAACAATCCAATCCCACTGCAATCTTAGTCTCCCAGTACTAGATATCAAATAGAGATTATGAATCTAGCACAGCACACAAAGATTGCTAATACAAGTGACTGATATACTCACAAGACCGGCGATACTCGAAATCGCCGAGAAGATCAAGGGCTAGGCACGCTATGGCGCTGTCCCAGAAAACCTATTGCCCTCACACCACCGTGAAGAGCAGTAGGCACGGAGATACAAAGCCCTCTCGCCGAAATGAAGATCACGCCAGCGAGTCGAGGTCGGGGTATGCCGCACAAGCGCAGGGGAGGAGCCGGCCAAGCACCTCACCGGAGAGCACCAGAGAACCGAAGTTGCCACACACCACAGGCAAAAATCAAAGAGAGAGAGAGATCACTTTCCTTCGGGTCCCCAACCAAGAGAGGCCGGCCGCCATTTATAGCCAAGAGAGGGGAGGGGTCAAGTACTCGGCGGCGCCGCCAACGGCCGTGACCGAGTCTCACGCGCCGCCACCACAGCCCATTCTCACCTCAAATGCCGGATCTGAGAACGAGTCTCACGGAAGAGGGGAGCGGCGCAACTGACAGGAGAGGGGAGACGCGAACCACACGGGAGGAGGAGGAGACGCACGGGAGAACGGGCCGCCATCAAGCCGACCCGCCAGGCCCGCCGAGCCTGCCTGCCTCCGCCGCGCAGCCCCTTGGATCGCCGCCGCCATCGCCCTCCAGGCGCCCGCTCGCCTCTCTGGTAAAGGGAGGAGCAAAGCTCCCCCTTTTGTTTCTCATCTGGCCCACCGACAGGTGGGCCCCTCTCTTTTCTCTTTTTTTTCCTTTTATCAAATGGGAAATTACCATTTTGCCCTTGGCACATACAACACTTGCACGGTACGGAGAAGAAGATGAGCTAACAAGGGATTAGTTTACCGCAGCCAAAAGTCTTGGAAGGTGTGTCACGCATGATGCGATTCAGAGGCCCTTGATTGAAGAAGGAAGCAAGGACAACTTGTGTGAGAGAGGGAGACAGACAGGTAAGGATACCTAATGTTCTCTCTTCCTACTACTAGTACGGTTTGGGCAGACTCTAGGTATGGTGAATGGGCTGTTTTATTTCGATATAGTTTATGATTTTGATTCTTTATAAGAGAAAATATAGAATATAAGAAATCTGTGTACGGTTTTGACTGATATAAATGAAGTTGTTACAGTGTATACTATAATCAATTCATATGTGCCATTTTAAAAAAACGCTTTATTTGAAAGATAGTTACTGTTGCATCGCAATTCACTTGGTTGTTACTCTGCAGTTCCTACTCTTTCACCAAACAGACATTACAAGAGCAATGGGAGGCTATCCGAGAGTTGATGCCCACCTCCAAGCGTAAAGGAATAGATTCCTTAATAATTCTACTAGTTCGGATGATTTGGAAGGTGCGGGACAGACTTTGGCATGATCAAGAAAAACTAAACATTGACGAGACTGTCCATCGCATAAAACATGAATTTTTCGCCTGGTCGTCAGCCGCCAAATCCAAACTGGACGCTCTCTGTTGCAACGTGTTTCCTGGGCAGTTTCCTCAGCCGGCTTAGTTTTTCTTTCTCTAATCGGTCGTTTCCCCCTTGTTAGAGCATGTACAATATAGGCGTTTAGAGAGATGCTTAGCAATAAAAAACTAATTTTTCTTGCCACATAGGATAGATAAGGTGCTTATTTTGAAGCATCGATGCTTAGTAGGTGTTTATGTGTATAACTATGTCTATTAATAGATAATATAGCATCTAAGCACCCATGGAAGAGATGTTTGCATTGGAGGAAATAACTTTTGCATGGGTGCTTGATGATATGGATATATTCTCTCTTTAAGCATTCATATATAAGCATCTTGCATTGTACATGCCCTTAGTCGCTCCTCTACTGTATTGCTGTTTTATCGGTTCCCCTTTTTCATCCGCAAACCATAATTGTATCTCCTCGCTTGTTAATAAATGAAACGTAAACAGCATAAGTTTTCGCCAAAAAAATGTGTAGTGCCCCATGGAATTATACCACAAATTTGTTAGTCATGGAAATGTGGTCGTATGCTTGCATGGTACGGAGAAGGAGATGAGATAACAAGGGATTAGTTTGCCGCAGCCAAAAGTCTTGGAAGGTGTGTCACGCATGATGCGATTCATATATGGCTTCAGCTTATTTTTGCACTATTCATAAATTTCGTCTTTTTTTGAACTTTTAGCTTTTTTTTGAGTTTTTTTACCGGCTCTTTTTTCCTCGTACTTGTTTACATTATACGTGATGGGCTAATATGTTTTTTTATATTTTTAAATTTTTTTAAATTTAATTATGGTAAATAAGCCTCTGTCAGCTACAGTTTTTTTCAGTCAGCTACAGTGTTTTCAGCCATAAGCCATGAGGCTTTCAGCCGAACCGATCACCACCTCAGAGGCCCTTGATTGAAGAAGGAAGCAAGGACAACTTGTGTAATGAGAGAGGGAGACAGACAGGTAAGGATACCTAAAGCTCTATCTCCTCTCTTGCTACTAGTACGGTATGGGCACACTAGGTATGGAGAAAGGGCTGTTTTATTTCGATGTAGTTTATGGTTTTTAGCTATTTATAAGAGGAAGTATAGAGTATAAAAAAAATCCGTATGTGGTTTTGATTGATATAAATAAAGTTGTTATAGTATATACTACAATCAATTTGTATGCACCATCTTAAAAAGACGTTTTGCTTGAAAGATAGTTACTGTAGAAAAACGGTTTGTGGAAGCCGGAAAAAAGAGGCTCAAAAATGTGTGCTAACTTCAGTTCTGACCTAGCTTGGTTTCAGTTCGATAGATGTCATTGCCGCATTGCATTCTCAGAATCCCTGTGGCTGTGGGGTGAAAAATGAAATGATTAACTGCCAGTGTTGAATTATATTTGACAATACAAACATACATACATTTGTACGCTGGTTGGTATTCACTAGTAGCAGCAGCTACGTATACTTGAGCACGTCGTAGAAATGAACACATAGGCAATGGTCGGTTCAACTGACAGGAAAAAAGAGTAGAGATGAAAGAGTAATTCAATTGCAGGCCGTCATGGTCTAGCACATCTCTAGTGTAGCGAGGGAGGCCCAAGCCCATGCAAACCAGAAGCCGGAAGCCCATGCATACCATAACCAGGACGAAATTTATGAATAGTAAAAAATAAGCCGGAAGTCAGAAGTTGAAGCCAACCGATCGGGGCCATCTTGACTCCTCTTTCGCTCTTTCCAAGACATAATACTATCATTCAAGCAGGTCATTTCTCAATTCTCAGTGATGAAAAAAAGAATATGATATCACTCCAATAAATTAAGCATGTAAAGGAGCCAGACAAAACGAAGTAACAATGATAAAACCGAATTAACTGCAATAGTTCAAGCAGACAGCGCAACTATTTTTAAGACGTACAAAACACTAGATCAGAGACCACAAAACACATATACTGGTGTAAGTTTGGGCACTAAGTCTAGGCTAGCTAAAAGGAAAACTAACATAGCTTACATGTATAACTTAAACTGCTTGCTACTTTTTTAACATCACTAATAGCCCTACAGGTTCAGAGTGAGCAAAGTTTCCATATCGACAGATAACTGAGACACGCTGTTGCGAGATAAGCAGCCAACAACTGCACTAAAATCATGTTCCCAAGGCAGATCTTCAGGATGTACTCGTCAAACAAGAGGAACATGCTCATTCCTTACTTCCTTTAACAGATAAAGATTTTGGACTTACTGAACCAAAATCAAGCTTTCGACAAATGCTTGGGCTGAGCTTTACCACTTTAAGAGATGGCCTCAAAGGAGCGTCTGGGCAGGTGTCTGCAATGCCAGTAAGTAGAGGCTTTGAAACAGGGGTTTTACAGCTTTCAGGTGGACTAGCATCAATCAGATCATTTCCAGTTGCCTCCAATGCTTGATTTGAGATAATCAGATCAAGAAACACCTTGGCAATCCGTTGGAGAAATTGATCCTCCTCCTCAGAAGCATCAAATTCATTACTTAATCTTTTAACTGGGTAGTCACCAGAATCAAAATTTAGCTGCCTGCGGGAAGGAATTTCTGTTCCCCTGATCACCTTCTTCTTTGGTGCACAGGCCGCCTCCTCTGGTCCTGGAGCAAAAGGATCAAAGATGCTTTCTCGTGGCGTCTGACAACCTGATGCAAGACTTTCATCTGCAACCTCGCTAGAGATAGACAATTCAAGCTTATCCCCTTCTGGTGGAGTGATGGCCTCAGCAACATCGACCTTGTTATTTTCAAGATGACAAACTGTACCAAGGGATTCTACATCTTCCTTATTTTCCAAGGGAACATGCAGAAGAACTTCTTCACTCACACTCTTTTCCACCTCTTCTACAACTGTTAAATCACAGTTCACAGCTTGTGAAGTTTCCATCTCATTCTTATCCACTGTATGACCTGTTGAGAGTAATGTGGATTCAACCCCCATGATACGGATGTTAACAACAAAGTTTAGAAGGACAACAATTTCCTCCGTCAACCCCACTAATCTTTAAGATTTATCTTTGCGCAACTTGCAAGATTAAAACCTGCAACAAAAGTGATGATAGAAAAGTAAATACCATAAACTATTCAGGGAATAACAAAAAAATTATTACCAGAGCTAAAAACCCAACAAAGAGTACAAAATGGTCCTACTACTAACAATATGATTTATGCCACAAAACTTATTTTCTTAAGGGCCTGTTTGGCAGAGCTCCACCAACACCAGATTCACTAAAAACAGCTCCACTCCACGAATTTTACCCAAACACTCCAGCTCCACGAAATCTGGATCCACCAAAATACTGAATCTAGCTCCAGATTCATAAAATCCATGGAGCACCTCAAGGGGTGCTCCACGAAACCTTGTTTCGTACCTACTCGTGGAGTTGTGTGGTAATTACCCACCTTTTACCACTGATTATACACCGCATCCCATACCACCATAAAACACATGGGCAAAACTGGCCATTCCCACCAAAGGGCCTGTATGGCAGAGCTCCACCAGCTCCAGATCCACGTAAAAGGTGGATCTAGAGCTGGATTCACCGTGGAGCAGCTCCATCGTGGATCTGGGATTCGTCAAAGTGTTTGGTACAGCTCCACCTCCCTCTCTATCTCACTTACACCTGGGCCCCACGCGTCAGGGGGCAAAATGAAAAAAAACCCCGAGCGGCGCAGGCGTGGCCCCGAGCGGCGCAGGCGAGGCGCACGGCGGACGCGGGGGAGGCGGCGCCGGCCCGGGAGGAGGCGGAGGCGGGGGAGGCGGCGCCGGAACGGGAGGAGGCGGACGCGGGGGAGGCGGAGGCCGGGAGGAGGCAGACGCGGTCGGAGGCGGGGGAGGCAGAGGCCCAGGAGCAGGCGGAGAAGGTGGTGCGGGCCCGGGGGCAGGCGGACGCGGGGGAGGCGGCGCCGGCCCGGGGGGAGGCGGACGCAAGGGAGGCGGAGGCCAGGAGGAGGCGGACACGGTCGGAGGCGGGGGAGGCGGAGGCCCGGGAGCAGGCGGACGCGAAGGAGGCAGCGCTGGCCCGGGGGGAGGTGGACGCGGGGGAGGCGGAGGCCGGGAGAAGGCGGACACGGTCGGAGGCGGGGGAGGCGGAGGCCGGGAGGAGGCGGACGCAGTCGGAGGCGGGGGAGGCGCAGCGGAGAGGACGGCGCGGCGACGGGAAATAAAAAGAACGAAATGTTTTTTTGTGTGTAATCAGTGGCATAGTGGGTAATTTCCCCAACTCCACCAACTTGAGTTTGGTGGAGCACCCCTTGAGGTGCTCCATGGATTTGGTGGATCTGGAGCCAGATCCATAGTTTTGGTGGAGCAGATCCACGCTGAAGCTGCTGGAGTTAGAACTGTTTGGCTTGAAAAAGTGGATCCGGATCTGTTTTTTGTGAATCTGGAGCTGGTGGAGCTCTCCCAAACAGGCCCAAAAACTCAGTTTCGTGGATCTGGAGCTGCTGTGCAAGCCAAACAGTTTTGTCCAGCTCCATGGTGGGATCCCAGATTCACAGTGGAGCTGTTTTTGGTGGATCTGCTGCTCCAGATTCATTTTTTCAGTGGTAGAGCTCTGTCAAACAGGCCCTAAGTACGGCACCAACTACAAACAATGAATCTCACAGAACCAAAGTCTACAAGCAAGTTGCAAAATCTCAAAAAGCTTCCCTGTAGTTAACCCTAGAAAAATCTCAACAGATCCATTTTAGGAACAACAGAACCCTTATCAGCCTCATATCTCGACAGGGAAAATCTACAAACTATAACGACATCGCCAGAGATGCACAAACGGATATCATATTCATTCAAGAAAAGCGCAAAGATCCCATCTTTAAGCCAAAAAACAAGCGTATAACATCAAGGGGTGAAAATACCCCCCCCCCCCCCTGGAGCTGGTTTGATTGAGATTCGACGACCTCTATTGCACATGATACCTAGCCACCTGACCGAACAGAGAGACTTTTCCGAGAAGGCAGAAAGATCCCACCTTTAAGGCCAAAAAACACACCAAAAGTTACCTAAAAGCTATTTTGAACCCTAAGATCTACCTGAACAGATAGGAAGAATTCGAGCTAATCACGGTGAAAGATGCAGATACAAAACGCCATGGAAGGTTACCTCAGATGAGATTGGGCTGGCCTGGGGCACCAAAAGCAGCGAGCAAGGAGCCTTCCCTCCCGCCGCCGGGAAGAAACTAAATAAAATAGCAACTTTTCCGAAGAACACCGTATGTTATGTGCTATTTGTGAATGTATCCCTGAGGTGTACACAATACAGAGGGCACATGTGCTGCTCGTATGTGTACATGAGAAAATGGAAATAGGAGTGGGTTGGAGTGAAGAATGGTGGAAAATATTGGCGGGCAAATCTACGCGCGCGTGCAGCTTCCTCCCGCGAAATCAGAAAAGAAAAAACGTACCATGTGCACATCACGTCCGGTCTCACTTTTTATTGCCACCACTGACTTGTGGGTCCATTTGGTGTCTACATGGAAACTCCTGCCGTTTCCAGGTACCCAAAGCATTTGGATGGAAAACACCGTTTTAATCCAACGGCGGTGATGGTCAATCCGAACGCAGGGCAATGCACATAGTTTGGCAGCACAACCTTGAGCTCATGATCCATGGCCGGCCGCCGGCGCCAGTGCCGCCAAGCTGTATGTCACTCAGAGCTTCCCGTGTGCTGGAAGAGGCCGGCGGATAGAGGCAGAGGGTCTCCTGGATCACCATTGTTAGCTGCACAAGCATGATTAGGTTCGCAGGAGGCGCGCTCAAAGTCAGCAAAAAGCTATGCCGGCTAGCAGTTACCAAAGCTTTACTCAGTAATATAATATGTCCTTCTGTTGCGACCAAACATGCTATCGATCTTTGTTCATGAACACACCAATTTCTCCTTTTTTTAAAAAAAACAGGGAGAGGGAGAGGGATAAGCATACCGTTTTCAACTTCCGTAGCACGTCAAAATCTAGTGGTTTCCCCTGACAAACGTCAAGGACTTCCACCCGCGAACGGGATTGCCAATCAGGGTGTGAAGCTAGAGGCATCAAACACCATGCAGCGTTGATCGAGGTTGTCTCATGCCCTGTGAAATAGATGCTCTTGCAGTTGTCGACAATGAAATCTTCAGGCGTGCATGAAGCGAAGGGACCAGGTTTAGCACCCTCAATGATGGAGAGGACGACAACCAGTTACAGAAAATTAAGTAAAGAAACACTATTCCTAATAAAATCCACAGAAAGTGATATTGAACAAGAAATACACTAAAATTCAATAACTAAACACTTTCAAGTGCAATTCCTTCCTTGCTGATACTATTAAGTACAAGTTTTTTTAGCATACCATAAGCTCTGCTCCAGTGGAGGAAGTAAGGGAATAGAGTGGCCACAAAATTTTAGGAGAACCGACCACTAGACCCTGCTTCCTGTTCTTGATCAGACGTGGACAGTTGCTGGATTCTCCTCATCTCTGGTATGTTTCCAAAGAGGAAAGAAGGCTTGGGACCCCTCTCCCTTGGCTCCTCAGTTTCTGCCTGAGCCTCTCTGGCCTTAGCCATATGATGGTGTACAAGTACGAGAAGAGGACACAAAGGAAGACCGGAGGTAGCAGCGCCAGCCATTGAAGTGATGAGAAGACTAGTTCCTTGTGTGTGTGCGTGCGCATGTGAAACAAATCCAAATTTCAGAAAGTTCAAAATTTTGATTTTGAGCTCAAGTCTTGACTTCGTTTTGTCCTCTTGCTTCCTTAACCTAAACCACACTAATCACCGAATAAAACTACTCCTAATTGCCCTATTACGGCCGGAATTGGGGAACCAATCGGTGTTACTATTCACATCCAAAAACCACCGCCTCACTGAAGTGTTGCCGCCCTTCACGCTATTGTCGTGACCTCCCCATGCCCGCGCCATCTCCCGCCACTTTTGCTCGGTGAGACGGCCGCCGTACCTCATCGCAGACCTCGTGGCACGCCACGCCACCCCGCCGCCCTGCCGCCGCGCGCAGCTTTTGCGCCGCCCGCCCATTCCGTGCGCGCCACTGCCATCTCGCACCAAGGGACTCCGCCACCTCCTCCGAGCGGACAAGCTCCCCTTTCCACCTCCCCTCTGCCCCCTCTGGTGCCCTGCGCCGGCCAAAGGACGTGGCGATGCCGCCGGCCGCCACCCACCTTGGGCACCCGTGAGGAATATCCACCGCTAACCGACTTACTCCGCCTATATAAGCAATCAAGCCCATCTCCCCGTCAAGGCCATCACCACCAATCCGCCCGACGCCCCAAAGCCGCCCCATTCGCCCCCATTGTCGGCAATTTCAGAAAAACCCTAAACCCAAGCCCTAGCGCAATGTTAATCCTCCCCATCTCCGCTGTCCAATTCCTCTCACCAGTAGCACCTTTGAACCCCCCAAAGACTTCCCCAATCATCGCCCTAGCCCCCCGAAGCTTCCTCTTCCCCGGCATCGAGAGCACCCCGCCGCCGCTACCCATTCACCGTGGCCAGCCCATCTCTGTCTTTCCTCACCCAAACCGCCGCCTCCATTAGTCTCCCCTACTCCCTTTAATGCCCAAACATCGGCCTAATTGCCCTAAAAAGCCCTCATGAGCTCACAACCTCAAAAATGGCCGAAATCGTGGAGGGCTCGCCGCCGGCGAATGCCGCCTCCATCGGGCCTCCCACCTCCAAAAACGGAACCCCCTCACCTCCCCAATCCCATGCACACCCTCCGCCACCGTCGCAAGTCCTCCCACCGCCGCCGCAAGCCACTGCCGGCCTCCTCTGCTTCTCTGTGTGCGCCCGGGCGGAAGGTTGAAGACGACCGCGTCGCCCGCACCCGCCCGAGCCATCTGGTCCGGCCGCACCACGTCGCCCGCGCCCGCCCGAGTCCGACCGCGTGCGCCCGTGCCCGACCGCACCGGCCGCCCGCATCCGGTCGCCCCGCACCCGCTCGCCCCGCCCGCCCGCGCCCGAGTCCGACCGCACCCGCCCGCGTTCCGGTCGCACCGCGTCGCTCGCGCGCGCGCCTGACCCAACCGACCGAGCCGCTTTGATTTGGTTGAGCTGAATCAGTTCGCCGAGTCCGACTCGAGCCCAATGAACAGTACCCGAACCCGATGAACAGTGCCCGACTCAAAAATCCAAAATACATATTTATACTCCCCGGATTCGTCTCGAGCCCAATAAACCAAATCCAAGACCCATTTCCACATATAACCCTCCTATAAACCCAAATCTCCATTTATTTGAATTTTATCGGATTTTCTTTCTTCTTTTAATTTTTATTCCTAGCCCATCTCTCCGAGCATGGAATTAATATTTTTTTATTGCTTTTGCGCTAGTCTCCGACGCCGGATTATCTCAGGAGCAGGAGGGAGAAGCACAAGTTCGGGCCCAATCCACTGAAGATTAAGAGTTAAACGAAATCGTAAATCCGCAAGGCAAGTCAC
Source organism: Dendrocalamus latiflorus (assembly GCA_017311315.1). Classification (NCBI taxonomy): domain Eukaryota; kingdom Viridiplantae; phylum Streptophyta; class Magnoliopsida; order Poales; family Poaceae; genus Dendrocalamus; species Dendrocalamus latiflorus. The sequence goes on from CM029645.1 coordinate 26,969,929, forward strand.
ACATACCTTGAGCATGTTGAACCTACCTTTCTGTTATTTATTTACTAGTATTTTCATTATGTTATTTGTGAACTGTTATTTTGTTTACAATAAATACTTAGAATGACATGATACTAGTTATGTCCTACCACCCGAAAAAGTCCAGTCTAATTTGATGGCCATATTTCCCTTGATAAGACATTAGTAATATTAGGTATAGTAATAATGTGAATATGATAGCTTAGAGAATCATCATCTACTGTTACTAAAAGATTTGGTATTTGGGAAGTGGCTCTAGAGTGAGCGAGGATCGTTGGATCCTGCAACCTAGGGTGAAGGCAAATGTTACAAATCAATGAGAGTGTCAAATCACTGGACAGATTTGTAGAAGGGAATTTGCCACCGGGTAAAATAAGGACTAGACCCTTATGCTGAGTAAAGAACATAGTGATCGCCCAACCACAAGTGTTGATACGTCAAACCTGGTCTAGTAGCTGCTCAAATTCGATTGAATCTCTACAAACGCAAGGCGAAGGCAAAGTGTGAGTCCATACGGAAGGGAGTTGAGAAGGGCCGTATGGAAGATTGGCGCAGTGGGCGCCGTTGTGGTTTTTATTGTTGATTTGATTATCAGATGTCCACACAATAGTAGGTTGAGATGAGTCAGAGGTTGGAGGCCTGGGCTTATCGAGGAAACCTACTAGGTAGAGGCTATATAAAGAATTGAGCAGTGAACAACCTTGTTTTCTTAACTCTTTAGCGCGGGGTTAAGGAATCTTGTGGGTAAAGCAGGGCAGCTTTGCAAAGTCATGATTAATAGTATTCGAATACGCCGTGCTTCCGGTAAATGAAGCTATGTTTAATGGGTGATTCCAGCAACAAGGCATAAGTAGAATTGGAAAGAATTTGGTAATGTTGGTGGTCTAGTAATTGAACCTTGAGAACCCCTAAAGTTGTGATTTTATGTTTAAAACTGGTTTCCAACTAAAACTGCATCCACACAAAATAATAGACCTGTTTCCCTTTATTTGTTATACCTTGCATGAAATTATTATTAAGCTCCGTGTGACTTGTTGAGTACAAGTGGTAGTACTCATGCTTGCTAAAAACATTAACAGAAATAATCAGCAATAAGGAGGCAGACGAAGGCAAAGAAGCGAAACTTTATGAGGTCGAGGATACGTGGAATTAGGGTCGTCCTCCGCTCAGGCGTGCCTGTGGCGTTCTTTTGTTTGTAAGGTATCTAAGGGTCGCTTGCCCTTCTGTAAAACTTGGCTTTTATGCCTTTATATTGTAATAAAGCTGGTTTTTATCTTAAGCATGTGTTGGCAATGTTATATACTCGATGGATGTACTCGCAACTGAACAATCCTGGGCAGTTGCGAGGGTTTCCTAATGCTCCCAGAAATAGGGGTGTTACAGAGTGGTATCAGAGCTAGCCTGCTTGACCGTAGGATGACCCTAAGTGCATTAAGGATATTTGTGAAAACTATTTTACTTATAAAAATGAGTTACATAAAATATCAATATTATTCCTGTATAATCTCTTTCCTATCTACCTTATCTATTAGTCTTATTTTAAAGCTAAGTTTTGATTTCTAAGACTAATTATATTTATTCTTGTCTAAATTCAAATTTGGCGATGTGAGCAGTGGTAAAAAAACAGAGAAAAAAATAGAGTTGTATGCGTTAGTATAGTTGAACCCTTTGTTAATAGTATCTTTTTGGCTGTGTAAAAACAAGTTGAGATGTGTATCTCGTATGAATGGTATTTGTCCAACTTGTGTAATGAATAAAAAGAAAACTATTTTTGCCTTTCTGATAATTTGTTTGCTATAAGTATCTCTAGTCTTACCTTCTTCAAATTCCAGTCTTTCTATTTCGCTCTAAGTCCTTATCTATTTCATTCTAATCTTACCTTAAGTTCTGAATTCTTACTTCTCTATCTGATTTTATTAAAAAAACTCGCTGCAGACCTAACTCCCAATCCCAGCAAGAGCAATCAAAATGGCTGAAACTGGAAATGGATCACAAGAGCAAGGTAATTTATATCAAGAAGAAGCAAAGCAGCCAAACATAATAGACTTATTGGCAAAGATGGAAGAAAACCGGCATCAAGCGGAACTTGGTCAAGTCAGCAAGATGGAACAGCATACTAAACTGTTAGAGCAGATGCTGAGAAAAGTGGAGAAAACAATCAGCAAGGACTGCCCGTACAATCAAAATGGGCAGATTTTCGCAAGACTAGGCCCCCAGTCTTTTCTTCATCACCTGACCCGATGGTGGCAGAAGATTGGTTTAGAGACGTGGAGAGAAAGTTAAACACGATTCAGTGCAATGACAAGGAAAAAGTACTATATGCCTCCCATCAACTACAAGGCCCAGCAGCAGCCTGGTGGATGAATTATCAAGCTATGGTTGAAGATCGAGAAATTACTTGGAAAGAATTTGAGGATATTTTTCGTCACGTCCATGTACCGACTGGAGTGATGGAAGCTAAGCGTCGAGAATTTCTCGCGTTGAAGCAAGGAGAACGTACGGTCGTGGAGTATCTTCATCAGTTTAACACATTGGCCCGTTACGTCCCTAATGACGTGAAGACCGAGGAGAAAAAGATGGAAAGATTTAGAGAAGGATTGCAGATATCTTTGAAGCATCATATCTCGGCTATAGACTTTAAAGATTTACCTTCAATGGTAAATAAACTTATTATATCGGAGGAAACCCAAAAAGAGTTAGAAGGCACACAGAAAAGGAAGATAGTACAGACAACCTCATCACCCGATGTACCTCGAAAATGAGTAATCCTAGTATCCCAGTTCAAAAACCAGCAAGACAAGACAATGATATTTACTCCAAGACCCCAAATACAAATGAACCAGAATACCACAACTCTACCACAAGATACCGTGAGAACCTCAAATTCAAAATGCTTTAAATGTGATGGGAACCATTTTCAGAAGCAGTGTCCACAGTGGTCTCCCGCTTGTTTCCATTGTGGCCAAGCTGGTCATTTCAAGACTCAGTGCCCAAGAGGAGGACTACATTCAAAAGTGGCAAAGGCCCAAGTCAGATCGCAGACATCTTCGCCACGACAGTTGACCGCTGTACCAAAACAGGAGGAAGAAGGCCAGAGCCGACAATTTATAGTCAAGCCAGTTGGAATTCAGACGACAGCTACAACGTCAGCAACGGACAAGGACAAAGGAATACTGAGGCCAGTCCAAGGAAGAATAAATTATATCTCGGCAGAAGAAGCAGCTAGAGCCAACGACGTCATCGTTAATACATTGAGTCAGAAGAGGTACCATGGCGAACAAGGTCAGATAGCAGCATTGGAAATTCAACAGGCTCTAACAGATCAGATCAAGACAGCTCAAGAGAATGATGAGGAAATACAACGACTTACGAAGAGAAGTCAAGAGGAAAGTTCAACTGAGTTTGTCCAAGATGACCAAGGGATCCTGAGATTCCGAGGTCGTTATTATATACCCAATGATAAAGAGCTGAAGGACTTGATTTTACGAGAAGCTCACTCATCTCAATTTTCTATACATCCAGGAGGAACTAAAATGTATCAAGACTTAAAGAAGAGATATTGGTGGAGTAAGATGAAAAGAGAAATAGCAGAGTATATCGCACGTTGTGACACATGTCAAAAGATAAAGATAGATCACCAGAAGCCATCAGGATTGTTAAATCCTTTACCCGTTCCAGACTGGAAATGGGAAGATATCGGTATGGACTTTATCACAGGATTCCCAAAAACTCGCAACGGTTACGATGCTATTTGGGTAATCGTAGACCGACTGACAAAAGTAGCACACTTCATACCGATCAAGCAAACCTATGGCAAAAATAAACTGGCAGAATTATACTTAACCAAGATTGTGGTGTTACATGGAATTCCAAAGAGGATAGTATCTGATAGAGGAGCACAATTTACATCTGTTTTCTGGGAAAAATTGCATGAGGAAATGGGAACAGACCTAGCATTCAGTACAGCCTACCATCCACAAACCGGAGGACAAACAGAACGAGTCAACCAAATCCTAGAAGACATGTTGCGAGCATGTGCGCTAGTCTATGGAGTAGCTTGGGATATGTGTTTGCCGTTTGCAGAATTTTCTTATAATAACAGTTATCAGGCTAGTATCAAGATGGCACCATTTGAAGCCTTATATGGAAGAGCATGTAGGACGCCGTTGAATTGGACTGAAATCGGAGAACGACAGTTCTTAGGACCACAAGTCGTTCAAGATGCAGAAGCACACGTTAGGATCATTCAAGACAAAATGAGAATAGCCCAGAATCGACAAAAGCGTTATGCTGATACTCGTCGAAAAGACTTGAATTTTGAAGTTGGAGATTTAGTATATCTCAAGGTCACACCATTCAAATCAGTAAAGAGATTTCAAGTTAAAGGAAAGTTAGCCCCGAGGTATATTGGCCCGTTTGAGATTCTCGAGAGAATAGGAGAAGTAGCTTATAAATTGCAGTTAACATCGAACCTGGCAAGAGTGCATAACGTATTTCATGTATCCCAGTTACAGAAATGTCTCCGTCATCCAACAGAGCAAGTACCAGTTGATGACATAGCCTTACGAGATGACTTATCCTATGACGAAGAGCCAATTCAAGTCTTGGAAACTACAGAAAGGCAGTTAAAGGGTAAAAATGTCAGATTTCACAAGATTCAATGGCGAAATCACACAGTGGATGAAGCAACATGGGAAAAAGAGTCAAACTTATAGCGAGAATTTCCTAACCTACTCCTTAGCCCGAGTTGATCTCGAGGTCGAGATCCTTTTTAAGGGGGATAGGTTGAAACAAATCCAAATTTCAGAAAGTTCAAAAATTTGATTTTGAGCTCAAGTCTTGACTTCGTTTTGTCCTCTTGCTTCCTTAACCTAAACCACACTAATCACCGAATAAAACTACTCCTAATTGCCCTATTACGGCCGGAATTGGGGAACCAATCGGTGTTACTATTCACATCCAAAAACCACTGCCTCACTGAAGTGTTGCCGCCCTTCACGCTATTGTCGTGACCTCCCCATGCCCGCGCCATCTCCCGCCACTTTTGCTCGGTGAGACGGCCGCCGTACCTCATCGCAGACCTCGTGGCACGCCACGCCACCCCGCCGCCCTGCCGCCGCGCGCAGCTTTTGCGCCGCCCGCCCATTCCGTGCGCGCCACTGCCATCTCGCGCCAAGGGACTCGGCCACCTCCTCCGAGCGGACAAGCTCCCCTTTCCACCTCCCCTCTGCCCCCTCTGGTGCCCTGCGCCGGCCAAAGGACGTGGCGATGCCGCCGGCCGCCACCCACCTTGGGCACCCGTGAGGAATATCCACCGCTAATCGACTTACTCCGCCTATATAAGCAATCAAGCCCATCTCCCCGTCAAGGCCATCACCACCAATCCGCCCGACGCCCCAAAGCCGCCCCATTCGCCCCCATTGTCGGCAATTTCAGAAAAACCCTAAACCCAAGCCCTAGCGCAATGTTAATCCTCCCCATCTCCGCTGTCCAATTCCTCTCACCAGTAGCACCTTTGAACCCCCCCAAAGACTTCCCCAATCATCGCCCTAGCCCCCCGAAGCTTCCTCTTCCCCGGCATCGAGAGCACCCCGCCGCCGCTACCCGTTCACCGTGGCCAGCCCATCTCCGTCTTTCCTCACCCAAACCGCCGCCTCCATTAGTCTCCCCTACTCCCTTTAATGCCCAAACATCGGCCTAATTGCCCTAAAAAGCCCTCATGAGCTCACAACCTCAAAAATGGCCGAAATAGTGGAGGGCTCGCCGCCGGCGAATGCCGCCTCCATCGGGCCTCCCACCTCCAAAAACGGAACCCCCTCACCTCCCCAATCCCATGCACACCCTCCGCCACCGTCGCAAGTCCTCCCACCGCCGCCGCAAGCCACTGCCGGCCTCCTCTGCTTCTCTGTGTGCGCCCGGGCGGAAGGTTGAAGACGACCGCGTCGCCCGCACCCGCCCGAGCCATCTGGTCCGGCCGCACCACGTCGCCCGCGCCCGCCCGAGTCCGACCGCGTGCGCCCGTGCCCGACCGCACCGGCCGCCCGCATCCGGTCGCCCCGCACCCGCTCGCCCCGCCCGCCCGCGCCCGAGTCCGACCGCACCCGCCCGCGTTCCGGTCGCACCGCGTCGCTCGCGCGCGCGCCTGACCCAACCGACCGAGCCGCTTTGATTTGGTTGAGCTGAATCAGTTCGCCGAGTCCGACTCGAGCCCAATGAACAGTACCCGAACCCGATGAACAGTGCCCGACTCAAAAATCCAAAATACATATTTATACTCCCCGGATTCGTCTCGAGCCCAATAAACCAAATCCAAGACCCATTTCCACATATAACCCTCCTATAAACCCAAATCTCCATTTATTTGAATTTTATCGGATTTTCTTTCTTCTTTTAATTTTTATTCCTAGCCCATCTCTCCGAGCATGGAATTAATATTTTTTTATTGCTTTTGCGCTAGTCTCCGACGCCGGATTATCTCAGGAGCAGGAGGGAGAAGCACAAGTTCGGGCCCAATCCACTGAAGATTAAGAGTTAAACGAAATCGTAAATCCGCAAGGCAAGTCACACATACCTTGAGCATGTTGAACCTACCTTTCTGTTATTTATTTACTAGTATTTTCATTATGTTATTTGTGAACTGTTATTTTGTTTACAATAAATACTTAGAATGACATGATACTAGTTATGTCCTACCACCCGAAAAAGTCCAGTCTAATTTGATGGCCATATTTCCCTTGATAAGACATTAGTAATATTAGGTATAGTAATAATGTGAATATGATAGCTTAGAGAATCATCATCTACTGTTACTAAAAGATTTGGTATTTGGGAAGTGGCTCTAGAGTGAGCGAGGATCGTTGGATCCTGCAACCTAGGGTGAAGGCAAATGTTACAAATCAATGAGAGTGTCAAATCACTGGACAGATTTGTAGAAGGGAATTTGCCACCGGGTAAAATAAGGACTAGACCCTTATGCTGAGTAAAGAACATAGTGATCGCCCAACCACAAGTGTTGATACGTCAAACCTGGTCTAGTAGCTGCTCAAATTCGATTGAATCTCTACAAACGCAAGGCGAAGGCAAAGTGTGAGTCCATACGGAAGGGAGTTGAGAAGGGCCGTATGGAAGATTGGCGCAGTGGGCGCCGTTGTGGTTTTTATTGTTGATTTGATTATCAGATGTCCACACAATAGTAGGTTGAGATGAGTCAGAGGTTGGAGGCCTGGGCTTATCGAGGAAACCTACTAGGTAGAGGCTATATAAAGAATTGAGCAGTGAACAACCTTGTTTTCTTAACTCTTTAGCGCGGGGTTAAGGAATCTTGTGGGTAAAGCAGGGCAGCTTTGCAAAGTCATGATTAATAGTATTCGAATACGCCGTGCTTCCGGTAAATGAAGCTATGTTTAATGGGTGATTCCAGCAACAAGGCATAAGTAGAATTGGAAAGAATTTGGTAATGTTGGTGGTCTAGTAATTGAACCTTGAGAACCCCTAAAGTTGTGATTTTATGTTTAAAACTGGTTTCCAACTAAAACTGCATCCACACAAAATAATAGACCTGTTTCCCTTTATTTGTTATACCTTGCATGAAATTATTATTAAGCTCCGTGTGACTTGTTGAGTACAAGTGGTAGTACTCATGCTTGCTAAAAACATTAACAGAAATAATCAGCAATAAGGAGGCAGACGAAGGCAAAGAAGCGAAACTTTATGAGGTCGAGGATACGTGGAATTAGGGTCGTCCTCCGCTCAGGCGTGCCTGTGGCGTTCTTTTGTTTGTAAGGTATCTAAGGGTCGCTTGCCCTTCTGTAAAACTTGGCTTTTATGCCTTTATATTGTAATAAAGCTGATTTTTATCTTAAGCATGTGTTGGCAATGTTATACACTCGATGGATGTACTCGCAACTGAACAATCCTGGGCAGTTGCGAGGGTTTCCTAATGCTCCCAGAAATGGGGGTGTTACAGCATGTGTGTGTGTGTGTGTGTGTGAGGGAGAGAGAGAGAGAGGAATCATATGTTCATATCCTGGGTGTTGCCATAGAGCAAAGTAGGCTTGGGGCCCATTATGACTTGCCTAATCAGCTTCTTCCTTATCTTCTCCAGCCTTAGCCATAGGGTGTCATATAAGTGCACAAGAGTTAAGCCAAGAAGTATGATCAGAAGAAATAGAATTAGCACAAGTAGTTTCTCCATGAGAGGGGAGGAAACAAATGACAGTCTTATGTCAAATATACATGAGAATCAGTGTGTATATAGTGTATAAGTTCAAAATATTTAGTGCTGAGCTCCTATCTACGTCTATACTTGTTTAAATATATGAATGATTGTTTGTCCTTTTTCCCGATCTATTGATTTCTTAGTTTTTACATCACTTTCAGATCCTGGGAGGGATCCACAAGATCACAACAAAAAGGCAGCCTTAGCTGATCTATCAATGCATGGTGGCGTCTATTCACCAGTAGGCTTGTAGCATGTTGGTTTCTGCCTTTCTGCTTGCAAAATATTGTCCCTTCAGTGGTTTACCTCATGAAAAAGTACAAGCCACCACATAACATATACACTCTGCAGCAGGCATGCTGCAAGAGGCTAGTTTAGCTAGGCAAGAGCTCCACTTCAGGAGAAAAAGAAAACAAGAAAAACTAATACACGAACTTCAAAGAATAGGAGAAGAATTACCTCACCACTGGACACTGGGTAAATTTTTAACAGAAGGCAAACTGGAGGCAAGTTGATTGTTCAACTGCAGATTATTAAGGCATTGATTGAACTTTGAAGCGGAGATTTAATTACCGTTACAGCAGAAGGAAGCATAGGACATCCAATCACACATGGCAATTGAACTACAGCAGGTATCAATACAAGCTTTCCTGAACTCAGCAAAGTGGTGGGGAAAATAGGTGTTTGAACAGTTACGAGAGCAACTCGATGGATCACCTCAGCGATGACAATGTTTAAAACTTCAAATCAAACTTTCTACAGACAGTGCACTGTCAACAATCACGTGCCATCACACAGTAAATTTGGTAAAAGCATGTATGTACTGGATATCTAGAACATGGACCACCAACTTCTTTTTGAGTCTACATGCGTCGCAGTGACACTCTGGGATCTACGGAACTGTTGCCTTCTACCACTGCTAGCTGGGTTTGTAAAGCATAAAACTAGAGCTAAACTGACAAGGCTTACAACTGGAGCAGCTGCAATAAACAACCATCTACTGCGCCCCCATGCTCTGTTTGGCTGCTCTGCAACATGGACAGCATCTTCACTTGTATTAGCGTCTTCCACTGTACCACTAGTCGTGTAATGAGTTCCTTCAACCTCTGGTTCATCAGAAATTTCTTCAACAATTTCCAGCAAATGCGTGTGCTCCACCCCATGGACGTCTCTTTCATTGGTTGTAGCTTGCTTGGACCTCTCATATTCTGGGTCATCTGTAGGAAGCTCATATCGGCAAACTGGACATGTATTCCTAGAACTAAGCCACGGCAAGATGCATGATGAATGGTATAGATGCATGCATGGTAGCTGTTTTGCTTTAGCTCTTATAGGCATTGGGTCTTTGCAGACTGGGCAGATCACACTACCATTTGTCTCATGGCTTGTGGAGATAACCACAGAGGGAAGGTTGTCAATGAAAGATGTCGCTGCAGGTGGAGCTCCTCTTCTGGAATTGTTGTCCTCAGCAAATTGCTCAAGAAGCATCTCAAACTGTCTTGCATCAACATAATCACCAGGATTCCCAACAAAAGGTGTCCTCCTGATTTCTGGTCCTTCCACATCTGCCATCAAGTTGGTCACGTTTGTTGTTTGACTTACAGTCACCCTCCAAGTCCATACACCATCTTCAGATTCCTGCCCGCTCAATTCAATTGGGCCAATTTCACGTGATTGCTGCTGGTGCTGCTGCATGGTGTCAACTGCTTCACTGAAATCAGACTCTCCCAAATGCACATCATCTTGGTCATCTGAATCCCACTGATATATTCCAGCATCCATGGGATCAATATCTGTATCTGTGTTCATGTAACTCTCGTTGTCAAGTTGAATGACAATCTCTCTTCCCATCATGCTATGTTGATCTAGAGAAGCATCTGAGTCCCCACCATAGTCACCAAAACTGATGTTTGATTCGATTTCACCGAACACGGAATCAACATAATTGAGACCATCACTCTCATCATCTGAAGCACGCCATCTTTGGGATTGGTTTGGTGTAGAATTATAAGATGCCTGCTGCCGCACAACTGTCGGAGAATCAATATCTGCGTCATGACCTTGTCTAGCTAAGTTGATCAACTGGGAGAACTGCTGTGAGAATGCATCCTCAATGGATTCAGGACTTGCAGCCCTGGACCTCCCCCTTCTTCGTCCTCTCTGCTGATAAGCGCTGGTTGTTACATCTCTTTCATTGTCATTAAGCACAATCGTCTTGCAATCCCTGCATATGGCTAAAGCTTCGAAGCTATCAGCCACCTCAGTATCCAAAGTAAAAGGCCTTGCGCAAACTAGGCATTGAACATCTGGTTGGCTGGCAAGGAGTGCATAGTTGCTAAATTGTCTTTGATTGTCAGACATGGTATCCTGTAGTAGTAAATTCGACACACTGCAATGTGTCAGCAGCGGGCCAGCGAAACGAACAAATGGGAATTCAACCTGTTGCAGATGACAGAAGTCCCTGTTGAATTGCTGGATCAGGTGCTCATTATATAAATTGTTGAGCACATTAAAAAAGTTTTGCCCAGATGTGAACCTGCCAAAGGAAAGCAAGCGGTTGCTCCAGTTATTACGCAGTGAATGAAGAAAACCTAATGTGCTTATGCAGCATATACTAAACCAGATGGCTATGAGAAGGGATCACGGAGATTGGATCTAATTGGATAAGCATCTATAGAAATAAAAGGTAAAAAATAAAGTAAATAAATGATCAAACTGAATCTAACTAAACGTTTAATTTGATTGATCCTACAAGAAAGAGACCACAGCATCACACCAACCACACAATTGGAACGGCCATTTCCCAAATTATTTCCCAGAGTCCACTCAGCTTTCCTCATCGACATCTTCTAGATTAAAATTGCATTATCAATCCCACAGACAAGCTAAATCTCTAAAGATATCTGGATCAAAGCAAGGGTATGTAACCAGTGAGCCCCCAATTCAACGCAATAAGTGAGCCCCCAATTCAACGCAATAAAACCTAATAAAACTAATCAGGACAAACAGCTCAGAACTAATCAATCAGACCTTATCAAATTAATTCCGGAAAGAGTACGGCTGCTCTAGCGTTGCAGCTAACAGCCATGAAATAGTATGGTTTCCCCTATCCTTCCACAAAAGAAGAACAAGAACAAGAAGAAGAAGGAGCGTAGGACAATCCCATTTTTTACAGAACAGATAGCAGGAGAGGAGACCCACGCGAATTAATGGAAACAGGGAGAACAGCAACACTAGTTCAGTAGTTTAGCCAGCAGCAGGGATAGCATTCGCTTCCCAACGGTGATGGCTCCAAATTTTCTACATCAAATTGAGAAAACTAGGGCAGGAGGGAGGGAGCTTCCTCACCCGGAACGGACGAGAAATCGCAAATCAATCAACTGAGTCGACGATTCTTGGGCTCGACTGGGGGAAGAGAAGACAGCGCAGTGCTAGTGCCTCTATAGGATTGGGGATTGGAGACTGCCGGCGGTCGTCTCTCCCTCTGCCGTGTGCGACTGAAAAGTATGGTGTGTAGCAGTGCTACTGTGCTAGACCCGACCGGCCATGGACCCGGCCGAGATCTCTGGTCAGTCACCCGGTGGCTGAACCATTGGGTTATTGATCGACTATATATATTTTAAATTAAATTATTATAAATATATATATGTCTTAAAAATCGAAAAAAAATCAACAATGCTGTAACGCCCCCGTTTCCAGGGGCGCGTACGGACACGGCATTCCGCAACTATTCACGCATGAACAGTTATGGAACGTCGCGCAAGAGTATACCATTGCATGCTTACAACAAAAGTCCAGCATATATTTGACATAAGGATTAAAATCCAGGTTTTGACAGCGGGGCGTGCAAGCCCAAAGTGTAATTACATTACAAAAGACTTCCAGAATCCGCTTGAGCGCGGCCAAGACCTACAGCCAAGGGTCCTCGTCGAAGAATAGATCCTCCGGGACTTCTTCAACGGGGAGACCTTCTCCTTCGTCTTGATCCTCTAAAGATTAGATTAAGCAAGCCGTGAGCCAATCAACCGGCTCAGCAAATCCCAAAGGGACCCTAACTTATTATATGCACGGAACATCCAAGGAAGGGAATATACTTGGTTTATTAATTCTGAGTGGATGCAGTTTTATTTGCAATCATTTTAAAGGAGGGACCCAAAACTACTCCTCAAGGACTCAGGGGTTTTTTAACAAGAGTTCATTAACCAACCTAAACAAGTTAAACGTTTACAAAACTACTTAAGCCTTGCGACTGGAATCACCCAAGTGACACAGCTCCAATAACCGGGAGCACGGCGTATTCGAATACCATTTATTTGACTCTGCAGAGTTTGCTCAGCTTTACCCACACGATCCCTTAACTCCCGCTAAAGAGTTAAGAAAGCCAGATCGTTTCACTACTCAACTCTTTATATAGGCTCTACCCGGTAGAATTCACTCGGGTCTGGCTCTCTCTCTCTCTCTCTCACACACACACACACAAGAAAAGACGGTGTCCGCTTCGAGTGAACTCTACCGTTGTTAGGCACCCAAACACGGCTTGCCTAACCTCACTGCTAAACCTCCTGTAGAGTTTCAATCGAGTTGAGCAGCTACTAGACAAGTGTTGACAAGTCAACTCCTGTGGTTTGAGCGGGTTCTATGACATTTGCTCAGCATAAGGGTTTCAGTCCTTATATTTTCACATGGTCCGCAACCTCGCCAGGCCCGCGACCCAACCTAAGGTAAGCGGTGGGCGTAGACCGTCTCGCGATTTCTCACTCACCCTTACCCTTCTCCAAACCCTAGGGTAAAGATGGGCGAAGACCGTCTCGTGGCTTCCCACTCCTTACCCTACCTTATGCACGCCGGCACTCTCCGCTCTAAGATATGGTGTCTCATACCACCCTACCTTAGAGTCGGGTTGTAACATCCCAAAAATTCAAAACTTAAAAATGGAAAGCTTTTAAATTATTTATGCAATGTATTTCATTTGAATTCGGAGTTTATGAATCTTCCTGAAAATTTGATTGAGATTTCCAAAAAATTGAAGAAAGACTGAGAAACAAAAATTGGAAATGTAATAAAGGGAATATGCAAATAATTGAAACTTAAAAATCTAATTTAAGAATCTGAAAAGATGATCAAAAAAATATCAAGGGAGAAATTTAATTAAGCATAAGATTTCATCCCTAAAAGTTATGGCAAGCAAATTAAGAGAGGCTAGCATTTATACATATATGCAAACACATATGAATGACAATATATAGATATATATACATGTATACTAGGTGAAAAAGTAAATAACTAAACATATATGTACATGTATGTAGGTATAAATGCAGTAAACCTATGTACATACACAAAAACCAGAGGTAAATGAAAATATGAAAACATGTATATGTGTATATTTATATAAACACACTCAAATGTAGAAGCAAAATAAAAATTAAAAAAAAAATGGCCTTGGGGGTCAGGCCAGACCGAAGCGGCCCAGCCCAACCTCGCCCCTTCCCCCCCCCCCCCCCCCCCCGCGCGGAGCGCCTCCTCCTCCATTTCTTTCCTCCCTGCTCTGCGCCTAGCTCCCCGTTTTCTTTTCTCCGCTCCATGGCTGACCCTGCGCCACGTCGCCTCCTTTCTCCTCTTCCGTGCCCCTGCTCTGCGCCAAACGCTGCAAGCCGCCTGCGCGAATCCCCCCGGATCCTACTGCAGCCCGCGTCTCTCCCTCCTCGCGTACACGGACCGGAGGAACCCGCCTCGGACCGCTGGACAAGCCGCCTCCGCCCGTCGTTCTGCCGCGCCATGACCCTGCCCCGCCCTCTTTTTCTCCCCCGCGCTGCTCGACCCGTCTTCTCACGCACGCGGCTCCAGCTCCTCTCTGCCGCTCATCGCGCCGCACAGGCAGGCCATCATGCCAAATCCCTACCGGATCTTTTGCTCTGCCCCGCCGCCTGCAACCACCTGCTTCCGCCGCTCGCCGACATGACTACTCGGGCCGCCGTCCCGATGCCAGCCCCGCCCGGTCGCCCATAAGAGCTGCCGCAGACCCCTACGGACTCCCCACGCCCCCACTCCCTCCACCTCAGAGCAATTGAGTTTTCACGCCATCTTCACCGCCGGAGCCACCCTTTCTCCTCCAACTCCGGTCGCGGCTCAATCCGACGACTCGGCAAGCCGCCCTCCGATTCGTTTGGTCTGGAGCGTCCCCTCACCACACCGGAGCAATTCCCATCGCCGGCGGAAGCTTTCCTCCAGCTCAGCTCGCCGGCACCACGTAACCGCCCGCACCGCCGAAGGTCTCCGCCGCCAGCTCGCCACGCTTCCTTCCCAGCCCGGGCAACCGCACGGTGAGACTCCCCGAAGCCCCCTCTTGCTCCCGCGCAATTCGGTTTTCCCCTTCTTCCCCTCCGGCGCCGTCGCCCCGATCCCACCTCCTCACCGTCCACTTTGCGCCGCGCCAGCCCACCCCGCCGCGGCTCTGACCGTCGTGCCCACTCTCCTAGCTCCACCTTGTCCCGGGCATTCCATTTTAGCAGTCGCCAGTGCTTCCTCGGCCACCCTACGCCGGCGACGCCGTTACCTGCCCCGCGCCACCTCTCCTCTGTTTCAGCCGGTGACTCCTCCGTGGAGTTCCCCCAGCCCCAACCGCTTAATCAAAGCTCATTATCCCCTGTTGTCGCGAAAACGCTAGGGGCCAATTGGCTACCCGAGCACTCATTAGGATTGGCAATCCCTGAGGTCCCATGTTCGAAGAGAGGCTTCGGCCATATTAGAATACATTTTTGTTTCTTTTGTGCTTTGTTCCTTTAACCATCTTAGAGGAGAATCAATTAAGAAATAGTCCTAGGAAACTAAGATAATTAAGTCACGATCAAATAGAGGTTATATATATACCCTAGAATATAAAATAAAGTTGATTAGGACTTAATACTTGATTAATTGCTACATAGGTAATTAATATAGTTTACATGTTTTACTTGAGAGCTAATTAGCGATTAAAGGCAATAATAAAATGTGGTTCAAAGCTAAATGAAATACAACCATAGAAGGCACACAATTTATTTAGGTAAAAATAAGAATAGCTGAATATTTAAATTTGAAATGGTTCGCATATGATTATCTAATGTGGTTGAAAGATTTTCTAAAATACTAAACACTAAACAAAGGACATTGGTAAAGTAAAGTAACTTGGGATAAAAGACCAAACAAAGATTGCTATTAATTATGATTAAGCTATATGCCCAACATTTAAAACTTTTCCATTAGATAAATTCTAATGTTAGGTGTCACTAATTAGCAAATGTTGAAAATACAACCTTGTAAAACAAGCCTTGCCAAATAAGTAGATTTTAATTAGAGCTAATGGCAACTACAATGTAGAGGCTTCTAAGTAAGGTATAAATATGAGTATCTATATGTAAATAAGTGGTTAGAGAGATATGGATAGCATGAATACAACCCACTAGTAAATATAACAGTACAATTCTTGCGTTCACCGTAGCTTTATTAAAAATGTACATACAGGCAAACACTCACATTAGAACACTGCCGACCAAGAAATCTTGAATGGTAGCCTCAGATAATAGCGATAATAGAATGTCATTGGATGTAGCAGGCTTGAGTTATAAAAGGAATAAGATGTTAGTATCAGCAACTCTCCGAGAGCACTCAAATTAAGCATGTCATAATCGTAGACGAATGCTAAAATATAGCAACCCTAGGACATCAAGCATCAATTAACCTTACCGGCATATAGATACTCTAAGGTAAATAAATAAACATTAACATAAGCAGTTAGAATCACATAAAATGATACGTACCAAGTTTTAACCAGATAGCTAAATTAGAAATAAGGCTAAGCATAGCTAAAGCTTGGATAAAAAAAAATAATAATGGTACTATTAATTGAATCCTAATACTAGATTAATAAACAATAAAGATGAGCATGAAGTAATAAGATATGACTAGTGATAACTGGATGCACGTAAAATGCCATCACATAAAATGTTATGCACCTAGACTCTAAAATTAACTCGGTAATCCCAAAATGCCCTGAATAATAGTACTCGACAAAATAGTACATACTCGTAAGTCCATCCTAACTCATGGAACTTCCTTGATAAATATATAAAAATAATAATAATAAAAGGAATTGTTGATAAAAGATCGAGGCATCGTTTTCTACCACCGGCCTTGCCTCAAATCACCCAAATCACCTATTAACTTATAATAAAGCAAAAGATGAGTTTATTCGGATTTATTTGGATCTTTTGAGTTATGTGCTTTCATTTGGATTCAGTCGCTAGTTGCGTAATTAGAAGTTGGAAGCCGTGAAGATTCAACGGATCAAGCGAGATCAAGCTCAAGTTGAAGATAAGCGCCGAAAACTGAAGAGAAGGCATCGTGTGAGCCCAAGACCGCGGTAAACCGCGCCAGGCGAGTCAATACTTTGATCATGTTGATCCTATGTTTTCTGCAAATTACTTTGTTTTAAATTATCAAATTGCATGCTGTTAATTTATATGCAAATACATGCTTAGTTTAATATTCTAGTTATGTGCCCATTGTTTACCTTGAATAATATTACCCCTCCTTTGGAATATTTGAATGTGTGAACCTTGTCGCCGTAGCCAAATTTATAATAGTAACCTTTCGAAAATAAAGTCCCTAAATATATGCCATGCTTAGTATTGCGTAGATAATCATGGGCGCGAGAGCGCCCAAGCATCACTTTTTAATACTGAGAAAAATTTATTGGGCAGTCATGGTGGGAATGACTGGTATATTTTGATATGATTATTTTATGCTCCCAAAAATCCCAACTTGCTTTAATATCTGGGCGGATTGGTTCGGGGGTATGGTGCAGCGATGCACGAGAGTGTGGTTTGTGGTAGAACCGCCCAGATACCACTAAGGACTGAATCTTGTCATGTCAACCCGTGTAAAACAGTACAACCACAAGTCTGTAAAGTACAACTTGGCTAAGTAGACTTATCGAAATCCCGGACTCATCTCACTGGTAGTGGATTGATGGGGTTATGCTATGGCAAGGGGGCCTGAAGGGACACCAGGTAGGGTGAAGTTTCTCAGTCGTACTAGCGCAGAGGGGAGGGGAGCCCGTACGCTAGTAGCAGTGAGAAACATCCCGTGCAATTAGATGGGACCCATCGCAAATGGGAGAAGCCCATATAGTGGGATGAGAGAAAGGACTAGATACTTTGAAAAGTCACTGTGATGGTCTGCTCAACCACACGTCTAAGGAATCGTGTGGGGTAACGAGTAGATTGTCTCTTGTGGTGAAAGTGTACAAACTCTGCAGAGGCAAAACTATTCGAATAGCCGTGCCCACGGTCAAGGGCGGACATGGGAACTTAACCAGATATAGTTCTATTTAAAAATGTTTTGTGGGTGAGAATGGAAAAGTGAAGGGCGAAGGACTGCCCTGGTTTGGAATTGTCCTGGGTGTCGTCCCAGTGGTAAGTTAAGCGGCTATAACGCTGAAGAAATTGCTATATGGTGCAGATGCCATGTAACGGTGGATGGAATCTGAATCGATATTAGTAATGCATTTCCTTGTACATTATGATTTGTTCCAAAATTGCTAAGTCATAGGGCTTTTTAATTAATTGTATTCAAAAGCACTCTATGCAAAATAAAATAGCCCGAGCCTCTCCTTTGTTAAGCTATGCATACTATTTATTTGCATTCTGTGTATTGGCTCGCGGAGCACGGGGTCGGAGTGCTCACGCTCGCTTTTGCGACAAAATTTAGAATCAGGAATCAAGTCACTGCACCGCAGCAACAAGATTGGACAAGCTGGCAGAGAAGATGAATATGTCAAGAGCTAGGTCGCGAACCTCCAGTTGGCTGCCTGTGGGCATGTCCTGAAGGTTCCACCTGTGTGCTTCGTTCTTCCGCTGCTGCAATTTAATGATTTCGGCCTAATCGGCCCATGGGTAAGTCTACTATTAAATTTTACGCTTCCGCATGATATGTATTTTGATATTCATTACTGTAACTGTGAGCACTATCTACTGATCCAGGGAATAGTGTAGTAATCACAGAGGAATCCGGATGTTAATATCTGGGTCCCTACAGCGATGGTATCAGAGCATATCGACTGCAGGTCGTGACCTAGTTAGTTTGGCCGTTAGTTTCATGACTAGAAGTATTTCCTCAATATCTATTTTCACCAAGATAAATTATATTGCTCAATCTCCTCTCTCCTAGATAATTTCCTCTCGTCTATGTGCTGCCTAGCCATTGTACTTCTAAAGCTCTCTTATCCCGAATTCAAAATAAAAAAAATGATGATAATACAAGAATGAGCATTGATATCAAACAAATCACCTCCAAATACTTTCCTCTTCCTTCTATTAATTTCGAAAAGAACATTTTGTTCCCCTTCTCATGCCCTACTCCAAAATTTAAGGTTAAGAATGTTGAAGATGGTCATGAAGATAAGGTGGTCTCGTTCTAAGCGGACTATGCAGACAAACACTGTGCCGTCTTATGTGTGCTTTCTCGAGTAGACGATGTACTGTCGCCAGATTCTCATTGGGCCCTATGCACTGCCTTCTTGCCCTCAGGCATCCTATTTTGCAGTCACGGGAACCTCTTGTTTTAAAAATTTTGAATGGGTTTAGAATATCTTATCTATACGATTTAATACTCACCTCATGCTGTTCCCTCTCACCTTTTCTAGAAAATCCTATCAGGCCTAATGGATAGGAGCAAGGCCACTGCCACAGTCAGAAGCAAGAGAGGGAGAATAATAATTGATGCTCGCAATAGTCCCAACCATGTGTACCAGCCATCACATGACTTTACTCTACGAGAAAAGTCAAAGAGAAGCCATCATCATGAAGATAATAGCGGCCCTGCACCAAGTAAACCCCAAAAGAATGACACTTGTTCCTATGGCCAGGATACTGGGAATCGCTCTAGTAAAGGCCCTCAGAAGAAGCAAAGCAAGTGTTTCGGATGTGGCGACCCGGGACATTATATGAAGAATTGCCCCATCAAGACGAAAGACAAGCGAATAACGGATGCCATTACCATCAACCTCAACTCCGACGAAGAGGAACAAGTTGCAAAAGCTCTGTTACTAGATCAGGAAGCTACACCGAATGATATATGCAGTGAGTGTGGCAGAGCAGGACATGTCGCACAATACTGCCCTCCTTTACGACAAATGGGACAAGGAGCATGTTTCACTTGTGGGCAAACCGGTCATTACAGCTACGATTGCCCAGTTCCTTACTGTTTATTTTGCAAGAAATATCACTACCCGGATGACTGCCTCACGAACCTAATAGCGTGTAGGCGCTGTGGAGAAAATAGACATGAGAAAAGTCAGTGTACTACAAGCTGCCCCAACTGTGAAGGAGACCACCCGCCTGGAGAATGTCCAACGGGAAAGATCACCTGCTTTCTCTGTGAAGGACAAGACCACTGCCCCAAGGACTGTTCTATGAACCTGTTGCTTACCAAGGCAGCTGAGATACAACGGACGAGTCTCCGAGTTGCCGCAGGACTTGTCATGCCCGGAGTTAAAAAGGATAACCAGTGTTAGTTGCCATTTATTAAGGGGGGTAGCAAGAGTAGACAAAAATATCGAAGGACTACTATGATGTATAAGTACTTTTGGAAGTATCGAACTAATGTATGATTATCTTGGAGATGCAATAATGCTGTATTAGATCTAAGCAGATCAGACTGAGAAATTTGCAAGACCGTTGCAACAAGCAAACCTATTGCTAACCAATTTGACCCCACTTGTTCTTTCTACTCTGTCGGAATCTCGGGGTCGAGATTCATTTAAGGGGGGTAGGTTTGTAACATCCCAAAAATTCAAAACTTAAAAATGGAAAGCTTTTAAATTATTTATGCAATGTATTTCATTTGAATTCGGAGTTTATGAATCTTCCTGAAAATTTGATTGAGATTTCCAAAAAATTGAAGAAAGACTGAGAAACAAAAATTGGAAATGTAATAAAGGGAATATGCAAATAATTGAAACTTAAAAATCTAATTTAAGAATCTGAAAAGATGATCAAAAAAATATCAAGGGAGAAATTTAATTAAGCATAAGATTTCATCCCTAAAAGTTATGGCAAGCAAATTAAGAGAGGCTAGCATTTATACATATATGCAAACACATATGAATGACAATATATAGATATATATACATGTATACTAGGTGAAAAAGTAAATAACTAAACATATATGTACATGTATGTAGGTATAAATGCAGTAAACCTATGTACATACACAAAAACCAGAGGTAAATGAAAATATGAAAACATGTATATGTGTATATTTATATAAACACACTCAAATGTAGAAGCAAAATAAAAATTAAAAAAAATGGCCTTGGGGGTCAGGCCAGACCGAAGCGGCCCAGCCCAACCTCGCCCCTTTCCCCCCCCCCCCCCCGCGCGGAGCGCCTCCTCCTCCATTTCTTTCCTCCCTGCTCTGCGCCTAGCTCCCCGTTTTCTTTTCTCCGCTCCATGGCTGACCCTGCGCCACGTCGCCTCCTTTCTCCTCTTCCGTGCCCCTGCTCTGCGCCAAACGCTGCAAGCCGCCTGCGCGAATCCCCCCGGATCCTACTGCAGCCCGCGTCTCTCCCTCCTCGCGTACACGGACCGGAGGAACCCGCCTCGGACCGCTGGACAAGCCGCCTCCGCCCGTCGTTCTGCCGCGCCATGACCCTGCCCCGCCCTCTTTTTCTCCCCCGCGCTGCTCGACCCGTCTTCTCACGCACGCGGCTCCAGCTCCTCTCTGCCGCTCATCGCGCCGCACAGGCAGGCCATCATGCCAAATCCCTACCGGATCTTTTGCTCTGCCCCGCCGCCTGCAACCACCTGCTTCCGCCGCTCGCCGACATGACTACTCGGGCCGCCGTCCCGATGCCAGCCCCGCCCGGTCGCCCATAAGAGCTGCCGCAGACCCCTACGGACTCCCCACGCCCCCACTCCCTCCACCTCAGAGCAATTGAGTTTTCACGCCATCTTCACCGCCGGAGCCACCCTTTCTCCTCCAACTCCGGTCGCGGCTCAATCCGACGACTCGGCAAGCCGCCCTCCGATTCGTTTGGTCTGGAGCGTCCCCTCACCACACCGGAGCAATTCCCATCGCCGGCGGAAGCTTTCCTCCAGCTCAGCTCGCCGGCACCACGTAACCGCCCGCACCGCCGAAGGTCTCCGCCGCCAGCTCGCCACGCTTCCTTCCCAGCCCGGGCAACCGCACGGTGAGACTCCCCGAAGCCCCCTCTTGCTCCCGCGCAATTCGGTTTTCCCCTTCTTCCCCTCCGGCGCCGTCGCCCCGATCCCACCTCCTCACCGTCCACTTTGCGCCGCGCCAGCCCACCCCGCCGCGGCTCTGACCGTCGTGCCCACTCTCCTAGCTCCACCTTGTCCCGGGCATTCCATTTTAGCAGTCGCCAGTGCTTCCTCGGCCACCCTACGCCGGCGACGCCGTTACCTGCCCCGCGCCACCTCTCCTCTGTTTCAGCCGGTGACTCCTCCGTGGAGTTCCCCCAGCCCCAACCGCTTAATCAAAGCTCATTATCCCCTGTTGTCGCGAAAACGCTAGGGGCCAATTGGCTACCCGAGCACTCATTAGGATTGGCAATCCCTGAGGTCCCATGTTCGAAGAGAGGCTTCGGCCATATTAGAATACATTTTTGTTTCTTTTGTGCTTTGTTCCTTTAACCATCTTAGAGGAGAATCAATTAAGAAATAGTCCTAGGAAACTAAGATAATTAAGTCACGATCAAATAGAGGTTATATATATACCCTAGAATATAAAATAAAGTTGATTAGGACTTAATACTTGATTAATTGCTACATAGGTAATTAATATAGTTTACATGTTTTACTTGAGAGCTAATTAGCGATTAAAGGCAATAATAAAATGTGGTTCAAAGCTAAATGAAATACAACCATAGAAGGCACACAATTTATTTAGGTAAAAATAAGAATAGCTGAATATTTAAATTTGAAATGGTTCGCATATGATTATCTAATGTGGTTGAAAGATTTTCTAAAATACTAAACACTAAACAAAGGACATTGGTAAAGTAAAGTAACTTGGGATAAAAGACCAAATAAAGATTGCTATTAATTATGATTAAGCTATATGCCCAACATTTAAAACTTTTCCATTAGATAAATTCTAATGTTAGGTGTCACTAATTAGCAAATGTTGAAAATACAACCTTGTAAAACAAGCCTTGCCAAATAAGTAGATTTTAATTAGAGCTAATGGCAACTACAATGTAGAGGCTTCTAAGTAAGGTATAAATATGAGTATCTATATGTAAATAAGTGGTTAGAGAGATATGGATAGCATGAATACAACCCACTAGTAAATATAACAGTACAATTCTTGCGTTCACCGTAGCTTTATTAAAAATGTACATACAGGCAAACACTCACATTAGAACACTGCCGACCAAGAAATCTTGAATGGTAGCCTCAGATAATAGCGATAATAGAATGTCATTGGATGTAGCAGGCTTGAGTTATAAAAGGAATAAGATGTTAGTATCAGCAACTCTCCGAGAGCACTCAAATTAAGCATGTCATAATCGTAGACGAATGCTAAAATATAGCAACCCTAGGACATCAAGCATCAATTAACCTTACCGGCATATAGATACTCTAAGGTAAATAAATAAACATTAACATAAGCAGTTAGAATCACATAAAATGATACGTACCAAGTTTTAACCAGATAGCTAAATTAGAAATAAGGCTAAGCATAGCTAAAGCTTGGATAAAAAAAATAATAATGGTACTATTAATTGAATCCTAATACTAGATTAATAAACAATAAAGATGAGCATGAAGTAATAAGATATGACTAGTGATAACTGGATGCACGTAAAATGCCATCACATAAAATGTTATGCACCTAGACTCTAAAATTAACTCGGTAATCCCAAAATGCCCTGAATAATAGTACTCGACAAAATAGTACATACTCGTAAGTCCATCCTAACTCATGGAACTTCCTTGATAAATATATAAAAAATAATAATAATAAAAGGAATTGTTGATAAAAGATCGAGGCATCGTTTTCTACCACCGGCCTTGCCTCAAATCACCCAAATCACCTATTAACTTATAATAAAGCAAAAGATGAGTTTATTCGGATTTATTTGGATCTTTTGAGTTATGTGCTTTCATTTGGATTCAGTCGCTAGTTGCGTAATTAGAAGTTGGAAGCCGTGAAGATTCAACGGATCAAGCGAGATCAAGCTCAAGTTGAAGATAAGCGCCGAAAACTGAAGAGAAGGCATCGTGTGAGCCCAAGACCGCGGTAAACCGCGCCAGGCGAGTCAATACTTTGATCATGTTGATCCTATGTTTTCTGCAAATTACTTTGTTTTAAATTATCAAATTGCATGCTGTTAATTTATATGCAAATACATGCTTAGTTTAATATTCTAGTTATGTGCCCATTGTTTACCTTGAATAATATTACCCCTCCTTTGGAATATTTGAATGTGTGAACCTTGTCGCCGTAGCCAAATTTATAATAGTAACCTTTCGAAAATAAAGTCCCTAAATATATGCCATGCTTAGTATTGCGTAGATAATCATGGGCGCGAGAGCGCCCAAGCATCACTTTTTAATACTGAGAAAAATTTATTGGGCAGTCATGGTGGGAATGACTGGTATATTTTGATATGATTATTTTATGCTCCCAAAAATCCCAACTTGCTTTAATATCTGGGCGGATTGGTTCGGGGGTATGGTGCAGCGATGCACGAGAGTGTGGTTTGTGGTAGAACCGCCCAGATACCACTAAGGACTGAATCTTGTCATGTCAACCCGTGTAAAACAGTACAACCACAAGTCTGTAAAGTACAACTTGGCTAAGTAGACTTATCGAAATCCCGGACTCATCTCACTGGTAGTGGATTGATGGGGTTATGCTATGGCAAGGGGGCCTGAAGGGACACCAGGTAGGGTGAAGTTTCTCAGTCGTACTAGCGCAGAGGGGAGGGGAGCCCGTACGCTAGTAGCAGTGAGAAACATCCCGTGCAATTAGATGGGACCCATCGCAAATGGGAGAAGCCCATATAGTGGGATGAGAGAAAGGACTAGATACTTTGAAAAGTCACTGTGATGGTCTGCTCAACCACACGTCTAAGGAATCGTGTGGGGTAACGAGTAGATTGTCTCTTGTGGTGAAAGTGTACAAACTCTGCAGAGGCAAAACTATTCGAATAGCCGTGCCCACGGTCAAGGGCGGACATGGGAACTTAACCAGATATAGTTCTATTTAAAAATGTTTTGTGGGTGAGAATGGAAAAGTGAAGGGCGAAGGACTGCCCTGGTTTGGAATTGTCCTGGGTGTCGTCCCAGTGGTAAGTTAAGCGGCTATAACGCTGAAGAAATTGCTATATGGTGCAGATGCCATGTAACGGTGGATGGAATCTGAATCGATATTAGTAATGCATTTCCTTGTACATTATGATTTGTTCCAAAATTGCTAAGTCATAGGGCTTTTTAATTAATTGTATTCAAAAGCACTCTATGCAAAATAAAATAGCCCGAGCCTCTCCTTTGTTAAGCTATGCATACTATTTATTTGCATTCTGTGTATTGGCTCGCGGAGCACGGGGTCGGAGTGCTCACGCTCGCTTTTGCGACAAAATTTAGAATCAGGAATCAAGTCACTGCACCGCAGCAACAAGATTGGACAAGCTGGCAGAGAAGATGAATATGTCAAGAGCTAGGTCGCGAACCTCCAGTTGGCTGCCTGTGGGCATGTCCTGAAGGTTCCACCTGTGTGCTTCGTTCTTCCGCTGCTGCAATTTAATGATTTCGGCCTAATCGGCCCATGGGTAAGTCTACTATTAAATTTTACGCTTCCGCATGATATGTATTTTGATATTCATTACTGTAACTGTGAGCACTATCTACTGATCCAGGGAATAGTGTAGTAATCACAGAGGAATCCGGATGTTAATATCTGGGTCCCTACAGCGATGGTATCAGAGCATATCGACTGCAGGTCGTGACCTAGTTAGTTTGGCCGTTAGTTTCATGACTAGAAGTATTTCCTCAATATCTATTTTCACCAAGATAAATTATATTGCTCAATCTCCTCTCTCCTAGATAATTTCCTCTCGTCTATGTGCTGCCTAGCCATTGTACTTCTAAAGCTCTCTTATCCCGAATTCAAAATAAAAAAAATGATGATAATACAAGAATGAGCATTGATATCAAACAAATCACCTCCAAATACTTTCCTCTTCCTTCTATTAATTTCGAAAAGAACATTTTGTTCCCCTTCTCATGCCCTACTCCAAAATTTAAGGTTAAGAATGTTGAAGATGGTCATGAAGATAAGGTGGTCTCGTTCTAAGCGGACTATGCAGACAAACACTGTGCCGTCTTATGTGTGCTTTCTCGAGTAGACGATGTACTGTCGCCAGATTCTCATTGGGCCCTATGCACTGCCTTCTTGCCCTCAGGCATCCTATTTTGCAGTCACGGGAACCTCTTGTTTTAAAAATTTTGAATGGGTTTAGAATATCTTATCTATACGATTTAATACTCACCTCATGCTGTTCCCTCTCACCTTTTCTAGAAAATCCTATCAGGCCTAATGGATAGGAGCAAGGCCACTGCCACAGTCAGAAGCAAGAGAGGGAGAATAATAATTGATGCTCGCAATAGTCCCAACCATGTGTACCAGCCATCACATGACTTTACTCTACGAGAAAAGTCAAAGAGAAGCCATCATCATGAAGATAATAGCGGCCCTGCACCAAGTAAACCCCAAAAGAATGACACTTGTTCCTATGGCCAGGATACTGGGAATCGCTCTAGTAAAGGCCCTCAGAAGAAGCAAAGCAAGTGTTTCGGATGTGGCGACCCGGGACATTATATGAAGAATTGCCCCATCAAGACGAAAGACAAGCGAATAACGGATGCCATTACCATCAACCTCAACTCCGACGAAGAGGAACAAGTTGCAAAAGCTCTGTTACTAGATCAGGAAGCTACACCGAATGATATATGCAGTGAGTGTGGCAGAGCAGGACATGTCGCACAATACTGCCCTCCTTTACGACAAATGGGACAAGGAGCCTGTTTCACTTGTGGGCAAACCGGTCATTACAGCTACGATTGCCCAGTTCCTTACTGTTTATTTTGCAAGAAATATCACTACCCGGATGACTGCCTCACGAACCTAATAGCGTGTAGGCGCTGTGGAGAAAATAGACATGAGAAAAGTCAGTGTACTACAAGCTGCCCCAACTGTGAAGGAGACCACCCGCCTGGAGAATGTCCAACGGGAAAGATCACCTGCTTTCTCTGTGAAGGACAAGACCACTGCCCCAAGGACTGTTCTATGAACCTGTTGCTTACCAAGGCAGCTGAGATACAACGGACGAGTCTCCGAGTTGCCGCAGGACTTGTCATGCCCGGAGTTAAAAAGGATAACCAGTGTTAGTTGCCATTTATTAAGGGGGGTAGCAAGAGTAGACAAAAATATCGAAGGACTACTATGATGTATAAGTACTTTTGGAAGTATCGAACTAATGTATGATTATCTTGGAGATGCAATAATGCTGTATTAGATCTAAGCAGATCAGACTGAGAAATTTGCAAGACCGTTGCAACAAGCAAACCTATTGCTAACCAATTTGACCCCACTTGTTCTTTCTACTCTGTCGGAATCTCGGGGTCGAGATTCATTTAAGGGGGGTAGGTTTGTAACATCCCAAAAATTCAAAACTTAAAAATGGAAAGCTTTTAAATTATTTATGCAATGTATTTCATTTGAATTCGGAGTTTATGAATCTTCCTGAAAATTTGATTGAGATTTCCAAAAAATTGAAGAAAGACTGAGAAACAAAAATTGGAAATGTAATAAAGGGAATATGCAAATAATTGAAACTTAAAAATCTAATTTAAGAATCTGAAAAGATGATCAAAAAAATATCAAGGGAGAAATTTAATTAAGCATAAGATTTCATCCCTAAAAGTTATGGCAAGCAAATTAAGAGAGGCTAGCATTTATACATATATGCAAACACATATGAATGACAATATATAGATATATATACATGTATACTAGGTGAAAAAGTAAATAACTAAACATATATGTACATGTATGTAGGTATAAATGCAGTAAACCTATGTACATACACAAAAACCAGAGGTAAATGAAAATATGAAAACATGTATATGTGTATATTTATATAAACACACTCAAATGTAGAAGCAAAATAAAAATTAAAAAAAAATGGCCTTGGGGGTCAGGCCAGACCGAAGCGGCCCAGCCCAACCTCGCCCCTTCCCCCCCCCCCCCCCGGCGCGGAGCGCCTCCTCCTCCATTTCTTTCCTCCCTGCTCTGCGCCTAGCTCCCCGTTTTCTTTTCTCCGCTCCATGGCTGACCCTGCGCCACGTCGCCTCCTTTCTCCTCTTCCGTGCCCCTGCTCTGCGCCAAACGCTGCAAGCCGCCTGCGCGAATCCCCCCGGATCCTACTGCAGCCCGCGTCTCTCCCTCCTCGCGTACACGGACCGGAGGAACCCGCCTCGGACCGCTGGACAAGCCGCCTCCGCCCGTCGTTCTGCCGCGCCATGACCCTGCCCCGCCCTCTTTTTCTCCCCCGCGCTGCTCGACCCGTCTTCTCACGCACGCGGCTCCAGCTCCTCTCTGCCGCTCATCGCGCCGCACAGGCAGGCCATCATGCCAAATCCCTACCGGATCTTTTGCTCTGCCCCGCCGCCTGCAACCACCTGCTTCCGCCGCTCGCCGACATGACTACTCGGGCCGCCGTCCCGATGCCAGCCCCGCCCGGTCGCCCATAAGAGCTGCCGCAGACCCCTACGGACTCCCCACGCCCCCACTCCCTCCACCTCAGAGCAATTGAGTTTTCACGCCATCTTCACCGCCGGAGCCACCCTTTCTCCTCCAACTCCGGTCGCGGCTCAATCCGACGACTCGGCAAGCCGCCCTCCGATTCGTTTGGTCTGGAGCGTCCCCTCACCACACCGGAGCAATTCCCATCGCCGGCGGAAGCTTTCCTCCAGCTCAGCTCGCCGGCACCACGTAACCGCCCGCACCGCCGAAGGTCTCCGCCGCCAGCTCGCCACGCTTCCTTCCCAGCCCGGGCAACCGCACGGTGAGACTCCCCGAAGCCCCCTCTTGCTCCCGCGCAATTCGGTTTTCCCCTTCTTCCCCTCCGGCGCCGTCGCCCCGATCCCACCTCCTCACCGTCCACTTTGCGCCGCGCCAGCCCACCCCGCCGCGGCTCTGACCGTCGTGCCCACTCTCCTAGCTCCACCTTGTCCCGGGCATTCCATTTTAGCAGTCGCCAGTGCTTCCTCGGCCACCCTACGCCGGCGACGCCGTTACCTGCCCCGCGCCACCTCTCCTCTGTTTCAGCCGGTGACTCCTCCGTGGAGTTCCCCCAGCCCCAACCGCTTAATCAAAGCTCATTATCCCCTGTTGTCGCGAAAACGCTAGGGGCCAATTGGCTACCCGAGCACTCATTAGGATTGGCAATCCCTGAGGTCCCATGTTCGAAGAGAGGCTTCGGCCATATTAGAATACATTTTTGTTTCTTTTGTGCTTTGTTCCTTTAACCATCTTAGAGGAGAATCAATTAAGAAATAGTCCTAGGAAACTAAGATAATTAAGTCACGATCAAATAGAGGTTATATATATACCCTAGAATATAAAATAAAGTTGATTAGGACTTAATACTTGATTAATTGCTACATAGGTAATTAATATAGTTTACATGTTTTACTTGAGAGCTAATTAGCGATTAAAGGCAATAATAAAATGTGGTTCAAAGCTAAATGAAATACAACCATAGAAGGCACACAATTTATTTAGGTAAAAATAAGAATAGCTGAATATTTAAATTTGAAATGGTTCGCATATGATTATCTAATGTGGTTGAAAGATTTTCTAAAATACTAAACACTAAACAAAGGACATTGGTAAAGTAAAGTAACTTGGGATAAAAGACCAAATAAAGATTGCTATTAATTATGATTAAGCTATATGCCCAACATTTAAAACTTTTCCATTAGATAAATTCTAATGTTAGGTGTCACTAATTAGCAAATGTTGAAAATACAACCTTGTAAAACAAGCCTTGCCAAATAAGTAGATTTTAATTAGAGCTAATGGCAACTACAATGTAGAGGCTTCTAAGTAAGGTATAAATATGAGTATCTATATGTAAATAAGTGGTTAGAGAGATATGGATAGCATGAATACAACCCACTAGTAAATATAACAGTACAATTCTTGCGTTCACCGTAGCTTTATTAAAAATGTACATACAGGCAAACACTCACATTAGAACACTGCCGACCAAGAAATCTTGAATGGTAGCCTCAGATAATAGCGATAATAGAATGTCATTGGATGTAGCAGGCTTGAGTTATAAAAGGAATAAGATGTTAGTATCAGCAACTCTCCGAGAGCACTCAAATTAAGCATGTCATAATCGTAGACGAATGCTAAAATATAGCAACCCTAGGACATCAAGCATCAATTAACCTTACCGGCATATAGATACTCTAAGGTAAATAAATAAACATTAACATAAGCAGTTAGAATCACATAAAATGATACGTACCAAGTTTTAACCAGATAGCTAAATTAGAAATAAGGCTAAGCATAGCTAAAGCTTGGATAAAAAAAATAATAATGGTACTATTAATTGAATCCTAATACTAGATTAATAAACAATAAAGATGAGCATGAAGTAATAAGATATGACTAGTGATAACTGGATGCACGTAAAATGCCATCACATAAAATGTTATGCACCTAGACTCTAAAATTAACTCGGTAATCCCAAAATGCCCTGAATAATAGTACTCGACAAAATAGTACATACTCGTAAGTCCATCCTAACTCATGGAACTTCCTTGATAAATATATAAAAAATAATAATAATAAAAGGAATTGTTGATAAAAGATCGAGGCATCGTTTTCTACCACCGGCCTTGCCTCAAATCACCCAAATCACCTATTAACTTATAATAAAGCAAAAGATGAGTTTATTCGGATTTATTTGGATCTTTTGAGTTATGTGCTTTCATTTGGATTCAGTCGCTAGTTGCGTAATTAGAAGTTGGAAGCCGTGAAGATTCAACGGATCAAGCGAGATCAAGCTCAAGTTGAAGATAAGCGCCGAAAACTGAAGAGAAGGCATCGTGTGAGCCCAAGACCGCGGTAAACCGCGCCAGGCGAGTCAATACTTTGATCATGTTGATCCTATGTTTTCTGCAAATTACTTTGTTTTAAATTATCAAATTGCATGCTGTTAATTTATATGCAAATACATGCTTAGTTTAATATTCTAGTTATGTGCCCATTGTTTACCTTGAATAATATTACCCCTCCTTTGGAATATTTGAATGTGTGAACCTTGTCGCCGTAGCCAAATTTATAATAGTAACCTTTCGAAAATAAAGTCCCTAAATATATGCCATGCTTAGTATTGCGTAGATAATCATGGGCGCGAGAGCGCCCAAGCATCACTTTTTAATACTGAGAAAAATTTATTGGGCAGTCATGGTGGGAATGACTGGTATATTTTGATATGATTATTTTATGCTCCCAAAAATCCCAACTTGCTTTAATATCTGGGCGGATTGGTTCGGGGGTATGGTGCAGCGATGCACGAGAGTGTGGTTTGTGGTAGAACCGCCCAGATACCACTAAGGACTGAATCTTGTCATGTCAACCCGTGTAAAACAGTACAACCACAAGTCTGTAAAGTACAACTTGGCTAAGTAGACTTATCGAAATCCCGGACTCATCTCACTGGTAGTGGATTGATGGGGTTATGCTATGGCAAGGGGGCCTGAAGGGACACCAGGTAGGGTGAAGTTTCTCAGTCGTACTAGCGCAGAGGGGAGGGGAGCCCGTACGCTAGTAGCAGTGAGAAACATCCCGTGCAATTAGATGGGACCCATCGCAAATGGGAGAAGCCCATATAGTGGGATGAGAGAAAGGACTAGATACTTTGAAAAGTCACTGTGATGGTCTGCTCAACCACACGTCTAAGGAATCGTGTGGGGTAACGAGTAGATTGTCTCTTGTGGTGAAAGTGTACAAACTCTGCAGAGGCAAAACTATTCGAATAGCCGTGCCCACGGTCAAGGGCGGACATGGGAACTTAACCAGATATAGTTCTATTTAAAAATGTTTTGTGGGTGAGAATGGAAAAGTGAAGGGCGAAGGACTGCCCTGGTTTGGAATTGTCCTGGGTGTCGTCCCAGTGGTAAGTTAAGCGGCTATAACGCTGAAGAAATTGCTATATGGTGCAGATGCCATGTAACGGTGGATGGAATCTGAATCGATATTAGTAATGCATTTCCTTGTACATTATGATTTGTTCCAAAATTGCTAAGTCATAGGGCTTTTTAATTAATTGTATTCAAAAGCACTCTATGCAAAATAAAATAGCCCGAGCCTCTCCTTTGTTAAGCTATGCATACTATTTATTTGCATTCTGTGTATTGGCTCGCGGAGCACGGGGTCGGAGTGCTCACGCTCGCTTTTGCGACAAAATTTAGAATCAGGAATCAAGTCACTGCACCGCAGCAACAAGATTGGACAAGCTGGCAGAGAAGATGAATATGTCAAGAGCTAGGTCGCGAACCTCCAGTTGGCTGCCTGTGGGCATGTCCTGAAGGTTCCACCTGTGTGCTTCGTTCTTCCGCTGCTGCAATTTAATGATTTCGGCCTAATCGGCCCATGGGTAAGTCTACTATTAAATTTTACGCTTCCGCATGATATGTATTTTGATATTCATTACTGTAACTGTGAGCACTATCTACTGATCCAGGGAATAGTGTAGTAATCACAGAGGAATCCGGATGTTAATATCTGGGTCCCTACACGGGTTTTCCAAATTCTATTGGCCCACAGCCACAACCTTATAAGTGTAAGATTTTGCATGATGATAATAATATCCTACCATTGTCTAGATTATCAAGTAATCAATTCTAGGGTTACAAAGGCATGGCAACAAATTAAACATGGCATTTAACGGTGGTAGGATTAACTACATAATAAGTCATTCTAAACATTTTATTTTATTTCAAACTAACATTTCGCAATTAGCATAATGCAAATAGCATATCAACATAAATAAACAGCATGGGTTGCAATATGATCAAAGGATTTGGGACTTGCCGTCAATCCGAATGATTTCCGCTAGCTCGAACGAAGAACCTCCTGGCTCCTGGGGCTGCAACTGAACTTCCGGAGACTCCGACACTAGCGCAAACATACGAAACAAATTAAATCCAGCTTGAGACTAATCAAGCGAGGGAAAATAAACTATTTAAAAAGGAGTAAAATGCATAAATCTCCAAATGAGGAATTTTAGGAATTTATTTGGGATGGATCTGTGGAAATGGAGGTCACCAATGGGTCTGAAATATTATTTGGAGCAAAGTGGTGAAATTTGGGAATTGTTGGAATTTTCTGTGATTTTCTAGGATTTATTTGGATTTTCTGGCATTTTTGGAAATGAATAAATCCTCTGGAAAATCGGTGAACAGTGCGGCCCGGCCGCTTTGCTACAGTGCGGCCCGGCCCGCGATTTAAACGCGCGAGAGCGGAGCGGCGAAGCAGGCCGCGGGCTCGGCCCAGCAGCACGCGCGTCCACCTGGTGGCGATGGCCGACGCGTGGATGACGCGAGCGGCGGGGATGCGGGGTGGATCGAGGGTCCGGATGGAGCGGGCGGGGATCGGACGGTGGCGGGGTGAGGAAGGCGGGCGGAGCGGGGAAGCTAGATCGGACGGTTGAGGGGAGGCGGGGTTATGCAGATCGGACGGCGGAGGGGACGGGACATCGGCGAAGCGGTACGAGGGATCGGGCGGCTTCCGTTAAATGGCGCGGGACGAGATCGACGGAGGGGAGGAGGCCACGTCGTCGTCGTCAACCTCCAGCCGGGTGGGGGCGACAGAGGAGCGGGGGCGGCGGAGCTGCGGCGCTCCGGCGACTGCGAAGGCTTCCGGGGCCCGAGAAGGGCTCCACTGGGTGCTTCTTGACACGGGGAACCCATTTTGGGCACTGGGGAGGCGAGGGGAACAACGGAGAAGGCGGGGAGCAGAAGGGGAAGATTCGGGGTCCAAGCGGCGAGAGAGGCCGCCGGCGGCGAGATAACCCAATCGGCCGCATTTACACGGTGAGGGGGATCAGGGGCTCACATCGGCGGTGGTGGCAGAAGCTGGGAGGTGGCGAGGAAGTCTGGCCACGGGAGAGGTGCGACGGCCGGGGAGGAGCTTCGGCGGCGGCGTCCCTCGGGCGAGCACCTGTCCAAACAAAGGTACCAGCGTGATCAGCACACCGAGGAGGAGCTCAGGGCGAAAGTAATTGGGGAATGGGGGAGGGGAGCGGAAGATCCGCTTTACGGGGTCGTCGGCGCAGGGGAAGACGACGGTGGAGCCTCGGGCGATGCGGCTCCGATTGGTAGCTCAGGGAGAGGCGCGGGAGTAGTGGGAAGGGGTTGGGGGTGCTGGGGATGCTCGGGAAGCAAAGGAGGGAGAGGGAGCCGGAAGGGGGTATTTGTACCCGAGCGGAGGGAGGAGCTCCTTCGGGGAGAAGGCAACGGGCGGGGCGCCGAGTCAACCCGAGTGACGGGGGCAGTTGGGGAAGCGTCTCCTCCGCGAGACGGGGCGGTGACCGGGCGCTGAGCGGCCGTAATGGCGAGGTGACAGTACGGGCGCGGGTGGAGCTGCGGCATGGGAGGGGAGTGCGTCCGCGCGGGGTGGAGGGGACAGGCGGACACTGGCAGGTGTGGTCGGCCGCAGGAG
The DNA here is from genome assembly GCA_017311315.1 of Dendrocalamus latiflorus. Taxonomy (NCBI): domain Eukaryota; kingdom Viridiplantae; phylum Streptophyta; class Magnoliopsida; order Poales; family Poaceae; genus Dendrocalamus; species Dendrocalamus latiflorus. The sequence continues at coordinate 27,003,974 of CM029645.1, forward strand.
CTGGGCGACGCGTGGCGCGGAGACTCTGCGGCGGTCGGGACAGCGCGGCGGGGCAGGAGTGGGGAGCGGCGGGCGGAGGGTGTCCGCGCGTGGGAGAGAGAGAGGGCGGCCGCTGCCAGGCGGGGCCAGGCACAGAGGAGCGGCGACGCGTGGCGTGGGAGCGCCCACGGTTTCGGACCGTGGTGGTCGGGGTGGCGCGGGCGCGAGGAGGGGATCCGAGGGGCGGCGCTGTCCGCGCGCGCGAGAAGGCGGTGCGGGAGCGGGCGCAGGTGCAGCGCGCGTGCGCGGGGAAAGCGGGGAGGGAGCGGGCGCCAGCGGAGGGAGGAGGAGGCGTCCGCGCGGGAGGAGGCCGGGGAACGGAGAAGGCGGGAAGGAGCGGGGCGCCGGAGAGAAGAGAAGGCGCCCAGCCAAAAAGGGAAGGCGGAAACGGGGAGGACTTTCCCGAAAAGGAAAGTTTCCGAAAATCACCCAAAAACCGGCAAAAATTCACAAATTTTTGGATTTTGAAAATTTTGGGGCTTTTCAAATGCAATAATAGCAATAGAAATTAAAGAAAGCGAATGACAAATAACAAGTAGCCTGTGATGCTCGTAGAAACAACCATGAGGTCCATGATCACTAAGCAATAAAGTCATGCATATGTCGTTAAGATAAAATCAAGCAAGAATGTGGTGAAATTACAATAGCCTAAAATTCTGTATACATTATTCTAGCTAATAAATCTGTAGGCAAATAACCACTAAAACCCTAGTAGCCCTCAAAAGACAAGCATCTCCATCATTTTTCTTTTGAAAAGTTCTTTCATTTGAAGGTAATTTTGTCTTTTGGCCTCACGAACAAAACCCAATTGGGTCGATGCAAACCAGCCAGGCCAACCTGATAATGAAAAAACGGTCGGGTCGACCAGATTTTTTCTAGGTCAATTCCATCTTCGATCTTGTGAGTGTGACCAGCTCGGCGTGCTTCTGGGTCCTAATTTTCCAGTTCAACTGCCAAGTGGTCTGAGTCTAATAACTATGGTGTGTAGTCCAACCAACCAGAGACCAAAGTGTGTGTGTGTGTGTGTGTGTGTGTGCAGAATTCAGCCCATCAAGCTAACTTCAGGCCTGTTTGGTAGAACTTCTGCTCCCAACTTCTCTATTGAATCTAGTGAAGCTATGTCAAACAACCACCTTCTCAAAATTGACTCATTCTGCTTCTTGTGAGGAGCAAGTTCTAAAATAAACTAAATAGGAGAAGCTAGGTTGAGGTGGATTCTCGTGGAGAGCCAACACCTATGAAAAGTTATAGCCCATGGAAGTTCAGGGGAATCACCCACAAAATGCCATCGGATGATACCCCTTCGGCCCCTTCGGGTTTTCCCAGAGACGCATAGATGTTGGGGTGGAGGCTTGCTTAGGCGACTCAGCTGTGACTCAGGTGTTTCCTCGGCAGCTTGCTCAGCGATGTCGGCGTCTCCACGCGTGAGCACAGAAGCGTCTATCGGCTTCCTCTCCTTTGCAAGGTGAGGTCTCTTTCCGCCTAACCCTATTCCATACCTCTCTCGTTCCATCGGCCTCCTCTCCTTAGGACCACACCGCTAGCAAGCCGACGCCCCAAGGTTTACCACCGTTGCCTCTCCATCACCATGGCCTCCCCGTCCCCCTCTCCTTCGCCTCCCTCCAGACCTGAGCACCAATGCCGGCTCCTCCCTGCCAGACCAAAACATCACTGCCTCTTTCCAACTCCCTCCTCCTCCCTTCGGTCAAGCATCGTCGCCGCCGCCACCTTCCTGCTAGGTCCGAACTTCGCCGCCTTCCTCCGATCCCTAGTACCGCCGCCACCTCCCGGCCAATCCTGGACACCGCCGCTACCGTCAAGATAATTCCTCCTCCCAAAACTCCATCTCAGATATGTGTTTTTTCTTTCTCGCACGTTTCCTTGCCATCCTTGGTTGAACAGTGAGGATGGTCAGGCTTCTCTTTGACGTGTACTTGTTGGGTACTCATTTCGTGATTCAGAAGTTGGATATTGCCAAGTAACCATAATGCCAAGTTCTAGTTCATCAAATGTACTTATCGCACAGAGTACCTCCATTACTAACAGTGTACATTGTAGGGTTAAAATTATGTAGCTGCACTGTTGTTACTTGTTGTGAAGACAAAGGAAGATTCATTATGGATGCTTGTTATACTCTTGGAAAATGTTCTTGTCAGTGATTGTTATATTGATAATCTTTCTGGATGCCATGTTGAGCAAAGAGTGTTCAAAGATCTTCTAGCTAAAAAATGTCCCAGGTATTTTTCCCTTATTATGTTTATGCTGTGATTTCTCACCAACAAATAAATCAATAAGAAAACATCATGCTATGATTCTGGACTATATTGGATTGGCAGAACGATGTAGGATTGCTACTCATCTTGAAGCAATGGGGTTTGATGTTTCACTTGTTGCCACAAATGGTTCTTGTATCTCTTCCCCAAGAGCTTGCCCTCGGAGGTTAGACAATAGTTTAACTAGTGTTTAATTAGTCCATCTATGATTTTCCAACAAGTTATTGTACAATTTTTTTACACTTACTATTATTGTTTCTGTGAACAAACAACCCTTAGGGTGTGGGATGTTTTATTCAATGAAGGAGCAAAGGTCTTGTTCCATCTCGTACTAGCAATTTTCAAGGTGTCTGCTCAAGAAATCTCCTTCGCTGCCTGGTTTTCTTAGTGTGGTTGGATTCCTTGCCCATATTGATGAAAGAGTGCCTTCTTTTTGTTTCATGTTACTTTTTTCAAAAGTGTCGGAATATGTGCAGATGAGAAAAGATGTTCTACTACGCATCCAACATATTGGTGATGTAATTGATGCTTTGCAAACAATTGCTCATTATCTATATAATCCTGATGAACTCCTCAGGGTAAAATTTTGATTTTTGTACCAAAATACTAGGTGAAGAAGCTAGTGATACGTACTATTATAAGCATATGTCATCATAGTAGTTTAAGGAAACAAATTTGGGTTTTTGAGAAGTTACAGTGAAGTGAAATCCAATAACTTGAGAAATATCTTGTGTGATTTATCCAATAGATGTTTTTTCATGCCTTAAAGCACTCCTTACCAAAAAACAATAGAGACTGAGTTTTTCTTTTACCATTCTTTTTTCTAGTTTGCATTTGATAAGATTGGCTCCATAGCGACAAACACAATTACAAAGGAAAGTAAAAAAGCAAGAGACAATTGTCATGGCTGAGCTTGATCAAAGAATTAGACAGCTAAGTTCACTCAAGATGGATGGATAATGTATAAAAAAATATATGTTGGGATGTTGTAGTCTTGTAGGTCTTAAAAGTTTGAAATGACGTAGTGAGTCAGTACTCGACACCTGGTCAGACTGCTTCAACGAGCAAAAATCATGGTCCACAGAAAATGTTGGAAGATGCAAAGCTGCAATGTTGGCTTGTTTTTGACTTAATGTTGTGTGTTTTTGTGCGTGCTTCATATATTCACTCATGTTTGTGAGATATGCCATGATGCAATGGGAGCAGATTTTGCTGATGGTTGAAATTTGTATAGATTTGATGTTCGTTGAAATTATTTTGGCAATGAACCCAAAAAGGTGTACTTATCAAGAGTGTTTGTCCAGTGAATAGTGCCCTTTTCTTTTTTATTTTCTGATTTCATTTTCAGCGGAATTTGTCTTTTTAATTTCTCCATGCAGATCAAATTTAGGTTTGAAATTTTGTGGCATGATACATTGATATTATGTCAATGTTGTCAATTTTTTTAGAATGTTTTATGACCATTTGGATCATATTTCAAAGAGGATGCACCAATACTTAAGATGCACTAATATGTTCTCTGGTGGACCCAACATGGGTCATGGGTGTTCACTTGAACACCTAGATATTTTTACAAAATAACTACATTTAGTAGGTATATTAGATGTATATATTGATAACTAGACCAAATACATCATATTTATACCCCATTAGATTTCAATCCACTACCACACCTCCCCCTCCGTAGTTCATCTCAAGTAGTGCGGCCTAGTTGGCCAACCCAATAGCCAAATAGCTTTCAACCCATTCGAAGACCCCTTCCCATCAAACCCTAAGACTCTAACCTATCTCCCCTCTCGCTCTCCCTCAGGCTGCTAGGTAGTGTAGGCGCACGAGTCCACGAGGCAACCGAGCGGCGGGCAAGGCCACTTGATGGTGAGGCGAGCAGGCAAGGGCATCTCCTAGGCTCTAACTTGACCTCGATGCCGGCGCACTGTCTTGGGACTAGGAGGCAGGAGTCAGGTAGCTAGCACCAAGAAAGCGAGCACAGTGAGCACCTAGCGGGGCCTGGCCGGGCCACCTAGGATCCACGATCCCAGGGAGCGAACCCGAGGCTATCTACTCTCGTCAACAACAGTGCAAGTGCATCCTTCTTCCTTAGTTGTTGAGTCCCAAATCCCACATTTGCAATTCAACAAATTTTTCTTAGTTATGTTATGATTTTCTAATTATTTAAGATATTGTCTCTAATAGGAATAATCTATACTTTGATTTTTTTTCTTATTATAGCTCTTTATCTTTTCTATTAAACAATATATTATTAACTCCCCTAGAAATTCTAAGTCTGTCACTATCATCAGGGTAAGTTAGTATCATATACTATACCGAAACTAATGAACGGGAGGGTTAGATTATTAAGAGAAGAGAACAAACAACAACAAGAGAGATAGTGAACAAAGGGGGACATTGGAGAGTATATATCTTGAAAAAGAGTGGGGAGGATATAAACAACAAAGCAAGCTTTTGTTGTTTTTCATGGGAAAAAATGAGAGGAGGAAAGGGAGGATATACATCAAAACTTTTTAAAAAACAAGGAGAGGAGAAAGAGAAAGAAAAAAGAAAAGAAGAAACCATATTCTTAATTGACGTTAAGGCGCATAATGATAAGCATGTTTTTCTTTTTGCTTTGACTAATAGATTATGGTTGTGGTTGATAGTTTCATCCTCTAACACGAGTATTTATATGACTAAATCGAATATCGATAGACTAATAGATCGTTTTAAAAAACAGCTTTATAAACTACTTTAAAAAAAGTAATAAAGAGACTGCTTCGATTAAAGAAAGCCGATATCTATAGATAATTATCCGAGAGGACAGATGTGGAGGCGCGTTAGGTTGTCGCCAGCATTTTCAGCTTTCGGTACATGGGCGGGCCCCGCCCATTTGTTGAGTTTGCCAGGTTGGTCGGTCTCGACTCTCTCTCTCTCTCTCGTCACACCAAACCAGCCTCCCCTCCTCTCCGCCTCCCAACCCTAGCCCCATGGCCTACCGCCGGAAGCAGGGCCCCGTCGCGGCCGACGATCGCCGGAGTTCCCAACCCCAGGCATGCGCCCTCTCTTCCTCCCCCCTCTCATCCCTCTTATATGCCGTCCAATTTCTTTCATTATTTTTTGCCAATTTGTTTCTAGTCCTTGCTCGAATACGTCGGATCACATCACGTCAATTTTGCTTCTCTCCGGCTTTGCCATCTTTCAATCGACCCAAAATTCTCTATCCTGCTCCTAACTCCTAGTGACACACCGACACCTACCATACGAGTGGAGTAATGATGATTGGAGTACTTTATAAATGCGATTACTTGACAGTTTAGGGGAATTTGATGTTGGGAGTACTTTGTGAGTGCTCGATTACTTAATTGGAGCAGTCAATTTGATGTTGGGAGTGCTCTATGGCTGTCATGTATTGATCCAAGTTTCCCCTCTTCCTTCGCAATTTGGGGCTCAGCACTCCTAAATATGTCGCCTCCTTAAATCACCACCATCTCATTTTATCTCTGAGAGAATAAACATGTGCTAATCATCTGACGTTTGTTTCTGGTGTTCACTTTGAAGTTCTCCTTCGTGAAAAAAATTAGCCTGTATGTGTCACGTATGAATATAATATATGATTATGATTGATCCACCAATATTACTAACTCGTGATATGTTAATTTGTCTGTGGATGCAAATGAGCAGGATTCGGCTACTTCACCATACAGTTACACATCGATGAAAACCATGCATGAGCCTAAGCTCGGATTGTGGGGAGCTTTGGCAAGAAAGGCCAAGGGGATTCTCGATGAGGATGCTGCCGCGCATAAGTTCGACGACTATAGAAAGGACCAAACCCCTCACAAGTTCGATTCATCCAATGGAGCTCAGGTGAGGTAGCAAATATATATTGAGCTCAGTCCCCATACATTGGTGAAACACAATAATTTACACTCAGTAAACTTATTATCCATGGCCCTTTTTTAGGAACCCATAACCTTGTCTCTTTGGTGACGTTCCAATAAACGTTTATGTTTACCTTCCTTGCATTCCATTCTTTTTTGTGATTTCAGGCCCCTCAGTCTCGTTGGTCATTCGAGAACAACCATGGGAGGACAGAAAGGAGTGACTCTCGAACAAGATCGGAGGCACTTGCTGCTTCTGTCAACCAGCTTGGTGGAAGAATCAGAAATGCCTTGGAAGTAATATTCTTATCATCATGACACTCTTAAAAGTTGCACTATTTTTTTTACACTGTTACCAACACAAGTCACACAACCATTAAAAGTTGCTTCATTCCGAGTCTTCTTTCTGTCTACTCTTTGGATACTTGGCAGAGTTTCTATTTTGGAAGTACAGTGTCTTATTGGGTTTCTCAACTAAGTTGCTTTTTTTCCCACTCTGTAACAGGAAGGCCTCACTATTGTTGATAATAAGACATCCAACATCATCGAGGAAACAAAGAAGATACAAATTAGAAGGAAGCCTAATGGTTCCAGTTCGTATATGCAGAACCCTGCTGCAGATACATTCACCCCTCCTAATTTCTCACAGAAGCAAGCTGAAGCTTCTGCCCAGGAGACTCAGTTAAAAGCTTCTCGCGACGTAAGGTGCCATATTATTGTACCTCAATTAGGAATGTGCTTTTCCAGGTCCTTTATGGAAACTTTATTGTAGAGCTACAGCTACTAGACCTTTTACAAGGCAAAAGCTTGCAAGCTCAACATCTAGGATTAGGTTTTCTAGTTTCATTTATTTCAAGACACCGGTAGCATCGCAGCAGTAATTCTCGGTAGCAATAGATAAAACATACGGGCATTTGTGTTTTATGCTGAGAGATATTTGTACTAAGTTTCCTTGTAGTCCTGTACTAAGTTCTTGATTATAGGCTTATAGCTGTCGATGTGGTTTAAAAGAGCCCTGTCTACTTTTCACCATCCATTTTGATAGCACTATTTTAGACAAGTGAATATACTCATTTGGCTTATAGCTGTCGATGTGGTTTAAAAGAGCCCTGTCTACTTTTCACCATCCATTTTGATAGCGCTATTTTAGACAAGTGAATATACTCATTTGTAGTTTATGCGTGCACAATGGTTCTTTCTCTTACCCCCTACAAATTGTTTCAGGTTGCTAATGCGATGGCTGCTAAAGCAAAACTTGTACTTCGTGAACTAAAAACCGTTAAAGCTGATCTAGCTTTCGCTAAGCAGCGATGTGCTCAGCTAGAAGAAGAGAACAAGATCTTGCGTGAAACTAAGCAGAAAGGGGTCAAAACTGAAGAGGATGATGACCTGGTAAAAAAGTTTCTTAGGCCAATTGAACCTTAGAGTTATATAGTTTTCTCTATTCTTCATCTGATGTGTACTTCTTCAGTTTATTCACCTATTGAAAGTGTAAACAGCAGAGATGGATGGAATTAGTTTATAGTTTTCTATCATACATTTCTCACTAATAATAATATGATATTAGTTGCTGTTTTCCTTCTTTCTGTTTCTAAACAATTCTAATAGTTGTGTGAATTCTTAGTACATTTTAGTGTGGTTGATTCACATGAAAGTGTGAGATATGGTGATGGGAGGTTGAATCCGTAATCTTAATTTAAAATAAATATGGATCCATACTATAATCAGACTGTTAACTAAATAGATATCACAGTCAAGCTGCCTTTGCATTTGAAGAGATTTACTGGTGTCTTTTCAATTATTGCTATAGTACAAGTTTATTTTTGATGCTGCCTTTTTAGTTGATGAGTGTAGCATGCCCACTCCAAGTTATACTGAAATAGTCATTCTCCTTGAAACAGATCCGCATGCAACTGGAGACATTACTGGCCGAGAAATCAAGACTGGCACAAGAAAATTCCATGTATGCCCGTGAGAATCGCTTCCTGCGTGAGATAGTAGATTTTCATCAATTCACCGCCCACGATGTTGTCTCCTTGGAAGTTGGTGACATGGAAGACAGCAACCCAGAAGAAGATAGCAATCACTCCTACACTGAAAATATGTTTCCTGTGGTTGAAGCTTATTTAGCCCATGAAGAAGTATCTCCTGTCCACTCCAGGCCAGAATCTCCAATCCTCAGCCCAGGCGAGCCATCATCCCCGAAATCCAGCAATTCTCTGAGTAATGTTGCCAATTTACCCAACAATGCATCAAAGCCAAATGCATTGGTACCTGACGCAGATTGATGTATATTATCTGTTATCTTGTTTGGCCTTGCAACTGGTTTGGTTGTGATTGGTGTGCATAAAATTTTGGCAATTCTTTTTTGAATTGTAATTTAGTTGCAGGTTTCTGCTTCTGTGTAAGATTATGTGTAGTTTGAATTTCCATGTAGTGTTGGTGAAGTTGACTGGTGTGCATATATAGGCAAAGTTTGTATTACACGGTTTGGTTTCCATGCATGCAGGACTGGTGAGATTGATTGGTGTGAATAGGCAAAATGAACAGCGCTTTGAAGAGTGAGTTTACTACTTGTATATTGAGATTGGTGTACATCAAGATAATGAAATAAGGTTTGCGTTTTGGTCCCTTAAAATTGCACATAAGATCGGAACCTTTTCGGAGTTTCCTTGAGTGCCTTTCATTTATAGTCAATACAAGATTCCATTTCGGTTTGTTTGCTGATCTTTGTCGTGGTTATCATATCAAGTTACATGGTCCATTATTCTGTTTACTTGCCTACGGCACATCGACGGCCGGCAGGCATGCAGCACATCGACGGGATCGATGATCGATCTGCAAAGCATCGGTGATCAAGAGAGAAGAGTGACCAGTGACCACTCTGGCACTGGCTAGCTAGCTACTTCAGTTGTATTGTTTGGTGAGGATCCAAGCCTAGATCGAGAACATAAATTTGTCTCAAATTAAACCAGTGCAGATCCAAGAGGTAGCTAGTCTCCGCCCGAGAACTCGTTGCCACGATAAGACCAGACTGAAAGCGTGTATATTCTCACGCAATACTTCTCATTATATGCGCTATGGCTATTTATAGTACATCGTATACAATATGTACGGTTGAAACAGCCGTCGGAAGTCCCTTGCTAAAAATATTAAGGTACTGCATGGATGAGGGGACGTGAAGAACTTGGACGTCGCCCAAGGTAACATGTTCCCGAAAGAAATGAAGATCAATCTCCACGTGTTTGGTGTGTTGATGCTGATGCTGTATCGAATTGGTGGAGAGGTAAACGGCACTGATATTATCACAATATATGACCGTGGCCTTGCGTAGGGGGCACTGAAGCTCAAGGAGCTGATGAAGCCAACATGCCTTGGCCACGGCATTTGCAACGCTGTGGTACTCAGCCTCCGCACTCGACCGCAAGACTGTGTGTTGTCGCTTCAATGACCAAGAAATGAGGTTGTCACCAAGAAAGAGACAATAACTAGAGGTGGATTTCCTGGTGTCGGGGCAGCCGGCCTAGTCAGTGTCAAGTATACAACGATGTCGATTTGGAGAGACCGGGAGAGGTGCAGGCCGTAGTGCAAAGTGCCTTTGATATAGCAAAGTATTCGCTTAACCAGCTGGAGATGTGGTTCATGAGGGTCATGCATATGCAAGCACACATGCTGAATGGCGTGAGTGATGTTCGGTCTTATAAAGGTTAGGTACTGAAGAGCTCCTGCAAGGCTCCTGTAGAGGGTTGGGTTGGCAACATGTTCACCAGTAGCAGCAGGTAGCTAGGAGTGGACTTTGATCGGTGTCGTACAAGGATTGCAGTGGGTCATGGAAGCACGCTCCAAAATCTCGGTAGCATAGGCCCATTGAGGTGGAATAGCCCATGAGAGGAGCGTTGGACAGAAATCCCCAAGAAGTGGTGTAGCTCACCGAGATTTGTCATAGCAAACTCCTGCTGAAGAGAAGTGATGAGGCGGTGAAGAAAACTCGAACTAGAGGCCATCAAGATGATGTCATCAATGTAGAGGAGCGGGTAGGCCACATCAGCGCCATGGACCATGGTGATGTATGAAGACCAGTGAAGCCGATAGACAGGATGAAGGTTTGAAAATGGCTAAATCATGTGCATGACGCTTGCTTTAGTTCGTAAAGAGACTTGTTCAAATGGCAGATATGTGACGGTTTTTCTGGATCAATGAAACATGATGGCTGCTTATAGTTTGCCTGGATCAATGAAACCTGATGGCTGCTTATAGTACACTGTTTCGCCCAATGTCTTATGGAGAAAAGCATTCTTTACATCTAGTTGGTGAATTGGCCAATCGCTACTCAAGGCAAGGGAAAGCATTGTCCTCCTGTCGATCCCACCGCCACGTCCTGACTGTCGCTCGCCTCCTGTTGCTCCCAGTCACTGCTGCCCTCTAGACCCTCGACGCTGCTAGCTCCTACACCCTTGCCTCCGGTCGGTCCTGTTGTCGCTATCCGCCCTAACAACTGCCCATAAGCATTTCTGAAAGAACCAAAATTAAAATTACTTTCACCCTCCCTACTAGCCGGCCATTGTAAATTCTCACGAGGAATTCAGATCTCAGGATGATGACGTTCAAAATTCAAAAGTGAAGAAATTCGAAACGGAAAGCTCAAAGCCGCCGCCTCACTCCCCTCGCACGTGCCTCCCCTCCCGCCGTGGTCTCCTCATTCGCGGGCACCCTCCAAGCTCCCACCACCACCGCCTCCGCCGGCGCCGGCGACGATGCCTCGCAAGGCCTCCTCCTCCTCAGGTACGTTCCCCGACCCTTCCGCGCCTCGCAATTCGCCAAGCGAGCCCCCTTTCCCGCACTGACTCCGCCCCCTCAAAAACCCTAACTCCCTCCCAGATGCGCGGCTCCAGTGGCGGAAGCGGAAGCGCACCATGAATCCCTCCCCCTCGAAGCAGTCCGCCGCGGCTGACCACTCCGACTACTCCGACTCTGCTGCGGCCGCCGCCGCGAACGACGACGACGACGACGCGCTCCACGCCTCCGCCAACGGGGGCGAAACCCTAGCTGCCGGCGGCGGCAGTGATGACGACCCCGTACTCGACCTCCGCGAGGCGGAGGTGCTCTCCTCGGCCGAGCCCATTTCCGCCTTCCCCGCCGCCACCCGCCGCGCCGTCAGCCGTCTCCATCCCACGGTACTCGCCGTTGTCGCGGCCGAGCGCTCCGCGGCTCGTGCCAGCTGCGCCGCGGCTGCCTCTGCCCCCGCGCTCGAGAACATCTCGCACGGGCAGCTACAGGTGCTGTCGGCCATGCTCTCCGACCACCCGTCCCTGTCCAACGACCCTGACAAGCCGTCCTCATATGTTTGCACCACGCCTCCACTTATGGAGGGTCGTGGCGTCCCCAAGCAGTTCCATGGCAAATTACTTGCCGTGCCCAGGCACGCAGGTTTGTTCTGCGCACCAAAAATGCTTACTAATGAGGTACACTGGTAGAGCAAAATGTTAATTTAAATTGGTTGGGGATGTGGGTTGATCTGTAATTTGTAGATTGGTTCTTGCCCACAACGGTGCACAGGTTGGAGAGGCAAGTGGTGCCGCATTTCTTCTCAGGGAAGTCCCTAGGGCACACACCAGAGAAGTACATAATGTTGAGGAATAAGGTGATTGCGAAGTATTTGGAGCGCCCTGCGAAGAGACTTGGATTTGCTGAGTGCCAGGGGCTTGTCACGAGCACGGCTGAATTGTATGACCTGAGTAGGATAGTTAGGTTCTTGGACACTTGGGGGATCATTAATTACCTTGCGGCTGAGTCTGTGCACCAGGGTCTGAGGATGGAAGAATCGCTAATCAGAGAGGAGCCAACAGGGGAGCTGCAGCTGCGGTCTGCGCCATTGAAATCAATTGATGGTTTGATTTTGTTTGATCGGCCAAAATGCAGTGTCTGGGCAGAGGATATTGCTTCTGTGGCATCAACTTCATCTGCTCTGGAGGTGGCAAATGGTTATGCTGGTTTTGCAGATTTGGATGAAAAGATTTGGGAGCGGTTGTCAGAGAATTTTTGTAGTTACTGCTCACAACCTTTGCGCAGCTTGTGCTACGAGTCACAAAAGGAGGTGGGTATCGTTATAACTGCTATGCAGATATTTTCATTCTTCATATTTGGGAGATCCTTTAACCACGTCTTTAGGATTGTTGATTATGCAATGTTCTTCACATTCACACTTCGTCATTTCCATTTTTAGAATGATACTATGTTATTATGTCGCGTTCAAAATTTAGCATTGCTTTACCACATGACTGACCATGTGAAAAGGAACTGATTAAGACAATGATATGCTATGCTTGAGGAGATGCTCAATTTTTGCTATGGCTCGATTGTGACCTATTGTTGAAAGGTTAAATTCAAATGCCAATTATCATACAATCTTTTCAATGCTATAATCAATTATCAAACAGCAATTATAGTCTAATTCCTATGGTGAGATAGTTATCCTGATGTGCCATTTGGTAGTTATCCTGATGTGCCGTTTGGCCGAAAAATTTTCATGGGGAAAAGGATCGGAATATCGGATCTTATGCTTCATAGTGTGCTATGAACTTGTGATGCGTTTTTGTGCATAGCAATGACATTTCAACTTTAAGTTCATTTGCAATTTCAACAACCAAAAGCTCATATAATTGACGTGATGATTTGGTTAAAAATGTGTTGTTGTTACCAAGGTTAGAAATTCCGGTACCGGCCAGTAACCGGAAAACTTGGAAAAAAATTGGCCAAATTTCAATTGTCCAAATTTGAATTTGAAATCGGTAACTGGAAAATCGGTCGGTTCCCGCCCAAAAAACCGGAGAAAAACCACTAAAAACGGAAAACCGCTGAAAACCGGTTTTCAAATTAGAAATTGAAAGTTCCTAATACATTCATGGCAAAAAGCATGAAGCCAAGCACGAAAGGTGCATGCATCTTTCTAATACATTCCATTAGTGTTAAATAATGTAAACATTATTAGAGAAACTAACTTTTACATTCAAAATTTTAAATTTGAATTAAATAAAAAACCACCGGTTTTTATTCTACCGGTACTGGTAACCGGCCGGGTTTTTGAACCCTGGTTGTGACTCCACATTGTGACCTATTGATCATATGCAAATTGCAATGAAAATGGTTTGCAATGTGACAATTATTAAGTTTATTTGAGTCCAGTATAAATTGCATTTTGATCTCTAAATATGAATTGCCCTAGGATGAAAATTGATAGCTAACATTTCAATTGTTAAACATACATGAAAAGTTCTATACTTTTATTTGTCCCTATTTTTGGTCGTTTGGGATCTGCCAATGAATTTTTGCTACTACAAAATATGCACCTCCTTTGCTGTCGAATTTTTGCTATTGTCACGAGTCAGTAGTCAAGAAAAATGAAAAGAGTATCTTCAAATAATAAAAAAAGAGACGTGTAAATGTTTTACAATAATGTTGCAGTAGTTCAAAATGTTGCACTGTAGCGTTGCAGTTGCTGTTGAAAAACGGCACAATATGCTATTCACTGAAATATTTTTATGCTATGACATGTTGTGGTGCTACTGCTACTAAAGAAAAATCGCGAGCTTGCATAGTTCAAATAAAATGGTGTAGTTCATTGAAAAATGTTATGATACATTAACAAAAAAAAAAAAATTATCAGAAGTGTATAACATGGTTTTGTTCAAAGAGCAATGGGGAGGATAGGTAAAAGGCTTTCTGATTTGCTGCTAGTACATTTATGTGCATTTATGTAGATCTCCCAACATACAAATGGTCTTAAAATAGTTAGCTCCTCCAATGGCCAGATCCTGTCCTCCAGCTGCTCCCAAATGTCAGCTTTAAGTTGAAGATGTTACATTGAATCATATATGTTATTAACTTTGATATAAATGTATAGTTATGTTATTCTTTTGCTAAGAGTATTTTTATGCTACAAAATCTGTTATACCGGTTAATGACAACCTTTGACTTTGCATGCACTGCTGCCTAGGTTGAGAAATTTAAAGATTAGCTAATCCTAGGACGTACTAGAATTAGCAATTTTGAGTATAGATAAATTTTTTGATAAACAAATGTTCAAAGTTCAAATGAGTTCTAAAAAGAAGCCTTGGATTGCTGATGTGTATGCATACCTGCTGTGAGCCTGTGACTCACAAATAGGCCTGTGCCTGCTCTGTTGCAACTTGCAACCCACACATCACTCTTCTGCATGGTACCTGCAGGCCTGTAGTCAACTTGCCCTTAGCTGGTGTTATTAGTTAATGTGCGCTAGCTCTCAATAGCTCATGCATCCATATATTGTCTATCCCACTTGTTGCTATTCATTGCCTGCCCATAGCAACTCCGCAGGCCATCCCAAATAATCATGCTAAATCCTTTGCTTTACTTTGATCAATAAGATGACATACCTGAAGCCCAGTTGTAAAGGTTAAAATAATGACTGTTTCAGATGTGCTGGTCATGCATTTAATGTAGTGCTGTAGCCTTTAAGCACTGTCCTGTTTGTCTGAAAATTGAGATGACAGTGCTAAGTTTGCACGGGTTGTAGTTGGTGTGAAGCTCTGAACCTAGAAGCCATCCCACTAGCAAGCCACTTATGGTTTAAGGCTATGTTTACAGATTCGAAGAGGAGCTTCATATCCTGTCAAACAGAGACTAAGCATGCATCAGGATTCATTGGATTAATCCATCGATTTTGCTGTGCATAAGTTTACAACTTTCAAGTGTGTGCTTCAGTAGTATCTGAGCAGCAGTGTGTATGTTTAATATACTGTTTATTACATCTAAATTAGGTGTGTTAGCACTTAGCATCCTGGAAGTATTTATCTGTAAGTTGGTAGTCTATCAGTTTAGAACACACATATGGCAGAATATCTATTTGTATTGTGTAACCTTCTGTACACCATATTCTAAGATGTACCATTTGATTGTTGTTAACAAGTGATCTGAATTGTTTGGGTATTTTAATTTCAATGCACTATCTCTTTAACAATCATTTACCCTGCAGATATGTTTAGTTTCGGTATGTCGTGTTTTACGAATGATATATATTTTATTGCATTATGCCATTATGGTTTTCTTTTTAGATGTTCATGAATACACACACACACATTTCTTAGCATCATAACAATTTTATTCTGCTTTCTATTGTAAACTCCCTCTCTAAAAAAAAGCTTGTAAAGGTGCTAACAAGCTGATTGATTGAGCAGGCAGGCATTGCTCTTTGCTCGGATTGCTTCCACGATGCAAAATTTATTACTGGGCACTCAAGCTTAGATTTTCAGAGAGTGGATGGGAATAAAGATGGATCAGACTATGACAGAGACAGCTGGACTGATCAGGAAACTTTACTGTTGTTGGAGGGCATAGAGAAGAACAATGATAACTGGAATGATATTGCTGAGCATGTCGGAACAAAGTCAAAGGCGCAATGTATTCACCATTTTATTCGTCTTCCAGTGGAAGTTAGTTTGTTAGAGAGCATTGAAGTACCAGAAGCTTCCGTTTCATCTAGAGTGCAAAGCAATGGATTTTTGCATTCAAATTCCAACGGCAATACTTCAGGTGTCTTCACTATTTGCTCTATTGACAAGCTTCTCATTTTTTTTACAATTTCAGTTTCGATGGTTTCAAAATGCTTCTGCCTCCATTTTTTAACTGTGACAATTATTTACCTTAGGAAACTTTCCTCAAAGCAGCCAACCTGGACACCAGCTTCCATTCATTAATTCAGCTAATCCGGTTATGTCACTGGTGAGTGATTGCACACTATGTGTTGTTTGTAAAATCATTGCAACTGCTCGATTCAATTTTAGGTGCCAAAATGTCTGAATGCTTGTGCTTAGTTGCAATTATAGTAATCTTCACTGCTCCTTTTGTATGGCCTATTTTTACTTTTAGTGATGCACATACATGTTGACTGCAAATTTCAAATTTCTTCCACTGAAATATTTGTGAATCAAAGCCCATGCTATCTTTAAGACAAATCATTTGTGAATTTCAAAAATTGAGTTGTGACTATTAGTAGTTGCTGACCATACGCTGCCGCGCTGGCACTGCTAATCTAGACATCTATGCTGTAGATCTGTAGAACTTTACTCAATGCATGAGTAGATTGCTCATTGCAGTTCACTTGACTGATCAAACATGAAAAGCTGTTGAACAACATAGAATTCTGGGTCCGTAGAACACGTTGTCAGATTTTGTCAGCATAAAAAGCTTATTGCCATTGATTGAATTCTCGAACTCAAAAACATGTGATTGAGGGCACTGGAGGTACATCAAATAGGCAATCCCAGTGGTAGGTGGAAATCCATGTACATTAGATGTGGAAATATCTAGTGCATAACCATATTTTAGTGCCAACTTGTTAACGCCCGACATGAGCTGTTGGGTGAGATCTGGAAGCATCACATTTAGGTGGAACTGAGGAGCAGATAGGTGGATTATTGCGTGCATATAACCCCCTCACATATTGAGGAGCACAGTGCTATTTTTTTGCTAGTTAGCAAATACAGTTTTATGTGTCTTTGTTATACATCTTTTCAGGCTACTGTAGATCTCTATTATATATCTGGTCTTACTGTTCAGAAACGTTTCGCAGGTTGCATTTTTGGCCTCTGCAGTAGGACCAAGAGTTGCAGCATCCTGTGCAAATGCAGCGTTATCTGCTTTGACGAGAGATGATTCCAGGTGAGCCACCTATATGCTGCACAAGGGATGTCCAGTGAGGCAGTGACGTGATTAATGATTTGTCAATTCCAACATGCAATATTGGTTTTGTAACTGGAAATGCAAGTGTTCAATTTTGGATGTTGATACTTGTTTTATTTTAGTTGTTTTGGTCTCACCTTGCTGGAGTTGTCTTTTGACATGCTCTTTTTATTGTATTAAGGATGTGTTCAGAAGGCAATGATGTTATGGGCCAGATTGCTCATCCAAGCTACGGTAACCTCTTTATTCCCCAAATTAGTAATTTCGTTTGTTGTATAATCTTATTTGTTCATGAAATTACTGTAAAGTACAATCTCATTCTAAAACAGATGCCTCATCATCCATCTCTGTGGAAAGTGTCAAACATGCTGCAATGTGTGGCTTGTCAGCAGCGGCAACAAAGTGTAAACTTTTTGCGGATCAGGAGGAGCGTGAAATTCAGAGATTAACTGCCACCATCATAAATCATCAGGTTCGTCGGAATACAAAAGTTCAGTGTGCTGCAATTTTGTTGTGGTGATAATATGGTTAGTTTCATATTTTTGTGGCATAGTTTTGCTTTTACTGTGCGCTGCTGTTGTGCCTGTTCTTGCATGTTTACTTTATGACTTGAAGATGGAAGCTCTTTGATAAAACTTCAAATCACAAGTGCCCTTGACCTAGTTTCCTGGTCTTGTCTTTTGATTATGGTACCTCAAAATTTATACTGGCATTTCAGATAAATTAAACAAACGCTGAGAAAAAGCAAAGGAGGTTTTGAGCATGAAGGAGAGCCATTGGAGGCAAAAACACTAGTTTCCATTTGGAAGGTTCGGGTTTTTGCCTAATGGAGCTGAGTTTTTAACGAGTCTTGCTGATTCTGAGTAGTTTTGAAGGAGTTTGAAGAAAACAAATTGTTCTGTCATAATGGTTTAAAGAACTTGGCATTAACTGTCATAACTCAGGGTTAAGCCCAGGTCTTAGTAAACCAGGAGGATCCAGCCAAGTTCGATGTGGGTTTTTGTTTTGAAACCTTAACCGGCCTTGAACTTCTTCTGTAAACCACCTGGAAATTGGAACCAATGGTCCTCCAGGAACTGGTTCCTAAATGTGTTGCGAAGAGTACCCTTTCATATTTACCTTTTTGAAATTTATACATATAATCCAGGGCAGAAAAATAATGACAATCTAACTTTGAGCATGCCGTTATCATGGTCCTGTCACCTGTGATGTACTAGGTGATATTTAATATTGATTTTATTATTCCCACTCTTACTCTGCCATAACACTCGTTTGCAGTTAAAGAGATTGGAGTTGAAGTTGAAGCAATTTGCAGAGGTCGAGACCGTACTTTTGAAGGAAAGCGAGCAGGTTGAGAGGATCAGGCAGGGGCTGTCAGCTCAGCGTGTCGGGATGATGTCAGCTCGGTTAGCTTCCACTGGAGGCACTCTACCTGGAGGCAGCAGCACCATGGCATCAAATCCAATGAATCAAGGCAACCCTCGACCGCCAGGAATGCCAGGCTCGATGCCTCAGGCCAGCATGCCAGCGTTATACGCCAATAACATGCAGGGGCATCCGGCCCAGATGGCTTTCTTGCAGCAGCAGATGCTCTCGTTCGGGCCTCGCTTGCCGCTCTCAGCAATCCACCCTGGTTCAACCTCGTCGGCACCCAATGTCACGTTCAACCCCGGCATGCCCAATTCGGCGACTCCTAATCATCATCCAATGATGAGACCGCCTTCTGGGAACAAGTGGAGTGTAGGTTAAGGAGAGATTTTCTCGCGTCGCAGTTTTCTGGGTTGTAGCTCTAATTCGTTACTGGCAACCATTGTAATTCAATTGCACGATCACACGTAGAAGTACTTAGTCATTAGGTTTTCCATTGTAGTTTTCGCCTTTTTGGGTTGCTCGTTGTCTCAGCTGTCTGATAAGATTGATGTTCCTAGTGGCTAGGTAAGGTTGCGTATAGAGAAGGAACAGTTTCATCCTGATGCAAGTAATTGTTGCTCCTAACTGCTACTTGAAAGTGATGGAAATTGAATTCACCTGTATTCTTTACCTAGAACTGTGGTTTATATATTTGGAAATCTTGGTGTGCCTGCATACTATCGGCCTGTTCTTTTCCTCCGAAGCCGGCGGCTTTTGGCTTTTGCTACAGTACCTAACTTTTAAACAGAGTATTTTCTCAAGACGGGGTCTACAGGTTAAACAATCTACACGTTAAAAGCCCAACATCTGTACTAGCCAAAATCGCAAGTGAGTATCTGTCTCTCCGTAATCTGTACCGTAAACAGCCAAAATTCAAAATTTTCAGCCAAAAGCCATAAGCCGCAGCCGAAAAGAACAGGCCCTATATTCTACCCTGGATTTTTTTTAAAGAATGTACATCATAACCGAGACAGACTTTAAGTCTCGTTCGATTCAGCTAACTTTTGGCTTCAATTTTTCAGTAATTATTATTTATTAGATTAATAAGCTGCAGTCCTAAAAAAACACCCTCTTAGCTTGCTGCCGAGATAGACTTGCGTCTTGCCACGTTCGTATGGGCATTCAACGTGCAGAAACACATTGGAAAATGCGCAAGCGTTTCTTATGCACTTGGGCCAATTCTTTAAGTTAAAAGCTAGCGCCTTTTAGCTTTTGCTACAGTATTTAACTTTCAAACAAAGTATTTTTTTAAAACAAGATCTACAAGTTAAACAATCTACATGTTAAAAGCCCAATATCTGTACCAGCCAAAATCGCATGTAAGTATCTGTCTCTCCGTAATCTGTACCATAAACAGTCAAAATTCAAAAATTTCAGTCAAAAGTCATAAGACACAGCTGAAAAGAATAGGCCCTTGGGCACAATGGCCAAAACCAGCTGAGCAGCAGGCATGCCTGCCTGCTCGCCCGTGTCACATGGGCACACTGAATTCAGTGAAGACACTCGTGTCGTGCCAAGAACAATAAAAGCTACACTGGGAAAGCAAATGAACCAAAAGGCCGAGGCAGAGGACGATTAAAATTTGGTGCCATACTATTATCAGTAGAAACCTGCTCGCAGTGAAGTAGATGAGATAGGCAAGACAATTAGACAAATCTGATCCAAACTAGTAGGTTCCTCGCCTGCCAACCACATTCATAATAACATGGTACGAAATGGCCTCCAAAATTCGGACGAAGTGAAAGCAAACTAGTCGCGTAGGCGAATACGCGATGACACGCTAAGACATGACTTCCAAACTCATGTTTTCTCCTCAACCTCACAAAAATTTTACATAGCAGCTCTCTGCCCTTCCACATTTCTTCTCTCTCCTCACACACTTTAGTTCTGTCTAGAGTACTATGCTTCAGAGCGGGCAGGGTGGAACTTCGAGTGTCGTGCCGGCCTGGATCTGGCCCCATCCGATGAGGCGCCAATGCTTCTCAACACGGCGGCTCAGGGCAACCTTCTCGCCTTTGCTTGTGCAGACAGGCGCAGTGAGCTGCAGCTTGGCAAGATCGTTCTTAACAGCAACCACACGGGCGCCTGTTGACATAGATCCGATGTTAAGCATCAGGATCTCACCCTTTGTGAGCTTGGAAACCTTCCCAGCTTTCTCTGTACCCTTTGTCCTCACACCCAACAGCCTTCGAAGGAGGAAGAAATTGATCTGCAAAGCAAGGTCCAAGGATGTAACAGCTAATTCTGACTAAAATCTTGAAGTGACAGATTTGACAAACCTCAAGCTCCACGTATACATCAGGAAGCGACCCAACTTCACCTAGAACCTGGCCAACCAGCCTATCAGCACGCGTCAAAGTTGGATCCATGGTTGTTCCCACACCAATAAGCCCTCCTGGCACAGCAAATTGGAGTTCATTCTGCTCAGCATAGAGTGAGACAATCCTCGAGTAGATTGGGGTGCATTTGATGTTGCCACTGTCATCCTTCATGACAATGCCAGGGCGAACTTCAATGTTCTGGTTCACCCTCAGAACACCCTGTAAATAAGCATTGCCATTCAGTCCATATTTACTACAAGAGAAAACAAAACACTGACGATCGAATTATGTTCCATGACTGAGATCTACATACCCTGAGGATGCTGCCACCTGCTACTCCACCCCTAATTTCATCAACCTCTGAACCAGGCTTGTTAACATCAAATGAGCGAATAACAATCATGTTGGGAGGTGAAGTGAAGTTCCTTTCGGGAATGGGGATTTTCTTCACGATGTATTCACAGATCACATCAATGTTGTACTTCAGCTGGGCAGATATTGGCACCACAGGAGCACCTTCAGCTATCGTGCCCTGCACAGATGGAAAAAAAAGATCAAATTGTGAAAGAAAAGAAATGTATTATATTATAACAAGAGAGATGGACAGTAGTGACCTGGATGAATTTTTGGATTGCTTCATGCTGATTCATCGCTGCACTTTCCTGGATAAGATCAATCTTGTTCTGCAGAATGATGATATGCTGGAGACGCATGATTTCAACAGCTGCAAGATGCTCAGATGTCTGGGGTTGTGGGCAGCTTTCATTCGCTGCTATCAAAAGCAACGCTCCATCCATGATAGCAGCTCCATTAAGCATTGTAGCCATCAGAATGTCGTGCCCCTGCTCATGGAGACAGATTTTGTTAATACATATAATCTTTTCCCAATATCATCTTCAACCAATAAAACCAATATCTAATGGCGCATCAGAGAACTCGAGATGATATGCCAATTCTTTTATCAATACCCTCATGCACTTTTTAGTGGAAACATCGTTTATCATCTACAGCTTGATGCAACTGTAACCTCATGATCATAAATGACAGAAAAAAATAGAACTATATGTTGCAGGCTAGTCCAAAGCCATGAATTGCATGCAGCCATGATAGTGAACATTCAGATTGGACAATAAATGGTCAGGCTCAGTGTCCCGAGAATTCATGTAGATAACACTCACAAGAGAAAAGGGGTAAGGTTTCATCATACCGGGCAATCAACAAAAGAAACATGTCTCAGGAGCTTCATCCTAGTGTTTTCAAACCCAGGCACATCGCAGAGAGGGCTATCTTCTTTTCCACTTCCATAAGCCCTTTAAAACAGAACGAAAGTTAACTCACAATATACAAGCGCTTGACAACAAAGCAGTAATTCTAAGTAGGTGAATGGCAAAGAATCATATATTAGTTATTTCTGGAGAATCCATTATTTGAAATTCCAATCACAAGTTATACCAGATATTCACTAGAAAATAAATTATATAAACAGAAAGGTTCAGCAACAGATAGGACTATTGAACAGCCCTGCTGAAGTTCTTTTCGCTCCACTGTTAACAGAGTGGTAGTAATAGATCATCATGTTAAAAAAGAACATGGCATTTTGTGGATGATTACATACTTGTAGCACATTGGTCGTGGACATCTGTCATCCTCACATTTGTAGATTTTTGCATTAGCATAACCCAGCTTAATAGTGATGTTACGTTCCAGCTCATTCTTGAAGCGAACAGTCTACAAATCAAAAGGAAGCCATCAGAATTATACAAAATAAATAACATATGAAGCACAGACATACTGAAAACGATTGAGCACCTCAGCAACCATCAGTTAATAAACAGTCTAGAAATCATCGTAGCAAACATAGACAAACAAGCATGAACTACAACAGTGCATTTACTTAAGGAATAGCAGCGCTTATTTTTACTTCATAGTAATATCAAATGAATTCCCAGATACAACCTTTCTGAATCAGGTTTAAACAAATCTACACCGTATTCCTAGAATAAATTTCAAAGTTCTGTAATTTACTCATGCATTTACCAAAAGGTGCACACCTAAGAATCACATGTTGGAGTAATATGGAAAACTCACAAGCAGTTACTGATAAATCATAAATGTGACACATACTTGTCAGACATACACATAATTCAGATTCAGAATTTGGAAAGAGAATGTGAATGGAATATACGAATGATACCTGAACGCCAGATATGGCTTTCACGACAGTAGACTTTCCATGAGCCACATGACCAATGGTACCTGATGTGTTACATAAATATGAAGAATATTATGCCACTGCATGAGGTTCTTGCTTTGCATTGTGTCACATAATATTTGAATACTATTCAAAGGCCATGGCAAAATTTAAAGAAAAAAGATAAATAAAAATTACTGATGGTTCACAAATCAAAAGTGTAAATAAGATTCACTGAACTTTTCCTAGTTCCTCCCATGGTACAAGACAAGCAGAGCTAAATGCTAATGAAATAAACAAATCATTCTTCCATAAATCATGAAGCATAGATAGTTCATTGTTTACACGAGAGAGCTTAGCTAAACCAAATGCAGTAATAAATTCTGTATACTAATACTGAACCAGAGAATGGCAAAACATTGCTAAAAGGATCGTGTCCATACCAATATTGATTGTAGCCTGACGTGAGATAACTTCAGGCGACAAAGGGTGGAGCTTTGTCACGTCAAGCTTGCTTAAGTCCTGCTCCATCAATCCCCGGCGTGCCATCTTCGAAACTGCAAATGGACAATGTCACCTAGTGTCTTGTTCACTGGCTCAAGACCCACTGCAGGAAAATAGAGAATACACTATATCCACCTGCGAAGCTAACTAGTAATTAAACAGCCATCTGCAGAGAGAGTTGTAGACTTGTATTGCAACAGTGAGAAGTGAGAACACATGTGCAGGTGAAACTGTAAGTCTGTAACTAACCACAAATTTCACAACATCAATACAAATATGCTCACAAGTACTACTCAGAAACGATATTTTTCCCAGTAAACTGAGGCTACCACAAACTCCTCACCCGAAACAAAAACTTCCACACTAGCATTGCTGTGCAAGACATAGCGAAGTCTCCTAAACAATTACGTGCACACACCAATCCAGCCATCGCAAGTATTTATTCAAAACTAACAACCACACCAATCCACGCACTACAACTGTTTCTTCAAATCTATGGACTAATAGCTACACCAATCCTCGAATCGCAAGCGTTTTTCTTGCAATCCAAGAACCATCCACCCACAACCGCACCGGCCGTGATCCGCGCTCGGGACCGGACACTACGCGCTAGTCGAATCGAATCGAATCGCGCAAACAACATCAACCATCCACAGATCGAGTCCAATGGAAGCTAATAAAATCGATTCCAACGGAAGCTAACAAAACCCTACGCAGCACAAGAATCGAGAAGAATCAAAGGTCCGGCCGCGGCGGCGGCGGCGCGAGCCCCGCGATTCAGAGGGGGGGGGGGGGGGCTGGAGTTACCTTGGCCGGCGGCGCGTGAGCGGATGAGTCGTGAGGCGGAGGCGGTGAATCGGGGAGTGGAGATGAGGTGGGCTTGGGAGAGTAGTAGGGTTCGGGAGACGAGGAAGATGACGTAAGCAAGCGGTATATAGGTTTGCGAGTGAGGTTGCCTCGTGTCGTCTGGCCCGGCTCGGCCCGGCCCGGCCCGTTGGGTAAGGGTAGCCATGGATGCCTGGGCTGGTTAATTTTTGTGTGAAACACTCCTATAGGGCATGTTTTTTATAGTTGTGAATTATGACTTTTGACTGCAATTTTTAAATTTTAACTATTTGCGATAGAGATTATGGAGAGAGATACTCGCTTATGATTTTGGATAGTACAAATGTTGGGTTTTCAACGTGTACTACAATTAACGTGTAGACCCCGTCTTGAAAAAACACTCAGTTTGAAAGTTAGGTACTGTAGCAAAAGCCAAAAGTTGGTTTCAAAAGCCGAAAAGAATGGGCCCATATTATTCGCCCCTAGAGGCCGTCACGTCGGATTCTTTGCGAAAAAACCCTCCTATTTTTGCAAAATCACATGCGGGTCCTTGGTTTTTGCAAAAGATCCCTACCACGTATTTTTTTGCGAAAAAACCTGCACTTTTCCACAACTACGTATGGGTCCTCTGCTTTTTCATAGAGGCCCTCCTTTTGTCGGATAAAACTCTACGATTTTCTTAAAATTACGCATTGGTCCTTGGTTTTATACGGGAAAACCCTTCACTTCCTTCGGAAATGGTTATGAGTCCTTGATTTTTCCAGAGAAACATCTTTTATGAATTATTGGCTCTTTTACTTCAGTCCACGTGGTAGCTAGCACAGTGTGGCATCGCGCTTTTGCTGCTAGTTGATTGGATTGGGGATTAGATTCTGTGTTGCTTAAGATTTGGTCGAGGCAGACGTAATGGTGATTTTTCTTTTTGGTAAATTTGTACGAAGAAGCAGATATTGTTTGCATATAGATTCCAATTACTATGAGTTCCTCTGTTTCAAGAAAGATTTTAGGAGGTGATGCTATCTTCAGTTTTATGATTCTAGCATAAGTTGCTGCATTGTTATTTATGAAATCATCTGTCCTTGATAAGTTTGCCAAATATTGTCTAGTCTCGCAATTCCTGACAAGCTTAATTGTCGTATATATAGGTTAAGACTTAAGACCATTTTTTCAAGATGCTCGGCAAAGGTCGAGGTGACGCTGCAAGTTTCAGCAAGGGTGTTGGCATGTCAAACCTCTAGGAGCCAAGGCAATATGCGTGGTATGGTACTGGGGAATCAAGGAGGCTTTGGTCTAAATATTCTGATGAGCTCTGGCGAGATTCATGGTATTACATGGAGCTCTAATGGAACTAGAGAGAGGGAAGATAACCCACATGAATTACCTAAAGAGCACCATAATATGTAAGTCTCATATGTCATTCACTTCTGATTAATATTGTTATTTAATTGTTTCCATATGTCTAGTCCTTCGTTTATAGTGTTTGGCAAATTTATGAAGTATAAACATGTATTTCAATCATGCTTGTATTTTATATCTTTGACTCCATGCTATAAGTTGGTAGATTGAGAAATTTTTGTAGTGTTTGGCAGAGTTAGAAAATTTATAGGATTTGTTATATTTTATGCCTTTGTTTTACTTTTATAGTGTGGCAGAGTCTATTGATATAGATCAAGCAGAAAGTTTGCATGCGAATAAGAATCTTAGATCAAAGGTTTGGAGAAACTTCATAAAAGGTAATATTGGACGATACTAAGGTTATTAAAGTGATGTGGCGAGGCGCGGCGACTCACCACCTTCACACCATAATATCGCTTATGGCGTGCAGCGTGGCGACACCATACACACATCTTAACCTAGTTTGGTAGCAAATTAAATCGACAATGTAGTAGAACATGTATACCTTGATTTTGTCTATTCTTGAGCCCATGTAGCACCATCATCTGATTTTGTCAGATTTTAGACCGTTCGATGGAGATCCAACATCTCAGATTGAGTCATCAAATCCTATAACCAATGTTCAAGAAAATTTGTCAAATTTTAGACCGTCCGACGGAGATCTAAGTCCCAGATCGAGTCATCAAATCCTATATAAATGTACCTTAACATCCTCCACCTCCCTCTCTCCTCCCTAGCTGTTGCTGCCACACCCACCCCTCCACGCGCCACCACCCTCCTCTTCACCGGCGTCACCCCTAGCACCGACGAGGACCGCCGACGACCACATCCCGTCATCGCTTCTACCTCCCACGCGGCCACCGACGCCACCCCCTCCTCCTCCGCCCTACCTCCCCCACGACCATACGCCTCCCTTCTCGGCTCCGAAGACAATGGCACTACAGGATTCGCCACCAATAGCCACCTTTCTCGCTTCCTAATCACTCCTCAGATCTCATCGCCCCACCCGCGATGGCACGACCACTGCCCTCCTTCTCACCTACGTCTGTCACCGCCCCTCTACCACCTCCCCAACACTAGCGCACGGAGAACCAAAGGTGCCGACATGGAGGACTGAAGCAGAGAGGCGTGAAGGACCGATGCGGATTTGGCTAGCAGAGGAGATCGCCATATAACTCACTGCCATGCCGTCCACATGCCGAATGATGGCAAGTTGCCACGGTGATATGGTGACCTCAAGGAAGCCCGGATCGACTGACCTCAATGGCGGTAGTCTCGGGTGGAGTCAGCGGTAGTGAAGAAAGCCCTGATCCGAATGGAAGACGTCGGCCACGAATCCGGAAGATCCAAAGACGATAGTGGCATCCTGGATAGTCGACGACAACAACGATTGGTGGAGATTAGCCATGGCTCGGCTGATGGAGAAGACGAGCGGTAGTAGCAAGCAACATATTGCGGCGGTTGAGAGAAGAATAGTGGCGGCCACGGGCAAAATTAGACACGGTGGGTGGACAAAACTCCTAGGTAATGCTCTGATACCTTGTTATGAATAGCGCTTGTATTCATCATGAGGCCAATGTGCTAGTATATATACACGTACATATATGATATATATGCAAGAAACCCTCACACAACGGGTTAAACACACAACTATCTATAATACATAACATCCTCCACCTCCCTCTCTCCTCCCTAGCTGTCACTACCACACCACCCCTCCACGCGCCACCACCCTCCTCTTCACCGACGTTACCACTAGCGCCAACGAGGACCACCGACGACCACATCCCATCGTCGCTTCTGCCTCCCACACGGCCGCCGACGCCACCCCCTCCTCCTCCGCCCTACCTCCCCTACGACCATACGCCTCCCTTCTCGGCTCTGAAGACAATGGCACTGTGGGATTTGCCACCAATAGCCACCTCTCTCGCTTCCTAATCACTCCTTGGATCTCATTGCCCCCGCCCCATGATGGTGCGACCACTGCCCTCCTCCTCACCTACATCTGTCGTTGCCCCTCTACCACATCCCCAACACTAGCACACGGAGAACCGGAGGTGACGACATGGAGGACCAGAGTAGAGAGGCGCAAAGGATCGGTGCGGATCTGGCTGGCAGAGGAGACCGCCATATAACTCACCGCCATGCCATCCACATGCCGAATGATGGCAAGTTGCCACAGCGATATGGTGACCTCAAGGAAGCTTGGATCGGCTGACCTCAATGGCGGCGGTCTCGGGCGGAGTCAGCGGTAGTGAAGAAAGCCCTGATCCGAATGGGAAGACATCAGTCACGAATCCGGAAGATCTAGAGACGACATCGGCAGCCTGGATAGTCGACGACAACAACGATTGGTGGAGATTAGCCATGGCTCGGCTGATGGAGAAGACGAGCGGTAGTAGCAAGCAACAGATTGCGGCGGCTAAGAGAAGAACAGTGGTGGCCACGGGCAAAATTAGACATGGTGGGTGGACAAAACTCCTAGGTAATGCTCTGATACCATATTATGAATAGCGCTTGTATTCATCATGAGGCCAATGTGCTAGTATATATACATGTACATATATGATATATATGCAAGAAACCCTCACACAACGGGTTAAACACACAACTATCTATAATACATATCTAACATGTACCAACTTTCTTCAGAAGATCTGATAGCAGATCAAGGTAGATATGAATTAATCTAGAAAGATTAAAACAACCAGAAGTTTCAATTTGATTCCTCACCTACAAGGAGGCTCAGTATATGTGGATTTGTCTTGGAACACATCTACAATCATTTCACCACCACCTACAAGGAAATTAGTATTTCAAGACTGAGTAAAACATCAACAGCTTTCTCTCAAATAGGAAATCGAGGCTTTGTCATATCTGTGTTTCAACAATTATTGTTAAGTTGTTAACTACCCAATTTATCCTTTAATATAGAGTGAACAAATTTAGTGTGGCTTACAATATCTTACCTAAGAAAGGCTGCATAGATGATAAGATCTCAATTTTTCCATGTAAGAGTCCAATGCCTGTTCTGAGAAGTTTAGCCCATAACCTATCAAGGTCAATCATTTGCTATTCTGAAATGACTCAAAATTTATTTAGTAACAGAGAGTTGATAACAACAACCTTGTGCGGGGATATGCAACAAGAAAATCTGCACTAAGCTGCTGAACATCAACTGGCATATGGGGAACACTTTGACAAGCATCTACAAGGACTTTAGCTCCAACTTTGTTTGAGCGTGTCACCATCTCCTCAATAGGAAGCATTGAACTTGGAAAATGATAAAGGAATATAATAGAACCCTTCTTAGCAAATGTGCTTTCAAGACAGAAATAACATAGAATGAAACTTACAATAATGGGATCCAGCCAGGGAATATTTGACAGAAACTTAGCATACATTGTAATTCATGATCACCAAACAATTTTAAGAAATGAAAAAAAAGTCAGGTACAAGGACTACCATGCCCACCTACAGTTGATTAGGTGCCAGAGAAATGAACCAAGTCTAATGCAGCTATTTGATTTACCAGTCTGTCATTAACTATGCTATCTTTTAACGAAGACTCTTAACTGCTAGTACTACCATTTCTTTTTTTTTGTTCACATAAAAAAAATTACTTTTGCCAAGCTTTGGCTCAGACAGCATAGCTTGTGTTAGCTCTAAAATCCTTCCATAAAAAAGGCAATCCAATACACTTGCCAAGGATTAATATACATGGGTTTTAAAACTTCATGATCTTTTAAGTAAATTTTCTTTAAAAGAAAAGCATCCACTCACCCAGTACATTCGGGACATGATGGACAACAGCAATCTTTATCGTATTTGATAGAAGCCCTTTTAACTGCTCAATGTTTAGAACCTCTTCTATAGTCAGGCCAACATACTTTAAGACAACACCAGTCTTCTGGGAAACAAATTGCCAATGAACGATAGCACTATGATGCTCTGCAACTGTAAGAACAATCTAGCCAACAAAATAGCAGACAAAATTCTTAGCAAGAAGTATACAAAAGACTACATATTTTCATAGAACATAAAACAAACCAACCACTTGGTGAAATTTGGATGAGATAAATTAATATTTTTCTCTGGCAGAAAGGTAGGTGTGTTTAATTAGATGAAGACTTTGCAAATTAACAGACTAAAAAAGAATGAGAAAAAAATGATATTGCATAGATACTTGAAAAGGCTAGAACAGTGATAGAAGCACAATTTTCACAATGGCAAGCATCAGTATAGGAATATAGACAGCAGGTAAAGTTAACACTCTTCACAGGAATACACATGATGTATCAGCTGGGAAAAACAGCGCACTCACCTCATCTCCTTGTTTTAAGTCAGATAGGCCCCATGAATAGGCTACTAAATTGATAGCTTCAGCAGCATTACGAGCGAAAACAATCTCTCTACTATCAGCTGCATTGACAAAATTTGCAACTTTTGTTTTTGCACCCTCATATGCATCAGTAGCCTTCGTGCTGATGTCAATGAAATAAGTAAGCCTGCCAATGGGAGCACAACGTGTGTATATATGCATATGTTTATGGACGCACAAACACTAAAAGCATACAAACAAATGATCAATGGTAATAAATAAATAACAGTCTTCTTACTCGAATGCCAAAAGCTAATATCCAACAAACTATAAGGCTTGGTGATCGGTTCGGCTGAAAAACTCATGGCTTATGGCTGAAAACACTGTAGCTGGCTGAAAAAAACACTGTAGCTGACAGATGCTTATTTAGCATAATTAAATTTAAAAAAATTTAAAAATATAAAAAATATGTTATCCCATTACGTATAATACAAACAAATACGGGAAAAAAAAGAACCGGCAAAAAAGCTCAAAAAAAAGCCAAAAGTTCAGAAAAAGACAAAACTTATGAATAGTGAAAAATAAGCCAGAAGCCAGAAGACGAAACCGAGTTGATCAGCTCAATATAGCGACAATGACTAAATTCATGATCTAATAAGATGTAAATCAGCTTAGAAATTGCATCAATCCGATAGCAATCCATGCACCTACAGTGTCTGACTGACTCCAAAGAAAAAATATAGAATAAGATACATGATAAATAATATCTGGCCGTATCTACTACGATTACACCTCTAGGGTAAACCTTTTGCTTCCTCTCCTGGCCTGGCCTTCTGTTGCGAGTAGGCCTAGGCGTTCGGTTTACCCGAATTTTTCGGGTCGGGTAGTTCGGGTAATTCGAAATTCGGGTAATGAAAACTGCTACCCGATATTAGCCCCAAAAAAACACTACCCGCAATTTCGGGTACCCGATAATTCGGGTTCGGGTATACCCGATATACCCGAATTTACAGAAAACCAGCTAATTTCCCGACAATTCGGGTAATTTACAGACAATTCGGGTAATTTACAGACAATTTCCCGACAATTCGGGTAATTTACAGACAATTCGGGTAATTCGGGTAGTTCGGGTACCGGGGGATATTACCCGAACTACCCAAACTAATTTCGGGTAATCAGAATCGCTATCCGAATTTGGGATCGGGTACCTTGGGTTCGGGTATTTCGGGTTCGGGTCCGGGTAATTCGAGTACGGGTAACGGGTAGCGGGTATTTTGCCCAGGCCTAGTTGCGAGGCCCGCTCATCAATGTCGAAAAGGGCTTAGAGATGCGAGGCTGCATGATAGTTTGACGTAGCAACCGATTTGATTTGGAGAAACCATCCTACTGTTTTTCGAGCTGTGATGGATGATTTTTGTTTCTAGGATAAATGTTTATGCGAATGAATTAAATGTCGAGGAGTCTATTTATTTCGAAAAACTGTTTTGATAAGCTATTTTAAAAGACGACGACAAGCTGTTGTTTTTATTTATTAAAAAATAATAAGTAATAAAAAACTGAGAAGAATATGGCCAGATAGCACATGAGGCGTCCCGCATAGCATAATCGCACATGATGTGTCCGTCGACCACCGTCAATGCTTCAAGTTGGAGCACGACGACGCCTCGCGTCCCCCTTCTCCACTACTTGCTCCTCGGCCTCGCCCCCGTCATGGCGCCAGACGCCGACGAGTGGGCAATGGTGGAGCGCCAACGCTCCCACCTTGTGGCGGCAGGGCAACCCTTCATTATCCACGGCTTCAACACGTACTGGCTTATGTCCTTCGCCGCCGACGAGGCCACGCGCCCGCGAGTAACCGCCGCCATCGCCGTGGCGGCCTACGCAGGGCTTAACGTGTGCCGCACCTGGGCCTTCAACGACGGCGGCTACCGCGCGCTGCAGACGGCTCCCTTCTGCTACGACGAGGAGGTGTTCCAGGTAAACTATGTGCAGCGAGCTGCTGCAGGGTTCTTGGCCTGTGCTCGGGCAACACGGCACCCGTTGGATGAAATGCGTGCTCGAGTTGCGCTTGCCGTGTTAGATCAAACAGTTTGTTGTCTTGGTTCTTGGATTTAGCAGGCGCATGACATGTGTTTGATGAAATGGTTGTCCCGTTCACATGCCCTGTAATCACGTTGCGCTTGCCAAAAGTTTTTGTTGAAACTGGATGCCTATCATACATTTCTTGAAACAACTTGAACCAAAATTTCTGTATCGCTTAAAAAAGGTTTAATCGCTGCATAGCGGGTTACTGATAGTTGAGTTTGCCATCTCATTTTGTCAGGCATTAGATTTCGTGGTCAGCGAGGCAAGAAGGCATAAGATGAGGTTGATACTGTCGCTGTGTAATAACTGGGAAGATTATGGAGGGAAGGCACAATATGTAAGGTGGGGCAAGGAGGCTGGCCTAGATCTTACTTCTGATGATGACTTCTTCTCTGATCAAACAATTAAGAGCTACTACAAAGCTTTTGTTAAGGTGAAAATTCTGCTTTGCCTGCTCAAATAGCATTTGGAAATTGATTCCTGATATTTTTCGTGCTGATGGGGAATGGAGCTTTCCATATTCATATCTATATGAAATGAGTTGCCAATAACAGCTAATTTTACTGCAAATTTTGATTTGCCAGCCCTGAGTTTTCTTGTCCTCCTGTCGTATCCCAGTGTTTCAATATTGCGCTTATGTTTCCCTTGCTTAGGCTGTTCTGACAAGAATAAACACGATCACAAATGAGGCCTACAAAGATGATCCTACTATTCTTGCCTGGGAGCTAATTAACGAGCCACGCTGCCCTTCGGATCCATCAGGCGATACGTTGCAGGTCCTTAACCTGGTCTTATCTTTGTAAACTTCTATTTTCTAGGAATTGGGCCTAGCTCAGTTGGTGGGGGGTGTGGGTGTACACTACACCCCACCACCCAGGTTCGAGTCCTCTTCGGCTCGGATTTGGGTGCCTTTCTCCTCCTAGGTATTCTTGTAAATTTCTGTCTTCCATATATATTTGTTCTCTGCACATTTTGAAGACAAGGGTTTCTTGTAGGCATGGATAGAAGAGATGGCATCTTATGTGAAGTCCATAGATCCTGTGCACCTCTTGGAGATTGGTGTTGAAGGGTTTTATGGTCCGTCCACTCCAGAACTTCTGCTCGTCAACCCAGATGCTTATTCCGGGCATGCTGGAACAGACTTCATCAGGAACCATCAAGCCCTGGGAATTGATTTGGCTTCAGTTCATATTTATTCTGACACTTGGTAAGTCCTCATGTCTAATTTCATGTGAGATATATAGCCGAGCAGCTAAAACAGTTTATTATCATGACTGAACTAAGATCCTTTTTCTAGGTTGCCTCACTCAATAGAGGAAAATCACCTTCAATTTGTGAACACTTGGATGCAACAACATATTGATGATGCAGCCAACTTTCTGGGGATGCCAATAGTGATCGGGGAATTTGGGGTATCACTTAAGGATGGGAAGTTTGATAATGAGTTCCGTGAAA
The DNA here is from genome assembly GCA_017311315.1 of Dendrocalamus latiflorus. Lineage (NCBI taxonomy): Eukaryota > Viridiplantae > Streptophyta > Magnoliopsida > Poales > Poaceae > Dendrocalamus > Dendrocalamus latiflorus. The sequence continues at coordinate 27,037,384 of CM029645.1, forward strand.
CTTTCATGGAGGCAGTTTACAGCAATTTCCTGAGTTCTTGGAAGAGAGGAGTGATTGGAGGAGGCTGCCTTCTTTGGCAGCTCTTCCCTGAAGGTGCAGAGCACATGGATGATGGATATGCAGTTATTTTTGCAAAATCACCATCCATGTTAAACTTACTTGCAAATCACTCAATGAGGCTGGGCTGCTTTCCTGCTTCGTATATGATACAGTCAATGTCACAATGTTTGTCAAGCCAATAACTTTACTGTAAAGTTGAATGTTCAATGTTGTAACTTGTAAGGCCCTAGTGATGATACAACGTATGACACACAATAATATACGCTGGTATCTGGTTTTCAAAACAAATGTGATGTCATGTAAAAAAAGGTAAAGATTAAATTGTGAAATGAAAATTTATCCTTCCATCATGCACTTACCTAATTGCATTTCAACAATACCCTTGTACAGGCATTTTGGTTCTTTTTACATATTTGTCGTTGTCGGTCATATGCTTTTGTATGCGAATTTGTTGGTCATAAATGGTATAACCTGTTATTCGACATGCAAAAAGATGAGAAACTGTAATATTTACTAGTTTCAGTACTATCATTAATCCATCACCAGTGTTTGTATAAGAGCCACACTTCTGCAATTGGTGTTCTTTTAGGAAATTGCAAATGATGTATTTTGTTTCAAATTTAATGCTGCAAATTTTCAAATAGAATCCTCAATTAAATTGAATTAACTAAGAATTTCTTGTCTGCACCTAAACTATTGTTTGACCCTTTATGTACCATGAGTTAGTTGTATAGCCTGGAATTATTCAAGGGGAAAGTTCAATTATCCACCATCCGAGAAGTTACAGCCTTACAGGTAGCAGCTGTGCATTAATTCTTTCATGAAAAAAAAATTAAAGATGTCTCTGTCAGATCAACTAGGACCAGCCAAAACTATTTTGATTTCAATCCCCAGTAGTCAATACTACATTGGAATCGACACAATTTTTTTTTTGGAATGACATGTAAGCATTTCAGAAATGGAAATTATAAAGGCACTGGCTTGACCGCTTGAGTTATTTGTTCACAAATTAAAGGGTAATGTTTTCGTTAAAACCATGCTTGCACCCTTAAACCACTTATGCAGATGTACCTTGAAGATCCCTGGGAAGCATGTTTCACAAAGATGTGATCCTATATCAGATGATAATTGTTGTGTGTATGTAATGCTACAAGTATTTGGACAACCTACTCTCGAGAGTTTAGTTGTTTGCAGATTTGCATCATAGAGATTTCACTATTAGATTAAAGAGCTGTTCTGGTGTAGAGAAGAAGGGACTGTGATCTGTATCAATGACCAAAACCTCACTGGGTGGCCACTTCTTGATCATGGAATCTTGCTGCTGAGGGTCCAGCATGTGGTCACGCTGTGTCTTTATGAAAACCCGTTTAATTCGATTCAATCTCTCGTCATCTCTTTCGAAGCTTGCAGTACCAATAGCGGTCACAGGCCATGGGCGCATCAGCATTGAAGCAAGTATTGATTCCTGAACCGGATAAATACAAGTATGTATAAGTAAAATTTTACATCATTGTTTACCTCTTCATTGGGGTATGATGTTTAGTTGTTGAAGAGATGGTTGCTCAAGAAACATGAATGGGAAACAAAAATAAAATCTTTTCAGGAATTAGCTATAATGGATTATGATAATACTGGATTCATATTGTGGTGATCAATAATAGAGTGTGGATTTGGTGAGCACATGGGCACATGCCCATATATGTTAAATATGTGCACTTGCACTGTTAGATATTTTTTAATTCTTGTTTCCCATTTCTCTAGACACATTCGCATGCAGTATAATACCTCTTCCGGGCATTGTTGGGATAGTCGATTACGCTGGAATTCTGGTCTCAAGGCAACAGTTATTGGAGGATCATCTACTCCTGCGCCAAATGTCAACTCAACCTCATTCTCAGGCAAAATTGGTAAACCCTGTTACACATCAACATACATAGGCTGTCAGTATGTATACATAGTAATAGTAATTGCATTATAAGTCTATAACCATGAAATAAAGTAAAAGGGGATTGAACTAAAAAATTCATGTCACGAATCAATATGATTTCAATACATACAATTGTTCTTTGTAGGAAGATAGAGTTGGGTGGAATTGGATGTATTGCATTGAGCCTCTCGGGTGGTATATATAGAGGTACAAGACTTGGGGGGCAAGATGGTACAAGGGATTGTAATCCCAATGGACTCTATCCTACCATATATTGTACTCTAACATCCCCCCGCAGTCACAACGGGAGCGTCGCATACGGTGAGACTGGAGAAGAAGCCGAAGAGCTAACATCCCCCCGCAGTCATAACCGTTGATGCGGCGCGTATGCTGTGACTGGAGCAGGAACCGACAAGTAGCTCAAGCAAGGCGGTAGCCCTTTGTGCCGATGTCGAGGTAGCCGAGCGCGAGGGCGGAGTAGTCGTGGTCGAGGATGCCGTGCTGGAGATGGCCGTGGTCGACGTAGTCGTGGTCGGGTTACCGATGTCGAGACGGTCGCTCATGAAGCCGCGGGCACAAAAGAGGTGCCATGGTGATGACGGAGACGCGTCGAGGCAGTCGTCGTGGAGGGGGGCGATGCCGACGTCGACGCAGTCAGGGCCGTCGAGGATGTAGGCGAAAAACGGCGATGCAATCGAGGCAGACGGGACGGGAACGGGAGGGTCGATGCCGAAGTCGATGCAGTCAAGCCGCTAGAGCCGAGGCGTGTGCCAGGTTTGCCAGACCCGGCAACGCGTCGGGGACGAAAGCACGCACCGGTGTTGCCAGTACCGGACGTACAAGGGAGAGGGCCCCAACCAGGCGTGGTTGTGCTGGACGAAGAAAGAGCAGTGCGGGAGCGGACGCTCCAACCCGAAGGCGAGCAGTCCGGGCGGACGCTCTGGCGCGAAGGCGAGCAATCCTGACGCAAGGTACGACGGCGGCGGTAGCGCTCGATGTCGGCGAGGAAGGCCCGATCAGTATGACGAAGACCATGTGCAGATAAATGGCGCACAAGAGGTTGCGCAACACAGTCGTCGATGCACAGGGGACGACGATGTAGATGCAACAGCGAGGGGACACACGTGCGGCGGTGCTGCAGCCCGAGGAGGCGACACAGCAGTAGTCCTGTTGCTCGGAGAAGATGCGCGTAGTACTCGACGACGGACGTCACGGGAGCCGGGTGGATCGCGCATAATCGGCTGATCAGACCGAGTACGCGCGAGGCGGGACGACGATGAAAGAAGTCGGTGGAGGCGTCCCGATCTGTGGTGGCGATGACGAACCGGCGATGAAGACGTGCGGACGGGATGACCGAGACGCGACGCGCGAAGGCGTCCCCTCGGCATCGCGTGCCCTACCTGGCCGCACAGTCGAAGAGGTAGAGGCCGGTGTAGTCGACGCCGATGTCGGAGTAGATACGTGCGAGATCGACGGGCGGTGGGCGACTCAACCCCGATCAGTGATCGGGAAAAAAAGGAAAAAAATACAGTAGCAGCAGAATGAGACTGGGATCCTCCATGTAACTTCACTGGGTACACCTAGCTTGATCCTCCTCCCCCGTTTTTTTTGTGGTTAAATCTCACCACTCACCGGTTGGACTAATCCAATCGGCACCCCCTGTGCGGCCTCTGCGGTCTGCCCGAGAAGGGCGGCGATGTTGCATGAGCCGACCGGCTCGAACGGCGGGCGGGCGGAGGGCGTCGGCCGGCCGGGTGGAGGACGGCGAGCGAAGCCGGCGGTCGGAAGCCCGACGGGTGGAGAGCCGGAGGGCGGCCGACGACGGAGAGGCGGCTCGGCTGGCCGAGAGACGGCTCGGCAGCGTCGCGGTCGAGGGTGGAGAGGCGGCTCGGCCGGCGTGGGGGGCGGATCCGAATGGATCCGGAGCGGCGGCCCGGGAGAAGGTCGGCGGCTTGCGCGGCCGAGAGGAGGCGGTGGCCTGCCGACGGAGAAGCGGCCCGGGGGAGGCAGCGGGGGCGGCCTGGGGGGTTGGATCCGAACGGATCCGGAGCGGCGGCCCGGGGGAAGGTCGGCGACGGCTGTGGCCAGCGATCAACAAGGCGGCGCTGAGCGGAGCAGCACCAGCGGTAGGAGGCGGCAGCCGGGGGGCTGGATCCAGACGGATCCGAGCGCAGAAAGCACCGATCCGGCGCGGGGAGGCCGGATCTGGCGTTGGTCGGGTGGCGGCGGCGGCGTCCGAGTGGAGGAGGCGGTGGCGGCCCGGCATGGAGGGAGACGCGGTCGGCGGTGGCGTCCCTGCCAGGAGGGAGACGCGAAGCACCAGCCTGAGGGGGAGCAGCGGCGGCTGTGCGGAGGTCGCACAGTAACCCGGCGGAGGAGCGGCGGAGGAGGCGTCCCGTTCTGCTGATCTGCTGCTTGACACGACGATGATGGCGGCCGGATCAATAGGATCCGTCGCCTAAACGGTGGCGCTGCCCCCGGCGGAGATAGATCTCCCTGGGGGCGCGCGGTGCGGAAGCGAGCGGCGGCTAGGGTTAGGATCTAAACCTAGGCGTCTGATACCATGTAGGAAGATAGAGTTGGGTGGAATTGGATGTATTGCATTGAGCCTCTCGGGTGGTATATATAGAGGTACAAGACTTGGGGGGCAAGATGGTACAAGGGATTGTAATCCCAATGGACTCTATCCTACCATATATTGTACTCTAACATTCTTGAATTGTTCCAAGATTCCTTCAACCTTTTTTTTTATGTCTATTATGCAAATGACTACACTGAGAACTCCAAGTAAGCCGGATTCAAAGGAAATATTGGGTGCCTAGTTGCCAACGTCCATCATATTTACCCTACTTTTTATCATCTACTTTTGAGCTACCATACCTAGGTATATATGCTTGTATTAATGATTACAATTTTAGGTATATGTAATATATGTTTGTTTGTTGTATCCAGGGAAAAAAATCTCGGGTTTCAATACATACAAATATTGGGTGCCTTTTTCGGTTTCAATACATACAAATATTGCTTGCCTGGCGTAGTGCCAAGGCTTGGTGGATGGGGAGCGTGGGATTGAACCCCAGAACGCAAAATTTATTGCCTTTTCTTTTGCTAAGAAATTCGAATTCGAATTTAAAAAAATTGGCCTCTTTCATGAGATTTTCTGGATTTTCCAGTTTTCAGATTTCTCAGTGGGGTGCAATTTTTCGTACAGAGATTTTTTTCCCTGTTTGTGTCCGTTGTCTCATATTCTCGGCGATGCCAGACCGGCGGCGGCCGGATCTGAAGTGGACGGAGCGCGGCGGCCTGGATCCAGGCAGGGAAGAGCTCGGCGACGGGCGCCAGCGCGGGGAGTCCACGGATCCGGCGAGGGGAGACACGGCAGAGCATGAGTTGCCACGGGCAGAGCCGGCGGCCAGGCCGGAGACGACGACGTGAATCCCACCAAATCCGGCTGAAAAGGAGCAGCGATGAGGGCCGGCGGCGGCCAGATCCGGCGCGGGGGAGAGGCGCAGCGTCGGCGAAGAGGCCAGATCCGCGGGGGAGAGCTCGCCCGGATCCGAGACGGCGCCGGCCGGATCCGGGCGGGAGTCGGCCTGGCGACGGCGGTCGAGGCGACAGCGGCGCGGGAGAGAGGCGCGGCGTCGGCGAAGAGGCCAGATCCGCGGGGAAGAGCCGGAGGCGGTTGGATCTGGCTTAGGACAACTGGAGACGACGAAGAGGTGACCAGGCAGGGGAACCTCCAGGCGGCAACGAGCCGGAGGCGGCTGGAAGATGGCACGAAGACGAGCCGGAGATGGCCGGAGCCCGGAGATGTCGTCGTCGTCGAGCAGCCCATCAAGATGGCTGCCCCCGGGAGAGGAGATCGATCCTCTCGGGGGCAGCAGCAGCGGAAGTAGATTGAAAGTAGATCGAGGTTAGGGTTTCAACCTAAGCTCTGATACCATGTTATGAATATTGTGTGTATTGATATGAGACCCAAAGAGTCATATATATAGGAGAGTACAAGAGGATATGCCATATAGAGATAAGACATATATGGAATAGAATACAAACTCTATATCCTAATACAACTCTATCTCCAATACCCTTAACAATTCTCAACACTTGTTTGGTGGCCTATGCTTCATGAAGAAAATAAAGAGAAGTTTGAAAACCTTACATCTTTCTTATCTTCATCGGTTTGAAATCCAAATGGTAGCATTGTAGCTGCCACAAAAATTGCTTGCCTAATCCTGTCAATGAATTCTTGCATAGCATGAATCACACTCAGCCCTCCAGTACCATGTCTGACCAGAATTACCTGAAATTAGATCGAAATGAGTTAGCAAGGTAAACCAAATCTCCCTTTGACGTGTCTTTATTCTTCACAAGTTTGAACATTTGTCCATAAGTATCTTCATAACTACTTTCAGCATTTTTGTGGGAGCTAACTACAATTTTGCGCATTTATTCATACTGTACAGACTTAAGCATTGAATGGATAATTTCGCTCAAAAAACAGTATTGAATGAATAGTAAGTTTCTAATCAACACATACTTGTAAACTTGTATTAGCTAGTTATATTTTATTTTTATGTACTAAATACTAACATGTTTCAACTTTCATCTCAAATATCTTCTGGTAATAAACTGAGTTGTGAGCTACAAATATTGAAGTAAACGCCAATGTTTCCTTACATCACCTTTTAACATTTGGTATTTTGGTTGCATTTAAGGGCTTTTGGTTTCTTGATATTGTGAAATCAAATACGATGGTGGCGCTCAGGTATAATCACATGATAATGCAAGAGTACAGAAGTAGGAGATAGTATGAAGGGAGCTATAATAATAGTTTTTGGGAGGGTTAATTGATATACGAACAGAGAAACTGCTAGTGATAGTGTTGCCACTGCAGGTTAATAAACAAGTTAATGTATATCTGTTTCTCTGTAAGGTGTTTGCTTCGGTGTTATTCTAAATACAAAGAGCATAATTCTAGAGCAGTCGAGATTTAATAAATAAGTTCCACCTAAAACTTCTATAGTTTTGATCCTTCATTCAATTCGATTCCTCGCTTTTATTCAAAATAGCATAAAGCATTTATTTTTTGATCATTTCCCTGGAAATGTGGTGATATGCTAATACAGTAATATATACATTTAGCTTGAACCAAGATAGTCTTTTAATTAATGTAAACTGTATGGACAGAAAAGAGGAATGCAGGAGCAAGCGTAACCCTCCGGCAAAGCTGAGATGAGGTCCAGGAGCGGCTTGTCGTACTGCTCGAACGACCGGACCGTGTTGGGGTCGGTAGGGTCGACACCACCTCCGGCAAGGTCTATGCAGGTTACCCGGTAGCCGGAGCCCTCGAGGAGGCAGCGGAGCTTGAACCAGCACCAGCCTCTATGCCCTTCGCCGTGAACAAGCACAAAGTGCTCCCTTGCCAAGCCCATTCGGTCTCTGCCTATTGAGTACTCTCTATACCAATGGCCAAAGGATGGGCTGGAGTTGTCTGATCGATATCCACCAGGGGAACTGCATTTGCGCGGCCAATTCCAAATGTCAAACCAAGCAGGACGTCCGGTGAGTTCTATTATAAATGGATCTCAGGAGATGTCTATATTTCTGCATGTAAAGTGGCCTAACATGTTATATGCAGGATATAGCGTGTGGACCAGCTAGTTTTTCTCCCTGCGTTGTATTTGGCGTGTGGCCTTAACTTCCCCTGATGGACGTTCTAATTTATCAGGGCAAATTTTCTCTCCTTGTGGTATCTTGCTGCCTTGCTCGTATCCTTTATAATAATCTATCCATTATTATATCATCATTAAAGCAATCAAAAAGAAGCCACCACATTCGCTCCCAAATGCTAGAAATTTCCACGTTAATTGGTGAAAAAAGAAAGATATAAATCGACGATTGTGGTGGATCCAAATTATAATAGTTGATTAAACAAAAGAGTCTATGTCAAGAATAATATACAAATAACTAAAACTTAGAATAAAAACAAAAAAAAGCAATTTGATTCCATTCGAATTCCTAAATAAATATAATTCAAAATAAAATTAATACAAAATCCTAATTAAATGTAATTCAAAATAAAATTAAATTAGCAATTTGAATCACATATGAATTCCTAAATAAAATAACTAAATAAATATAATTTGGAATAAAAATTAGCATTGGATTGTATACGAATTTCAACAAAAAATTGAAGTTCGGAATAAAAAATAAATAGATTTTGCAATTTGATTTTGATACAAATTTCAAAGTAAAATTGCTAAATAATTGTAATTGGGAATAAAAAATTTAAAAAATAGCAATTGGATTTGGATATGAATACCAACAAAAAAAGAAATTCGGAATAAAAATAAAAGAAAATTTGCGATTTGATTTCCATACGGATTTCAATGTACAATCTTTAAATAACAAAAATTGAAATAAAATTAACAATTTGATTTCTATGTAAACTCCAATAAAAAATAACTAAAATTTTGAATAAAAATAAAGGTTACAACAAGAATAGCGTGAATTGTGTTGGAGGAGAACCATAAAGGAATGCAATGACGTCGATCTGTCAAGAAGAAGCGAAGAGCCGAGGCAATGGTAGAGATAAGGACAATGTTATGTTGCTCACATTAGTCGTTCGACGATGACAATGTCGTGCTGCTTGTCGGAGACGGCGAAGGGAAAGGCTAGAGTCGAAGGGGGCTTGATGATAGGGAAGTCCTGACAGATAGGAGACAAAGCTTTACATCGAGACAAGCTATGGATGATACGGTACCATCGAACAGCTAGGAGCATGCCATCGTTGGTGAGAGGCAAAACGTCATTGGTGATAGCGAGAAGATTCTGTATATCGTTAGACAGCGACTAAAGCAAATATGCCGACATCAATGAAGATGGGAGGTCACCGTAGTTAGTGAGGAAATCACAATGTTGAGTTCGTCAACATCGAAGAAGAGGAACGATTGACACGGGATAATCGAACATCGAGCACATATAACATCATACATGTGCATATACATGCATGTATCTGTACGAATAGAACGACCAGGATGTAGCGACGGTGAGGGCCCAGCTGTATGCGGGCACTGCCATGGCGACGACGATGCGGATGGGTAAGGGCGCATGGTGTGGTGCGCTAGATAGCGAGCTTGGCCGAGCTGCACGTGCGCGGGCTCCTGGGCCGCAAGCCCGTAAGGATGAGGCATGGCAGCTCTACAGCTGGTGCACGACGCATAGGAGCTGCGTGACTTAGGTGGAGCACAGCGCAGAGGGAGGAGGTAGCTCAGGCAGCTGGGGCACAGGCGCTAGGAGGAGGTGTCCTACCAAAAAAAGGAAAGCAGAAAACAGAGAGAGCTTCCAGAAAAGGAAGGTTTTCAGGAAAAAGAGATTTTTAGTTGCCCAAAAATTGATTTTAAGCTCAAGAAAATGCATGGAGCTCAGAAAAATATGGGGGCCAATTTTGATAAACTCAGAAAATATTGGGGAGTGTTGTGATGCTGAAAACTTTTGAAATATTGGTAAAATTTTATGCTAAATGTTTTTGTATATGAGTATTTGATGTCACAATGGTCGGCATTAAACAATAACTAGAGAGAAATAGAAAATAACTATGTGATAGAGTATTGCATTGAAAGGAATAGTAGTTGGGCGAGATCGATCAAACATTGTCCTTGCTGTTGGAGTTTCAAGTAGAAAAGTAAAATTGTTTAGTAAATTCAACTTATAGTTGGGGGGAGGGGTCAAACAAATGATAATGACAAATACTAATATTAAACATGCGAACCATATGTAATAAATCTAACAGTGCAAATGCGCAGGTCATCCTGCTAGTTTACATAAAGCTAGTGGATGAAGGCATTGTTTCATTTATGATGAAGCTAAATTTTCTTGTGTCTCCCAAGTTACAATAGATTCATGTGTTGTACATTTTTTTTCCTTTTCTATGGTGAATAAATAACGAGACCCTGTGGGTAACTTCATTTGACATGTAATATCACACAATTCAGAATTGCAGTGCGTCGAAGGCAAGTCGTCGGTAATCGGCTTGGAATATTCATGGTGCATCAAGGGTCACAGCGACCTGAGGATGAGGTCCAAGAGATGCTCCGGCGCAGAGAAGAAGGGGCTGTGGTCGGTGTCCATGGCCATCACCTCTCTGGGCGGCCACCGGCGGATCATGGCCTCCTGCTGGGCCGGCTTCACCATGTGGTCGTTCGCCGTCGTTATGTACACTCGCCGCACCCTGTTGATCGCGCTCTCATCACCGCCGCCGAACTTGGCTGCGCTCAGCGCGGCCGGCCATGGCCGGAGCAGAATGGAGGCGAGTGTAGAGTCCTGAACAAACATTTTTCAACCACCATGCAGTCCATTTACAATCAGAGTACTGATGGATAGAACTGGAAGAGTTCATGCACAAATGTTTCGCTGCTTCAATTCATTAACCTCTTGGGGGCTTTGTTGGTATAGGATTGTGCGCTGGAACTCCTTTCTCAGTGCCACGCTTGTGGGCGGATGATCGATTCCCAGACCAAATGTCAGGTCATACACGTCCCCGAACTCAGATAAATCAGGAACACCCTGTTGATTTTCAACAGAAAATTTTAGAAGGAATAAATGCTACTATTGTCATCAGACACAAGAGGGACACTTAATAAACTTGCGATAAGAGAGTAATAAGGCACAAGGGAGATTTGAGTCACATCTTTGATGTCTTGGTCAGTTTGGTAGCCAAATGGAAGCATGGTTGCTGCTATGAAGATTGCTTGCTTAATTCTGTCTCCGAACAAATGCATTGCATGTGTCACGCTTAACCCTCCCGCGCTGTGTCCTACCAAAATCACCTGAGGGGAAAAAAATAGTTATGTTATCAATCACAAGCAATGTGCCAAGGTTGTCAGGATCATGATCCTAAGTAGGATCATTTTTATCTGACGGGATCGAATCGTAGGATCGTATCGTAGAATTACGATGATTCTATCATATTTTTAAAAACATATATATATTATATTATATTATATTATATTTCTAAATATGCAAATCTATAGTAGAATTTTTGAATTTTAATTTGAGTACACTTATTCATGTTATATTAAATTAAAATTGATTTTTAAAATTTATTTAATTATTTTTTAATAAACAAATAATCTAAAAGTCTAATATGTCAAAGATAATATTTTTACCTTATAACAACATGTAAACAACAAAAACAAAATAAATTAAACTAGTGTAACTTAAACTAACAATAGGTAATATCAAACTTTATATGTTAATATAATTTATTATCAGGATCATGGTCCCACTATGATCCTACCCAATCCTAATGATTCTATAAGTTGAATCGCGATCCCACTGAGATACCACCTAATTTCGATCTATATTACGATCTGTGTCATCTAGTTTTGATAGAATCATAAGGTTGTATGATACTATGTTACGTGTCGCGATATGACAACCTTGATCACATGGCAGCGAATGCAGTTGCAAAACCAAAATGGGCGGAACGGATAGGATGATCACCTTCTCGCCGTCCGGCAGCGCGGCCATGAGGTCGATGAGCGGCGCGTCGTACTCGTCGAATGACCGGACGGTGTTGGGGTCGACGCGGCTGCCTGCAGCGCCGGCAAGGTCGACGCAGGAGACGCGGTGGCCGGAGCCATGGAGCAGGCAGAGGAGCTTGAACCAGCACCAGGCGCCGTGGCCGGCACCGTGCACAAGAACAAAGTGCTCCTTGCTCCTCTTGGAAACATCGCCGCCTGCGTCCATCTTGCTAACTTGCCGTATTTAAAATTGCTTTCTTGCCTGTGCAAACATATGTGCAGGCAAGGAGAGAGAGCAGGACGGTCATATATAGTATATATGTTGGAACTGGGCAGCAAACTCTATGATGCTTACGTTTGAAACAACCAACGCGATGCAATTGCACCCAGACTTGAATGAAAACAGTCGATCGATCAGCAAATTGAAGTCAACTAGAATGACAATCTGAGAAGCTGTTGGACCGAAATGGCAACAGAGGGGGGAATGATACCTTCAAAACTCCCCCAAGTATTCTCACTAAATTCTTCTCCAATAGCTACAGAAACTATGAAGACAGAAGATGGACGCTCGCTGGAAACCGAGAGGAAATTATCTGTGACTAATCAAGAGTGACGGAGTCGGTCAAAACCCAGAGCAGTCGATACCTTATTGTGTAGTCGAACGACTCCCTGCTGTGACTGAAGCAGTTTCAGAGCAGTCGAGACTTCATAGTGAAATATCGATCGACAAAAGAAAGAACACAGTAACGACCGAAGACAGAGAGAGAGCGCATGATCATTTGCACAAGGATCCGATCGAAATTTCTGCTCTCGAGAAGAACCTAACCAAATGGTCTTGAGTATGGATCCCAGTTCAGAGCAGAAGAAAACAAGGGAACTTGAGAAAAGAACTTGCTTAGATCAAGAAAGTTAGAGCACAAATGGAAACCATCATCTCAGACATATAGGGAAAAGATAAAGCAGTGACAGCACAAATAAAAACAATCAAACAATTCTCAGAACAAAAACTCAACATAGAGGAAGAGAGATGAATGATTGATAATGGAGGTTTCTACAGCCACTCCAACTGGGAGATACATGAGCACACTTGCTCCATCCCGAGAACCACACACTCACAAATAAAGAAGAACACAGCAACTCGGGAATCAGAATCTCACCGAGCACTTGAGCTCTACCCTCTCTATTTATAGCCTTCTACTACCGGGGGAAACCCGTAAACCCCAACTAACATCGGGTTTTACCACTCTCTTTACCCACTAGCGAAAACGAGCTCCAGTGCTTTACCCGTTACACCCGACGGTTCCACTGCTTTGCCCGTTAGCACCAACCACTCCAGTGCTTTTGCAGAGACACAGCTTCCCTTTGTAGCTTTCCGCATTTCTTCAAAATGCCATCCCGCTGCCTTCCCGGAAGCTTCCTCCTCCCTTGTCGCTCAAGTCTTGCAACCACCAGGCAGACCTCGTCGTCTTCGGCATCTCCCGACCACTCTTGACCTCAGCACCACTCGTGCCTAGTCTTGGCCATCCATGCCTCTCCACAACTAGTCTCCAAGTCCTGCAAACCATCACAGACAAGCATACATTCATAGTACCGCACAAAATACTGTATACAATCATATAACAAGGAACTCAAAACATGCTTCACAAAGTCGTACATCCACTACGACTGGTCAAAAACACTTAAACAATAAAGCACAAGACCTATGACCGCTCTCCAGGTCAAGACGACTAGCCCAGGAGTTGATACGACCGATTCTCAGGTGAAACGACCGATCCTGGAGGTCATACGACCGGTTACTAGATGTCTACGACCACGTTCAACCCTCCCGGGGACTTCCGACCGTTTAGTGCATGATCGAAACACCTTCCGACCACATACAACGAGTTTTACAGTGGTCGAGACCAGGGTTCGGAATACCGGCGGTGAGCGGCCGGTAACCGCCGGTAACCAGAATTCCCGGCGGTGAGCGGTATTTAAAAAATCGACCGAGTTGCAAATTTGAAAATTTTGAATTTGTTGATGGTTGAATGGGTTCCAGGAGGCATTGTAGCTATATTTGATTGATAAGCATATGTTTAGGAACATGTTAGGCCCATGGGCATGATTGCATGAAACTTTTGGCTATTGCATGTTGCATCATTTGCATTATTGGATGCTGCAGGCCTGCAGCATGTGAGGGGCCCATGAACATGATTGAGTCTGGCTCTTTGCAGCATTATTGGTCTTTGCATTATTGGTCCAAGAGAGGAGAGAGAGCAGCAGCAGCGGCTTGTTCTGATTTAGCAATCAGCTCTTCTCCTTCCACCTGGTAGAGCTTTCCTCCTCCCCTCTTGATTCCTTCCAGCGCAGAGCAGCAGCAGCGGCAGAGCAGCAGCGGCGGCAGCAGGCGCGGTACAGCAGCAGCAGCGGCAGAGCAGCAGGCAGGAGCAGCGAAGCAGCCAGTAGCAGCAGGAGCAGGTGTTTCTTGACTCTTGTTGCTTGTTTGATGTTTTTGTTGCTTGGTTCATGTTTGTCAAGACAGCAAAAGTTATGTCCTCCATGTCAAGAATGGAGGAAAAAATAGCAACACAAGTCTGAGATAGATATATTGGTATTTTGTGCCTTATGCACGGAAATTATTTAGTCTGTACTAGATTTCATTAAAAGATCAGCTAACTCCATCTCCCAACTAAGTTCCAGAGTTTGAAACCTAAATGTGCATATGTTACATATGACTATATGAGCATATAAGTTTTTGAATCCCAGTAGCTCCATTGTCAAAGTGTAACTAAAAAGATGCAGTATTGTAATATGCAAAAAAAGGGATCCAGCATGATATTCAAAGTGAGTTTCAACCTTCATGATATTGCTGCATGATATTGTAGTGATGGCTGGTAAAAGTATCAATGTTTGGGACCATGGAGAGAGACTAGGAGGTGCTGGTTGGAAGTGTAGGTATTGCAAGCTTACGAAGTCGGGCGGAGGTGTGACACGCCTGAAAGAACATCTTGCTGGGAAGCATGGGGATGTTATTCCTTGCAGTGGGGTTCCGGCGGAAGTGAGAAGGCTCATGCTAGCAAGTATAGAAGAAACGAAGGCGAAGAGGAAGTCTATTAAAGATGAGCGCCTGAGAATGGAGCAAGTTGCTTCAGAGCCTGTAGTGCGTGGTCCATCACGTGAAGATGCCTTTGATAATGATGAGGAAAAACAGATGGAATGGGCTCGGCGAGAGTCGTTGGAGTTGCACCAGCTCGAGCAGAGGGCAAGAGCCCGGGGTGCGACATTTGAACATGGTGGAGGTAGTGGAAGTGCTACAGGAAGGGGTACAGGAAGAAATGCTCTTTCGAGGATGTTTGGTAGGTCGCAGTCTATGAGAGTTGATTATGATATTTTGCGCAGTCGGGCACCCGTCCAACCCCGCATTGACACAACTCTTAAGAAAGAAGCAAAGTCAAAACTCGGAAAAGTTTGGGCTAAGTGGTTCCATAGTAATGACATTCCTGGAAATAAGGCAGAGTGTCCTTATTTTCGTGCTGCCATCAAGGTTACACAAGAACTTGGTGAAGGTGTTGCGTCACCTAGAGGGCATGAAATTGATGGGCCATACCTTGATGCTAATGAGCTGGAGATAAAGCAGTATGTACAGGAGTTCAAAGATGATTGGAGCATATATGGAGTATCCATCATGTATAGATTGGGTCATTAAAGTGGTACAACCAATTTATCGAGTACTGAGATATGCAGACCAGCAGAAACCTGCAACAGTGGCAGGACTAGTTGGAAAAACATACGAACTTCAATTTGAACTTAAAGAGGTGTTAAAAGAAGATGATGGTACCTACAATCGTATTATGGAGATAGTTAATAGAAGAATTGTAATGTTGAAGCAACGCACCTACATTGTTCCAGGCAAGTACATACTTTTGTAAACCATAACACATTCTGTTGCATATTTGTTACATTTTGTCTAATAGACTATGTGTGTTTGAACAGCATCGTTGCTTGACCCACAAAGCCACAGACTTTATGATTTGGGGAAGAATGCAACCCTCGTCCATTCACTGACAACAGCAATTCAAAGAATAGCTGACACACCCGAGGATGCAGTGCAGGCTCTAGTGGAGATAGAGTATTATCGTAACCGACGAGGCCTATTTGCTTCAAACGAGGCTTACCTTGCTACTAGTCGTATGAGTGCAGCTGCATGGTGGATGACGTTTGGAGCGGAGACAGAAACACTACAAAAATATGCCTTGCGGATTGTCTCACAATGTGTTTCCTCAAGTGGATGTGAACGTAATTGGAGCACATTTGCTTTAGTGCACACCCAATTGAGGAACCGTCTTGGATACAAGAAATTGCATAAGCTTGTATATGTCCACTACAATCTAAGGCTACGATTACAGGAGCATGAGATTAGGAATGAAGATAGGGATATAGATCCTTTTGGAGATCTTATTAATGCCACCATGTATGACAGCGCAAACTCAATCCATGAGTGGCTTGACAGCTCCATGAGCAACTCAGAGCCTCTGCTAGATGAGGAAGGTGAGCCCCCTATGCCATCTAAAGTTGTAGTTAATGCCATATCTGAGCATGAACTTGACAAGGCACTTGATGATCAACCGTTGAAGCAATGGACTTAGAAAACTATTGGCAAGTCTCATGTTACAAAAAGAAAAGCTTGTAGCCAACCAACTGAAAAATTGGCTCGAGATTTTGCCTCACTTACACAAACAAAGAAACAAGCGGTTGGTAAGAAGAAGAAAAAAGGCATCGATGAGGATAAGAAGAAGAAAAAAGGCATCGATGAGGATATTGTGCGAAGTGATGAAGAGACAGAAACTCCATCTGATGCAGTCGAGTACCAAGAGTCTGACGATAGTTCCTCTTCCTCATCAGATGATGATACTGATGGTGGGACATCTCACGGTGGGGTACAAGGCCAACAAGACACATGTCAACCATTGGAATTCACCTGTGAGAAAACTTTCACACATGCTACCCAGGATGAAGACCATGGTTGTCACGAATCAAGAAGATTCAAAACGACCTACACAAGGGGTAAGGACCGCCAACGAGATCATCCTCAACCAAAAGACTCTTCTTCCTACGCATCATATGGTAGCTCAACATCTTTGCCGACTTATCAGCGTCGAGATGCCAACTTACTATCTTCTGCTGATGATTCTCATTCATCATCGGGCATCTCTTATCCTCCCAATGCAAGATTTGTTTACCAGTGGGTGGAACCTCTATACTACCAACAAATTTATACTCATTGGTTACAACATGCTTATCCCACATACACTTGGGATCAATATAAAGTCCACCTGGCTCATAATGAAGGACTTGTACTCATTGATAACAATGAGTACATGGAACAACCTTCGCGTTTCTCAACAATGTATTGGTACGAATTGATCCTTCATTAGTGTTTTCACTTTTTAGTATACTACTCAAGTTAGCATTCATTACTACTAACTTGTGTTTTTATTATTTCAGATGTAACACAACACTACAACGAGAGGGCTTCACCACATGGTCAACACCAAGTTGAATTTATTCAGATGAGGACCCTTTTTGAATGAGGTTCAATTTTTTTTACCATGGATAGGCCAATTTAGAAGGTTTTGTTATATGCGAAACATCTCAATTACTTTTGGCCTCATAGTTACAAGAAAATGCTTCAACTTTCAATTTACGGCAACAATTAGTTTCATGTAGTCTTATGCGGGTTTTACTTGTTATAAAAAACTTAAACTTTTGCCAAAATATCCACCCATAACTTTCAATTTACGGCAAAAAAAGTGGAGCTCCAACTTCCATACAAATTCTACCGGTTTTTCCGGGTTTTGACCGGTAAAACCGGTAACCGGCCGGTTACCGGCCGCCTCCCGCCCCGACAAAAAAACATGTTTGACGAATTTCAACCGGTTTAAAACCAGGATTTCCGGTTACCGGGCGGTAACCGGCCGGTTACCGGTACCGCCCGGCGACCGGGATTCTCTCCGGAAACGGTTTTTCAAACCTTGGTCGAGACCCTTTTCGACCATACCCGGGCGCTTGAGAGCACATCCGACCACGGCCAACTGTCCTACGCCCGCAGCCGACCGCATACGACCGCTTCACAATGTGGTCGCAGTCGCTTCGACTTCCCACGTGGTCGAAGTCGAGATCTGCCGACTACCGACCACAGTGGTCGAAGTCTCGACCTCCGACTACCTCTCGCGGTAACGTGGTCGTAACCTGTTTCGACCACGACCAACATGGTCATATTGGCCTACGACCACGGCCAACGTGGTCGTAAAGGAGTTGGGAGACTTCCGACCTTCGACTGTGTGGTCGTAAATGACTCGCCTGGCTCCCGATTGACGACAACGTGGTCGTAACCTGCCCGGCAGGCTTCCGACCACGACCAAAGTGGTCGAACGAGCCTACGACAATGGCCAGAAGCTACGACTTTGCACAGAAAGCGATTCCGAACAATTTTAAGGCTACGACTTAGCAGGAAACGCTCAAATCAAACTCAATCACAAACCAAGTGTCAATAACTCATCACAAATATGAGGACACCTCCACATGGTCTCTTAGAAGCATTCAACGGCCGCTAAGGGTTGTCTTCCTTTCTTATTCAACGACAATCCGTGTTGTTAAATGTAGTGCACATATACTTGACTTGGGAAAGGAATTGCACATTATACTGTCAATAAGAGATTGCTTCCCCACAAAACTTCCATGTATAACAAATATTCTGTGTTAGGGTTGTTTTGACTCCCCTTGTCGATCACTTCGAGTTGACATTTCGCCAGCATTTTGATTCATTTGTAAGAAAAGTTTACCTTTTGTCAACTTGGGGATAGTACATACAGCTCAGTCGGCCCTGTTCAAAATGGATTTTGTTGATGACTTTTTAGCTGTGGCTATTAATTTTTTTAGTTAAAATAGGTAATGTAGCGGTTGTTGGCTTTTGACTAAGATATTCAATTAAAGAAAAAAAATAAAAAGTGGAAAAATAAAAAACTATTATATCTCCACGGGCAATGTGAAGAAAAAAAAAGAAAAAGTCATGTTAAAAAGCTAACACGTTTAAACAATTTTTGGTTTTTAGAAGCTAGAAGCCAAAAACTGTTTTGAACGGGGCTAAATCTACACCTAAAATTTTGAAGTAGCTTGCAGAGTCAAACAGAACAAGTGATGAGTTGAGAGCATAGTAAGTGTGTTGAATTTTGCAAAAGGAGATACGGAATCAAAGTCCAAGGTACGTAGTATTTTGTGTAGATGAAGGGTTTGTTTTTTTTTTTTGGTTTATGGATTTTAGTTAAAAATTTTGAATTTTGGACTGTTCGTGATAGAGATTATAGAGAGAGATACTCGCTTGTAATATTGGCTGGTACAAATGTTGAGTTTTTAATATGTACCATAATTAACTTATAGACTCTGTTTTAAGAAAATACTTCGTTTAAAAGTTAGGTACTATAACAAAAAAAATCGTTTTCAGAAACTGTAAAGAAAATGGCCCTAACTTGTGTTTGCTGGGAGGAGCAGGCTAGCAGCAGCTGGGCGGACGGCAAGATCCTTGGTTTCCTCCGATGAGATGGAATAGTCAGCTTCCAATTGTCAAACTATTATAAACTCTTGCTTGCTACGTATGGCAATGCCAGGGTCATCATTCATCAAGATGGAATTGGCGATGGCCAACTGCAGCGCAGCCTAGCGATGTGACACTTTCATTTCTCTGCTTAAAGGTTTAACTTAGAATCAGACCCCGTTCAGTTGGGCTAAAAAATAGTTACTTATAATTGAAATTGCACTATAGCTGACTGAAATTACACTGTAGCTGAAGATGACTTATTTGACGTAATTAAATGTAAAAAAAATAAAAAATATGTTAACTCATCACGGACAATGCAAACGAATACGGAAAAAAAAGAACCGGCAAAAAAACTCAAGAAAAAGTCAAAAGTTCAGAAAAAAACAAAATTTATAAATAATAAAAAATAAGTCAAAAATCAAAACCTCAAATCGAAATGAGGGGGGTGTCAATCTATGCATCGTTTACGGGACTTTTTTTTAGAGGAATTTGCAGGATGCATTCTGGCCTGTCCACGGAATTTGGGCCCATCAAAACAAGGCTTTAGGACTCTCTGTATTACACACGTTCAATACTTTGGGTCAAGTGCCGTCGTCCAGCTGGACATTCTAGGTGGACCTGATATTTTGTATTCTCAACCATCTGTTCGACGGGACTTGTCAGATAACAACGTGAGAACTGAGTGTGGTTCAGCCTGCAGAGTTGCCGTCGAGCAACTCATAGAATCGTTTACATTGGCTTTTTGGATTTAGTTTATAGATAGTAACAGCTTATAGAAAGATATTTGTATGTGATTTTGATTAATATAAATAAAGTTATTATAATATGTTCTATAATTAATTAGTAGATACTGTCTTACAAAGACACCTTATTTAAAAATTAGGTACTGTAGAAAAGTTGTTTACTATAGAAAAGCAGTTTTTAGAAATCAATATAAATCATAGAGCTTACAATAACCAAAAGTTCTTCACCAATAAAATCTAAACTAAGTGTACACACTACTAATAGATAATGTCTGATAATAGCTAAGATATAAATTAGAAGGCTACGGTGAGTCATCACCAAGGAGATCATCATTGTCATCATCCTCCCTCTGGACATCTTCATTGGTGTCCTTGATGGCTGGTTCTTCAATCTTCTCATTAAGAGCTATAGCACTAGACGTCTGACCCTTTGCTTGTTCACCAGTAAAGGGTGTCTCATGATCTCCATGTATCTTCTTGCCATTCTTCTCTTGATAGAGCTCAACAAGATGTTTGGGGGTCGTCAAATGCGAGACCAATGTCCCACAGTTTCACATCTAAAGCAAGTTTTTTTGCTGTTCCTCATACTTACCACCTTGAGATTCATTCTTGGATTTCCCCTTTCCCTGAGGCATATGCTTTCTCTTGAAAAATACTTGCTTTCTGCCCTTTCCATCTTTTTGAACAAATCTTTCTCATGGTTTTGCTTGTTCCCTTTCTTGAAAGCATTGGCATGAGTTTCAGGCACAGTCATGCTTCCAGTGGGACAACGTGAGTGGTTCTTCATGACCAGTTGATCCTCATTTTCTGTGACAAGCAGCACACCAATCAGCTTTGAGTACTTCTTGTACCTTGAGTGATGATACTGCCATTGTATGTTCACGTTGTTAGCGTGAAAAGTGGAAAATGTCTTATCAATTATATCTTCATCTGTGATCTCCTTGCTATAGAGTTTTAATTGAGTGACAATACGATGCAGACCACAATGTAGTAGTCTTGGAAACACAAGTTTACCTAATCAGCCTTGCCATAGGGAGTATGGCTGTGTTACTATGCTCATAACATTCCTTCAAGGAATTCCACAAGACCTTTGGATCTCTCTCGATCATGTACTCATTGTTTAGAGTTGGATTAAGGTGGTGTCTCAAAAAGTGCAAAGCCTTACTCTTTTCAAGAGAAGTAGGCACAACAACGACAGTGGTGCTGCTACCAGCAACATCCTTAATGGTAGAGATCAGACCCTATGCATCAAATGTCATTTCAACATCCATATCCCAAGTAAGGTAGTTGCTGCCATCCAGGGCAAGCTCGGTGAACTCTCTTTTGGTAATGTTAGACATATCCTACATAAATAATGTAATATTCATAAATTTACTATGAGTAAATAGTATTCAAAGAACATGGTGTTGTGTGCAAATGGTAAAGACATGGTTACCTAAGTTCAGTATTTTAGTTTTCATAAATTTCCTAGAATTTTTCTAGCATCATCATTATACTTGGAACCTCACACCCAAGAATGCTCAGGACTACACGTCTAAGAAGGGCTGAAACCATGTGTTTAGGAGTAATTAATTATGTATTCTAGCAATTTCCTATTGAAAACCCCAAAACTAATTGTGCAAACACACAATGCTAGAAAAAGTACCATAAAATATGATGCTTCCAGAATATGTACTATCTATAAGGTTTCACAATTTATGGAATCTCATAAGCCTGAAAACCAAGTTTCTAGGTTTATTTATGGTTATTTCAGACATTAAATATAATCTTAAAGTAATTATCCTAAAACAAAAGGGTTTAAGTTATAAAATCCTCAAATTTTACTTATACAGTGCAAAAATTAGAAACCCAAAGGTGTTTTCTGCAAGAATACAAAAATCCAAAAATCTCTATGATTTCCTGAAAGTCAAAGGGGGTTTTCACAAATTTCCTTATTCCGCAAAAATGATGTAGCTACAAAAACCTCAGGGGTTTTTCTGTAATTTTGCCAATCAAGCTGAATTTGGTTCGGTCTAGTTTTCGCCATGTGGGCCAGATTCGATCCGGTCCATTTTTCGCTATTGGGCCAAATCCAAATCCATCCCATTTTGTGATGCAACCCCACTCAGACAAGTTAACCTATGCGCTAGGGTTTTCGGACGTGGATTCGAGGCAAAGCCGATGACGGTGATACTCGTGTGTGTGCGGGTGACGGTAGATGATAGCGGCCGGAGAAGAGCACAACATGTTTGCTGGCTCTAGAGAATACTCACGTGCGGGCCCGTGTGCCTCGAATTTTAGTAGATTGAAACTGATAGACTACAAATGCATCTAGGTTCGCATGGTCGATGATCAAACTCTTGCAATACAGACCGTCTCCAAGCGCATGTCGTGCATGGAGAAGT
The DNA here is from genome assembly GCA_017311315.1 of Dendrocalamus latiflorus. Classification (NCBI taxonomy): domain Eukaryota; kingdom Viridiplantae; phylum Streptophyta; class Magnoliopsida; order Poales; family Poaceae; genus Dendrocalamus; species Dendrocalamus latiflorus. The sequence goes on from CM029645.1 coordinate 27,059,595, forward strand.
GAGCACTAACTCACTGGTTGCGTCAACCAAGGTTATACCTTAGGACGGGATGGATCACGAGAGTGCTATCGATTCATGCAAACAAAAGTAAAGCCATCTAGATATGGATGATCTACAAAATTAAACTCGCTACTAGAAGGAGTGACGGCAGTCGAATTTGATGACGTACCGTGGCTTGTAGAGCAATTGATGCTAATAACATGTTGAATGACTAGTGTCGCCGAGTGATCCAATAGTGAATCAACGCAACTAGTAAGCGAGAATAACACAAGGAATTAGCAATAGCAAAAGTAGATGAACAACGGACAAAGATATGAAAGAGCAATCCTTTCTTGATATATTGCCAAGTTTGATACCATTTATTTCTACACGTATATATACTTCAAAATTCTAAAATGTTACACTGGGCACTATGCTAATTGTTGCAAAACGTATGGGCCAGTTAATAAGTTCCTTTTCTACGTATTTGTCGGCATGACCTAGATAGTAGCCTAGTACTGGTTAACACTAGTTTCCTCTCGAAGCAAATGGCCAAGACCGGATGGTCAACTGTCACACTCATGAAGAATTCGAGAGGCTAGTGACGTTTAGGATGTGAACGATAGCAACAATTAGCATAATGCCCAATCAATCAATCAAAATTATGTCTGCGCAACAGCCAGTCAGGCTAAGAGTTCTGTAACTGGAGTATACTAGTTTTTTTTAACAAAACAGTGCCATGCAATATTTATTAGAGTTTTTGGCTGAAATGGCCGTATTTGATGTGGGATTAGCAAAAATAGTACTCGTTGTGCGGAATTTACAAAAATAGCATTTCTGCCGTACGGTCACCATGCGGCGTTAACCCTTGGCTGACACGTGACGGAGTGCCGCATGGTCACTGTGCGGTACTAACCTCTGGCTGACGCGTAGTGGAATGCCGCGCGGTCACCGTGCGGCATTATCCATAGCCCAACACATGGCAGGCTAATGCCGCATGGTCACCGTGCGGCACTCCGCCACATGTCAGTCGGAGGTTAGTGCCGCACAGTGACCATGCGGCACTCCGCCATGTGTCGACCTGAGATTAATGTCGCATGATGATCATGTGGCACTAGTGTACAATAGGTCATTACAGACGATTCAAAAACGTCATCACAGAAAATTTTGTGAGCCATGTCAGTAATAATACGAGGTCACCACAGACGACTTTCAAACTGTGTGTGATGTAGACTATCACAGATAGTTTGAAGTAGAAACCGTCTGTGATATATGGTTCATCACAGACTATTGTAACTATAAACCGTCAGTGATATATTAATATCACAGATGGTTTCTACTACAAACCGTCTGTGATAAACTATATATCACATACGCTTTCTACTACAAACCATTTGTGATAGTCAACTATCATAGACGGCTACGGGTTAATAACCGTTTGTGATATTTTTTTGTTCCTAAATTTATATCTATTTGTTGGCTAGCCCCAGGAAATACTAGCCATGCTCTCTGAAATAAGTAGATCAATACGATATATATACATCTAATCCACATTCATTTTTTTCAAAAACAAGAACATCTATTTTACAAATAAATTAACAAAAATGAAATACAAATACACACATGAATAATTAAGCTTAATCTTATTCTAGTGAAATTCATTCTACATTGTGGAACTCCCTATTTTCTTTTATGACTTTAGATATAAAAAGTACGTACACTGTTCTCGAATATGTTTGAGGTCGGCATGTTCCAACAGAGTTGTAGTGATGGACGGAACTTGTTGCTATGAAGATCAATGTCGTGTGTGTGTGTGTGTATATATATATATATATATATTGATAAGTATAAAATAATTATCACAGTATTGACAAACCTCAGGATTGTTCTTCGCAGAACCGACGAGTAGTTGTATGTTGTGGCAAACATAGAATCCACAGGTGTTGTTGCCCGATGGCTGCTGGTGGCACTACAAAAATAGAATTTATTAATTCGAGAGGCATTAATATGAAGTGTTGTATAGGAATAATGTGTACTAGCGAATACTGAGACATCTAGAACGTGTTGCAGAGCGTCGATCCCTCCCTTGGATTTTTGTACCTTAGCAATGTACATGGTGAATGACCTACGTGATTCCAAAAAGTTAGCCTTAGTCATTAGGAAGGAAGAAATGACTACAAAAGAGTTATCTATAGAGAAAATGTGTTTACCTGTCGATTACTTATTGGACAACTATATAGTCAATTTTGTTCTTCTTTAGGGAATCAAGTTATATTATCCTGTTCTATTTTGGTATAATTACAATTAAAATCTAGTGAAACCTACGCAGATATGTCATTGTCGTTAAACCTAAGTTCGTGTTGCTTATAAAGTACAAATCAATAAGTATAGCCACTAGTGTAGCACTTACCCCTGATTGTTGGGCATAAGTATGAATACCTTATCGCAGTGAGCCTCCAATGCCTTCATAATATAATTCTCGACGAAGGATGCATCCTCCTTGATAATATTCATGGCGACCAAGCGTGAGTCAAGAAAACCAATTACAGATTTCATTAATATGGCTTCACTCACCATGTATATACACACACAAAAGCAATGAGTTATATATGATATTTATTGGCATTACATAAATATAGACCGTGATTGTACACACTTACAGTGTCCAGCATTGAACGAGTGAGGCGTTGAGGGCCTCAAGTGTGAAGAGAAAGAATAAGTCCTCGAAAGTCACCGCAAGGATATAGTTATGAATATTGTGCTGCAGATGATATGGCATGAACTTGATGTTAACACCCGAGTGTCGTTGTTCCTCCAGCTTGTTGGCTTGTTCCATGTAATACATATGCAATCTCTAGCAAGATAGTCCTAGAGTTGACTTCACGGTAGTCGACTGGTTATGAGATATAGATGCACCACACCCTTGCTACGTTTATGCAGGTAGAGTTGGTACCAGTGCAGGTAGCTCGAGTGGACTTGGCACCGGTGCAGATGGCTCTCATGGACTTGGCACCGGCGCAAATAGCTCGAGTATAGGCTTTGGCCCCTTTTGTACTTTAGCCTAACAGGTTAGTAAAGATAGGATAATCGTTTATGGTGCAGAATAATAAGGAGTGTAAAGTTAAGTTTTCTTGTTTGTACGCATTCCATACCTGTACCCCTCGATCCATAGTATTTTTAGATCTTCCACCAACGGTGCTAAGTACACATCAAAATTGTTTCCAGGTTGCTTCGGCTCTTGGATAAGTATCGACAACAAAATATACTTCTGTTTCATACACAACCGAGGAGAAATGTTGTACATGTAGAGAGTTAGGGGCCAAGTGTTATATCGGCTGCTCATGTCACCGAAAGGATTCATTCCATCTATACTCAGTCCAAACCTTATATTACTCGGTTCTGCACCAAAGTTTGCAAATCTCCTATCAATGTTTCTCCACTGGGCGAAATCAGCAAGGTGCCTTGGCATTCTATCCTTCTTACGCTCCTCCGAGTGCCAATGTAGCAGTTTTGCCTCCTTCAGATTCGCAAAAAATAGCTTCAAATAGAGAATTATAGGAAGATACCATACCACCTTAGCATGAGGTCCTCTCTTCACCTCTATTTCCTCGCTATCATCTGATTGATTCTTACGCTTATATCAGGATGCATTGTACACCGGATATACATGCATGTTTGCATACTCTTTACGGTAGAGGATATAGTCATTCGAACATGCATGTATTATTTCTACTTCCATTCCTAATGGACAAAGAACTTTCTTGGTTTTATAGATGGTTTTGAGCAACTCGTTTCCCTCTGGAAGCATATCCATTAAAAGACCTAATCATGTCGTGAAGCTCTTGTCGGACCAACCATTGGTTGCCTTCAATTTCAGTAGTTCAAGCACGGTTGACAATCTCGTGTACTTTGACTTGTAACACGTGAACAAATGTTTATCCGAATCCTCCATCAAGCCCCATAATTTAACATACTCTCTCATCACAGTTCCTTTCTGCATCGCGAAGCACCTGATCTAGATTGTCATCATTCAGCCTATCCGAATCGAAATCATAATCAACATGATCATCTGGCGGTATATCATTGATTTCATCGGTGATATCATTATTACTACTTTCCTGTATAATCCGCTCTTCACCATGACTGATCTAACGTGCATACCCTTTTGAATCCCCTTCGAATCAAGTGTGCTTCAATCTGCGCTTGGTTCTTAAACATCTTTAGATTCTTGCATTCAATGTATGGACAATACATATATTCCACTCTCTTATTCAACATATCCTCCCCGGCAGCTCTCGTAAAAGTAAAAATGACACTAATATATTCTTCACTCACATAGTTTCCAGCGTACATCTAACTTCGGTCCTATGTGACGCATGTAACAATTTAGTATAACATATTCAATTAATTAATTACTATACTGCATATGTACGATCTAAATTAAGTAGCTATATGTAGCAATAATAATTAATTAAATTGAATTAAGTATAAATAGACTATGAATTGATTAAACCTTAAATCATGATAGATATAAAATAATCTTCTCTCTATATCAAGTTTGCTAGATCAACAATCTTCAATTCTCCTTTCACTAAAAGTTATAAATCTAAATTATAAAGCAATTAGAAACAAATTACTAACCATAGGTAGTCAAAAACTTAGTGGGATCTACAATTACTCTGGTCAAATAGTCTTTTTTTCACCAAATAGCCTCAAAGCCCTGCCTCCAGCTCAAAATAGCAGCGTAGATCTAGAATTTAAGATACAGGGTCGATGGGTCTACGCACAATTAATATAGTGAAAATATCATGGGCGGTTTTTAATACAATCCATCTGTAAAGTATCACAGACGGTTAAAATAAAAAACTATCTGTGACATTTGGTAACATCACAGACGGTTTTCACCTCAAACCATCTGTGATATTTCCTATTCACAGACGGTTTTTACGGCTGGTAGCAACATAAACGGTTTCTAAACTAAAATCGTTTGTGATTGTATTTAACACAGATGGTTTTGGAGAACCGTCTGTGATGTGACGTCTAATATTAGGCTTTTATAGTAGTGTGGCAAATGTGCTATTTTTGCAATTGTGACTATAAGGGTGCCATTTTTACTAATCTCATGTCAAATATGGCTATTTCGGCCGATAACTCTAGTTAGTACTTGTGTATGTATCACGTTGTAAATAGTAATCCCTTCTCAAGCTAACATTATATAGTACCATGACTAATAAATGTTGTTTACCGTAACATTTAGGTTTTAATAATTGAAGCCGGGGGGCATATCCAGCCTAGCTGGAAGAAAACGAATGTTTGTGTACCGTAGGGGAGTATCAAAGAATAATTAATTTCCCTTAAAAAAACAGCACAACAATATCCACAGACGATGCGGTCAACCTGAATACGAAGGCGTGGCTGTATTACCAGTCAACATTAAAAAAACTTGGAATCTTTTTCCTAGCTAGTAGTCAAATGAACTCGTGAGATATTTTTTGTGTTCTTGACAATGAGCCAGAGGAGTCGCGGACTTGTCCATGGCTGCCTCCAGCCTCCATGCAATCTGGCTGTACAGTTTCCTTATCCTAGTGACGCATGGCCGACGGCGGTGGTGACGCGTACAGGCGTCGGCGGAGGCGGATCCGAGGCGGCGGTGCTCGCTCCTCGCGTGGAGACGAAGCAGCGCGCCATGGGAGCGGGCAAAGCCGATGACGGTGGTGCTCATGCGTGCGGGGGACGGTGGACGATAGCGGCCGGAGAAGAACGCGGTGTCGACGGGTCATCGCGATCAGGAGCGGCGGCGTGGCGGCCGGCACAGAGAAGTGAGCTGCTAACTCATCGGTTGTGTCAACTAAGGTTTATACCTTAGGACGGATGGATCATGGGAGTGCCAGTGATTTGTGCAAACGAAAATAAAGCCATCTAGGTACGAACGATCTATAAAATTAAAGTCGTTACTAGAAAGAGGGACAGCGGTCGAATTCGATGGCATATCGTGGTCTATAGAGCAATCGATGCTAATAACGTGTTGAATAACTAGTGTCGCAGAGCGATCTAATAGCGAATCAATGCAACTAGTAAGCAATAATAACACAAGTAATTAGTAACAGTAAAACTAGATGAACAATAGGCAGATGTAAAAGAGAGCAATCCTTTATTGACATATTGCCAAGTTTGATTCCATTTATTTCTATACATATATATACTTCAAAATCCTAAAATCTTATCGTGGGCACGATGCTAATTGTTGCAAAAGGTATGGACTTGAGAGCCAGCCAGTTAATAAGTTCCTTTTTTACATATTTGGCGGCATGATTGAGATAGTATCCTAGTATCTATCTATCTAAGTTTATAAAACATATTTTTTTGTCATATAGATCAATAAGATAGTAAAAATAGCTAGATTACCCTTAGTTATTATTTCTAAACATTGCATTCAATGTATACATATAGAGAATAGCAAATAAAGCTACATATTTATTAGGGGTATAAAGGAAATATCACACTAATTTTACATTAAAATATAAAATATGCTCTATATTTATAGATAAAATTATTTTAAAAATGTTTTTATAAATTTTGACTGACGGAGGTTAATTAACACTAGTCTCCTCTCGAAATGGCCAGGGCCGGATGGTCAACTGTCACACTCATGAAGAGACGTTTAGGACGTGAACGATACCAACAAACTTAATGAAGCAAATCCTCGATTCCGTGATCAATCAATCAAGATTATGTCTGCGCAACAGCCAATCAAGCTAAGAGTTCTGTAACTGGAGAATATTGGTTTTTTTAATAACAAAACAGTGTCATGCAATATTTAGCACTTGTGTATGTATCACGTTGTAAATAGTAATATATCCCTTCTCAAGCTAACATTATATAGTACCATGACTAATAAATGTTGTTTACCGTAACATTTTGGTTTTAATAATTGAAGCCGGGGGCATCCAGCCTAGCTTGAAGAAAATGAATGTTTGTGTACCGTAGGGGAGTGTTAGAGAATATCGACAGGCTGGCGGAAAGAATCCCGGGCTAAATATATTCAGAAGGATAGAACAAGACAAGGGTATAAGAATAGAGAGAGTTTTCTGAAAATCAAAGGAAAAACACCTAGCAATCTCAAATAGCCGTGCTAAGGTAGCACCGATAGATTACTCATAGAAGACTAAAAAGCTGAAACACATCTGGCAGCCTTCCATGAGAAGATCTTTTTCTTAGTTTAGAGCATATCAGTTGCAGGATGACATCTTCCCTCAAAGATTTTAGCATTACGCTCTTTCCATAAACACCATTGAACGAGGATGATCACAATGTCAAACTCACGTCGGAACGGTTTTGAGATTAACTTTCTTGTGGTAAGCCACCAAACTTGGGAGCTAGACATCGTAGCATAGGAGATCGTGAACCGGACTATGCTCCATATCTTGAATCTTGCCCAGACCTCAGTCGAGAAGGTACAGTCAACGAACAGGCGCTTGCAACTCTCGTCAGGTGATTGCAAAGAGAACAACATCCAAGATTGGGTCAGCCGTGCGGTTGGAGGTTATCGTTGGTGAGGCACTTCTTATGAATGACCAACCACATAAAAAGCTTTACATTGCAACGGTGCTTTAGATTTCTAGATGCACTTGTGACAAGCGAAGGTTGTTGAAGCAGCGAAGAAAAGCTGATAGGCAGAACAAGCCGAGTACTTGTCGTCGACCGAGTGTCTCCAGGTAATTTCATCAATCCTGCCAACGTGGAGCGGAGTGCTAGCAACAATGTCCCATAGCTTCAAGTATTGTGCCAATGCCAGCAGTGACAAGCCCCCTCTCAGGTCCTTAGTCCAATAATTGTTAGCGAAAGTCTCCACGATAGACTTGTTCTTTTTTCTGACAAAGGAGAACATGGCCGGCACCACATTAGCAACCGAGCGTCTGCCTTTGATCCAATGATCATGCCAGAAGCGTGCGCTTGCCATCACTCAGCCAAATAGTCGTGGCTTCCCTAAACATGGGTAGGATGTCAGTGTCTTCATCAGTCGATACACTGTGCCATCGCTTTAGCTCGAGATCACAGTTGTTCCAGTGCCAATGAAGGCAAAGCGCAGAATTGAATGACACCAAATCATGGATACCCAGCCCCCCACATTGGAGCAGTTTGCAGACTTTTGACTAGGCCAGCAAGCAATGACTGTCGCCAATGGAATCAGACCCCTTCCAAATGAAAGCATGGCACTTACAATTTAATAGCATGATCACCCACTGAGGAAGCTTGAAGACCATCATGAAGTGAATCGGCAACGCCATCAAGACCGATCTAGTGAGCACGATGTGGCAGCCTGGAGTTAGGAGTTTTGGTTTCCACCCAGCTAACTTTTTGGAGAACTTGTCGACGAGTGGCTGAACATCGCTCTTCCTAAGAGAGCGAAGTGAGAGCAGGAGACCTAGGTATGTGATCGGGAAACGAAGCCATCGACACTGCAATGCAGCCTCGACCGCCATCTTGGTCTTATCATCGCAGCGAATGGTCATGATGGAGCTCCTAGTCAGGTTGAAGGTGAGACCAGAAGCCCATCCGAAGATGAACAATAACTCCCTCACCACCTTACAATCTTGGGATGAAGGGCTAAAGAAGAGCACAGCAACATCTGCGTAGATGGAGATGCGCAAATATGTCACCAGGCGGCCGAGGGGGCTTAGCAACCCCTGACCCGTGCCCATCTCACCACAGTCTATAGGACATCCATAGCCAATATGAATAGGGCGGGGAAGAGCGGGTCCCCCTGCCGCACTCCCCATGCAAAGGACAAGGGTGGACCACAGCCGCCGTTGAATAGCATTGACGTTGTGGCCATACGAATGATGGCAGCGTTCCAACAACGCCATCTGCTACCAAAGCCAAGATGCACCAGGACGCTCAACAGGAACTCTCAGGATAAACTATCAAAGGCCTTCATAATATCAATATTGAGGAGGACGATGAGAATTTTCTTCATATGAAGTGTCACTGTAGTGAACCAGCTTGAAATTCTCGTGGATACAACGCTTTGTAATGAAAGCTGATTGCACTGATGACACCAATTTGCCAATCACAGAGATAAGACGTATCGACATTAATTTGGTTATGATCTTGGAAAAGCAGTGAATTAAACTGATCAGATGGAAGTCCTTGACAGCTTCTGAGTCGTCCATTTTTGGAGGTAGCGTAAGATTGGCAGAATTGAGCTTGTGAAAGTTTTGAGTATTTCCGCTTTAGAATTTGTCGATGGCGTTCAGGAGGTCTCCCTTGATGGTTGGCAAACAAAGCTTGTAAAATAGCTCTAAAAATCTATTTGGCCCCAATGCCTTCTCTGACAGCATTGCCATGATGGTAGTTTTGACCTCCTTCTCCGGGAAGGGGCTTCAAGAGCAACAACTTCGGGGGGAGAAGGGAAGGCAGGCTAAGCGCATGCAACCTCACTAGTTGAGTTACCGACGCTGGAGAGCCCATGATCTCCATGAAGTAATCTCCCAACATCTCCAACTTGTCCTCTTTGCTCATGACGATGCGGCTGCCATGTGAAAGTCTAGGGATAAACTTCTTGCGGTGTCGTGCATTGGCCTTCATGTGGAAGTACTTTGTATTGGCATCACCATCACGGAGGTGCGTGATGCGCATGCGCTGACATCAGTGAATGCGCTCTAGACACGCCAAAGCGAGGTATTTCCCTTTGAGGAGTGCACGTAGTCTACGCTCGCCATGGAGAGAAGGTGACGGTCTTGTGCTTGATCGAGCCGAAGAATGATCTCATGGGTGATCTAGAGTTGCAGACCGAGGCCTCTAAGCTTGCGCTGTCCCCACTTTTGCAATGCCATGGCCGTCCGACACAGCTTGGTGTCGAGAATAACGTACGGGTCCTTACGGTGCACTGGTGACGACCATGACGCGAGAACAACATCTTGGAAGCCCTCAAGTCTGGTCCAGAAAGTCTCGAAGTGGAATTGTCTAGCACAGAAAATAGGAGCATGGCAGTCTAGGATTATTGGATAGTGGTCTGGGACGCGACTATTCACTACTCCATGTGAAACAACGTCTAGTAAGAGACATCTCCGAGAGGGCCAACGAGCTAAGGGCATGCCGAAATATGCTCATAAGCCTTTGGTTGATACGATTATTGTTCTTGTTGGTAGGGTCGCAACTCAAGTTGAAGTCATCACTAAGCATCCACGAGAGCTAGACATTGGCCCTGATGGTGGTTAGCTCTGAGATAATGCGGACCTTGTCCGTCTCCAACTATGACTCGTAGACAGAGGTAAAGTACCATTGAGCATTATCCACCAAGGCCCTAACAATGGCCGAGATGGTGAAATCTCCGGTTTGAAAAGATGAGTGTCACCATATCTGAACGTCAAGCTATAATAATACCATTGCGGGTGCCATTCACTAAGAGAAAATCGAAGCTATCAAAGCCGGCGCCAAGAGTATTAGAGAATAATTAATTCCCGTCAAAAAAACAGCACAACAATATCCACGGGCCGCGTACGAATGCGTGGCTGTATTACCGGTCAGCACTAAAAAAAACTTGGAATCTTTTTCCTAGTAGTCAAATAAACTCGTGGGATATTTTTTTTGTGTTCTTGACAATGAGCCAGAGGAGTGGTGCGCGGACTAGTCAGTCCATGGCTCCAGCCTCCATGCAATCTGGCTGTACAATTTTCTTATCCTAGTGAGCTGCTGTTTTGTCTGTTCAGTGGTCAGGCCGCTCGCCCGACGCCATCATGCTTGTCTCATCCCCAGCCCAACCAACACCATCACCATTTCTCTCTCTTGCTCTCATGATCTTCCTCTGCTCAAAACTCCTACCGGACAGACCAACCTTTAGCTCAGCTGGCCATTAATATTTCCATAGGCTTCTTTCCCCCCTTTTCCTTTCCTCTGTGTCCTAACTCGCCGCCGACAGATTTCTTCAAGCTCATTCTGGGGGCGTCGGGAGGAGGCAAGGATAAAAGAACGAAGCGAAGCTTCATGGGATGATCTTCAGGATCATGGTCTGCCAAGGAAAAAAGGTTCTTTTTTTTCCCTTTGCGTCTCTTGAATATGGTTGTAGATTTTCCTCCAAAATATGGGTCCAGGATCTGCAAGTTCTCCAAGACTGGATCAATTTGTATGCTTTCTTGTGTCGGTGAAAAACAGGTGGCAACCTATTTGATTCTTCAACTTAAGCTAGTTGTTGTGGACTAATTGAATCCCGACACAATTGTCTCCTGCCTATTTTTTTTTGGGATTGGGCCAACATATTTCGGTGGCATTCCTCTTTGTTGCATTTATTCCTAGATTATTTATTCTATACTTGCTATGCTAAATTGTCTTGCCTAATATATACGCGACATAGTTTTGGGGTAGGGGTGCTCCAATAATTTACTCTCAAGAAAGTAGACACAGAGTGGAAGATAACTGAGCTGGTGTTGCTTATCAACAGGGGGTTTGATGCCATTTGAGTAAGTGCATCTAGCTTCTGTATTCGAGATATTGCGGGGGGAAGATCATGGCCACGGAAGCTCATAAGCTTCGATTTGTTAGATGCCCGAAATGCCTCCAGCTTCTTGTTGAATACCCGACCATTCCTGTGTTCCAATGCGGTGGCTGCGGTACTGTTCTTAGAGGTACAAATCATACGATCCATCTCCCGTTGCCGGTTGCCTTATTCAGAAATATTTCTATTTTGAAGAACAACTTTAATCATTATTTAATCTGTAATGCAGCAAAAATTCAAGTGGCGGTGCCTGTAACACATACTGATTCAGAATCCGGTGAAAACAACAATTTTCCATGTAGCTCGAAAGGATCCCCTCAGAACAACAAATCGAATTGCTCGGATGAACAGAAAATTGTCTCCTCCAATGCGCAGCCTAGTGAAAATGTTGTGGAGGAAAACATTTCCCCTACTAGCGAGAATGCCAATCCCCGTGAGAATGTAAATCAAGTGACAACTATGTCCATTGGGGAGAGTGTAACCCCTGATGAGCATGAGAATGAGGAAAATTGTTCCTTAATTGATGGGAATGCCCCAAACCCTGAGTTTGTGATCAAAGAGACAGATGACAAAGGCACTGGAGCTACTTCTAATCCCATGTTGATGGAAAAAGTAGAGAATGTTGACACGAGTGAAAATGCAAATGGGGAAAAAGGTTACACTATGGATGATGCATACGATGGATGTGCTGGCAATGAAGTTGCTGCCATCCATAGCATGGCGGGTGAGGAATCACAAGCTGATTCTAAGAATAATATGAGGGGAGAAACAGAGAGTCTGACTGATGAAAAGTGTTCTGTTGGCAATAAAAATGTAAACTGCAAAGAGATAGCTGAAAGGAGCAAATTGTATGAGGAAACTGAGGCCGAATCCAATAACATGTTGATTCGAAGAGAGGAGAGGACAGGACTATATGAATGTTTGCATGTTAAATCTCATGAAGATCTGATTGAAGAATTGGAGAGGTCTCTTTCATTTAGTGATGTTGAAGAAGACTTTTTTGATGTAACAGACAACAATGGGCTTAATGATGCTATACATTATCAAATTGGTAGCCGGAGATTTTCGTCAGGGGGCAAAATGAATGATGCCTCCCGAAGTGATCCTCATGGTCGATTGATTGAAGAACTGGAGAGGTCTTTTAGTGATACAGAAGAACCATTGGAGCAGCATGTTGTGGTTGCAGACAAGGACATTGCAGAGAAAGGTCATGGGGATGAGCATGGTAAGGATCCACATTCCCTGGATTCTGAAAGTGCAAATCCATGTGAAGGAAGCATCTCTTCCTTTGATGATGGACATCTCAAATCTGGACAAAGTTTTCATCAAAACGAGCCAACAACTGATGACACTAAAGAAAAGGAAGAGGTCCATATAGAAGATGACAATGAGACCAACTGTGTTCATGAGAATGAGGATGTTGTGGTTACAGATAAAGACATTGCAGAGAGAATTCGTGGGAATGAGCATGGTAAGGATCCGCAATCCCTAGACGCTGAAATCGCAAATCTATGTGAAGGAACCATCTCTCCGTTCAATGATGGGCATCTCAAATCTAGACAAAGTTTTCAACAAAATGAGCTAACTGATGATGACACTAAAGAAAAGGAAGAGGGCCATGCAGAAGATGACAATATGACCAACTGTGTTCAGGCAGACGAAGCAGCTGTTGCTGGGTTTTCAAGCTTGTCAAACGAGAGGATTTACCACAAATCGTCTAGCTTTAGTAAGAAGAAAGAAGAGAGATCGTATAGATACAGAGCAAGTCAACTTTATCAGGGACTTCCTCTTGATTCTGAAGACTTCAAGTCAATCCAAAACTTTATCGAGCCGCACATGGATGGGACCTCGAGTTCCCTTTCAAGCGGGTCTCCCAATCAAGAGGATTTGTTGCAGAAAACATCAAACAAGTTCAAGAATGTTAATCGACTTGAGCGCCTCAAGAAGATGGATGAACTGAGAGATAAACTAAATAGGCTTTCTAGCCAGAAGGGCTTGGAAATAAGGTATCAGAAGAAAGGCCTTCAGTACCAGCCGCAACCGAATAGCTACGATGTTGAGCAACATCTTCAAAGTGTTGATGCTGATTCCATCCCAAGTTCCTGTACTCTAGAGTCCTATTATGGTCATGGAAAGCCACCGACGTACTCCCCACCAAACACTTTCTCACCAACCCATCCACGCACTCACTGCCATTATGGACATGTGCAAGCACACATGCCGTACAATTATGATGCTTGGGAATTCAATTCATATTATCAGTCCTCATACGCTGGAAGCACAGTCCTTGACCATGAGTCACTTAAGTCAAGCTACAAGGAGCAGAAGCGAGTGGTGAGAAAGCATATTTTGCTGCCTCTGTCCGGTGCTTCACCGTTTACTATCTGCAACAGCTGTTTCAATTTGGTTCAAATGCCATCAGATATCTACTTATCAAAAACAAAGATAGGCAAAATACAGTGCAGTCAGTGCTCCAAGGTTCTTGTAGTATCATTTCCTGCTGTATGTCACACGGATGCAAAGATCAGTAATGAAGTAGCACAAAAATCAAACAAACCAGTCGACAGCATAGTCACTAAGACTGAGGATGCTGCTCCTCATTCTACCGAGTGCCTAACAGGGGACCCTGTTAGTATAAACGAAGAATATGGAGCATCCTTCACAAGAAGCTTCTCAACTCAAGCTGGATCAGGCCTTGCTGCCTCACGAAGTGGTAAGAAGGTTTCAGACTCGGCACTTCATCGACTCATGGGTTATGATTCTGCGAGTCAGTTGTTACATCAAAGCAGGGTGTTTGACGATGGATATGACAGCTTTGAGTCAAAGGTGCCAGTTTCCAACAGAGTATCCGGAAGAAAGAACATGTGAGGTTTTGCACTGAGATGTGAAGCGTTTGGTCCCCTGCAATTAGGATAGGAAGGGCAAACAATTTTGCAGCATGGTACAACTGTACAAGTCATAGTTATGAACACAAGCGGACACCTTGCCTGCAAATAGTTCAATAAGTTTTTCAGATTAAGTCTATTTTAAATCATTTGGGTTTGTCAATTTCTTTAGTTATGGTATATATATTGTTTGTTCTTGTTGTAAATTTGTCCATATTTGAGGATGTAATAACAGTTATTGATGTTATAGTGTTAATTTGTCCATACTGGCATTTAGTTCAGTAACTTCAGTTGCTGCTCAAGTAGAAAGATATCAAAACTGTTGCATCATGAAAAAGGCTGAGAATTCGTGACATGAGAAGTGCTTCAAGGTTGACATAGTCGTAGTTCTTCCTAGTGATGCTTTTATATATATATATATATATATATATATATATGAAAATTACATAAGGCACCATGGTGCCTAGGCACCAACATCCGATACACATGTATGATTGATAATATTTTTGAGTTTGGGTATGAAAATGTTTTATACCCTTGATATAAATAACAGAGACACCATGGTGTCTAGACTTTTTATCTATGATTGATTCAGCATGCTAAATCAATGACTTCCTTTCTAAATTGATATTTTTTCGAATTAATAAATGTTAACGGGTTTGCCTAATATATTATATATCATTGTACTTGCACGCACGCATCTAAAAACAATCTAATGGTAGAGAGGTTTGATGTCAAGATACTATGATGCCCTATTTCAACATATATATATATATATATATATATATATATATATATATATATATATATATATATATATATATATATATATATATATATATATATATATATATATATATATATATATATATATATATATAGAGAGAGAGAGAGAGAGAGAGAGGAAGCCTCTTTTCTACTCCCGGGTGTAATTACACCCTAATACCCTATGTCGTTTCTCACAACATAGGTAGTATCTCGCGTAACGGAGAGTATGTACGTGTAGTATACGAGTATTTAAGACTATATAGGTGGTATGAACAATTTTTCAGAGATGGTATGAATATTTTTTTTGACATACTCCTTTTCATGTATGTATATAAATGTATTTATAAAATACGCTAAAAACTATGGACTTCCTTGCAATTTTTTCGTGTGGTTCACATTAGAGTATCTTATAATTAGTATATGAGTATAACTAAAGTGATAAAGGAGTATTTCAAGTTTGTTTAGGTGGTATATTAGAGGTGGGTGTAATTACACCCAGGAGTAAAAAGTATTTTTCCTATATATTCCTTCTGTAGTTCATCTATGCCAATTTTCATTTATTGCATCCCAAAATCAGGTGGAGCAATCAGCCCTTATTTCTGTCGGCGCGCACGGGTGTGCGTGTGGAGGTGAAGGGGACTTTTCAACCACTCTGAATCTACCATTCGAGGCGTTCTTTCCATGCATGTTAAGATATGCAGGGATAATAATATCCGGCCATGTGCCCTTGTCTTTGCAAGACATGCATGGTACATCTTGTCTCTAATAATTACAATAGACAAAGCTTGTTACAAGTTGCATTGAACCTCACATTATGTCAGGTGCCAAAGGCTGTGGACAGGCTAATAAAGCCATTCCTGATGGCATCGAGCCACTGTCCTAACAATTTCAGTGTCCTGAAAAGTTAGCTCAAGTGTTGATGATTTATGTACTGTGCTTATTCTGCAAATACCTTGTTGGATTCTTGCTGTGACTTGTAGACAAAAACGGTGTGTTTGATATGAGAAATTGCTCTAGTATTTCTTTGCGTGGGAATTAAGATTGCAAGTGTCCATTCATGTCCTCCTTGTTTCCATTAGATTAGAGAGATGAGGATATGCTGGATGGGTCTCGCTTGACGTTAACATCAGAGGATCCGTTTCTATGCTATAGTTGTCTTCCACTGCAAAGCTGATACGCTGAGGCAAATCCCCATCCTATCTCGCCGTATACGTTTCGTGTTGATCCCTCGCGCGCCGGCTGTGGGCGTCGCGGCGTGTCAATCATGCTCTGACTGGCTTTCGGGCCCAATGATAGATCTATGATTTTATCACGTTTTGGACTAAATTCTAAAAAAGTAACAGTCTAGAAGTAACATCAATTTATACCCACAGAACGACGTAACACAAGTACTTTGCAAATACATTATTGATATAAAACCTTAGCGCAATGCTTCAACATACCGCATAATAAGAAAATTATGGCTAAACACTAGGATACTACAATAATGCGATACGATATTTTGTAAAAATAAAGATACAGCAAAACGGCAAGTATATACATATTTAAAAAATTTAAAAATATAGATAGGTTACAAGAAAACAATAAATTGATATTACCTTGATGAATATTGTATATTCTATTATTCTTTGCCTTGCTTAGTCTCATGTCCATCCAAAGCCATAAGACTCTTCAAACTCATGACAGTACTTGGATCCATACACTGATACACCAACAATTTCTTTGGAACACACCCGCGAAGCACATATCGGTGATACAAACAAATAGCAGTTCTTACTTCTTATGCATGCCCTTCTAACTTTAAAGCAAGGTGAGAAGAATTCAATATACATAACAAAAAAAAAAAAAAACTAACAAGCACATGCACATTTTAAGGCTAAGCATGGCACCGACTGCTAATGTGCTAAGTGCTAAACAGACCTTGTACATGAAATATTGGTGTAGTAGAACACAGAAATAATTGGAAAATACAAATGTGACAAACTACAAGATATTGATAGCAAAATTCCGATAGTCTGTCACTGCAGTTGACACATTTCAGGCAAAAAGAGACAGTAAGTACAGGAAGACATGTCTCTCCTACTATTTGGTAAATTCTGCAACTGCATTTCTCGATTCCTGTGTGGCCATTTTTTATATCATTGTATTAATATCATGGCAATTACCCTATGATGTAGTACAGGGTCATCAAACACATGGGCTTAGTTCTGATATTCATAATGATTTAAATTGTATATGCCACGGCAATACTGAAATAGGCTGCATTATGCTGGTGGATGGAGGCTGGTGTAGCATAAAACAGTGTGCAACTTGTGCAGGGGAGTCATTGTGTCGTATACATCCAACCAAATAACTCCACTAACACTAAACTAGAAACCACAAAATTTTGAGCAGTTGTCAGAACAACATATGAACATATCTTAGCTCGACACCTACTCATAGTTTCAGTTCTCACCTCATGACGACCTGACAATTAAGGCTCTCGTTTCAGAATTAGAAGTCAAAGCAAAGCCATATGCAAGTGCAACTGTTCATTTTAAGTTATCTGATAGTGTCATACTGTCATTCCTGGTCATGAGGTCTTGTGCTCTGATATTTGAGTAAAAATTAAATGATAAACTAGATTATTTCAAAATATAACAATTAGGTCAGGCAGTGACAAATAGCACGCTCAGGAGTCAGAACCAAACCATACCCCAAATAGCTTTGCCTGCTTGAGTGTTCAGACAGCATGTTCCAAATTCCTTTTAGTTCCTCTGGAATTCACACCAATTACCAATCATCCAGTCAAATGTTCAGACATAAACGGGTGCAAAATTATATAAGAGCATTCACACAATCAGTCATCAGACACACAGAAGAACTAGCCCTATTGAAAATCAAAGAAGAAAGATTCTAACAATACTAGTTCCATTTAGATTTAGGAGCATAGTATATATTTACCTGCCACTGCCAGAAAGAGATGAAGACAATCCCTTTGAGGGGGAGCACGTTGCAGGGGCGGCCAGCCCCGGCCTGCTCGGACCTGTTGGCGTGTTGTCTTGCAATCCGGACACACAGAAATTGGCTCGTGCATGCTACTGTGTTGTTGGAGATGCACACATTCTATATATGCAACGAAGCATTAAACAAGCTCACGTAGAAAGACTAAATGGCC
This sequence comes from Dendrocalamus latiflorus, assembly GCA_017311315.1. Lineage (NCBI taxonomy): Eukaryota > Viridiplantae > Streptophyta > Magnoliopsida > Poales > Poaceae > Dendrocalamus > Dendrocalamus latiflorus. Next base: position 27,077,878 of record CM029645.1, read on the forward strand.
TTGTTGCACAACACTTAAAAAGCATAAGAACTTGCTCTTGTGTGCATGCACCTTCCTTTTCATTTCTTAATGATGACACACCATCCATTTGATCGGACTTAGCGTAGTTGCACAAAAAAAAAAATCATCAAACACAGTGGTTACATAACTCAAATTATTCTATGTATATATTGTTCATGCGCACAATGTGTATTGTCAAAGAGAGAGGTGTATTGAGAATATATACGAACTGAATTCTTTCCGGTTGGTTCTTTTGTTAAGTACAGTTATCGAGAAACCAGATGTTAATCTTAATTTTGCATATAAACAAGTTGCTGCTTGTGTAATGATTCAGTTATTCGGTTGAGGCTTGGAGAAGCATGGTCATTTTACTACACAGTCGCTGTATAGGCAGATGATGTTTGGAGGGATGAGCCACAATACGATGATGGATATTCGAAAATCTAGACTACTTCTGAAGATCGATATATTTCCTCCGGCAAGCGTTTCAAGATAAGCTCTAGTCGGTGGTCCAAATTGAGCAGTGTAAATTGAACATGCACACCACTTTTTTTTAATATATATATAAACCTCAAAACGACAGCATTGTAAAGCAGAGACTTAATAAGCTTTTCAACAACAGTACATAACATGCACAGTTCAGTTCAGTCCGCTCCTTCCCAGTCTCTGTCTCCTGGGCCCCACCTCCACGTAAGCACTACATACCCTCGAGCTGCAATGGAACACCCCTGCACGCCGCCGCCGACGGTGGCGCTGCTCCTCTTAGCCGCCGGTTCCTGTAACGCCCCCGTTTCCAGGGGCGCGTACGGACACGGCATTCCGTAACTATTCAAGCATGAACAGTTATGGAGTATCGCGCAAGAGTATACCATTGCATGCTTACAACAAAAGTCCAGCATATATTTGACATAAGGATTAACATCCAGGTTTTCACAGCGGGGCGTGCAAGCCCAAAGTATATTTACATTACAAAAGACTTCCAGAATCCGCTTCGAGCGCGGCGGAGACCTACAGCCAAGGGTCCTCGTCGAAGAAAAGATCCTCCGGGACTTCTTCAACGGGGCGACCTTCTCCTTCGTCTTGATCATCTAAAGATTAGATTAAGCAAGCCGTGAGCCAATCAACCGGCTCAGCAAATCCCAAAGGGATCCTAACTTATTACATGCACGGAACTTCAAGGAAGGGAATATATTTGGTTTATTATCTTTGAGTGAATGCAGTTTTATTTGCAATCATTTTAAAGGAGGGACCCAAAACTACTCCTCAAGATCTCAGGGATTTTCCACAAGAGTTCATTAACCAACCTAAACAGTTAAAGCATGTATAAAACTACTTAAGCTTTGCTGCTGGAATCACCCAAGTGACACAGTTCCAATAACCGGGAGCACGGCGTACTCGAATACCATTTATTTGACTCTGCAGAGTTTGCTCAGCTTTACCCACACGATCCCTTAACTCCCGCTAAAGAGTTAAGAAAGCCAGGTCGTTTCACTGCTCAACTCTTTATATAGGCTCTACCCGGTAGAATTCACTCGGGCCTGGCTCTCTCACACACACACACACACAAGAAAAGACGGTGTCCGCTTCGAGTGAACTCTACCGTTGTTAGGCACCCAAACACAGCTTGCCTAACCTCACTGCTAAACCTCCTGTAGAGTTTCAATCGAGTTGAGCAGCTACTAGACAAGTGTTGACAAGTCAACTCCTGTGATTTGAGCGGGTTCTATGACATTTGCTCAGCATAAGGGTTTCAGTCCTTATATTTTCACATGGTCCGCAACCTCGCCAGGCCCGCGACCCAACCTAAGGTAAGCGGTGGGCGTAGACCGTCTCGCGATTTCCCACTCACCCTTACCCTTCTCCAAACCCTAGGGTAAAGATGGGCGAAGACCGTCTCGCGGCTTCCCACTCCTTACCCTACCCTGTGCACGCCGGCACTCTCCGCTCTAAGATACGGTGTCCCATACCACCCTACCTTAGAGTCGGGTTTTCCAAATTCTATTGGCCCACAGCCACAACCTTATCAGTGTAAGATTTTGCATGATGATAATAATATCCTACAATTGTCTAGATTATCAAGTAATCAATTCTAGGGTTACAAAGGCACGGCAACAAATTAAACATGGCATTTAACGGTGGTAGGATTAACTACATAATAAGTCATTCTAAACATTTTATTTTATTTCAAACTAACATTTCACAATTAGCATAATGCAGATAGCATATTAACATAAATAAACGGCATGGGTTGCAATATGATCAAAGGATTTGGGACTTGCCGTCAATCCGAATGATTTCCGCTAGCTCGAACAAAGAACCTCCTGGCTCCTGGGGCTGCAACTGAACTTCCGGAGACTCCGACACTAGCGCAAACATACAAAACAAATTAAATCCAGCTTGAGACTAATCAAGCGAGGGAAAATAAACTATTTAAAAAGGAGTAAATTGCATAAATCTCTAAATGAGGAATTTTAGGAATTTATTTGGGATGGATCTGTGGAAATGGAGGTCACCAATGGGTCTGGAATATTATTTGGGGCAAGGTGGTGAAATTTGGAAATTTTTGAGATTTTCTGTGATTTTCTAGGATTTATTTTGATTTTCTGGGATTTTAGAAATCAATAAATCACTGGAAAATGGTTATGAACAGTGCTCGGGCCGTCCCATGCTACAGTGCGGCCCGGCTGGGATTTCGAACGCGCGCGCGCGCGCGGGAGCAGAGCGGGCCGGGGAGAGCGGCCCAGTCCACCGCGCGTCCGGGTGGCCTGGATGGCCGACGCGTGGTGCGGTCGGACGGAGCGGATGGCGAGGGAGCGGGCGACGATCGGACGGTCCAGGCGAGATGGCAACGATCGGCGCGGGCGGCTGAGATGAGTCGGGCAAAGCGGTACGGTGGGGAGATCCGACGGAGGTGGATGGCGGTGTTTATGAGGATCGGACGGCGGAGGGGATGGCTTGATCTAGCGGCTGAGGTTAGACGGCAACGGTGGGATCGGGCGGTGGAGGCGAGGCCACGTCGGTCGTCGTCTACCTCCAGCCGAGCGGGGCGACAGGGAAGTGGGGATGGCGGGACTGCGGTGCTCCGGCGACGGCGAAGGTCCCCAGTGACCGGGGAGGGCTCCACCGGCTAGAGCTTGATTCGGGGAGTCCATTTTAGGGTCTTGGAGGGCGAGGGGAACAATGGAGAGGACGGGGGACAGAAGGGGAAGATTTGGGTGCTCGGAGGTGAGGGAGGTCATCGGCGGCAAGGGAGCTCGGACGGCTGCGGTTACACGGGGAGGGGGTCCAGAGACTCACAATGGCAGTGGCGGCAGGAGCTGGGAGGCCTCGAGGAGAGCTGGCCACGGGAGAGGTGCGACGGCCGGAGAGGAGCTTCGACGGCGGTGCTCCTCGGGCAAACACCTGTCCAACGGCAAGCACCAAAGGGGTCAGTGAGGGGAGGTGGTGCTCTCGACGAATGCAATCGGGGAATGAGGGAGAGGAGAGGGAGATTGGCTTCGGGGTGCCGCCGGCTCACAGGGCGGCAATGGGGAAGCTCCGGGCGGACCGAGCTGGAGAAGTGAACCGAGTGTGCTTATCACGAGGAACATTGTTACTCAGACACCTGTGTCCAATTTTTGTTTTTTTTGCCAAGTCGGACACCTGAATCGAAGTCGGATTCCGACACCTGTGTATGTCTGAGTAACATTTCCTGTGTCCATATTTTTTTTGCCTAATTCAACACCTGAATCCGAGTCGGTTTGCGATACCCGTGTCCGCGAGTAACACTAATGAGGAAACGCTTGTATATAATAATATACTATATGTATGGTGATGTGCGAACCTTGTGAGTTGCAGAAAGTAGAAGCTTGTATTCTCATAGAGTAAAGTCCATTACCGGTCCTTAAACTTTTTATGCTGTGTCATCCCGGTCCATAGACTTTTAAAGTATATCATCCCGGTCCTTAAACTTTCAAAGTGTGGCAACATCGTATGTAGTTGTAGCAGTGAACTTTTTATGCTGTGTCATCCGGGTCCATAGATTTTCAAAAGAAATTGCCACATTTTGAAAGTTTAAGGACCGGGATGACATACTTTAAAAGTATATGGACCGGGATGACATAGCATAAAAAGTTTAAGGACCGGTAATGGACTTTACTCATTCTCATATGCATGTAAATTCTTGATAGCCAGAGCGGCTAAGGAGTAGAAGTCGAATCGTCCCAGTTTGAAAAGTAATCTCAACAACTGAAGGTTCTTTGGTTTCCTACGATATTTTCCAGTCTAAACACAGAAGGTGAGTTTGATACAACTGAAGGTTTCTGGAGGGATATTTGTCTGGGGAATAGTAATACAGTAATACTCCTCTCAGTGTTCAGTATCACTCTATTTTTTTAGATACGCTCTGATCCAGACGTACAGCACAATGGATTATGGCTGTCCGGATGTATACTGGCTGCTAAACTTCAGAAGATCTCTGTCCGAGGAGTTAATGGACAAGTTGGAGGAAATTGAGTTAAATGAGGGTGACGAGGATGTAATTGGTGCAAGCTATAGCTATACCCCTCTTTTTTTTTGGTCACACAACAATCTCTATTTGCAGTGCTGCCTCCATATATAGCATAATTAGCATTGCTCCGTAAGAGATTAGTCTGAGTTTGTAGTACAAGTAGCCCAAACAGGTTGGGCCGAGACTAAAGCAAGAGGAGATGATGGGCCTAATTGTGGCCTTCTAGCCCATTCCTACCTTTTGCACGCGTTGGCTCGACGCCGTCCTGCCGCGCCGCAAGCATGGGTCTGTCGTTCTTGGGGCTGAGCTATCTGTGAGAATGAGTATGAAGTAAAAAAATATATATATATATAGTTCATCGTTACAGTGTGTACTGTAATTAACTTATAGATCATATCTTAAAAAGATAATCCATTTAAAAATTATTTAATATAGAAAAATCAAAAAGCAGGTTTTAGAAAGCTGAAAAGAAGAGACACGTTGCACTAGCTTCAACCTAGAAGAATAATAAAGCTCAAAAGAAAAACCCAGAAGGGGGTATTTATATGACTTTTGCTGATAATTTTTTTGTTAAAAATAAATAGTATTAGCTAAAAAGTGACTTAAAGAAAGAGAGCATGAGCCGTGGGAAAAGTAAGAGATAAATATATGTGCATGATAGGAGTGAGAGGAATGGAGATATGTGATTTTCAGAACGAGATAGTAGCAAGAGGAGTAAAGAAATCATTTCAAAAAATTAAGTATTTATATTGATTTTTATTTTCTCTAAGCAAAAATTAGCAATATAACCCAATGCGATCAGTACGGAATAACTTAGCTTGTACGTGTGCACGAGTTGTTGGAGGGGGCAGCCACGTCCGTCCTTCTGGTGTAAACTGTATAAATCAGAACAACGATGCCATCAATTTTTAACGGAATAAGTCCGTCTGACTCTCTGAACTATTTCTATTGATCTAACTTTCAAGTTTTAACTATAAAACTACTTTCAACTTCTAATTATGAAATCAGAAAATTGACATCCCTAACTATTAAAACCAGGTATATTACCTTTGAGGCTATTCTTCAGTTTTCATCTGACGTGGCGCTAAGAGCATCTCCAAGAGTTTGGTAAAATTCACTTGCCAAATCTTGTGTTTTGGCAAGTTGCTAATTTATTTGGCAAGTGAAAAAAAGAACTCTCTCCAATAGTTTGCCATTCCAACTTGGTAAAATCAAAAAAGTAGGCCCACGTAGTACCAAATCCAACTCAATAACTAAACTTATTTTCATAATTCAATAGTTTGCCATTCCAATTTGGCAAGTGTGCTGATCAAAGTAAACGCTTCATAATTCAATAACTCATATGACAAGAACTAAACTTAATTTTCAGCATGCCTCGCGAGAATCTTCTTCTGCATAATCTCAATCCAAGAACGCTGCGTCGGGTTGATGGAGGTCATGTCCGCAAACATAATTTCTTTTTCTTCTTTCATCAAGTCGGCTTCAGCTTTTTTTGCTTCATTTTCCACCCGCTTCTTCTCTAGCTCTAGTGCTGCCTTTTCCATCTGTAGTGTAGCCATGAACCTCTCCTCTTTGGCCTTCTCCTTTACCTTGTCGAATGCCTCCTTCTTTGACCACATCTTGTCCAAAGCTTCCATGCAAGCCTCACCACCTCCTCGCCTATGATTTTCTTTTACTTTCTTTATCCCATCTGGCCTCTTCCTTGGTTCGGTTTCTTCAGCATCAGCAGCTATGACTTGATCATTATTAGTGGCTCCTTCATCCCTTGGCCTGGACACCTTTGCGGCCTTCTTTTTCTTCTTGCTTGCTGCTAGTTTCTCCAGCTCGACAAGTTCTGCCATCTTGGTTTTCCACTTGTCTTCCCCCTTCAGTATGTTCCAGCAATGATCAAGAACAAAAGTTTTGTTGTCCTTGTCTAAGTCTGTGTACATCTTTTTTGCTGCGTTAAGCTGTACAGAGATATTGTCAATGTATATACATTTTCAAATAAAAAAGTTCAAGTAAAACATTCATCACATATTTCATACCTTATCTTGGATAGTTGTGCCACTTTGATTCCTACGTAGAATGGCCTCATAGCATGAACAGAACTTGTTCACTTGCAACTGAATTGTCAGCCACCTATGCATAATGGAACTCTCTGTACGAGGAACTGCAGTTTCATTGTGTTCCTCATAGTAAGCATGAACTCTTCCCCAAAATGTGGTACGCGATTGATTAGCCCCGTTTATGGGATCCTTGCTAACAGTCAACCAGCCCGAGCAAACAACTTCGTCCTCCTTCCAATGAAAATTTTTGGACCTCCTTGTTCCCTTTGTACTGCGGCTTGCCTGCACTTCGTCAACACTAATCTGACTGTCTTGAGTGTTTGAAATGTTCATCTCGTCCAAACCAGCAACATGAGCGTCTTCTCCATTGAGAAGAATGTCCGACAAGAAATTTCCATCTTCTCCTTCCATCATAATCAGTCTACAAAAAAAATTTACAAAAAGTACAAATGAGAAGATCAGATCAAGAACCCTAGCTATCCGTCCATCATAATTGCGTCAAGAATCCATCATGAAGAAAATAACAGATCAGCGGCGGCATAGCTGGGCATGAAGATCGACAACAATGCATGAGCAACAAGAATCCTAAACCCTAGCGACTACCAAGAACCCATACCGACAAGAATCCATGAGCAACAAGAACCCTAAACCCTAGCGACTCATCCTTTCGCATCAGCATTTACAAAAACACAAAATTGTGGAGCCAAATCAAAATGCATCAGGACATTAGACCATCGGTACTGAGTTAGCATTTGACGGGATACTTCAGGAAAGACAATAACATGCGCTAGTAGTTGCAAATTTGCAACAACCTGTGAAATGGTCATGGGGTTTGGCATATCTGAATCATTGCAAGGTCGCAGGAGTAACAAAAACACAGTAAGACGCAAGATGAGGCAAGCACAAACACGAACTCACTAATTCTTTCTTCTTTGGAGCATTTACGCAAACACAGAAAAGGCATTTGACCAGATAGAGCAGGAAAGGCAAGAAGTTGCGCTAATGATTGCAGTAAATTGTGAAACGGCATGGGATTCGTACCTAGAAGCTTCTGAATTCCTGTCTCGTCGATCCGTGTGAGAAGAGAGCGGAACAGACGGGGCGCGGGCGGATTGCTTGCTCAGGAAATGCAAGGGCTTGATCGCTGAAACGAGATTGCAGAAACGGATTGGAGCACACTCGAATCAGAAGCAAACGATTCAAGAACACCCATCAAATCACTCAAATTCCCAAACCAGAATCACCATCCGAAAAAAATCAGCACAAAACCTGAGAATCGACGTCGCGACCAGTTCCTCACGCGCGGACGAAGATGAAGCGCGGGAGAGGAGACGTCGGTCTTTCGCGCGGGGACGGGGGCAAGAAACGCGCGAAGCCTTTCGCGGGCGCGGGAGAGGAGGCGATCGCGCGGGACAGCGGGCGATGGCGGAGAAATTTCGCGATGGCAAGTCCACACCGCGCGCGGAAATATGCGCGTGCGAGGCCGGTGGATGGCAACTTGCCAAAGATAGCAAGTTGATTTGAGGAACTGTTGGAGGGGGATTTTTGTGGTTTTGCCAAATTTATAAGGATAGCAAGTTGATTTGAGGAGCTGTTGGAGATGCTCTAACATGACAGCAGTTTTTTACAAGCTAGCAAGTTTTGGATCACATGGTACCTAGTTATCAGAATTTGGGGTGTCAACGAATCAAATATGAATCAACTAGTGGTCTTTCCATATTTGTATTCGTATTTTTTAAACAGATACGAATACACTCAAATACAAATATAAATAAAATATTATAATAAATACGAATACGAATCAAATACCTACTCAATTTGGTCAGATGTGAATATCATAGAGAAAGGAGAGGGGTCCCAGTTCATCGACTCTGTGATGGTAAATCGGCCCTCAGGCTTTTTCGATAGCCCTCTTTCTACTTCCATTCCCAATGTACAAAGAACCTTCTTGGCTTTATACGTGGTTTTAGGCAACTCATTTCCCACCGGAAACATGTCCGCTAAAAGACCTAGCAGCGCCATGACACTCTTGTCGGACCAACCGTTGCTTGCCTTCAATTTCAACAGTTCAAGCACGGCCGACAACCTCGTGTATTTTGACCTGTACCACGTGAACAAAGGTTTCTCCGAGTCCTCTATCAAACCCCGGAATTTAACATACTTTCTCTCATTATAGTTCTCTTCTACATCGCGAAGCATCTCATCCAGATTATCATCGTGCAACCTATCCGAATCCGAACAAAAATCGACATCATCCGACGGCATATCATTCACTTCACCGGCGATGTCATCCGGCGGCATATCATTCACTTCGCCATGACTGGTCCAACACGTATAACCCTTTTTGAAACCCCTGCGAATCAAGTGTGTTTCAATCTGCTCTCGGTGGTTAAACATCTTTAAATTCTCGCAGTCAGTGCATGGACAGTACATATATTCCACCACTTTATTCAACATATCCTCTTCGGCAGCTCTTGTAAAAGCAGACACGCCATTAATGTACTCTTCACTCACACGGTTCGCGGCATACATCCAGCTTCGGTTCTACGTTATGCATATATATAACAACTTAATATTAAAATTAAATTAATTAATTATTACTACATATATAGCACATGCATTGAGGCTTTGCTAGCTTAATTCATATTATAAACACAACAGCTATTTCTTCAGCGATCGCTGAAGGTATATAACCAACAATTTTGACAAATTTGGCCTCCCACACGACAGAAACTGATCATATATGGTCAAGTAGATGCAAACCATATTCAATAACACTCACCAAAATTTAGATCTAAATTGTAATGCAAAGAAAAATAAATTTCACTACTAACCATATCTAGGGCAACCAGAAATGTATGAATCTTCAAAGCTCTATCTCTGCCTCCTCCCACCAAATTAACTAGCCTCAAATCGCCTAGTTTGCCTCCTGAGCGAAATGACAGAGTGCAGCACCGGCTAGATCTGGATCGAAATGAAGACAGATGCGGTTATGAGCGGCGCAATAAATATGTAGCAAGATTATCATATACGGTTTTTAACAAAAAAAAACCGTCTGTGATACTGGAATATCACAGACGGTTCATCGGTAAGAACCGTCTGTGATATTCGTTTTTTCGACGCCATCAGCATAGACGGTGTTCAAATTAAAACCGTCTGTGTTAGTGTCGGTCACAGACGGTATTTAGCGTCTAGTATTAGGCTTTTTGTAGTAGTGCATCTTTCTCCACCGCTGAAAAACACCTCGCCTTTTTTGGGATGAAAGTGCCCTTGTGTTTAGCTAGCTCCACGTGCATCACACATGCATATGTCCCATCCACGTGGCACTACTGTGGACCATCGATGCGTGCCGCATGATGGATCTCATCGATGTGGTGCCGTGTCCCTCCTTCCTGGCTTCTCTATATAATTAATCTGCACAGCGGTAGCATTGCAACGCAGCTGCATTCGCAGAGCTGCGGGTGAGCACGGCGCGGCGGCGGAGGGGATGTTAGGGCGGGAACAGGAGCTGGTGGCGCGGCTGCGCGAGCTGCTGCCGCCGTCTCCAACTCCGATTCCAACCGGCGACGGTTCATCGTGGTCGTCGGGGATACTGTTGGACAACATTAACGAGTGCTCCGTGAAGGCGCTGCGCGGCGCCTGCAGCCACGCGTCGGCGATGGCCGAGGCGCCGTTGTCCGGTGGGAGACGGCGGCGCCGGGGGAGTAAGAGAGCCCGTGACGAAGAGCACGACGAGCTGGCCGGTGGCGGTGCAGATGCAAAGCCTCGTTGCGGTAATAAAACGAGGTATCTATCGATCACATCCCTAGGTCACACAGTGCTCGCGCGATCCGATCCATCTCTAGCTAGATCATCATATATACCAGCTAGCTACTAATTATCTGTGTGCGTCAATTGACGGACCGATCGCAGGAGGAGGAACAAGCAAGAAAGCGCGACGCTCGTAACAACGCTGCCGGATTTCGACGGGTACCAATGGAGGAAGTACGGCCAGAAGCAAATTGAACGCGCCAAGTACCTTAGGTAAAAATATGTAGAGTATTGCTATACAACATTCAACTGTTTTGAGGACAAAAACAGTTAGATTGATCTGGGACGTTACATCTTCATCCAACGGATCCACCCATACAAGCCCCTTCCAAAAAAATGACCCCCTCCAAAAAAATAATCTAGGGCGTTGGATCTCCATCTAACGGCTCAAAATCTGACTGTTTTTATCCTAAAAAACAATCGAATGTTGTATACAAATATGTATTACTCTTATATCAGTCAACTTTCTAATTGTACTAGCGACTAGTACATGCATGTAATTAATTGATTGGGAGTATCATACATTGCATGCATGCTTAGTTTAGCCTAGAGGTGAGATAACAACAAGATTTTTTGTCGATCTCTCTCTCTCTCTCTCTCTCTCTCTCGAGAGAGAGGGAGGGAGCTGTGCTAAAAGAGGGCATTTCGTTATCGCATCCATCTCTCTCTGGACAGTGAGATGCAATACAGTAGTCCTCCTCTGGTCCCCGGCCCGTTGCTGTACGCATTCATTCAAATGTGTCGTGATACACGACGCTCGTATTTAACTACAGAAAAATAAAAAACACATGCACGAATTAATTAAAAAAAATTATGGCTAAGTTCTAAACAGTTTCTGGCTATATTGCTGTTTAGAACAGGACTTAGACGGCCAGATGCTTACGTTGTACACATGCACGAATTAATCGCAAACTATTCAAGTTGATATCTACCGTATATTAAAGTTGGGGAACTTCCTGGCAAGGAGCTGTGCCACGTCATTTTTTTTTGCGAGAAAGCCCCTGCGTTTTGCAAAATCGCGTAGAGGTCCTCTGTTATTGCAACCAGGTCCTTGCTTCTCGCAAACAAGTCCCTACAAAAACAGGTCCTTGCTTCTCGCAAACAAGTCCCTACAGGTTTTTTCTGGAAAGCACCCTCCACTTCACCGATAGCAACCCGCGTCCCACGGTTTCTAAAATTATGTATATGTCCTTGTTTAGTTACGTACAGGTCCTTAGTTTTTGCGAAAAAGCCATTTGATTTTTTCGAAATTACGTATACGTCCTCGATTTTTTTTAAGAAACGTCTCACGAATTATCGTCTCTTTTACTTCGGTCCACACAGTAGTTAGCGCGACGTCACGCTGCGCTTACGTAACTAGTATATATATATATACTGTTGCTTAACTTGGCGCATTCCAATTACAGGAGTTACTACAGGTGCACCAACAGCACGGATCAAGGGTGCCCCGCCAAAAGAACCGTGCAACGCAACGACGGCGGCGACGGTGGCCCCCCAAAGTACACGGTGGTGTACATCGCGCGGCACACCTGCAAGACGGTCGAATCGGTGGCGCCGGTGATCCTCGAGACCACCGTCCGTACGAAGAAACCGGCAGCTGATAACGACAATGCAACAGCACATGTACTGGCTCCTGATGACGTCGTCGTTCCGGCTAATAGTAGTACTACTGGCTCATCTAGTAGTGGTACCACTAATGGGATTGGATCTCCGGCGATCTCATCGGAGATCGCATGGACCAGTGATGCCAATTCGAGCGAGCAGGGTTATTGTTATCCGCACGTCGACGGGTTGTTCGCCGTCGATGACTGGGACCCGACGACACCGGCAGCTGCTGCTCTGCTTCAGGAAACGGACTTCACCGGCCCGATCCGGTCACCGGTGCACATCGCGGCGGCGGACGGTTGGATCGATGAATTGCTCGTCAATGAGCCTATTAATATTCCCAGCAACTGCCATTTGTTTGGTTTCTAGATCTCCGTACATGCAATAATATATATCCACGCGCTGTACTCCGGCCTACTGTTGTTTTCGGGAAGATCAAAACTGTCTTCCCCGCTAAATACTTCACCATAATCTAATTTATTATACGGCTGAACGTATCGAGTTTGAGCCAAAACTTAATTAGGAAGTGCCAGTCTATCGAATTTTTGCTCGAAATATTACCAATTTAGTAATAAGATACTCCTGTTTAAAATATAAAGTAAGCTACAAACAACTACTCTCTCTGTCTTACAATATAAGTTTTTATTCTTAAAAAACATTGTCTCATAACATAAATCTATTATGAAAATCAAATACACAGTTCGAATTTTGCTCGAAATCTTACTAATTTAGTAATAAGACACTCCTGTTTTAAATATAAAGTGAGCTACAAATAGCTACTTTCTCTATCCCACAATATAAATTTTTATTCTTAAAAAAACGTTATCTCACAAGATAAATATAAGTTTACATATGTAGTTATTATAATATTCATACCTTACATTTTTTTATTTAATGTTGAAAAAGCAGATGGATAGTTGTTGTAAGTGGCTGTCCATCACTCTCACGTACGCCTTGGCTAAATAAAATGCTCGATACATGTATAGATCTGACCATGCACGAGTTGCACGATTTTGTCCATGACATCACCACGGTGACATCACTCTGCTGTCGTGGGCACCTCGATTAATTGCTGGAGCTGCGAGCCGACGACTACTTGCTTGGTGAGAGTGATAGATGGGTCAAACCTCAGTGCGTACCTGCAGGGGAACTTGTCAATATATATATATATATATATATATATATATATATATATATATATATATATATATATATATATATATATATATATATATATATATACATATACTAGCCACGTAGGCGTGGCGCCACACCACGTCAGCCACCGTGTGGACCGAAGTAAAAGAGACGAAAAATTTGCAGGGAAAAGGAAGCGTAGGGGTTTTTTGGGAAAAATCGAGGGCCTTTTTGGAAGAAATAAGTGCATGTTCGTAATTACAGGAAACCCCGGGTCGCTACCCAGCAAAGAATGTGTAGGGGGTTTTTTCGCAAGAATGTAGGGGCCTTTTTTGTGAAAACTGGGGACCTAAACGTAATTTAGAAAACCGCGGGGCGCTATCCTGCAAAGTGGAGGGGGCTAAAAAACTGGCAGGGACCTTTTCGCGATAACCGAGGACCTTTACGTAATTTCGGAAAAACGCAGGGGCTTTTTCGCAAAATGGCTCGCCCGACCGTACGAAGAATCGCTCGGCCACGCGGCGGGCGAAGCGAGGGCAGGGGCGACGTGGTGGGGCTCTCCGCGCGGCGTTTTCCCGGCTTTGTAGAGGTAGGTATATATATGCGTCACTTTCATCGGCTCACTAGCTATTCCCTCCGATTAAGTTTATGTTTCACTGTTGCCTCTGTATAAGTTTATTTGTCCCAGCTGATTTTCATTAGTTAAGCTTTGACCAACGATAATTTTCAAAATATCTAATTATATAACATAAAAGTAGTATTATTAGATCTGTATTAAAAAATACTTTACTAATATTCTATGTTTACAACGATTTGCTATCGTTTTGCTTAAAAAGTAATGGTCAAAGTTCATGATCAGAGTTAGCAGCGACAAGTAAACGTAAAAGGAGGGAGTACTTGTTTTCTAGTACTGTGCACGATCTACGCACGTACACACAAGGCAACGGCTGTGTATTGTGGCAATGTCAGTGCTACGTACCTTGCCTTCAATCCAGTGCAACATCAACGTACGAAGCATGTTGAAATCTGTCTACATTTTGTGCGTGACAAAATCTCTTTGGGTGAGATCAAGGTGCTACACGTTTCATCTTCTCGGTAGTTTGTTTCTTGATTTCAGAACCAGTCTTCACGTTCATTAATTCGAAGCAGGTTCAGACTGAGGTGTGCTATCAGCGAAACAATGCCTGCCTTGCATGATATATACTTGACGTAGTATATATCAATATTTCCTTGTATATATAGCGCATAGTAGACCGGTTCTCACGGTTGTATTCCTGCTTAATTACTTGTTCTTATGGTTACCCACGTTAAGGAATCACCTGCATGCCTTGTACTTGCATATTTATATATAGGCCAACCAATATTGAATAAGGGAGTGCACAGTTTCCATACAATTTGCAACCCTTAAGCCTTAATGAGAATGTATGGGATATTGATATATAATTAACTAGATATTTGCGAACTATGGAGTGCAGCTAGCCTAGCTAGGAGACATCAGATCCATGCATGCTAATTAAGCTTAATTAATATATGTGAAGTTAAAGAGAAATTGATTGGACCCATCATATATATGGCTTGATCTACATATATATATGACAGTATATATGTTGACTACAATATCTACATGTTTCCTACTAATTCTCTCGATGTTAGAGTACAATATATTTGGTAGGATAGAGTTCATGGGATTACAATCCCTTGTACCATCTTGTCCCCCAAGTCTTGTACCTCTATATATACCGCCCGAGAGGCTTAATGCAATACATCCAATTCCACCCAATTCTATCTTCCTTCATGGTATCACAAGTCTAGGTTTAGATCCTAGCCCTAGCCGCCGCTCACTTCCGCACCGCGCGCCCCCGGGGAGATCTATCTCCGCCGGGGGCAGCGCCACCGTTTAGGCGGTGGATCCTATTGATCCGCCCGCCATGGTCGTCGTCGTCGTCACGCAGCAGATCGAGCTTCCCTCCTCGTGATCATCCTCGTTGCGGTCAGGCTGCCGCCGCTATGTTCCCCAGGCTCGTCGCTGGTTGTCACCGTCACCCCCTCCCAGACCTCCACGCGCCATCCACCGCCTGGAGGTGCTGCCGGCCGCCGCCTGCGGGATCTGCACCCGACCGGCTCCACCGTCTGGCGCTGTCGCCCGCCGGCCCCTCCGCCGCCTCAGCCTCCGCCTGCAGTCTACCGCCTGCCATATCTGTGCCCGCTGGCTCCGCCCGCCGTCCACCGCCTGGAGGTGACGCCGGCCGCCTCCGCTGCCAGCGCCCACCGACCGCGCCCACTGCTGCCCCCTTCCACTCGACACCGATTGGAACTCAGATCCATTCGGGAGTAGCAGTAGGTACCTTAAAAAAAAGATAGAGGATCAGGCTAGGTGTACCCAGTGAGTTGCACATCGAGGAATATCCCACTCTGCCGTTGTATCTTTTCCCTTTTTTCCCAATCACTGATCGGGGTTGAGTCGCCCACCGCCCGTTGACCTCGCACGTATCTACTCCGACATCGGTGTCGACTACACCAGCCTCTGCCTCTTCGACTGTGCGGCCAGGCCGGGCACGTGATGTCGAGGGGACGCCTTCACGCGTTGCGTCTCGATCATCCCGTCCGCACATCTTCATCGCCGGTTCGTCATCGCCACCACAGATCGGGACGCCTCCACCGACTTCTTCCATCGTCGTCCCGCCTCGCGCGTACTCGGTCTGATCAGCCGATTGTGCGCGATCCACCCGGCTCCCGTGACGTCCGTCGTCGAGAACTACGCGCATCTTCTCCGAGCAACAGGGCTGCTGCTGTGTCGCCTCCTCGTGCCGCAGCACCGCCGCACATGTGTCCCCTCGCCGTTGCATCTACGTCGTCGTTCCCTGTGCATCGACAACTGTGCTGCGCAACCTCTTGTGCGCCATCTGTCTGCACCTGGTATTCGTCATACTGATCGGGACCTCATCGCCGACATCGAGTGCTACCGCCGCCGCCGTACCTTGCGTCAGGACTGCTCGCCTTCGCGCAAGAGCGTCCGCCGGACTGCTCGCCTCCGGGTAGGAGAGTCCGCTCCCACATTGCTCCTTCTTCGTCCAGCACAACCACGCCTGGTTGGGGCTCTCTCCCTTGTACGTCCGGTCCTGGCAACACCGGTGCGTGCTTTCGTCCACGACGCGTTGCCGGGTCTGGCAAATCTGGCACACGCCTCGGCTCTAGCGGCTTGACTGCATCGACCCTCCCGTTCCCGTCCCGTCTGCCTCGATTGCATCGCCGTTTTTCATCTACATCCTCGACGGCCCTGACTGCGTCGACCTCGGCATCGCCCCCCTCCACGACGACTGCCTCAACGCGTCTCCATCATCACCATGGCGCCTCTTTTGCGCCCGCAGCTTCATGAGCGATCGCCTCGACATCGGTAACCCGACCACGACTACGTCGACCACTCGAGTCTTGACCTAGCTCATTTGAATACTCGTGTCTGAATGGTTTACCTGCATGTATCAATACTGCATGTGCTAATTCAGGTTTCCCGGACTTCTATTTTTTTTCCTTTTGAGATATGGTTTTTCTACATTATTCTTGTCCAAATCTAGGTTGTACGTACATCAACTTTACTTATACCCACTTAGACACATGTAGAAAGCGCGCGCGCCAAATACTGATCACTCATCTCTGTTTAACCTTTCTTTAACATCAAAATGATAATTACAAATTTTATTATTATCAACATGTAAGTATACTTTACATAATATGACTTTCTACTGAAGTTATTCATACGTTACGTACATCCATGCATGTAACAGTAACAAATGAGAAAGTGCGCACAAGAACTAGAAACTTTCAGACACACACGCGACGGTATCTCGAGGAAGACGATGAACACGGAAGAACACACAGTTTGTGACGCTGCAAACTGCCTAGAGTCGTTTTCTGTTTTTCCGTTTTTGACTCAACTAGAACTAGGGATGTTGCGATGTCGGGCAATTGCCCATCAGTGTTCGCAAACTCCACAGCAATCTTGTTGCCTTCAACGTAACACACTTAGCGACCACCCGAATCGACGAGGGGCTATTATTGGGAAAGGGTTCTCGCGCTACCTCAGGACCACGATCACCTCGGAGGAACGACACCCATTGGAGAACATACCTCGAGTTAAGTCCCCAAGTCAACCTCGGGCGGACTACACCAGATCGGCCCCGGAGACGTTCGAGACCGACCCCGGGCGAGGTGCACAAGACCGGCCCCGGAGGCGTCCGGAGCTAACCCCGAGTGAGGTGCGCAAGACCGGCCCCAGAGGCGAACGATGTTAACCCCGGGCAAGGTGCGTAAGACCGGCCCCGAAAGCGTCCGGGGCCAACTCCGAGAGAAGTGCGCGAGGTTGATCCTAAGAGGGTCCGGGACCAATCTCGGGCGGGGTATGCTGTAACACCCCGCCCACCCTCTGGGCCAGAATGTTATCACCTCCGCATACTCTTACCATTTCGACAACACTAGGAGAATTTAAGCCAACACTAAGATTGTTCATATTGCTGCGTTCGGATACAACATTGTATTTTTAGCGATTACTTTAGCCTAGTAAAGGCTAGATAAACAGACAAGAGGTGATACAAAGAGTGCTGCTGGTTCGTGCCAATTATTCATGTGCTATTCCCGCCCATACATGTCGTCCTCAACGATCACCTAAAAATATCAATGAAGCAAGGGTGAGTCCACCGACTCAGCAAGTACATAACAGAACGATAGGCACTACCAACATAAGTAAGCATTTAAACATAATCCACATATATCATCTTGTTCGTGTCATCATTCACATAGCCAACCATTGCTATGCCATCAATGCAATGCTTCATTACTTTACATGCTCATATGCTCACCACTTTGCAAGTACCGGTACTGCCGAGTGAACACCCGTCGATGTTCACCCGTCGTGGGCCCGCCCTCTTAGGCACGGGACCCCTCCACTCCCGTGGAGGCCTACCGAAGCAGGTCTTACTCAAGAGCACTCCGGATTAGTCCGCTAGCTTTACTCATAGTTAGGGACTTTCTCACCGCCCTCACTCTTGAGTGCTCCTCATGCAAATGCATATGCCCATGATCATAATCATGCTCATTATTAACATTATTAGCAGATAAGCATCATTGCCTACCCCACTCCATCATCTTTGCCATCATTTACCGTGCAACCTTATGTCATGTAAACATCCCATTTCCACAGAGATATCATGTAATCAACGCATTTCCACATAAATATCATCATATCAGGTAAACATCGCATATTCATAAACCTTGGTCTACCGCCCTACCATGTACTTGCCTGTTAGCCAAACGGAGCGGAACGACGTACGGACGACGTCGACTCAGGACCTCCACCTGTGCAAGCGATTAATTCAACTTAACATGTTGAAACGAAACCAGAGATTAAATAGGCGACGACTGCCTACACGTAAATCCTGAGCTTGGCGTAAAAACACACGGGTTTTCAGGGATCTGTCGTGCATGCCCCAGAAACCCCCTTTTTTTTCCTTTCCTTATTTCCCTTTTTTTCTTGCTTGGCCGAATGGCCTCGCTCCTCCTGCACTTCATGCCACTCTCTCTCTTCTCCCCATTTCTTTTGGCCAAAGGGGCCTCCCCTCCACAAGTCTCTCTCTCTCCACTCTATCTGGCCAGAGGGCATCCTCCTCCCCTCACCGGCCTCGCCTGGGGCGGTGCGGCAGCACGTGGCCGGCGCCCTCGCCGGCCCCCCTCCACCGCCGACGGCCCCCTGCCTTCTCCTCCTCCGCCCCCTCTATCCCCCTCGCGTGCGGCGCTCGGGCGCAGCTATGGCGGCGCGGTGGCGCGTGGCTGGCGCGGCGTCGCCGGCCCCCCCTCACCGCCGACAGCCCCTTCGCTGGCCCCCGCCTCCGCCTCCTCCTCTCCCCGTCCCCTCTCTCTCTAGCGCGGCGCTTCTCCGGTGGCTTGAGGGCGCGCAGGCGGGCTCGGCCCGCCGGCCTCGGGCCCGCCATCAAACGGCTCCTCCGCTGCTCCCCTGCAACACCGCCTCCCCTACGCCACCCCTTCGACTTGCCGGCCTCAGGCCGCCGACCCCTGCGCGAGCGCAGGTCGGTGCTCGGCCTCGCCCCCTACTGGACTCGAGCTCGCCGGCCACGGTTCTTCACCGGCCGGCCACTCTCCTATACGGGGATGGTTCGCTATTTCTCTACCATACGCAAGATTGGGGAGGCACACCTCACTTGGCTCGGGTTCCCGGTGGTTGGGGTTGTCGACGGCGTCGGCTTATTGTCGCCGCCTTCACTCCCGCCTTCCCCTTGCTGTCATGGCCGGCTGCTCCCTTGCCTCTCCTCTTCGGCTCTTCTCTTCTCTGGGGTGAGCTTGGAGGTTGTGCTTGGATCTTGGGGTGGCTCTCGGCTTGGCAGAAAAGTGGAGCAGGTGGGGTAGCTGTGTTGTCTTGTCTACTTAAGAGGCATGGTTATCCCTCTCACTGCGAAATGTCACTTCTACCCCTCCCTTTTTGCCTTGGCTGGCTGTGGCCCGAAGGGCTATTTGGTCCAACGGGTATGTTGGCTTTGGAGTTTTTTACTGCAGCGGTAAGTCGGTAATAAAGGTAAGGTTAGACTTTGCCGGATGATGAATACCCACGTCGCGAGACGGTGCCGACTGTCCCTAGGCGGTCCGGGAACCTCTGAGAGCGCTAATTATACGGCTCTCTAGACGGTGCCGACCGTCCTTGGATGGTCTGGGAACCTCTATGCGCGATAATAAATCGATACTCCAAAAGTCGATGGGTCTGACGGCAAAACCTTCTTTATCTCTAATGTTTTCCTTTATGCAAATTTGGGGTATTACATATGCGAGCCCGACCCCGGACATGGCAGGGCCCACCCGAAGCAAGTGACCGAAATGCCCGCAGAAGTAGGCTAAACCCTAAGGCAAAGTTATAACTACACTGGCCACCCCCTCTCCCTCTATAAATAGAACCCCTTATAATGGGAGAGGGGAAGCCATTTTGTAACTTTAGACTTCATATGAAATTCACTTGGTGGTTGTGTGCTTCTCCTTAGATCTCTTCGCACCCTTGGAGGTCTTCGCATCCGACCGGGGGTGCTTCCAAGTTTACTCTTTGGACTTGTACCGATGACAATCAGTTTATATATGGTGTTCAATTGAATTGAATCTAGAAGTCACAGTAAAAATAAGAAACAAAACAATTTGATTTTGTAAATCAGAGGAAATTACTGTTTGTGTCTTGTCTGATTTTAGTAGTCTGTTAAGTCGTTATTCGGTTTCGGTAGTCTCGGGCTAGCCCTCCAAGGCTTGTATCGTTTGAACTGTTTCAGTTTCTGTTTTTGTTTCCTATCTTAATGAATATGACACACAAGTTCATGTGCGTTCCTGAAAGAAAGTTGTCCGAAAGCATTAATGTCGTACTCGATCGTGTGATGGTGGACTATGCAGGCATCGAATTACAAGTGAATCTGACAAATGTTGATGAACTCACAACTGGCTAGGGGCGTGCACAACACAGACAGCAACCCTAGGTACGTCTGAACAGTTGCCTAGCCTAGCTAGCCGGTCATCCTCACACCATCGAGTACTTGAGTTGACCAGTTTATATATGATGTTCAATTGAACTAAATCTAGCAATCACAGTAAAATTAAAAAACAAAACCATTTGATTTTGTAAATCAGAGGAAAATACTGTTCGCTTCTTGTGTGATTTCAGCTGTCTATAGTAGGTACGAAAGGTAGGTGATGAGAGGTTCAGAGCAGTAAGTTTTGCATATATGAAATTAAAGTCGAGACTAACCAATCAATCAATCCATGGGCCTGGAATGGGGGCATGCATTTTGGAGGAGAATCACAAGAATCCCAATTCCCTCTGTAGGTAAGTTCTGCTGTCTCCAGGTTGATCGCCTCTCGCCGTCGCCGTGGAAGAAGAAGGTGGGTCGCTTCACCTTCTTGGGCTGAAGATAGGAAATGGACTTAGCCCATTTAAACGGGCCAGTCGCGTGGCCTCCCTGAAAGATGCAAACCTCCAAGGAAGAAGGCCCATATGGCTGTTGTTTATTCGGCCCATTTTTTTCTTTTTTCTTTGCCTGGTGATCATGAATAAGACTAATCCGTCCTCTTCTACATCCGGTCATCAGCATAATTTAATTTATTCAAACTCTATTATCTCTCGCTGCTTAAACTTCTTTGGATAATTAAATTCCTTCCCATCGACGAGACCTTGGATGTATGAAGTTGTTCCAGTATCCTATTGCAGCCACAAGTCTGCAGATATAATATAGTTAAATAGTTGGACTGCAGCCTGCAGCATTACAATACTCTCTTAAAAATAAAATTGCCAAGACTGCCGTGTCTCTTGCTAAGATGCTTCCTCTTGGTTCTAGATGGCCGCTGTTTGCACAAACTAATTAATTAACTAGAAGAAAGCCTAAAGCAATTCAACTTCTGAGTTAACAAAACAACTTTCCCCACAACCACTTGATCCCTACATGGCTACACATGGGTACTGGTATTATGAAATCCATCTGCACCAGTCCATATATTATTAAAGTGTCAAGTTTGTCATCTTGAGAGCCATTCTTTCTTTAAAAAGAATTGGCTTCAAGAGATTATGTCTGATTTGCAGTTTAAAATGTTCACAAGATAGAAACGGCAGTATTACACCTCATTTTATTGTGATGTTCCCAACATTACCATATTTAATTCAAGGGTTAATATATAGTTGCCTCCAACTGGAATACTCATCTATCTCCCTTCTGTTTTATTATGTTACAGTAAGTTTTGCATCAAAGAAACCTCGGCAGTACGCAAACAATCAAGTAGTTGAAACTTCTGTACTTACTGTTTCATTTCTAGTAGTCATCTGGAGTGATCTTCCGGGAAGAATCCCACCGCCACCATCATAGGATAGGATAGGAGTACGTACCAATAACAATTGATTAGATAGATAGACAGATTGTTCTCGCGGATCGATTAGATTGCCCGGGAAGTCGGGAACAGCTCAACACCACATGCAAGCAAGCACTTTGTACCAGCTGCACCTCTCTGCATGCAGATACTGTCGCATCGAATACCCTAATCAAAGAGGGACGATTGGTTGTCTCTGTTTTTTGAAATCCTTAGTGTTTGATAAAGGTTTTGACCGCGTGGCGTTCGGTTGCTCGCTTGATCTTCAACTAATTTGTACGTACTCAAACTTTGACACCAGAAGCAGAACCTCGATCACTTGTGCCTTCGAGAATTTAGTGCCCGTGAGAAAACCGTCAAAGCCTCACGTGAGAAAATACCCTCACGGCACCCCTCAAACCCTAGCACAAAAACTCTCAAAGCTTTCTCCTCAAAAACCGTCAAAGCCCCCGGAAGTCCTCGGTTAACTCTTAACCTCTTCCTCCTTTTATATGCTAGAACCCTAAACTTTATCCTCATCAACACAGGTACGAAATCCTATCTGATTCTAAAAATCAAGGGACTCGAAACCCTTCCAAACACGGGTTTTCAAAAACTGACAATTATGGACACCTTCCATAATTCCTTACAACTCATCACGTGTCGAAGCCTCCAGGACAGCACCTCCCATAGCTTCTCCACGCATCATCCATCTTTGATATCCACATGCTCTAGCGTGAGCCCGACCATCTCATGACATCCTTGACCGCCTAGACATTAGATTTCCCCCTCCTAGTTCCGGTCCTACTCGTCACCGACCATGACCATCTCCACACCCAACCTTAACATGAAAAGACCAAAAAACTTTTTCTTTCGGCACAAGTTCTCTCCAATTTGACCAACGTCAAATCACACATGCATAACACACCCTCATCCGTCAATAAACACGAACCAGATCATCCAGGATCTCATTTTCCAACGCTTTTCAAAAAAATCAACTTCAGCCACCCAAAACAACCTAGTCTAACCACCATGCACAGGCCGGTCTGACCGTTGGCCCAACACAAAGCCTACGACTATTGACCATGAAGCCTACGTCAACCGATCGCGAAACCTATGACTATCGATCGCGAAGTCTACGATAACCAATCATGAAACATACGACTACTGATCACAAAAAGCCTACAACTACCGATCAGGCACTATAGCTATGACTACCGACTAGATACTGTAGATCCAACTAATGACCGGTTACTGTAGCTTCAACTACTGACCAGTTACTATAACTCTGACCATCGATCGGGTACTGTAGCTTACGACTACTAATTGGGCACTGTAGCAACCAGCCGGTTTGCTATAGCTTACGACCGTTTAACTGTAGCTTACGATCATCGACCAGGCATGGTCGACCAGCCGTGGTTGTTCTGCCAGGGTCATTTAGCCATGGTTGTTCAGCCGTGGTCGACCTGCCGTGGTCGATCTACTGATCGGACCGCCCGACACAAGGTCGATCAGACCACCGACTACCGTCCATGGCTGAAGCCTGCCGGTCAGACTACCCAATACAAGGTGGTCAAACCACTTAATCTGAGTATTCCGGTAATTCTAGATTTATCATAGTGCATCGACCACAACTTTCACAAGCATAAATTTCAATACAACTCAAATATTTATTATTTATCATCATTATATTTCCGACTTGTCCACATGATTCAACAGATAATGAATCTACTAGATCGTCTTTGTTTTCCCCATTGTCGGTCACTAATTAGTACTCTTCAACTAAGGGCAGCTCACATGTTCCAGAGCATTGGTGCCGATTGTTTATGACTCCTCCCCGAGGTAGCAGTAGTAGCAGTTAACTTTGCCTGTTTCAACTGGAAGTTCTCAACGGAAGGACAGAGTCACAGAGTAGCTTGACATTGTTATTACTAGCTGCTAAGTTCCTCATAAAACTTGATAAAGACTCACGGAGCTTCGGAAAAAAAGCAAGAAGCATTTAACAATGGTTGGATGAACTGTTTATTATGTAGATACGTTGGAAATAAATAAGGATCTCCTGCGGAATCATCACCCATGCAATTTGATCTGGTCCCATTAATCCAAATAAACTAAGCCGGACTGTTTGAATTTGTCACCAGAAAGTCTTGATGACTCTACCAGCTGTAACAAAATAATGCATTGAGGTGATGCAGCTAAACTATAGCCATAATCTCAAATGCTAAAATATTGCCATGCAATGTTTTAAAAGTCCGCATTGTTTCTATTGCTTTGTGGTCCTTGATAGTGAAATTTGACAGTTAATTAGCCAGCTAGATGATGATGTTAAAAGGTATACTGATGGTTATTATTTCTGGTACAATTGGAGCCGAAATATATACAGTGCAAATGTCCGTGCACTGAATAGTTCATTTTGGCTTGAGAGTTGAAGTAAACCCAACTGTTAGAGTATATTGGTATATTTCTATATTTGGTACTTTAGAATTTGTAATCATGTGATACCTGTCTTATCTCTAGAAGAGGCTTTTTGTCTTCCAAGCCTTGTATTCTATATAAACCGCCCTTGAGGCTCAATATAGATCAAACATTGCAGTATATTCATCTTCCTACATGGTATCAGAGCGGCGCCGCTCCTGAGCCGCCGCCTCCACAGCTTCCGTTGCGCCGCCCCTGGAAGATGATCTCGTCTCCATGATCTCCCACGAGGGCTGCGCAACTAGTAGTTTAAGTCGTGTCACCGATCATCCGATCGGTTATCAATTAGAGTTTTCCTCGGTCATCTTTAGATCGGATTTTCTCTACTTTTTCCGATCATAGATCGGTTTGCGTCGCCCTGCAGACCCATCGATGTTACTTGGATCCGGACTTCACCGCCTTGGCTTCGACCTCTTCGTTGCCTCCTCTTCTCCGATAATGTTGTGTGATGCAACGTGCTCACCGACATGGCCCTCCCTCCACGGCCTTTTGAGCGCTCCATCTACCTTTGTCATCACGTCAGATCATCATCATCGCCCCATTGTCCGCGAGCACAAGCCGTCGTTCCACCGAGAGCCCACAATTGTGGTCATGCCATCGACATGCACAGGCTGCCGCTACATCACCCCTTCGGCTGCAGTGTAGCTGCCCGTGGTCACCACTGCCATCGTCGATGCCACCATCCTCATCTTGGCGCTTCTTTGCGCCGATGGGCTTCTCTCCGCCCAGATCTAGAGCCGGCTCTCTCCATCGCTCTTCCCCACAATCCCAAATCCGGGCTCCCCGACCGCTGGTGCCGCTGCCTCCACCTTACCCCAGCCTTCTCTGGCACTGTCGCGACCGTATCTAGCCTTCTCCACATCAAATCCGGTGGTGCCTCACTCAAATCCAGCCTCCTCGCTAGATTCGCCCAGGCCTCCCTCTGCTTCATCTTCGACTACGGCAGGATGGCTACAGTCGATCGACCACGGCCAGACGACCACGGTGGCTCCGAACGGTTCCCTGTAGCTCCAATCGGTTCCCTCGGATGACCTCTCTCTGCTCCTTTCTCTCACCTTCTAGGTCGACCACGGCCGGACGACATTGGAAACCTCTTCACCGACCTCGGCCATGACCTCTCCTACATCAACTCCACTACCTCGATCATAGCGACGACCTCGACACCAGATACCTCGACATGCCCCCTCCTCCATGGCTACAACCATGGTCACCTCACTCTCAGCTACCTCGGCAACAGAGGGCTATCATTAACTTGAGCAAACTCGTTGGTTCCCTCTACAGTCATCGTGTCCGCGATGCCACAGCAGTTTCTGACTCTCCTGTTGCGATTGCTGGGGATGTCAATCCGACAGTTTCCCCACCTTTGGCTTCCTCTCCAGTCTGACTGTCCACGACGCTCCTGCTGTCCGCGAGATGTTAGAGTATATTGGCATATCTCTATATTTGGTAGTTTAGGATTTGTAATTTTGTGATACCTGCCTTATCTCTAGGAGATGTTTCTTGCTTTCCAAACCTTGTACTCTATATAAACCGCCCTTGAGACTCAATATAGATCATTCATTGCAGTATATTCATCTTCCTACACAAACCATAAGCCTTTTCTTTTTGGAAGAAAAGATATAGCACCATTTTCAGATCAATACTCCCACATCGTTAATTTAGTTGCCATTGTCATGTTCAAAAGGAGCAGAGCTGATTAGCCAATGAACAAGCAACGACAGTAAACTACTTACAGAATGCATCTCTGTCCAGTGTTTATTGTATAGGTGTAGAAGGGTAGAAGTTTCAGAATATTTAAAGTAGGAAAAGTGGTCCAAGTATACTAGTTTCTAATTTATTTAGATACAGCAATAATTGAAAAATATTGCGAAGAATTATCCGAACAGGTAATAATATATTTTCCATAATTCAAATGTTGGCTTTTGCCATATTGCAACTAGTAGCCCTTGCAAATTAACATTTTGCAAGACTTGAAAATAAATATGAAAAAAATCATTGACAAGACATGATATTTACAAGGGCACATGTTTTCCTTCCATGATGCCATTATCTTGGCAACTAGCTAGTACGCAATTCGAGTAAGGAGTCATTAACAAGAGTTGGTCCTTTCTTCTTTCTTTCTGTCTTGGAACTGCTTTAAAAAGACTACTTGGTGGAAGATTGTCGAAAGGGATGGAGCATTGTAAGCCTCTTGATTGATTGCAATGCTAGCCTGTGCCGGTAGGATCGTTTGATCCACCAAACCCAAGATTTTGTACTAACAAAGCTATACCTTCTTTTATTTAACAAAGTAACATAAGACCAAGGTGAGGGACTGCATGAGACGAAAAGAAATGCAGATGTAGTTGAGCTGTCCTCTTGCACATGGAGTTACATTGACATTGGCAATAGTTTTTGTTTTCAGATCGATGTGCCGGCCGGGTTCTCTGATGACTGATGCCAGCTTCAGGCCGTCAGCTCCTCTCCGTTACCCCTTCCTATTTTCTTATAGAATTTCTGTAAATGTTTGACTGAAATCTAGAGATAAAAGGTATCAGAGATCAATATTGCATTTTGGTTCTACTAGCAAGGGAAAAATCTAAGGAACAAGAGATAAATTTGTACGATATTTCTCGGCATTTAATGTGTACACTACTAGTTTAAAATAATGTGTATACTATTTTTGTTTTCTGGTTTTCTTTATGAAAAGGGATGAAATAACATTCAATCAAGTTTGCTGATGTCTAGATTGTTGCGCAAACGACAGCGGCCACATTTGACACAGCAAATCAGGACATCTATCTATGACGCCAAGAGGAAGACTTCAAATTTGCAGTACCTATTAGTCGAAAGGGAAGAAAAAGCATCATATCAAATGATGCGCAAAAGATATTGCTAGGTAAGCATGAGCCATTAAAGACAAGACAGTCTGAAGAGAGAGAGAGAGAGAGAGAGAGAGAGAAGAATGCATGAGCTCTCCACAGAGAGGAGAAGGGGAAGGAGGAAACGCAAGGTTGAAGAAGGCGAGGCAAGCGCCGTTAGGTGACAGAGGAGGCGACGCGTGTAAACGTTGAAGAATGCTCCTCCGCCGTCCTTGTTTAATGCCTGGCCTGCTATAGATAACAGTGGTCAGATTCAGAGAGAAGGCCGAGGCGAGGAGGACCCAGAAGAAACGTCTCCTCATAACTAGCATACGGCTACGTCTACGGTCCCCACAAAATCCTCTCTCTTCAGTTCATCAAGCTCTCCAGTTCTCTCCTCTTCTTCCATGGCTCTCGACTCTGTTCCGTCTTACCCCAGCGACTTGGGATCCAACAGGGCTACCAGAACCCAGCAAAGGGTCAGGTATGCGTAGTTTCTTCTATTTCTTACAGCAAAGATCCTCCAGTCTAGTTTCTTGATTTTCTTTTCTTTTCTGTGTGTAATAACAACTGCAGGAAGGACGAGCGTACATGGACGACGGAGACCTACGCGCCGTACGACGACGGGCACCAGTGGAGGAAGTACGGCGATAAGAAGCTCTCCAACTCCAACTTCCCAAGGTTGCTTCTTGCCCTCATCCCTTCGCCATTCAACTCTTTCCAGAAATTACATGTTTTCAGTCCATGCATGCATGCCTTTCTTGTGCAAAAACATTTTTTTCACTGTTGTGGTGGTATAATTTCAAGAAGAACGGTTGATTTTAGGTATTAGTAGATCTACTGGTGAATTTGCAGGACCTGTAGTTGGTGGGTGAACTGACGGTACGGTGATCTGAAACCTTTCGAACTAAGTTCTACCCGTTTCTAGCTGGTAGAAATAGAATTCATGCGAGTAAATGTGTATGCAGTTGTCGCCGATTTCTTCCAGAACAAGGTCTCCCGGGCACAAATCTTTACCACCGCAGTGCGGGCCGTCTACTTCTTGATTGCACAAATCTCGTGTGCTCATCGCGTGTCCTTGATCTTTGGAATTTGAACACCATAGGCCCCGTCAGTCTAAGTGGAGAACATATCTTTCAGATATTGTACATGAAACATGTACCTGGTAATCTTTAATGTCTGTAACATCTATAGATCAAACAATCCTCTCTTTTTTGGGGGGTCAATATATAGTCTTTGTTTGTGCAGCCAGCTGGTGGGCCAAATAACTGTTTATATTGAAAATCACATGGCCGCTTAATGCGCCCAACGTTTGTATATCAGTGGACGGTTTGGTCAATGTATTTGGTTTTTAGCAAGAAAACACTGTTGGTAGAATTAGCGGTGGACGGGTGTCGGCATAGCTTTCAATTAAGTCAAAGAAAGGATATGTTTGCCAACTAAAAAATGTTTATGTAATGACCATAGGAAAAGAACCTTCACGGCGGCAATCTCTTTTGTCATCGACAACTCAACAAAACAAATAAGAATTCAGAAAGTGTTGCTCATTATTTGAATAGGAAAATCGCTAGTTGCCCTCCTTTATTGCCTGTCATTTGCAACTCGTTTGACATCTAATACTTCACTAGCAAACTAAAAGTTCCCTCATTTGTTTAGCACGCTTGTTCTGATTCAGATTTCCATCCATTAGTGTAGCATCGAATACTGCAATCAGAGGGGTGAACGATTGTCGTTGCTTTTTGGAATCTCCTGATGGTCGATGAAGATTTTGACCGCTCGGTGCTCAACCTCCTGATCGATTGCTCAGTGCACGACCATTTGAAAATCAATTAGTAGTTTAAGTCATGATTTAACCATCCAGATATTTTTTTCCCTGATGCCTTGAAGGGATGTTATAGGGAATGATCACATTACACATATATACGCTTACTGTAAAGTACTACAATTCAACAACAGGAATAAGTCAAGTTGGTACACTAAGGTGCGAAGAAAAGTTGAAGATGTGTTGTTCAACCGTCCAACTTAAAATTTAGTAGGATAGTGCCGGCTTTACTTGCTAACTGCAAGGTGGATTAGTTAGGTTTTAAAATAGTGATTTAGCAACAATCTAAGCAAAGATGATAGTAAACAGAACAATCTAAGCCATGAGTGCAGACATGAAGGTACTCAACTCAAAACAGAAAAAAAAAACTTCCATGATTTTGGAATAGTAAGGAGTATACTTTTCAGGGCAGTTACTGTTCTTACAAGCAAATATGAACTGAAGCTGAGACTGGGTATGGTCTAGGCTCTTACCAAATCAACTGGTTATAGAATTTACTCTTGCCAATCACCACCATTTGGGGTATCACATGGGCACACACAAAATGTATGTGCCCTTGAATGCAACTATTGTACTATGTTGTACTTCGTAAATATACGTTAATTTGCATTTGGCGCTTTGGTGAAGATTTCTTCTCTTTCCTTTCTGAGGGGATTTTTGGTTTCATATGATTATATTTGCAGGTTCTATTACAGATGCACCTACAAGAACGACATGAAGTGCCCTGCCACTAAACAAGTCCAGCAGAAGGACACCAGTGATCCGCCATTGTTCTCGGTCACTTACTTCAACCACCATGCCTGCAATAGCAGCTCAAGGCATGTTGGCACTAGCCCAGATACTCCTGCGCAGTTGTCTTCGAGGAAGGCGGTATCAATCTGCTTCAATTCGCATACCACCAGTGAACAGCCGACATTCCTGACGTCCTCAACTACGCTGAAATCGCCAAGCATACAATCATACAGAGCCGACGAACAGCCAGACAGGAGCACCTCCTACACTCGCCGGTTTCAGTGGGCAGACGCATCGTTGTCTACAAGCAATGCTCCGGTTAAGATGGAAGTTGACGATTTTGCCGAAACAAGCGCTTCGTCCAACACCACCACCGGTGCTCTGTCGAGGACATTGGTACCGATCGGTCAGTCAAGATGTATCGAGTACTTCCAGTTCCTGTGATGATTTTTGATGGGAGGAGATGCTGGAGTTTATATGGGGAGCTGGAGGCGACCTTGTGTTGAGTTGAGTGATATGGACCCCAACCTACTGATCTGAATGATCCCCACCCCATAGAGATACTACTACTACCTTGTTCTTTACTTCTTTATATTCATATCCAACCACATTTTTGTGCTTGAATGATGTAAAGAATTGGATTGAAGTTTCTTTAATTTTTAGTAATAGAGGTTAGTTTATGTTTGGTGCTGAGTGAAAATCGATGGTAAAAGAAGAGAACTTGTTGTTTTAGAGTTGAGACATGGGCCTGAAGAAGTTTGTAGGATCAAATACTGCAATTAAAAGGGGGTGAATAATTGCCTCTGCTTTTTAGAATCTCTTAGTGCTTGATGTAAGTTTCAACCGCTCAGTGCTCAACCGCTCGATCACTTAGTAGAGATCTTCAATACCGGGAGCAGCACCTCTCTGTCATCTTGCACGTAGTCGATAGCTTTGACGACGGTTTCGACCACTCAGCGTTCGATCGCTTAGCTGTCGAAAACTCCTTACCAGTCGTAAACCATGACCGCTTCAATCTTTGATCTTCAACCAGTTTGCACATACTCAAAATCTCCGACATCAAAAGCAGAACCTCTCGATCACATGTACCTTCGAGAAAACAGTGTCTTCAAGTAGACGTGCTCTGTTCTGCTCTCCCAACCTATCCTATTGGCGACGATCGAGTGGATGACTCGGCGGGCAATCAAGTCAATGGAGGGACGCTGTCTCGCCACGTGCAACTCTGCTTGGAACAAGAACAAGTCGAAGACAACGCCTAGAAAAATATGTTGCCAGCACCGACTAACTTTTTTGGAATAGATTTGATCTTCTATTTCTAAAATATGTTCTGTGGCTAAAAAATGCTCTCACGGTACCCCTCAAACCCTAGCAAAAAAGCTTTCTCTCCAAAGCCATCTCAAAGCCACACCTAAACACTTAGCCTCTCCCTCCTTTTATATGCTAGAGCTCCAAATCGTATCCTCATCAAACACCAAAACTGTGTCCTCATCAAACACCTAATCATGTCCTCACCAAACATGGACACCAAACTCTATCCATTCTGAAAATCATGGGACCTGAAACCCTTCCAAACATAGATTTTTCAAAATCTCTAAACATTCTAGTTATAGACTCCTTCCATAACTCTTTCAACTTATCATATGTCGAAGCCTCCAGGACCACACCTCCCATAGCCTCTCCATGCATCATCTTCACATGTCGAAGTATCCAGGACCGCATCTCCTGTAGCTTCTCCATGTATTATCCACTTTTGATCTCCACATGCTCCAACGTGAGCCCAACCACCTCGTGACATCCTCGACCACTTGGACCTTAGATTTCCCTCTCCTAGTCTCGGTCCTCCTTGTCACTGACCATAATTGTCTCCATGTCCAACCTATATATGCAAAGATCAAAGAACATTTTCTCGACACAAGTTCTTTCTAACTTGACCGACATTAGTCCACACATGCAAACCACACCTTCGACTACCAGGTATTGTAGCTACAACCATCAACCATGCACAACAAGTACTATAGCTACGACCATTAACCATGTATTGTACCTATGACAATCAACCATGTACTGTAGCTTCCACTATCGATCACCGATCGCGGTTGATGCCTTTGACCATTGACCATGGTCGAAGTCTGCCGATCAAATAGCCCAACACAAGACTATGACTATCGACAGGTTCACGGTAGCTTATGACCGATTCACTGTTGCTTACAACTGGTTCACTGTTGCTTAGACTAATTCACTGATCCAGGTCGAAGCCTACCAATTACCGACCGATTCGCTGTTGCTATATTGTACTATGCACCACATTCGTATCACTAGCTACTGTGCAGTAGGAAGTTGGTGCAGGCTATGTAGCTCCACTCTCTTTTACTTGCCATTTTGCACAGTAACACGTACGGTCGCTAATGCGGATATTTAACCATTAGCTTTTGTAATTATATATTAGCACAAAATATTGAAATTTAACGAATAAGCTACATAGTACTTTTGATGACAATCTTTCCATATGACAAATCCAATATCTTGATAGTATAGTTAAAGTTTTCCAAAGGTTGACTGAAGTTTCGTGACTGTATTTATATATTTGAACAGAGGCAGAGGCTGTACCTTTTCTTACCCAGCATGCATCATTAATAGGGAAATACTCTTTGCAAACTAACGTGAAATTACTTGGTCACAAGCAATCACAAGCAATCTTTAGGTGGCGATCGTATGATAATAATCACAGGCAATCTTGAGGTGCATTGGGAGGGTGGAGCAGGTTGTTCGAAAAGCATTTCTTGAGAGAGGTTTATGTGAGCCATTTCATCCATTGTTTGATTCACATCATGCACGTCTTTGCGAAGGCATAGTCTAACCAATCTCTTGTATCATCCTATTCCTATGTTGTTTGCGAAGACATAACGAGTGTTTACACTATGTTCTTCACGGATAACGAATCTCTTCTCGTGTATCATCCTACAGGACAGGACGACTAGGAGTCGAGGGAGTCGGTGTACGAGCATACACAAACTCTTTTCCTCGGTCCCGACTCCCAAGAACACAATTAACCAAGAGGCTTGGCTGCCTTCTTCGAACTGTGCGCTGTGTAGCACTATTGTAACTTTTGTAAATTTTAGCCATCTAGCTTTCGTTTTTATAAAAATAATATCTTTTCTAAGTTCAGAAGGTGCGGTAACTAATACATATCATCTGCCACAGCGACATAGCTCGGTAGGCCAGGCGCTGCCGAGCTGCCCTTGCTCCTGCCCTTGCTCGACAGGAGCTTGTTGAGTGCCCCTGGCTCAACAAGTAGGCGCAAAGGCGAATGGCAAGCACACAAGCGCGTGTGGGAGAAGGAAATCTGATTCCTCACAGGGCAGCGACAACATGTAAGATACTCATGTTAATGACACGATGCAATGCAGCGACACGACGCGATGTTAGATTCTTGTTTCATTCGTGCATTCATTATGCCACGTTCGCGCACGCGTGTATAAACCATGACCTGCGGTCGCATTGCTGCCAAGCGAGAGAAAGCGCAGCCAGGGAGGGTAAGGAAAGAAAAAAGAGATTTCCTGTCAAGCGAGAGTGCAGGGAGGCAACGGGGCTGTGATTAACCATCTTTCACAGGTGGGAGCATTGTGGAGTTTGTGATTACCTTCAGAAAAAGATATACTTCATTCCCGTGCAAGCAACGTGTTTAATATATCATTAGCATTTCATTAGCGTAACTGTGATTTGTAATGTAGAATGCGCTAGGTGATCATATTTAGTTGATGGATGTGTTTCTGTAAGTATTCGTGTTTATTTATTGTAAATAGTTGTAAAAATATGGACCAGAAAAATAGCTAAAATATTTTTACATATGTCCGCACGTATATATTTATCGCTCTCGCGCGATTACAGATTGGCTTTTGTCCAAGGATCTGGTCTTATTTTCCTAAACTAAAAAGTTGAAGCTTCATTATATCTTTAAATTGTTACCAATACCCTTCTATTCAATTGTAAATGGCCGGATCAGATGATATTGGACCATGGGAGTACTTTATCCATGGAGAGGACGAAGGAGAGTTTGAAAACATATTGTGCAAACTAATGCAGTACCTACGTTACTGGCGCCATCTCATCTTCAATGGATAGAAGACCCAAGAGGGAGACAGTGAAGCCTGGATGATGGAAGTCTTCTTATATGCAAGGGAAGGCGAGTACATCCCCGCACCTTCCACACAGAGCACCTGAGGAGCACTTCCATCGACACCCTTCAGGACGTTGCCCGCTTAGCTTATGCTCACCTGTGCAAGATCCACGAGGCCACCATGCTGACCTCCCTGTTTCGTTACTATCCATCCCTCCAGGAAGGAGCACGCTACTATGAGACGTTCACCCTTGCTCCGAGAACGATCTACTCCTGACCCACCAGGTTCAGCTCACCTGAGCTATGAGAGCCACCTACATTGAGGCTCTAGAGAAAATATCAGACCTTCGCTAGCTAAAAGCTAGGCTGAGACTCTCCGTGCTCATCTCGCCAAGTGTGAGAAGACCCTGGGTGCAATGGAGCATGAGATGAATACCGCAGTCATCGAGCTCGAGCGAACTGTAGTAGCAACAACAGTTCATGCTCTAGCTCTCCCTAGACCCCATTATTGTGGCTACTGACCAAACAGTATATGAGGAGAGTAGTGGAGATGATGGACAATGCTTGTCCCTTCCCTATGTCCAGGGCGTGTATATATATTTCCATGAGGTGTATTTTACAATCCTACCCTTACATTTATGTGCCCTCTATAGGAGTACCTATGTCATTACACACATCCCATTTTGGGCTTTACAACTCTTTAGCAGGCCGGATGGGCTTAGGTGGGGGCCACCCCTACAACACCCATCATCCCCACCAACCCCGCTCTGACTCAGCTACTCACTGAAGGACTATGCCTAAGGAGCAGTGCGCGTAAGAGCATGCGGCACCCTAGCCCACCAACCGTCCTCAACATTAGAGAAACCAGCCGAGATGCAGTCACTCCAGCTTAGCTAGCTACAATCGCTTCCGTTCTCACTTTGGTTCACCCATGTACTAAAAAATAGATGTGTAATGTGTAATGTATTATATCCACATAGCAAAGCATGGCCTAAGTGTCATGTGCAACTAGACAAAAAATATTATAAATGTTATGTAACCATCTTAGGTCTTGTGGTTTATTTTTTTATTCGTCTGGTTCCTGGAATTATTTTTTGACAACACGTACCAGCTTTTCACAATGAGTGGACAACACACATCAGCTTTTCTAGTGATTTGACAACACATACCAGTTTTCCACAGCGAGTGGATAACACACACCGGCTTTCCCACTAATTTGACAATACGTACCAGCTTTTTGCAGCGAGTAGATCGTTCCTATTGATTTGATAATATGTACCAGCTTTCTGCAGCCTGTGGACAGCACATACCGACTTTCCAGTGATCTGACAACACATACCAGATTTTCGCAGCGAGTGGACAACGTGTACCGATTTACCTAGTTATTTGACACACATATTAGCTTTTCGCAGCGAGTGGACAGCACACATCAGCTTTTTTTTTAGTGATTTGATAATACGTATTGTCTTTTCATAGCCTGTGGACAGCACGTACCAACTTTTCAATGATTTGACAACATATACTAGATTTACACAGCAAGTGGACAACACACACTAGCTTTCTTAGTGTTTTAACAATACGTACTAGCTTTCTGTAGCCTGTGGATAGCATGCACCGGCTTTTCCTATGATTTGACAACACGTACCAACTTTTCACAGCCTGTAGGTAGCACACACTGCCTTTCCCAGTGATTTAACAACTCGTATTAGCTTTTCACAACGAGTGGACAGTACGCACCAGCTTTCCTAGTGACTTAACAACCTGTACCAGCTTTACTCACGAGCAGTGTCCACTAACTGCCTATAAAATCTGGCTAGCCCCCACAACCAGACTCAACACTCCAATCGAGTTGATCTCAAAACTAGGGGAAGAGGTGAGGGAGAAGAGAGGAGAGATATATCACTATGTTGTTGGTGGGGATGTTAAACTACGGAAAGATGTTTCGCAAGCAAAAGTGGGTGGCCAAGAAGAAAGGACCATACCCCCGACAATTCTTGCAAGGATGCTCCCGTACCGCTGGAGTTTCCGTGGCTGTAGTGCGACTGCGACAATCTAGCACATATCATTTAATTTACACACTCGGCAGTCGTCGCCCGAGCGCACTACACGTGTGTCGAGGTTCTTGTAAGCATGTATTTGCTATTTTATGTTACATGTTCCATTTCGAACCTCTCTAACCTACTCTGTCCATGCTAGTAGACCACGGAGCGCTGTTACTTTTTTCAATGGATAAACGGCCCAGATATATATGATAGGGCATTCATCGAGTAAAAATATATGCTTAACTACCCGATGGCGCCTAAAAGATTCACACGCTGGAAACCATACACCCTGGATGACAGCGGAAAGAACAAGGGTAAGTTGCCGGTGGTCTCCGAAGCCCTCGCTGAACGCCAGGTTATCTCCAATTAGGACAAACCTATATAAGTTGTAGAAGTCAAGTAATGGGCCCAGGTTGCGAGGGCTAAAGCCAACGCAGGAGAGAAGGAAAGACATTGATTG
The DNA here is from genome assembly GCA_017311315.1 of Dendrocalamus latiflorus. NCBI lineage: Eukaryota > Viridiplantae > Streptophyta > Magnoliopsida > Poales > Poaceae > Dendrocalamus > Dendrocalamus latiflorus. The sequence goes on from CM029645.1 coordinate 27,114,326, forward strand.
ACCCAAATGTGTACGACGGCTAACTAGAATCATGGCTTTCAAAAAGCGCAATATATCTTAGCTGTAGTTGGAGTTGATGGTTCACGCATGTTGTCACTTTGTATCGTATGAGTAGTGAGGCAAACATACGCATCTAACCAAATCCCACGTGCCATGTAATTCACACAGTTATTATGAACTATTTTATCGGCCTACACATGGTCCATTACGACAACTGTTTACAACAATGTTTCTTTACTGGTTAACACATGGAGTTTGTTGTGGTAGATCATCTGCTCTCTAGACCCCTTGCACCTTTCTAAAAATTTCTATACACATGCCAATAAAAATATAATAGGATCCTTAATACGTATCAAATTATGTGTTTTTAAGTAGTTTGCACATGGAAGTATTTTTAGAAACAAGTTAACAAGTGAGCTAAAGCAAAATCTAAATAAACAAGTTTAATTAAAACAATTTAGAACTGAATCAACCAGTTTTTTTTACCGCTTTTTTTTCTTTTTGCCACCCTGCCCTGACCCGCTAGATACGTGAACAGTTCGGCTTCTTCACCACCTCGAGCTCCGTCTCCTCCCCCAACTCTCCCGACGCAACCCCCCAAAAATCTCTCCCACTCCAGCTCCTCCATCCATCCAAGCAGCACCGTAATTCCCTACTACTGCGCGCATCCTTCCCCCGCCTTCAAAATCCAATCTTTCATCTCTGCTCCGCCGTTTTCCGCGGCTTTCTTGTACCGTACAACCGCAAGATCGCTCTTTTCTTCCCCCTCGACAAAGCCGCCGATACCAATCCAATCCCCTGCTGGGTTTCTCGCGAATTGCAAGGATTAATCTCTTGATTGGAGCATGAGGCTTCGATCCGGCTGCGCGATGCTGCGGCTACTGCTGTGGGCGGCGTTCCTGTGGGGTTGCTGCCACGGGTGGTTCGTCGTGGAGAAGAACAGCCTCAAGGTGACATCGCCCGACGAGCTCAAGGGCACCTACGAGTGCGCCATTGGCAACTTCGGCGTCCCCCAGTACGGCGGCACCATGGTCGGTGTCGTCGCCTACCCCAAGGCCAACAGGAAGGCATGCAAGAGCTTCGACGATTTCGACATTTCCTACAAGGCCAAGCCCGGCTCCTTTCCCATCTTCCTGCTCGTCGACAGGGGAGGTGAGAATAATTACTATGCTACTAGTACTTGGTCTCTGTTAGGCCATCCATGTGTGACTTCGTGATTGTGAGCGGGGTAAGCTTTATATACCTCGGTTGGTTCAATTGGATAGATTGCTGTTGAAAGGTTGACCACAAGTGGCACAATTTTTTGTTTAATCGTGTTGTCTTTAGTTTGGTGCGTTAAAAATTAAATATTGCTATGCGATGATGTGATTAAGTTGAATATTCTTTGACCCAGTTTGGTACAACGAGCAAATCTATGACTTGATGTTTGGAGGAAGCTTAATCTGAAAGCTTAACTGTCAAGCCCTCATGCATTTACTAGTAGCTAGGTCACTGTCTTGTTGTTTTAACTCCCTATGATGTTCCACTGATTTTGTTTTCAACCAGTTATTGTCTGACAATTTTTTGGGGTGTTCTTTTTGCCTTTTGGTTTCTGCCTTTGGCTTTGAGCTTCTCCGGGAGTCAAAAAGCCAAACATCAAAACATGGTTGTTTCTTAGAGTTGATTCTCCAAACCGCTTTTCAAGTCTAAAACTGTGTACGCCGTCCGCGTCGGCGTCTCCGCCGTCCGTTGTCATCTCAAAAAGTGCTGACAAAAGCTATCAAGCACAGCACAAAAGAACAGGGACTTTATATGTCTGCTCTGTGATGTTGATTTCTACTCGATTCATTAAAATATACTGTGGATTACATAACATGGTTTTGTTGTTTTTCATAGATTGCTTCTTCACAAAGAAGGCATGGAATGCACAGAAATCAGGAGCAGCGGCAATCCTTGTTGCCGATGACAAGGTTGAACCTCTAATTACAATGGACACGCCTGAAGAGAGCGGGAGGGCAGATTATTTAGAGAACATCACCATTCCTTCAGCGCTGATAACCAAAAGCTTCGGGGACAGGCTCAAGAAAGCAATTGATAACGGTGACATGGTTAATGTGAATTTGGATTGGAGGGAGTCCCTGCCCCACCCTGATGAGCGTGTTGAGTATGAATTTTGGACTAACAGTAATGATGAATGTGGACCAAAATGTGATAGCCAGATTGATTTCGTCAGGAGCTTCAAAGGAGCAGCACAGATACTTGAGAAGAAGGGCTACACGCAGTTCACTCCTCATTACATTACCTGGTATTGTCCAGAGGCCTTCACTCTAAGCAAGCAGTGCAAGTCCCAGTGTATCAACCATGGGAGGTATTGCGCACCTGACCCAGAACAGGATTTCAGCAAAGGGTATGATGGGAAAGATGTAGTGGTTCAGAATTTACGTCAAGTTTGTGTTTATAAAGTAGCTAAGGAGAATGAGAAACCTTGGTTGTGGTGGGACTATGTGACTGATTTTGCAATTCGGTGCCCAATGAAGGAAAAGAAGTACACTAAGGAATGTGCTGATGGAGTTATCAAGTCACTTGGTATGTTGGAGTTTGCATATGCCTTTCTATTTTTTATTGTAAGGTGCTATAATTGTACTGAATACGTTTGAAATTTCCAGGCCTTGATCACAAAGCAATAGATAAGTGTATTGGTGATCCAGATGCTGATGAAGAAAATCCTGTGCTGAAAGCTGAACAGGGTGCACAGGTTAGTACTTCGGTGTGGTCTTATCTCTTCTATTTGTCCCGCTTGCGATCATAATGTATCATTTTGGACCCTTTTACATAGATTGGCAAGGGTTCTCGTGGTGATGTTACCATCTTACCAACACTAGTCATCAACAATAGACAATACAGAGGTTCGTTCTCTTGAAACCATTATAGTTCTGGCAAAGTGATTTGAGGTTCCAGTTGTGCTTATCCAAACATTTGTTTCTCACTTCTCAGGGAAACTTGACAAAGGAGCAGTTCTTAAGGCACTTTGTGCAGGTTTTCAAGAAACTACTGAGCCCGCTGTTTGCTTGAGTGAAGGCTCGTGCATTTATTCCCCTACTTTTTTCCTCAGTTTGCTGCATTTGTGATGAATACTTATACTGCAAGCATAACCTGTTTTGTACATTCCTCTTAAACTAAACATCTTCAATTCATGTTGTCAAACTGTAGATATACAAACAAACGAGTGCTTGGAGAACAATGGCGGCTGTTGGCAAGATAAGGCTGCTAACATCACCGCATGCAAGGTAGTTCTGGTGGTCTTATCTTTTCTGCTAAATTCTAGTTTACGGGATAATGCTTTTCTCTGTTTAGCTTATGCGTATGGTACTTGTCTGGCATATATGTAGGATACTTTTCGTGGAAGAGTTTGCAAATGTCCGGTTGTGAAAGGTGTAAAATTCGTTGGTGATGGCTACACTCATTGTGAAGGTATATATACTGCAAGAAATTAGGAGATAATTTTCTTGCCATCTTTTTTTATTTATTTTGAGTATTTAAATAATGGACACTCTTTACTTGAGGATGGTTGATTGTTGTTTAGCACTAACCCTTGTTAATGGAGATAGCACTTCTTCTGCAACATACAAAGTGTTTTTTTTCGTGACATGCAATTTTAGCCTTATTGACTATTTAATTATGCCTGCCCTTGTTATTTTAGCTTCAGGATCTGGGCGTTGTGAGATTAACAATGGAGGTTGTTGGAAGGAGACCAGGAATGGCCGGACATACTCTGCCTGCACTGTAAGTTATCAGTTGGTATTTTTGCTGACTTTAATGCTGCCACATGTATTGTAAAAAATCTAAAAGCATGTTTGTGGTGTTTATAACCTACAGGATGACGGCTGTAAATGTCCGGATGGATTCAAAGGTGATGGTACCCACAAATGTGAAGGTAACAGTCAATTCCTGAACTACATTAAGCTATTAGAATTGCTTGCGTGTCCCGCAAAACTTGTAGGTTTTAATGGAGAAATGTGAATATGCACCTAAGAATTTGCTGGAGTCCAAGCATATTGGATATCATTGGTCATGTTGCTCCTTTGCTGTTGTGCTGATGGTAAATATTTTGTGACAGATATTAACGAATGCAAGGAAAAGACTGCATGCCAGTGCAAGGAATGCAAGTGCAAGAACACATGGGGAAGCTATGAATGCGGCTGCAGTGGAGGCTTGCTGTACATGAAGGAGCATGATACATGCTTAAGTATGTACCTATCTTTTCTAGACTTATTATTGTCCCAGTAATCATTAGTTGCACTTAGACTTAAGCTAACCAGTGAGATTTGGAGGTCATAAGGTCACACAAATTGCAGGCTAGTTAATCTGTTTGAGGCACCATAATCTGATTGGTGATTATTTCTTCAATAGATTAGCTGCTGAAAGCTCAAAATAGCAACATCTAGGATAAGTCTAAGCATTGACTTGATACTAAATTGGCATCCATTGTATTCAGGCAAAAGTGCAGCAGCACAGGTAGGGTGGAGCTTCCTGTGGGTTATCTTCTTCGGCCTAGTGGCAGCAGGAATCGCAGGATATGCAGTGTACAAGTACAGGATCCGGGTATGAATGATATGGACAACTTCCGCAAGTTAATTATCTGCTCATAACTCTAGGCTGGCATCTAATTCTCTTGTGTTTTTCTTCGTACAGAGCTACATGGATTCAGAGATCCGTGCCATCATGGCTCAGTACATGCCCCTGGACAACCAAGGTGAAATTCCAAATCATTCTCACCATATCGAGATGTGAAGAGCAATACGGCATCCACCTTACGAAATGGATGAAGAGGGGAAAAGAATCTGTCTTGCATGTGTATCACCGCAACGATCCTGTGTGTAGCATACTAAGACTGTACTGTAAATCTCTGGACCAACTTGCGACCATTAGCTTTCTGTAGCTTGGCATGCCTCCGACGTAATAATGCTCTTGACCTCTTTCCTCCTATCGGGAAAGAGACGGCAAGCTCATGTGGTCTTTCCTTTGTTTTTTCCCCCTGGAGATGTATGTGCCCTCCATCCTAAAGCAGACGAGCGGTCACTCGATCGATGATCCCTAACCTTAATTCCTTTCGTAATCCACAATCCCTGTTCCATTCCAGCATTCCCTGCTTGCTACTTCCCTCGGCTCCCGCCTCTCCCCTCACATCTCACAAGCTGGCGCCAGGGGTGGCAACCGGCGGTTTGGCAACGCCACAGGGGCTGCAGCCAGCACAGCAGCAGGACGAGCAGGTCACCGCCGGGCGGATGGGGCAGCAGCAGGTGGTCAGCAACGAGGGGGAGGGGAGGCGCTAAGGGGCCAAGGGGCGGGGAGGTGGCAAGGTTGCGGCAACCGTAGCCCGCAGGCAACCAGCAGGGCGGCTGGCAGCAGGGTAGGCCACAGGCAGCAGGGAGAGACCGAGAGAAGGTATGACCGAATGAGGCTATGAGGAATTGAGGAGAATCAGTGAATGAATCACTAGTTAGCTCACTACATTGTAAATTTGTCATGCTCCTTGTGAATGATATTTGTGAATTGAATTGTGACTTGATAATTGAGAATCAAAGATTTGAGGATCATGCCTCAGTCGGTGTATATGTTATGTGTATCTTGTCAATTTCTCATGCCTCATAGCCTCAATGAATCATTGGATTATGCATTGAGGAGAGATTTGATCTGCTTCTTGTGAATAATATTTGTGAATTCAATTGTGAATCGTGAATCAGTCATAGATATGATATTTGTGAATTGTGATACATTGTTTTATAGTCATGGTCATATATATTTGAATATTTTTTCTGAAAATAATGAATATTTGAATTAACAACTTTTTTAGAAATGATGAGCTATTTAAAATACTTTTCGATGTTACCACTACCCGATGGTTTCAAGGCATAAAGACTTGGAAAATAAACTTGCCTCATATGCGTGATTAGCATATTTGTGGTATGTTTTGTTCCATTCTCTTCAATATGAATACATTACAATGTTATACGATATCCTAATCTACATATTTATATTTTGCATAATCTCTTCTGGATGTGTGATTGCACTTTTGTTGGCGAATCATCGAAGTTTACATAACATCGTACTGAGGTACTTGTTATCGTATCTTACTTTTCTTTTTATCTATGGATATTCAAATATGTGTTGGATTTTAAAACAATTGCGGGTATCAATTTTGCTTGTGTCATATGTACATAGATTTGTACACATTTATTGACTATACTTTGGCTTGTGACTCATCCTGGCTCCCAAAATTTGCTGCCTCCGCCACTAGGAGGCTTCTTGTCATGGCTCTTCTCCGCCGGCGCTGCACTCATGAATGAGGAGAAGCCGTTGGGGGACTGGCCGGGACATGCACGGGCTCCTGGCCAACACGCAGGCCACTCACAAAACTGCAGTGGTGGATCTAAAACAAAAATGATGCGGGGGCCTCATGCTCTATGTGTGTTCTTATCGACACATCCATTGATAATGTAGTAGATAGTAATGCGTTCTAAATTTTATATCTTTAGACTCGCTATACTCAAGCCAACTGCCATACTGATCAAGTGCATCAACGCGGGCCTCATGGCACAGTCAGGGGGCAGCTTGATGAGCTCAACGAGGACACGACGGAGAGGGAGAAGATGGCCTACCTCCGGAGGCAGGAGCGGGATTACTAGCATCGCGTCGGTGGTGCCAAGGTGTGCATACTGACGGAGCCGGTGCGTGGGGAGGTGCTGGGGATGGTGAGCGCTAGGCTGCTGCAGAGGATCGGGGACCACGTGCAGAGGTGGTACCACGACGAGGGCTAGATGTGCGAGGTGGTTTGTCGGCGAGGTTGTGTGCAAGGTGGTCGAGGGGGACATCACCAAGGTGGACTACCAATTCCATGATAAGCTCGGCAACATGGGCCTGTTTTTTAATGGCTTTTAAAAGTAGTTTTTGATTTTTGCTATAGTATCTAACTTTCAAACAGAGTATTTTCTCAAGACGGGGTCTACAAGTTAATTATAGTACACATTAAAGCTTAATATCTGTATCAACCAAAATCGTAAGCGAGTATCTCTCTCCGTAATCTCTATTGCAAACAGCTAAAATTCAAAAATTTCAACCAAAAACTATAAGCCGTAGCCATATCAAACAGGTCCATGGTCGAGGGGAACACCCGCGTCCCTGTCATAGACAGGGAGCTGCCCCAACAGGTATATGTATTGAATGCCATGCAACATATATATAAAACCAAGATATATGGGAGCTAGGATAATCTGACTGTTAGCATTACTATCAACTTATCAAGTTCCATAATTCATTAACGTGTTGTTTGATGTGCATTGTGCAATGAATTGCTTGGTTCTACATACTATTTGATTATGGTTCTCCAGTACCCTTTGTGCTGATATGATGAATTGCTCCGTATTACTAGATCTATAATGAAATATACTTTTATAGTGTATAATTATTTTAATTTGAAACAACATATCTATAGAAACTGATAGTCAAAATATCACCTTAGAGACTATCAATATCCAAAACGATTTGTATTTGAAATTAGAGGCAATATATGCTCCGAACTAACGAGAACTGTCTTACAACGCTTTTTGTCCTACTGTCAATGTGCGTCGCTGTTAACCATTTCTGCAGTTTTGTTCCATTTTGGGATTATACATTGTAGGCTTTGCTCATCTAATGACACGTATACGAGGGAACCAAAAAAAAAACACAACGGGAAGTGCTTTTCTCATCATCTCCCGTCAGTATAGTAAGGAATTTGAGACGCAGGTCGAAGAATTTTAACAGAATTTTATGCCACGTGTCGAGAGTCCACATGCAATGAACGATGTAGTGAACAGTGAAGCCTGTACATCTCAGGGAGCAAAAAAAGCAGGGCTTTCGTACAGGTGAATAGGCAAACAAAATGGACGACAAAAAAAAAACTACAACCACTCTATGCTCGGTTCATATACTGGCCGGTTCTTGAATCAACCAGGATATCATCGCCGACATTCACAAACGAGGGCACAGTGACAACAGCTCCTGTTTCCAGGGTTGCAGGTTTTGTTCCTCCTACAAAATACAGTAAGAAGATGATTCTGAATTCTGATAAGGCTATCTTATTTTCCATCATAAAAGAAACATCTGAATCCGAGACAATGTTGTGATCTTCGAAACTAGATTGTATGTGGTTATTTTTATTAGCAAGTTGTATGACTACGAAACAATCACAGAAACATTTTGCATCAGGATACTAGAGAATTCTCTACCTTGTGCACTGTCACCTTGCCCCGGGTCAGTATCAGTTACAGTCAGCCTAACAGTGATGGGAAGTTCAAAATCAATGATCTACAAACATTATCAAAGTTAATGGCCAATATCCTTTGCTGTGTAATAGTATATAACACAATCAACTAGTACACTGTGGAAAATTATGAGAAGGTAATTGACTAGTTGATTGGATATCAGATGACGTGGAAAAAAAAGAAGAAATACCCGCCCATTCCAGTAAAGCAAATTGCAGTCCATTCCTTCTTTCAACCATTTTTGCTTCTCACCAACCTCTGCCTCGTTTAAGCGACTTTCTTCAAAGGTCATCTGTAAAAGGAAACTAATAATGAGAGCATTGTACACTTGAAGAATACATAAAAGCACTTATTCCTATTTTAGTGACAAGTTGGATGAAAACGAAAGGGAAAGAACTGAGGTTTATTCCTTGCTCCCAAGATAACAGTTTATATGTATCCTGCATTGCAAGATTGTCTGCAAAACTTAAATAGACACTGGTTCTAGGCTTCTAGCACTAGTTTCTACATGACTATTAAGTTTGATATGTACTTCTGATTTCTGAAGTCCACAAGTTGCTACCAGGATTTCAGGTTTAAACTTGTTTGCAAATTTAGAGGAGCAAGTGGCTTGGTTTTGTTCAGAGATCATGCTTTCTGGGCAGATGGAAAATTAAATTCTAGTTTTCTGAAATTCCATCATTGTTTTTCTGAAAAGGCAACTGAAATGTGCCATCGCCTGACTCTTCAATTCTATTAAAAACTTTTCACATGACAATTTGGAGTCTTAATAAACCTGTAGTTTGCAATTGCATCATGAAAGAATGAAGCTGCGTGTTCACACAACTCAATCCATCATAACGGCATAACCTACATACCAAGAAAATCCTGTAGTTACCACGGCTCCCTTCCAAATAAAGCCCCTCTCTTTCAATAGATGCAGTGAGAAAAACATATGAAGTATGACATATTTCAATGAAAATTGGAGTATGTACCAGATCCATGAATACGAACTGGGGGCCATCTTTATATGTAAATTGCTTGGTTTCCTTTGAAATGGATGCTTCCAGGATCTGAAAGCATAATAAAGAAGCTCCTTTAATTGTTTCATTACTCAAAAACACTGAGGAAGAGACGCTAAGCATTACATGAGTTGGTTGAATGAAAGGCAACCCCCAGTAGGCAAAAAAAAAAAGCATATAATTTCTCAAAGTAATGAAATCAGAAAAACTTCACTGTTTGGTTTACTAAGCTAAAGCATGTACTAATACTGAATGACCGACACAAAAAAAGAAGTAACTGCTGAACTCTGGTTTTGGATTCTGTAAAGTGTGTTTCTGCTCAGATTACCGAACTTCCAGCTCGAAAGGTTTTCTCAACTGTGTTTCCAGAGATATAACTGCGCATTTTTGTCCTCACAAAAGCAGCACCTTTACCAGGCTTCACATGGAGAAACTCTGTTGTTGCATGGAGAGTGAAAATTTGATTAACATGCTTCTCATATTGGGACCACTTGAAATAAAACAGAACAGAATTCTTCAAAAATAAATAAAATAAAATAGAACAGTTGAACAATCAATGGTGAGTTATCATATATTTTCTCCGAAAAGAGACCGCCACTTCAACTGTGCTTTTCATATGAAAAAACTCCACTTTCTCAGAAGCTTTATTATAACAATTTTGTCTTCATTAAGCACACAATGAGCTCTAATGCTCTGTTCATAAGGATTTCAGTATGCTGTCCAATTTCACTATAGTAATTTGAAGAAGCATATTACTAAGGGTGTATTGAAGATAGAAGCACACTTGAGGAAGAATAACACCCATATGTAGCATTAAGTTAGATGCGAGAATGTGAAGATTAAACCAATGAAAGCCCATTTGTTCCCCTACAAACCAGAAAGTAAACAAAAGAGGTAGTTCATCAGAAACAGTACGTCGAGCTAACAACCTAGAAAAAACTTCTTTTGCTGCACTACATTGCCATATTGCTTCAAAAACACATTATCAGCAGTTCGGTACAAGGGAATTTCTACTCACATATCAAACTAACACGAACCATTACTTCGATAGACATTTCGGGTCGACAGCCGGAACAGCCCAACAACACAGGGGAAGGTTAAATGTACCAAATTTTGCGTGTTAACATAGCTTGGAGCTGGTCAAATAAATCACCAATCGTTGAGCGGCGAGGTACATTGACGGGATTTCTCGAAATTATGAAATCAGGTGCAAGAACAGATGCTACATTCACTAGTGTATCCACCCAGATAAGACGCCCAAGAATCAATTGTATGTAGAGAATAATAGACATGTAAAGGAAGATGATTTTGGTTGTTACCAAGAACCCTCCACGGCGCGCCGTCCACCTCGACGTTGGTGGCTTGGTGCCCACCCTGATGTCGTTGCTGGACAAGGCATAAACCCCTGAAAGGAGCAAGTTCAGAAACCACACAGAAAGTCACGGAGCGAACCGAAGAGCCCATCCAAGAAGTGGCGAGCAAACGGTGGGTCGAGGGAGAGCAGAGGTTACTTACCGGTGAAGCGGGAGCGGAGGGGCGCGAGGCAGGAGGACGGGCGACGGAGTTGGACGGAGGAGGAGTTAGCGGCGACACGGTGGTGGTGGTCGGTGGCGCCGGCGAGGTGGCGGAGAGAAGCCATTATTGCTTCCTACTTCGCCGGCGTCCCCTCCCTCTCGTGGGCCTTGAGTTTGCGCTCTGCAGGTGACGTGATGATGATAAGGAGGAAGGAAGGCAGGCAAAGAGGAACGCAGTGATGATGCGGCCGTCATCTCGCTGACACACGAGGGCCCACTTGTCATTGTCATCGCCCATGACTTCCTAGCATTGGCTTGGGCTGGACAGGTCCTTTCGGCTCTCTCTCTCTCTCGAGTATTAATCTATGTTGTTTTCAATCAATTAATTATTAATGTGCAGGCATTAGAGGCATTGAGATTCACTTCCTTCGGATCAACGCTCAGCTCAGCTCTTTTCGATTTTATGTTTAGCCTTTGACTTCTACTTCTACATTCTACAGTAACTCACCGTTAAATAATGTATTTTTTTACGACGGTGTCTATAGATAAATTATAGTACAAATTATACTGAGTTCAGCTATACCGGGCAAAATTAGAGATATAAGCTAACAAAATCATCAACCTTCGGTACAAGACCGGTCGGACCACCATAGGAGGGACGATCTGACCGCCATGGCCAATCTGACCGCAGGGCCAATAGTGGTCTGACTGGTCTCCTGTTCTCAGACCTTAAAGTCTCTCAAGACAAAACTCAAATATTAAAAGCTTGCTCAATTTTCATTCGAACACTTTCAAATTTTGCATAAACTTGTTTAAGACATTACAAACCTAACCAATTAAGAATCATAAGGTTATTGGGTTCAGGTTTACTAAATTAAAGATAATTGAATCGAAGTCATAAGAGCAACAAAAATCCTAAAACTTAAATTACTTCTTACTTGTAAGGATCTAAGGCATGAGATCTTCTAGATCTATTCTCACATGTTCTTGCAAAGTAATTTAAGCAAGAGTTTGGGCTAGAATTCCCACGAATATAAAATCCAAATCTTGCACAAAATCAAGCAATAATGTAAACAAGAACATGATTGAGATAAAACTTTAATCTATTTTTAATAAAAGATGAGATTTACATACTTATGGATGATTACAATGTGCAGTCAAAGCACCACTCTTTTCTCTCTCAAGTTCTCTTTCACAACTATGGAAGGAAACAAAATGGTATAACAAAAACCTAAACCATAGAATCCTTAAATCCAACACATTCTCTCCTTCCCTTTAGTAACCAGCAATAAGCCTTAATGGGTCCAACACATTAGGCCTATCGGAAAACCCGTTAACCCCATTAGCACAGATTTTACACACTTATACATGCTTCTCAAAGCATTTACAAGACTTAACTCGCTAATACCTTAATGATTGATCCACTTAGCAATTCCAGCTCTCCTTGACATAAATCACTTCTCCTTTGTGTCTCCTCGCGCCATGGTTTTGATCAAAGCATCAGCCCGATATTTAGCCAACTACTACAATACCCCCGATGAAGCTTTCAAGCACCTTTTCTTGATTCCGTCTTCACCTTCACCTTAAAGTATCTCCTAATACTTTAACACGTAGCTCGTAGTATCTAATGATTAGCTGCCATATCTTCACGCATTCAGCCTCCTTTGAATCGTCTCTACGTGCACTGGCCATGTCACTTGACGCATCACATGTATCAACTCGCCTTTTCATGGTCCTTATTTTCTCTATGCTTCTTGCTTAAACTAAGTAGCCTCATCCAGACATACATGATCACTCAGACCTCAGCTCCCTCACCTAGTCCCGGTCCATTGCCGTCACTACTAACGTTTTCCAAGACACTGCACATTCAAAGGTCAAGCAACCATCTCGATCACAAGTTCCATGTACTTGACTCGTGTTAGTCAAAGCTATGCATCATACAACACCACACAACCAACCAACGGCACCCATGCCGTGCACAAACTCATCTAACTCAAAAACTATTTTTATTGATTTCTAGCCATAGCCACCACTCTAACCACACTCCTTATAGCGGTCACACCGCCAGCTACTGGCCGGTCTGACTACTTAAGACTGTCAAAAAACACTCTCTATAATTTCGGTTAAAGTCTATCTAATTTAGGTTCAGTTTTTAATTACAATGGCACCAAGTGCAAACTCATGCCTAAACAAACATACACAAGTGTTTGGTATTCATTTCCTAAAAGTACATGGCCAATCCGACCATGCCTGAATCCTAACATTACAATTTGAAATCTGAATTTTTTTGAAACTTTTGTAAAATTTAAATGCAACTTAACCAAAGTACCAATTATTTACCACAAACATATTCTAGCCAAGACCTGAACAAACACAGGTGAGAAAGGGACATCTACCTCCGTCCGGACATTTCCTTCCACTAAATACAGAGAAAAATCTCATATGATGCTATAGGAACAGCTAAACACCTGCAAGCAACTACCAAATCAACCAATCTCCTTGTCACTAGATGACAGACAAAAGGGACAACTTAAAACTACTACAACAATTAGAACATCAAGCTGCACTACAAAGTTTCCAAGAACACAAACACACTGTTGTCAGTAATTCAGCAAAGAATACTTCACTCTCAGAACAATCTTGCCCTTATCAATGCCAAGCTTCCCGCCGGTCACCAACCAGTGCCCCGGCAGGTCATCAGGCCCTTTGCACAACTCTGATCTGTCCACAATCTTCACAAACTTCCCTGCATCGCTCGAGTCCACCCCTGAGCCCCCTGGGTCTGGAGCCTCATTGTTGAGCCCACCTGTCATCTGGTTGCTGGCAGTGGCAGGGCTATGGTCCCATAGCGATCTCCGGATGGTGCAACCGGGCACCTTTGAGTAGAGAAGCTTCATGTACAGGACGTTCTTTGATCCAAAGTCCCACACCCCAAGCTGAGCCCCAGTGACAATATACACGCCAGAGACGTCCCCAATGAGTGTCTCATGGTGCTCAACCGGTGCTGTGCTGACGTGGGAGAAGTTCTTCCACTTCACAGGCTCAAACCAGCGGCTGTCCTGCTCCTCTGGCCCCTGCCACTTGGGTGCACCAATGGTGATGTGCGCATCCCAGTAGGGTTTGAGGATCTTTGGAAGAGACGCCAAATGCTGCACTTGGATGCATAGCATGTTCTGCTTAGCACCTTCCAAGCATAATCTTAGTCCAGTGACTGGCTTGCGACCTACTGCTACCTGAAATGAAATGATACAAAGCATGACGAAAGCCTACAGGAAAAGTGTAGAAGAAGAAATGTGCAGGTATTGCAGTAGTCAGAAGGCTAGTATCCACCATTAGATACAGAGACAAATACCAGTTTTCAGCTGGTTACTTGCCACAACTTAATGGCATGTCAGTGGGTTTAACTACATAAACCTAATGTCCATCAGGTCCTGCAACAAATCCAGGGAGCACTGAATGGAGGTTGGAAGGATCTGAGGAGCTGGACAAGTGATTAAAGGCGAGTTCTAGTAATTTTGGTTCCTATGTTGTTTCTTGGTTTGTTTTTTTATGTATTAGGCGCAAATAAAAATTGTAATCTGAGGTTGTATCTCAAACTCTGCTCTGTCCTTGGATGGAGCATTTGTATTTTTCTCTTCTAATTAATAAAATAATATGCAGCTCTCCTGCCTATTTTTGAGGAAAAAACAAAGATTTCACTGTGTTCATTAACCAGTCGGTTTACAGAAAGATATGGTTACAACAGACTTAGCTAGGGACTAGTTACCAACTTACTGTCAGTCCCTGGAATCTAGGCTTTAAGACACTGCACTTATTTCCTCAAAAAGACACTGCACTTGGATAAATTCCAGAAATTAGGGAGCTAATTTGTGATCGGATAAAATAGTATTCTTCTTTCGTTTAGTAAGACAGATATGGCTACAAAGTAAAGTTGTTCTAGGACAAGTCAGGTCTACACCAAAGCAAAGCTGACACAAATGGACAAGACTTTGAGGTAATCAAATTCTCTAGCTGATTACAGAGACAAGTTATGACAACCATAAACACAATACAAAACCAGCTTACGGAAGGTAGCTTACCGTGTGGCATGTGCATTGAATAGTTCATTACTAAGTTTATGGTTTTTGTAGTGATCCATAATATAGCAATAGTGAAGTACCATATGCTTTACAGTCTGAATTGTACAAATCAATTGATATTATGTTAGTTTTATTACAGAGTTGTGGTTTTCAGTCTTCTGAATATATTGCATTTTTCAATTTCATGTTTAACTGACTGAGAATACATCAAAGATCACTATGATATGCATGCATCAATAAGTTTCTGATGAAGTCAAAAGAATATCATCCCTACATCCAAATACCTGTTGTTGGCTGACATACAGCTTTTTCCCCATCAAGCTGAACTGCAAGGATGGACACACAGGCCCTTTCCTTTGATGGCCAGGGTGCTCATCACGAACTGGTGCCCAAACTCTTGGAAGCTGGAACTCTAGGAAGTACCTCAGCTCCTCAATTGGGGGTTTATCTAAGGAAAAGAATGATAAATGGTCAATAATTAATTCAAACAATTATTTTTTCTAGAGACCAATTCAATCTAAAAAGAATGTAGCCCAAAGGCAGGAGCAGCAGAAATGGTTTACTAAGGAAAAGAAAGAGAAATGGTTAATAATCAATTCATAAAATTATTATTTCTAGAGAACAATTCAATCTAAAAGAATGTAGCCCAAACATAGGAGCAACAGACTAAAGGAGTGGTCCGGATATACAAAATATGCAATCGTTGGACCACTTGTTTTCGTTAATTCTTTTTTTCTTGAAAAAAGAGTTATCTCCATAAAACTTCTAGGAAAGTTTCATGCATGCAACAAGGACATTTAAACAATAATTTGTGAAGATAGTCACTCCAAGAATAAATAAATAAATATGAAGGTAATGTTTACATTCTAGATAAAGGTTGATCGCCCAGATGAGGTGGTCCTTTCCAGGGATGGCTGCCTCTAGCAGAGTTGTTATGGGGAAAAAAGACATATGTATAACATCAGGCGCTGAGTTAATAGTTCTTGCCCACTCAGTGTGACTTTGAACTAAATCATCACCTCCTCTCCTTCTGAAAATCACAGTGACATCCTGCAGGATAATCCATTGGAAGGCTCAAAAGTTACAGAACGTAACAATGGGTTACATTAAGTAATACAACAATGACACATTAAAAGAAATGATCACCAAGGTCGATTGGTTTGTTCACCAATGCAATAAGAAGCAACAGCTTAAATAGGTGAATACACACAGTTTAGTGGCAAGGCAGACCAGAAATTCAGAAAACATAACAGCATAAGCTTCATAGAATAATACAACACTCCGGAAGTTCATCCAGCAGAATTTAGGTTCTATGAAAGGGGCCTCGGCAATAAATCTACATGTGATGCTTTACAGTGAAGTAGCTAAAAAAAATTTGTA
This sequence comes from Dendrocalamus latiflorus, assembly GCA_017311315.1. Taxonomy (NCBI): domain Eukaryota; kingdom Viridiplantae; phylum Streptophyta; class Magnoliopsida; order Poales; family Poaceae; genus Dendrocalamus; species Dendrocalamus latiflorus. The sequence continues at coordinate 27,130,582 of CM029645.1, forward strand.
ACAGCATGATGATGATGATGACAAGGTATATAGTGGTATGGAAGGGACACGTCCGGTACACTAAACCCACATACCATAATTAATAGTGAACTGCTGGCAAAAACAATCCATGGCAGTTACATTACGGAAAGGATATTCATAACTCCAATGACTAGTTTGAAGGAATTGGATGGAACGGAAATGAAACGCCCATTGGCCACTACATACACTGAGGGAGGTGGGGATAAGTGATAGTTCAAACTCTAACATCAACTAAACATGCCCTTCATACTTTGTTGAGAGAGAATTCACAAAACATATCAATTGTTCTTCAGCAGTCAGCAATACATCAAGAAAATGCAGAATGGCAAAAGAAAATCATAGTAGCATGTCCTTGCCTCTTTTGCAGCAAGATATGGTGTATTTGGAGGTTGCGGATATACTCCTTGGCTGTTGAACCCAAAAGTTTCCGTTTCCTGAGCCAGAATCATCATTGAAGTACAATAAGATTTGTTAAAACCTAATGTCAATGAGTCTAGCTGAAGAAAGCCAAACCTTATTCTTCGGTCTTATAGGACCGGAGCCTGTATGGATTTCATTTTCAGAAAACCTCTGATCTCCAAGATCATGTATATAATTTCTAATTTCCACTGCAGAAAGTGATGATGAACTATGCTGCTTGATGTAAATTACATCCTTCCCACCAATGATAACAGACTTTATTATATGTGTTCCATAATTCTCAATGAACCTGATAAAAAAAACTCAAAATTGTAAAGGGGCTTCCTATTTTTAGAGCAACCTATTTTAGCTAGCATGTGTGTGTTTACCTTGCTAAAGATGATGGCTCCCATGAGCGTGGCACTGCATGCTTAACTTCCTCTATCAGCGATAAAGGTTGCTGTACAAGCTGCACCTTATATAAATGAATAGTCTTCCCGACCATCCCAAGACTTTTGGTAGCCACGGCATCAAATTTCTTGGATCCAGTGAAGTTATATGCAGAATTAAAGCTTCCAAGAGGTATATTCCCTGCAAGCTGAGCTTTTATGTTGAAATGCTCAGCCACCTACATTCTCTCACAAACAAGAAATGAAAATAAAACACATGAGAAATGAATACTACAGGAAGGAAGATGGGTATTAAATAGCAAGTTGATGTTAGACTGAAAAATGATTTGTTAATTTCATGATTAATAGAAATTTGAAATGTATAAGTGCCAATGAGACTAGATGATGAAGAAAATAATAAAAACTGAACATCACAAGCAGAAAGTTGTGTACTGAACTATTGATACTAGGCTACACAACTCGTTAGGTAGTCTCATGATCAATGAAAAACTAAGAACAGATCACGCAAAATAATAACAGCAAGTGGCAATCATGAATGGTGCGGTTAAGGAAAGCGAGATATATAAGGAAACGAATAACAATCCTATTCTACCTCTAATACTCTTAACACCCCCTTTCAAATGCAAGGCGTATGCGATAGCATTGCATTTGAAAAAGGAGTTAACACTAAAATAAGAAAAATCCGAAGTCCGAGTCTTGATGATGTTGTCGTTGCGTGCAGCCTTTGAATAAACTGTCAAATCAAGCCGAAGAGGAATAGATAGAAGTATAGCGGCACAGATCGAAGCCCGAGATGGCGGCGGCGCAATGCACAAGAAGCGCAACAGAGGCACGGTGCAAAAGAAGCGCAGCGGCTTTAGAAACTCGGTGCGGCGGCTTAAAGAGAAGCGGCGGTATCATAGAGACTTCTATGATCTGTAGCAGCTCAGAGAGTAGAGCGGCGACTGCTGCCATACAAAAGAAAATTCCTACACTTCTATGACTGACAATAAATTTGTGGACTCACAAGTTTTGGACGAACTAAAAATTAGAGACTACGGATTTGGATAGACGCAACGAAAGCTCAAAAACAGAAGTAGCTCGAAAACTGACTCAAAACCATGCAACTTGGAACGGGCAAACCATCAATGTAACACCCGACCCAGACCCGCAGCCATACGGCAACGTCCACCCCTCTCTCACACACCCCCGACCCCGCCTCACTTTTCACGCCCCCTCCCTCACTCCCGCTCTCTCCACCCTCTCACTCCCTCCCGTCTCTCTCTGCCGGAGGAGGGAGAAGCCGGCGGTGGCGCGGGCGCGGAGGCGTGAGCACGGCGGCCAGGAGGCGGCGTCCGAAGGCGTCGTCGAGGAGAGCCGGGAGCAGAGGCCGGCGCGGGCGTGGGCACAGGCGCTGGCGAGCGAGCGCACAAGGGAGACGCGGCGACCGAAGGCGGCGGCGCGGGCACAGCGGCCAAGAAGCGGCAGTGGCCGAAGGAGGCGGGCCACAGGTGGCCGAAGATGAACGAATCCGGCAACGGGGAGCCCGGATCCGAGGTGGCGCCGGCCAGATCCAGGCGGGAGTTGGCCTGGCGAGGCGCCGGCGACGGCGCGGAGAGGGCGCCGAATCCGGCGGCGGGGAGGCCGGATCCGGTGACGGAGAGGCCGGATCCGGGCTTGCTGGCGGTGGAGACAGCTGAACTCGCTCTCGCCCTCCTCGCGGCAACAAGGTGAGGCCGGATCCGCCCGAATCCGGGCGTACAGCAGTAGCCAGCACGGGCGAGGCGGCCGCCGACAAGAACCCGAGGAGGCAGCGGCGGTGGCGCACGGCCGGCGAACAGCGCGGGCACGGCGACCGAGAGAGGTGGCCGCCCAACAAGATGGCTGCCCCCGGGAGAGGAGATCGATCCTCCCGGGGGCAGCAACAACAGCGGAAGTAGATCAAGGTTCGGGTTTCAACCTAAACTCTGATACCATTTTATGAATATTATGCATATATTGAAGAGGTCCAATGGGCAATATATATAGGGAGTACAAGGGGATATTACAGGGGAATATGCCATATGCGGTTAAGGAAAGCGAGATATATAAGGAAACGAATAACAATTCTATTCTATCTCTAGTACCCTTAACAGGTGCCATAAGAAACTCTGGTATCATGTGACACAAAAAACACTACTTTCAATGGTTTAACTCCTTGAATTCTAGATTGTCTATTTGAATGTATGTACTTTTAGTGACACTGTATCGAATTCATTTATATCGATCAAAATCACAAGTGGGTGTCTCTCTCTATCTTTCCATACTCTCTCTTGCGAACAGCTAGAATTCAAAATTTTAAGCCAAAAGTTATAAGCCACGGCCCAAAAAAACCCACTCAAACAATGTAAAGAACTATGGTCCCGGTATTGAGAACATGATGAGTGAATTACTAGCTATTCCCAGTTCCAGGTAGAATTGTCACAGTAAAGCACTTGATCACACTAACTCATTGTGATGCTTGTCTTTAACATGTGCTTGCCAATGCATCCAATTATTCTGAGTCCTCCAAGATAATAAGCACATTTAGAAATCGTACGCCCCTGATTGCCATTCATATGACATCAACAGTGAATATATAACTACGATTAACAAAAATTAGAGAGAAACACGAGAGTAGTGTCAGTCATAGGCACCTCGTGGAAGCTGCATGGACCGATGGTTTCCGGTCCACAAATCTCATACTCACTCGAGCAATGAACATCCTTTGATAGACTAGGGATAGTTAAGGTATCAGATATGACCAAATCCCTGGAGGTGAGCTCATCTACCTCGACGAGACGAGACCCTGCGACCCCCTTGCAATAGAGGAGCCTCGTGTCATAATTCACATCGAACCCTCTCCCCAGTGCCTCGATAGAATTTTGGAGTATGTGCAGTGTGGCATTCTCGTCCATTTCAGATTGGAAGTAACCAGAAAAGGAACCCGGCCGGATTGTACGATATGTCAAGTTTGAGCTTTCAAGAACTTTGGAGAGGGCCGAATCCTTTCCCAAATGCCTTGAGAAGCAATTCCATCATTTAGACTCTCCTGTAGACACCCTCGAGCTAGCGCCGTTAAGTCAGATCAGAAACTTGAGGCTTCCAAGCACATCGAGATTTCCGGCAGTTCTCACTTCCACCACAGATTAAACAACACAAGACCCTTCAAAGGTGAGATTTCTCAGTCTCTGGCTCTCTCCCACCACAAGCCAAGGATTGGATAGGGGAAAATCCACTCTCCAAACCGATGCAGAGATAATCGGAGCAACCGCCTCCTAAATGGTTGGGGAAGGCCTGCGAAAGAAGGAAGACCCAAGGAGAGATTTTTTTTTCACTTCACCAATTTGCGAATTCTTGCTTAAAATACCTCAAATCGAGTGAAGCAACCCAAGAACGAAGAGAATTCCCCCCACAGTAGCTGCAAAACCTTAAATCAAGAAGAACAAGAATCGAAGAAAGAGGAGTTTTTTCCCAACACCTGCTCCTGCAAAGTACTCTTTCCTACCGCAACTCAAGCAAAGACCAGGTAAGTAGTCTCCTCTCCTCTCCTTCCTTGGAGATCAACGAGTACGTCGAAAGGTGCGAGAAACTGTGGCGGATTGGCTAGCAGGAGACGACCGGAGCTCGCAGTTGCAGCAGGTCAAGTGTTCGTTCGGTAAACGATAGAGGGGGCCACTTGGCAGATAGAGGGGGCCCACTCTCTGACCTTGGTATTGGCTCTCTAATAAGAACAACGGAGACAGTGATGGTTGGAGACTTCTGGGAGTTTTCAGTTTGGTCTACATTTCTTCTAACAAAGAACAGCAGAGGCAGATGGACAAAATGGTCAGAAATTCAGAATTGCCTCAAATCTGATTCGGCTCGGTTGGCTCTAAATTTTCAAGTTTCTCAGTTGAATTTGGTTTGGTTTGTTTTGGTTCAGATTGAAGAGGTCAGCATACCCCTAACAACTGTTTCCTTTTAAGCAAATACACAGTCAGTAGTGCTAGTTTGTGGTTTACACTAGTATATCCACCCAAAGGAATAAGTGGGAAATTGGTTGGAGCTTCTAAAAACTTCAAATTTTCATTCGCCTCCTTTCAATAATACTCTTTACTATGCATGGACAACTTTTGGTCCAACCTTAGAGATGAATTGGTTTGAGTTGATTCTGTTGATCTGTTCCACATTTTGGTTTGTCTTGCAAGTTGGAATAACACGATACACATCCCGTGTTCAATTGGATGACAATGTTGACAAAAGATGTGTATGTACACTGTATAGTTTAAGCAAGAGTAGGTAAAATGTGGACAATTGGTCAGAACCAAAATTGCTCATGACCAGAGGATTCTCTTTTTTAAGACCAAAGTCCAAAATGGTCCTGCTTTATTATTCAGAAAGCATGTTACAGTAGCTGCTGGGATTACCAGCTTACAACGAGGGACAAACTCAGAAAGAGTACAACAAGGAGTGCTAATCTAAACACCAAACTGAGTCAGTCTGATGCCCCCTGCATTTTTTCTCCAATTTAAATTGCAACCACAACTCTCCAACAGTGATAATCAAGCGCAAAAGCAACTGCTAGCCAAGTAGACAGAAGAAAGAGATTACTAAAAGAGGAAAAATTCAGCAAACGTCTCCTGAAGACATCATCTCAAACATCAACTAGGATCCAAACAAACCAAAGTAGAATTGAAACAGCGCTGATCATACAAGGTCGCAATGACTTCGGTAGCAACTTAGATCCAAAGGCTGCATCACAGCATAAGTCAGAAATGGAACAAGCTGCATCACAGCATAAGTCAGAAATGGAACAAGTCACATAATGTGACACAAAAGTTTTGGCATACAAAATATCATCCAATTTCCCAATCTCTCAACCACCAAATATTCATGTTGCAATTGATGCATCCTGGCCAGATGTCTTGACACAACGACCAGAAGATTCTCTAATTCGTCAAATTTGGTCTTAATGCTGTAAGGCTCAAAAAATGGAATGCTGTAATTAAGATCAAGAAAATTTTAGAAAGGTTCCTTTTGACTTCAGAGAATCGACTGGAAATCAAATCCCCGATTCAACTTATAGGAGCATTCATCACCAATCAACAAAGCCATTCAAGCAGGGTTGCCAGTGATTTTTGCGTGCCATCACACATGATAAGACTCAGCAAGTATAGTAAAGAAAAGTGATAGCCGCCAAAATGGCTTGTTTCCATTTTGCTTGTTCTGAAGCAATGCGTTTGTTCCAAACTACAGTAACTCCGGAATAGAATATTTTCGACTCCTCAAAATCGAGAACTCCCAATAAGTAGGTCCAATGCCAAAAAAAATGAAGCTTTTCATGGTTATTAGAACTCAGAACGCCATGCAATATTAAAACAGGCAATTTTCAGTGTAACAAGGGTATCTTACATCTGTTGTGTCAACTAATTAACGAGTTCATCATGGTTACTAACTTGGCAGTGCTTTTCAGTCTTCCCTTTTGAGGATTAGAAAGAGTAACGACCTACAAAATGACAGCAAGTTGCCACAGAAAATAGGGAATGAAGATTGCCAACATATTCAGATATATAACAAGGTTAAAGGAAAAATGCTAAGATACCTATTGGAGCTACTTTCCGGCAGTAAGACTCGAGTGGGTAAGTCAGACTCCTGGAATTGAAACCGATTGCTCACTCCAGTTAGTGGCAGAGAATATTGGCTACCTTACATCAACTTGACCGTGTGCAGCATGCTTCGAAACACTGCATCCAATCACCTTCGTTCTCAATGCCCTTGCTCTGAAGGTATCTGCGGATACCCTTCCCCAGCTCCATATCACCAATTTCTGAACAAGCCCCAAGAACAGACAACTGTTAGCTCCGTCGGTTCGATGCCATTCTCCTGCATCTCTCGGAAAATCTCCAGTGCTCGTGTATAGCTCCTAAGCTTCACATACCGACCAATCAAAAAGAGTTCCAAGATATGGCATCCCGATCAGGCATCTCCCTGAAAATCCTCGCTGCTGATCTCAGTGTTCCACCACGAAATGTTCCTCTCCGGCGTTGCCTGAGACACTAGCTTTGCACCCTGCAAGTCTCCAGCCACACCGTGAGCCCCCCACCAGTGCATTCCAAGGGACGGCGTTCCTAACGTGCATTTCATCGAACACCCTCCGTGCGTCAATGAGACACCCGAACTTGCCATACGTGGACACGAGCGCGTTTTGCACATATCGATCAGCGCCGCAGCCCAGCTTCAATACGCGGCAGTGCAGCACCACGCCCTTGGAAGCGAATACCGGCGGCGGCGCTTGCGCTAGAGCTCAGATGGGACCATGGGAGGGAGAGAAGGACAGAGGAGGGCGGGGAAGGTGGGAAGCGGGGTTGGGAGAGAATTGAAGAGGAGATTATTGTCCACGCAAATCTCACTCTAGCCATACTCTGTAGGTTTACCAAGCTTAACAGGCATCTGCTATTGGCAGTGACCTACGAGCCATCCCTACTCGGTAGTGGCTACCTCACTGTGCGTGCTTATATTAGCGCTAGTCGTATTTAATTAGTACTAATCACAACTAATTAATTCTAATTATATCAGTGCTAATTAAGCGTGCACAGTATTTTATTGCACTTGCAAGGTGATGCCTAATCTTGTAAACCTCTCAAATCACATCTTGCATAATTATTTTTTAATTAGATTTGAAAGTATTTTATAGTGATTGAATAAATGATCACTACTTTGAGAAAATCATAGTTCATATCTGCACTTTCAATATTTCTTTTAAAAATTCACTTCTAATATTGGCGATTTACTATTGTTATTTGTGAAAGTACATGTGGACACTGATATTTTATTCATGTATACAATTAAAAGTCTTTCGTGGGATAAAATTCAAGATTTTCTCCTATCGCTACCGTCTCGCTTCAGAGATAAAACAGGAGATCACGGGCGCACACGCACTTCACTTCTCTCGCACCCGTCATGCGCACATTTCTCTCCCTCAGTTTTTCTACTGCTCGTCCCTCCTAAAAGCCACTAATTTTGACTATTACTATTTATTTTCAGTCAAAAACCATCAGCAAAAGTAATACGAACGCCCCTATAATAGGGCAAGAACTAGAAATAAATTGATCTAGATTGTAACTTATTAGAACAAATCAGTAAGTGGAGGAAGTTTTTTCTAACGCTAGTCACAAATTTAATGGATCAAAGTGCATACAACTGGACAATGAGGCATGCTACCTTATCCTAATACAAATATTTGTTCACTTGTTGTGCTGGTTAGTACCTACTTATTGCAAAGCTACTAGCTAAATATTCAGAGGCAAGCGTATGTATATATTAAACTGTCGTGATTCCAACATTTTTAAAGTGCGATATTATTATCAGTACCGACATTCTCTAGATGCTATTGCTACAAGGCCACTATAAGTTTGACACTTGGAAGCCTTAGGACAATATAATATAATAATTGGAGGTTTTTAATGGCCAAAGTAACATGGCTTGTATGACTAAGTCTTGTGAATAATACTATGTAATTAAGTAAAGCAATTATGCACATGATTAGCACTAATTAATTGCAATAGCACTAATTGAAGAATCATTAGTGGAAATGGTCGGTTTGGACGCGTTATTTGAAAAATAGTACCCTATTTGCATTAATTGAAAAAATGGCACTACCTGCTTTCACATGTGATCCAATTCCCTGTCCCCTCCCTGTTCCTTCAATCTGAGGCGTTCACATGTGATCCAATGGCTACATTTTTATATTTTCATTATTTACCTATTTTCATCTCAAATTTAAAAATAAAAATATGTTAATCCATAATAAATAATAAAAAGACAGAAAAAAATAATTTTCATCTCAAATTTAAAAATAAAAATATGTTAATCCATAATAAAAAAATAAAAAATACCGATGGCAAGCTAGGACAGGACCTATGGATATGTTCAACTGCATATTAGTCAACAAGAAAAATAAAAGAAATGCCGCCAGTCAATAATGGTGTTTTTTATATTTCCATATGAGATGTCATATAGTAGCAAACTGACAATTATATCTGCAAGACATTGTTAGCTAGGTAGCTCAATTATTGTAGTCAAACTTGACAAGGCTGAATAGGTTAGTTGCTCTTAGCTAGGTGATGTGTTCAGAAGAAAAACGAGCCACCTTGACAAATCTTCGCTCTCATGTACACATTCTTAAGGATTAATTCAGAAAAGATTGATGCCAATTTGGTTTACAATTCCTCAGCAAATTCAAGAAATTGGTGGCACATGTAGCTATTTGGGCCTGTTCTTTTCGGCTGCGGCTTATGGCTTTTGACTGAAATTTTTGAATTTCGGCTGTTCACGGTACAGATTACGGAGAGACAGATATTTACTTGCGATTTTGGCTGGTACAGATGTTTAGCTTTTAACGTGTAGATCGTTTAACTTATAGACACATACTTCGTTTGAAAGTTAGGTACTGTAGCAAAAGCCAAAAGTCACCAGCTTTTGAAGTAAAAAACAGGCCATTAGCTTTTCGATGGCATGAGGAATCAAAACAGCACAGGTCCGTCTCCTAGAAAAACTGTTACATGAAAACAGGGCTAACCAAATCCAAATGAACAATGGACCGAAATTGCGTGAGAAAAATGTTTATATTGCACCGTTGACTTTGTTCTGAACCTGTGACAACATGCACCTAGTGCATCATCCCTTTCGAATATTAGATGGGATCTGTCTGAATTATTGAGAGACAAAGCTATCCTATATGTTTTGTTGGACATAGCTTGTGTGGTGGCAGCAACTATTGGTCTTATTGGGTATTTGGGTTGGGACCCATCTAATCTGAGCCAATTGATTTTGTCGAAGTCGAAATCATGGTTATGCTTTGCTATGTGCAAAGAGGCTTAGATTATTTTCAGCGAGAAGAATAATTGAGCTTAGCTTACATATAACCTAACATGTAGTCTGAAGATGGTTACCAATTAATAATCGATTAATTCACACAATCATAGAAGTGGAGAACTGTCTTCAGGTTCAGGATTTGGCCGGTGGCGGTTGTACTAGTACCCTGGCCTACAAGGGATGTTGGACATGGAAAGGACTCAACAGGAATCTTGAAATCCAACATAAAGACATTAGAAAGAAATGATTATTTGTTGGAATATGAGCTACAAAATTTCAGTCTCCATCAATAAAAAAAAGAACACCATATAAATTAAGCGAGCTCTGGAAATTCTGCAAACTCGAAGACATTATTGACGCGATTAGTGGGGATGAATTGTGCCTAAATGAATGCACCATAGTCGACTTTTATGTTACCAAAAAAGCCTGCAAATTAACCTAAATTTTCTCAAAGTAACATAAATAAATTTTTTTTTGAAACAAAGAGGGAGACCCTCCAATTTCTCTTAACATAAATAATTTTTTTTTATTTTTACTTAAGGGTTGCAAACAGATAATTCTTGGTGGCCCAATGTTTTTTCCTTTTCTTTCCAGAAGAGACCCATTGAAATTGATGCAAGTAAGCCTCTTCTAAATCCATATCAGAATTGTTGTCATGTTCATCTAATAAAGGAAGACCAGTGTCCTCCTGAGTTACTCTATCAACCACCTGTTGAGCAGAAAACTTTTTCTGATTCTCAAGATATAAATTAGTTCTAGCCTGCTCCATTTCTTTAATCAAATCAGTATTGTGATCAATAGCCCCAAGTGAACTATTAGGACTCTTGTATAGCCTATTGTTGTACCAATCTAACTTCTCCCTCAAGTTGTACTCTTCCTGTACATGGCTATATATATGAAAGGCACCCCCACATTGTGCGTGTGATGATTTCCCCCAAACTCATTTGATCTCCAACATGGTATCAGATTCTTTTCTTTCCTGAGCATCTTCCGCTGCTCCTCCTCTGATTTCGGGTTAGGGTTAGGGTTTCCCAGCCGCCCCTCCCGCCTGCGTCGCCCCTGCCCCTGCGCCGCCCCTGCCCCTGCCCCTGCGCCGCCCCTGCCCCTGCCCCTGCGCCGCCTCTGCTCCTGCGCGTCTGCGCCGCCCCTGCTCCTGCGCGTCTGCGCCGCCTCTGCCTCTGCTCGCCTGCATCTTCCTCTCGGGCCGCACCGATCCTCCTCCCAGCCGCCGGCGCTCAACTCTGCCTCACCGTCGCCCCTTCCCATGTCGACGGATCTCTCGGCATTGAGCGGCACTATGGCCTCCACTGGCACGGGCACCTTGCCTTCGTCTGGATCAGATGCCGCGCCGCCTGTCTTCGTTGCTCCATACGCCACGATCGCCGTCAAGTCGCACGTCCCGGTGACCCTTGAGTTGAAGCGTCCCAACTTCAACCGCTGGTCCCCGTTCTTCCTCTCCCTGTGCGGCAAGTTCGGGCTTCGCTCGCACGTCGATGGCACCGCTGCGGCACGCCCGCAGGATCCCCAGTGGGCGATCGCCGACTCCTGCGTCCACAGCTGGCTCCTCGGCTCCGTGGCGGACGACGTTCTCGGCCTCGCCCTCGCACCCGAACAGACTGCTCGCCAGCTCTGGGTCGCCATTGAAGCCCTCTTTCAGGCGAACAAGGCTTCTCGCGCAGTCTTCCTCAGCCACGAGTTCCACTCCATGACCCAGGGTGACCTCTCCATTGATGAATACTGCCAGAAGATGAAGGCCACCGCCGACGCGCTGCGTGATGTTGGCCACGCCGTTATCGACTCGCAGCTCGTCCTCAACCTTCTGCGCGGCCTCAACCCTCGCTTCTCCAGCACCGCCGACAACATCGCCGACTCGGATCCGCTACCCAACTTCGCCACCACCCGCGAGAAGCTGGTCCTGAAGGAACTCCGTCTCGCCAACGAGGGCAAAGTTGCCACCGAGACTGCGCTCCACGCCGGCTCCTCTTCTTGCGGGGCGGTGTGCCACGCCGCCGGCTACGGCCAGGGTAATGGTGGCAGTGGCAGCGGCTCTGGCAGCGGCAGCCAGGGCGGACGTCACGGCGGCGGCGGCAGTGGCGGCCAGGGCGGCCGCAATCGCAAGAAGGGTGGCGGCCGCGGCGGGAACTCCCAGGGCGGCGGCGGCGGCAACCGCAGCCCCACCCCGCCGGCTGGCCCCTGGATTTGCTTCACTCCGTGGGGTATGATGCAGCAGCAGTGGCGACCCCCGCAAGACGCGCCGCAGCAGCCGTGGCGTCCTCCGCAGCCCGGCATTCTGGGCGCACACCCACAGGCACACACCGCCCTCGCGCCCGCCCAGTTCTCCGACGCAAGCACTGCACCGCAGCAGGGCACTGGCGGCTGGGATCAGGCCGGCCTCATTGCCGCCCTGAACCAGATGGCACTTCAGGGTGCCAACCCCTGGGTCCTCGACACCGGCGCCACCGCTCACATGTCGTCATCCGATGGTATTTTGCTCTCCCGCCTACCCCACTCCAACTCTTTCATCACTGTAGGCAACGGCAGCACCATACCGATTTCCTGTCGTGGCACATCCACCTTGTCGGCAGCTGACACTACTTTCCACCTCCGCAATGTCCTCATTGCTCCCGCCCTAGTGCGCAATTTGCTTTCTGTTCGCCAATTCACTCGTGACAATAATTGTTCTATCGAGTTTGACGCTTTGGGTTTTTCTGTTAAGGACCAGCGGACGAGGCGCGTGATTCTTCGCTGCAATAGTAGCGGGGACCTCTACACCATTCCTTCGTCACCACCCTACAGTTGCAACCTCGCCTCCACATCCACCCTGTGGCATTATCGCCTCGGTCATCCTGGTCCTTCCGCCCTCACCACGCTCCAGAATTTGTCGGTCATATCTTGCAATAAGAGCCCGCGGTCTTTGTGTCATGCTTGCCAGCTTGGCAAGCACACGCGGCTCCCTTTTACTAGTTCCACTTCTGTCACTACTGCTCCTTTTGAGTTACTTCACTGTGATGTCTGGACATCTCCAGTTCTTAGCACTTCAGGCTATAAATATTATCTTGTGTTGCTTGATGATTATTCTCATTTCTGCTGGTCGTTCCCGTTACGCCACAAATCTGATGTGCATCGCCATATTGTCGAGTTTGTAACTTTTGCCCACACACAGTTCAATGTAGTGCCCAAGTGTTTTCAGGCCGACAATGGTACTGAATTCGTCAACAATGCCACTACTTCCTTCCTAACTAGCCGCGGCATTGCTTTGCGTCTCTCATGTCCATACACCTCGCCACAAAACGGCAAGGCTGAGCGCATGCTTCGTACCATCAACAACACTATTCGCACCCTGCTGATACACGCGTCCATGCCTTCGCCTCATTGGGCTGAGGCCCTCGCCGCCGCCACATACGTGCTTAATCGGCGCCCCTCCTCCTCCGTACATCACAGCATTCCCTACCAGCTCCTGCATCAGAAGCTCCCGGATTATTCATCCCTCTGTGTGTTCGGCTGCCTTTGTTATCCGAACCTTAGTGCCACGACACCTCACAAACTCTCCCCCCGTTCGACTCCCTGCGTGTTTCTCGGTTACCCCTCCTCTCACAAGGGGTACCGTTGTCTGGACATGTCTAGCCGCCGCATCATTATCTCCCGTCATGTTGTCTTCGATGAATCTGTGTTTCCGTTTGCCTCGGCACCCTCGGCGGCCTCTGTGCCGTCTTCACTGGATTTTTTGATGCAGGGTCTCTCTCCAACGTCGGAAGCTCCGCCTCGTGGCGTTGAGCGACCGCGTGCTGCTCCGGTTGCTCCCTTCTTTGGCGAGGTTGAGCAGCCGGACCTCCAGGACCCAGCAGTCATTTACGCCGGTCCCCTGCTCCCGCCCGGCCAGCTGGCCGGCGCCCCATCAGGCGCTGTTGGCGCCCCGCCGGCACCCCCTGACCTGGTCGCCGCCCCGCCTGCGGGCGGGCACCCGGCCACCGCCCCGCTTGCGGACGTGCGCCCCACAGCCGAGCGGCGCTTCGGCGCTGTCTACCAGCGGCGACCGACCCCCTCGTCCTCCTCTGCGCCCCCGGCGGCTGTGGCCGTTCCGGTGCCGCCACCGCCTTCGCGCCCCACGACGCGCTCTCAGACCGGCAGCCTGCGCCCCGTCCACCGCCTTAACCTCTCCGCCACGACGGCCTCGCCGATCCCGGCTAACTATCGCAGTGCGCTCGCCGATCCCAACTGGCGTGCTGCGATGGCGGAGGAGTACAAGGCTCTTCTTGACAACGACACCTGGCGCCTCGTGCCTCGACCGCCTGGTGCTAACGTCGTCACGGGCAAATGATTGTACAAGCACAAGTTCCACTCAGACGGCTCCCTGGCCAGGCACAAGGCTCGCTGGGTTGTACGGGGCTTCTCTCAGCAGGCCGGCGTCGACTACGACGAGACTTTCAGCCCAGTTGTCAAACCGGCGACGATCCGCACCGTCCTCAGCATCGCCGCCTCGCGTGACTGGCCTATTCACCAGTTCGATGTGAAGAACGCCTTCCTCCACGGCCACCTGGAGGAAACTGTTTACTGCCAGCAGCCGTCAGGGTTCGTCGACCCCGCCGTCCCTGACTACGTCTGTCTCCTGCAGAAGTCCTTGTACGGGCTCAAGCAGGCTCCCCGGGCTTGGAACCAGCGCTTCGCCACGTACATCTGCCGCATCGGCTTCACTGCGTCCAAGTCCGATGCGTCTCTCTTTGTTTACAAAGATCGAGATCGTGTCGCCTACCTGCTCCTGTACGTCGACGACATCATCCTCACGGCCTCGTCCCGGCACTGCTCCAGTCCATCACCGCGCGCCTCCACTCGGAGTTCGCCATGACGGATCTCGGCGACTTGCACCACTTCCTCGGGATATCTGTGACGCGCAACAAGGACGGGCTGTTCCTCTCGCAGCGTCAGTACGCCATCGACCTCCTCCAGCGTGCGGGCATGTCCGAGTGCCACCCGTCTGCGACGCCAGTGGACGCCCGGACGAAACTGTCGGCCACCCACGGCGCTCCCGTCGCCGACCCCTCCGAGTACCGGAGCCTCGCTGGTGCACTCCAGTATCTCACCCTGACGAGGCCTGATCTGGCCTATGCCGTCCAACAAGTCTGCTTGTTCATGCATGATCCCCGCGAGCCGCATCTCGCGCTGATCAAGCGTATCTTGCGGTACATCAAGGGTTCCCTCTCCGCTGGTCTTCTCCTCGGAGTCGGCGCTGTCGACCAGATCATCGCCTACTCCGATGCCGACTGGGCGGGCTGCCCCGACACGCGCCGCTCTACCTCCGGCTTCTGCGTCTTCCTCGGAGATAATCTGGTGTCCTGGTCCTCCAAACGCCAGACCACGGTCTCCCGCTCCAGTGCGGAAGCGGAATACCGTGCTGTTGCTCATGTCGTGGCCGAGTGCTGTTGGCTGCGACAGTTGCTTCAGGAGCTCCACATCTTGGTCCCTTTGGCGACGGTAGTCTACTGTGACAACGTAAGTGCTGTCTACATGACGGCCAACCCTGTTCATCATCGTCGCACGAAGCACATCGAGATCGACATCCACTTCGCCCGCGAGAAGGTTGCATTGGGACAGGTTCGAGTGCTGCATGTTCCCTCGGCAAACCAGTTCGCGGATATCATGACCAAGGGTCTCCCTACACAGTTATTTACTGACTTCCGGACCAGTCTGTGTGTCCGTGATCCTACCGCTACGACTGCGGGCGGGTATTAGGACTCTTGTATAGCCTATTGTTGTACCAATCTAACTTCTCCCTCAAGTTGTACTCTTCCTGTACATGGCTATATATATGAAAGGCACCCCCACATTGTGCGTGTGGTGATTTCCCCCAAACTCATTTGATCTCCAACATGAACAACCCAAGCTTACACCCAAAATGGATGCCATTTGGTATAAACAAGCATTAGGAGTATTGAGTATTGTGGGGAAAGGATGCCTAGTACCTCCTTTAATATCAAGATATCTCATTTGTGCTCTTTCTTTCGCCCTGTCCATGATGTTTTTGTCTTCAGCATCCTTGAGTCTTGAACATCTTCTAGGCTCTTGTTGAGAAACATGTCTTTTACCATGCTCCAACTCTTCATCATTCCTGACTCTCAGTTAGAACCACACCAACTATTTTTGCAAAGCTATTGGAATCTTGGGACAGGTTTTCCTCACTATCAGTGAAATGCAACCTATCTTGTCTCTCACCTTCAGAATTTTGGCCTGCTGTTTTCATTTCTGTATCATGCAGCAACTTCTCTTCCTCCCCCACCTTTTGGTTTATATCTTGACGGCAGCCCTGCATCTTCTGAACTTCGATTTGCCTAACTCTCTGATATCCTGCCCCCACATCAGCATTCTGCAGAGTGTATGTGGCCTGCTGAAATTCTAGGTTTGTGTCATCAAGTAAATGCTGAATTTGACAAGCACCCCTCTTCGTCTGTTCGTCATTCCCTAGCTTTCGTTTTTCAGCACTTACTTTCACAGTTAGCTTGCACACCAATCTCGCTTAAGAAACTAACTTCAGAATTTACTCCCTCCAACTCATTATATTGTCCATAACTATCACCTTTCAGTTTCTTATAGTATCTATCATCTTTTCCCACAGTCCTGTGCTCAACATCATCAAAGTAACATAAATAAATATTAAGAAAGAATATGCCAGAGTTTGTTACAAAAATAAAGCAAAGTCAACTGAGAATCATTCATATAAGCTTGGCAGCTCTGCTCCTCCAACGTAACCAAACTTTCCTCCTCCCCCTAGCTTGAAATATCTCAATTGTCAAGCAACCACAATTAAGCCTCTAGCTTCTTCCCCTCCAAAGGAACCCAAATTCCCAATCTTCCATTCACAAACCTTTGAAGCTCGCCTCCCCTCTCCCAACCTTTTTTCGGTTATTTGTCCACAGACATCTCAAATTCTACCAATTCTTCCACAGGAATACTCAACAAATG
Organism: Dendrocalamus latiflorus; assembly: GCA_017311315.1. NCBI lineage: Eukaryota > Viridiplantae > Streptophyta > Magnoliopsida > Poales > Poaceae > Dendrocalamus > Dendrocalamus latiflorus. The sequence goes on from CM029645.1 coordinate 27,147,219, forward strand.
GAGCTTTCAAGGCAAAGGTTCTTCAAGTTCAGATCGGCAGCCGCCTCCCTCCAGCTCTCCTTGTAATTGCGAATGATCAAGACCAGCACAAGAACAATTAACCTAGCTGAGAGGAGAGAGGAGAAAACAAAAACCTTTACTAGGCTCACCCTTCCAGACAGTCCACACCACACTTGTCAACGAATAATCTTTCCAGGTGACAACAAGGCAGATCGCTGCATATTCCTCCCAGTAAAATTCCGTCGTTTATTCTTCCTCTATATATCAAGGTTACTACTGTCTTGAGTCGTCACGATTAAAAGGGACATGCACAGGAGCTGGTGCATGCATAAGGTCGATCCATCGATACAATAGAATTCCACTTTCAGTTGGCATCCTATTCCATCACTCAACCGGTCTGGTCTGCCTGTTGTAATCGATCGATCTGGTCGTGGTGTGCGTGCCACTGCCACATATACTCGTAGCGATCGAGTTTCTTTCTTGCATAATTCTCTCGCTCCCTTGCGCTGATAAGTCAGCATCAGATGAGTGCACGGCCCTGCTTCGACGTTGTGCACTGCGCGGGGGCCTCTACGGCGTCCATGGCGTGGACCATGCTGCGCATCCATTACTCCCGCCTCGGCTGCTGGCTCCTCTTCCGTGTCTTCAACTACGAGAACCACGACGGAAAGCCAAGGATCTAGCACAGCCAGATTAATCAACCTCCTTACATACAGCAGCAACTAGCTACTAGTCTCTCTTTCAATATAATTCCTTTGGTGCAAACAAATTAAGTGCTTGCTCGGTCGAGCATGTCCGGCCCACGGCGGTGCGGTAGCCGGCGGCTGGAGAGAACGGCGGCGGTGGGGGACAACAGCAATGGATACGTCGAGACCGACCCCACTGGTCGCTATGGCCGGGTAACTTCTTCCTCTTGAACCCTCTTTCTTTGTTTCTTTCTTTCTTTCTTTCTTTTTTGAAAACACTTGCACTTGAAAGTTATTGTCATTGGCGATGATCAACAACAAGCAAGTTCTTGCAGTTGAAAGTTGCAGCGCATATATATGCTTCGATTCGGCATGAACATGGCCTTTTCAGGCAACCTAAATTGACCAAAATTAGCAGCATGTTAGTCTTGTTTACCATGATTTCAACTGTTTTTGTTCTATGTTTTCGGATGTAGTGGTTAATTAGATTCCAGAACGACGTCATGCCTACAACCATTAATTAATAAGCTTGTAGGGTGTTCATATATATTCTTTAGCTTTTCAAGGATGGATTCCATGATGATGTGCACATCGGAGCTTCCCCTAAATTTGGGCACAATTATTGTACCTTTTCCTTTCTTATTCATGTCCATTTGGCTTTTGCTGCCTAGCATGGGGCTGGATATCTTGTTTCTTGTTCAGTGCTAGCATCAGCTGGACCCAGTGATTTTTTTTGCGTCTGCTGAAAACATAGTGTTCTTGTATTGGCTTAGATTCCATATTTTACATGGGATAATTCATTTGCAGTAGCAGCCTGCAGCCTACGTTGTTAACTGGCAAATTTTCTCAAAATCACCTACTAGTGTACTGTACTACAAATAAATTACCTGGCCTAGCTATGTACAAAATATTCATAATAAGTTATGGAATATCAAAGCTAGCTGGAATCATCAGGATATATATACACGGGAGGAAAATTAGACACATACATACATACAGTTCAGGGTTCTTTGTTTAATTAATCAGTTGCTCATGTGGATTTACAGATTGCATAATACGAACAATTAATCCTAAACAATTGTTGTACTGAAGGATAATTACCAATTATTTAATATTTGGTCAACTAGTGGAAGTGGATCATTAATTCGAGAAGATGAGAATTTGATTGTGAATTTCCTTCCAGTCCAATCAGGAGAGACTAAAAAGAACGCTTTAGCGAACGATCGAGAGTTGGTGTTTGATTGGTATTTGACATTGAACTTTCCTAGCAAGTAATTTGATCTGATGAATCAATGAGGTTTGTTCCATGTGTCAATATGCCAATAATGAGATGCTTTGAAAGCTTGAAAAGGATAATATGCTCTGTCATATCGACAGATATGGCTCACCTTTTTTCCTCAGTGGGATGAAATTTTGGAGAGGTCAATCATGTTCGTCTTTTCAGAAGTTTAGTGGTACTCAAGTGGGCTTTGGAAAAGTGTCTTATCTTGTCGTCCTTGACCAACTACCTAGTACCAGTTCAGCTAATATTATTTGTTTGAACCAAAAAGTAGTGATAATCTGCGGTTTAGTGCAGATGGTTAATTAGTGACATAACTAGCCCAAAAACTATGCATGGATGTGCTTCAGTGATATGTAAATGAATGCGAAAGCAACTATAGATAGCTTGCTAGATGAGGTGCTGACGCACATAATTAATAATTCCCAACTGATGTGTTTCTCAAACAAAACATTCAGTTACATAACAACGCAGTTTTCTTCGCAAATTAAAATGCAGATCTGTAATTTGGGCTAGCATATATAACGGTGTTCGTGCTGCTGGCTGATTCAAAGTCTTTCCTTTTTCTCTTGTTGGCATACATGCAGTTCGACGAGCTGCTTGGCAAAGGAGCAATGAAGTCCGTGTACGTCAACACTCGCCTCTGCAACTCCATATATATATATATATATGCTACGTACAGCAACGTTAATGGTGGATGCGACTGACTGACTGAAATACGTACGTATATATATACACATGGATGATCGATCGATATATGCAGGTACAGGGGGTTCGACGAGGTGCGGGGAGTGGAGGTTGCGTGGAACCAGGCCAACCTGAGTGACGTTCTCCGTACGCCGGACGCGCTGCAGCGCATGTACTCGGAGGTGCACCTCCTCAGCACGCTCCGCCACGACGCCATCATCGCCTTCCACGCCTCCTGGGTCGACGCCTCCCGCCGCACCTTCAACTTCATCACCGAGCTCTTCTCCTCCGGCACCCTCCGCGCCTACCGCCTCCGCTACCCGCGCGTCAGCCTCCGCGCCGTCAAGGCCTGGGCGCGCCAGATCCTCCGGGGCCTCGCCTACCTCCACTCCCACGACCCCCCCGTAATCCACCGTGATCTCAAGTGCGACAACATCTTCGTCAACGGCCACCAGGGCCAGGTCAAGATCGGCGACCTCGGCCTCGCCGCCGTCCTCCGCGGCGCCAGGGCCGCCCACAGCGTCATCGGCACGCCGGAGTTCATGGCTCCCGAGATGTACGAGGAGGAGTACAACGAGCTGGTGGACGTCTACTCCTTCGGCATGTGCATGCTGGAGATGCTCACCACCGAGTACCCCTACAGCGAGTGCTCCAACCCCGCGCAGATCTACAAGAAGGTCACCTCCGGCAAGCTGCCCGACGCCTTCTACCGGGTCGAGGACAAGGAGGCGCGCAGGTTCATCGGCAGGAGCCTGGTCGCCGCCTCCAAGCGGCCCTCCGCCGAGGAGCTCCTCCTGGACCCTTTCCTCTCCCTCCAGGACGACCACACCACGTCTTGTGCTCCCGTGATGGCGCCGTTGCCTGCTCCGGCCTGCAGTAATCTCTCGTCACATGATCACGATGAGGAGTCGTCAGAGCAGCCACCGGCGAGGACTGACATGACCATCACGGGCAAGCTGAACTCCGAGTACGATACCATCTTCCTCAGAGTACAGATCGCCGATGAGACAGGTATATATATACAAGTCGTCGTGCAGCATTGCAGTGTTTCTGAGAGGCGCACACACACTGTACTCTCTCTTTCTAACGGACAAGAATTTGTTCTCAGGCCATGTGAGGAACATCTACTTCCCTTTCGACATCGCCGGCGACACGGCGATGGACGTGGCGAAGGAGATGGTGAAGGAGCTGGACATCGCCGACCGGGACCCCTCGGAGATCGCCGCCATGATCGAGCAGGAGATCGGCAAGTTGGTGCCCGGCTGGGTCGGCAACGGCGACGAGAAGCAGGAGTGCTACACGTACGCAGACGACGACGACGACGAGGACGGCGAGCATCCTCCCTACTACTACTTGTCCTCTTCTCCTACTTCCTCAGCCTCAGGGCGCGGCCACGCTGGCTGGCTCCAAGGTAACACGTGCTACTGTTTTCAGTTGTCATGCATATGTCAATGCGTTGCTAGTTTAGTTTTGATATGAATTTCTAATGGTTAAATTGGTTAGACAAACGGTAACAAGATGAGTACATGAAGAATTAATGCATCATGATCGTCTGTTCATTTTAGAATGTCCTTGAACAGGGCCTTAGATAAGCCCTAAGACCTGCTATTTTAACTAAATCAATTTTAATGGAATCAAGTAACTGTTGTGCTCCTACCACCGGATGCTATATTTTCATGGGACTACTACCCACACTTTCCACTGGCTACTATCAGGACAAATCAAAACTTCGGGCTGCTACCCAGCCATTCATCCCTCCCACAAATTGTTTTGTAAAAGCTGAGACTAATTAAGTAAGCTCTCATGCATCGTTCATGATCGTGAGCTTGACTGTCCAGACAATTTTTACTTTACAAAGTCGTATAAAATTACTCACAAGTGATGCTCTAACTTTATTGTCATATATGCTACTATTGGCATGCGATGAAGAGGATCATCACAAGACCTTTCCAATACCTCCCACTAACATTTACTCAGCGTGAGGTCAGTGGCAAAACCAGGCCTCGGGCTATCTGAGCTGTAGCCCGAGGCCTGTCAACCATAGCCCATGTAAAATTCGTGAAAAATCACAAAAAAAAACAGAGTTAGCCCCAGAGTCGGCTTAAGAATAGCTGGCCCAACTCGAGGCTTAGGCTGGTTCCGCCCCTGCGTGTGGTGCTCCGAGCGGGGCTGTCCATGGTGGCCAGAGCCAGGAATGAAGTCGATGATGAGCACGAGACAAAGGAGACTGAGGTGGTGCTAGCACAACTTGGTGAAAGCGAGCGGTGCGGACAGCTCTGTAATCGGTGGGGGGAAAAGATGATGTTGCCAGCATCGATTCTGTGAAGGAGGAGAACTGAGGTGAGCACATGGTAGAGGAAGCCGAGGTGATCACAACAAGCAAGGAGGCCATGGCTGGGACTTAGGGCATGTACAATGCAAGATACTTATATATGAATGCTTAAAGAGAGAGAATATAGCCACATCATCAAACACCCATGCAAAAGTTATTTCCTCCAATGCAAGCATCTCTTCCGTGGGTGCTTAGATGTTATATTATCTATTAATAGATATAGTTATATACATAAGCACCTACTAAGTACCGATGTTTATTTAAGCATCGATGCTTCAAAATAAGCACCTTATCTACCTATGTGGCAAAAAAATCAGTTTTTTATTGCTAAGCATCTCTCTAAGCGTCTGCATTGTACATGCTCTTACCCGAGCGGCCAAAGTGGCTCCGTGATGCGGCGATCGGAAACAGAGCTCGAGCTCTCTTTGGTGGAGAATGGAGCTCGAGCTCTCTCTTTGGTGGAGAATGGAGGGGAGAGTAAGCTAAGGCAGGTGAGAAGGAGGGCATGCATAGTGCGCAGCTCATGGTGGCTTAAGTAGGGCGGAGCGAGGCACGAGATGGCGGCGAGAAAAAGCGAGCAACTCGTGTGACACTGCTATGCCCCGCGACGCTACGCCGGAGCAATGGTTGGGCGAGGGGTGAGGTAGGACCGTAGGAGAGGGAGGGTCGTTGGGGACTCCCATGCGTGAGGACAGCATGTAAGCTCGGCGCCGACAACATGTGGGCGTGGCGGCGAGCGTGGGGAAGAAAGAGGAGACGGATCAGGCGTTGTTGGGCCAGGAAGAGGGAGAAAATAAGAAATGGGCCGGCCTAGGAGGGAAAAGGAAAGGAGGAAGGAAAAAGAAAAGGAGGAGATGGGCTAGGCTGGGTTAGGTTTTGGCCCAAACAGGATTTCAGGGTTTTTATTTGGTTTGTTTTCCCTTCCCTTTTCAAATTCACATTTCAATTCAACTTTTGGTTTAGCAACTTGACTTTAGATTTCATTTTATTTTCAAATTTCATGGCTTTTACGTAAGTTTGTATTTTATTAATTGATTTTGCAAACTTCAAAAGTCGATAAAACTTCAAATAATCTACAAAAAAATTCAAGTAACACCAGCATGCATTAATATTATTTTTAAAATCCCGCATTTTTGTGCTCGAGAATTTGGTTGCAAAATTTGGGATGTTACGTATGGCTAGTATAGGGAGAATCAATTTTTTGCCACTCTTAATATTGACACCGAGACTCTGTCACTTACATGTGGGGTCACTTGAGTCACTGACAATGGGCCCGGGTGGCAAATCTATTGCCACCCGAGTCGTAAAGGTGGTAAATAAATAAATTTTCCTGGCTAGTAATTGCCTTTTTGTCCTGCATCGCTATATGCGGTCATTTCTTTGCATTCTCTTAGACGGATAAAAAGCATATATAGGTCGTGTCAGCATCATCCCAGCTAGCACGGATACATCTAATTAAATAGAACATGTATCAGCCTAGATGAGATGAAAGGACAACATGATTCAACACCTAGCTATCTGTTTGTCATTGCATCTTCAAATCATCTGTGTGCATCGCATCGCATGCTCTATTATATTGTTGAGCCATGACATTTTTGTGGACGAACATTGTCGGTGTAGATTACCACTGCTACCCTCTAAGCAGCGACGAGGATGACATGAGCTCGGTGCACTCCGGTGGTAAGTACGCCGCTCTGCACTACTGCTCAGGTGACGACGAGGCCCAAGCGTCCAAGACGGGGCAGGTCAGGGTGACGAGGTTCGGACAACGAGAGAGCAGCAGCAGCCCAAGAAACAGAGCTGATCAGGCCGAGCAGTACGAGACGCTCGCACACCAGTTGCAGCGCCGGTGCAGCATGTCCGGCCGGCGGCGGCACCGTGGACGTGGGAGCCGTGAGGTCGACGATCGTCGCACGCTGAGTCGGAACCGGTCGATGGTGGACATGCGGAGCCAGCTTCTGCACCGGACGCTGGTTGAGGAGCTCAACAAGCGCCTCTTCTTCAACACCGTCGGCGCCGTCGAGGACATCGGCTTCCGCCTCCCCTGCTACGGCCCCTCCTCCTCCTCGTCATCCTCGCGTGGCGCCGACCACCGCCGGAGAACCAGCAAGGACAAGCACCACTGTATGTTCTGACCAAATTAAAGCTTGGTATGTTTGTGGTTAATTTTTTGCCTCGTGTACAGCTAGCTAGCTGGTGCAATGCACAATTATATTGGATCATCCATATGCATGCGAAATGCATGGCCACAGTATCTTGGATACGTGGATCGAGTGCAAGTTTCTGGAGATTGTTTTATTTGGCGATGTGTAAGTACTATGCTGCTGGCATGCAACTGCACAAGTAGTGCAGCTAGCAGAGATATTGCAATATATTATTGGTACCAAGAGGTACCAAATTAGATCCAGCCGTTCAATCAGTGTGATCAACGGCTCAAAATTTGGTACCTCTTGGTATCTCGCGTCCGGTACCACTAGGTACTGTCAAATCTCAGTCGTCCGATCAGTGTGATCAACGGCTCAAATTTGGTACCTCTTCCCCCTCAAGGATGGTAAAATTTCCCTATTGGAATACTGCTATCATTGGTAACTAGCCAAATTTCCTACAGAATTACGTGGCTATGTACTGCAGTGCACATGCTTATACATACATATATATACATATGCATATGCATATATATAAACATACACACACACACACATATATATATATATATATATAGACATACATATATCTAGGACGTTATAGGGTTCCATGGTGTCTAGTCACCATGATTTCAAATTCGCAAATTTAACCCAAATTCTATTGTATTTTTCAAAAATATCAGTTTTAGAGTATATATCCATATATAACAATTCAAATGAAACGTACACTGTTGCAGGGGTGACCCTACCTAGATCCATTCAACTTGCTGGGCCTAAAGGCCCAGTAAGGCATGTAAAAAGACGTGTATAACCCTGACATAGTACTACACTGTGGGCTGTGGGGCTATTATTGTAATTAGGTTTTGTGGCCATATATATATATGTGCAGTCTGGGAAAAAAAAGCCGAAATTAAGAAGTTGACACGTTTCAAGTAGCTTCTGGCAAGCCAAAAGCCAAAGGCTTTTAAGCCGATTGGAGCAAGGCGAGCCATTCATTCCAGCTTCAGCTTCTGGCTTCCAGAAGCTAGACTAAACGTGTTGGTTGCTTAATGATCCAGAAAAAAGATAACAGCCACTGCAATACAGTTTCAGCTAAAAGCTAACAGCCAGAAGACAAGCCGAAAAAAAGCCGGAATGAATGGCGCCTAGCTAGATCATTGATTCCAGACATGTACGTATGCAAACACTTGTGGTACAACCGCATGGGCAAAAGAAGGGAAGAAGGAAGTGTACGGAATTCTAAGCTAGCTACTACCTGAATTTCGGGTCAGCAGTGCTTCTGATGGCGCAGTCGTCTGGGTGACACAGAAACACCCTGCAGGCGACCACCGCGTCACCGATCTTGAATCCCGGCGTGACGGTGAATGCAACAGTGGCGAGCTTCTCTTCTTCTTTCCCACCAAGTGCAGCCACGCTCTCCATGTACTCCTCCGCGTACCTGCTCCCCCTCCTAGCGTAGAACAACATCTTTCCACCATGAGAGGAGCAGTGTGCCCGGATCACCGTCTGCAGCGCCCACGTCGACCTCGCCGTTGTCGCCAACGCCCGGTAGAACCGCGTCCTCGGATGCCCACCGCGCGACACAAACACCCTCTGATCCAAATTCCTGAACATTGCGGCCTCCGTTTCCGACGACACCGCTGCTAAATACTTTTTTTTTAGATAATGGAACTAAGTTCCAGCCTCTACCATCCGAGGATGATACACAGCTGAGAGTTACGTACAAACCAAAGCCATAAGGCTCCCACTCTTACATCCAAAAACAAGGAAATAAAAGCAACAAGGTTCAGCCCAACCAGGACGAACAACTACTAAAATGGAAAAGAAGTAGTACTAGGCTTCAATTCGATTCCAAAAGCTCCATCCAAACTTTTTGAAGACCGCCATAATCAATGTCTCCAAGCTTCGACATCCGCGATTGAACGCCGGTCTCTCCTCTTCCTTATGCATTAGAGACCACTGTCGAATCCAGTACGTCGCCCTGAAGATTACCGTCACTAAAATCTAAGTTCTTCCAAGCCGCCCGCTTTTTAGCTTTCTTCAAGGAGTCCACTTCGCTGTGCTTAGCCAGCCTCGGACTTGCACGCTTCGGCGTCATTCGAACCTCCTCAATGGCTGCAGCAGACACTACATTCACCATGTCTTGATCCAACCCACCTTTGCATTGACTGACCACTGCGTGCTTCTGAACAATTGCCGCACCCCCCTCGGTCTTGAACAAATCAGCGCCAGCCACTCCAGATGAGCCACCTGCAGCACAAACACTTCCAGCAAAACACCCGGCTTCACCCTGTTCACCAACTGGCACAAGACCACCTCCAAGCGGCGCCAACTGCAAATCAACTGCCTGAACCAACTGCATCTCACTGCTCTGAAACTCAACCCCAGCCGAACGCCCAACACAGTCCAGAGAAACAACACCAACATCTGAATTGACAACCCCTACCAAACCATCAAACCGCTGGTTGTCCAGCACAGGACCCTTATCCAAGTACTCAGCTCCACCATCAACAACACCATTGGAATTTCTGTCCTCCTCCCTAGCACCTGATGGCTTCGTTTTCCTAGCAATCTGCTAAATACTTTGACCGGCAAAACCTTGAGAAACTGGAGCATGGATCTTCCATCAAGGCGTCGAGAGGGTCGCAGGCTCTCATGATTCGATCGAAACGAGCAGCATCGAATGCGAGAGGGTCGCAGGCTCTCATGATTCGATCGAAACGAGCAGCATCGAACCCTCCTGCATCGAACCCTTCTTCTTCTTCTTCTTCTTCTTCTTCTTCTTCTTCTTCTTCTTCTTCTTCTTCTTCTTCTTCTTCCTGCTTCTTCTTCGTCCTCTTCTTCTTCTTCTCTTCTTCTTCTTCTTCTTCTTCTTCTTCAGTACCTGTACCACCACCTAGCATTGTCCATTTGTCCGTGACAAGTACGCCTCAAGTGAGTATCTCTTGCGCAGTTGCTCGTCTGCATTGCTGACACAATGATCTGATGAAGATCAGAAGATGCCATCAAGCTAGTGATCAACTCTGCAAAGTCATGCACCGATGTCGATGCCACCTTGAACAGCTCCAACAATGCGCTTGGTGCCGCCAGTTGCTTTGGTACAACGAAAACCTTGTCATGCCTAACTGATGATTTCTTCTTGATCTTCTTATTCAGCGTCGAATTCGCTCTCTGCAGCCCATCCAATTCTCTCCTCAGCAGGACAATGTCAGATTCTTTCTTCCTCATCTCGGCCTCCAGTTCCTGCACCAACGACCATCGTTCATTGATCAACGACCCGACACCACCACTCGTACTGGACAAGCACTGAAGACCTGTGACCGAGTCGAGCTCTTGGTAGGATCATAAGGTATGTGAGCTTTCTGCAGCTTGATGTAGGCTGACTTGAGGCCTCCAATTGCCTCGAACAGAATTATGATAACTAACCTCTGATCATATCCACCACCCTCTCAGAATTTTGTCTTTGTATCAGTAACATCAGGCGCTGCGCAAATCTTTGTGAGCTTGCAGAGCTTGGAGAGGCCTAGCAAGAGACCAGGAACACTGCAGGTAGTTCTTACAAGTCTTGGTGTCCGGGACTCCATTTGGCCTGATTCAGTTGAAACGAAGAGAAAACTAAATCTTTGGTATGAGATTTAGGGGTTTAGGCAGGGAGCAATCCCCATAAACAACAGCATGAATAGAGCAACACCGTAATGCAAAGTTTTAGAAAATTGTCTACTAGCTTGGTGCAGAGACTAATGAACTCTGATATAGCACCACAAATTGCATTCAGAAAAATATTTATTTTTATTAAATCTAAACCAAAGTGGTCGACATAGATTACAGAAACATCTTGGAGACATGTAAATCTTGTGTTCAATCTCCACTGTCTTGGACAAGTCACAAGAGTATAATAAAATTCAGAGTTCAGACACCGCAGTCTATTAGATTGGAGCAAGCTGGTGGATGCTAGCATAAGGATATGAGTGAGCAGGATATATAAGATCTAGCACAGAACTTTTGGCTGTTGGACAAACAACAAAGGCTTCAGATTAACAGCTTAGATGCTTTTCAGAATTTTATCAAACAAATAAGTCGACAAGTGGAGGGTAATGTCAGTTCAGCAGGATTACTGATAAAAAAACCCCCCCTAAACAGCAAAAATCGGAGAGCGATTGAAGTATCTGTGCTCATGGAATCAACAAATTACAAGATAAACGTTAGGAAGGAACAAAATTATCGGCTGATCATGAAGGGCAAGAAGAGTAATAGTACCTGAGCTGAGAGTGTGGAACGCTTGATGTATGTTGAGCGATGGGGACTAAAGAAGCAGACTTGCCATGTCTAATAAATTCGAAGTATTTTGAAGTCCAGTGGCAAAGTGAAGGGAAAGCAGGAGCATTGGTGGTGGTGGTGGTATGTAGGGCAAGAACATCGACATGGCATTGGCATTGGGAACAGCAAAGTCAAAAGGTTGCAGAGAGACAAGGATTTGTGATGCATTGTGGCCTGTTGGTCTGGTAGGATGAAGGTCCCAGTGGCTGTGTGCTTGTCGATCTTTAGACATGATCCATAGCTAGCATCACAGTCACAGCCTTGTAAGCACACAGAAAAAGGGGAAAAGCTACACCATGTTTTCTGCGGCGTTGCCCGGGACTGCCACGGTTACCGTTGCTCTGTAAGCAGCCATCTAGCGACGCAATCCTTGTGGAAGATGCGGGCGCATCCCGGCAGGACGCTGCACCTCTCGCCGATCGAGCTCGTAGCTCGCCATGCATATCACGCACGGCGACCTTTCACTTTCATCCGCAGAGCCGTCTTCATCAGGTAGCTGCTGGTCATGACAGCAGCTGCTCGATGAATAACGTCTCGGCGACTTGCTTCGGCGCCTTCGGAGGGCGCAGACGACCTCGGCGATGGCCATGACAAACACCGCAGCGACGGCGTCGGACTTAGGATTTTTAGGATAAACATTTAGAATTAATATAAAATATTATTCAATAGAAAAGTAGAGGTCTATAATAGTAAAAATCAAAGTATGAATTATTCGTAGTAGAAACAACATTTCAAATAATGGAGAAAAATTTATTGAATTAGAAATATGTGATTTGGAACCTGAAAATAGGGATACACTTGTGCTGTTGTTGACGTGCGCGTCATGTCTTGCCGGCTCTAGTGGCCCAACCGTCGTCGCACACTCCCTCCTAGGACTCCGGCTTTAGGCGATCTGGCTAGAGCCGATCTGTTTAAGCAATACTTGGCGCTCGCCGCCGTTCGCTTGCTACCTTGAATTTACATTATGTATAAAACTTGATTTTGGCCAAATTTTTTTTTAAAAAATTTACCTGCAAGCTGCCTCTTAAGGACCGATGCTTTAGATTTTGCCGAATATATACGCGATCCATGCCCCTGAAGCATACACTTGGCCGTGGCCGTTGAACAGCTTTCCAGTGTGTAACTACTGTGCTTTTCATCAATTACGCGCATTATCATTATGGATGGCAAGAACAAGATACACTTCACAAAAGTAACAAACATTACTCTAATAATCAGCCATGACAAGATTGTCTCTTACGAGTAGCATCACACTGCTTGGAAAAGGAAGAAGTCTATAATAGAACATCATTTCAACAAATGCATACAATCCAATCAACCTTCTCAGAAACTCCCAGAACGGTATACACATCTGTCATATGCTTCAAGTCACACATTTAAGCATGAATTTAGTGGAACGACAACATGCGCAAAATTCAGTCCAAATCTCATGGCCATATTCTATATTCCCCACATTTCCCCCAATTACAACTCAAGGCTCAAACATGAACAATTTTGCACATTTACTTTGACATATAATCCCTATATTACAGCACACATTTAAGCATGAATTTAGTGGAACGACAACATGCGCAAAATTCAGTCCAAATCTCGTGGCCATATTCTATATTCCCCACATTTCCCCCAATTACAACTCAAGGCTCAAACATGAACAATTTTGCACATTTACTTTGACATATAATCCCTATATTACAGCACACATTTAAGCATGAATTTAGTGGAACGACAACATGCGCAAAATTCAGTCCAAATCTCATGGCCATATTCTATATTCCCCACATTGCCCCCAATTACAACTCAAGGCTCAAACATGAACAATTTTGCACATTTACTTTGACATATAATCCCTATATTACAGCACACATTTAAGCATGAATTTAGTGGAACGACAACATGCGCAAAATTCAGTCCAAATCTCATGGCCATATTCTATATTCCCCACATTTCCCCCAATTACAACTCAAGGCTCAAACATGAACAATTTTGCACATTTACTTTGACATATAATCCCTATATTACAATTGCCACCGTATTACACATCAGCGTCAACATGTAACCACCACAGAAAAAGTTCATCACCGTGCCTTCTCATATTCACATTTTGCCGGTGGTGAAACAAGGGTCCGCCAAAGGTACTGCCCGCTGGCCATGTCCACCATTGTCCATAATCCTGTTTTCATGGCCGATCCAACCTACATTTGCACGCAAAATTCTTCTTCAGTCCAAAGACCAATTATAATTAAAGAATCAATGAAAAGGTCGAGTTGCAGATTTGGACACAATGGAAAACCGTGTTATTTCATGGTTTAATCTTAAATCGAAGGAGCCTTGCCAACTAGCTATTGACTGTGTACCATTACATGTAGCTAGGTTAACTATATTTTTATCATGTATAATGTAACTTTTAAATACTTGGACCATTACACTTTAAATCAGCTCATATTTGCATAATACTCCAGATAGGTATATGCCGTTAACTTTGTATATAAATTTGGACAAGTACATCAAAAAGATGTATCCATAGGTTATAGTATGTTGGTGTGAGAGTGGAGGATGGTGTGAGCGCTTGTGTTACCTTCCTATACTAAAGTCTCTGTTGAAAAAAAATGCAAAATCCTCCAGGCTCTGAATTAGTAAAAGACTATCAAGATTCAAGGCCCACCCAAGTATTTGTGTAAGTAGTGTAAGCCTGACAAAAACGAGTGAAAATGTAGCTGTGTATGTACAAAGTCACATATCTCCAGCCTTTTGTTTTGCATGCGTCACAGTTGTTAATGAGGTAGTCCTATTCCAAAAAGAAAAGACAGAGTAGCTAAGCCATAGCATGTGTATGAACTAACAGCCAAAGTGATTGTAATTTAGTCTGGAAACATGACAAAGTTGCAACCGAGATGAAAGTTTCGGTGCTAAATCATCGTTAAGCAGGTTTACTGAGGTCATGAGTGTGCAAAAAAAAACTGCTGAATTCCCTGTACGCATATGAGGGGGAAAAGTTAGCTATGAATCATATCAGCAGTGCATTAGCAGAAGAGAATGATACATAGAGCGGATAGCTGATTTGAGGTGCAAAGACCAAATGTTGTAGTATGTTGCGAGAACATGGACTGGAAATTCGGTAACAGAGCTAAGAATATGGGGAGGGAGCGAGCAAGAATGGTTAGAAAAAGGGGACCTTGGAATGGAGGGGCAGTGGGGCCGTGGGGGATTCTGAGCCATTGTCGCCGTCGGCGTCGTGCTGGAAGTCGGGGTCGGCCTTGAGGCCACGGATGAGGAAGAATCCGGCGATGGTGGCGGAGAGAAAGATGAGTATCACCCTCAACGGGCACATTTCTGCCGAATCAATCGACGGAATTGGAATCGAGAAATGGTGGAAGATGGAAGGAAATCGGGAGCCTTGCCTTTGGGGATCAAGATTTCTCCTGGCTTCGCCTTGTCCTTGCTGGGCTCTGGTGATATGTTTGGTAACTGGGGAGGGAGGAAAAGAAACGGATTAGCGAGGAGTCGTTGGGCTGGGTGGGTTGAGATTCTTTGGTTTGACTAGCACGCACCACCACCAAACTTTTGGTATTAATAATAAGAAATAATGGGCTTATGTTGAACCAAAAGGTCCAATAATATATATAAAAAAGACACATATACCTCTGATATAGTAGGTCGTTATGGAGATATCATTATAATCAGACCTTATGGCCACGTATATATATAGCCTTGGTAAAGGAAATAGCCAACTTATTTTCTACACTCACTCTATTAATGCTCTTACTTACTGTTTAATTTATAACCATAATAATTAGCGCCGTTCGTAGGGACAACAAGTAAGCTACAAGCTTGAGACAAGCAATGGTGCCCAAGAAAGCAACGTCAACAACCAAGCGAAAGGAAAGCGCGGCGGCAGCAACCGCCGAGGCTGGCACACAAGGTTCGGTGGTCCAAGGACCTTTACCCCCATGGCAGCGAGGACTTGGCTCCAACGATCACGCCAGCATGACCGTCAACGACGCCGCTCGTGTCGGTACGTCCGTCGACGACACCACTCGCACTGGCACATCCGTCGACCTCGAAGCCCGCACCGACAAGGCCATCAACCCCGACACCCACACCAGTACGTCAAGTGGCCCTGGAGCCCACGCCGATGCGTTCGTCGACTTCGACGCTCTCGCTGGCCCAGTCGTCAACCACCATGCTCACTGCACCAACATGCTTAGCAATTCTGGTGCCCAAGCCGTCATCGTTAACAACCTCGCCGCACGTGCCTTGCGCAAGCAGATCCTGCTACTCGTGCGGCGGAGGGCACTCTGGTGGCGGCCCTTGGAACGCTGCAATGTGAGTTAGCAGACCTCTGGATTGCCTTGCGAGAGATGCAAGAGGCTTGAAGTCAATAAGCACCTACGGCGACGATCACGGAGGTCGCCGTCAAAAGAGCGGACAGCCGCGAGGCCCCTACCGCCACCCGCAACACACACCAATGCGTGGACCCAGAGTCTCTCTATCCGCGTGGCTGGAAGACTTCAAGATGCCCACGGTCAAATCGTACAAGGGCGATACGGACCTCTGGTAGTTCGTACGCGTCTATGACACGACCATTGAAGCAGCAGAGGGTGACAACTCGACAAAGGCAAAGGGGTTACCGCTCGCCCTTCAATGGATAGTTCTTTCCTGATTCTTCACCATTAAGCCGAGCTCCATATATGCATGAGAGCAAATTCGGGACCACATGTGCAACAACTTCCAGGGAAATTACGTCGAACGGGTGGATGCAAACCAGCTTTTTGCCATCAAGTAGAAGCCTTCCGAGAAGCTCTTGGGATATTTGAAGCGCTTCGCCAAAATCCGCTGTCAAGTCAAGGACGTAAATGAGACCACCATCATCAATGCAGCAATATGATGTCTTCATCTGAGACTGTTGGCCGAGTTTAATGTGCGCAAGCCCATAAAGACGGTCATAAAGCTCTTCGACAAGATGGAGGAGCATGCAAGGGTGGAAGAATATGCTCAGTGACGTCGGGGCGATGCCTCCGAGGCAAAGAAAATGACTGATCCCTCAAAGGACAACTCTAGTCGCAAGCAACACAAAGGACAACTCTAGTCGCAAGCAACACAAGGGCCAATGTCCCAAGTACATCCTCGACATCGAGGGTGGTGGAGATGGCAATAAACCTTTGGCCAGCCAATGGCGTGGCCACAGAGGCCACGGTCACAGAAGGGGACTGGCCCACGATGATGAAGGACGGGCCTGCAATGACAGAGGACGGGCCCATGATGACGGACAACAGCAAGGCTCTGGTGTGAGGTGCACGGCCAGGGTGAACACCTCACTCGGCACTGCCCCAACCATCACAATGCTCCGTGAAAGCGTCGTCAGGGACAAAGCCCTTGAGGCAAGAGCGCAGGTGGTGGCACATGTGCAGAAGCCTCCCCCCCCCCCCCCCCCCGCGCGAGGGCCAGTAATTTCTGTATCCTCAATGCAGCAAACCATATCAGAAGAGGGGAAGCTGTAAGTAACTGCGTGCTTGCATAATCTCTTCTACAAGTGAGTAACATTTTGTTTGATCTTGTTCCTAATCTTTCAGGATGTTATGCTCTGTGGTGGTTCTGATGCACCGCTCATCCCAATTGGTTGGTGGTCCTGTTAATTGAAAACTAGAAATAATTTTTTCCCCTCAATTTCCACTTTGTTGTTCTTTTTTTTCTCTAGTTTTCCACTTGCTTATCTCAATCTTTGCTTCTTTTTTTTGAGTGTCTAAACTATTACATGCAGGATTAGGAGGTTTTGTGGCCTGTAGGTTTTCTCAAAGAGTGCTCCTCACGTGCAAACATGTGCAAACCAATGGTAGTTGGATGTCTTCTGTAACAAAGTGGTATATCAGTGAATTTGTGGAAATTTCGGTGGTATTAAAGTGAATTAGTTTTTTTATAGTATATTTCTAAAATAGATACATTTTGATGGTATATAACCGAAAACCTCTAATAAGAATAACATACATGCTGCATTAAGAATGACCATGCTTGCCGCTCCTGAATGGAAGAGCTCCAAAATTTACTTGTTCTCACGTTAGGTTGTCTGTCACTCGTGCCTTGTTTGGAAACAGAAATTTTGTATTATTTACGTACAAGTTATAGCCCATTTCATGTCAAAAGTCCTGGGCACCCTTGCTTAAAACGAAGAATGCCCTTCACTTTCCTTGTTCTAAACAAGTCCTGCCGTGCAGGTAGGACATCGATCCTTTTTCCTTGGCTTGCTTGAAGGTTGATTCATTTCACCTGTCTGTTCAGTGGGCCCAGTGCCCATGTTTTCTTCCATGGCGTGTGGCAAACACTACTAGCTGCTGCTCCTTTGGGAAGCAATGGCCTTCTGGAAGCTGTGCCAAGAAGATTTCACTATTAATTAGAAGAAGAAGAAAGAAGGAGCAGTGACACACGCTCAATCATCAGTCCAATCCCACTGTTTGCTCGAAAAGTCAGCATCTGCAAGCCATGTGTGGTTACCAATTAGTGGTGAGCACAATTAGCGATCATTAATTAGCTGGCTAGCTGGTGCTCCGGGATAATTCTACATGATGTATACATGTATGCAATTGAACCGTACCTTATTTCAAGTAATTCTACATGAACTTGAATGAGCAAAATAACACGGCAGAAAAGGGAGTACAGGTACTTGCCAGTTTGATTGGCAAAGCTGGATTGCTGCGGTTCAATCGAACAGAGATGCTAGAACTAGCCCAAAGTTGGTTAATTGGTGTTTGCCACTTTCCTCGGTCGAGAGACGAGGCCTATCGGGATGTTCTTTGAGTTATGGCTGATAGCTTTTAATTATATTTTTTTAACATGGCAACAGACAACGAAGACGCCAACATAAATAACATATACAGTTTTGAGCCTAAGATGTCAGTTGAAAAATCTGTTTTAAAAATTCGTCCTATTTTAATATTTGGCTTTTTGATTTTCGAAGAAACTAAAAGAAGCCACAAAAAAACAACCGGACCTACATGCATGCTTGTCCAACACAACATCCCAAGGCTGGCAGCCGGCTACACAAGGAACATATAAAGCAGCTTCCTTCTATTCCATCTAATTCAGTCAGTCACCCTTTGGTTCCCAAGCACCTGCTCGTTTTTCGGGGAGACGGGCGACCTAGCTAGCCCCCTTCGAAAGACAGGGGGATATGCTGGAATAGTGACCACTTGCAACTCATGGTTGCGCACACAGCTTTGGATTGATTTTTGTCAATTAACCAGATACAAAGATAAGCATGCAGATTAACAAATTTGCAATGCCGCCTTCCAACACTGAGATGACAACAAAAAGAAAGGGGAAAGAGTTACCGGATAAGATGCACCAAAAGCAGTTAATGCGAACAGCACTTGTTCCACAACATCATCTTTTTCCCTTGATTTTTTCATCCTAGTTTCCCCCCAACACCATCCAGGGCATTTGAAAAAGGAAACCACCTCCATATATGCATGACTCAGCAGACTTAACAGTAACAATATCTCACTGGAAACCACCAACCCCCACTCAAGCTCAAGACTCAATATCCACACATAAGACAATGTTAGCAGCAATCGATCCAGTAATATGATGATATCACTAGTCACTACAAAGATAAGGGCGAAACAATGCCTGTGCATGGTGAGTTCCTATCCCATTTTGCACTGAATACATAAAGGGCGAAATGCGCCAGAACATCAGGTGAGAGGCCCAATGCAATGCATGGACGCATGTTAACAGGTAAGTGATACTAAATAAAACGACTATCATTCGCATCACGGAATACAATTCAACATATCTCAACTCCCTACACTGAAAGGAGGCAAGGATGCCTTGGCTCCACGTTTGATTCTATAACAAGTTCTATGTTGTCTCTTTTTGATTGAACGACCAAACAGATTGTACATCAGGATTAGTTGGAAATATGCCTCCAACATGTGCCCCGGTTGGTAAGCTAGTTTGACCAGCTTCCTGAGGTCCACTCAGCACCAGTTCCTCCCTGCATAAATCATAACCAAACAAGTCATGAGCTTTCACCATTTACATTTTATCAACCAAGTACGATACTACCATGAAAATGAACAAATCTATCTGATTAACACATTATTACTTAATAGCTCTCAATGAAATGGAGAACATTAGTGGTAGTACACGTTTTTATTTGTTGGCCTAGAACATTTTTCAACATCAACAACCAGTTGCAAAATGCCAGTAAGGCTCAGTTACTTGAGCTACACAATTCTCCCTACAACAGGTGAAATTGCAGTACTTCCAGCCAAAACACCGAAAGGCAAAAAGGCCATGGTAAAAGAGTGAAGATTCGAAGGATTTACAAGGACTCCCAATGATGAGGCCATGAACATGTAAGATCTGACTAAAATAGTTAAACAGCGAACAAAAAACCTAATGGTCCTAATCTGCTTAAAGGTAATGTTATTGTCTCAGTATAGCAGTAGAGCACTTACAGAACAATCAAAGATGAACATTATCTATTGAGCAACAAATAGCCTCACATTCAAATGATGAACATGACAATTGACATTTACATTTTACAAATCCTGGTATTTTTATTTGACCCACCAAACAGAACAGGTAAGCAAAAACTAACGAATGGTGATGATTCTTTGCAGTGTCAAGTGTTGGAGAAAATAAGCACAAGTGCATAACATATATCATTCTATCTTAACACATCTCAAGCCCTTGTATCTCAGCTAGTCAATGCGGAGAGCCAGAGAACCTACGTCAAACCTAGTAAATTGCATTGATGGTGCATAACCGACCAGACCTCCATAACTCTCATCATATAAATACTGTCTTAGTGTCTTTTGACCTCAAGTTGAATCCAGAAGATACTTGTCCAAACTAAGTGATTAAATCTTTAAACATATAAGGAAAGACACCACAGAAAAAACTCTCTTATAAGTTAAAATAGCTTCAATACTGACCCAAGGTTTTGAAAACTAAAAACTATTCTAGACCAGATCTCTACTACTTAAAAGAAGGAGTTAGTGGCGGTGGTTCATCCCACCATAATGGTGGTTCATCTGCCATCCCCCTACTAGGCCTGGTAATGGGCCAAGGCCTGACCCAAATTCTACCCTAGCCCAACAAATCTAACACACAGCCTAAACCCCAACCCAACCCAACCGAATTACTCAGAATCCCACCCCGCCCAGCCCGGTGTAGCCCATTATAATCCTTAGGGCCAACCCTTAATTTAGTAATACAGTAAGGCCTGTGGGGCGGCGAGACCTTTTTATGCTGTCCCATTGCTTTGTGTATAGTTCAAACCAACGTGAAGTCTACGAAGAACATGTAAGCCTATCTGAAAAGCTTCCCCTCAAAAAAATCTAAAAGCAAAGCAAAGGCCATAGAGAGAAGAAGGATTGGAACCACCAGGGAGATGGGAAGCAGCGAAGGGAGATGTGCATGTGGCTTGTGATAAGATTCTACATGACTTGTTGATTGGATGGAATTATGTATAACACTTTCTAAGTTTATTACTTATATTATGTTTATGGGGAAATCCCTTATAAGTCACTGAATAACTTCGAATGACTACAATATACCACTGATGTCTCACTAATATGTGGAGCTCGGGTCCACATGTTAACCTCACAATGAGTGGCATATTGTAGATCATGTAGTTATTCAGTAGCATATTGTGATTTTCTCTATGTTTATATAAAATCCGTTGCAACGCATGGGCACTCGGCTAGTTCACAAAAGAAAGCCAATAGAGACCTCCCATTGCCAATTCCAATCCCAAAAGGGTTGCTACCCTGATCCCCAGAATATCAACCCTGTCAGAAAACCAGCAATTTTCAACCAAAAAAGATCAAGCGAACAAATCATGGTTTTTCTCATCCATGGCCCTGACAACCTGAACTGAAAAGTTCAGAACCATTCTGCAGTATATCAGATGCAGATAATATTGTGTAAGATGCATGCAGAAAGCCATAAACTTTTTAACATGAACGACAGCTACAATTTGCTAAAGATATTGAACTGATAAACCTAGAATTAATAGTTCATGCCAACCCTATATCAATTCAGCATATTTTCCCAACTTACACGGCAACAGTCTGTCTTACCTTGTTAGCCCTCCGATCCGACAGAGTATTACCCAGTACCCACCAAATAGACCATCCAGGTATATAAGCTAGTTCTAATAAGTTTTCATCTTCTTGGAGTTTGAACCAGTTGCTTCCAGTCAGACCACCCACCCGAGTACTCCAACTTAAGCCAAATGAACTGGCCAAGCTAAGAATATGCTCATTTTTTTGTGTTTCCCTGGGCCACCTCCACAACTGCCTATTTTTTGGAATCAAAAGGCCTGACCCACCCATTCAAGCGAGGAAACCAAACTAACTACCACCTTATATACTACAAGAACATGGCATGTCCAACAAAGTAATTAAACAAGTCGCACCCTAAGAAATGCAGGTAACCAATCACCACTCAAAACATTATTTCTTATAATCATCATGTCAGACATCTGCAATGCCAAAAGGCTTATGCTATCAAACTATTTATTTCGCTAAGAACATGCAAGCAATCCACATATAACATATAAACAATGACAGCTCCCCATCCCTTCAAATATTCAAGAGCTGTGACATTATGCAATCTACAAGCAAATCAATTATTCATTTTGGACTTTGGAGTCAAATGAATTTCATTTAGTCAATTTCCAGTCTCATGAAATATTAACATTTTCTAAACTTGCAGTATTGTCACATTTCCTTAAGTGAAAGATTATCATGGTCTTACTACAGGTAAAAGTAAACTAAACTAATTGCTATCAAACATAATAATTTAAAAAACTTGTTAAAAAACCATACAACCTATTCCATGCAATCTGTGATAGATAACACGGAGTGCACATGCTGGAATTTTTAAGTCTTCGATGACCAGTGAATTCATTGCAGTGACAGTGAGCATCCTAACACAGTATCATGTATCCAATGTGTTTATCCACTCCAGACTTCTCATTCCATGACTCCACGTACAAAGACTTATGGCTGTCAAACGCTTCAGTAACCTCTTAAACAATATTTGATTTGTATTTTATGCTACAGACTTAGACTACCTTAAAGAGTCCACAGACTACACTGAAAACAGCACTGGAGTAAATTTTTCCTAGTAATCGAAAAAAAATAACTACGACACTGTTGAAACAAATTCTTAGCTGACGGTTCAGTTATCATACTCAGTGGAACACATCATGATCATGTAAACCAGACCAGGTGCAATCCTAGCTAGCTAAAAGTTTAGGATGCAAGTTGACCATCACCATGAACCACTAGCGTTAATATCATATCATCAAGGATGTAACATATTTCTCATAAACAAAATACATATAAAAATCCACCTAATCATTAAAAGATTACTGGTGCTTACTAGTTCCAAGGCAAAAGGATCATCCAATTACCGCCTCTGTTACATAGGTCTCACAATACAACAAGATGAGGCTCATACCAGCATAGGGTGGGTTCTTTTCGGCTGCAGCATATGGCTTGTAACTGCAACTTATGGTTTTTGACACTAGTGCGAGTGTTTATGTGAATGAACTGAATGCCGATAAACTACTTCAAAAAGATTGTTCCAATAAGTCGCTTCAAAACAGCGGCGGGGAAGCCGTCCCGTTTGTTTGTTTGAGAGGAGCTATAAGCCGAAAAGAACTTTGCCATAATGTAGAAATCAAAGCACTTGATTGTACTACATGGCAAGACAATGCACTCCACTTTTAATTTCCTCTCAGTTATCTATTCGGTAAAATTATAAATGTCCTGGTTGGAAACTAATAATGAACTTCAAAAGTTATACACACGCACATGTGCATGTGCACACAAACTTTATGTATATCAGCATGCATGACAGAAGAATATCATATGAATTCCTCAGCTTTGGTGCTTATATGTATTGATATTACGGCCCCGTTTGGCACAGCTCTAGCTCCGAGATCTATGTTGGATCTGTAGTTTGTTGACTAAATTAAAGTGATTTAAATATTTTTATTTAATATATAATATAAATGAAATGAGTCATGTAAATGCACTTAACATGCCTGCAACTCTAGATCCAGAATTTCCTAGAGCTACAGATGACCAGCTCTAGGAAATCTGAGCTAGAGCTCTGCCAAACGGGGCCTACATGAAGCTATAGTTGGTAGAGAATTGGACCACCTGAATGGCAATTAGACTTACATAGTCACATGCAAAACAATCATTGTCAACATCTGGGGGGGGGGGGGGGGGGGGGGGGACAACGATTATGAGTTATGACCCAAGTTTCTATGTCAAGCTAAGAGTGTCAAATAATTGGTAAGGATGAAAGGCGTCTTTTCTATGGAAATTTTGGAGGAAAAAAACGTCAGAAAAGACTTACTTGGACCAGGAATGACCAGGTGGTCCAAAGGGGTGTGCATGAACTGATTTGATTGGAGATCCAAAACCCAAGTCATCTTGTATAGCATTTTCTGAAACATTATGTGAAACAAACAGACTCCCTGAATCAAGAGGCAATTGCTGGAAGGGTGCTTTCTGCAGCCATAAATCATTGTCATTCAACCCATCACCCAGGGGGCTTTGTGTTCCACCATTCAAATGGTTGACACCATGGTTAAATTGGTTCCTGTTTGGTAGAAGCCACTGTGTCTGAGCACCTCGCAGACCTAAACTATCCTGAACCAATGGTGTGCTCCACATTTGCCATGTGCCTTGTTCCTTGGTAGCCTCAGGTGAAATGGCGCCATTAGGCCCTTTTGCAATTGAGAAATGTGAGGTTTTAGTAGGCTTTTCTTCAACAGTCTGTGATCTTGAGAGAGGAGACTCAATTGGTGAAGGCCTAACATGTGGTTCCTTGGTCACATCACTCGAGATGAACCTGCTATCCAAGTCTGGAGGGAAGTTGTCTAGGGACTCTGAAACTGGCCCAAGCAATGCAATTGCATCTGGATCATAGCACGGGTCCTCAAATTGCTCTGGTTCTTCCAATACTGTTGGTTCTGCCTCATTATAGAAGGGCATATGTCCAGCTGGAAAATGAGATAGTGGCCTGTTGGCAGGTGCTCCGTTCACTGGTGGAAAACCTGGAGATTGCATGGATTGGCTCGTTTTGCTGTCCAGAGGACGATACTGAGCCAGATAATTTTGAGCATTGCTTATTTGTGCTCCATTATCATTATGTACTGACTGCCCGTTCTTTTCACGGGCTGAAGCAGAAACATCAGGACAAGGGGACACTGATGCGGAGCGACTAAACAGATGATGCCATGACTTTTTAACGCCGGTAGGATGTGGCTGCATATTTGGACTAACCTGCATAGAGCATAATACAAATAATTGAAAGATTAAGATGGAAAATGGGGTGAAAACAATTTATGATATGTCATAATAATAACAGTTTACAATAAAATAGTAATGCCCTTGTTACTCACAGGTCGATGAAAATTAGCCCACGAATTTCTGGTTTCTCCAGTAGCAGATTTGGCCGTTGCCAGTGCAGCTGCATGTTGC
Source organism: Dendrocalamus latiflorus (assembly GCA_017311315.1). Lineage (NCBI taxonomy): Eukaryota > Viridiplantae > Streptophyta > Magnoliopsida > Poales > Poaceae > Dendrocalamus > Dendrocalamus latiflorus. The sequence continues at coordinate 27,172,172 of CM029645.1, forward strand.
ACATCTCTTTTGACTGCATTACTCTTGTCAATTGCAGTAACAAGTGGTCTAGTCACCTTGTTAACTTGAGGAGCAGGGGGCTGAGCACTTCTGCCAAAAAAGGAACCACCGCCAAAACCTCTTGAAGAAGATAACAGACCTCCCGTCATACGGCCAAAGTACTTGGTCCTGCCCTGTACTATCTTACTACCCTGATTGTTAGCTTCAGTGTTATGGACCTTATAGCCCTCTGTCCCAACTCTTGCTGCATCCCGCCTCTCTAGCTTGTTTCTTCTATCGAAGTCCCGCTTTCTCTCACCTTCCCTGCCCGCTCTTCTCTCAATATCCTCGCAATCTGAATTGCTTTTGCTTGACCCCTTATCCTTCTCATCCTTCCTCCTCCTCTCCTGCCGCCGCCGTTCTGCTTCCTTTCTAGCATCCTTCTCCCCAATGGGGGTTGCACCTTTGGATCGTTCCTCAGCCTCTGCTTTCTCATCCCTCAGCCTCCTCCGCTCTTCCACTAGCTTTGCCATCTCCTCCCGCTGCTTCCTTTCCTCCTCCTCCAGCATTTCCCTCTCCAGTCTCGCCAACCTCTTCTCCTCTGCCTTCCTTTTCGCCTTCTCCACTCTGCTCTCCTCAGCCTTTTCGCCATTCTCCCCTCCTTTTGCCAACCTTTTACCATCCCTGCCCAAGCCTTCAACGTCCCCTGAGGATCCAAACCTGAAAACTTTCCTACAGAACGACACGCAAAAGCACGGGAACAACAGCCATGAGAATCCCGAGTATGAGTTATCAGCCGAGCACCGCAAATCAAGCCAGTAGGCTGGGTCACCGGCAGCATTTGCCCAATCCTGACCGCAAGGCCACGCTGTGGGGACCTTCCCTGCAGGGCGGAGGTCAAGCACGGGCCGTTTGGATACGTGGCCGCAGTAGGAGCACATGAACTTTCCACCGCCAGGGTTCTGGTCCCTATAGGGGTTGTTGCAGTTGCGGCAGCGGCGGGTGGCGGTCTTGCGGAGCTTGTGGAGCTCGAGGGCGTGGGCGCGGCGCTCCTCGCGGAGGCGGGCGGAGCGGCGTGCGCGCCAGAGGGAGAGGCGCGGGAGGAGGATCTCGTACCAGAAGAGGGTGAGGAGGAGGACGGAGACGCAGGCGAGGCGCGGGGAGGTGACCTCGAAGCGGTAGGCGGCGGGGAGGAGCTGGGAGAGCGCCCATAGGAGGATGAGCGGGAGCACGAGCCACGGCAGCATGGTGGCGACGCGCCGCGACCACCGTTGGACGGCGCACAGTATGCACATTATCCGACCGCCGGAGCCGTCGCCAGCGCCTCTCTCTCTCTCTCGCCTCAAACCCTACCTGATAGGCCGGGTGGGTTGCTTGCTCGGTCGGTGTTGCGGCGATGCGATGGAGGGGAAGGGAAACCCTCGGATGGAGGAGAAGGAGCGGGGGAAAGGCGGCTCCTGTGGTGCGGATGCGAGATGCGGGGGAGGGGAGGCTCACCCTAGAAGAGATTGGGAATGGAAGGGGGAGGGGAGCTCGAGGTGGGTGATGGCCATGGCGAAAACCCTAGCTTTCCTTTGGATGGCCCTTCCAATTTCCTCTTTTTTCTTTTTTCCCCTTCTGCTGCTGCTGGTGGTGGTGGTGGCGGCGAAGGGAGGGAGATGAAGCGACTGCTCGTTGCTTGCTTGTGTCTGCCCCGCCCGTATTCTCTGACGTAAGTCAGGTGACGTTGGGTCACTGATGTATGGGCCTCACGAGTCGTGAGTCTACACGTCAGTGACCCAATGTCACCTAACGTTACGTCAGAGGATCTGCGCCCGTGTCTGCCTGCCCGGTCGTCCCATACAAATTATTTTCTCTCTTTCGCTGGTTTTATATTCGATTCTCTAGTTATCTTTGGATTATCTATATAGATGATGCTGAAATAAGGTATCATGGTATTTAGGCACTAAACCTTTCTATCTTTAAATTACTTTTAGATGCGTGCAGGTGCAATGATATATAATATATCTGACAAACCCGTTAACTTTCATTAATTCGAAAAGGCATCAATTTGGAAAAAAAGTCATTGGTTTAGTATGTTGAATCAATCATGAATGGAAAGTCTTAATTATAGATGAAAAGTCTCGATCATGGATGAAAAATCTCAATTATAGAGTCTGGACATCACGGTGCCCCTCGAAAGGGAGATTTGATGGTAATGAGATTCATTCACATTTGTTTTCAGAATTGTCACAGCCTTTGAAAGAAAATAACATTATATTGTATTTTTGTTCAATCGCAAACTTTCAATGTGACTAGCATCGATTTTTTTCTGTCCACCCTAGTGCTTTTTTCTCCTTTACTTTTGTTCTTACTGTATAATGGGAGCTTTTGTTTTAAGAGAGCAAGAAAAGAATATATATATAGAGAGAGAGCGCTCCCAGTCATGTTGTAACTGAAAGCGTAGATGTGTCCCCTTTCTTTTACTAATGTGACGCAATTTTAATGCCTATACTAGCATGGATCATGATTGAAATTAGAGTAAAGTCCATTACCGGCCCTTAAACTTTTTATGCTGTGTTACCCCGGTCCATAGACTTTCAAAGTGTGTCATCCCGGTCCTTAAACTTTCAAAGTGTGGTAATTTCTTTTGAAAGTCTATGGACCGGGATGATACAGCATAAAAAGTTCACTGCTACAACTACATAGGATATTGCCACACTTTGAAAGTTTAAGGACCGGGATGACACACTTTGAAAGTCTATGGACCGGGGTGACACAGCATAAAAAGTTTAAGGACCGGTAATGGACTTTACTCTTGAAATTATAAAGCAAAAGACACAATGTAATCACCTACATCAAGATAGGAACTATTACACAGAACAACTCCCACGTTTGCCGGCTTAAAGTGAAGCAAAATTTAGAGAAATTATGAAAGAGTTACATTAATTTTGTAATGTGGCCGCGTTTTAAAAATTCATTTAGAAAGATATTCTCATTTTATCACCACTTGGAATGCATTCTCCTACAGTATTTTTTTAATTACCTAAAATAACAATTTTGGCTTTCGGAAGGTCTTAGTACATAGGATTTTACTTTGTTGTTCTTGGAGTCATAGTATTTGCCTAATCCTATGGTTTGCTGCATTGAGAAGGAAACTAGTACCTTTTGTCATCTAAAATTGTCCTAGATTTTGAAAGAGAACCTTTGTTTTCTATTGCGACCTTCGCTTTGCCTATCACAAAATTTTAGTTTCTTCTTCGTCAAGCTTTTCCACCCGAGTGATTCTCTCTTTGTTTCCCTTGTTTCTGTAGACTAGTTACCTACTCGTGCGTTGTAACAAAATTTATTAGATATATAGAGAATCTTGCTATGGAAGAGTGCTACTCTGATCAGTTAAAAAGTAGAGAGTGATCGGAAGTTGAGAAAGAAACGGTTAGAGAAGGAAGGACCGACGACCATCAACTTGTTCTTTTATAATAGTAATGATAGCATAATATGAAAAAACAAACACAAGTTACGTTAAACAAAACTAGCTACAAACATCACAAAACTGCACTGCTAGATGCTAAGATACATAAATCTGTATATTCAAAATAATGTTGTACTATATTTAGAAATAGAGTTGTATTCGTTATATAAATGCTACATGATTAATCTACACCAAACATGATCAGGCCTAACAAATAAAGCAATGTAGAACATTCTCGTTTAATCTTGATAAATGATACAATTTCATTTTTTTCTTTTTTTGTGTGTGGAAGTTTGGTCCTCAAAATAGTCTCACCAGAAATTTTAACGTTCATAGCATTAGGCCCCATTTGGAGCGAAGCATTTCGTTAGAAATTTTGAAGAAATTAGAATGTTTCTTACAAAATTTTTGTAAATCCAATTTCCTAAGTTTGGTAAACATTTACATTGTGTTGGACTAGTGGTGTCCAAATAGACCATGCTTAGTGAGTCGGCCCACAGCTTGTTACTGTAGGTACAGCCCATAGCATGGCACGACACGGCATGAGATGAGTCGGGCCAAGTTGGCACGGCATGAGGGGGTAGGGCGTGCCTGGGCCACCCTAGCCCAGCGTGTTGGCACTGCACGATACGGCCTGTGTGGCACGGCGGCCGGTTCGGCATGCTTGGCTTGTAGGCAAGCGTAGCCCAGTAGGCATGGCCTATTTGGCATGAAAATGTAGCCGTTAAGCACGTTTGGCTCAGACACGGTATGGCGGGCACATCCCATTTAACTCGTTTAGCACGAGTAATAATCGATTTTTTGAAATTTATAGTCAATTTGTGGCTATTTGTAAGTTTAAAAATACAAAGAATTCAAAACAATCTCAATTTATTTCTATATATAGGCAACATAACCCCATCATTCAATCATACTCTTACCAGCAATCTCTTCTCCAAATTCTCTTGTGATAATTTGGCAAAATTTGAAATAATTTTACCAAAAATTTGAAATTCGAAATCCAGCCTATAATCAAGAAAATAGGTAACAATACTAACAGAGAAGGAAAAGAAAAACATCTAGATATTTCAATCTACGACCATCTACATGGTCTAACAGAGAAGGAAAAGAAAAACATCTAGATATCCTTTTTCAGGTGACGTGTTCTTGATAGTCTGATATGGATTACAAGCCACTGTAGCATATCTACACTAACGTTCTTTTCATGGTACAGGAGATGATGAACTCATGTGAAGGCAAATGAACCAATCTATACAAGCGCGCCCCTGAAGTGCTAGAGTTGATTGTGCCAGATTACTAAATGAACTCATGCAGTGGCGGATCCAGGAAAATTTTTTGGAGGGGCTGAAGTACCTTTAGCTCGACCTCAGCCCCTTCTATATTATACATCCATGGCTAAAAATTTAGGGGGCTCCAAGGGTCCGGTAGCGGTAAGGGGGCTCGATCCCCCCGCCCCACCGCTGGATCCGCCCCTGAACTCATGGAAAGGAGGAGGTTCGACCAAACTATTCTCAGAATAAAGCTTACGCAAGATCATCTTTGTTGGTTGGTATAAGAAAATAAATGAGGTGCCGAAAGATGGTAGGTACTCGTCATGAGCTTCGTTGCAGGTTATGATCGAGATCATGTAAATGGGGAACCCATCCATGCATAGGGCCTTGTAGATTCATTGTCAATAAAGCTGTGGTGTATCTAACTTTAACCTTGCGGTTGCGGGAGTATCGCATAGTTCATACGTACAGCTATTGCTGTTGCTCAAAATGCCAATATATGTCATATCATTGCCAAATTTGATGATGTATATATGTTCTGTTCAGTTGATGTGGCAAAGTTTCTTCTGTGTTTGCATGAGAAAGTTTACGGTTTGTTATCTGGTCTACGCCATAACCCGAGCATTGCGAGTAAATTATCTCGATAAAAAGCAACGTCATGCCTTCTGGAAGTTTCCTGCAGTGTACCTGTATTTTAATTACATCCTTCACTTTTCTTTCTTTACTCAATTTGATCACACTCTTGAGTTGAAGTGAAAGAATACTTGAATGCAAGTTGCTCTTATATACATTTTTCTCTCTGAAAAAGAGCATGCTAGCTATTACATCACACATGATGTATTGATCATTCTGCTGTGAGAAGTATGGTAGCTAATTTCTGAAGTACGTACTCACACAAGACACACAGTCTATCTGTGAACACTGACGCGCTTGAAAACACATGTATCTGAATCAAGACTCATGAGGAGCAGCAGCTTGGTAATTAAGCTTAAACTGGATATATATATATATTATGTGAGATACTGAATCATCCGTGAGGTAACCTCCGATCCGATCGACGTGAGTCAACTGTCAAGGTGAGAAAGCTGCATGGGAAACAAGAGATGGCAATATGAGAGAAGGCAAATTTTATCATGAACAACTAGTGCGAATTACACATGGGATGACTTTGAGAAGGGAGGAATTGCCTGAAGACGGTGTTGTCCAGGAGTCAGGAATACGCGTGACCACCGGCGGGGTTGGCTGCCCGGCTGCATTGCAAATTCCATCAACAAAGCTCAGCTCAGTCTCTTTTGTTTTGTGAGAATCAAATGCATGAATGCATGCAGGAGGGAGAGAGAGGGAGAGAGAGATTGCGGTGAGAGAGTAGAACTCACTGAAGCAGATGAAGAGTACTTGTGGGGGGAGGACGACGCCGCAAGCGATGGGCAGGTACATCATGCGGACGGGGTCGACGGGCTTGGGGAGCATCCGGTTCACGTCGCCGAGGATCACCGGGCACAGGCACCGCAGCGACCGGTCGCTCCCCGCCGAGCTGTTCAGGAACATCCCCAGCCCGCTGCAGCACTCGCTCTGCGGCGTCGGCGTCTCAGGCTCGCTTCCCGTCAGGAATGACGCGCACGTCGTCAGCCCCGCCAGCGGCGTCACGCAGTCCGTCGGCGACGACGAAGAAGAAGAGCCGCTGCTGCTACCTGGCAGACCTGGAAAGCCGGGCAGAGGCTGTGCCGGCCTCGCGCACGGTGGCTGCGAGCTCGGCGACGACGAGCCAGGCATGGGTGGCGGCAGCGGCAGGCCCGGGAAGCCGGGCGCCGACGGCGGGGATGGCTTGCCACCGGGTAGGCCCGGGAAGCTGGCCCTTGGCGGCGACGGTCTGGCTCCCGGGAAGCCGGGATTACGCTGCCTGGTGCCCGGCAAACCCCGGAACCGGAGCAACGGGGACGCTACAGCTCGCTTCCTCGCTGCTTCCGATGGTTGCAGCTGCAGCAGCATCGTCGCCATCACGGCAACCATGACGACGGTGCGCTTGGACGACATCATGGACGATGCCTTCTTAATTACCAAGTATTACTTGCGAAGAAACAAGAGAAATGCAACAGGATGATTTGTTGATCTGGCCGAAGTACGTTCCATTTTATCTCTCACTCGTTCACTTCATATGGAATTCTAAATGATTAGCACAAAGATCGTGCACGCGAAACTATTCTACTTCATGCTAAAATCTTGGGCTTGTTTTGCAAAGAAATGCACGTCGTCTTTAAGTGTACGTGTTCCAGAAAGCAGGCATTATGAAAATCGAAGCAGGTCTACCATTTTTGACAGGCATATGAATATGAACAACATTCCATCTGCAAAATGCCCGTGAAGTAGTATTAATATTGGGTTTAGCATCAATAGTCTAGGCTCTGATGGTTGCCTGTAACATATCTGCAAATAATGGGTGTTGTATTCATGTATTGGACAATATAAAGTTCCAGAGAGCAGAATAATGCCCAACAAATCCCTCTCGAGTTTGCATGACACAATTTTCTGTCATTCATGACCTAAAAACAGATACACAATCGCGTATTGTTCTACTCTACATGAAGTCGTGATATTCCCCCTATGTTGCACTATTTCTCTCTTCCTCTACGTTTTAACTCCTCCTGTAGTTATCGCCGCTGTTATATTAAATTGTTTCTCCATAAATCTGTAATTCCTTCAAAACGTGCAAAGAAAATCAATATTGACGGCAGCCTGACTTGTATATGCCATCTTTCTTGCTACATTCTGGAAGCACCATGCATTTCGGTGGACACGTGCAGCAGTCCCCTGTATTGAGTATTTGAGTCAGAAACACTACTGCAGGTATAACGAGCTTCACTCTTGGTAGGAGCATGAAAGATATATGGATCCAACAGTACAAGGGCATTTCATTTTCAGGTCCTCAGGTACCTGTTTAGGAATCTAAGATGGGGCAGAAGCAACCCGAAGCCTGGCAAGGTTTGTCTGGAGCCGGCCCAAATAAAATGCAGTGACAAGCCACAGGAAGCAGAGCTGTTATCAGAAGGAAGACATATGACTCTTCGGTGATATTTCGCAAGACCTAATAAATGCAAAAACATTCTTGACACCATTTGTTTTTTTGTTATCCAATACAATTACAAGACTCAGCTACAAAAGTTAACCAGGTTTCACATAAACATGGAGACACAGTTTTGTTCTTTTGTTTCGAGCAAGGTATTTTTCATCTTTACTATGGATTCGTATTTTTCAATTGTATTCAGATAGCAGAAGGGCTCCTCAAAACTCCCGAAATTCTGCCCTCTGGTGGGAATCCTCGCACAAAAAACTGGATACCACATGCCTTTCAGCACCCAAGACTAAATGCAGAAACTTTTTAATGCAAAGCATATTTATACGAGGACTCAAGACTATATCTTAATAGGTTTCTAGCATAGTATAATGCATTGATTCAGTGATACAAGTATCTTACCAGCAACTACCTCCTGAGGACCACAATACAAAATACGAACAAAACCACATAGTCAAGGAGCTACTATTTAATGATTCAGAACAACAAATCACATGGAAAACACGATACAAAATTATGAAGAGCAGAAACTAGTAAGCAAATGACTTTTCAGATTGCAGACTAAAACATAAGCACATTGATGTATACCGGCAATGCATAGAGGGTGGCCATGGAAGTCTTCTTGTCAAGGTTGCTGAACAGAAACTTGTAAATTCCAGCAGCTGCCGCATCACCAAGCCTTTGAACAATAACATCTATACAGATCTACAAGAAAATTTATATTAAACAAAATGTCTGCAAAATCTTGTTCCACACGGAAAATGAGCTGCAAATTAAGAAGATGTTCACATGATTTGCTAATATCAGCTAGAATCCAATATTCACAATAAGAAGTAAGAAGGCAACCGAAAAAACTGACTCGTCTCCAGTAAGCATCTACTGTCTCTGAAATTTGACTTTAAATTTCACTGCTAATTACCTACTTTCCATTTTATGAGAGAAGGCTGGCTCTGGTATGCCCCAATGAATTAAAAATGGAGCTAATGTTGAATGGTCAAATCATTCACTTGACAACAGGTGTTATGTTTCCAAGAAATATCATTTTGCTTCCCTCTGTTGTGATCCAAGTTATTAAAATCATTCCGGACCCAGTTCCTCAATAGGCATTCATACTGTTTCCCTTCAAGTTCCAAGTGGGCAGGATTTTTACCATCATGGGCATGACCTCCAAATACAACTCGGCTGGAAACTGGTCATCACAAGGACGCTTTTGGCGAAGAAGAATAAGATAAGAAGCTATGAACTTATGATTATCATTACCAATTTATAAAACAATACGATGGAATAGTGTTCTTTTAGTGTCTGAAAGAACAACATGAAAGATGGAACACACCACACATTTATATGTTTGATCATCTATGAGAGGCACTTGTCTAAAACCCAGTGCCAATTGATGAAAGTCAGTAAGAAATCCAGGAATTGGCAGGAATTCCAGAAATTTTATTAGCTCTTGGCGGTGATAGAAGATGGCATACAATTGACACAACACATCAATGAAGTACCAACTCCAGGCCTTTTGTTTCTTATTGGTCATCATTCATCAAACTCAAATTAGGTAAGGAGCTCATCTTTTACCTTGGCTTTGTACTTTTCATCCTGTGAGACAACTGTGAACAACAACTCCCTTCCAGGTCTTGTCAAAACATAAGTAGTTACCTGCAAAAAGTGCAAAGAGTCAAAGATTGGGAAAAACAGAAAATTCGAACAATTATGCAGAACTACTCCTGACTATATCTGAATATACAAATGCCAACATGGACTAAATACAATAATGGGCAGGTAATCAACAGGCTATTCCTAATATCAAACTGCATTTAGTACGCTCCTGGTCCGCTCATTAGTGAATACGGTTCACATCTTCCCTGTTTTTCGCCTCCCTGTGCCCAAAGCGGCAAAAGGCCAAATAATCGATTACTAGTATGCCGGATATTGCCAGGAGGCCCTTCCCCCTATGTTTGACTACTACTAGATGGGTTCACACCTGTCGATTCCGGTCAAAGAAAAAAGCTTTTTCATGGCATCCATCCCATCACACCAATCTATGCCAAGATAAAGAATGCTGGGTTGTCAGGAATAAACCCTGTCCCTCAGATCAGCGTTGGTAGATGATTTTTATTTTTTGTTGAACCAATAAAGCGTTGGTACATGAAATTTTTTTGTTGAACCAATAAACCCTTGATCAAACAATCATGTTAGAAACTTTGCTTGGAAACCATTGACCAAACAATCAGGTCTAATATCTATCAGTACAAACTAATGTCTTAAATTTACCCTATCTACAGCAAAGAAGCACTAAACAATTAGTTTCGAACATAGAAGAAACATAGATCCCTTGAAATCTTGCATGTTTTTAGGATGCGACTGAATGAAGCAGTACTAGTATCCAAATAGCATAAAAATGAATCCTGCCAAGTGCTAATTGCTCATACATGAACCATTGATACATAACATATCCTTCATGTGAGAATACTAAATTAAAATTCAAGATTTAATGCGTCCCAACTCTCTGATATGAATATTCAAATGGTAATGACTATTATGAATATTGTGTGTATATTCATGAGACCCAATGATTAATATATATAGGAAGTACAAGGGAATATACCATACACATATGAGGAAACAAAGGTATATAAGGAAACAAAATAATTCCTATCCTATTCTAACACCCCTCAAACTCATGGCGGATCACGTATACTGAGTTTGGAAAGAAAAATACAAATGTTGTACACTAGTCCGTGGCTTCATGAAGTCAGCAATCTGTAACTCTGAGGGCACAAACTATAAAGCGAGTACTCCCTCCTGCACCTGTGAGTGAGTGTATGAAACATCCACACTAATGTGCTTGGTGAGCTCATGCTTCACTGTGTTGTTAAGGGTATTTAGATCTTTTCCTAATATTCTAGAGTTTGTGCCCTTATAATATATAAGCCCCATGGGCCATTGCAATACATTCAAGCTTCATATTTACATGGTATCAGAGCCTAGATTTCAAACTGAGCTCACCTCCGGTTGAACCTTCCGCTGCTCATGAAGAAATACGAGCCGACAGTTTGGTGTGCTCATGAAGCTACAGCAAGACGAAACAAGTACAACAAAAAACACGAAGATGAGTGTACTGGGGGCTTGAGAGTAGAGACACACTATAGGACTAACACCCTTAAGAGCAGTGTAAGACTGCATATTGATAAGATATACAGCTATAGAAATCTCAGCCCAGAACTGTGGTGGAACGTGAGAGGCAAGGAGAAGAGTGTTGGCAGTCTCAATCAGATGACAATGTTTGCGCTCAGTAACCCTATTCTAAGCATGGGCACTAGGACAAGAATACTAGTAAAGAGTGCCTTGCTCAGAAAAAAATTGTCTACAAGCGCCAGAACAGTAGTCACCAGCTGAATCACAACGAAAAGTACAAATAGAGGACTCAAAAAGCTAAGATAGATCACAAGAAACTGACCACGATTAGACATAGGAAAAAGACATGTAAAACAGGAATAATCAATAAAAATCACATAGAATTTATGCCCGCCTTTAAAGATAATAGGCGCAGGTCTCTGCATCTGAATGAACTAAATGAAAAAGACAAGAGGACTCACTAGAATGACATGGAACTTGTAGCTGCTTGCCCAGCTTACAACCCACGTCCAAGAACACCTTGACAAACTAATGAAGAAAGGCGAGACCCACATAAGTGACCTAAACAGTGATGCCACTGCGCAAAAGCTCCAGAGGTGGTGGCAGCAGCGATGGTGGAGGTAGACGTAGATGTGATAGGAGCAACTAAAGTGGATGGCAGGTGGAGGCAATCAAGGATGTAGAGACCCTGGCGAAGTACCGTCCCTATCTGTTAATCCTGAACGAAACAGGTCTGAGAGTCAAAACTAACCCTACAGCCAAGATCAGTGAAGTTGACCCACTGAAAAAAGTTGCATGGTAAGCCGGGAACAGAAAAGTCAGTGGACAAATGAGTGCCCTGACAACTGACAAACAGAGGAATACCGTCAGCTGTTTGAACAGAGATAGGAGAAACAGGAAGTTCTACTGAAGTAAGAGATATGGAGTCTGATGTTATGTGGAAAGAGACACCAGAGTCTAGAACACAAGAGGTACCTAGAGGAAATGTTTAAGTTAGACCGGCAGACCCTGCTGAGCTGTGAGAGAGCTGCTAAACTAGAGCCTGACAAAGCTGCTGAATAGAGTCACCTCGTTGAGAACCTAACGAGCTAGTCTGTTCTCCTGTAGAGGAAGGGCCTCCTTGCCCCCTTTGGATCGTCCACCCCCACGTGCCTTGTTTCGTTTTTTCCGAACTGCACAGCTCTAGTAGGCGTGCCCAAAGTTCTTGTAGTAGTTGCACTGAACTCCAGTTGGTGCGAAAACAGGAGCGGAAACAGCCACCTACAGAGGGATCGTAGTCGAAGCAGAAACCATTGGTGCAGTTGAAGGGGCAACAAGCATAGTCGAAATGGACAATGCTGCTAACCCCAACGCAGCTCCTCAGCCTGAAGCGTCAAAAGGGCCTTGATGATGGTCAATCGCAATAAGCAGTTTAGCAGTTGAGCCCTAACAAGCTCAAACTCTGAGCGTAGACGGCAAACGAAGTCATATAGGCGAAGACTATCATGATCCACATTTTGCACTTTATGACACTCCTGGCAGAGCGGAGAAGCCAGCTCATCCAGCTGGTGCCAAAGACTGGCCAGGGCTAGGAAGAAGTCGTCGACTGAGTAGTCCTGGCGCAGTGTCTCCAACTCACGCTGAAGCAAAAAGAACTGAGCATCGCTACTCTGCTGGTATCGCTTGCACAAGTACTCCTAGATCTAACAAGTGGAATGCACACCAACAATGTCTGGCTAGATAAAGTCGTCAACGTTGAGTCGCTGACCATCAGGATGGCTTGAACACGGACCTCATCAGCACACCAGTGCTTGAAAACGTCGATGGCATACTGAAAAGCCACATCATCAGCAACAGCAACCTTTGCCTCCTTGGCACCCTCATCTTTTGTAGGGGGTACAAAAGTAGGTTGTCTAGGAGGATGAACTGGCGATGGTGGACAAGATCAGTACCGGTGACATGTCCCTAGAGGAGACCATCGATCGTGATCTCCATAAGTGAAGACCACAACCTGTAGTTCGTCCCATGTAGCTTTGTTCCCGAGAATGGGATCATAGCTGATGGAACAAATGCCATTGGTAGGCGGCGCTGGACGGCACAGCGACCAAGGCAACAAAGTCTAACATGTAGCACTGGATGGCGCGGCGGTTAGATCAACATTTATCTTTTTTTTATTTTTATTTTTGGAAGCAAACTTCTAATGTATGGAAACTAGATATGTTTCCTTTTTAACAAACCAGAGATAGGCTCGGGACGGAGGGAGGCGAGCGGTAACGGGTGGCGCCAGCGTTAGCCAACGCCGGTGCTCTCGGCCAGTGGGTGATTAGCCTTCTCCTCACAATGGCGTGCAAGGGTGACTTCAGTTACCAGGCATTGACGTGGTGAGCGGCTGCTCTAGCGGGCGGCGGCCTTCGTGGAAGACAATGGTGGCTCCAGTGGGCAGTGGCCGGACAACAACCTGTGCAGGCAAGGCCGAGTGGTGGCCGGTGGCCGGGCGAAAACACACATGGGTGTGGACGGGCAACAACTGGGCGGTGACGTGAGCAGGCATGGACAAACCGGGCGAGCATCGGTCCGGCGATGGCTGGGGTGGCATCTGGTGTTAGATCATTGCGGCGGCAGCGGCGACGGATGTGGAGGCAGCGGACGATGGGAAGGCAGCGGATGGAGAGCTAGGTTAGACCTTGCTCTGATACCATGTTATGAATATTGTGTGTATATTCATGAGACCCAATGGACAATATATATTGAGTATAAGGGGATATTACAAGGAAATATGCTATACAAATATAATGAAACAATGGCATATAAGCAAATAAGAATTCCTGTCCTATTCTAACAATGACCACTCCCCAATCCCTTTTATAAATGCGGTATCTATCTTAATGTGTATTTCGGAAAGTAACATTTAGCGGTAAAAAACAGTAAGTTCAATCAGAGTGCCCTGGTCTATTGATACCTTTCGAATTGTTTCAGTGACAGCCACAGCAACCCAAGTTGGCCATACAGCAAGGGCAACCATATTTGAGGCAGCAATGAATGGAGATGCACAGATAGCAACTGTTACACCAGCTATGGTAAGGATATGACCCTGAAATATTTGTTCAAATCGTACCAGGAATCAATAGAACTCCAAGAATGCTCTAGCCCCTAATTACCAAAAAAAAGGGGGGGGGGGGTGTAGAAAAACTAAGCTTCCTTAGTCATTGCAGAGTCTTCTAACAACCCATATGGCTAAGACATATTTTGATTTATGTTGTTTTCATCAACATCAATTATCATTGTACATCGCTAGACATGTAGAAACAAAACACATCATTTTGACTACATTGTATTGAATTTAGGCTCTTCTCATGATGATAAGAATGCAGAATTGTTCTTAAATATCTAACTGAAGATTATATGAGTGCACATGAGAATTACTGCACGTGCACATGGGGTGTTGAAATTCTATAGAAGGCCTTATTTCTTCAAAAGAATAAAGAGGATATTCCAAACAACAAGAAGATTGACGCTGCATGAGAAAATAATTAGCACACTGGGAATGTACATGCTCAAATAGGATATTAAGCAATGCAGTTGAGTTTTGTGACTTTTGTCATAGAGCAGATTAAGCCTAAACTTCCAACTTAATGGAAGCACTATGAAGAAAGTCGGATTATATTTATACACTTTGGCAATGCATAAAGGAACTTTCGTTATCCATGATGTATTGCATGCTTGTTCTAGCAGGGGACAATTTTTTAGGTTAAGAAGAACTTATTCATACTGGAAATGGAGTACAGAAATAGAGCAAACTTAGGATAATCTGGAGGTGGATAAAATACCGTCAAAGTGAGCTGTCCCGCAAGAATAAAAACAGCTATAAAGCTGTTTATCAGTGCAAATGTTCTTCTTCTGGCAGTTGGGCTTGATATTGTTGTAGCAACTATTGTTACTTTCTGGAAATCAGGGAGCATAGGTAATTGGGAGAGTAAATGATGCATCCTTCCAACCATATAATTAAGTATTAAGGAAGCAACATGCTCACAGTGATGCAAAACTTATGATGAATGACAATATACATATGTAGAACAACCATACCTGGAAGTAAAAGAAGGATGAGACAACTGCGCTCAGCCATAGAAATAGAGATATATATATCAGGTAGGGTGAGCGCGCAATCAGCCAGAAACCTTCAAACATCATGAAAATTTCATGTTTGGCTTTCTGAATTTGGATTGGTGATCTAGGTGAAGTGACCAGCGAAGACATTTCATCATCAGCCTCAGTATTTTGACTTCTTTCTGCTCTGCAGTTAGCAATAGATTGGGATGTATGAATGTATCTTAAATTCTAACACATGAACATAACAAGGAAGCACCAAAATGTCAAATAATATAAGCAGTAACACCTACATTTTTTTTAAAATATGAATCATTAACATTAATAAAATCTATTCTAGAGTTTTGAGGTTGATCATAAAGAGGAGGATTCACAAAAATGTATTTGTGGCTCAAGGTTTAATAATAACAATCAAGCCAGCAATTTTGTCTATATAAAAGATGCAGATTGCCCATGTAAAAAACAACAGAAAATAAGTCAATATTATAAATCATGTCAAGAAGGATACATACACTGTAGAAGACAATTCTGTTGAGCCATGATTAGCATCAATGCAGATTCCTTTCGATGACAGTGCAGCAAGTTCCATCAAGAGGGAGGAAAATAGGAGTAGAACTGAGGCACATTTAGGAGTTGTGAAATTGCATTTCATGAAATATTGGACAGGAAGTT
This sequence comes from Dendrocalamus latiflorus, assembly GCA_017311315.1. Lineage (NCBI taxonomy): Eukaryota > Viridiplantae > Streptophyta > Magnoliopsida > Poales > Poaceae > Dendrocalamus > Dendrocalamus latiflorus. The sequence continues at coordinate 27,187,833 of CM029645.1, forward strand.
ATTGCCTTGTTCAGAAAATCGTTGTAGAGAAACATACGTACAGGGTCCTAGCCAGGCCATACTTGCAGCAAATAATGAACCAAAAAGTTGCCCTAGCGTAGCACCAGCCCCAATAAAACCAAATAGTCTTGAACCTGACTGAAATTAAAAGAGATATAAGAATTTGAAAAATCAAACACAAAAAATGTTAGGGATTACCCATAGCTTTTGGTGCTGTTGTAAATGATACCTCACTGTCCATGACATCAATTACTCTAGCCCAAGTTGATGATATTGTAATGAGATTGAGCAAGGCAACCTTCAGATGGAGAGAGTTATCAAATCAACAATCAGCTTTGAGACCAGAAAACATGAACGGGCCCATGTAAGATGAAAAGGCATACCCAAAGAAACAAGCTTATTCGCACTAATATGTAGAACCAGCTGTGTTCTCCCCACCCAGTAGGTTTATTTAAACCATCTTCACCTGACTTGATTGTTACATCAAGAAAACAGAGAAAAATAAGTTCTTTTTATGTCAAGAACAATTGCTCTTCGATTAGGAAATGTAGGAGGACAAAGAAAGTGGCTGGAGTGGAAGAGGAAAATATGCATGCAAGGATAATTTTTTTCTCAAGATTCCAAGGAAATGTGATATTATCAATGTTTATTACCTGGGAGGTAGATGGGGAATGCCCAGGGGTAGAGGCAAACCAAAGAACAAAAAATGCAAGAAGAGATAAGCTGAAGAACCGGTGTATCAAAACCAAAGCCTGAAATTCCAGATATAGATGATAAAATTAGCTTGTATCAGTGAACAAGAAATAACTGCCAGAGCATTTCTAGTCCATAACTTTCTTTTATAAAATGTTCTGAATTCTTAAAATGGAGATCTTACAAAAACATAGACAAGTAAACAGAAGCAAACCGAGGAAAAAAAACTTGATTCTAGTCATAGAAAAACTAGCAAAACCATATGAACGACAGTTTAGTGCAGAAAAATCACAGTTTTTGCACTTACATGGTAATTATACCAAAGTAAGTGCAAAATACACCCAACAATTTTCCCTTTGTTAGCCTACTCATGTTCCAGCAAAATTTTCGACTGCAACAGACAAAAGCAATACAATTCAATGATCCAACAGGGCAAAGAAGGATGTGGAACTCTAAGCAATCCGCCAACAATTCCAGTCACACCCAAGGCAAAGATGCCATCTTTAGCAGTTGAAATAAGGGTAGTTTCAACTACAGAATCCCAACATCAAGAATATATCCAATGGGCAAATAATTGAATTGGACAAGCACTGCAATCCAAGCAACGCGCACTAGCTGAACTTAGAGAGATTCATATTTGTGAGTGTTATAGTCTATAAACGTCGATCTAAGCCTTAGGCTGATTAGAAGAGTCCTTAATGCAGTAGGATTGCTAATAGATTATAGCTTATATGCTCGTCAAGTAAGACTCCAGGTTGGAGTTGGTTTCAGACTCCAAATAGGAGTCGGACTCAATATAGAGTTGGAGTCGGTTTGGATTGTAATAGCATCTTATATATAGTCTGTAATCTCAGGATTCTAAAGGTAAGCAAGAATAATATTAGGGTTACTATCTTACATACCTCTGTTCGGTTCCCCTGCTGGCGACGACGGGAAAAGAGGGTCCTGGCGGCCGCCAGGGTGAACTTCCCCTCCCATCTAGCCATCGTTACCCCCTGCGATCCAGGGGCTGTAACAACTTGGTATCAGCTATGGCCGGTTCCGAGTCCAGCGAGGAGGCCACCTCAGTCGGCGCAATACTCAAGGCGATCCAGGAGCAGATGGCCGGCCTCGCGAAGCAGAACGCCGAGATGCAATCGACGATGGCGGATTTGAAGAGGCAGAGCATCTCCACCAACATCAAGATCGCAGCACTGGAGCCCGGGGGTGTTGGGGCCGTCCCTGCAACAGGGAATTTGCCGATTCCGCCAGGAGCCGTTCCCTCGGTCCTCTCCGCTTCGTCGGCTCCACCGGCGGATGCCTTCACCAGCGGTTTTAGACCACCAACCACCTCCGCTCCCAGCCTGGAGGATTCCGCCAACTATCAAATCTTTCACCAATCGCATCCGCTCCCTGCCATGCCGCAATTCCTTCCGCATCCCCCTTTTCCGCAGCATGCCGCCCTCCCCCCTCGCTACCATACCGCTCCCAGTCCATTCTCCAATGCACCGCGCTATCACAGGCTCGAATTTCCAACTTTTGATGGGGTAGACGATCCCCTGCCCTGGCTGAACCGCTGTGACCAGTTCTTCCGCGGGCAGCACACCGACGAAGGAGATAAAGTATGGCTCGCGTCATACCATCTCACGGGAATTGCTCAACAATGGTACTTTCAGCTTGAAAGAGACGACGGCCAACCGACGTGGGGACAATTCAAGGAACTCTGCCACATGCGGTTTGGACCACCGACCCGGAGTAATCCATTGGGAGAATTGACGCGCTTACAGCAGATCGGGTCCGTCAATGAGTATCAAACCAAGTTCCTGGCTCTGCTTTGTCGCGCCGATCGACTACTGCCGCTCCAACAAGTTCAGATCTTCACAGCAGGCCTCCTGGAACCTCTCCGCACTGATGTGGAACTGCAACAACCAGGCAACCTACAGGTGGCGATGAGTTTGGCCCGAGCTTACGAACGCCGCGCACACACCGTGCCTGCTGACTCCACACCACATACTAGACCTGGGCGGCAACCACAGCGGCCATCTCTGCCAGTACCTACATCAGGCCGAACACAGGAGATGGCGCCACATGCTGCGCCACCCGGGCATCGCCCTCCAAAACCATTTCGGCGCCTGACACCGACTGAATTGGCGGATCGTCGCGCGAAAGGATTGTGCTACAATTGCGATGACAAATTTCAGCCGGGACACCGTTGTAAGCAACCCTTTCTCACATATATTGATGTCAATGCAGAGGATGAGTCAGGGGATGTTCCGCTGGACCTGCATGCACTGGAGATTGAGGATGCAGCACCGGAAATTTCCCTCCATGCTGTCACGGGAGTTTCCACAGGGGGCACCATGCAGCTGGCAGTCACTATTGGTGCACAGCAGTTCGTCGCACTCGTTGACTCAGGATCGACGCATAACTTTATCAGTGCGCGCGCGGTCCAGCAGGCTGCCCTGCAGCTGCGCCCTTGCCAGGGCCTGCGCGTCAAGATTGCCAACGGCGATCAGCTGGACTGTGCTGGTTTCTGCAACTCTCTACAGCTCACGATCCATCAAATACCGTTCACCATCCCAGCATATGCTATCCCTCTGGACGGATTTGATATTGTTCTTGGAGTCCACTGGCTGAAGACATTAGGCCCTATTCTTTGGAATTTTGACGAATTGACAATGGCGTTTTGGTTGAAGGGCAGCCAGGTCCGGTGGCAGGGCCTCTCCAAAAATCGGCCCATGCACGTGCTGATTCAAACAGGACAAGATTTGCTGCAACCAGTTTTGCACGAATATGGGGATCTCTTTGCCCAACCAATGGGATTGCCACCAGCTCGCCCTCAGGATCACCAGATTCGCTTGCGCCCAGGAGCTTCCCCTGTTTCCGTCCGACCATACCGGTACCCACACCACCAGAAGGATGAATTGGAACGCCAGTGCAGCGACATGCTCACTCGTGGCATTATTCGGCGAAGTCATTCTTGTTTTTCTTCGCCTGTCTTACTGGTCAAGAAGCACGACAACACCTGGCGATTTTGTGTTGATTATCGCGCCCTAAATGAACTGACCATTAAGGACAAGTTTCCAATTCCGGTGGTCGACGAATTATTGGATGAGCTGCAGGGTGCTCGGTTTTTCACCAAATTGGATCTTCGATCTGGATACCACCAAGTCCGTATGCACCCCGACGATGTCTTCAAAACAGCATTCCGCACGCATGAAGGACTTTTTGAATTCTTGGTTATGCCATTTGGGCTGTCTAACGCCCCAGCCACATTTCAGGCCTTGATGCAAGATATTCTCCGGCCTTATTTGAGACAATTTGTCCTGGTTTTTTTCGATGACATATTAATCTACAGCTCCACTTGGGATGAACACTTACAACACATCCAACTGGTTTTTAACCTCCTCCGTCAGCACGAGCTGTTCCTCAAAGAATCAAAGTGTTCTTTCGGCCTAACTTCGGTTTCCTATCTGGGCCATGTGATCTCAGCAGGTGGTGTGGCCATGGACCCATCCAAAGTACAAGCAATTTCGGCTTGGCCTCAACCCATGACAGTCAAAGCCTTGCGAGGATTCTTGGGTCTTGCCGGCTACTATCGCAAGTTCATTCGGGATTTCGGGAAAATAGCAACACCCCTCACCCACCTCTTGAAAAAGGAAGCATTTGGGTGGTCCCCCGCCGCTCAACAAGCTTTTGAAGCTCTCAAAGCAGCATTGACAAAGGCACCGGTATTACACATGCCCGATTTCTCACAACACTTTGTTGTGGAATGTGATGCGTCTGGCACAGGAATTGGGGCTGTTCTCCATCAAGGATCCGGGCCCATTGCATTCTTCAGTCGACCCATTGTGCCTCGCCATATGAAGCTGCCAGCTTATGAGCGCGAATTGATCGGGCTCGTCCAAGCTGTCCGTCATTGGAGACCTTATTTATGGGGCCGCACCTTTCTTATTCGTACTGACCATTATAGCCTCAAATTCTTGCTGGACCAGAGACTGTCCACGATCCCACAACACCACTGGGTGAGTAAACTATTTGGATATGATTTCACGGTGGAGTTCCGGCCGGGTCGCCTCAATACAGTAGCCGATGCCTTATCGCGCCGCGAATGCCCTGCGACCTGCCTCATGGCTATATCATCACCGGCCTTTGCCCTCTTTCCAGAACTACGCAACGCAGTGTTGACGGACTCAGTTTTGCAACGTCTGAGGTCTGAGATTGACGAGGGCACACTGGGCGCTAAATGGTCTGTCAAAGATGGCCTGATCTTTTATTCCGGACGTGTATATGTGCCTGCAGCATCGCCGTTTTTGTCGACCATTCTCACTTCGGCTCATGCAGCCCATGAGGGCATCCAGAAGACTTTATGCCGGCTGCGTCACGATTTCTACATCCCAGGAGCTAAGCGCTTGGTGCGGGACTTTGTGCGGAACTGCCTGGTGTGTCAGCGCAACAAAGTTGAACACTTACATCCCGCCGGTCTTCTGCAATCCTTGGATGTCCCTGCACAGCCCTGGTCAGATATTGCAATGGATTTCGTCGAAGGACTCCCGCGTGTTAATGGAAAAACGGTCATCCTCTCCGTCATAGATCGGTTTTCCAAGTACGCACATTTTATTGCTTTGGCTCATCCTTACTCAGCTACAAAAGTTGCTAGAGTTTTCTTTGATGAGATTGTGCGACTCCACGGGATACCCTCATCCATTGTCAGCGACCGCGACCCTGTCTTTACAAGCAATTTCTGGCAAGACTTGTTCCGTCTAGCAGGGATTCGGCTTCACCTCAGTTCAGCATACCACCCGCAATCTGATGGCCAAACTGAGGCTGTTAATAAGGTGATTGCCATGTATTTGCGTTGCTTAACAGGCGATCGGCCCCGTCAGTGGTTAGAATGGCTCCCATGGGCCGAGTATTGCTATAACACATCTTTCCACTCCGCCCTGCGCGAAACCCCCTTTAAGGTGGTTTATGGACGGGATCCACCTTCTCTGCGCTCTTACGAAAAAGGGGAAGCCGCCGTCCAAGCAGTGGAAGTTTCTTTATTGGCTCGTGAACAATTTCTGAAGGACATTCGTGCCCGCCTTCTTCAAGCTCAAGAATATGCCAAGAAGCACTACGATCGCCATCACCGTGACATTTCTTTTGATGTGGGCGAATTGGTCTGGCTGCGCCTTCTTCATCGCCCAGCAGCATCTCTCGGACTGTCCATCGGTGGCAAATTGGGGCCCAAATATTTTGGACCTTACAAAATTCTTACACGTATTGGGACGGTCGCTTATCGCTTGGAATTACCACCAGCTGCTAAACTTCACGATGTTTTTCATGTGGGCTTATTGAAAAAGTTTCAGGGTGACCCTCCGTCCACTCCACCACCTTTGCCGCCAATCCATCAGGGCCGTGTCATCCCTACTCCTCTGCGTGTCTTGAAGTCAGCCAGCCGGCAGGGGCAGCACCAGGTCCTGGTACAATGGGAGGGTACTACTGTTGCTGATGCCTCTTGGATTTCCCTGTCCCAGTTCCAGGAGATTTATCCCAATTTTCAGCTCGAGGACGAGCTGCTTCGCGAGGAAGGGAGAGATGTTATAGTCTATAAACGTCGATCTAAGCCTTAGGCTGATTAGAAGAGTCCTTAATGCAGTAGGATTGCTAATAGATTATAGCTTATATGCTCGTCAAGTAAGACTCCAGGTTGGAGTTGGTTTCAGACTCCAAATAGGAGTCGGACTCAATATAGAGTTGGAGTCGGTTTGGATTGTAATAGCATCTTATATATAGTCTGTAATCTCAGGATTCTAAAGGTAAGCAAGAATAATATTAGGGTTACTATCTTACATACCTCTGTTCGGTTCCCCTGCTGGCGACGACGGGAAAAGAGGGTCCTGGCGGCCGCCAGGGTGAACTTCCCCTCCCATCTAGCCATCGTTACCCCCTGCGATCCAGGGGCTGTAACAGTGAGAACCCAACGTAGTTTTTCTACATTGGACTAAAACATGCGCAAACCTAGCCACATGCAAAACTAAGTTTCTAAGTACATTACAAAGTTTTGCATCTCTATATCTGAACCATCAAAGACGTCAGCTTGAGGCATGAACCAAACAAAGGCAATACTCTAACCAGAGTGAGTTGAGAGCTCCCCAAACAAAGACAGCGCAACTCAGGAAGTGGCGTGGCACGGACCCTGGGTTTGGGGATGGAGGGGAGGGAGAAGGCGAGCGAGGCGACGGGGGCGGCGAGGACGGTGAGGAGGAGGGAACCGGCGAAGAGGCCCGGGAGGCTGCCGAGGCCCAGGGAGATGGCGCCCTCGTCCCGCAGAGGCAGCACCACGAAGTAGGCGCTCAGGATCTGCATGCGAAAAACTATCTATTGATGAATGCATTTGGAGGTGGCACAGTACAATTCGACGAAATGGAATTGCTTACGAAGAAGAAGGTGGAGGCGGCGCTCATCAGCGGGGGGATCTCGTGAGGAAGGACGGCCACCAGAGACGCCACCGCCGCCTCGGCGCGTGCGCGGAGCCGGTGAGGTGTCGTCGCCATTCGCGCCTTCGGCAAGTGAGGCGGCGGCCCTTGTAGTTGACTCTGCTCTGCTTCCCTTCCCTTCCCTTCCCTTATTCCGGCAAAGTTTTGGGAGAAGTCCTCTCTCTCTCTCTCTCTCGTGTGGAGGATTGTACATGGGGAACTTACATAGTGTACCGTACACCGCTAATTGTATAGTTGATGATCAAGCATAAACAAGTTTAGGACAGGATCATAAATAATTTGTAGCCTACTGTTATGGGCCTGATTGTTTTTGGGTTTATTTATGATGGTTTTTATTTGAAAAAAACTACAATATAACTTACCATGCAAATCCAAACCGACAGGACAACGACGGATTCATCTTCTCTCTCTCACCTTCTCTCTCACCCGTCGGCAGAGCACCACAAGGATGACAGTGGAGGTCTGCTGACGAGAGCACCAACGCTGTCAACGATGGGTTCACCGTGCGCTCTAGTTGTAAAGGGAGGCTGGGGAGATAGTGGCCCGGTAGTGGTCGGTGGCCAAAGGGGTAGAGTGAAAGCGAGAGAGATGAATGAAAATAAAGAGATGAAGTCAAGATGTCATCTAGCTATATATGCTATCTATCTAATATATTTATATTTGAATCTTTTGGTTCTTTTGATTGTATGCACTTCATGGATAAATCTCCTATAATAGTTAATGTCGATGTGCTAGCTTTGATAAACTTGTAATATGTGCTATGCTACAATGTTGCTTTTGCTATATTACTCATGATTATGCTATTATCATGTTCATTTTATGGTTACTTGTGATTTATCTTGATTATTATTATTTATCATATTGATATGCTTCCACAAATTCAATAAATAAAAGAAACTCCACCAAAAATTTCTAAAAATCCACAAATGAGCATAAATATCACTTAATGAGTCTATATGCACATATTAAGGGAGTTTTGTTTGTTTGTTGATTGACTTTGAAAGCAACTAATTCTTTATCTCATTTGAGCTCATCTCAAGAATTATTTGCAAATCGAAGTCAAGAAATAGAATATGCCATTTGTTCTCGAACTAGATGTATATTCAAAACTTTCAATTCATTCATATTATCTAAGTTGTTATTAATTACTAAAAAGGGAAAAATTGAAGCATTTAGGCCCCTAAAAATGATTTTGGGAATTAATGACAACAATGATTAAATGGACTAAGTTGTTTGTTAAGATGATTGAAAGGTTTAATTCTTGATTTTGATGATGTCATGGAAAAGGCATGCAAGGGCGATCAAAGATCAATATGGATCAAGATATGTCTCAAGGCAAAGGTATATTGTAGTCTAAGAATCTCTTTTTTTGTTCTTACCGTTCTCGGTGTTTAGTTGAAAAGACTAGATTTGTAGGATAGATACCGTATTATACTTCTTTTCATTCGAGCATGTTTTGTGTTTTTTTGTTTAACCATGGCATGCTTAAAGCATACATTTTTCAGTTTTTTCTTTCTCATCATCTGTTTGTATTTTTATCATAACATACCAACATAAGCGAAGAAAAAAAGATTGCAATATGAAATGGACAAGCCTTATGACCAAGATTTAAAAGAAAACTCACAATCAAGGTAATCTTTTTCGATAAACATCACAATGTGCTATCTACAATCAATCTAGTCAAAGTCTTTTAGCCATATCATGTTTTAGTTCAAGTAGAGCAAATTGATTACAACTTGTTACGACTACAACTACAAAGTAAATGAGTAAATATGATAAAGACAGCTCTACTACAAATCATTTGATTTCAAAAACTTAGGCTTAATGTATTATTTGACACGTATAATAAACAGAGCTTGTGAAACATTTAAACACCAAGTTCCTCCTCAGAGTAATCCCATCTCACTCAGCAAAAGAGCAAATGGAGAAAAAACAAGCACTCTGAAAGAGGAACTCAAAGACCATTTGTAGGACAACATCACCTTTTCCACATGGTCTGACCAGAAGGTGAACTCTTGGAAGCCATTAAAGGGAGTGAAGAATCACTAAAACCCACTCAAGCGCATGTTCTTCGTCCCGTGTTAGCTGGTCTTACATCACAGAAAGTATTGGTCTCACAGTGCTGAGGTTAGTGAGATAAGATTTAGGAATCAAGTACTGAGCTACTCGATAAACAGGAAAATTTAAAGTAGAGTCTGAACCAAAATAAGTCTAAGACAACGACAGCAGTCCGCAAAGTCTACAAGTACCAATCCCAGTCTAAGACCACTGGCCAGTAAAATCTATAACTATCGATCACAAAGTCTAAGACTACCGACCAGTAAAATCTACGACTACCGATCACAAAGTCTTCGACTATCGACCAGCAAAGTCTAGACTACCGATCACAAAGTCTTTGACTACCAACCAGCAAAGTCTACGACTATCGAGTATTGAGTATCGACCAGTAAAGTCCACGACTATCGAGTATCGATCAGTAAAGTCAACTAGTTTCAAGTATCAATAAGTAAAGTCTAGACTATCGACCGATTATTGTAGCTACAACCATAGACAAAGCATTATAGCTATGACCATCAAAAAGTATTGTAGCTACGACCAGTTCGCTGGTCGAGATCGAAGCTTACCGATTACCTGACGTGATTGTTCTGTTGTGGATGAAAAAGGCCGTAGTCGAAAGCTACCGTGGTCGAAGCCGAACATAGTCATGGTCGGACATGAACGAAGTCGAATGTGGTCAAAGTCGGACGTGATCGAAGTTTGACGTGTTCAAAATCTACAGTGCTTGACTTACCGTGGTCGAAGCTTGATGTAGTCAAAATGTCATGGTCGAAATACCGTGGTCGACGCCTGTCGTTCGGACCTACCAATCAGACTATCGTCTGTTCCTTCGATGACACTCGAACGTTGTCCGATACTACAACACCACTCGAACGTTGTCCGATACCTCAGTTTCACTCGAACGCCATCCAATGCTCCGATGCGACTTAAACAACGTCAGATACTCCAAAAGCAACTCGAACGTCATCCGATACCTCAGTTCCACTCGAACGCCGTACAATGCTCTGATGCGAATTAAACACCCTCCAATACTCCAAAAGCAACTCGAACGTCATTCGATCCTACTCGGACCCGATCGAAACCACTCGGAGCCGACAAAAAACACTCGGACCTGATCAAAACCATTCAGAGCTGATCAAAACCACTCGGACCCGTTCAAAACCACTCGGAGCAAACAAAACCACTCGGACTCGAAATGTTCAACTGCGATCGGCCGAAACTTTCATAAACGCAAAATTTTAACTGCAATCGACCGAAACTTTCACAAATGTAAATTCCCATGAAACCCCAATGTCAACTATTCATTATCACCGTATTCACAACCATCTACATGGGCTAACACATTTCTACATCATCAAATGGTTTATTGATGCGCAAAAGTAAATCTGACAAATTGAGTGGTGGGGTAGAAAACATCAAGGAGTCCTCGAAAATAAGTGCCAAATAGCTTACCTCCTTGACATGGCCTTCAATCTTGTTGCACTCCTTGAGCAGAAATTGAATTATCTCAACCTACAGATATCACATGCAAAATGTTAGAGGCGAATACATTAGCTCAGGACAGCGACTATGTAAGTGAAGCAATGCAATTACCTCTGCATCAGGGTCTTTCAGTTTGGAGAGAACTTCATCGACGAGGTGGTGGCAAAATTTGCATGTGCTGTCACTGTTTGCAGAACTCATCTGTCTTGATCTTGGTAATCTCGGCGAAGAGAAGAGTTGCATAGGAGTCCACCAACTCAACACACTGCAGAGATATAAAGAGTTGATGGTAACAAAATTTCATATACTACTGCCGTTTAGGGAGCTTCGTTCCAGTAAGGTAATCAAAATGCTAACCTTCTGTTCTAAGGAGAATGTCTCAGAACATGCGTCATGAAGGATCTCCATGATCTTTTCTTGTGTTTGTTTTTCACCGAGATAACTGACAGCTTCACTTGTGAAGTTCTCACAAGTTGAGCAAAATGGGCTGCCCCTCTCAAGAGGGACAGGGATTTTGCTCGAGGTAATTTGCTCCTTGTAGATTGGGCCAGGATCTCGGACCTCAGTTGTATTAGGACGAAGAACAGCTGGGAAGAAATAAATCAGATATCACCATCAATGTTGCCGGCAAAAGAACCTTTGCGAACACAAGGACGAACATTTTCATAAGCCTAAAATCTTGTAACATTGGATACATTATGCAGTATCATGGTTATATCTTGTTCATGTATATTCCCCCATCTAGGCCCTGAGTTAGCGAAGCGAACTAACATTGTAAAAAGCATACAAAACAAGAATTAATATATGAGAGAAGCTAACAATGTTAATAATGAAATTGGCTATCCTCAGCCTGCCGTGTCCAGAATGGCTATCCTTGTACAATCTTGCATGATTTATCAAGCAAAAATACACCATGCGGCATTGGCAGAATCTAAGCGGTTGATGGTAACCGATGGGCGATATGATGAAGAGCACCTCCAAAACATGGGCTAAATATGATCCCCTATAATTTCATTTTAGAGGACATGTCAAAAAGTTGGAGATCAATATAACTCCTTTGCTCCAACAGTCATCCCCAAAATTGGTCCCCTAAGGATGTGTTTGGTTTCAGGGATGGGGTAAGATGGAATAGGATGGTTCTTTTGACTAAGCCTATCTATGTGTTTGGTTTGAGGGATGGGGTGAGATGGAATGGTCCAAAGTGGGATGAGCCTGTGCAAATTTAGAGAATATTCTTCTTAGATGCTGGACCATGTGGTTCCACCTTTTTTGTGGAACCATCTCATCCTATTCCATCCCATCCCATTCCACTTTCATCACTCCAACCAAACACATCCTAAATATTTTAAATCTGCTACACCATTGTTCTGATCTGAAATTAAATTAAAACACTATTGTTCTGATCTGAAATAAAGACACCATAACATAGTTCTGAAATTAAATTAAAACACTATTGTTCTGATCTGAAAACAAATGAAGACCATACAACATAGTTCTGAAATTTAACCCGACTTAGAGGAATGTCGAGCTACAATCTCATTTTGTAGGCTCTTGTAGAACTGTTGTTGTATGTCTGATAGGCCAGTAAAGTCCATGGTCATAATTCTTTCTTCTTCTATCATTCTTTTCAAACATATCTCATCACTCATAAGTTCTAACTTCTTTTTCTTATTTTCCACCTTCACCTGTTCTAGCTGCTGTCCTGCACAGACGACTCTCGATGTGATATTTCAGTGTAGGCCTTTTTGGCGGAGGGGATGTGCGCGGCCAGCGGAGACGCGCAGCGGCCGGCGAGGAGGCGCCTGTGCGCGGCCAGAGGGGATGTGCCTGGAGGCGGCCGGCGGAGAGGCGCAGGCGGCCAGCGTGCTCAAACAGCGGGGGCGCCGGTGGGGAGCCGCGCTGGCGGGGAGGAAGCTGCCGACGCCCTCAGGTAGGTCTCACGCAACGCGAAGGAAAAAAAATTGGGTGCGGAATCGCCTACTCGCGCGCGGCAACGGTGATTGGGGACGCGTGGGGTGAGGCCAAATTTGGCTCCGGTGGGGTGAGATATTGGGGGTGTTAAAATTTTTAGTGGTGGTTTTGGGGATTTTTTGGAGGGGGTTTTTTTTCACTAATCACCAAAATTTGTTTTAGGGGATGTTTTAGCCCATCTCTTGGAGTTGCTCTAAGTAACTAGCATAAGAAGGTGAGGAATAAGAAATCCTCATATCTTAATGACAGTATTGAGCATATAGGAAGGTTTCAATCAGAAGATCATATTTTTATTGTATAAAATCTTCATGTTGTTTCCAAATTTGCTGCGTATAGGAGTCATCGGTGTTGCCATGAAGATGCGCAGACATAATTAGCTGCATAGGAAGGCTGTGTGAAGTAAGACAGAAGGAAAGAATCACCTCAGGAAATCGAGGAGCAGCAACCAAAAGATTTCTCCAGGTTTCCTCGGTTCTAAAAATCTTTGCTCATAAAGTGCGCGCTAGAGCTTTATTATTCTCTCTCTCATAGCCTCTGGCCGCGATTGAAGTCGTATTCGTTTGCCTGCCTGCCAGGATATGCCCTGTTACTATTCGCTTATGAAAATTGTTTTTACAGTAAATAGCTCATCAGGTGTCTTTTGAAGCAAAGTTTATTAGTTAATTGTATACTATAGTAACTTTATTTATATCAGCTAAAATTATATATAAATCTCTTTTTTATAAGTTTTTCTATAAACTATTACTATTTGTTAGTTAAAACTAAAAGCCATAAGTAAAGATCAATATGAGACGGAGGCCACGGTTAAGAAAGAAACATATAGTTTAAATGTTTAATTAATACTAATCCGATTCATTTCTCTTAAGATCATGTTTTTCCTTTCTCTTAAGATCCCATTCATTTCAACTTGATTTTCTAACTTATTTTTTTTTACTATTTTTAAATTTTATATTTTTCTAGTTTTTTTTGCCTTTTTAGCTATTTTTCTTATATTCGTTTTGTATTGTCCGTGATAAGCTAAACTGTTTTTTTCTATTTTTAAATTTAGTTATGTCAAATAAACCTCTATCAATTATAGTGTAATTTTAATCAACTACAATATAATTTTAATCATAAACTAGTTTATTTTAGTCTAATCAAACAGCACCTAGTTAGCCGAATGGACTACGACTGCCAGGGGAAAGCAACCGCGTGTAATAAAACGACCAAAAACATTGTTAGCTCGTCGCATCAGTTCCACGTACGTACGTTTAACAACCGTGGAAAAGCAACCGTACGTGTCTAATATATATTCATTCCACGAATCCACGTGATATTGACTTTGCCTTTAATGTCACTCATGATTTTTTTTTGCACGTTCCATCATGCATGGTTCCCAAACTAATCAACATTGAGCACATAATTGCCACCTCTCTCTCTCTCTCTCTCTCTCTCTCTCTCTATATATATATATATATATATATATATATATATATATATATATATATATATATATATATATATATATATATATATATATAGGCTCTATGATTAAGACTTTTCATCCATGATTGATTCAGTATGATAAATCAGTGACTTCTTTTCTAAATTGATGCTTTTTTAAATTAATGAATGTTAACGGGTTTGCCTGATATATTACACTTGCACACATCTAAAAGTAATACAAAGGCAAAGAGGGTTGGTGCCCAGACACCATGATGCTCCATTTCAGTGTCCTGTGTGTGTATCCAAATAAACTTACGAAAGGCAGGAAAGAAACATAAGGTGATGTGAGCTTGCACGTCTGCTTTAAGTAGCTTAGAGCATCTCCAGCAGGGCCCCTACTTGAGCCCTCAAAACCAAATTTGAGGGCTTGAGGCAAAAATAGAGGTCCAGCAGGGCCCCTACTAGAGCCCTCAAATTTGAGGGGCCCCTTAAATCCCCCCTTCAGCCCTCATTCCTAGGGGGCCCCTACTCCGGCCCTCATTTTTTAGTTTTCCTCGTTTTTTCCCGTACGAGTGAAACAAATTTAAATTCGGAACAAATTTGAATTTAAATTTGAATATTCGAAACAAATTTGAATATTCGGAATAAATTTGAATTTAAATTTGAATTTTTGGAACAAATTTAAATTCAAATTTGGATATTCGGAACAAATTTGAATATTTGAAACAAATTTGAATTTAAATTTGAATATTCGGAACAAATTTGAATTTAAATTTGAATATTCTGAACAAATTTAAATTCAAATTTGGATATTCGAAACAAATTTGAATTGAAATTTGAATGTTCGGAACAAATTTGAATTTAAATTTGAATATTTGAAACAAATTTGAATTTAAATTTGGAACAATAAATTCGAAACAAATTTGAATTTAAATTTGAATATTCGTATTTGAATTCATAAATTTAAATATTGTCCCTCATTTTGAAATCATAAAAATTTTATTGTGTATTGTGCTTTTGTCTCATACATATGCATATAGTGTGTGAGGAAATAGAGGGAATTGAGAAGTAGGGGCCCTGTTTTGAGGGCTCCTGCTGGAGTGCAGCCCAGAAAACAGGGCCCTCAAAAGTAGAGGGAGCCCTCAAATTAAAAGTAGGGGGCCTGTTTTGAGGGCTCCTGCTGGAGATGCCCTTATAAGCCAGAGCTTATAATTGATTTTATACTGTAATTGATGTTAGCTTATTCTACGTAATTAAATATAAAAAATAAAAAAATGTTATGAATAAGAGGGGGGAAAGCAAAAAAGCCCAAAAAGAACAAAAAAAAGATGAAAAATCATATGTCAAAAGCTGAATCCGTTTGTAGCAGAGCCTAAGATGCTTCCATCGACATATCGTATTTTGTTGGGGCTTGAATGTGATATTCTTTGCGGCGAACAGTTACCAGCTATTAAGGAATTTGATCAAAGTTCAACTTTTAGAATGAAAGAACAACAACTGCTAAAATGTTTGTGCACAAAACAAATGATAGTTTAATTATTCAAACGAACATACATATTGATGCATCGGTACAGCATATACTAGTTTCACAATGGTGGAAACAAGAAAAACAAATGGAAATACATGCTTGCAAACATGGCCTCACACAGACAGCGTACTGCATTGCCTCTTGATTAATTAACCCTTCTGCAATTCGTCCTGATCTGCCCATTGGAGCCCGTCAACGGCGTAATGTCTCCCATCTTGATCATGCCGGTCACAAAATCCGCGAAGAACGCGCTCTGGTCACTAGTATACGATTGGACCTGCGCATCGGTGGCTACGCCATTGAAGAGCTCCTGATCGGAGTGCAGAAGCCCCTTCCCGCCGACGAGGTTCTTGTAGTAGTCGTTCTCGAAGACGGTTGGGGTTTGAAGGTCCAGAGGTGCCAGGTTGTTGTCGCCTGAGCCTGAGGTGCTAGGGCAAACTGATTGCCTCGTCCTCGCAAAGGCGCCGTCGATGTTGGTTTCGTTGTATACGTGGGCTCTGAAGTTCGTGCAGCGAGCTAGTCCAATGGTGTGAGATCCTGGCAAAAGAACAGAGCAGCGTACGTACGAGGAAACATGTTAGTCACTTCGCTTAATTTACAAGTAATTGTCGTGAGATATCTCTTTTTCACAAACAGTTGGTTATTGATTCTCTGAAGTGTATGAAAGAAAAGGGTACCGAGTGATGTTGGGGATGCCGACTTTATGGTTGGTATTTCTCCAGTTTGAGATATCTGATGGCAGACATCTTTCAACTACAGTCATTTGATTGAATTAAGGGGTTGCTATTAATTAGCGCCAGGTTTGTAACATGCGAAAGCTCAAAAGCTGTACACAAATTGAAACTGTTTCTTCCAGAAACCCTCACCAACAACCATGCGTTACCAACTTTCGTACTGCGATTTGTTTATTAGCCAAGGAAGAGATCAAAGGTTACTTGTCTAGTCTTTGAACGTACGTAAACCGACAAGCTAAGGTCAATTGGAACAAAAAGGGGGAAATGGTAATCATGTCATATATAGGTAGCTTGGTACTCGATCCAACGTGAGAAGGTTAAGCTCTGAAGTCAAAACTTAGCTATCAATTCCGTTGGTGACATGTACCAGCCGTATAAAGCTAATAATGTAGCTACTGAGAAACAGTGTGATCGTGTGAAGTGGTTCTTTCTTTTCTGCTAGAGGGAGGAATTGATTCTTGTTCGTTTTGTTATGATTACAGCCAGCAAATATATCCTTCACTTGAAATGTGTGTACTCAGTTGATCATTGATTTTTTTTTCTGTTGGTTAAGCATGATGTGAAAGGACTCCGTCGTCGAAAATCTGGCATAGTAGCACTTGCACCAGTGCTAATTTGTTTGGAGAAGTTAATAGTTAGTCGGAAAAGGAGTAGGAATAATATGAGTTAGAAATTGAGCAGGTACCGTACCGGAGAGGGCGACCATGTCCTTCTGGGAGAGTCCCTGCGCGGCGAAGAGGGAGGTGAGGTTGGAAAGGCCCGACGTCGGCGGCGGGATGTTGTTGTTGGCGCCGTTGAAGCTCGCCGTCGTCGAGTCCCTCCGCCCCAGCTTCACGTCCCAGTTGGGCCCACCAAGCTGCACCATTCACAACTTGGCATACGTCAGTTGTTACATATATATAACAATGCGCAGCACGATAGATCTAGACAGACTTACGATGACTACGCTGTCCCTGGCTGCGATGGCGAGGATGTCGGCGCAGGAGACGACGCCGGGGCACACGTTCTCCACCGCCACCTTGATGCTGTCGATCACCTCGAAGCCTCTCACCGAGCCGTTGTTGGGCGTCGCCGTCTTCTCGCCCTGCAGGCTCGGCGTGTCATCCAGCAGCAAAGAGGCGTCACAGCCCTGCATGAATGATCACGAACAAGCACGTACGTACCGTACGTTATTAGTTACTATTTGTTAGTGCAGTGCGATTAATAGTTGATTAGTGGCCTGAGTAGCAGTAGGTACTTGGACGAAGCAGTCGTGGAAGAAGAGCCTGAGGATGGAGGCGCCCACGCGCGCCTCCCCGGCGATGGCGGACTGCATGACCGACTTGACGGCGTCGAACAAGCCGGGGCACGAGTAGGAGTAGAAGCTCGTGGACAGCTGCGCCGACGAGCTTCCGGCGAGCGCAAGGAGGAAGAGGATCAGAGCAATGCTGCTGCACCTTGCAGCCGATGATGCGCACGACCGAGCCATGATCGGTCGATGCAACGCCAAGTGTGCTTAGCTAGCTGTGTTGCCTGAGTTTGCTTGCTGGGACATTTATAGCAGCACGAGCTACCTCATGGTGCATATATTTTTGCATGCAGTACAAGCTCTGTTGCCTTGAGCTTATCGAGCGCTAGTACATGTGAAAATATTTTTGCATGCAGTACAAGCTGTATGCTAGTAGTCCATGCAAGAAGCAACAATATAAATATGATCAGCTAGAGTACATCATCTATCATCTTCACCAACTCTCTTGGACTTTTGAGTCCAACTCCAACAGGCCAGGTCGCATTGCAATTGCAGGTGCATGCAAGCTAGGGCTCATTTCGAGGTTGGTACACTGACGAGGCATAACTGCTGGAGCTCGTTTGCAAACGGAAGGGACGCAACACATAAGATACTTATGCACATCACGTACGTGTCACTCTAGTCTATGACATGATGTGTGAATGGATGGATGGATGGATTTGGTGGGTGACAACACTTGGAACTGTCAAAAAATGAGGGCGACGCGGTTAAGCGAAGCAAAGCCAGCCTCTGCTCCTACTACGTACCTGGAACTGTGCACAAAATTTGTATTGTGGCAACTTGCCTTTTAAAAACAAATTGGCCTTAAACATCAGTTTTTTGTTTGCAAATCTAACGCGCTCTGTGTACTTATCGAACGTGAGAGGCACGGCTCGACAGTAACAAGCACTAATTACCATGCATGCCGAGCTGCCGCACAGTGGTGGCTCGGTAGCCAGCTCTATTGGCTCGGTAGGTATCTATCAAATTTGATAGGTCTACGAAGGAGGCTAGATTTGTATAAACAGTATTCGAGGGCTAATTTCAAAAAAGTTACCAAAGTGGCATTTGTGTGAACGGTTCCTACTACGTGTTGTTGCCTGTCATTTCAGGTTCATGGTAATAACTATACACACACACATATATAGATATAGATATAGATATATGTATGTATATATATAGATAGATATAGATATATGCATGTATATATATATAGATCTTGTAGGTATTGTTTAGTCAAAGTATACTATAAAGCTATTATTCGGTACGGGCATTTTGCACACCCAACCACTCACTTAACTAAAACTCTAAGTAACTTACCAAATCTTTTCATTTAAGTATGCTCTCGCCCTGACCTATCTCATGATCTGGGTATTGTTAGCAGAAATGTGGCCAATTTAGGGAAAGACCACTGGAGAGCAATTCAATGGATCTTCATATATTTGAGGGGCACTTCTAATACTTGTTTACAGTTTGGAAAGTCTCATGATGGACTGGTCGAATATGTGAAGATAAGAGAAGATCTCTTACTAGTTATATATTCACTATTGGACACTGTACCGTAAGCTAAAAAGCTTGTCTAGAAACTATTGTTGCTCTTGTGACACTGAACCTAAGTATATGGCTATTTCAGAAGACTGTAAAGAAGTTGTTTGGTTAAGAGGACTGTGCACTGAGCTTTGTAGAAGTACATCTTACACGTGCCAATATCCATTGTGATAGTCAGTGTGCCTTTTATCTTCAAAAGACAAATGCTCCTTGAGAGAACAAAGCATATTGATATCAGATATCACTTCAACCAAGGAGTTATTTCTCAAGGTGATATTAAAGCTTGCAAGATCAATACTTATAATAATCCAGCTGATATGATAACAAGCTAGTTCCTACCGCTAAATACGAGCTCTGCTCATATTTGGTCGGTATTACTAATTATTCTTTTCGGATATTTGATGCATAATAAGTATTTTACAAGTTATTCAAAAAGTTTTTTTTGTTTTGTTTCACTACAGGAGGAATTCGGCTTAAGGTGAAGATTGTTATATTTTGTAATTCGAATCTAATCGGGTCCGACCAATTGAAGAATTCGATCAAGTTTCGCTCAAAATGATATATTCTGACTAGCATGACTGGTCAGTAACACAAACTGGTCGGAGGTTATGATTAAGATCATCTTCGTGTTCGTGATGGACTCTGCACCGACTTGCACTAGTCGTAGGATTCAAAGGTATTTGTACCGACTAGAGTCAGACGTGAGTACTTGAGGTGCTTCTAACTACAACTCTTCATTGCCATTTTCTGAGACTCTATTTCATCTTTAAGCAGGGTATTGTTCCCATCTCTAAGTAGGTTACTGTTGCAATTTTTGAGTAGGCCTCTGTGTCCATTTTCAACTAGGACTATGTTTCTACCTTATCTAGGACTTTTGTTTTCAAAACTATTTATACCCCCTATAAGCCTCATGATAGCGCACTATGCATTACAAGTTATCTACATATGTAATACATCAAGAGCGTCCTGTAACTTCTCCCTATAATGATTTTGCCGATTGTGTGCCATGGTTTTTTCTGTAAGAGTTTTTCACATTAAATCTTTATCTCGTACTCCTGATTATTCTTCATTATTTCATATCTCGTCGAGTCGGGTTTCATGACACATACTCTCAACCTAGCTTTCTTCTAATTTAAGGAAATTGCTCAAGGTAGGGGCAATCCTGCCATGGTTTAAGGGTGTTCAACTGAACACCCAAATTGTCTAAAATATCTTGTATTTACTAGGTATATTGAATATATACACTGATAATTAGGCCAAATACTTCATATTCATACCCCCGCTTAATTTCAGCTGACTCTCACACCTTCCCCTCCCCAATTCACCTCAAGTAGCGTAGGCAAACAGCCCATCCACTCCCTCCTCAAATTGGTTATCCGAAGCCCCTATCTCATGCTCCACCGCTCCATTCCAAATTTGTGCAGCATGGAAAAGGCCACAATAGGCCTGCAACGGTGTGTCAACACATAGTAAAGTCACAAGGAGCAAGCGGGCGACGACGAGCGGGGCGATGGCTAGGCAAGGATTGCACTGTTGCATAAAGGCTATACACATCAGTGTTCAGACAACACAGGTGATTCTAAGGCATGAATAATCATTGAGTTAAATTATTTTTTTCTTAATTATTCTGCAATTTCTCTAAATTAATTTCATATGTTGTCCCTGGTATTGTCCCTAGTACGAACAATTTGTCTTTTGATTTTAGCTATTTTTTTTGAAAGAGAGATTTTAGCTATTATGGATCTCTATCTTTTCTATTGAACAACATTTTGTTTACTCCGAACACCCATTCTAAAAATCTTGGATCCACCACTGGCTCCAGGGATGGGGGAAGATTAATTCCTAATGCCACCTCATCTTTAAAGTGATCATGCACAGTCTAAGATATACATTATACATGCTTGCTTGGTAATTTTCAATATCCAATAATGTATCAAACAATCTGCTAGCTTTTTTGGGGCCAAAATGGTCATTCGCTTTGTTTGCTTGCACATGATCTATAACAATTTATCCCTTTTTTGAAGGTGTCCAATTCTCCCTTTCGTCTTTGGTACACCTTTTTGAAAGGGATGGAGGAGCTTTCAAAGTAGCAGTACATTTTAATGATACTAAACTGAACCATTAAGTGATGCAGTGAAAACAAGCTTGCATGTTTCCTCTGATTTTACGAAAAGCTAGCTAGCAATTGATCGATGTGCTTTCCTTTTCCCCATAGCCAAACTGAGGCAGATGAAATGTCACTAATTTGTGGAGAGTTGGTGCTGATCTTTTAGTTGGTCAATAGCCATCAGGAGGCACATGTCAGTGCACAATATAATGTGACCAGTTAATTTACTCACCATATCTATTGAATCGTACTGGTCCGAATTCCGACGGAAGGATGGCTCGTGGGAGCATAGGGTTCCGAGTAGTTTAGTATGCTTTACGGATCTGTTTAATTGTTTGACTTGGAGTTGTTGTTTTTTACCATTATATATATCTCCTATATATAGCCGTATGGAATTAGTTGATGAATTATTGAAAAATCTCAAGCTGGCAACTCTCTTAATATAGTTAATCAGTGCTTTTGTGCGTCTATGTTTTCTTCCTCAATTAAGGTTTTCTACGTTAAATATATACCTCATGTGTTTATTTCATGCTTATTTTCTCTGTTTTGCCGTGTGTTTTCTAGTAGAGCTAATCCTAGCTAGCTATCAACGAGGCAGTGGTGGTCTCAGGATTTTCAGGCAGGTGTTCGGAATTAAAAAAAATGCTCAATGGAAGAAAAGTCTCTTAGTGCCACAAACCAAAGTACAAATTTTTCCTACTAAAAATATCTCAAAATAATATAAAAATTACAAAATAATTAAGAAAATATAATTTTAACCCTGTGGCTTTTCATGCAATCTTAGGGACAGTTATTTCATTTCATTGTTCCTTAGGATCACATTGCTAACTTCTTCAAACTTTAAAAGTCCAAGGAAATTTCCTTTATTGCGTGAGTCTAACCAGAATTATCTCACAAAAATTTCAAATCTATAAACTTCTTTATTTTTAAGACTATATGATCTATATTTCATAAAGACATAATCATTCAATCAACTATTTAGGTTTACTGATTTCAGACTTGAAAAAGGGAGTAGGAGAACGAATGTCCACCTAAGGATGAGTCCTTGCCACAACGCCAGCTGCTCCCTAACTCCCTACTCGCTCGTGCTACCTCATGTAGTCACTTCGCTCCTAGCGCTGCCGCTTGCAATTGTGTTGAGGCTTCTTCTTCCTTTTCCAAATTAATAGATTTCTTCTTTTTCAAAGCTCTAAGATTTAAAATTGGGGATTTGAGATTCACCTATGACAGTTTTTGCGTCATCGGTGGTGCCTAGCTAGCCCTACGTGTGCTGCCGCGGTCCCTTCCCTTTGTGCTTCAGCCCTTCTTCAACGTCCCAGACTAGGTCACCGCGGGTCTACAGGGTACAAGCTTGCGCCGCTGGTTGCTGTCTCCCTTGCGCTCAACGCTTACCGTCCACCTGCCACCTTACCTGCCATGCGTGCGCCGTCGACCGCCCCTACCGCCGCCGCTAGCTGCTTGTTGCCTATGTACACCGTGTGTGTGCCCGAGCACCCGAGCCATCAAGTGAGTTGACCCCCACACAGAATAGAGAGGTTTGGTTAGGGTTAGTGATGATCGAATGGGCCAATATGAAGTGGGCCAGCTAGAGAGGGTGTAGGATAGGCTCGTCGCTTGCGTGGGTTATGGGGAAGTTAGGGAAATAAGGTGAAATTGGACTGATGGGGTATAAATATGATGAATCTGATCCAACTAAGCGTATACATATACATTATACCTACTATATACTGGATTTTTACTAAAACTTTTAGGTGTTCAACTGAACAAACATAGGCCATATATATAGGGTTCGCCTCTGCAACAAGGACGTTGTAAGGATAACAGTAATATATATTCTAGCATTACTATTATAAAAGAATGAGTTGGTGGTTGTACGTCCCTTCTACTTCAACCATCTCATTCTTAGTTTCTCACCACTTTTTACTTTTGAACTGATCAGAGTAGCCTTTTTTCATAGTATGATTCTCTATGTATACAATAAATTTTGTTGTAACGCACGAACAGGTGATTAATTTAAAGAAAAGAGATAATTTAGAAAGGGAAGTGCATTGAACTCGTATAGCTAGTTCCGTAACGGATTCAACATGGACCGAGCCGGCCGGGGGGGGCAGGATAGGTACGTGAGATCGAGTGCTAACTGCTAAGGAAGCAAAGACAATTTGGCACACGACTACCGTGGAATTAATAAACTACGAGCACAAGCAGTAGTCAGTGATCACTGGTCATCAGGCTCTTGTTTTGTCAAATAACTCCTAGATTGGCTACCTAGCTACGTGCATGCATTGCCAACCGAAGGCGCACGCGTTGCATATGCTGCATGATATATATTGCGCCTCCCGCTGTATCGCTCTATCGATCGGAACGCCTAGAAAAACACGCATCGATCGGAACTAGTACGGTCGGCAGTATGACTTTGCTAGCTTACCTAGTTCATTCACTTCTTAATTCACTTTCATCTCGTTCCGAAGATTTATCACGTACTTCACTCTTCTCGCTCATGCTTCACCTGCGCATCTCTCCTTCAATTTTCCATCACTCACCCCTCCTTCTAAAATCCACTTCTTTGAGCCACTGCTATTTATTTTCAGCCAAAAGTTATCAGCCACAACCAATAAGAACACGCCTTGTACTGATCACTACGTCAGTCACTTCTATTTTCTATAGGTTTGCGCCACCAGGTAACTAATGATTATCATGTGTACGTGCGCTAGATTGGTTCATAGAAATATAATAATACATCAAACACCATATAATAATATGAGAGGCAATAATTTTCCATCAGTGGGTTTGTCTTATGAAAATTTTTAATTTAAATGACCTAACTAAAGAGCTGGCACCGAACGCAGTAGCAAGTTAAGGGTTGCCCACTGTTCACATACTCTGGTGGTGAAGTTGGTCCTAAGAGAAGGTTAGCCTGTCGGGATAGCGTCATACATTGCGTAAGTCATATTGCGATGGTGGCCAAGTAGGAGCGGGTGCACCGTACAATTGGCTGGCCCTAATGTCTTGCGTGTTGAACATCTGGTGCACCTAGTCCTCCCCGTAATTACTGGTGTTCTGTGGAGGGAAACATGCTTTGTTAGTCCGACATAAAGTAGAACTGAAATAAAACCTGTAATTATAAGTAACGGTGTCACGTGTTGCATGAACGATGAACCTCTTGGATACTCCGATCCATGGTAGTCGACTGCAGCAAAACCCGATGCTGTGTAGTTCACGGCATACTAGTAGACCGTGTAGCTATCATATGTCCGATCGCACCACTCGTCACATTGCCGGAGATGCGGGTGGTCGGCGGGCGTGTACGTGTTGTACTGCACCTCGCAGTCTCGGACAAGGGAGTCGATGTCGATGAAGGCGGTGCCCTGTGTGTCAGGCTGTCTCCATGACGAGGACAAAAGTAAAGTGCTCCCTCGTCCCCATCCCCTTGGCGAGGATGGTCTGGGCTCGGGCTACCTCCATAACGAAGACGGGAGTCGACATGAGCATCCTGCACGAAGACAACATGTATGAAAGCAACAAAAATAAGGTATTTTTACTAATTGCAGTAGATTATGAAATTGTCGAATCTGAGTAGTGCGCTGCACAGACTGGGAGCAGCCAAGGATAGGGGCTCGTCCCTAGGATAAACACGTCGCTAGCACGGCTACAGCTGATGGCCCCTAGTGCCTGTTTGATGGCCTCGTGCATGTTGCAGATGGACCCTAGCAGTGCGGTTCCACTCTCGGACACGATGCAACGCAGTCAATCAACTTGCAACGACAAACAAAATATGTTAGGCGTACATGCTCGAATGGTAGGATACAAATATGAACTTTAATTCTTTTATCGCTTCATCCTGTTGTGCCACATGGTGTCGGTCTAAGCCAAGTGCCGGCCTCTTGGCATGTGTGGCCTACGAGGGGGTAGCATAGGGAGATGCGTAAATTTGCAATGGGTTCACGGCATGTACCACTCTAAGTACAAGCAATATGTGTTTGGGTCGTACGGCCATCGTTCCTACTTAACCTCCATCTTTGTCTATTGTTCCCAAGCATGCATCCATTTTGTGTTGGCTTCCACTCATTGCTCTTCCATCCCTTCCTCAACTGCCTGCGGAAAAAAGGGGTACATAACTGTTATGTTAGTGCGAAAATAAA
Organism: Dendrocalamus latiflorus; assembly: GCA_017311315.1. Classification (NCBI taxonomy): domain Eukaryota; kingdom Viridiplantae; phylum Streptophyta; class Magnoliopsida; order Poales; family Poaceae; genus Dendrocalamus; species Dendrocalamus latiflorus. The sequence goes on from CM029645.1 coordinate 27,213,246, forward strand.
CTGGACACGAATGGTATGCAATGAGGTAACAAATAAATTTGCTTATAAGTGCACGTGGCTGGGTAGTGGTCGACATGGTGTTGGTGGCATATGCTGGTGAAGCCCAAACTGCCTCATGACTCTTTGTAGGTGTATGACTCTACCATATGGGAGAAGACGAGGTGGTAGGTCATGAGCTAGTAGTCACTGTTCTGCTCACACTTCTCTGACAGTTCGAAAGGAGCCGTCTCAAAGATGAACTGTGCAGTTCATACCATCTACATGACGCTACCCTTGTCCCTAGACCATACTAGCTCGTTGGTTGTCCAACGAGTACCCATGATGAGTCCGTCCACTGGGTCACCGCCGTTCCTATCGTCGTAGAAGCGTGCCTCCAACTGGTGTGAGTGCACCTGCACTTGAAAGTACGACTGACCAATAGGGAAGTGCTCCCACGACCACAGCTGCAACAAGATGTAATAGCCAATGAGGTTTGGCACACCAGTAGCATGCTGCAAGCCATCGCATAAAGCCTTGTATGTCGCGCACGAGAAAGCTGAGTCCCAGCTATACATCGGGACCTCTTGAGGCTTGGCGTTGCTAGAGACTCAGTGATGTGGATGTAGCTAGAGTACATTGAGTCTGCTTGAGTCGTAGGAAACATGATCCACCCGAATATGAAGAGCAAGTAAGCGACTAGGTGTGACCTCATGACATGTGTAGGCACGTCCACTGGGTATTGCCTGTACAGTTGCAGCCACCCATGTGGCACTCTAGAGAACTTATTCGGAATGGGATGACTAAAGCGGTGCAGTATATGTGCCTTCTAGTCGAATGATCTAGCAGGTGGAATCATGGGATGACCCCATATTGGTAGACCGGTGAGGTACACAACATCCTGCAAAGTGAGGATCATTTTCCCTACTGGAAGTGAAATATGTGGGCCTTCGGCTTCCACTAGTCAATGAGTGTTGATAGAAGCGATAAGTCCAGCGCGAAGGACGACCCAATGTCCATCATCCTCTCCATGGGTAGCAACCTGGCCCACCGCAGAACTAGAATGTACCGATCATCGAGGGGTCAGTCCTCCTGAGGTCCCTGGATAACAAAGGGGATGGTCCTTCATCGCTTGACTACGCTCGACAATGATGCTGGTCATCCTAGGATGGGTCCAGCAACGTGCCACCCCTGAGATCGTCACCAGTAGTCATTGCCTGTGGTACTTAAAATAATATGTCGGTGTCAAATGGTATCAATCTGTTGTGCGCCCGCCTCTTGCCGCACTCCACTCGGCCTGCCGAGCTACAGCGACGCGGCAGGTGACACGCATGTGTCACTTGCCGCACCTTCCGAGTTTGGAGAGAGGGCTATTTTTGCAAAAAAAAAATGCTACGGGGCCAAAATTGAAATAAAATGTTGCAACAATGCCATATATGTGAATAGTTCCCATAACTCCAGAGATGATCTAGACTTTCTAAAAACAAAGGTCTTATTCTTTTTAGCTTGTGGTTCCCTTTGAACAAAAAAAGGGACAATTTTTTGGCTACCGTTTTGAAGCGATTTACTAGGATAACCTATTAGATGCAGCTTAAAGCTTTCGATTCGCTTAAAAGTCATAAGGCCCAACCAAAAAGAACCACCTAGCTTGCACACAATACAGTTCAATTTGATGAAAAGGATCAGAGAGCTACTACGTAGGATGTCAATTCTCACAACCTTCCGACTCATTGAGTCCATGACTAGCTAGAGTAGTTAGCCAAATGAATTCAATGCTGGCTGCCGAATGGAACGACTTCTACTTAGCTACCGTGCGCAATTACTGGAGGTTTGCCAGACCAAAATGCTGCACTCATGAACATGCAACGTAACACCCATTTATACTACGTGATGTACAAGCATGCATTCATGATATATAGTTCAATAAGATGTTGTTCGGTTGAACTGAAATAAGTTGATTTATGACTAAAATTATATTGTAACTGATAGTGACTTATTTGGTATAACTAAATTTTAAAAAAATAAAAATGAGAAAAACAAGTTAACCCATCATGCCCATGCAAACGAATACGAAAAAAAGAACTATAAAAAAAGCTCAAAAAAGCCAAAAAAACTAGAAAAATTAAATTTAGGAATAGTGAAAAATAAATCAGAAACTCAAGCCGAAATGAGCTGGGCCAAGTCAGTTAAGTTCAGGTAAAACTTTTCCGAATCGCACAAGTATACTGAGTTTAGCTGTACAAGTCAAAATCGCATGTCAGTATTTTGCTCTGCGTACTGCCTCTCGTGAACAGTCAGAATTCAAATATTTAGGTCATAAACTATAAGCCATCAGTCCAAAAGAATCTACCCTAACATCCATTCATGAACCTCTTTCCTCCTAATTTAAAAGAAAAAAATTTCAATGCCCATCCAATAGCAACCAGGTCGGAGCTAGTCATAGCAACGCTTTGACCTAAAATTTTGTTACTGGTATCAATAATATCAAAATGCTGCAGTTGTACTTCTGTGACCTCAATTCGACATCAAGAAAAAATGGTTGGGCTTTTTTTGTGGCTTATGGCTGAAAAGCACTGTAACTGGCTGAAAAAACAATGTAGCTGACATAGGCTTATTTAGCATAATTAAATTTAAAAAAATTAAAAAATATGTTAGCCCATTACGTATAATACAAACAAATACGGGAAAAAAAGAACCGGCAAAAAAGCTCAACAAAAAAATCAAAAATTCAGAAAAAAAACGAAATTTATGAATAGTGAAAAATAAGCTGGAAGTCAGAAGTTGAAGCTCTTTTGATCACCACAAACTCTTTGGAGGTTCTGTGTGTTAAGTTGACTCTTGATCGACCGAGTTAGTGTTTTTGTTTCTGACCAACATTAAAAAAGGGTAAAGATCTACAGATAACTAAATACAAAGCAAAGGTGGCATCATGTTATCCGAAGAGTTAATCAGATTTGCTCGTGGGCATGATATTTTCCTATATATATTTAAGTTGACTTTTGTGACTGATGGATTTATGTAGTGATGGATATACTGTATAGTGTGATGTTGATTTAATAGATAAAAACTAACCTATATATCTCTGCTAATATGAAAAGAGAGTTTATTTGTCCTCGTGAAAATCGACTCTCAAAGAAAACCCAAACAACCAGCAAAACCGACCAGCACGGTCCTGCTCGCAGCCTAAAAAATCGCAACCATGTCATGGGAGCTAAACCAAATTATGTCTGTGAGCTACAAGGTTCTCGGTAACTAATCACAACTTCAGTAACACTAACAAGCTATTGGGTTGTGACCAAAACATGCCACATGAACTTAGCGGCCCATTGATAAAACAAACGGTTAAGTTGCATAAGTTTTAGCCATTTGTGCATGCGTTAGATCAAATTCTATGTAGCTGGAATGGGCATGTGTCCTTTTGCTGCTTAAGGAGTTCTTACTGCCTTCGATGGGGGAAAGACAATCGAATGCATATTGTAACGCCCCCGTTTCCAGGGGCGCGTACGGACACGGCATTCCGTAACTATTCATGCATGAACAGTTATGGAACGTCGCGCAAGAGTATACCATTGCATGCTTACAACAAAAGTTCAGCATATATTTCACATAAGGATTAACATCCATTTTTCAACAGCGGGGCGTGCAAGCCCAAAGTATACTTACATTACAAAAACTCCAAGATCCGCTTGAGCGCAGCCAAGACCTAAAGCCACGGGTCCTCGTCGAAGAAGAGATCCTTCGGGACTTCCTCAACGGGGAGACCTTCACCTTCGTCTTGATCCTCTAAAGAGTAGATTAAGCAAGCCGTGAGCCAAACAACCGGCTCAGCAAGTCCCAAAGGGATCCTAACTTATTACATGCACGGAACATCGAAGGAGGGAAAATATATTTGGTTTATTAACTTTGAGTGGATGCAGTTTTATTTGCAAGCATTTTATAAAATGGACTCAAAACTACTTCTTAAGATCTCAGGGGTTTTCACAAAGAATTCTTTAACCAACTAGTCAAGTTCAAATATGTACAAAACTACTTAAGCTTTGCAGCTGGAATCACCCAAGTGACACAGCTCCAATAACCGAGAGCACGGCGTATTCGAATACCATTTATTTGACTCTGCAGAGTTTGCTCAGCTTTACCCACACGCACCCTTAACCCTCATGACTGAGTTAAGGAACCGGGTCTTTTCGCTGCTCAACCCTTGGTATACACTCCACCCGATAGATAATAATCCCGCACATCCTCGGGCGTTCGTTGGCCCTCGCGGAACGCCGGTCCCGAGTTGTGAGGACCTATCGTTGTCTTGCACTGACTCCCAATGCGGGGTTTCACTTAAGTTGAGCAGGTACTAAACCAGGGTTGACAAGTCAACACCTGTGGTTGAGCGATCACTATGACATTTGCTCAGCGTAAGGGTTTCAGTCCTTATATTTTCACATGGCCCGCAACCTTACCAGGCCCGCGACCCATCCGAGGGTAAGAGTTGGGTGAATGAACATAATCATCTTGCGATGCACCACAACCCCCCTTCCTTCAATCCTAGGGTAAGAGATGGGTGAATAATCATCTTGCGATGCACCACAACCCCCTTACCCTACCTTGTGCACGCCGGCACTCTCCGCTCTAAGATACGGTGTCCCATACCACCCTACCTTAGAGTCGGTTTTGCAAAGTCTATTGGCTCGCTGCCACGACCTTATTAGTATAAGACTTTTGAGTGATAATAATATCTTACAGTTATCTAGATTAACAGATAATTATTTCTAGGGTTACAAAGGCATGGCAACAAATTTAACAGGGCATTTGTCAGTGGTAGGTTTAACTACATAACATGTCATTCTAAACATTTTATTTTACTTGAATTAACATTTCAGAACTAGCTCAATGCAAATAACATATTAACGTAATTAAATGGCATGGGTTACAATATGATCAAAGGATTTGAGACTTGCCGTCAATCCGAATGATCTCAGCTAGCTCGAACGTAGAAGCTCCTGGATCCTGAGTCTGCTCCTGGGCTTCCAGGATCTCCGACACTAGCGCAAACAATTAAACTAAGTAAATCCGGCTTGCAACTAAACAAGCGAGGAAAAATAATCTAATTAAAAAGGAATAAAATGCATAAATCTCCAAATGAGGAATTTTAGGAATTTAACTGGGATGATTCTGGAGGAATGGAGGTCACAAATGGGTCAAGGATATTATTTGGAGCAAAGTGGTGAAATTTGAGAATTTTTGGGATTTTCTGTGATTTTCTAGGATTTATTTGGATTTTTCTGGGATTTTAGAATTCAATAAACCGAGGAAAATGGTTTGCACAGTGTTGGGCCGGCTCGGGTGCTACAGTGCGGCCCGGCCGGAAAAACGGCCCGCGCAACCGTACGGCTCGCGCGGCCCAGGCGATCCGCTCGCGCGCGCGTAGAGAGAGGCGAAGCAGGCCGGGGTTCGGCCCACGCTCGTGCTCGCGCTCGGCCGGAGGCCCGTGCGCGCGCGTCCGCCCCGACGGATGGGCGACACGCGGACCCGGCGGTCGGCTGGGATGGCGAGGGAAACGAGCGGAGGGATGGCGCGCGGGGTGGAGATCGGACGGCACGGAAACAGTGAGAGCGGGCGAAACGATACGACCGGATCGGACGGCTGGGGTTAGAAAGCAACGGAGAGATGAACGGCGGAGGGATGGCCACGTCGCGGGGAGGGAGTCATCTTCTACCTCCCGCCGTTACAGAGTGGCCGCGGCAAAACAGCGGTGGCGACGGCGGTCCGGGTGCGGGGAGGGGCGTCGCCGGTGATCAAGGACACCAGGAGAGAGAGGGGAGCGAGGGGATTCCATTTGGGCGCTTGGGGACTGGGGAGACCAAAAGGGGGAGACGGGAGAGGGGAAAAGGGAAAACTCGGTCTCCGGCGATGAAGGAGGTCGCCGAGGCCGATTGGGGTCGATCGGGGGCGGCTACACCATCTGGGGAAGGTGGAGCTCACGTGGGTGGTGGCGGCGAGAAATGAGGAGCTTCGGAGCGGTCTGGCCACGGGGAGGTGGTTGCGGTCGGCGGGGAGCTTCGACGCCGGCACGGTACAGAGCTTCACCTGGCCAGGGGCAAGTACCAAAATGGTCAGCGAGGTGAGGAGATGCTCTTGGCGAACGCAATCGAGGAATGAGGGAGAGGAGAGGGAGATCCCATTTACAGGGCCGCCGGCGCAGGGGAGGGCGGCGACGGCGACCAGGGCGACGAGGGTTCAATCGACGGCTCGGGGAGGTCCCCTGGAGTGGCAGGAGTAAAAGGGAGGGGTGGGAGAGCTGAGGAAACAAGAGGAAGCAAGGGGGCAGGGGAGGTGGATTTTATGCCCGGGCGGAGGGAGGAGTTCCTTCGGGGAGAAGGCAATGGGCGCAACCGGGGAGTTGGTGGAGGGTCTCCTCTGCGCAGGGGGAATGACGCACGGCCCTGTAGCGGCTTGAAGGCGATGCGACAGGGGATGGGAGCAGGTGGGGCTCCGGTCACGGGCGATGGCGTCCGCGCGCGGGAGAAGAAGGCGCTGCCGCTGCCAGGTGGGGTCGAGGCAAGGGCGGGCGACGTGGCGCGAGGGCGGCCACGCGCTTCGGACGGGGCTGTCGGGGGCGCGGGCGCGGAGGAATCCCAGGCGCGGCGCAAAGGCGGTGCCGACGGGCGCAGGCGCGCAGCGCGTGCGCGAGGGGGAAGGCAGGGAGCGGGGTCGGGCGTCCGCGCGAGGAAGGGAGAAGGCGGGGAGGGCGCAGGCGCCAGCGGGAGAGGAGAGGGGGAAGGTGCCGGGCACGGGTGAAGGCGGAAAAGGGGAAGGCGCCGGAGAAGAGGGGCAACGCCCAGCCAAAAAGGGAAAGCGGGGCAGGGGAGAACTTTCCCGAAAAAGGAAAGTTTCAAAAATTCACTCAAAATTTGCAGAAAATTCAAGAAAAATTCCTTTTGAATTTTGGGGACTTTTCAACCTACCCCCCTTAAAAGAATCTCGACCCCGAGATTAACTTAGTCCAGGGAGTAAGTTGGGGAAATCCCGCTGCAAGTCTGATTCTCGTTCCCAAGTGGACTCATCCGCTGTATGATTCTTCCACTGCACTCTGCAAAATCTGACATTCTTGTTTCTGAGCTGCCTCTCTGAGGTTTCAACTATTTGTAGTGGTTCTTCAGCATATGTGCAGTCATCTGGCAATTCAATATCTGACAATGGTTTTTCATCTGTAGGCTGTCGCAGATACTTTCGAAGCTGGGACACGTGGTACACGTTGTGTATTCTTAACAAGTTGGGCGGCAGCTGTACTTGATAAGCTACCTCTCCAACTCTTCCGATTATTTGAAATGGTCCCCCATATCTTGGTGCTAATTTAACTTTACCTTGAAATCTCTTAACTCTCTTGAATGGGGTGACTTTGATAAACACGAAATCTTCAACCTTGAAGCTCAGATCCTTTCTGCGGTTGTCAGCATAGCTCTTCTGTCGGTCTTGGGCAATCTTGAGTCTATCTCTGATAATTCTGACATGTGCTTCTGCGTCTTGAGCAATCTGAGGTCCAATGAGTTGTCGTTCTCCTGTTTCTGTCCAATTCAGTGGGGTCCTGCATTTTCTGCCATAAAGTGCTTCAAACGGGGCCATTTGGATGCTGGCTTGATAGCTGTTGTTATATGAGAACTGAGCGAAGGGTAGGCAAGTGTTCCATGCTGCACCATATACTATTGCACAAGCTCTCAACATATCTTCCAAAATCTGGTTGGTTCTCTCTGTCTGTCCATCTGTCTGTGGGTGATATGCTGAACTGAAATTCAAATCGGTGCTCATAGCTTCATGCAATTTCTCCCAGAACTTGGATGTAAACTGTGCTCCTCGATCTGACACAATCTTCTTCGGAACTCCATGCAGTGTCACAATTCTTGTCAAATATAACTCAGCAAGCTTGTCCTTCCCGTAGGTTTGCTTGATCGGGAGGAAACGAGCTAATTTAGTCAATCTATCAACAATGACCCAAATAGCATCATATCCTTCTCGAGTCTTGGGAAGTCCAGTAATGAAGTCCATCCCAATGCTATCCCACTTCCATTCGGGTATTGGCAAAGGCTGCAACAATCCCGATGGTTTTTGGTGGTCTATCTTGATCTGCTGGTAGACATCACATTTAGCTACATACTCTGCCACTTTTTTCTTCATCTGGTTTCACCAATATTTCTTCTTCAAATCTTGGTACATTTTAGTCCTTCCTGGATGGATTGAGAATTGTGACGAATGAGCTTCGGATAGGATCAATTCTCTTAATTCCTTCTCGCCGGGTATGCAATAGCGACCACGGAAAGTAAGGATCCCATGCTCGTCTATCGCATACTTTGATGAATTTTCTTCTTGAATATCCTTTTTCAGTTTTTGAATCTCTTCATCTTCATCTTGTGCTGCTTTGATCTGATCTGTCAATAATGGTTGGAGTTCTAACGCTGTCATACCGCCTTGTTCTGTAATCACCAAATTCAGTCGCAGCATATCCTTTTGCAACTCGGGTGGGTACTCTGTCATGCTGGCTTTGCTTGGGTGAGCCTTACAGCTAAGGGCATCGGCCACTATATTTGCTTTGCCCGGGTGATACTGAAGCTCAACATCATAATCTTTTGTTAACTTTAGCCATCTTCGTTGTCTCATGTTCAACTCTGGCTGGGTGAATAGGTACTTCAAACTCTTGTGATCTGAGAATATCTCACACCGATTCCCTAGCAGGTAGTGCCGCCAAATTTTGAGTGCATGCACCACGGCTGCTAGTTCTAAATCGTATGTGGGGTAATTCTCTTCATGTGGTTTTAACTGCCTTGAAGCATAGGCAACAACTTTTCCGTCTTGCATAAGCACACATCCCAAACCTTGCTTCGAGGCATCGCGGTAAATTTGAAATTCCTTCTCTGGATTGGGCCAGATCAAGACTGGCGTCGTTGTCAACTTGGTCTTCAACAGCTGAAAACTCTCTTCACAAGCATCTGTCCATGTGAAGGGCTTGTCCTTCTTCAGTAGCTGAGTGAGTGGACGAGAAATTTTCGAGAACCCTTCTATGAATCGACGATAATAATCCGTCAATCCAAGAAAGCTTCTCATGTCTGTCACTGTCTTGGGTTGTTTCCATTCCATAACTGCTGCGATCTTTTCTGGATCAACCTTGACTCCATCTTCCGATATAATATGACCCAAGAAAGCAACTTCTTTTAGCCAAAAGCTGCATTTATCGAACTTGGCATACAGCTGATGTTCTCTCAATCTAGTTAATGCCATGTGCAAATGCTCTTTGTGCTCTTCTTCACAAATAAAACTGGGGCCGACCAAGGTGAAACACTCGGTCGTATGAATTCTTTTTCTTGTAATTCATCTAATTGTTTCTTTAGTTCTTTCAACTCACTGGCTGACATTCTGTACTGGTGATTGGCAATTGGCTTGGTGCCTGGAACCAACTCTACGGCAGGTTCTACTTGTTTATCAGGGGGTCTGCCTGGCAATTCCTCTGGAAACACATCAGGGTACTCTTGTACTACTGGCACTTGATCAGGTGTAACTGCTATCATGTTGATCATATGCTTTCTGGCACCTTTCAGTACTTCTCGATCTGTTTTCACTATCACTCTCTGACCCTCCGGGTTTACCAAGGATACTGTCTTGATCTCACAGTCTACCTTGCCTTTGTTTTTGGATAGCCAGTTCATGCCCTAAATGGCATCTAGCCCTGACATGTCTAACTGCAGTAAATCTGTTCTAAAATCTACCCCTTGGATTTATATTAAGTCCCGCACAACCACTGTGGGACTTCATTCTAACCCCAGGGGTTTCAACCACACCAAGTTTTGGCAATGAAACAGAAGGCAACTGATTTCTTGAAGCAAAACTCTTCGAAATAAACGAATGCATTGCACCAGGGTCAAATAGAATCAATGCAGGTATGGTGTTGATTTGGGAACATACCGGCAATGATGTCACTAGTCTCAGCTGCATCTTCTGCGGACACAAGATTTACTCTTGTATAGAATGTGGGTCTGGTACGGCCTTTGCTACTGCCTGCGGATGTGAAGTTCGCGGTGCCTGCCGGTGATTGAGGTCCATCTGCTTTGATCTGCAGAGAGCCTCCTTTGGGGGTGCTAGAGCCTGACTGTGACTTTGTTTCCTGTTGCTGCTGGTTCTGGAATTGGAGTTTAGCTGCATCTGATTTCAAACTCCTCCTTGGACACTGATGCTTATAGTGTCCAGTCTCTCCACAATGGAAGCATGCATCTGTCCTTCGTGGACAGCTGCTAGCAGGATGCTTGCCATTGCAGGTGGGGCACTTGGTGGCAAAGGGTAAAGGGGAACTGTACTGTTGAGATTGTCCAGACTGGTTCTTCGGTAGCTTCACAAACTGACGTGAGGGTTGGGATCGGAAGGAGAATGATCCCGAGGTTTTGCTTCGCTGGGCACTATGCGAAGAAGACTGAGATTTGTGCACTGCCTTGCGCTTCCTGTAATCTTCCATTTCACCTCTAGCCTCTTCTGAAGTAATCAGGTTGTTCACCATATCGTGCAGGTCTTTGAACTTCATGGATGAGATATGGAACTTCAATGACTGTTGCAGTCCTGCTCGAAACTTGCTCATTTTCTTATCCTCGCTGTCAACATCCTCCGGAGCAAACCTGGATAGGTGGTTAAATTGATGTAAGTATTCCATAACAGTGCGTCCACCTTGTTTAAGCGCTAGGAATTCCCGGCGCTTAGCCTCCATGATGCCATCCGGTATATGAGCCTTGCGAAAGGCATTGGAAAACTCTTCCCAACTAATCTCTCTGTTTTGCAGTGTGTGTTGATAGTTGATCCACCATGTTGCTGCAGCGCCCTGCAACTGATGGGATGCATACAACACCTTTTCTTTATCATCACATCGAACAGTATCAAGTTTCCTTTCCACGTCTACGAGCCAATCCTCAGCTACTATGGGGTCAGCTGAGGTGAAAAAGACTGGTGGGCGCGTTTTCATAAAGTCTGCCCATCGGGTGGAAATTGGTGCACCATCCCGAGGAACATTGCTTCCATCTTGAATTCCCGGAGATCTGGCTGCTATCTGTTCAAGAAGTCTGGCATGCTGGTCTAACGCTTGTAAGATGCTCTGTTCTCCCTGGTAACGATTCTGCTCCAACATTGCTATCACACTGGCGAGTGTCGCTTGATCTGTGGCAGGTGCACCCTGCCGGTTGGTCTGACCACTCTGCTCTGCCGGATCCATCTGCCAATTGGGAACTAGAGATCAGCTTTGCAGCGGCTTTGGAGAACAGGGGTAGATAAGTAAGACTTTGAATTTTCAAGGTAAGTATAGGGCGAATTAAGGTAAGAACGAGAACGAAGGGGACAGGAGAAAGCTTTGAACACAGGCGGATTACTGATAGTTTAGACAAACAAATTTAAAGGAGATAGCAAACATAATTTACAATATGCAAGTGGTACACAAACCTCTTAGGGTTCATGATTACACCTGCTTTACATTACAAAAATACTACTACAACTTAGGGTCAGTCTAGTCTAGCGAACAACGGCTACTCCTCCAGCTGCCGAGAAACGAAGATTTTGAAGCTAGACAAGAGAAGCAGTAAATATTTTGCAACAGTAAAACTTAAGCAGAAGTAAACTAAGATAGATAAGGTAGCAGCAAGAGAGGAGAAGACAGCAATAATACTTATGTTTTTCGTAAACCCTTTTTATGGCTTAAATTAAGTTTTGCGATAAAATCGCTTCCTAGTTTGCCTTAGGTCTCAACCTACGGTCAAGAGCCTGCTCTGATACCACTTCTTGTAACGCCCCCGTTTCCAGGGGCGCGTACGGACACGGCATTCCGTAACTATTCATGCATGAACAGTTATGGAACGTCGCGCAAGAGTATACCATTGCATGCTTACAACAAAAGTTCAGCATATATTTCACATAAGGATTAACATCCATTTTTCAACAGCGGGGCGTGCAAGCCCAAAGTATACTTACATTACAAAAACTCCAAGATCCGCTTGAGCGCGGCCAAGACCTAAAGCCACGGGTCCTCGTCGAAGAAGAGATCCTTCGGGACTTCCTCAACGGGGAGACCTTCACCTTCGTCTTGATCCTCTAAAGAGTAGATTAAGCAAGCCGTGAGCCAAACAACCGGCTCAGCAAGTCCCAAAGGGATCCTAACTTATTACATGCACGGAACATCGAAGGAGGGAAAATATATTTGGTTTATTAACTTTGAGTGGATGCAGTTTTATTTGCAAGCATTTTATAAAATGGACTCAAAACTACTTCTTAAGATCTCAGGGGTTTTCACAAAGAATTCTTTAACCAACTAGTCAAGTTCAAATATGTACAAAACTACTTAAGCTTTGCAGCTGGAATCACCCAAGTGACACAGCTCCAATAACCGGGAGCACGGCGTATTCGAATACCATTTATTTGACTCTGCAGAGTTTGCTCAGCTTTACCCACACGCACCCTTAACCCTCATGACTGAGTTAAGGAACCGGGTCTTTTCGCTGCTCAACCCTTGGTATACACTCCACCCGATAGATAATAATCCCGCACATCCTCGGGCGTTCGTTGGCCCTCGCGGAACGCCGGTCCCGAGTTGTGAGAACCTATCGTTGTCTTGCACTGACTCCCAATGCGGGGTTTCACTTAAGTTGAGCAGGTACTAAACCAGGGTTGACAAGTCAACACCTGTGGTTGAGCGATCACTATGACATTTGCTCAGCGTAAGGGTTTCAGTCCTTATATTTTCACATGGCCCGCAACCTTACCAGGCCCACGACCCATCCGAGGGTAAGAGTTGGGTGAATGAACATAATCATCTTGCGATGCACCACAACCCCCCTTCCTTCAATCCTAGGGTAAGAGATGGGTGAATAATCATCTTGCGATGCACCACAACCCCCTTACCCTACCTTGTGCACGCCGGCACTCTCCGCTCTAAGATACGGTGTCCCATACCACCCTACCTTAGAGTCGGTTTTGCAAAGTCTATTGGCTCGCTGCCACGACCTTATTAGTATAAGACTTTTGAGTGATAATAATATCTTACAGTTATCTAGATTAACAGATAATTATTTCTAGGGTTACAAAGGCATGGCAACAAATTTAACAGGGCATTTGTCAGTGGTAGGTTTAACTACATAACATGTCATTCTAAACATTTTATTTTACTTGAATTAACATTTCAGAACTAGCTCAATGCAAATAACATATTAACGTAATTAAATGGCATGGGTTACAATATGATCAAAGGATTTGAGACTTGCCGTCAATCCGAATGATCTCAGCTAGCTCGAACGTAGAAGCTCCTGGATCCTGAGTCTGCTCCTGGGCTTCCGGGATCTCCGACACTAGCGCAAACAATTAAAATAAGTAAATCCGGCTTGCAACTAAACAAGCGAGGAAAAATAATCTAATTAAAAAGGAATAAAATGCATAAATCTCCAAATGAGGAATTTTAGGAATTTAACTGGGATGATTCTGGAGGAATGGAGGTCACAAATGGGTCAAGGATATTATTTGGAGCAAAGTGGTGAAATTTGAGAATTTTTGGGATTTTCTGTGATTTTCTAGGATTTATTTGGATTTTTCTGGGATTTTAGAATTCAATAAACCGAGGAAAATGGTTTGCACAGTGTTGGGCCGGCTCGGGTGCTACAGTGCGGCCCGGCCGGAAAAACGGCCCGCGCAACCGTACGGCTCGCGCGGCCCAGGCGATCCGCTCGCGCGCGCGTAGAGAGAGGCGAAGCAGGCCGGGGTTCGGCCCACGCTCGTGCTCGCGCTCGGCCGGAGGCCCGTGCGCGCGCGTCCGCCCCGACGGATGGGCGACACGCGGACCCGGCGGTCGGCTGGGATGGCGAGGGAAACGAGCGGAGGGATGGCGCGCGGGGTGGAGATCGGACGGCACGGAAACAGTGAGAGCGGGCGAAACGATACGACCGGATCGGACGGCTGGGGTTAGAAAGCAACGGAGAGATGAACGGCGGAGGGATGGCCACGTCGCGGGGAGGGAGTCATCTTCTACCTCCCGCCGTTACAGAGTGGCCGCGGCAAAACAGCGGTGGCGACGGCGGTCCGGGTGCGGGGAGGGGCGTCGCCGGTGATCAAGGACACCAGGAGAGAGAGGGGAGCGAGGGGATTCCATTTGGGCGCTTGGGGACTGGGGAGACCAAAAGGGGGAGACGGGAGAGGGGAAAAGGGAAAACTCGGTCTCCGGCGATGAAGGAGGTCGCCGAGGCCGATTGGGGTCGATCGGGGGCGGCTACACCATCTGGGGAAGGTGGAGCTCACGTGGGTGGTGGCGGCGAGAAATGAGGAGCTTCGGAGCGGTCTGGCCACGGGGAGGTGGTTGCGGTCGGCGGGGAGCTTCGACGCCGGCACGGTACAGAGCTTCACCTGGCCAGGGGCAAGTACCAAAATGGTCAGCGAGGTGAGGAGATGCTCTTGGCGAACGCAATCGAGGAATGAGGGAGAGGAGAGGGAGATCCCATTTACAGGGCCGCCGGCGCAGGGGAGGGCGGCGACGGCGACCAGGGCGACGAGGGTTCAATCGACGGCTCGGGGAGGTCCCCTGGAGTGGCAGGAGTAAAAGGGAGGGGTGGGAGAGCTGAGGAAACAAGAGGAAGCAAGGGGGCAGGGGAGGTGGATTTTATGCCCGGGCGGAGGGAGGAGTTCCTTCGGGGAGAAGGCAATGGGCGCAACCGGGGAGTTGGTGGAGGGTCTCCTCTGCGCAGGGGGAATGACGCACGGCCCTGTAGCGGCTTGAAGGCGATGCGACAGGGGATGGGAGCAGGTGGGGCTCCGGTCACGGGCGATGGCGTCCGCGCGCGGGAGAAGAAGGCGCTGCCGCTGCCAGGTGGGGTCGAGGCAAGGGCGGGCGACGTGGCGCGAGGGCGGCCACGCGCTTCGGACGGGGCTGTCGGGGGCGCGGGCGCGGAGGAATCCCAGGCGCGGCGCAAAGGCGGTGCCGACGGGCGCAGGCGCGCAGCGCGTGCGCGAGGGGGAAGGCAGGGAGCGGGGTCGGGCGTCCGCGCGAGGAAGGGAGAAGGCGGGGAGGGCGCAGGCGCCAGCGGGAGAGGAGAGGGGGAAGGTGCCGGGCACGGGTGAAGGCGGAAAAGGGGAAGGCGCCGGAGAAGAGGGGCAACGCCCAGCCAAAAAGGGAAAGCGGGGCAGGGGAGAACTTTCCCGAAAAAGGAAAGTTTCAAAAATTCACTCAAAATTTGCAGAAAATTCAAGAAAAATTCCTTTTGAATTTTGGGGACTTTTCACATATGATCCAATTCCAATCTCGGTTCTAGCCTTCCAAGGGTGATTATCACTATTCTTGCTGATTTTTTTATCGGTTAGTTTACATATTACTTAAATTAGGTGCTGCCACGTTGGTCTTTTTCAGTTGATAGTGTTGTCCCATAAAATATAAAGAGATGCAAGCATAAACTACTCTATTATTTTTATCCTTAATTTGCAGCCTTGCATATTCAACGAAGGCACATGAAGAGAAGGAGGAACTGGATTAGGCCAAAGATGGTATGGCTTTCCAGAATAAAACAAAGAATTTTACCGTTGTTAGTAATTATTTTTTGAGCTGTCCAATTTCTGAATTAGCTGAACCATTGTTTTTCCATTGTACTGAGTTAGGAAAGAACAAGCGAGCTAAGAAGCTTTGCTTAATTTTTGTACAACAGAATTTAACGGAAGGAAGAGCACATATTTTGTTTTGCTATAGCATTTGAAGAGCTACAGTGAAATCAAAAACTAAAATGGATGAAGCCTTTGATTCGTAGATCTAAATGATATGAAATTTTGCAGGATCTTCTCTACGTTATCAAGAACCTATTCCAACAAACGATCATAAAAATCATGATCAAAGTTGAGACCCTTTTCAGTTTGAAAGAAAGATGCATCGAAACCGAGCCAAAACCAAAATCGATGAAGACAACTTGCTTGTGGGATGATGATGATCAAGAAGGATCTAAATGTATTCTCACACGTCACAGCAAGTTAGATCATCATAGAAACCGAGCCAAAAACCATCGAATCAAGAGATGGACCAAAGAGGCCATAGTCAACCAAATCCAGGTTTTCTCGTGAATCTTGCTATCAAAGCGTCTAGATGAGTGGAGATATATTTTTAAGGATTATCTCCATCTCTTACACGTCCTTGGTACAACAAGACCACAAGAAGGAAAGAAGAGAGATCAAAACAACCAAAAGTCAAGGACATCAATCAAAAAACAAGAGGGACTTAAGAGTTGCACAAAGTTTAATGTACTGCTTATTTGAGAATGTAGATTTTACAGCCACTTCACCTTGGAGGACAAAGAGCACCCAAGATACTAACTCTCAAATCCTAACCTTAAACCTAAAGTAGAGAGCATAAGAGATGGGTTGGATTGTTTAACCACACATGTCTCCATCCTAACCCTCTTTTATAGGTGGGTAACCAGCCACCTATTCAGCTTAGTAGATACTATCCACTGTTATAGTAGGAGAAACCCGTTAACCCCACACACACGGATTTTACTCATATAAGTTCATTTATGCACGCTTTTCAAAGCGCATAAGTATGCATCCGTTAAATCTTTATCCTTTATCCGCCTTGATCAAACCAGAGCAACAACAGCATCAACTGAAGTATCCTGAAATCGTGTACGTGTACGCTGACTTTGAACGAATGAACGACCTAGACATTGATGAGTAGATACTATGTATGCTTATTGTTATAGTTAGCGTGTACATATACTGTTACTGTACACTTTTTCTTACTCGGGGAACCCCACTTTGGAGCGTAAGGTTTTTAACGACGCAGTAACATTGTATTTTTAAAACATCAAGAAAATTTCACTTTTCCTCAAAATATTTACATCATTGCATGCCCATGCTTTTATGTAGCGAATTTAATTTTAATTAGTTTTTAACGAGGCGGATACTAGAGAAAGGAAGATGACGGCCACAGACACCATGTGACCGCCACATTCGTTGTGTATAGTTACTTCGGGTTGGGCTTGGGCAGGTACGGCACGAACATCGGCACAACGGGATTTAGGCTATGCCTGGGTCTGACCAGAGACGAGGTGGGCCGGCACAGCGGGCTGACCGACCTGAACCGGCACGGCACGATGTGGCCTAAAACACGATGGACCCGCACGGCACGGCCCAATACCCATCCCTCATTATGGGCTCGATCACCGTAGTTCTGACACCACCGCCGGAATCGTTGATCATGCTCTTGTGTTCGATCGTGGTATTGCTCCATGCTTAAATCGCTCTCGCTGTGCATTAGACACATGTTAACTCCCTTGATACGTACGTAGCAAACCATCCTGGCTAGATCCTGTTGTTTTTGTTGCTATATTCAGCAAAGTGTTTTAGCTTGTCTTTTATCTTCACCAACCGTCGCATGCTAGGAGAGGTACGTAAGCAAGGCTGGAGAAATATAATGCCGTCGCAGACTTGCAGTAAGGCTCAGGTGCGTTGATTCGATTGATTGCAGGGCAGATAAAAACTTGATCACCGCAGCAAGAAGACGGATGCACGTCTTTGCTAGAGGAAAAAATTGTCGAATTTGCATGCATGGTTATATATACAAACTCCAATTGGCTGGTGCAGTGTGC
Source organism: Dendrocalamus latiflorus (assembly GCA_017311315.1). NCBI lineage: Eukaryota > Viridiplantae > Streptophyta > Magnoliopsida > Poales > Poaceae > Dendrocalamus > Dendrocalamus latiflorus. The sequence continues at coordinate 27,230,834 of CM029645.1, forward strand.
TTCAACTTACAGCTTTTAAGTGCCAGTGCCAATAATTAGTAGCTGGTTAGTCTCCTGATCGTCGCACTGACCGCTCTACTGCTTAATTTCGGCGCCATGCTAATTATTACTCCTGCTGTACGCGGTGGTGTCGTTCTACACGCACTTGTGCCATGATCAAATGAGATGCATGCAAGCTTCTTTGTATGACCGGAGAACCATCTCAATATACAAATCTAATTGGATTCGCATGGAATTACTATCAGGATAGGAGTCTATATATGTCATGGTTATAACTGTCTTTTCATAGGTTTATTATTTATCTGAACTGTATTTCTTGGGTTCTAAACTTAATAACAGATCTTGTCCGATATAATCTGTATCCATAGTGTACATCTGAAACAACCTCAAAATTCAAAATTTGAATATCTTTTAGCTTTTGGCCATCCACCTTGAAAACTTGCTTTCCTCTTTCGGCCATTCCATCTCATCCCCTAATTGGCGCCATTCAAGAAGGCATCTCCCCTTCCCTATTCCTCCGGCACGTGGCCACACGCCGACACCGCCAATTGCGGCTATGCCTTTCCTTGGCGTTCACACTGCCAGCCCCAGGAGCTGCCACCGTGGCCCACATGTCCAGTCGACCGCCACCTCCAGCTAACCTCAACCTCCGTCGCTCTGCACGCCGTGCTAACTCGCATTCTCCCCACCGCAATTCTCCACGCCTCTCGCCCGATGCGCACGCCCACCGTACCTGCTTTCGTCACCCCTCGCCAACTCCTGCAAAGGCCGTAGTCCTTCCTTGCCACCTTGCCTGCATGCCAGCCTCACCGACCACGCTTAGTGCCACCGAGGCTTCCACGCGCCGATGTCACCAGAATCGGGTTCCTACTCCCATCACCTCAACTTGGCTTTAAAGCCCCTCTGGCTGCCTATAGCACTTCGCACCACTCCCAATCGCCCAACCGACCCACTGTAAGATCGAGGAGACCAACTAGAGGGGGTGAATAGTCATTTCTAAAAATTGCTTTAATTAAATTAATTCTATTTAAGCTATTTGACTAAAACCAAGAATATAATACAGAAGCTTAAATCAAATTGGTTTTAGCACAAACAAAGCCTAAATCAACAAGATTTACCTAAGTGCACTAACACCCTAAATCTACATCAAAAGTTTACAATCTTACGATGACAAGCAATCAATTCAATTCTATGAACGTAAATTACTTGAAGGTAAATTGAGCATAAGAAAACAAACCACAAAAACACGGTATCTTTTTACCTTGGCGTTCAGAGACTTGCCAGTCTTCCCTAATCCACGTTGAGGTTAGCCCAAATGAATTGAACCGGCTCCAACAATTAAGCCAAAACACCTTAATCGACTAGTGGTAGCTCTTTCTCACTCTAGGTTGGTGACCTCCAACCTTCACAACTGTGTTGGGTCTTCTCACAACCTTTTTTGAGAAGATCACCGCGCACGACGTTTCCAACGCCGTCTAGGAGTCAGCAAACTCCAAAAGTAATAAGTCAAGCCCCTCGCTTGACTCTCACCATGTGCAACGAATGCACAAGCTCAAATGGACACTAAATCCAACTCTAGATGCAACACATACACTCTTGATCACTCTCATTGCTCACTTGGTGCAACACATGTACTCTAAATCACTCTCCTTGCTCACATGGTGCAACACATGCACAATTGAGCGGAGGATCTCACACTAACTCAAGAGAATAGAAATGAGTTGAGCAACTATATCTCCAACTGGCCACAAGGGAGTATTTATACCTCACATAAGAAAAATAGCTGTTGGAGCCAAATCCGTGAAAAAATCAGAGAAACCGGAAGTACCACTATTAAATGGCTGGTACTTCTGCTCTCCTCGTAATGATCAGAAAAACTAGTCGTTACAGTCAAAATCAAGGCTACGCATGCGGACACAGACACAGCGAGCAGAGAGTAGTGGCTCAAACGAGTGAGCCATGTTGGATCCCGTGTCATGCGATTTTGTATTGCTATATATTTACAACAGAACAAGGAGTATACCTGAATTCTACTATAACAAATTACTGATGCCTTATACCAACAACATCAAAATATTCCATCGACATCTATGTATCTACAAAGAGCGGGCGATGGTGTGGCGAGGCCTATGGGTGGCGAGGCGATTGAACACACGTGTGTTCTTTTGGTTGCTTTAACTAGGCATGACATACTCCCGCGTATAAATGTCTCTTACCTAGAGTAGTCATGTGGTAGTAAATTTCCGACATTTAAAGTCACATGAAATCATGAAACCCTAGTTTCGTCCACCCAAAATCCTAATTTTTGAGACCTAAACTCTTAATTTTTTAGGCAATTTTAGAAAATATAAAATTCTATAAAAATTACACAATCAAGCCCACTGTGTAAGCATCCTTCAAAAAAATCACAATTTTTGAACCTTGTTTTCTATATTAAAATTTCTACAAATAGTTTAGTTAATGAATTTTAGAGTAAAATTTAGAATGGACAAAATTATTTAAAAATATAATCAAGTACGTTGTATCGAGAGGCTCCAAAAAAAGTTCATAAGTTTTCATGCTCATTTACTATATATAAAAAATTTTATAAGCAGTACATATAAATAAATCCACCAATTAAAAATAATTATCATTAATTAATATAGCTAATTGACTACCATATGGTGGCCGTGCGGGCGTGGAAGCCACCACACGATAGACGCGCGCTATCAGGCCTACATGTTCTCCCGTTGCATATAATTAATAATGCAACTCTGACTGCTGAACGATATATGCAATCAACAATCGTTGTCGAACATACGCACTAACAGCGCTAGAGACGAAACAAGTAACATATACTATCCTAATTGCGTAGATCGATCTAGCATCACATAGGGTTCGGTAAGAGAGAGACCAGCTGCCATAACCTGTGATAAGTTGCAGCAGGTTGTCCATGAAAGCATGATTCGATTCCGATCAGCTAACTGCAGAGATGTTAGATGTGTACGTATAAAATTTGACGAAGGTAAGCTAGCCCTATCGAATCCCTGTTGATTAGGTCGCCATAAGAATCAAGCAACAGCGTTTCACGCACGGACGCACCTAAATTAAGGCCAGCCTTGTCACGCAAGCAATTAAGAACTTAGAACCCTATGTTAGATGTGCATGCATACCGACCAGTTGTGCACTATATATATACATACTTCAAGTGAACGCACGTACGATCCAAACTGTAGGACCGTACAATAATAATAGAACACTTGAAGTGAACGCATGAACGATCCAAACTGTAGGACCGGTACAACAATAATAGCGGGGCGAATGGTATTTTTTTCAACTTTTTCTAAGTATTTATGGATCTCTCATTTTATTAGCTACAAAGTTATGAAAGATTTAGGATAGAAAGCTAACATAAATGCCAGCAAACTAGAGGTGGTTTCTTTTGAACTATAGCTTATAGCTTTTGAGTTCTGGCTATTCGTAAAAGTGAGTACGGGGATAGAGACACACGCGTATGATTCTGGTCGATATAGATGAATTTGGTATAATATCTACTATAATCGACTTGTAGATCCCGCCTTAAAAAGACACACTATTTAAAACCTAGAACCGCCTTAAATCGACATGTACCGCTGCAGTACCCGCGGTAGAACCGCTACAGTAACTGACCTCCTTTTGTTTGAAGGAAGAGTGCACTGTAAACAGGCAAAAACAAAGACGGTGAATACAGCTTGCTCGTGGGTGAATGATATTTAAGATAGATCTAGATGTATTTTTACATGTCACAGTAAGCTAAAACACCCAAAAAATCGAGGTAAAAATAGTTGGATCAAGAAATCACTCCAAGAGGCCAAATCAAGCAAAAACCAAGCAACTTCACAAACTTGCCAAACCTGATGTCTAGATAGATGGAGATTGATTTCCGTAAAATATCTCCATCACTTACACGTCCTTGGAATCCACTAAGATTAAGAAGGGGAGAGAGAAAATCAAAACCAACTAAATCAAGAACAAATCAACCAAAACAATATTGATTCATGAGATATGAACAAAGTTGATACATTGTTACTTGAACATGAAGGCTTTACAGCTACTCCACCAAGAGGACAAGGGAGCACACTACAACACTCATATTTTTCAAACCCTAACCAAGAACACTTGGCTTCAATTAGTAAAACTGTAATACCCCAATTATGCATAAGGGAAAATGATAGCGATTAAGGGTTTTTACCGTCAGACCCATCGACTTTTAACGTGCCGAATGTTTATCGCTCGCAGAGGTTCCCAGACCGCCCCGGGGTAGTCGGCACCGTCTAGAGAGCCGGGTAGCGCTCTCAGAGGTTCCCGGACTGCCCAGGGACAGTCGGCACTGTCTCGCGACGTGGGTATTCATCATCCGGCAAATTTCATCTTACCTTTTTCCGACTTACCGCTGCAGTAGAAACCCCAAAACCCCCCTAGACCAAAAAGCCCTTAGGGCCATAGCCAGCCAAGGCAAAAAGGGAAGGGGTAGAAGCGATATTTCGCGGTGAGTGTGATAGCCATGCTTCTTAAGTAGACAAGACATCACACAACCCTTTTTACCTGCTCCACTTTCTACCACAGCCACAAAGCCAGAGCCAAGTCCAGCCCCAGCATCATTTCACTCCCCAGCCGAGAGAAAGTGAGGGAAGAGTAGGAAGGAGAAGGGCTAGGAGAAGAGATGCCAACGGAGCTCAGACAACGCCGTCCATAGCACCCAAAGGAGATCGTCCACAACCACATCTGCTTCCAGTCCCGCAAAACAAGTAGGTTGCCCATCCCCCATATTTTTTTCCAATACCGACTCTCAAGCTCAAGCATGTAGAAAGTAAGGGAAGGGGGTGCACTGCCCTGAGTAGATGAAGCGAGCCGCAGAGCGTCGGCATCGCGCGGCCTGGGGTCGGAGAGACGAAGCCGGCGGCGACGGCTGACGGGGACGGGTGGTGGCGCAGGCGATCAAGGGCGGGGATGCAGGGGCCAGGGCTGGAGCCGAGGACGGCGGCCGTTGGCCGTGCCGACCGAGCGCCGACGCCCAGTGCCCCACCGTCGTGCGCGTGCGCAAAGAGGAGCGACGGATCCGGGCTTGGCCAGCCGGATCCGAGGAGAGGGAAGGGGGCCGAGCAGGGGGAGGCCGGCGGTGGTGAGCCGCCCGCGCGCCGTCGTGCTGCCGGAGGGACACCCGCAGGTGCGGCTGTGCATGCGAGGTAGAGGGGGTGGAAGAGTGAAGGGGCAGCCGCCGGCGGCACCGATCTTGGCCGTGCGCCACCGCGCCGCCCGGTCGGCATGGGAGGAGAGAGGCCTTCGGCCGGAGGAGGAAAAGAGGAGGCAGAGGAGGTGCGGCTGGTTCGGCCGGGTGGAAGTGAGGAAAGAGAGGAAGGGGTGGGGAAAGAAAAAGAAAAGAGAAAGGAAATAGGGAAAGAAGAGAGAAGAGAGAGAAAAAAAAGAAAAGAGGAGAAAAAGAAAGAGAAAAAAAATGGTACCTGCGCGGGAGGACCTTAACCCCGGGCATTTTACGCTAGAACCAGGACATGCGTGTAGTATTGTCATTGCTTATTTATTCTCTGGTTCCGTTATAAAATGTTAAGTCGAATTAATTGCTTGTCCAGGTGGAGGTCCTGAGTCGACGTCGTCCTCACGTCGCTTCGCTCTGCTTGGTTAACAGGCAAGTACATGTTAGAGCGGTAGACCAAGATTTATGAATATGCGATGTTTATCTGATATGATGATATGTATGTGGAAATGCGTTGATTACATGATATCTATGTGGAAATGGGACGTTTACATGACATGAGGTTGCACGGTAAATGATGGCAAAGATGATGGAGTGAGGTAGGCAATGGTGCTTATCTGCTAATAATGTTAATGATGAGCATGATTATGATCATGGGCATATGCATTTGCATGAGGAGCACTCAAGAGTGAGGGCGGTGAGAAAGTCCCTAGCTATGAGTAAAGCTAACGGACTAATCCGGAGTGCTCTTGAGTAAGACCTGCTTCGGTAGGCCTCCACGGGAGTGGAGGGGTCCCGTGCCTTAGAGGGCGGGCCCACGATGGGTGAACATCGACGGGTGTTCACTCGGCAGTACCGGTACTTGCAAAGTGAAGAGCAAAGGAGCATGTAGAGTAATAATGCATTGCATTGATGGCAGATCAATGTTTGGCTATGAGGATGATGATACAAACATGATGATATATGTGGATTATGTTTAAATGCTTACTTATGTGGGGAGTGTCTATTGTTCTATTATGTACTTGTTGAGTCTCTGGACTCACCCTTGCTTTATTTGTCGTTTTTAGGTGACCGTTGAGGACGACATGCACGGGCGGGAGTAGCACATGAACAATATGCACGAACCAACAGCACTCTTTAAACTATCCTTTTGTCAACTTATTTTAGTCTCTACTAGTATGCTAGAGTGAGAACCAAACGGAACTAAACCTATGTTGTATGTGTTCGCTGCTACCTGATTATATTAGTGTTGACTTAAATTCTTCCAGTGTTGATAAAATGGTATGAGTATGTGGTGGTGGTAGCATTCTGGCCCAGAGGGTGGGCGGGGTGTTACAAAAACTAGGATGGTTGGATGATTCACTAGCAAGTCTCTATCCTAACTAGTTGAATAGATAACACAACCAACTCTATCTAACCATAATGAATACTATCCACATAGTATAATGAAAAAAAACCTATTATCCCCACACAACACAGGTTTTACTAATACTCTATACTTATGCACGCTTTTCAAATCACGCCTTTAATCCAACTTGATCTTCTCAGCTTCCCTTGACTTAAACCGCTTCCAAGTGCTGCGGTTTTGATCCAATGTAGTTTCCGGTATTTTGGTCAGTGTACCAAAATACCATTTCTTGACCCCGGTCTTTGTCTTCCATGGCAAGCAATCATCATACTTGTCACGTATATGTGCACCACTAGCTTGCCACATGTCAGCAAGTCTCTCCTATTCTGGTTCCATTGGACGACGCCTCACTTGGACTGATAGAGCTACATGGTGCAACCTGTATCTAGAACTTCCCTTTAATATTTTCCACCTTCCTTGTGTCATGTTTTAACTCAGCCATCTCACCTAGCATCATTGATTGTTCTGAGCCTCGGCCCCTCTATGAGCGAGCCTTGATCCTCACCATTGATCATGGTTGACTCCAAGCATCCCTGCATATCCAAGACCAAGAAATTATTTCCAGCCACAAGTTCTTCATAATTTGACCCACGTTAGTCTAAACATGTTTCATGCAAAATTAATGTACCAACCTAGGTTAAACCACACCAACCCACAATAGCAAAACACAAAAAACCGAAAATTTTCATGTGGGCCAGTATGACCGCCAACCATAGGGCGGTTTGGTTGACGCTTCACGTAACTGGACCTCTCTAGAAAATAGTTACCACCAAGTAAACCGTGGTACTACCGCTCTGTGGTCTGACCACAGCGGTACTACCATTCTGCGGTATGACTGACGCTATACCGGCGGTATGACCGGTTTGCTTGAAAATTTTAGAAAACGACCCAAACAAAATACAATCTTTGCAAAATCATATAATCACTCCACAAAACATGCAAAAGTTTATCACAACATTAACCTAGACATTCTCACATGGTCCTTCAATCTCTCCCTTGATGAACCCATTTGCAATTTTTCAAAAATACAAATAGGAGGTGATTTTGGACATATAGAGAGAAATGGAGTCACAGAGAAAACTGAAAATGACTATATAAGAAAGAAATGGAATCAAGCTATTGAAAATGAGAAGTTTTCTACAAAAAAATCTTCAAATCCACCAAATAAAATGGGAAATCTCACTCCAGATATATATGAAAGAATAATTGTTCTATTTGATCTTAGTAATACTGAGAAGTGATTAAAAGATCAAGAGAATCACAGCAAGACATGAAAGCACAAACTTAGCAAGAATTTGCATAAAAACTCCAAATTATGCTCTAGATATGCATTTTTACCAGTCTTTCTCCCCTTTGACAATGGAATCATCAAGATGCATGAAAGAAGATAGATCATGAATAAAATGAGTTGGCTGCATTTTATTCTTTTTTAACTTAAGGAGCCAAAAAATTTATCCAAAGTAACTCTACAAATGTTACAACAAGCCATATTAAGTGAAGGAACTATCTAAATCATGGCAAACCACATATAGAAAGAATTTTTTATATGGATAATCCATTTTTTATTCAAAATTACAGAAATATACCCGCGGAATTTTTTTTTACAAAAATAGGCTCCAGTCGCCCCATGGTTGGGCGACTGGAGCCTTTCGCCCAACCTAGCGGCGACAGCTGGAGAATTTACCAACGGTTCGTCGATTAATTGCAGTCGCCCCACCGTTGGGCGACTGCAATCCAGTCGCCCCACTGTTGGGCCACTGCAATTCAGTCGCCCAACCGTTTGGCGACTGCGGGTGGCATAAAAGCACCGCGCGCTCGGCCGCCGGCCACGCACTGTTTTCATTTCTCCGGCCGCGCGATTTCGAGAGGAAGGAGAGGAGAAGAAGAAGGGGAAGAAGAGGAGGGGGAGAAGAGGAGAAGAGGAGAGGGAGAGGAGGAGAGAAGAGCAGAAGGATCCTGGTAATTTTGTTGGTATATTATTTTTGTTAGTGTTAGAAATTTAGTTTAGAAATTTTAGTTTAGAAAATTTAGTTTAGAAATTTAGTTTAGAAAATTTAGTTAAGAAATTTAGATGTAGAAAATTTAGTGTCGAAATTTTGTATAGTATTTTTATATATTATTGTAGAAAATTTACTGTACAAATTTAGATGTAGAAAAATTTAGTTTAGAAATTTTGTATACCATTTTTAATGCATTATTGTAGAAAATTTCAGTGTCGAAATTTTGTATAGTATTTTTTATGTATTATTGTAGAATTTTTGGTGTACAAATTTACATGTAGAAAATTTAGTGTACAAATTTTGCAGGTATGACTCGTGATGGACGTGACTCCGACTGGCGGTACCCGCTGTTGGACGAGCACGTGGACCGCGTGCACCGCGCTTCCCGTCGTGTGCCGCCACCGGGGAGCACGGATGAGCCGGCTGAGCTGGGAGTGGTCCGGACACGCACACCTCGCGTGGCCTGGGGACTCGACCCCCGTTGGACTGATAGGTTTGCACTACGCTAGCGTTTTAGTGCTGCTGTAAGAACGTTCCGTGCTGACCTTCACTTTGTTTGCAGGCTGCGGGATGCCGGGCTACTCCGTCTTGCCCGAATGGTGCAGGCCACGGAGGAGGATGAAGCCGCCTTGGCCGCGGGCTACTGACCATCTAGACCTGGGGACTTATCTGCAGGCAACCTACTGACCACATCATCAATTTCAACATGTTCAAAAGGATCTTCAAGCCACTTCAAATCCGATGCATGTGAAGTGACTCTCGCAAATTAAAATTCATAACTGTATTTTTTTTATGTCCCAAGTCTTTCTTTGTAAGCTGTCCAGAGAAGCGTAGCCTTTCCAAAATATCTCAAATTTCACAACCATCCTCATTTTGTAGAGATGTTATATGGTTTTTCCTGTATCTGATTGTTGCTGTAGCATGAAAAAACTTAGTATTCTCCTCCCCAAGCTTTACCCATTTGCTGGTCCCACGTTGTTTCCAGTACAATATTTGGCATTTAAGAAGATTATTGAGATGAGTTTTGAGAATCTCTTTAGAATTCCATTCCATATTATTCAAAGACCTGAATTCATCAATGGAGTCTATTAGAAAAATAACTTCATTTGTATTTGCTATGAGGGCTTTTAGATTAGAAACCTTTTTTGACCAGTCTTTCAGTACTTTTCTGAGATACTTGAACTTATTATTGCTACGTTTAGCACTATCAGGAATCATCACTTGCCTTTTCCAAGCTTGCTCAACTACAGGAAGAAAGTCACTGTGCTCTAACCAAAAATTTTCAAATCGGAACAGATGAGATTTTGGAATGGAGGTACCAATCTGAATCACACATGGCACATGGTCAGAAGTTGTCTTTGCTAGAGGAAAAGCCATGGTATTTGGGAAGTAAATAGTCCAACTATTATTAGTATAGAACCAATCCAGTTTTTCAAGGAGCAGTATTGCTTGCATATTGCTCCACGTGAAAACTCTACCTTTAAGAGGTAATTCAACCAGGCCAAGCTGATTGACAGCATCATTAAACAAAAGCATATTATTTATGTCTCCCCCTGGTCGATTCCTGTAATGAGGAGCTCTGATGAAACTGAAATCCCCAACAATCAACCAATGAATATCGTCTGGCATTTGGATGTTTTTAAACCAACTGATAAAATCTCCCTTGTGTTCGTTGGTAGGCGGCCTATAAAGATTAGTTCAGGAGCCAGTTTCACCAGAGTGAACTGAGGTGAATTCCACAGAGACCAAATACTCATTTTGGAATACCACCTCCCCTTTAAACAAGGATTCCATCCATGCTATGAGAAGACCCCCCCCCCCCTCCCCCACCCTCCCAATGCACCATCTGAAGGTAGAGCAGCGAATTTATTGAACCTTTTAGGGCAGGAATTTTTTAAATAAGCTGAATCAAAGCAGAATCTTTTGGTTTCTTGTAAACAAATCACGCAACATTCACTCTCCTCAATCTTATTGTTGATTGCTCTCCACTTCTTGCTGGAGTTTGTTCCACGGATGTTCCAGGATAATAATTTCCACTGTCTATTCATTGTTCTATGAGTTTAATAAAAAGCCGACAATGCATACCAGATACATTGTGATGTACCTTCTTATGACATGTTTACAATGCTTTACACCTTGCCATGACTTGTGCTTTCTTTGCTAGATTTATCATAACTTCATATGTGTAGACTAGTTTTGCCATGATAAGTAAATTGAAATTGCTCAACTTGAATTAAAACTTGTCATGCTAGCATTTGAGTTTAGTCTATCTTTAGCTATCCTTGTATGATTCATGCCATGTCAAATAGGCTGAGTTGAGTCTTGAATCTAGGTTGGATCTTAGATTGAGCTATTTTAGCATCTTGATACATCATGAGTTAGCACAATCTATTAAAAAGCAAAATGATCTCTTTTTATGTGCGAAAAAACTGATTTCACCAATTCTTTCTCATGAGACGGCTTGCCATTGCACTAGGCATGAACTCAGGGGGAGTTTTGGATGACCTGGACTATCTTCTTAAGCTTCTCGCTTGGAGTAGTCGCATAAGGCTTGAGATCTAGCACATGATAAAATTTTTGGTTGGAAACAGCTATAAGCTTTAAAAGAAAATATGTCAAATGTGCAAGATTTGCTTAATCACCTAAAGATGAAAAGTGCTTAACCAAATGATAAACTCTTGAGCTTGTAGCACTCTAATTGACTCAACACTAGCTTCTTGTTTCCGCTTAGCTTATTGACATGGCCTGCATCATCCTTGGATATCTCTAGTTAGACTTTGCTCATTGATGACTTGACTTGCTCACTAAATGCATTACATTTCAGATTGTCATCTATGTGCTCTAGCTGGTTTATATATATGTTGTCATGATCTAGATAGCGTTTTATTGAGTTATGGCTTGGTGTATTACATTATGGTCAATATGGATAATTCTCATGGCTCTAAATGCTTAAATAAACAAACTTCAGCCATATTCATCCATTGACATGTCATATTCTCTCTATTGCATCTTGATGTGTTTATTGCCAAAAGGGGGAGAATAGAGAAGAAAAAGTCTGTTGGGAACGGTTTAGAGCTTTGGAGATCAATTTGCTCTTTCAGTTGTTGCTCTAGTGTTCCTTCTGTCGACATGGTCATAAGCTTCATTCCCTTGTTTGATCCTTGTTGGATTCTTCAAACTCAAACTTAACTTTGCGCTTTTTCGAGTTTGTCAATACACTCATCAAGGGGGAGATTGATGAACCATGTGGAGGTGACCACATGTGAGTGATGAGTAATTGACAGTTTGGTTTGGGTGGTTCGGACCCTGACGTTGCGTGGTGCAACGGGCTCGGTCGGACTGTGGTCAAACTTGGTCATATGGGATTAGGACGCTGATTCTTTGATTTGACAGGTTTGGACTTCGTCTGTGGTAAGTGTGATGGTATTTACGCTTTCATGTGTCGAGCGGTGCTATTTGACGTGTTTTCTTGTCTGTGTGACTGCAGGACATCGGGTGGAGTCGTGGCGAGACACGTGGACCGGACTAGGCGCAGGTGGCGCTGAGGTCAGAACGGTCGGGATGTGTCGAAGACGACGTAGACTCGAGGTGGTTGCGAGGTGTGCGAGGCAAGGAGCGCGGAAGCTTCCCGGAAGGTGCAGGAGGGGCGAATCGGGAAATTCGCGAGGCTGCACAAGCGGGAGCGGGCGCCGTTGGATTTAGCAGGCGTAACGGGGCGGAGACCCGTTAGCCAAGGCTATAAATAGGATTGAGGGGCTGCATGCCCACTTGAGCACTTGGGTGGAATTAGGGTTTGTTAGAGTCAAAAGAGTCTTTAGTGGTTGCTTTAGGCTTTAGACTTTAGTTGTTGAGAGTGGGTAGTAGTGGCAGAGTAGTGCTCCCTCTGTTATCTACGATGTGTTCTAGATAGAACAAGTGGTGTTCATCCCCTCCAAGCATCCATGGGTGAGGATTGAGAGGTTTGAGAGGGATTGAGAGATTGTAATCTTTTCTTTTGTATCAAGTCGGGGTATCGGGACTCCTCTGTATTCATTGTGGTCCAAGAAATGAAAATCTGAAGTTTGCCTTCTTCTCTGTTCGTAGCTCCTGTTCTTCATTTCTTGATTTTGTGAGTTTTTGGTTTCTTGCTTGCTGGGATTGGCCAAAATGGGTTGCTCTGTGATGGGTTAGTGATCTTAGACCATTTGGTCAGCTTGAATCCCAGAAACAAAGCTTTAATCCCAGTTTTGCATTTTGAGGTCCTCTGTTCATGTTCTTACCATTCTAGGGTTTTGGAGCATCTTTTGATTCCCTTTATGTGAGGGTCTGAAATTTGAGATGGAGAGACCATGGGCTATTAATTAGCTACCCTCAAAGTTTCATGGCCTGAGGATCAAGGATTTGTGAGAAGTTTGGTTTTTTGGCTTCTCTTCTGAAGCTCTCCTTCATTTCTAGGGTTTTGTGGTTCTCAGGTTTCACTCCATGAGATGACCTAATCTTTGGTCTGAGAACCCCTTGTGCTATTACTAACCTAGCTGCAAAATATCATGAGCAAGGATTGAGAGATGGTGGAGAAATTTGGATTTTGGTTCAGGGTTGTAAAAGTTTCAGATTTTGCCATAATCTGAAACTCTTGCTCGTTGATTGAAATCTTTTGTTTTCTGAGAGGTATTTGCTTTTGGGTTTGTAGCTATGATCTTTTGAATGAAAGAGAGTAGCTTATTCTGAGCATTTCCTTGTTTTTTATTGAGTCCCAGTAACTCTTTTTGTCGACTGTTTCTGCTGCCCTGTCTAGCTGTTTTCAGCCCTTCAGTTGTGCTGTTTTGGTCTGAAAAAAAGGGGGTATTCGGCTGCTACTTTCAGGGCAATAGTTGGAGCATTAGGTAGCTGCAGTAAACAGACTTATCTTGGGTTGTGTACTCTCTTTGGAGACAAAAGTACAGCTACGAATTGCAGCCAATGCTTACTGTTGTCTAGTGTGCTTTTTATTTCCTTTTTGCTGTTTTTCAACCCCTTTGCATGCAGTCCATTTGATCTCGGTTTCAGCTGAAATTTTTGCTGCGGTTTCAGTTCTAGGGAGTGAGCACAAAAAGACTTTTGTCAGCTAGAAGCAAGAAAGTTTGGTTTTATTTTCTTCATAGCTTTTTAGCTATTGGAGAGGATCCTAAGTGTGAGTATTTGTGAGGGGTTGATTTTTAAAAGCGAGCGACATTCACCCCCCTCTGTCGCCATTTCGGTCCTTCAAGAAGAAGCAGTCGGAGACTCAAGATATAGAGAGACTTCCTTGTGGCATAAAATCCAGTTACATGTCAGCTGGTTGTAGAAGAATCTCCTGGTGCTGATTTGAGTCAGGCAAGAGAGCATGGTCCAACAAATCCCCTGCTGGCTGAGCCTGCTGATGCAAGGCTACTTCCCATTGCTTATTTTGTCCTGCTGGGAGTGCTGCATCCTGTTGTTCATTCTCATTGTGATGGTGCTCTGACATCTGCCCATCCTGACCAAGAGTGGGGTGCAGCAGTAGCCGCATCAGGCCAAACACCCCAATTGTCAGCATTAAGTCCCCCCATTAACACCAGCAATGCCGCCAAAGTTTCCAACTTGATTGTCTCCAAGAGGTAGCAGACCATTAAGGGCAGAATGTTCCTCTTGTACACCCCAACCAGGAGATCTTCATCAGCTCCATCACCTCCATCAACTGGCAGGGGATCTTCATCAGGAGGTCCTCTTCCAAGCATGTTTTGGTGGATAATTTCACATGGAACTGTCCAGGAAACGCTGTGGAAGCCATCACCTTCAGTTATCAGAATACTCTTTGGAACTAAGTTCAAATCGATCACCCTGACATTGATTATGATACGGGCTAGGTTATTCAACTAATTAATCCTCTCTACACTAAATAAATTAATTAATTCTCTCTACTATAAAAAAAACTAATCAATCCTCTCAAAAAATAATCCTCTGCTCTCTGTCCTTGTCTTGAGAATTAATTCAATCCCCTCAAAAAAAATACAGAATTAATTCAATGGCAATATTTGTATTGCTGCGACATGCAAAATTACATTACAGAATATAGGTAGGTAGTTGACAAGGTGTTAGATCGATCGCAGTATCACTTCACATCGGCCTTTGACGAAATGTGGGGAACATTTCCTTGAGAAGCACAAGTTCTATTTGTATAAATGAAGCAACAACATTTCCAAGTCTCCCCATTTGTTGGCGAACTAAATCAGATTCTCCCCTTGAAATGGCGAACAAATTGCAAATCCTATTGGCGGAGAGATGTATACGTGTATGTTGGTAGGTAGACGGGAGGCATTGCATGATTGACGCTGCAAAATGCAAACCAACAATCGGAGAGGATACCAACGCGTTACTGGCTTCTTGACACCAACGATTATTATGTGCTAACCAACCCAACAGCCCAGCCTCATCAGTCATCGACGTATCTCCAGCATAATTCGTCCTCACCTTTATCAACACAAGCTGCTAGCTCTCTGTTTTCTTCTCTTTCTTTGGCGTTCTTGCTTCCACAACAAATACTGTAATAAGGTGTGCGTTAGCATTAGCATACACCCCTGTTGCTTGTTCAGATCCATCTTTTCTTTCTCATTTTACCAGCTTTTGCTTACATATGAACGACTTGAACGTAATTCGTACTAAGAGTAATGTATCAGCTGGGACATTCATTGGTTTGTCAAGGACGAAAAATTAGTTGCCGGCACATGCATAATGGTCGTCAAATTCAAAACCTATTTACTTCTCAATGATCGTGATTGCACGATGGCTGAATGTACTGTTACATCGGCTGTTTCCTTTTTGCTGAACGATGAGATGGGATTCTATCATGAACACCTTTTATCATCAGCTTTAATTCTTTCTCTGTCCTACCATATTATCGCATTACTCTGCTTGAATTCTTATCAGTAAACCGGGTTGGGTGAGTGGGGTGGAAGTGGTTAGCTTGTAAATGCGGCATAGCCTGAGCCGTGCCACCCTCCAACATCTCTCCGGTCGGTTTCCCCAAAGTCTCTTCTGAGGTTGGAAAGTCCCTCTCAACCTTCTAGCCCATGATTCTTTCATGCATCATGTAATCATCAATTCATCATATTGTATGAATTTAAATCAGATTATGTTCATCTGATGCGTGCTCATATCTTGAGAGAGGAAAAGACAGTATTGTCCCCCCAACTCTATTTTCCAGTTGTCTCTGTTACTCTGTTCTCTTAGTAGTTATATCCATATCCTTCTAAGAATATGTGCCTCCTGTCTAGCTCACCATTACATAGGTTTATGTTAAAAATACTGCATAATTAGGATTACACGTTCGACTCTTTTGCCATCTTTCAGAAAGGAGCACTTTTGGCATCAGAAAGGTTAATTTTCTGCTAAGATTTCAATTCCATCAGTTCTGCCATAAACCTAGGTAAACTGTACCCTGTACAGTCTATGAACAGGCTGTTTCGGTACACAGTAGACAATTGTACCTAAGCCTCCATTAAAAGAAAATTCCAAAAGCCAATATCTACGGGCGGGGTTACTTTACAGACAAGACATTCTTTCTTTCTGGTAGGGAATAGAAACCTTGAGTCGAACTGCAATAATGTTGTGCACGATGGGTTATTCTACGGCTAAGGTGCATGTACTTTTGTTGGACAAATCATTCCATCTGAAAATGGAAGACTCAAGGTCAGTTTAGACAATGTACTGACCAACTACATTCATGAGTTGCACATTTTTCATATCACTATGAAAACCAAGCCTAAAGGGAGAAGGAGGATTTTAATTCCTCTGCTTGTCTTAGTTAGCAGCCACCACATACTAGTCCTAGAAAAGAAAACAAGAAATAGCAACACACCATCCTCCTCCCTTCCCCAAGCATCTTTATAGCCTCACACGGCACATAACAATGGCGACCCTGTTGTTACCATCATTGCCAAGCCAAAGGGAGAAGGAAGGCGAGGAAGAAGTGACGGCGGAAACATGGATTGCTGCATTTGTAGCCCCATGGCCTCCGTCTACAGGCCTCCAAGGAACGCCGTCTGTTCCTCCTGCTACGAAGGTGCCAAGGCCATCATCGCCTTCTTCAACAACGATGAGCGCGCCGACGATGACGACCATGATTTGGTGAAGCCCCGTGGATTGATGAAGCCCAACAGCTCAACCAAGGCAAGATCCGCTAACTTTATCCCTTAAGGTTTGATATGATACGTCTCAATTGTACGCTTTCTCTTGCCCTTCAGAAAAATTGTATGCTTCCCTTGAATATGTTGAGAGATTTCAGTAGCGCAATACTGGTAGAGAACGAATTGATGAAAGGAAATCGGCATGTAACGCAAGATAATCTCTTATTGCGTTACAAAACTTTGGTTCATTGACGTCTGGTTTGCTAGCAGTAATGTCTTGGTTACCGGTGAGCCGCATGTCTCAATCACGAAGTTGTATGTTTGAGCTGAAAGGTTTGGTGCGAATGACATTGACAAAAGTCTCATGGTTGATGCTTAAAGTTTGTTTTCAGCGACTGTCATATATACCAGTGTTCGTTAACAGCTGATGGTTTCCTTTTATTTTAACGACATTGCGATGTACTGTAGGTTGTTCTTGACTGTCATCTCTTGTATGAGGAAATAAAGATGCCTTGTGCCAGTTGTTATGCTTGCCTTATCAGTACTAAACACTGAACCTTCAAAAGATATATATATATATATATATATATATATATATATATATATATATATATATATATATATATATATATATATATATATATATATATATCTTCTTTTCACCAGTGATTCCCACCAAGATAAGCAAAATTCACATATGCAAAATGGACAATGACATTGAAGTGTGTTCAGCAAAAAAAGTGATATCTGAATGAAATGATGCAGGGGATGGGGGATGCATGGGAGCAGGTGAAGGAGATGAGAGGGAGGGAGGAGGAGGCGAAGCAGAGGGCGGGGTTCCTCGCGTTGGCGTGGAAGGAGGGCATCCACCACGCCGACATCGTCGTCCAACCTGCAAGTGGGCCCCCAATCCCAGCCCACAAAGCTATCCTGGTGCG
This sequence comes from Dendrocalamus latiflorus, assembly GCA_017311315.1. NCBI lineage: Eukaryota > Viridiplantae > Streptophyta > Magnoliopsida > Poales > Poaceae > Dendrocalamus > Dendrocalamus latiflorus. The sequence continues at coordinate 27,248,512 of CM029645.1, forward strand.
TGAGCCCGACCGATTTCATTCTCCTGGGCTTTAGTTTTTATTGGGCCTACGGAAGCCCAACTGCGCATGCATGCGTGCAATGCAGGCCTCCAGGTCGGAGGTGTTACGCCACGTCCTCTCCGACGACGACGACGGCTGCAAAGCCCCCGCCGGCGACTCCATCTCCCTCCCGGAGCTCGACCACGACGAGCTCTCGCTGTTCCTCGCCTTCCTCTACGGCGGCACCCTGAGTGGCGCGTGCACGGAGCGCCAGCTGCACGCCCTCCTCGTCGCCGCCGACAAGTACGACGTCCCGTTCCTCGGGCGGGCCTGCGAGGCGCGGCTGGCGGCGTGCGTGGAGCCGGGGAACGTGCTGCGGACGATGGAGGTGGCGGAGCTGAGCTCGAGCGTGGCGCTCAAGGAGCGAGCCATGGACACGGTGGTGGAGCACGCGGAGAAGGTGGTGTTCTCCCCCGAGTACCATGAATTCGCCGTCAGAAACGCGAGCTTGTCCGTCGAGATCACCAGGGCGCTGCTCCTCGCTAAATCCACCAAAAGAGGCCGCGCCGGATAGATCCATCGAAAAGGCTACTACTGTACGCGCGTATTATTAGATCATATATAATATACTCATGCATACGTACAGCTTTCGCTCTAGTTAGAGGTTTGCGATATTTACTTAAATTTTCTCTATTTGCTCTACAGATTACATATTTTAAATAGATACAATTGAACCGCACATGCAGATTATCTTCAACACTACTGTACGCGCGTATTATTAGATAGATCATATAAATGCATACATACGTACAGCTCTTGCTCTAGTTAGAGGTGTGCGATATTTACTCAAATTTTCTTCAATTGCTCTACATATTACATGTCTTAAATAGACACAATTGGGTCACACATGCAGACCACTTATCCATTACAACTACACGACTACCTATGATCCAGTTTTACCACCCACGATCCGTACGACTCAAACACTATATACTATCCGAAAGACTCGCTATACTAACCAACTAACACAGTTAATGAACACGACTGGTGCAAACATACTGACCAAGTCTACGACCACACGACCACTGGCCTAACAAAGGGATTTTAAATTCTTAATCGCTGGTAACAAAAACCATGATCAAGATTAATTCTCCCAAAAGGTAAATAAACTTGTAGATATGAAAAATCGCATTCATCGCACGGTTTTGTCGAAGAGGTCATTTTAGTAAAGGAAAAAAACAAAACCATATGTTGAAAAATACTTGGATTCAAAATTTGATGAAAACCTCATGAAACTTGCAAAGGATATCGCCGCTCGAACTAGATTGGACCTCTATGGCGTTGTCGCTGCTGCTGGCTTCTCCAATTCTCCTCTCACCCCGCTCAAACATGAAGATGGATTGTGTGTGTATCAGAAAACCATTTTTTTTATTACATCCAGACATACAAGCACATAAATAATCAAATTCGTTTTTTTTTGTTAATGTACTTTCCGTATATAACAACATTGGCAGCATGCTTCTATAAGGGATTGGGTCTATTAGCTCAGAAATAATGCAGGTTTTCTTGAAACAAACCAAAAAATTTGCAAAAACCAAATTGGAGTTGAATTCCCGTTTCTCTTTTGCTCTCCTCATCCTTAGCCCTAATCTGCACGAATCTCAGCACAAATTAACTCTTAATCTCTGCCCTAGCTGCCCTGAACGGAGGAGAAAACGCGGCTACTGTTCACGGATTGAAATCTCGCCGTCGCCGCTGATATTTCGCCGCCGCTCCCGTTTTCTTCACTCCCAAGCCGTCCCGAGCCCTTCCGCAGCTTCGAGCTCCTGCCAGCCCAGCCCTACCTGTCAAGGAGCCGTACCTCATCCTCTGCCCCGCCCTGACCAGCTCTGGCACGGCCGCAAGGCGTGGCAACGCCCCCGACCGTCCACCGCCGCTGTTTCCACCCCGTTCGCGCGCCTTCCTCTCTTGGCCGACCTGCCACCTCTCTGCCACCCTTGACTGCCGCCTTTGTCACGCCCAAGCCAGCCGACCTGTCTTGAGCCCTAATTCACCGCCGCCAAATATCTCCCCACCCTCCTCGGTGAACCGCCATTCCCGTCCTATATAAACAACCCGAGAGCTTTCATTGGAACCCATCAGTCTCCCCGAAGCCCACCGAGCGCCCTCGAGCTCCCCCTCCTTCCCCAGCGCTGGTAATTGCCAAAATCCCCAAATCGGAACCCTAGAGCAACATCGGCCTTCCCCTCCTCCACTTTCCAATTCCATTCGCCAGTAGCACCTTGGAACTCCTAGAAACCTCCCCCGACTATTGCCTTAGCCTCCCAACCCCTCTTTTTCCCCGGCGCCGACCCCCTTCTCACCGCCACCCACCTCCGCCGTGGCCAGCCAAGCTCAAGCCGCCTGAGCTTCAGCCAACCTCCCTAAAAGCCTACCCAACCCTCAAGGGTGCCCCAACCCCAGCCCAATTGCCCTAGAAGCCTCCCAATCGTCCCAATTTTCAAAAATGGCCGTGGGAGAGACGACCTCGCCGCCGGCGATTGCCGCCTCCGTCGGCCCCCAACCACCCAAAATGGAACCGCCATCCTCCCACGAACCCATCCATACCAGCCAATTGCGTCGCACTTCACCCTAGCTCCGCCGCCAACCACCGCCCCCGTCCCCTGTTCCTAACGCGCGCGGGAGCCGGATGAAGAAGAAGAACAGTGTGCACGCGCACTGTTCCCCCGACCGAGTCGCCTCGACTTGGCTCAGCCCAGTCGGCTCGCCCGCACCGCCCGCGCCCGCCCGCGCCGGACGCGCCCGACCGAGCCGCAACGACTTGATCCGACCAAACCCGCTAGCCCCCGCGCCCGTTCCAGCCGGCTCGAGCCCGATTGACGCAGTTCGACCGAGCCAGCTCGCTGAGTCCGACCCGAGGAACAGTACTGAGCCCGATGAATAGTACCGACCCAAAGCCCAAAATACATATTTATACTCCCCGGATTCGTTTCGAGCCCGTCAACCCAAATCCAAGACCCAAAGCCCAAAATACATATTTACACGGTCTATTTAGCAGGGCTAAATAGACCGTGTTTTCACTGAACTTATGCCGTGCCGGTCCAGCATGACTCATTGGCCAGGTCCAGAGGAGATTCCACCAATTCCCAGTAGTATCTCTCTCTCCTCGCCTCGCCTCTCCTCTCCTCTCCTTCCTTCCTCCCCTCGCCTTGGCCTCGCCTCCAAGCCCTAACCCTAGCCCCCTCCTCTTCCCAATCCCTGTCATCTCCTCACCAGCGACCTGACCCCCTCCGTCGGGTTCGTCTCGCCCCCCACCTCGTGATGGCTGCGGGGTGACGACGACGAGGAGAAAGCTAGCGTACATGGCATTGGGAGATCTCATGGCGTCCAGGCTCGTGCACTCCTCGTCGGCGTCCGTGCCCAATCACCTCCCCAACCACGTTGACGCGCTCCCTGTTGCAAATGGACCGGAGCCGAGGAGGGACGCCGATGAGGAAAAGGCCGCGCCGGTGCCCTACCTGCCCCAGGTGGTGGTGCTGCGCGAGCAGCGCCACGAGGCGTTCGACGAGGCCGCCGTCGGGCCCTCCACGAGCGGGCTCGTCTCCAAATGGCGTCCCAAGGACCGGGTAATGAATGTTGCAATTGTAGCTGCTGCTCTTGCTCTTCCTCCTCCTCCTATTGTTCTATTGTTCATAGATTCGGTGCGTTTGGGCCTCCGGAGAATTCAAAGGCGTGTAATTAGCAGCACGCGTAGTTAACCGAGCTAAACAACAAAGGAAACTTAGGCGCAGCTACTGTTTGTCTTTAGTGGGTATGGTATTGGTACCTGCGAATTTAGTAGTATCTTTTATCTTTTTTGGTTTACAAATTACGATTTGATTATGGAACATTCAAATGTTATTTCTGAAGTCATGAAATGGGTAATATTATGATCTCTAGTATTGCAAGCAGCCAAGCACCAACCAGGACAATCAATACTGTGAAACCAATACCCGGAGAGCACAATAGAGTTGTTTTTGTTCGCTTCAAGTTGATACCTTTTGTTTCCCAAAGCTTTTTTTTGGGGGGGGGGGGGGGGGGGTTGATGAGCAGGGCTCGAATAAATTGCCAATATACCACATCATGCTGCTCATTGCTTTATTAATTAATTAATACAAAAGGGAAATAGTATTGTCAATGGTGTTGCTATGTTATTGCACTTTTTCGTTATATTGTTGGTTAATTAAATGCGCCATGATAATCACCAACTTGTCTATCAGTATTTTTCAGATAAAAATTGAAATAAGCGAGAAAACAGTATACTCTGGCCTTTCCTAACAAGGCCTATCGTTATTGTCATGATTATGGTGGCTTTTACATACCTACAATCCTACATATGGAATGTAGTAAAACGAGGATTGGGGCAATTGACAAAACCTGGATCAAGGTAGTAGGTTGTCAAGGCAAAGTAAGCAAAGTTGGCTACCGAAGGTATTGGTGTCGCTGGAGGCTTAAGAACCTCCACTGTTACAAATCTGGTATATGAGCATGCAGTGGTTTGGGGCATGTCACATTGTGCGTGTTGCAGTGGCATGAATTAGCAAATAAGAAGTGTATGGTGTTTCGATTCATGACAATGGAGATACATGATCGATGGGAATGGGGAGGTTTTGATGATAAAAATTAGGTTGCCGTACTTGGACTGGAAAACAATTAAACATTATGAGCCTTGAAATCTCCTCTGGGTTAATTTTAGGAGTTGTGATTGTTTGATTGATTTTGGGCAATGGAAAGTACATTTTATGTATAATGCAGATGTTCCATCTTCCTAGATTTTGTTTGGAACTCTGTAGAGGGCTAGAGGCACTTGGTTCAATAGTAGAAGCACTTGTTTCAATAGAAACTCATGTAGAATAAGAGCATTTGTTTCCGTAGAAACTCATGTAGAATAAGCTATCCCTTTTCCCTTCAACATCTTAAGCCACTAAAAGGTTTGCAGCTCATGTTTATTTGTTTGGACTAGAGCATTATGTTTTAGTAATTCAGTGTATTCCATGTGCTTTGTGAAAAAGATGTATGCTAAGTTATTAATTATTATAATCTGACTGAGGACCTGTGTATTATATAACTCGGGCCACAGTTGTGGTTTGTTTATTTTCACTGGTAGTAGCTAATCAATAAATAGCTTTACTATTCTAATATGCTTCGGTCAGAGTATTGGTCTGTCATACCTTTCTGATTGCTTATTTTGGTTGTTTTAGCTATTTTTTATTCTTTTTTGTCTAACCATTGGATGACATTATTTTTATAAGCTGTTCACCTTTTTCATATGCTATTTACTAATATTGGTTTTTTTTATTGCAGATGAAGACTGGATGTGTTGCACTTGTATTATGTTTAAACGTTAGTGTTGATCCACCAGATGTAATTAAAATTTCCCCTTGTGCAAGAAAGGAGTGCTGGATAGGTAAACATTCGGTCATATGTATTAATGTATATGCTTATCCAAATTTCTAAGCAGTTGAGATTTGAGAAAACAATACAACGGCCTGCAGTTGATAATTCTCTTTCGTGTTTATGGGATGCAGCTCCATACTTGTATTTTCTTTCTGTACATGTCTTACAAGTTAGAACTTAGAACACATTTGAACTATTATTTTTTGTTAACTATTTTCACCATTTCAATGAAACTGCTTTTACTTTTGCATTTCTGAATGCCATACACGGGTATATTTTTAATCAGGTGTGATTGCAACAAAGAAACTGTCTGACACCTATTTTAAGAAACTACCGTTGAATTTTCTTTCCATTCCATTTTACCCAATCGAGAGGTAAATTTGCACTATAATTTTTAGCTGATTCTGTGCATCTCAAATATTTGAGCAGCGAGTTTAAAGTTAAACAATTGGTGTTTGGTTGTGGAGGAATTAAAGTTTCCTAGGCTACACTATAAGATTCTTTATTTCTAGGTCGTGGAGGATATGAACTTAATTTATTGATATTTGTGATGATTATTTGTTGGTTTGTTAAGTGTGAAAGCGTACCAGATTTAGAGAAGCATGATGATTCATATTTGTTGATAGGATAATACTTTAGTACTCTTAGCCTTGATATCTGCTCATAGCGCTTTCATTGCTTCATTTGCAGAACCATTTCTTATGGCACCTCCAAAAGCCCTTGAAAATATTGGAAAAGCATTACACTCACAATATGAGCGATGGCAACCAAAGGCGAGCCACTTATTTTCCTGTTTAACTTAGATAGTATTGTGATGGTAGTTGCTTACATCTTCATGTCGTAATGACAGGCTCGTTACAAGCTTCAGTTGGATCCAACAGTGGAGGAAGTTAAGAAGCTTTGTGATACTTGCCGGAAATATGCTAGATCTGAGAGAGTCCTTTTTCATTACAATGGTCACGGTGTACCAAAGCCTACAGCTAATGGAGAGATTTGGCTGTTTAACAAGGTGAATGTTATTTGGTCACTGCATAGGTTGTTGCATTATTTATCTATCTTTGTTTTTAATGAACTGGCCTTTTTGTATTTTGGTGCAGAGTTACACGCAGTATATTCCGCTTCCTATCACTGATCTCGACTCATGGCTGAAAACACCTTCTATTTATGTTTTTGACTGCTCAGCAGCTGGAATGATTGTAAAGGCTTTTCTAGAGGTATGCTACAGTTCCTTCTAATTCTTGTATGTTCGTCTGATACTTGAAGGTTAATATAATTTATGCATTTTCTATATGTTTCCATTCTTGGACTGTTATAATATTCATTATTAATCCTATGTTACTTTAGCGCCTAGACTGGAGTTCTAGCTCTTCTGTATCTTCATTGAAGGATTGCATTCTCCTTGCTGCCTGCGAGGCACATCAAACTCTTCCACAGAGTGCAGAATTTCCTGCTGATGTGTTTACAGCTTGCCTCACCACACCCATCAAAATGGCGTTGCACTGGTCCTCTCTCTCTCTCTCTCTCTCGTATTTGTGGGTGTGATTTTTTATAGAGTTTCTCCTGCTGTATCTGTATGCTACCGATCTCGTATATTTCCTTTTTGATTTAACCTGACAATTTGTCCTGGCCTGTGGACATATCTATAAACTATGCAGGTTTTGTAAGCGATCATTACTCCTTGGTTCTCTGGGCCACACTCACATTGACAAAATTCCTGGAAGGCAAAATGATCGTAAAACTCTTCTGGGGGAGTTGAACTGGATTTTCACTGCTATTACAGATACTATTGCATGGAATGTTCTTCCTCATGGTACAAACGTCATTTATGTTAAAAATTAATGTCAGTGGGGTAGTCCTTTTATGATGCTAATTTCACTGTGCAGATCTATTCCAAAGGCTTTTCAGGCAGGATCTTTTGGTTGCTAGTCTCTTTCGCAACTTCTTACTCTCTGAGAGAATCATGCGGTCTGCAAATTGCTCTCCAGTTTCCTACCCGCTGCTACCACCCACACATCAACACCATATGTGGTAATTAACCACACTAGTTGTTCTGATTCTATATTAGCTACTTTCTGTATTTTCCTTAATTTGCTAAATGTTAGGGATGCATGGGACATGGCTGTAGAGATCTGCCTTTCCAAGCTTCCTCAATTAATTGCTGATCCTAATGCAGAGTTTCAGGTGTTGCTACTTGTCTTTGTTATTTGAATAATTTAGCATTTAAAAAATATCAACACTTATTGTTGGTATTCCTGTGCCATTTGAGTATTATCACTCAGTACCATCACTTTATTTGTCTCCTTACTCAAACCAGCCGAGCCCATTTTTTACGGAACAATTGACAGCATTTGAAGTGTGGCTTGATCATGGCTCTGAGGATAAGAAACCCCCTGAACAGTTACCCATTGTTCTTCAGGTAAGACATTTTCTCGGACCATCTATTCTTGAGGTTAGTAATGGTTTCATTATTTGAGATGGTAACTGACTCCAAATAGTGGCAAGAGGCATTATGCGGATAGCCAAGAGCCCAAGAGCCTTTTTGTTGTAGTTATTGAAACTGCACCGGTCATCGAACCAGTGATGTATCCGTCCACTGGTTGGACCAGTGGTTCAAAAGGTTTAAATAAAACCTTGCATGTTCCTATTTCACAAACCAAGCAAGGGTGGGCTGGCTAGCACCGTGGCTTTAGGCACGCCCAACCATGACTTCTCATGTTCGATCCCATACCCACCACAATTTTTTGGCCATTATTCTCATTGATTAGTTGACCCTTCATTTGACTGTTCTAGTTTGCTTCAAAACCGCCCGGTTCAACTGGACTTTGACCGGTTCTAGGTGGTCTGACTGCATGAACGGCCCTATGGCAAAGACAGACCAGACCAGGCTCTGGTTCCAGTTTTTTTGGTCTAACCACCAGTCCAGTCCGGTTTTAATAACAATGCTTTTTGTCAACCAGTTGTACCATGTTCAATGTTCACTAAGGCGCTAGTCGGGCGGCAGACTGGCACCTAGCACCTAATTGTTGCCTAGGCGGGAAAAATCGGTTAGGCGGGAGGGTGACGCCTAGGCGGCCGCTTTGGGGAACACTTCCATGTTGGTTCTATTTATACCACTGTGTTAAACATTGCAACATGAACGTTCTCCATTTAGAGAAGGCAAAATTTCCTCCCACCACCACCACCACCAAAAAAAAACAATGTGTTGCATGGATTCCTCATCAGCTACATTCCTTTTCTTGTTTTTCTTTGCTCTTGATACATCTTGTGTTTTTCCAGGTCCTGCTTAGTCAATCACACAGATTTAGAGCGCTTGTTCTGCTTGGAAGATTTCTTGACATGGGACCTTGGGCAGTTGATTTGGTATGGAGTTGACCTCTTCTGCCTATTCCTTTTTTGGTACAAAGTGCTGGCTATTTATTCTCTTGTTGAGAATTTAACCTCTGGCACTTCACTGTTTTAGGCCTTGTCTGTTGGTATCTTTCCTTATGTACTCAAATTGCTTCAAACTAGTGCAATGGAGTTGCGTCAAATTCTTGTGTTCATATGGACAAAAATTCTTTCTCTTGATAAGGTATGCACTGTACTTTGAAACCTTCCGCAGTTGTTCCTTTTGTCTTCAAGATGCAGGTGTTTACTTAGTTGCTCTTTTTTTAATGACAGTCATGCCAGGTTGACTTGGTGAAAGATGGAGGTCATGCATATTTTATCAAGTTTCTTGACAGTTTGGATGCTTACCCAGAGCAGCGTGCAATGGCCACTTTCGTTTTAGCAGTTATTGTGGATGGGCATAGGAGGGGTCAAGAGGCTTGTATTGATGCAGGTCTTATAGATGTTTGTCTGAGATATCTGCAACCTGAGAATCCTCATGATGCACAGACAGAGCCTTTGCTTTTGCAATGGCTTTGTTTATGCCTTGGCAAACTCTGGGAAGATTTTCCTGAGGCTCAGTTACTTGGTCTACAATCAAATGCACCAGAAATTGTTATATGTTTATTGTCGGAGCCTCAACCTGAGGTATGGTAGCCTTCATGTCATTGTTGTGTCAATCAATTCTTCCTTATTTCTGCTTCACGACATAAGAATGAAATATTTGGTCTTGCAGGTCAGAGCTGCTGCTGTTTTTGCACTTGGAAATCTCTTGGATATTGGATCTCCATCACTGAATGGAGGTGATGATGATTCTGATGATGATGAAAAGGTGAAAGCTGAAATAAATGTTGTTCGAAGCCTTCTGCAGGTATCTTCAGATGGTAGCCCTCTTGTTAGATCTGAGGTTGCTGTAGGTACGTGGATTTGAAAAATATGTTGTACTTTCTAGACACTGTTTAGTACTGTCTCAACATAGTAGGTTCCTTTTAGCTTTGCGGCAATCATTTTGAGTTGAGCTGATGTCTTTCAGCGCTTACCCGCTTTGCGTTGGGCCACAACAAACATCTCAAATCTGTTGCTGCGGAGTACTGGAAACCTCAAACCAATTCACTGCTGAAGTCATTACCATCGTTGGCTAATATTAGTAATCCAAGCAATGTTTACAGTCCCAGCAACAGTGGCCTTGCTTCTCATATTGGTCCTGTGTTAAGGGTTGGCAGTGATAGCAGTGCCACTGGTCGTGATGGAAGAATTTCGACAAGCAGCCCGATTGCGACAAATAACATCATGCATGGTTCTCCCCAGTCAGATGATTCTTCCCAACACTCCGATTCAGGCATATTGCTGAAAGAGAATGCAAGTAATGGTGGTCTCAGCTACACCAGGTCAAAGCCTATTGACAGTGGAATTTATTCCCAATTTATCTCGACTATGTGCTCTGTTGCTAAAGATCCTTACCCAAGAATCGCAAGTATTGGCCGGAGAGCACTGTCCCTTATAGGTGTCGAGCAAGTGGTCATGAGAAATACTAGATTTAGCAGCGGGGGTGCACACCCAGGAGAGACGTCTGCTCCTCCATCAAACTTTGGAATGGCTCGTTCTTCTTCCTGGCTTGACATGAATTCTGGTAGGTTATAATCTCTTTCCTTGCTATGTGCTTGGAGTACCCCACCTTTTTCTGTGCACTATAGGTAAGTGGGGGGAGGGGGGGGGGTAACTTTTAGATTGACCCCTTTTAATATTTTGCAGGAAATTTCTCAATGGCATTTCGGACTCCTCCTGTCAGCCCCCCTCAGCACGATTACCTTACAGGGTTGCGTCGAGTTTGTTCTATGGAATTCAGACCACATCTTTTGAATTCACCCGATGGCTTAGCTGATCCTGTTCTAAGCTCTGCTGCAGCCCCCAATAACAGTGACCTTAACATACTTCCCCAATCAACAATTTACAACTGGAGTTGTGGTCACTTTTCTAGGCCACTTCTAACTGGTTTTGATGATAATGAGGAAGTAAGTGCTAGAAGAGAAGAGAGAGAACGAATCTCACTGGATTGCATTGCTAAATGCCAGCGTTCCTGTACGTGGATAGACGCCATTATTTAAAGTATCTTTGTTGTTAATCTCTACTTATTTGTCTGTCTTTTGTGATGTTTCTCCTTTTCATTGTTTTGCTTTTTTGTGGTTGGTGGGAATATCAGCATGCAAGATGACCAGCCAAATTGCTAGTTGGGATACAAGATTTGAGTTGGGTACAAAAGCAGCATTATTGCTGCCTTTCTCTCCAATCGTTGTTGCAGATGATGAAAATGAGCAAATAAGGTAAAGAATGATTATTACAATCTCTCATGCAAATTGAAAATTCTAGTGCTTCCAATGCACTACTGCAGTTTTGCTAAGTTTTATATCTCATTTCAGAGTGTGGAACTATGATGATGCGCTGCCAGTGAATACTTTTGAAAACCATAAGTTGTCTGACAGAGGGGTATCCAAACTTCTGCTTATTAATGAGCTTGATGAGAGCTTGCTTTTAGTTGGCTCAAGTACGCCTCTCCTCTTTATGCTTTTCTTTTTGTACTTATCAGTTATCATGTACCATTGTGATATACTGATATCTAGTTTTCATATTGCAGGTGATGGAAATGTCCGTATATGGAGAAACTATACTCAAAAGGGAGGACAGAAACTTGTAACTGCTTTCTCATCAGTTCAGGGTCATCGAGCTGCTGGCCGCAGTATTGTGGTTGACTGGCAGCAGCAATCTGGCTATCTGGTGATATTCTGATGTCTCTTTCTAATGGTTTTGTATTTTTCTATGCATTTAAGGTTGTTCTAATACAGGACCTTGCTCCGTTTGTTGTAAAATAGTATGCATCTGGTGACATGTCTTCCATCTTTGTATGGGATCTTGACAAGGAACAAGTTCTCAACACCATTCAATCATCTGCTGATAGCGGTATTTCAGCTCTGGTGAGTTCTTTGCTGTTTGAGTAATCAAGATGATGATATGAGGAACTTATCTTTGTTCCTTAACTAGGCTGTTTTGCACTCTGCCTTAAGGAATTCATCTGCTATCTGTGTTTCTGTGTTCTATTTTCTGTTTTGTAGTTCTTCCTTTATACTTGCTGATTCACATTAATCATACAACTACCAACATGTATTGTGTTTCACTGCTAGTCCTTAGGATGCATGAAATCCAAGTTTCATATTCACTAGTTCAACAATGCCAAAATTAAACATGTGGCAGAAATGCATAGCTATTTGCTATAGAAAGAAAATGGGATCATAACATTCCTTCATGAAGACATTTGATGGTGCATGTGCATCCACTTAGTATGAGTGTGTAATTTGAATTTCTTAGGGTTTAGTGTTGCTTTCTGTAGGAACAACTGGTAACTTGTCTTAGTAGGTTGAGCAATGTGAGCTAGAGGTAAATAAAAGATTTGCGAAAGGATTTGCTCCTGTTGTGTCATATTCCAAAATTTTTACTCAACCAAAATGTAAGCAGTGTATTTCAATTGGTTTTGCCAGTTTCTTTTTTTTCCATGATGTGAGGAAATGCATTTAACAAAATAACATTTTGGAGGTTTCTTTCTTAAGAATATATGCATTTTCGTTCCATAGGGATCAAATGAGCTGCTTGATTGCTTTGTGTACACTATTCTAGCTATTGCATCAAGTTTTGTATTAATCAGGTTTGCATCTTGTGTTCTTGCACATGACCTTTGCTTGTTGCTTCTGTTTCAGTCTGCATCTCAGGTTCGATGTGGTCAGTTTGCTGCTGGTTTTATCGACTCTTCTGTCAGGATATTTGATGTTCGTACTCCTTGTAGGTAAGTAGAGATTTGTCTCCATCCTTTGGCCTTCATGTCATTTGATGAGATGTCTTCCATATGTTCTATGTGGCAGATTCAGTTTCCTGTTGCCTTTTCTTTTTTCCAATTATCTTTCTACCTTTAAATGTTCATTTCTTTCAATGCTGTAGGCTAGTCTATATGGCAAAACCACATTCTCCAAGAACTGAAAAGGTTGTAGGTATAGGATTTCAGCCTGGGTTTGATCCATACAAGGTAAATCATACCACTTCTTTGTATCGCTATGTTCTTTATGCCCGTATATTTTTAGTTGTTCAAGCTAGTAATTTTTAAAATTCTATGGGTTTGTTTGAGCTCTACAAAGCCTTCTTTTGTCATTTATGCGGCCACAGATTGTAAGCGCATCTCAAGCTGGGGACATTCAATTTCTTGATGTTAGAAGGGCAGCTGAGCCCTACCTCACTATCGAAGCTCACAGGGGTTCATTAACGGCACTAGCTGTTCATCGGCATGCCCCAGTTATTGCAAGTGGTTCAGCCAATCAGATGATTAAAGTATTCAGTCTTGAAGGAGAACAATTAACGATCATTCGCTACCAGCCATCTTTCATGGGTCAAAGAATAGGCAGTGTAAACTGTCTTTCTTTCCATCCATACAAATCACTCCTGGTAGCTGGTGCTGGTGATAATGCTCTTGTCTCTATCTATGCCGAGGACAACTATCAAGTAAGATGAGGTAAATCTTGTGACATGCAATGACGAAACAATCAGTCGGCCTTGTGGTGATAGTGCCGTGGCTTTTGGTGCATATTGCTTGTTGGGCATCTACTTGTAAGATACAAGATTCATTAGCCTCCCTTGCAGAAGGTTGTGAAAGTGAAACCCTGTTCTGGTTCCGTCATTGAACTCGGAGGCTTCCCAAATAATCATATCTAGGATAACAAAAATGTAAATAGCTGTCCCCATTTGGATTCTTGTTCTCCTTAGTTTCCTTCCTTTCCCAAGTGTACAAAGGTTTGCAGATGCTTCATATCATAAATCAGGTTTGGTGTGGCCTGCCTGGGCAAGTGGTTGTTTATATGGGCCCAGGGAGAATGCATGGACATGTCTCCTCACAGATGTTCTTCAATTGTTAGATGCATTTGTCCAGCTAATATTGCATTAGATGGGTTATAGATGCATTTGTCCAGCTAATATAGCATTAGATGGGTTACTATGGCTTGCATGAATCAATGTCATCCAAGTCATCCATTGTAAGCATTGGACGGTCATCCAGTGCGTCACAGTAGGGCTTCATAGCCCATTTGTATATATGAGTTGCATTTGTACAGTTGTTAACTCTGTTATCTCAGATGTAATGGTGCAAGCATGTTGTCCTTGGGTGTATCTGGCATCTCGGAAACGTTAAAAAAAGAGCAGCTTGTCTCCTTTACGTGAAAAAGATTTTGAGATAGAATCATGAGCTGTTCAGGGCTTGAAGAGTTGTGGTCTGTAAATGTTTTCATGAAGTGATAGCGGGAGGTGAATGGAAGGAGTGCTGTGCATCTCTGAGTGATTATCTACCATTGGCATTCTACATGGTTTGTTTCGATGGTATGAATTATGCAACATGAGCATGAGCTTGAACGGCAAACAAACTGTTGGTGTTCGGCTGTGCTGAACTTTTCTTCAATTTTTGGAGGCGTCTCTCTCTCACTGAAAGCTGGTGATGTTTTGGAGCATTGAAGGAAGTGGTAATTCTTGGATGTGCTGGAATGGCATCTTATCGATATTTCATTGCATGGAAGGGAAGAAGCATCGGGAAATCTGGTATAATGCATAATGATGGTTTGATATGTTTGCTTTGTGACCTGCGAGAAGCAATACTCGCATTGCCCTTGCGTGCTGTGCTTCAACAAGACTCTGGGCACTGGATTGGAGGAGCAAATGTAATGGATACGATGTGTTGATAGTTGAGGTACTCTACGCTCTGGGGTTTTAATTAGTTCAGCTTGAGCATTGGGTTTTATATCGTGTGTTTGTACGCCGAGCATGAGAGCATGCTTGGATGTGTGTATACGATTGCGCAGGCGATCACCATCCAAGCACCAGCAAACATCTCATGCTCAAGCTGTACACACACATATATGTTTGTGTGTGTATACGATTGCGCTAATTAGTGCATGCTTAGCATATAAAGTTACTATCGTATATAAGTGAAGTTACTGTCAGTTTTATAATGTTACAATGAACAGTAACTCTACATGTGTTTGGCAGTAACTTTACTTACACATGGCGGTAACTCTTTATGTGAGTTATTTGCTGTTGACATGTATATTTCTCTCTCCCCCTCAATGCATGCATGTTGACAGTAACTCCACTCACACACGGTAATAACTTCATGAATTACAGATGGTAACTGTAAGTAACTTTATAAATTACAGATGATGACTTGATGTACAAACGATGGTAATTTATGGCATGCAAATTTGCAAATTGTACCCGACAAAGTTTTTCCATTGTTAGATTTCCTAGTGTATTTCAATCATGCTTCTTCTTTGTAATACACTTACTGTTTCCTTATATATTTTTTTGTCGATTTTAATGCAACTAAGCGGCTGCGGTCTAATGGCGATTTTAAATACTGCTTAGATTTTCTATTTAGCATCTGTTTCTTCCGGGGGATTTGTAGATTTACCCCACTTAAAAATGTGCACTTTGTAGATTTGCCTCAGTTGTCTCGATGACATGTGGGTCCTGGACCCACATGTCATTGAGACATCAGTGGGGCAAATCTACAAAGTCACTCAACTGTGGGGCAAATCTACAATTTTTCCGTTTCTTCCTCCTCGAGTCGAGTCGAGTCGAGTCGCAGATCCGATGGGCCTGACCCGCCGCTTGCCGCCGCACCACCGCCTCCTGGCCACCCTCGCTCGCCACGGCCGCCTCGCCGCCGCCGCCACCCTCTTCTCCACCGCCGTCCGCACCACCCGCGCCCTCAACTCCCTCCTCGCCGCCCTCTGCTCCTCGTCATCGTCGTTCCTCCGCATCGCCCCCTCCGTCCTCCTCGTCGCATCCTCCTCCGCCTCCCCCGACGCCGCCACCTTCCGCATCCTCACCTCCGCGCTCTGCCGGGCCCGCCAACCCTCCGCCGCCGCCGACGTCCTTCGCTGCATGCCCTCCCTCCTCCTCGACCCTGACTCGGCGCACTGCCGTGCCGTCCTCTCGTCCCTGTGCCAGTGCGGTGCTCGAGACACGGTGGCGTTCTTGGAGGACATGCGCCAGTGGGGCGTCTCGCCGAGCAGGACGGACCACCGTGCTGTCATCGACGCTCTCCTGCGGGAGGGGATGGTGGCGGAGGCATACGGGGTCGTAAAGAAGAGGATGGACTCCGACGGGGTGGCCCCTGGACTGGCCGAGTTCGAACCGATACTGCGAGCGTTCAGCGACATGGGAGAGTTCGACTCGGTGGAGGAGGTGTTCGACGAAATGCTCCTGAGAGGGCTCGTGCCGGACGTGGGCGTTTACAACGTGTATGTCGGGGCGCTGTGCAGGAAGGGCGACCTGCCCGGTGCTCGCCGGATGGTGGAGTGCATGGAGCGCGCCGGCTGCCCGCCGGACGTGGGGACGTTCAGCACTGTAATCGCCGGGTGCGTGTCTGCCGGGGACGTGGACACAGCGAGGGAGGTGGCGCTGGAGGCGACAAGGCGGGGTTTGCGGTGGGATTCACCAGCGCTGTCGGAGCTGATAGGATTGCTCCGTGCGGGTGGACATGTCGCGCAGGCTCATCCGCTGTTGTTGGACATGTTCCTGAGCGATGGGCCGGATGCGTCGGCGTTCGGGCAGCTCATAGGAGCATTGTGCGAGCAGGCCCAAGCCGTTGTTGATGAATCCATCAGATCAGAGTGACTGACTAACCAAGCAATCAAAGTTTTCAGGCAATCTATCTCCTTCCTTGCAGCTGGAGCCAGCCGTTGAACATGTAAGCGTACTGTACTGGATCAGATTTTGGCAGGATGAATGGGTTAGGGAATTGTTTGCTCTTAAGGATAGTTTCCCTGAATTGTTTGTGGTGTTTTGTAAAGGGGATGATCGAGGAGGGGCCTTCCAATCTTGCTAGTTTTAGCTGGAATCCTGCAATCACAATATCAAGACATGAGGATTTTTATGTGATGGGATGATTCTTAATGAAGATGCGGATGAAAAATGCTAAAAGTTGCAGAGCAATGGGAAACATTCAGTGATATCAGCTTACAGGAAGTTGTCCTTGGTTTCATCCTCCAGGAGAAGGAATCAATGTTTGTGGAAGGCCAAATTGCCTCTGGAGATTAAAACTTTTATGCGGTCGATTAGCTGAAATGCTATATTTGTTAGACAGCTATTGTATAACCATGCATGTCGCTTATCTCTTGCCGTTTTATCCCTTATCTCTCCAAACCTTCCCGATCCTATTTCTATAAATCGGTAGAGTGGTTATGGAAGGGATTCGGATATATATATGTATGCCTCAGCAATCAATAGGATCATTGCGTTGAGCTATCTCCTTGCTTCACGCTTTCATGGTATCAGATTGTTTAGATCCTAATCTTCCGCTACAATCGCAAGCGGCGCATCCTCCTCCTCGCGCCATGGCTGATAACTCTAACCCGGCCACCTTGGCTGCTCTCGATGCTGCCGCGGCAGCTGCTGGCGCCGCTGCACGCGCCGCTCTTGCGGGCATCCTCACCACTGCATCAGGCGACGACTCCCAGTCTGCGTTTCTTGCGGACGCCGTAGCCACCGCAGCGGCTGATGCAGTCCGCGCCGCCCTTGCCTCTCTTAGCGTCTCGGCGTCCGCTTCCTCGACGCCTGTGCCGCCACCGATGACCACATCGCCCGGGTCTTTTACTGCCGAACCCAGCGACGTTGATGCCATGGCGTCTCTTCATGCCCAAGCCGTCGCCGTCCTCCACATCAAGACTCTTATCCCCGTCACCCTCGACCTCGCCGCGTCCAACTACACCAAGTGGCGTGGCCTCTTCCTCGTCATCCTCGGCAAGTACGCGCTCGCCGATCACGTCCTGACGGATGTTTCTCATGCGGATCGGCCGGATTGGGCTCGCATGGACTGTGTCGTCCTAGCATGGCTCTATGGCTCTATCTCCGTCGAGCTGCTTGAGATCGTGATGGCACCCTCGTCGACGGTTCGCATCGTATGGCGTAACCTTGAACACCAATTTCTGGGCAACCGGGAACAGCGCGCCCTCAAACTCTCTGCTCAGTTCCACTGCTTCGCACAAGGCGACCTCTCCGTCACCGACTACTGCCGGCGCTTGAAGTCCATGGCCGACGGACTTGCCGATCTGGGCGAGCCCATCACTGACCGCACCCTCGTCCTCACCGTCCTCAAAGGTTTGAACGAGAAGTTCCATCACTTGCAAACTATTCTTCCGTTGCAGAAGCCGTTCCCGACGTTCGTCGAGACTCGCTCCCAACTATTGCTCGAAGAAATCACCAAGGGCGGACGCACATCGGGCGCCTCGGCTGCATTCCTTGCCGCTGGGGGCGCAGGTCGCGGCTCTGTCCCCGTGGGTGCGCCGGCTCCTCCTCAGGCGCATGCCACGGGCTACGGCTCTGGCAACACCGGCGGGTCCGGCAGCAACAACGGAAAGACCTCCCGCAACAACCGCAAACGGCGCGGTAATGGCGGCGGGAACGGCGGAGCGACTGGAGGCGGGAACGGCGGCGGGCCATCGCTCGGTCACGCTCACACTTCAGCCTGACCAAGTCCCTTCAATCCTTGGGCCGGGACCATTCAAATGTGGCCCGGTCCGATGGGACGGGGTCTTCTCGGGACACGGCCGCCTGGGCTGCCTGGGGCGGCCCACTTCGCCAGTGAAATTTTTCCAAGCTCGGGCGCACCTTCTGCCGGCGCCTTCCCGACCCATGGCGCGGGGCTTCAATTGCTGCCGGGCGGCGGCAGTATGGCTTCCCCCACGCCATCGACAGTGCCCTCTACGCCGCACGGTTGGAGCAGTGTCGCCAGCTCGCCGGCTCCAGTATGGGATCAACACACTTTGGCCAATGCTTTCCACACGGTGTCCCTGACGCAGCCACCTTCGCCGGCACATGATTGGTATATGGACACGGGGGCCACATCTCACATGGCTTCGAATGCCGGTACTCTCTCTTTTTCACACCCTCCCATTGTTGCCTCTCCCTCTAATATTGTTGTTGGCAATGGTTCCCTTCTTCCTGTCACCGCTGTTGGCTCCACTCTTTTGCATGGCAATAGTAACTCCTTCTCACTTAATAACATCTTGGTGTCTCCTCACATCATCAAAAACCTCATCTCGGTTCGACGTTTTGTTTCTGATAACAATTGCACCGTTGAATTTGACCCGCTTGGTTTTTCTGTGAAGGATCTTCACTCCAGGAACGTGATCGCCAGGTGCAATAGCTCCGGCGACCTATATCCGTTCGGTCCTTCTCCGCCTGCTGGTGCCTTCCTCACCGACTCCACCACCCTCTGGCACCGCCGGCTTGGCCACCCTGGCCAGGACGCCCTCGCCCGTCTTGCTCGCTTGTCCGTCATTCCTTCTGGCGTCTCCACCACCACCTGTCACGCCTGTCAGCTTGGTCGTCATATTCGCCTACCGTTTACTAGTTCCTCCACTAGAACAACTTTTGCTTTTGAGTTGATTCATTGTGATCTTTGGACATCTCCTGTCGTGAGCGTTTCGGGCTACAAATATTATCTTGTCATTCTTGATGATTTCTCTCATTATGTCTGAGTTTTTCCACTGCGGCTTAAGTCTGACACGTTCACCACTTTGGCACATTTCTTTGCATATGTCCAAACTCAATTTTCCACCATCATACGCAGCGTTCAGTGTGATAACGGCCGCGAGTTTGATAACTCGTCCGCCCGCACTTTCTTTCTTACCAAAGGAGTTACTATGCGCATGTCTTGCCCGCACACCTCTCCCCAGAACGGGAAGGCCGAACGCATGCTTCGTTCTTTGAACAACATCGTTCGCACTCTTCTTTTCTAGGCCAGCCTTCCTGCTTCTTTTTGGGTTGAGGCGCTACACACTGCCACACATCTCATAAATCGCCAACCCACTAAAGCACTCTATCATGAGACTCCCTACTTTGCTCTTTATGGTGTTGCTCCATCCTACACTCATCTCCGTGTTTTTGGCTGCACTTGTTATCCCAACCTCTCCGCTACCGCCCCGCACAAGCTCTCTCCTCGTTCCGTGCGCTGCGTTTTTCTTGGCTATCCCCTTGAGCACAAAGGGTACCGGTGTTTTGACCCCGTGTCCAATAGGGTCATCATTTCACGCCATGTGATTTTTGATGAATCCACTTTTCCCTATGCCGAGCTAACCTCTGGTGCAACAGGTGCTGCTGATTTCGATTTCTTGGATGATTTTTCAGGCAACTCCCAGCTACCGACTAGTCGGCACCCTTCCCGGCGGGCTGTGCACGGTGCCATCACCGGCTCTGCTCGTCTCACCGAGCCTCCCGAACCGGCTATGTCTCACGGGCCGCCAACCTCTGCTGACACGCCTGCTGCCGTGGAGTCGGTTGCTGGGCCTCCGGAGGCGCCGGCCTCCCCGACTATCACGCCGTCCGCTTCACGGGCGCCTGGGCCTGCTAGCCCCGCGCCAGCTGCTGGGCCTCCGGCGGCGCCGGCCCCTCTGCCTGCCGTGCCACCAACGGCCCCGTCACAGCGCCGCGAGCCTGCTGGGCCTACGGGGGCTCCGCCTGCTGGCTCTCGAGCGGTGGCCGCTCGGCTCCCCTTGGGCTTGCCTCCCCAGGCCGTCCCGACTCGCGCCCGGAGTGCGCGTCAGCCTGGTGTCCCTCGGTCGCCCGCCTCCCTCGGTGTGTCTCCAGTTCCTACTGTGATGAATGCACACCCCATGGTGACCCGTGCCAAAGATAGCATTCGGCAGCCGAAGTACAGAGAGAGTCTTCATGCTGCTACACTTTCTCCAATTCCACGCAGCTATCGTGCAGCCCTGGCAGATCCACATTGGCGTGCTGCTATGGAAGAAGAATTCGCAGCTCTTCAGTCCAATAACACATGGGATCTTGTCGCCCGCCCTCCTGGTGCTAATGTTGTTACCGACAAATGGATTTTTCGTCACAAATTCAATGCCGACGGCTCTCTTGACAGATACAAGGCTCGATGGGTGCTTCGAGGTTTCACTCAACGTCCCGGCATTGATTTTGATGAGACTTTCAGTCCTGTGGTGAAACCAGCTACTGTTCGCACTGTTCTCAGTTTGGCTGTGACTCAAGATTGGCCTATTCATCAGTTGGATGTCAAGAATGCCTTCCTTCATGGCACTCTTGATGAGACCGTTTTTTGCATCCAGCCGTCCGGGTTTGCTGATCCTTCTCATCCGGATATGGTCTGCCGTCTCAACAAGTCACTTTATGGTCTCAAACAGGCCCCTCGTGCCTGGTACAATACTTTTGCCAGCTTCCTAATGTCCATTGGATTTCATGAGGCTAAGTTAGATACATCTCTCTTCATTTATCACCGGGGTGTGGATAGTGTCTACCTCCTGCTCTATGTTGATGATATAGTCTTGACGGCCTCAACTACTGCACTGCTGCACTGGACTATCTCTGCTCTTCAGTCTCAGTTTTCTATGAAGGACATGGGTGCTCTTCATCACTTTCTTGGCATTGGTGTGACTCGCCAGTCTACAGGACTCTTCCTGAGCCAGCGTCAGTACTGTCTTGAGATTCTTGCCCGGGCTGGTATGAGTGATTGCAAGCCTTGCAGCACGCCGGTGGACACCACCTCCAAGCTCTCCTCCTCTGCTGGGTCCCCTGTCTCTGACCCCACGGATTATAGGAGCTTGGCCGGTGCACTTCAGTATCTCACCTTCACCAGACCGGAGATCGCCTATGCAGTTCAGCAGGTGTGCCTTCACATGCATGATCCTCGAGAGCCTCATCTCGCCGCTCTCAAGCGGATTCTTCGCTATGTCCGTGGTACTTTGGACATGGGGCTGGTTATTCAGCGCTCCTCCACACATGACCTGGTTGCTTACTCTGATGCCGACTGGGCAGGTTGTCCTGACACACGCAAATCCACTTCGGGTTATGCGGTCTTTCTCGGTGCCAACTTGATTTCCTGGTCATCGAAGCGGCAGGTCACAGTGTCCCGCTCCAGCACCGAGGCAGAGTACAGGGCGGTCGCCAATGCCGTGGCAGAGACTTGTTGGCTGCGACAGCTCCTCCATGAGCTCCATGCTCCCCCTACTCGTGCTACTCTTGTCTACTGTGACAATGTGAGTGCAGTGTATCTTTCGACAAATCCAGTGCAGCACCAGCGTACCAAGCACATTGAGATTGATCTCCACTTTGTGCGGGAGAAGGTCGCCCTTGGCACAGTCCGGGTTCTCCATGTTCCGACGACATCGCAGTACACCGACATCTTCACCAAGGGCCTTCCTGTAGCTGTGTTCACTGAATTTCGGGCCAGTCTCAACGTTCGTTCACCGGACGCTGCGACTGCGGGGGCGTGTTAGACAGCTATTGTATAACCATGCATGTCGCTTATCTCTTGCCGTTTTATCCCTTATCTCTCCAAACCTTCCCGATCCTATTTCTATAAATCGGTAGAGTGGTTATGGAAGGGATTCGGATATATATATATGTATGCCTCAGCAATCAATTGGATCATTGCGTTGAGCTATCTCCTTGCTTCACGCTTTCAATATTTACTAGAGACAATCTGCTAAGGAGAGGAGGTCATGTTAATCGTCTTTTCTTTCAATGTCCTATTAGCCTCGTATGATCAATCAATCTATCCGTTTCTGCTCTTTTCTCTTTGTTGTTTTTAATTTAATCGTGACCTAGCGAACGGCATCTTAGAACACACGGGAAATGATTAATACTAGGCAAATCAGGCAGGTTGCCATGCACGACACAGATTAAAGAGAGAGTAGATGAATCAAACGACAAGAGAATGAATAATACTAGGGATAGCTATTTGTTTGACAGTTCCATCCATCCATCCATCCATCGTAGCTACGACTCAGGTTTTACTCTTGGCCGTCTTCATCCAGCGACGCTGACCGTCTCCGCCAGCTCAACACGGCGCCGATTCGCGGCAGCCTGACCACCGAGTTCACCCGAGTCACCCCCTCCAGAGCTCTCCACACCGTTCCCTCCTCCGACCCTCCTCCGGTCGCCTCGCCGCCCAACATCTTGCGGAAGCTCCCCGTGAACGACACGCCGTGAGGCTTCACGTCTCCCGGGAGGCGGCTCTCCTCCGACGAAACCGGCTTCAGGAAGAGGCACACGACGGCGCAGTCGTCGACCATCGACGTCGGGAACTTGCGCCGCCATGCGCGCACTGCCCTGTCTACTAGTTGCTTGGCTGCCTCAGAATGGTCAGTGACTGATGAGACGATCTTGACCACCTCCTTGTTGGACAGCACGTCCCATATCTACAGCACGTTGAGCCATGGCATTCAGCTTGGAAACAGAAACTGTTCTTCTTAATTGAAGAAACACGATGAATGAAATGAAATGAAAACTAAAGCAAACTGAACCTGCCATCAGATAAAAACCCTTTTCCTTACCCCATCAGTAGCAAGCACCAAGAAGTCATCCTTTTCAGACAGCTTCCTGTAATAGACTTCTGGTGTACAAATAAGGCCATGACTCTTCAGGCAGAAGTCTCCAAAGGCCCTTGCCATGGCGAGGCCTGGCGCATCCTGGTCCGGCAACCACAGCCTAGGCACGTCCGGTTCGTCATCCATGGCGAAAACTCTCCCCTTACAACTCAGGATCCTCTCAGCTTCACCTATGACAGGTCCAGGACATTACAAACTGCAATTGAAAAGTGCATACATACATACATGCAGAGAACTGTGGAATCAGAAATTCAGAGACTCACTTGGAAGATCTGGTTTCAAGTCAGTGGTGAGTTGAACCGGAATCGGCACGTCCTTGCTGTCTCGGGTGCAAAGAATAGCACGTGAATCACCCAAATTTGCAATGATCAAGTGATCACCCTATGCATAAGAACAATATTTGGGAAGCAAAATAGGTCAGAATTATGTGATTAGTTATGTTGCTTTAAGTTTTTAGTACTGAACTGTGTAAAGGAGAAACAAGCACCCTACAACAGCTAGTTTAGTCCCTCCCTACACTTTAGAAACTTAATTTTAGCATAGTGCAGTTCAACTTGCACAAAACCTATTGCCAATACAAGAAGTTGCGAGGTTGTAAGAGCAGTAGTACTAGTACCTGCCGAACAACGGTGACAGCTGTTGTGCCACTACAAATGCAGTCAATTCCAGAATGTTGCCTCAGCTCCTCATCCACATCCTCAAATGTCTTCACAAATATGCTCTTCCATGTGGATAACAGCTGGTTTTCATCGCTTGTATCACTGAATGAGGTGCAATCGGACTTGTCAAAGGAATCAAAATCCGTATTGCTCGAGGGATCTTCTTCAGTTTTCAGTGTCAAAGTGGAGGATAGTTTTGTGGGAAGCACGTCACGGACATGGCGAGCTACTTCCCGGCCGAGGGGGCCATGCCCATCAAAGACCCCGCAGAAGATCTGACCCTCGTGCCCAGCAAAGTCCTAAGCATCTTGACATAGGTGCGACACATCAAGATTATCGTTTATCTCAAGTAAATTGTGCACATAAAGGGGGAAAAGATTAATGTACATGCATTGGGAGATGATAACCTACAAGAGACTGATGTTTGCCACAATTTTCAGTTTCCCTACTCAACCTCATGTTGAATTCATGCTTTTAGGACATTGGTGAACAATAGAGATATTGAAGTAGACATGGGTGATTAAAGAAATTCAGGTACATTTCATGTTGCAAAATTTAAGTTTCAGCAAAGTAGAGATGGATCTAGTGCATTCTGTTGAGATTAAGCTGTCAATGCAAGTTGCAGTGGTAAACAAACTTCCCATTGTAGCATGGCCTTATTCTTGTCATGACCAGTCTGTGTGATGATAAAATGAGAAGATACAAACAAGAAGCCATCTAGGCATCTAGCCAAGCTACACTGAACAATCTGAACGATTTCTCACATCAACCAATGCAAGCAAGCAAATAGCGAGTGAAGCAAACTTACGAAGGCTCTCCAAGCTGTGGAGAACTTACCTGGCAGGTGGTCATGGCGTCCTGGTTGACACCCTTCCATCCTTGCTTGGTGTGCATGGAGACCCCAGCGCTCCTAAGCTGCTCATGGAAGAAGTCGTCATGCTTCCATGGGAACCCCTCGACCTCAAGCTCCTCTGCCTTGCTGCAGCAGATCCCCATTGTTGCTGGCTGCTCCGAGTCCGAGAGCTCCTCCAAATTGGAGGAGTACTGTGCATCTCAGAGTTAATGTGAGAGAGGAAGAGGTACTCCATTGATGTTTATTTTTTTATCATTTATAGTGATGTTGTGC
Organism: Dendrocalamus latiflorus; assembly: GCA_017311315.1. Taxonomy (NCBI): domain Eukaryota; kingdom Viridiplantae; phylum Streptophyta; class Magnoliopsida; order Poales; family Poaceae; genus Dendrocalamus; species Dendrocalamus latiflorus. The sequence continues at coordinate 27,273,516 of CM029645.1, forward strand.
GTTGGGGATCAGGCACCCGATCGCCATTAATGAGGACGGATATGACCGTCTTGGTGGCTCCAGAACGGACCGCATTAACAAATAGAAGTAGTAGTAGTTCGTCCATGGGCAGATTGAAAATTGAAGTCGAGGTTTCACCGTCAGTTCTAGCAAATGAACAACATTGCAATGCAAGACGATGTTATACTGTTATGAAGCGCACGACTAGATACAAAAACAATGAATACAAATCAGGATAACGTGAAAAACTATTATGGGGAAAAACTACGGACGCACAATCGGCAAAATTAGTATATGGAGAAGAAGTTATAGAACGTTTTTAGCATATTACATGTGTAATTGCATCTTGGCATATTACATGTGTAAATGCATATTGGCGTATTACATGTGTAAATGCATCATGCTTAGCACACTATCTATCATGAGGCTTACAGGGGTATAAATAGTCTTAGAAATAAAAGTCCTAAACAAGGAAGATAGTCCTAGTCGGCAATAAAAACAAAGACCTACTCAAAAATTAGAACAATAGCTTGTTCAAAAACGGGAAAAACACCTAACTCGGAGACCAAACAAAGACCTAGTCGACAATGAAAACAGTAACCTACTTAGAGACGGGAACAATACCTTACTCAGAGACCAAAACGAGGCTTAGAAGATAACAGCGAAGAGTTATAGTTGGAAGCGCCTCGAGTAGCCACATCTAACTCCAATCGGCGCAAACACCTTTGAACACCATAAATGGTGCAAGTCGGTATATAGTCAATCACGAACACGAAGATAATCCTAATGTAGGAAGCATTGATATTCCTGGAGCACATTGTTCCTGTACACAATACATATATGATATGGTGATACGACGCGATACGGTATTGGAGAGTATTGCCAAATGTTATTTTTTGAAATAAAAATGAATCATGATATTCCGTTGATACTTTTCGATACTTGTTGGCCCAAAGCCCCTTACAAGACCGGCCCATTTATTACCCCAGCACCAATAGCATGACCTTAACCCTAGCCGATTTTCCACTCCCTTGCTAGTTGTGCGACCAATAGCCTCTCACCAATCGCCATCGCCCCTGGTGGTAGTAGCGGTGGGAGCCAGAAGCCAACGTCGGCAGCGCCCAGATCGAGCAAGGACGACGACGCCCTAGCTGTCACCACCGATAGCTTGTGCCTCGTGTCCTAGCTACCTTGCTGCCTCCTCGCTCGAGCCTAAGCGGTGCACTCGCGCTCTATAGCCGCGAACACCGGCCTCGGCGTGCTCGCTCGCTGCACCATCGCGACCCAGAGCCCGGCGCACGGCCACAGCTACCACCACACCCACGCCACAAACTCCCAACCTCGAACCCACTATGACCGACGCGACCGCGCCACCGACGGCCAAGCGGGTTGTAACACCTCACCCACCTGCCAAGGAGACGTGGCAGCCGCAGGCTTGCCCTAGCGTGCATGCATGCCACCTTGGCCACGAACCCTGCAGAAGTCAACACCCAACCCCTTCTTAAATCCACCCAAACCGTAAGCCATGGCCATACCCCTTCTTCGTCCAAGCCATCACCGGGTAGGTCTCCTCACCGTAGCTTTACGGGAAGAGAGAGAGAGGGAGTACCTCGTGCACGCCGAGGGAGGCATGGTGGCGCAGGCCGGAGTCGAGGACGGCGGCCAGGCCGCTGGCCGAGCCGACCGGGCGGCGGCGCCCCAGCGCCCACCACCGCATGCGCAAGGGGAGGCGCGGATCCGGACGGAGCCGGCCGGATCTGAGGCGAGGTAGGAAGGGGCGAGCAGGGGGAAGGCCGGCGGCGGAGAACCCGAGGGCGGCGGCGGCGGCGAGCTCGGGGCCGGCAAGCCCGAGCTCGGCCGTGTGCCATCCCCACGCCGCCTGGGGAGAGCCGGTGGGAGAGGGATAAAGTGGGGGTAGGGGAGGAGAGGAAGGGGCGGCGGGAGAACTGCCGGCGCCACCACGCCTGGCCGGCCGCGCCGCCCCGTGCGGAGAAGAGGAGGAGCAGGCCGTTCGGCCGAGTGGAGGGAGAGAGAGAGGTGAGGATAAGGGAGAGGGGGGAGCCAGGAGAGGAAAAAAAGGGGAGGCCGGTTCGGCCGGCTGGGTAAGGAGAGAGGAAAAGGGAAAGAAATGAAGGAAAAAAAAAGAGAGAAGAAGAAGAGAAAAAAAGAGGAAAGAAAAGAAAAGAGGAGAAAAAGAAATAGGAAAAAAAGGGGTTTCGGCACCTGCGCAACAGATCCCTGAAACCCGTGCATTTCTACGCCAGAGCGGGATGTGGAGGTCGCGAGTCGACGCCTTCCGCACGTCGTTCCGCTCCGCTCGGCTAACAGGCAAGTACATGGTAGAGCGGTAGACCAAGATTTATGAATATGCGATGTTTATCTGGTATGCTGATATTTATGTAGAAATGCGTTGATTACATGATATCTATGGGGAAATGTGATATTTACCTGACATAAGGTTGCATGGTAAATGATGGCAATAATGATGGAGTGAGGTAGGCAAAGATGCTTGTCTACTAGTAATGCTAGTGATGAGCGTGAATATGATCATGGACATGTGCATTTGCATGAGGAGCACTCAAGAGTGAGGGCGGTGAGAAAGTCCCTAGTTATGAGTAAAGCTAGTGGACTAATCCGGAGTGCTCTTGAGTAAGACCTACTTCGGTAGGCCTCCACGGGAGTGGAGGGGTCCCGTGCCTATGAGGGCGGGCCCACGATGGGTGAACATCGACGGGTGTTCACTCGGCAGTACCGGTACTTGCAAAGTGAAGAGCATATGAGCATGTAGAGTAATGAGGCATGGCATTGATGGCATTGCATTGCTTGGCCATGAGAATGATGTTATGAACATGATGATATAAGTGCATTATGGTTATATGCTTGCTTATGTTGGTAATGTCTATTGTTCTATTATGTACTTGCTGAGTCTTTGGACTCACCCTTGCTTTGTTGTTTTTTTTAGGTAACTATTGAGGACGTCTTGCACGGGCGGGTGTAGCACATGAATGACTTCACGTTCTTGCAGCACTTCACATATCTAGTTTTTGGAAGTATGTTTAATTCCACTAGTAAGTTAGAAAAGTTGTTTAGGAATGGTATGGTGTAAGTAGTTGTTGCTCATGTTTAAGGTAGAGTTTGCTTAAATTGTTTAGTAGATGTCCAGAAGTGGTATTATTGCAGTGTTGGTAGCACTCTAGGCCCAGAGGATGGGCGGGGTGTTACAGTTGGTATCAGAGCGGGCGTTAGGTCCGTGGTAAAGAAAATTTGATAACTTAGCTTAACTATTCAACTAAAATTTAACTTAGGCCTAATAATTAAACTAAAATTTGACACACTGGTGCACCATAGGATGGGAATGGGTCTTACATTGCATTTACGCTTTCGCAGCCTTGATGTTGATCTGTGCTGTTGAAATGGATGTTTGTGAGCAAGTTGTGTGATTGGCTATCTGTCCCGGACAGAAATGCCGAGAGCTAGAGGACGCGGACGTGTGCACAGTAGGATGGGATTGGGTCAAGCATTGCATTTTCGCTTCTGTTAGTCATGTTGTTGATTTGCAATGCTTGATGTTGATGCTTGTGAGTTGATAGCAAGCATTTGAACTGGTTATTTGTGTGTCCTACGGGACTTTGTCGTTATTGTGTCGTGTATCGATGCAATAGAGACTGAGACCGTGGCCACTGGAGAGGCCTGGTCATGTTGCCAATTGTGGCATTGAGGTAGTGATGTTTCGTTTCAGTTTTGGGAAGCTGGTTCCCTTTGGTTAGCAACTCGTTGAGTTGTTTGATAAATACCTGATAGTGGGGAGTGTTCCATGCAAGTCTGGTTTTCGGGAGAATTTTGATTATATGAATGATTGGAGTAACTTGCATGATGAGACCAATATCTTGTTTGGAAAAGGCAATATCCAATAGTGGTTGAAGTGTTGGATTAGGTGTATGTGGGTTATGGTGGTTAAAGTAACAAGTTGGTAGGACATGGTATTCTAAATTGTAAGAACCTAGGAGAGTAATTAACTTTAGTTATGTTTGTGGGACTGAAGTTGAGTTGAACCCAATGATGATTTAGTAGTAACATGAGTAGTAGCGGTGTAAAGCATATCCATTTCTATTTAATAGTTGGATTTGAATTATTAAGTGAACCAGTTGTTGATTATAGCTGCTTAGACTGTTGAGCCACATTGAATGATTGGTATCATGATGGTCCCAATCGATTAGCCCAATTGTGCTATCTAGGCATGCTAAGAAGTGTGCTAATGCATTATTTTGGTGGATTCCTCATGGAGTTATCCTTTCAGTTGATAATAGGCGAAGGATTATAAAGCTAAGTCCGCTAATCCCGCACCATGATTGATTATTATAACCACGACCAATGTTTTGAAAGATTCTAATAGTTGTAATGTTAGAACTCTATTGGGATTAGTTGGGAGAATAAGAATGAGGATCTTAATGTCGGATAAACCTTCTAGCTAAAATGAATGGAGAAGAATTGTTATAGAGTTGAGTGAGACTCAAATTCTGAGGATAAAGCTAATAATGTTCTAGTGAGATTTGGTGGCAATATTTAAGCATAAGTTGGTGGAGTTGCCACTGCATTTTGTAGGAAATCATGTGTACACCTACGGAAGTAGAACAGATGGATTCTATGCTTAAAAGCAATTGTGGTTTATGAAAGTACATTCGATGTGTGCTAAAATCCGGGTGATTGATCATCCTTAAAGTTGAGCTGGCGGAGATTAGTTAGCGCCCTGGAATTAGGTGCTCATGGGATTATTTGTTGATAATGGGTCTTTTGGTCAGAGAGCCTTAACCACATCTTGTGGTATGCGCGCTTGATAGTTGCTATGATTGTGTTGTTTTGTACAGCAAGATGGTAGTGTTTGATGAGCTATAGAGTAAATATGGGGAATAAAGTATCCGGTGAGCCGTGGGAAGGTTCAAGATGGGATACTAAAAGTCAATGACTTATGTATTAGCGAATTGATATTTGCTAATATGTGTAAGCAGTACAAGAGGTACTGGCTTGACGTGGTTATGGAGAAGAGAATTTTAATTGATTTCTATGTTGGTATTTGGCAGAAATATTGTGTGTTTTAGCGTGCATTATCATTTGGGGTTCATGACTTCGAAGGAGGTCATGTTCAGTTCCATCAATGGTGAATGCTTGGAGGTACGGTAGGAGATCCGCATGACTCACAGATTGATTTATGTGCATATGTCGTGAGTACTACATGACTTCCCTCACTTCTGCATATGAGATTTCCCGGACGAGTGGTCCGTGGCGCTCCCGAACGCGTAAGTTTCGGGCGTACCTAGGAACGAAGTCCTAGGCGTACTCAGGAATGAGTCCTGAGCGTTTCCCAAACATGTAATTTCGATTGTCTTGAGTTGAGAGTCTAAAGTGGGCCCGGGCGCGTCAACTAGGGTAATGTAATATTTGGATTTTGTTGCATCTCTCCGTTTTCTTGGTGTTAATTGCCTATTGTGTTTGTTGTGATGTGATGCTATGGCCAGAGGGAATGGTTCTCCTGTCTAGGCGTTGCATCATTGAAAGAGTGAATCCCGTGTTGGGGGAGTTTTGTAGTTGTTTTGGGGGAGTGAGTGATGAACTCATTCTCAAGCCCTATTTTGTTGGAGAATGAAAGTTGTTGGGATTTCGTTCTGTTTTCTGGATGTTTAAATTTGGTAGACTTCTTAACTCTGGAGGGTTGCTGAGGGATTGGAATCCCTTGTTCTCGAAGCAAATGTTAAATTCATAACGTGAAGCTCTATTAGGCCTAGATCTAGAGTGAAATGATTGACATGCTGATACTAGGGTGATAATAAAGACTTGTGTGGCTAATAGAATTCTGAGTTGATCTTATGCCATAATCCTGGTGGGAGATTGATTAGGGATAAAAATTGGCCTTAAAGGCGAACCCAAGGTCGATTGTGTCTTTGCAACTAGTAGTGTCTATGGGAAATAGTGGTGACTGATGTCACATTTAAGTTGGTAAAGCCTGGGTAGCAATGAGAGTATGAGATTTTGGAGAAAGAACTACCTTGACTTATGTTTTTGAGGTAATCAGCGTTAGGGGTTAATGTTTTAGATTGCTTGATTCCCATATCATAGATTGAGGTAAAGATGAAGTAGAGCTATTGGAAGATTTAGTTATTTGATGTTAAATGAGATCCTAATAGATCTTACCTCATTTTGTGGATGTGAGAGGATTGAGAGTTGGTGTATGATTTGTTTTATCCACCATGTTTGGTGATCATTATTTAAAGAAGTAGTTAGAGGAATAATCCATTCCATGAGTTAAAGTCGACCATTGATGGGATTAATCATAAGACCAATAGAGTGTGAACTGAAACCCTAGGAATAAGGGTACTGAAGGGATTGAACTGATGGAAACCAATGCAATTTTAGCGGGGCATGAGAGACTATCTGTCGGCAAATGTGTCGTTGGTGAGGGGATTTTGCTTAGGTACTATACTAAAGCTTCCCCAGATTTATGGGAATGTTGCCCTAAGATTGAATGGGCCTTGTAGCTCATAATGAGCAATGGAAGAATGAATTGTTGTATGGCCATCTAATGAGTAATTGGAATGTTTTGATGGGAATCTATTATTCTTGCTAAGAGAGTTAGTGAGAATTGTCCTTGCGGGTTTAGTCACGTGGATGTGTGATCGATACGGATTTTTTTTTAAGGAACACGAACTAGAATATCCCTCATGTTAACGACTGAAGTGGTTGATCAATAGTCAAAGGATTATTTTGGGTTCCCCTGATTTGAGAATTCGTTTAGGGCTACTTTGAGGGATAGTGGATTTAAGTGGAAAGTTGCGGTATTTTCGCATTTTACTGGTGGTCTATGTGGTTTTCGGCTAGGGCGTTATCCTTATGCCTAAAGAAATATGCTTTCTTTTCTTGGAAAAGAAAAGACTGATTTGGGGAAATAGAAATATTTCGCATGGTATATGCGGCATAAAGTTGTTGGTTAGGATGAGGATTGATTTCCTGTCTGGTTTTCACTCTGAGTGGATTTATTGTGATGAAATGATTTCCGTGGGGGAACGAATTACCTTCTGTTTTGAGAGAAGGGTTGATGTTTGGGGATGAATGAGTTGATTCTACGATGACGCGTGATACTTCTCTTGTAAAAGAGAAGAGCTCTCCTTGTTGCAAATAAGAGTAGCATTGACTCTTTTGTGCAAGCAATGAGAGTGTTTTCCTGAATGATTGGAGGTTTTCTTATGCCGAGGCATGAGAATTGAGTCTATGCACGGAGTGCATAATGTGTTTCATGTGTCGATGTTGAGAAAGTATGTGCGAGATCCAGAGCATGAGATTGTGTTAGAACCGGTGTGCAAAAAAAAAAAAGCAAAACCTCACCTTCGAGTCCCGTCCAGTTCGTATTCTGGAGGAATCAGAGAAGGTGTTGAGACATAGAACGATAAAGTATGTTAAAGTGCTTTGGGCACATCAGACTGCGCGAGAAGTACCCAGACTTGTTCTCCATGGGTACGAGCTAATGTCATGTTATGTGCAGTTTATTACATTTTGTTCATTCATGCATATTGTCGAATGCCAGAATTCGGGGGCGAATTCTGTTAAGGGGGGTAGAATGTAACACCTCACCCACCTGCCAAGGAGACGTGGCAGCCGCAGGCTTGCCCTAGCGTGCATGCATGCCACCTTGGCCACGAACCCTGCAGAAGTCAACACCCAACCCCTTCTTAAATCCACCCAAACCGTAAGCCATGGCCATACCCCTTCTTCGTCCAAGCCATCACCGGGTAGGTCTCCTCACCGTAGCTTTACGGGAAGAGAGAGAGAGGGAGTACCTCGTGCACGCCGAGGGAGGCATGGTGGCGCAGGCCGGAGTCGAGGACGGCGGCCAGGCCGCTGGCCGAGCCGACCGGGCGGCGGCGCCCCAGCGCCCACCACCGCATGCGCAAGGGGAGGCGCGGATCCGGACGGAGCCGGCCGGATCTGAGGCGAGGTAGGAAGGGGCGAGCAGGGGGAAGGCCGGCGGCGGAGAACCCGAGGGCGGCGGCGGCGGCGAGCTCGGGGCCGGCAAGCCCGAGCTCGGCCGTGTGCCATCCCCACGCCGCCTGGGGAGAGCCGGTGGGAGAGGGATAAAGTGGGGGTAGGGGAGGAGAGGAAGGGGCGGCGGGAGAACTGCCGGCGCCACCACGCCTGGCCGGCCGCGCCGCCCCGTGCGGAGAAGAGGAGGAGCAGGCCGTTCGGCCGAGTGGAGGGAGAGAGAGAGGTGAGGATAAGGGAGAGGGGGGAGCCAGGAGAGGAAAAAAAGGGGAGGCCGGTTCGGCCGGCTGGGTAAGGAGAGAGGAAAAGGGAAAGAAATGAAGGAAAAAAAAAGAGAGAAGAAGAAGAGAAAAAAAGAGGAAAGAAAAGAAAAGAGGAGAAAAAGAAATAGGAAAAAAAGGGGTTTCGGCACCTGCGCAACAGATCCCTGAAACCCGTGCATTTCTACGCCAGAGCGGGATGTGGAGGTCGCGAGTCGACGCCTTCCGCACGTCGTTCCGCTCCGCTCGGCTAACAGGCAAGTACATGGTAGAGCGGTAGACCAAGATTTATGAATATGCGATGTTTATCTGGTATGCTGATATTTATGTAGAAATGCGTTGATTACATGATATCTATGGGGAAATGTGATATTTACCTGACATAAGGTTGCATGGTAAATGATGGCAATAATGATGGAGTGAGGTAGGCAAAGATGCTTGTCTACTAGTAATGCTAGTGATGAGCGTGAATATGATCATGGACATGTGCATTTGCATGAGGAGCACTCAAGAGTGAGGGCGGTGAGAAAGTCCCTAGTTATGAGTAAAGCTAGTGGACTAATCCGGAGTGCTCTTGAGTAAGACCTACTTCGGTAGGCCTCCACGGGAGTGGAGGGGTCCCGTGCCTATGAGGGCGGGCCCACGATGGGTGAACATCGACGGGTGTTCACTCGGCAGTACCGGTACTTGCAAAGTGAAGAGCATATGAGCATGTAGAGTAATGAGGCATGGCATTGATGGCATTGCATTGCTTGGCCATGAGAATGATGTTATGAACATGATGATATAAGTGCATTATGGTTATATGCTTGCTTATGTTGGTAATGTCTATTGTTCTATTATGTACTTGCTGAGTCTTTGGACTCACCCTTGCTTTGTTGTTTTTTTTAGGTAACTATTGAGGACGTCTTGCACGGGCGGGTGTAGCACATGAATGACTTCACGTTCTTGCAGCACTTCACATATCTAGTTTTTGGAAGTATGTTTAATTCCACTAGTAAGTTAGAAAAGTTGTTTAGGAATGGTATGGTGTAAGTAGTTGTTGCTCATGTTTAAGGTAGAGTTTGCTTAAATTGTTTAGTAGATGTCCAGAAGTGGTATTATTGCAGTGTTGGTAGCACTCTAGGCCCAGAGGATGGGCGGGGTGTTACACGGGTTGTCACCTCCATCTCCACCTTCCCTGCCGACCTCGAGCCCTCGATCTCCCGCACCCACATTCACTCCATCCTTGCGGGTGGAGACGCCCTTGCTAGCCAGTGTATGGTCGTCGATGGCTGGGTCAATACCGGCCTCGAGTAGGGCTACGGTGCCTTCACCTTCCTTGAGGTTAATGATGAATCTTACCCCAGAAACCTCTAGGTCATGGTCGATGCCACCGTCCACCCACTCCTGCGGCTCACTACCACAGGCACCTCCATGCTTGTCGAGGGTGAGCTCAAGAAGCCTCCTGAGGGAGCCCATCGAGCTCCACGTGGAGAGGGTGATCGAGGTTAGGGACATGGACGCCGCCACCTACCCGCTACCCAAGGCCAAGCTCATGCTCGAGAATCTTAGGGACTTCGTCCACCTTCGCGCACGCACCAACATGGTATAAAGTTCTTTCCCTTTTTATGCTTTAATTTAGGGTGTTATGAGTTGTAAACTCGATCGTGCTGTGAGAATGTTGAGTGATTCACATTAAACCGGAATGATGGCATGGCAATGGTATATTACATAATGTGAACTATAACTTCATGTGTTGTGGTTGGAGGATTGAATGTTTGCTCATATCCACTCTCCTATGCATCGATACGCTTGGGAGCCACCGTTCTCTGTTATAAGTCAAAACCCACTAAGATTTATGGATAGCTGTGTTTGTTTGTTTATTTGGGTCTGTAGCATTTGTCATATCTCAAATCATCTGTAAATGTTCATATTGTATGAATGGGATTCATGAACAATATCAATTATACCATTCATAACTGAAAGTAGCGAGTGAGGGAGGCAAAGAATAATAGAACATATAGCATTCATCAAGGTAATTCTAGTTTCTTGTTCTCTTATAGCCTCTCTTTCTGTCTATATTTTTTAATTTTTAAATACATATATGCTTACCATATCGATATATCTTTATTTTTGCAAAATATCGTATCGTGGTATCGCCGTACCCGTATCGTATATCGGGGTATCCTAGATCCTAATCATAACACTCGATCATATCGTATTATCGATCAATCATACTGATTGAAATATATCTTTTAAATGACATCTGATTGGATTTTTTTTAAATAATCGGCCCTCACGAGATTTGGATCACAGTATACAATTTATCCGAGTACGAGTACAAGGTTTTCTCGCCGTGAAGATCGCGAGCGCAGGCAAGGAAGATGCAGATGTCGGTCAGCGTTCGTGGGTTGAATTCTTTTGATCTGAAGAACGGAGACGGGTCCTGTCGTGTCGTGATACCCTGAGCTCAACGGCATAGTAGTACACCAGTATCAGTAGAAGGAGATGGACGCCGCTAATAATGGCGGAGAGGCCATTGTTAGGTGCCATGCATTTACTCGGCAGCAGGCGTGGTTGGCAACTGTTGGCACCAACGTGATGCCTGCGTCCATTTCACCTCGAATTTCCACTTCCTCTTCAATGCCTATGCCTCACCTCACATGCAGCCTCACCTGTCTCGCTACTTGCAGTTTTGCACTGCCTTAATTCACTTCATACCTCACTGATCACCTTCATGAGTTCTCAGTTCCAGCATTGACTTGCACTTCAGCAAAAAAAAAGAAAGAAAAAACTCTATCTTGTCAGTCCTTGGCAGCAATTGTCGATTGTCAGCACTTGCAAAATTTAAGCATAGGTTACCTGTTGCTCCTTATTGTTATGTGTGCTACAACATGTATAATTTGTGAATTGAACTGTGGAATCCTCCTGTGGCTATCTTGAATCATCATGTGATTACAGGTAAATGACTTAATTGTTCTGCTGAAGAAATGAACAAACAAGAAGCGGCCGGTTCAAGCAGAGACGGCCAGCCCAGGTTGCTAGTGTGCTTCGATTATGATCCAGGATAAACTAGTGACCAGCATTCCAAATAATTACACCAGGGAGAAGTTGAGCACAAGGGAGATGGAATAAATTGAACACCAGGGTGTAGTAGCGACAAAACTGTGCATACACTCGTGTTAATAAAATGAATTAAGCACTGCAAGGCATAGCACATACAAGTCGTTCTCCTGTATGACCCATTATATTTTGTTTGAATTAAGCACTGCAACACAACAAAAGAACCTCCCAGTTCAAAACATTCGCAAACGTCGAAACTGAATACAGTATACAACATTGTTCTCAGTTCTGACAAAGCAAAGCATCAGTGGTTTAATGCTAGGATACCCTTGTACGCAATATGGGTATGACGATACGGATATAGCGATACCATGATACGATATTTTGTAAAAATAAGGATACATCGATACGGCAAACATACACACACATACACTTAAAACTTTAAAAAATGTAGAGAGGCTACGAGAAAGCGAGAAACTAGGTTAATGCTATATACTCCATTATTCCCTTCCTCACTCATTACTTTTAGTTGTAGACTGTATAATTGATATTGTTCATGAATTTCAATTCACAAAATATGAACATCTATAGATACCCTTCACCGACATGTACTTCATGGCCAAGAGTAGCCACAATGACGACTCCTCTGACTCCGATGAGCCCTATAGCGACCCTGATGAGGTACACCCTTCCTGCAAAGCAATGAAACATGCTCTTATTGTAACTGAACAACAATTAAGGAAGCAAGCTAAAATAATTAAGAATCATGATATCATGATTGATAACTTGAACTTAGAGATTGTTAGGCTCAAGTCAATTAATCCTGAAAATTATAAATCTTGCTTGTGTTTGCATGATGAATTGTTTATGTTGAAATCTGCTCATTCCTCTATTGTAGACCAACTCAAAAATGCTCTAGATGATCTAGATTCCCTCATGATCATGTTTGCATGGATGCTATTGCTCTTGATGTTATACCTATAGATCTTTGTACAAATCAATCTTTGTATATCTCTATAAATCCCTCTTGTTGTGATTGATTTGCCTTTGATTTGATTGTTTTTTTTATCTCTTCTCTCCCTTTTTTTGATCTTGTTGTACTAAGGATGTGTAAGTTATGGACATAACCGCTGGAAATTAATTTACATCTATCTAGGCACATTAGTAGTAAGTTCATAAAGAAATCCAATTTTTGCTTGATTTTGACCTCATTGAACGATTTTGTGATCTGAGGGTTTTTTGGCTTGATTTCTTTGGTGTTCTAACTTGCTGTGATATGTGAAAAAAAACATTTAGACCCATATTTGTCATCATCCACCCACGAGTAAATTGTATTCACCATTTTTGGATTTTGCTCAATTTTGGTGTAGCTTTCCTTCAATTGCAAAAAGGTCGAAACTTTGGAACGATTCTCATGATCGTTGATTGGAATATGTTCCTATATCATAGAGAAGGTGCATGCTAAGTTTCATGTTATTGAATATACCAATCAAAAGTTATATGAATTCTTAGTTTTAAAATTGTGCTGAAATAATTGTTCATCTTGATTTTACTGTAGCAGTGGTAGTACCACGATTATTGTAGTGGTAGTACAATAGTTACTGTAGCAAGCAGTAGAGCCGCAGGTACTGTAACGGTAGTCCGATTTTTACTATATTTGCCGAGAGTTTAGTTTCTTGCTTTTCTAACTCTTGTGTTAACTTTCCATCTCAATCTTCAAAGCTTTGTAGTTATTAAAGTAAATGATTGGCGAATAATTAAAAAAAAATTAAAGCACTATTTATCCATTTTATTGTCATTTTCGGCCTACAAATTCACCCGAAAGTTGATGCAGATAGTGTTGAGAAAGTTGACTAGTAGGTAGGTACATACATGTCTCGAGATTAACCTTAAATCCTTACCAGATTAACCTTAAATCCTTGCCAGTCTATGTTGTTACTCTTGATTAATCTGAGTTACTATTACTACTATTTATCCATTCCTCAAAGTGAGTCAGGTTTACTGAAACTGTTCTGATACATGACAAATACGTATCACACATCACTCCCTGACATGAAAAAGATTGTAGCAGATTCAGAAACTATGATTGGCAGTTCACCATTATCAAGATGGACTGGCACAGTATAAATCGATCAATTAGGGAGGCGTTGTACTATTTCTCTTTTCATCGTTCAGAATATTCTGATTGGGCCATTGTACTGCAAATAACATTTGCCTATACAAACCTTCTCAAAACAACATCGATGGATAATAATACTACTAAGTGCTAAGCTTTCAAATAAATCAAAGAATTCATAAATACACCTCTCTCTAGCCTCTAGCTAAGAAGTTCATTAATTTTCTTTCTTCTCCTAATTCTGGCAGGTTGCTACTCATCGCTTGCAGAAGCCGCCACATGCGCTGCGCCACCTTCCTCACTCGGTCCGGCAACGCCCTCCGGTCCCGGCCGGATCTCCTCGAGCTGCCGGAGCACCTCTCGGGCTTCAGGCCGGACCGATGGTGACGGGTCGACGCAATGCAGCGCCAGCTTCAGCGTGTCCATGAGCTCGTCTCCTGCTGGCCCGGTGGCCGCGTCCCGCATCAGCTCGAGGTCGAACACCTCGCTCGTCCACTCCTCCTTGACAATGGACGCCACCCACTGCGGCAGGTCTATGCCATTGGTTGTGTCCGCCGGTGACTTGCCGGTCAGGAGCTCGAGAATGATGACGCCGAGGCTGTAGACGTCGGTCTTGGCGCTCGCCTTCTTGAGCTTGGACAGCTCCGGTGCGCGGTAGCCAAGGGCGCCCGCGGCAGCGAGGACATTGGAGTTTGCAGCAGCCGTCATGAGGCGGGACAGGCCGAAGTCAGCGATCTTGGGGTTGGCTTGGTCGTCGAGGAGGACGTTGCTGGAGGTGAGGTTGCCGTGGACGATGCTCACGTCGTCGTGGAGGTAGGCCAGGCCACGGGCTGTGCCCTTGGCAATTGTCATCCGCGTCGGCCAGTCGATCGGCGTGTTGGGGGCGCGAGCTGAATGCCATCAAGAAGCATCAAGAACTCAGAAGTGCAGGGTTTCAGTTAAAAGGATGAAATTTGAGTTTGGAAGTAAGAAAGTTGAAGAATGTTGATATTAAAGTACTACTATTAAAACAACAGTTTGCCCTTCACTTGAAGAACGATCATTATATAATTCTTCACTTGTTAGGCTCAAAAGTAGTCGAGGCGTTCGTTCTTATGGGAAATGTTCATATTCTTATTTCGGAACCGATGATGAACATGAGATGCTCCATTTCAAAAAAATAAAAAAATAAAAAAGAGAGAACCTGAGATGCTCTGAACTAACATGTGTCTTTTCAGATGTTAAGATCTATACTGACATGAGGAAATCGTTCTTAGAGCTGAATCAAAAGCACTACGATTCAAAATTTTGAGCATCTTCCATATCAATCTTGGTATCGTTAGAATATGTAAATGTTCAGACTTAGCTATTGCTGAAACATAGCAGCTAACAAGCTAGAAGCTCTCGAAGAAAATGACTAGTTATAAATCTTTCCTGTACAAGGATGAGCAGAAACCAGCTAATGATGCACACAGTATAGTAGTAGTATATCAGCTCTGCAAGCATTTTCCCAGAGTAATTTGCTTAGCTGTTAGAAACTTGAGATGTAACTAAATGAACAGAAGTGCAACCTTGAGATGCATACAATGTGCTAACTAAAGGGATTAGCTAAATCCTGGAGGGGAAAAAAAGTCTGAGCTAGAGTTACCTGATACCGTAGTAATCAACTGAGCTTAAGAATCCTGAACAAGATAGATAGAGCAAAGTAGAAAACTCACCATGCAGGAATGCGGAGAGGCTCCCCTTGGGCAGGAAATCGAAGACGAGCAGCTTCTCCCCCTTTGGGCCCAAGTAGTAAGCCCTCAATGCCAGCAGATTGGGATGCCGGATCTTGCCGAGCACCGCTGCCTCGGCCTCGAACTCCTTCTGGCCCTTGGTGATCTTCTCCCTCAGTCTCTTGACGGCCACCAAGCTGCCGTCCTCCAGCGTCGCCTTGTACACCGTCCCGTACGTGCTCTTCCCCATGATCTCCGCGGTCGCGCACAGCAGGTCGTCGGCCGTGAATGCCATTGGCCCATCGAAATGCACCAGCTTGCCGCCCACATCGCCACCGGACTCCACCTCCGCGGCGCCTGGTCCTGGCTTCTCACCTCGCCCAGCCGCTGCGGCGCCGGCGCCGGCGCCGGCTTCCTTGGTCGACTGTTTCCCGCTCCTCGCTCCACTTGTACTAGCCCTCTTCCTTGCCAAGAAACAGAGCAGGAGGCAACAGAGAGCTAGCAAGATTAGGACGCCGAACACTATCCCCGCCACGATCAGTATGAGCTCCTTTGTGCTAAACTTCCGGCGATGACCAGTGGCTTTTTGCGCGGGTGATGCCGGCGCAGATGGTGCCGGAGACGGCGACACGGGGCAGGGTGCCGAGGCAGAGTAGCCGCAGAGCAGTATATTTCCGGCGAAGGAGGCGGGCCCAAACTTGTGGGCGAGCGAGGCCGGAACTGCGCCGGAGAGGTTGTTGTACGAGACGTTGAAGGACTGGAGTGTGGTGAGGTTGGAGAGGCTCGCCGGGATCTCTCCGGTTAGCGCATTGCCGGAGAGGTCGAGCGTCTTGAGGTCGGCAAGCGAGCCGAGCTGGTCGGGAATGGTGCCGTTGAGCTTGTTGCCGGCGAGATCCACCTCCTGCAGCTTCTTGAGCCGGGTGAGCGACTCCGGTATGGGCCCGTCGAGCGAGTTGTGCGCGAGTCTGAGGAAGACGAGCTGGTAGCTCCCGGTGATGGCTTCCTTCAGTGTGGACGACGACGGCGCCTTGGAGCCGGCGAACGCGTCGGGGATGCGGCCGGAGAGCTTGTTGTAGGACAGGTCGAGGAAGACGAGGGACGGTGAGTCGGTGACCTCCGCTGGGATGTCGCCGGAGATGGAGTTGCGGCTGAGGTTGAGGCGGATGAGCTTGGTGGAGTTGGCAATGGAGGGCGGGATGACGCCGGTGAGGAGGTTAGCGCTGGCGTCGAATGACTGGAGCGCGAGGCAGCCGCCGATGGAGGCGGGAAGGGCGCCGGAGAAGCGGTTGTTGAAGAGGTAGACGCCGCGGAGGTCGGGGAGGAATCCCAGTGAGGTGGGGACGGGTCCGGCGATGGCGTTGTCGTGGAGGCTGAGGCGGCGGAGCTGGGTGAGCTGGCCTATGCGCTCGGAGAGGCGGCCGGCGAGGCCGCGCCAGGGGAGGGTGATGGCGACGACCTTGCCCTGGACGCACTTGATGCCGGCCCAGGCGCCGGAGCATGCGCCGAGGCCGGTGTCGTTCCAGGAGCGGAGGAAGCCGTAGGGGTCGACGAGGTCGTGCTTGATGGCCTGGAGGCCCTGGTAGTCGGCCTGACTGATGACGACGCCGTCCCCGGCGGCGTGGGGATGGTGGCGAGCGGCAGCGGGCTGCGGAAGGAGGGCCAGAATGCAGCAGCAATGTAGGGTGAAGAGGAGGAGCAATCCGCGGTGGGCGGCACGGGGCGGTGTTGGACAAGAAAAGGAAGAGGCGGCGCCAAGAGGAGGAGGAAAGCGCGGCGGCGGCGGCATGTTGAAGGAAGCGCGGCTGGACTGGAATTGGATGCAAGCAAACGAAACGATCCTCTGCCGCTCAGCTCAGCAAGAGAGCGAGCGCTCAAGGAATGGAGGAGGAAGACGAGACGAAGACGACGACGCAACGCAACGCAACGGCTAGTTTGGTTTTCTTCTCCTCTCTTTTCTTTTTCTTCACGACAGAGGGAGGATTCCGAGCCCAACGGCTAGTTTCGTTTTTATCCTAGTGGATGAAATGATCCTGTCTTCACGACAGAGGGAGGATTCCGAGGTCATTTGGGCTGAAAAGCTGTGGCTTATAGTTAAAATTGCACTGTAACGATCGAAATTTTACTGTAACTGAAGGTGGCTTATTTAGCGTAATTAAATTTAAAAATTTTAAAAATAGAAAAATATGTTAGCTCATTACGGACAATACGAACGAATACAGGAAAAAAGAACCAGCAAAAAAACTCAAAAAAATACCAAAAGTTTAGAAAAAGACAAAATTTATGAATAGTGAAAAATAAGCCAGAAACCAGAAGCTGAAGCTGAAATGAGCGGCGTGGTTCATCTGATCTAGCCAAACAAGCTGACATAGTAACTGGATGGAATATTCTCCGTTGAACCTGAATAGGGATGGAATCATCTCGTCCGACATAGATTTGTTCCATCTCTTCAACCAAATACAGGGATGAGGCATCGTCTAGGATAGAATGATGGATGATTTTATCCATCGAACCAAACACGACCTAAATGCGACCTGCTGTACAAACCACGGCCAAACCTGACTCCAGGAGTCCTTCATCTTGATTAGGGTTCTACAGCGTGTACATGGACGTCCATATGCTATTATCATCGTCGAATATGCCCCGAGAGTGTGATGAAAACTTTTAAAATTCAAACCACAGTCCTATCTTGCTGTCCTTTGCACGAATGTTGACACACTTTGGAGACATATATACATGCGGAGTTGCTTTTCTCCTTAATCTTGCATGAATTCCATCGGTCGTGCCAATTTTGCCTTTGGGGTCACTCATCAGTGGTGCTCATTTGGGGTTTTTTTTGTGGCTTATGGCTGAAAAGCACTGTAGCTGACAGAGGCTTATTTAGCATAATTAAATTAAAAAAATAAAAAATATGTTAGCCTATTACATATAATACAAATAAATACGGGAAAAAAAAGAACCGGCAAAAAAGCTCAACAAAAAGCCAAAAGTTCAGAAAAAGATGGAATTTATGAATAGTGAAAAATAAGCCGGAAGCTAAAAGCTGAAGCCAAAACGATCACAACCAACCTTGACACTCTCAATGAAGGGATTAGTCTTGATAATTAAATTGTCGTTAGTCACCAAAACTCAGATTAAGGGCCCAGATGTTTACACTTTGGCAATTGCTTGGCCGAGAGAGAAAAAATGGGCCGGGAATTGAGTTTCAGCCCAATTCCGACGGTGAGGATTTCTAATTGATTTCCGATTAAGAATAATTCAGACAATTCATTTGTTTTTGAAATGTGTTCAGATGCTTTCGAAATGTTTTGGAAAAATCCAAAAAATATTTCCATGTGGGTTAATGTCAAACAAAAATTCAATTTGGCTTCTGCCTACTTTATAAATTAGGGTTTTGATATTCAGAAATCCAATAAATGTAATAGAGATTTACAAATCAGAAAATTTCACAATCAAGCCATGCAAGGTAACATTGAACATTCAGTTTCATAATACGAGCTACTGAACCGCAATACAAAAACACATTTCGTTGAAAGCTCTAATCTTTTTTTTTTCAAGTTGGAAATGACTGGTGCCTCCTCGATCCCTGCATTACTGGGATGGCTGTAAAAGAGCTCTACTTTACTGAGATCAATCAAGAATATAAGTAAAATAACGCATCACATTACTGGCAACCTTAAACTTTACAAAGTAATTTTGGAGTGCTTGGAGAATTTTTGTCTTAAAAAAATACCATGGTATCTAAAACTGAGTTGTTTGGATGCAACACATATTGTAGTTTTATAAACCGTAGTTATTGCAAATACTATGATATTCATGGAGTTTTAAAAAATCCACTCAGAACATTATTTTTCTTTTCCAAAACAGAGTTCTTTGTTGTTACGTATGACGTGAGACAGACAGCCTCGTGTAAATATACAATCTTGTACATCGATACGAGGATCTGGCCGTCCGATCATCAACTCATACACGGTCTTCTCCGTACTATACTTTTTGCCCTAATTAACCGTGTACTACTTTTATACTCTCCACGATTACTCCGTAATATACTCTCCACGATTGTTGTTTTGATCTTGGAAGCTTGATTCCAATTTCCAACATTAATTCAAAATTGTTTCTTTTAAATTAGAATATAGATATTTCAGTTTTTATGTAATTTGTTGAAATTTAAAAACCATTTGAACCAATCATGCTGTTAGATTCCCTTGTATTTTGAAAGTTTGCACTACATTTAACATTAAAGTTAATAGCCCTCGTTATCCCTCCAAAGAAATTCTGCAAGATCCAAACGCACCTTGGTTTTTCTCAAAATTGCAAAAAAGAAAAGAAAAAGAAAAAGTGCGTGGTTCCAACAGCAGCGGACACATCTGCAACCTTTCATCCATTTTCTTTTCAAATCTTGCTGCAAATCCCGCCTTCCGACGAGAACAGGGAGAAGAAAAGTTTGTACAATTCGATGGAGTTGAGTTTAGCCATGGAGTCAGATCGGACGGCGAGCGCTGCGGCGAACCTCCGTCCCTCACTAGGGAGAGATGTGGCAAAGCATCCTACCGTCGTCGCTACGAAGCTCCGGCCATGGCAGCCGCCCTAGATCTTCCTCTCCGGTGAGTCTCCACAAACCATCCGCGTCACGTCTCATGCTCCTTCCCCCTCGATTAATTTGGGGTTCGCTCATTAGCAGCTCGCCGTTGCCATCTTCTTCCTCATCGTCAGCCATATCACTGAGGCGGCTAGAGCTAGAAGAGGGATCGCTGATTAGATTTGATCTACTGTTATGGAAGTTATATAAATGTTATTTCATTATAAGTCAAATGCTCTTTACAATTCCATTACAAATTATTACTTATTGATATTGCAATTGAAATTTGTCTCATACTGAAAATAACTTAGCATAGAGTCTCATCTTTTGATAGCCTTGTATATATAAAACTTTGCGATACACTACAAGTCTTGCTGAGTACACAATGTAGTCAACCTTACTTAAATTATTATCAGTCAGAGAATGAAGAAGACTACATGCCTGATAACGCGTATTTTACTCTCGGCACCGGGGAATTTGACGATGGATCTTACTATGGCCTAACTCCAGTTGGTTGCTTGTGGCTATGAGGGCATATCACTGGATGTTTTTACTATCTATTAGACTTCCGCTGTATTTTGTTCTGAACTCTGATGTTATTTGGTCAATCGGCCCTATACACATAAACTCTAGTACGCATCGCTTATATATATCGCCCTTTTGTTGTAAACTAATCAGGTGCATTATGTATGGATATGATCTCAATAATGTAAATGTGTGTACTAGCTACTGATCATGGGACTAGTACAGAACATACGACGACTACGAGTGTCTCGCGCGCCCAGGGTCCCCACAACAAATTTGTCCCCGCTATACTATGCCATTCACCAATATCCTTCCTTCCAAACATCTAAATCAAATATTAATTTGGTTTAAGTCTTGTGATGTCAAACAAAATTGCATGGTTATACCCACATCCACATGAACCCTAGCTTACTCATTTTGAGCTTAATTTTGCTTGTACACATCAAAAGAACGATCAATTTCAACTACATATATCATTCTAGTTGTTAGAAATAATCTTGATTTTGAATCCAAGACGTAGTAGAGTCCGTCTCTGTGTGTAACTCAAGTTGAAGTTACGTCCAACTTGAAGTCTGAATATATATACTAGTAGGAGATTATTAGCCTATATATTGAGAATGCTTGTAGCCAGTTTTGTAAGAAAAAAGAAAAAGGGGGAGCAAGTAAGATAATAGATAAATTCAGAAATTTTCCTGTGTTTTCTCAACTTATTTGCGATATGTGCGTTTTCTCCTGTAAAAAAGTTAACACTAGTCAACTCATTTTTAGAGGTATCCATTGTATCAGGATTTAGTAGTCGTCACTATTTATATGCTAAAGTTCCTTCCAAGTACCTTTCAAAGGGGTCCTTCTACCCTAGTTGTAAATCAATTTAAGCATGACAAATTACTACTAAAGCTTATGCGCGGCATACCCTCAACATTTCAGAGCACAAGTAACCTTCAGCTTCAACTTTCAAATGTAACCACTATATATAACATCTCAGAGCTAAATTATGTTCACCTTTAAATAGATTCATAATTCCGTGTCACTTATGTTTCTCATTTTTTTCTTTACACGTGAATGTAAAATTTGATGTTGGCCATGCCCTTTGCATGCATTAGCAGCCTAACCTTGACACCCACAAGTAAAAAAAAAAAGCCAAAGAACACTAGATATATATCTACATCATTTGTGCACTAGATACGCATACAGAAACTCGTTCCACACATCAGGAACACCTGGCAGGCACCAATGCGTGCAATCCGCGTAACTGCTCGGGTTTGCAATCTGTTCTTTCGATAGAGGGACAAACTGTCTCCTGAACACCGTAGGATGGGCGTCCTTGCGATAGTCAGACAGCTGGGTGATGTTCAATATCTGAACATGTATACCTTTCTGCTCCAATGTTCCAAAAATCAGCTTAGCCTTGTCCATCATACTGTAATCTGTGGTTGCACCTTTATATCCGTCTTTTTGGATCGGTTCCGTTTCGTTAAGGCATTTGTTACTGTCTTGTCCACCCCAGTCGCTAGCCCTGAAAAAAAATATTTTGTATAGTTTTCATGTTAACACTTGATTACCGTTTTCAGTATCTGAGCATGGAACTAGAATTGAAATTGTTAGGCTAAGTTTGTGGGTTATCAGATTTTACAGTTGGCAAATCATGCAAGAGTCGTAGTTCTCTCACCAGACATGGGTAGGTGATGAACCTGCGAAAAAGATTCTAGTCTTGTTCTTATTAATGTTTGTTCCCAGCCATTCCGTTAATTTCTTGAGAGCTATCTCGAAACCATCGACCATTTCCACTTCGTCTAACCTTGCATCACCATCCTCAAATGAGCCATACCTGACCATGTAAAAGATGTCATGTTATTAATACTTCCTGGTTTCCAAATCCCAGTTAATTGCATTGGAAACTTTACTAACTTGTAATGGCATCAGTTCAGATAACTCGTGCCTTTTGCTGACATAAGATAATTTGTAATTGCAGGTTCAGATAACTTGTAAATGCATCAGTTCAGATACCTACTGAGAAGGGAGGAAATGCACTTACATGACCTTCATCCTCGTATCAGCCTTCTGCTTCCTCCACCATAGGTAAGAATTGAAAACAATAATGTCAGCATCGTTCCAGACGCGGGCATGTTTTTCAATTTTTTCTGCCCTTATGATCCGATACTCCACTCGGTGAATTATGGGGTTGTCACTGTTTGACTCCAGTAGCAGCGGCGACCAGTAGAAGTCTATTGTCGCATTGTATTCCTGAAACAACGCGTGTTCAAATCAGCTAACAGAAAGTGTTATGGCTCTAGTTTCTGTAGCCTGTAGGAAGCTTAACATGAACAGATCTTTCAAACATACCAATGCATTGAAGGAAATAAGCGAGCCGTTGTAAACGCGCGTCTTGAGCTCGTCAGGTATAGAGGCCTCCACCATGCACACCAGTGAAACCCATTGGTTCCTGTTGAGTGAATCGCCCACAAAGACCAATCTCTTGTTCCTCAGTTTTTCAAGTAGCTTCGTGGCGTTGAATCTGTTTCAACATGCCACATCATGTCATAATACCTTGCGTATTACACCTTGGAGAAAATTATGCCAAATATAATAAGATTTGTATGCTTATGTAATGAAATGGAGAACAAAATAAGCACAGCATGCAAATTTCTCTCACTTTCGGTCTTCCACTGCCCACTATTTTTTTTTCTATATATGCTCTCCATTTGTCCTCTGTCCCACCAGAGCAATCGTCTTATTTTTGCAATCCTAACAAGTAATGAACTAACGATTCGTTGTTTTACTAAAAAAACAAAATTTTCGTTGAAAACAATTGTTTGTTCCTGAACTACTTGTCCTGATTTCTTTTACTGCACATTATCTGAACAATTCTCTGCCAAAACAAAAACGCTTTTTCCCAAAAAGAAGGCAGGACCTCTGCCGATTCTATTAAGCACGTTGAATAAGTATTGCCCAATACTGAACACGAACCATTGAATGGTAACAAACATTCAAAGGTTTTTGTGTTCATCGACAAAATTAAAATGATTGCTAGCCTTGAATAGTTCAAGTTCAGTATTCTGCAATACAGACTCAATTTGTAGTACTACTACTGCAATCTCAGATTTGGCATATTTTGTTTTGAGACTGAGTTCAGCTCGAAATGACTCGGACTATTCTGAGGAGATATGCAATCATACCTTGGAAGGTCGCATCCATGAGGCTGCCATCTCCAATGCTGGTACATGGTATCATTCCGGCCATATTTGTCGCAAGCTACCTCGTCGAAGATGAAGGCGCACTTGAGCCCGGAATACAATGGCCGGGAGACGTTGTCGTAGACCCACCTTCCGGAGGACCAGTTGCACTCCTCGCCGGAGTCCCTCTCCGAGTCTAGGATCTCAGCTGTCCATTGCACCTGTGCTTCCTGGTCCCTCAGCCACTCTTGGTGCTCGGCTGCCACTTTCACCTGGATTTCTTGGTGTTCGTGTTCAACAGCCAGTTGCAGCTGCGATTCCTGGCCTCGGTCGAACAAGAGGGAGACAGAGCTGAGGACGATGAAGAAGGCTATGAGGGAGCTCACGATGCTCCTCAATCCAACCAGAGATTGCAAAACCGTCATCTTGCTGCCTGCTACAACCTTGTGAGTGGCTTCTGACTTCATTCTTTCTTCAGAAACTGTGGTGCTTAGCTGCCCCCTTTATAGTGCACCTCTCTATAATGGAGCACTCCACATGGCTAAGTGGCCTAGGCCTAGTGCTACTGAAGCAACGTGAACACCGACCCTTGGGCTAACCTGAAAAAAGGTCGTAGTGTCTGGTTGGTTGGAATGTGGTGGTGAAACTGAATCCCCCATAATTATCTGCACCCTCTTGCAACTAGAATGAGCAGGTTGGCCCTTCAGTACTGAAACTGAAATAATTCAGCGAGAATAGCTGTAATGTTTGTTCCACTGTCCTGTCAATTTGCAAAATCATTTACAGGTGAATCTCATATTTATTCCATGTGATCTACTAACTGTCTATAGCTGTTTAACAAAAGCAAAAGGAGAAACAGATGTGAGAAGGTAGAAGTGCTGAGTTCTGGCACTGATAGTTCCACACCAAACGTCACACAGTAGATGCCCCTAAAGAATGAAATAGGCTGACCCTTGTCACCATCAAATGGGGAAAATTGCAACTTAAGCAACAAAAAGCTGATGGCCGGAAAAGAAAAATCTTTTGATTGGTTTCTCACCTAATAATAAACTAATATAAAGTCCATAAGCCACCGAATGCAAAGCACACCAATGTTTGAGTTCAACCGAGCTATGATAATGCGAAATTCCTGGGTGTACTTTAGTATTTCAGGATTTGTACTTCATTCCCCCCAATAAAATGCTATAGTCGGTGGTTGCGTATATGTCCGAGGACGTAGGGCATTTGTCTTTGTCTAACCATCAACAGCTCTTCTCTGATGGTAGAGATACTTTGAGATTTGACTTTAGAAAAAAAAACGGGAACTAGAGGCTTGTTTGATTGTTCATTACTTGATGACAATAGATACAATGATGTATCTTTTATAGGGACGGCTAACCTTGATCCCTAAGAAACCTATTTCTATGTTAAGAAAACTAATCCCTAATAATAAAAAAGTTATCCCTAATACATAGAACAAATCTAAAAGAAAATAAACCTAAATAATAAGAAAACCAATTATTATATTTCTAATCCGCGAAGTGTTAGAGTTTGTAATCTTATTTTCAGTTTAGAAGTCGTAGTCATGTATAACTTGATGGTCATGTACGAGTTTGGTCGTGATCATATAAGAGTATGCTTTATAGTCGTAGCGAGTTGGAGTCATAGTCGTAGTCGAGTACGATTATGTGTCCGAGTCGTAGTCGAGTCCGCCCTGTGGTAGAAGAGCAGGGTATAAAAGGCAGGCCATTGTACCGAGAGGAGCAGTGAGTATCACCAAGTCGACGAGATGTAGTCGCAGAGAGGGTGCTGGGAAGAGGGCGACCGGTGTGGTCGTAGGAGCACCGAGTGGAGGCGATGTAGTCGCAGAGGAGGTGCAGAGCATTGAGCGACTAGTATAGTAGTAGGCGGTCGGCGTGACCATAGAGCATAGAGCGACCGGCTTGGTCGTAGGCAGTCGGCATGACCGCAGAGCATGGAGCGACCAGTGTGGTCGTAGGCGATCAGCGTGATCGCAGAAGAGGCGACAAGTGTGGTTGCAGGTGGTTGGTGAGATCGCAGAGGTTCGTAGACATGGTCGTAAAGGAGTTACGACCACAGCGAACAGAGGCTTGCAGACGTGGTCGTAAAAGAGTTACGACCACGGTGAACAGAGGCTCGCAGACCTGGTCGTAAAAGAGTTACGACCACGGCGAGAAGAGGATTGCAGACGTGGTCGTAAAGGAGTTACGACCACGACGATCGGGTGGAGTGCGTCCGCAGGAGAAGCAGACCTGGTCGTAAAGGAGTTACGACCAGGGCGACGAGTGGAGGTGTCTGCTGGAGCAAAGGCTATGGTTGTAAGGAGTTATAACCATATACTGTTCACACGTGCTACAATAGCGTGCGGTGTTCATGCGCATGCTACCGTACCTCATCAAGATCATAGATCTTAACACATAAAGCCTATAGTTGAAGTAGAACCAACTCCCTATCTGTCAAATTTCCCATACTCCCTCCCATATCAATAGGAAGTCCGTCTGAATTTGCTATATATATGATCAAATTGGTCCATATTGTGTCAATGAGAGTCAATATAGCTGTGTACGATAAGCTACTTCCAAGTCAAACATCACATGCTTTTGGCTTAGATGTGTGTGTGTATGGCTACGAATTCCATTAAAGGCCCAATCTTTCTGAAGAACTGATGTCGGAATGTATCACTTTTCAACGTGTCGCTCGTGCTTAATTCATAAATACCAGCTGATGAGTGGGTGATGCCACCGGCTCTTGGAATCTCTTTGAAACGGACCATCAATTATTGTTCTTCGTCGTCGATTCACCTTCCTTCCCATCTGCTTTGACAAGAAAGACGCGGTTACATCAACAACCATAATGAGTCGGTTATATATATATGGTTAATTATTATATTTGATGCATGTACCTTAGGGGTGCATGAAAATTCATACATTAACGCATTCCACCACCGATTTGCTTTGATGTGAATCTTCGAATGGCCCTACGTACAACTCTACTCGGTGCTAAATAATGACCCTTTTGCCTCTTTTTTTTTCTGTCAGCACAGAATAAAATGAGTGCCTCCAAATAAGAAATAAAGGGCCGGGTTAGGTGCAATTCTGTGGTGATGCCTGCTTTGTTTGGTATACTGTCCTAACCAGTAGGGTCTAATCAGAATGCTTGGCTGTTGAGAGTTTCATAAATATATATGGGGTCGATCTGATTTGGTTTTGCCACTTTCTCAAAGCTAGATTCTTTCTGGCAGGTGTTGCCCTGAAAAGGATGAACTGCCAGCACCCCAACAGTCAGCAAAATTGAGGAATACATTGATCTGCTTGCAAGATTGGTGACTGGTACAACTAATTACTACTGATCCGTACATCTGTCGAGGGAGATTATTGTAATGACCAGATCATTCCAGTTTGAGCTTCTAGCTTACTCGTCACTATTCATAAATTTCGTTTTTTCTAAACTTTTGACTTTTTTTTCCGGTTCTTTTTTTCCTCGTATTCGTTCGCGTTGTCCGCAGTGAGCTAACATATTTTTTTATTTTTAAATATTTTTAAATGTAATTACGCCAAAAAAGTCACCTTTAATTACAGTGAAATTTCAACTGTAACAGTGCAATTTCAATCATAAGTCACAGCTTTTCAGCCCAACCGAACGGGGCGAAGACTAGCAAGATGTGCAGTAGTAGCAGTTGGCAACATGGGGATACCGTACGCCGGTGCACACTATTCCCTCGAGGATCAGACTTGTCGTTTCCTGCACAAGTCAGATACGAGCCGGTATAGCCATTGTTTGGACGTCTGCAGGTGTGTCCTTGTCCTGAGGCAACATGGGGATACCGAACGCTGGTGCACACGATTCCTTCGAGGATCAGACTTGTCGCTTCCTGCACAAGTCTGATAGAGTCTGCAGGTATATATGTCCTTGTCCTGATTAATGGGCCATGTAAATGTTAAAGCATGCCTTGAGACTGAACTAGCTGTGAAGGCAAGTATTAGCTGAATGACAGCTTTGTGTTATCAAACCCCAGCCAATGGCACCAACAAATTGAATACAATGGAATTAAGTTAGAATTAACAGAGATGAAGTTTTCTCACTCACACGGCATGGTTTTATACCTCCGGCAAAGTAACCGTTCATAGATCTTACTGGTTGGATTATAGCTAATTAATCAGTTAGTTCGATGACCGACAGGGCTTGCCATGATATAGAATTAATGAAGTGGATTACAGACAACTAGTCATGCCGTTCCCACTAATGCTAGCTAGAATATTCGGTAACCATGCACTAGTGTGTGGATCATCCATGTTATATATATAATGCTCATGCATGCTGCAATACTTTTATGGAATAAATTAAGCTATCATTGATGCGCCAATGATGATGTAGAGCAAAATGTGGGACTAGTAATATAGCCTGTACTGATCAGTCTGATTGAAACTATTTACTATAGTAAATTTCATGGCATAAAGTAAGATGAGATTTTGAGGGATAGGATGACTGCATGGGAGGAGGTTGGCTTGCAAGCTTGAAGTAGCCAGTCAGCTTGCATGCATTTTTTCTGCGCATCTTCCACCCGTTGCTGACTTGCCGGCAGTGTACAATGCAATTGGCAGGATTTGGCCAAGCTAAGCTAGCCCTACCAGGTGCATGCTAATCAAGTTTGAGAAATTGATTAATATAATCCAGGAAGGACGATTTCACCTGCAAGCTGGGAGAGGAACATCTGCCTACAGTCAGTGAACATGGTGCGCAACACTGTATCACCAACTAGGCTACTACACACCCTGCAACAGATCAGAGGACCTAACTACAGGGGCAAAGTCTTAACAACCTCACCAAATCATGCTTTAGTACGACCGACAATAACGCAAACGTTGGGGAAATGCTTGAATATTCTATGTATTTTTTTGCTTTTACGATTAATTTTTGGGTATTTCATACTCATCAAGACCAAAAGAAATAATTGCAGACAAATGAAGACCCACTATATATCGATCAGTGGCTTTTGGATCAGATCATCACTTACCGGGCGTGCATATCTCTACCCTTTTTGCACATGATTTTAAGACAATATTGCGCACCCTTAAAATTTTTGCTCGTTTGGTAGGCCGTGTAATCTCCGTACTAACGCATTGCTTTAATTAGTTTGCTTAATTAATCGCTCGTGGCGTACAGGCCTGACCGACACCGTCAAATACGGTACTTAGCGGCCAAACTTCTTTAACCCTGCCGACGATATGTTGACGACAATGCTTGCTTTTTTAAAAAAAACGATCAAACTCTTTAAAAAAGACTGTTAATTTTATTGTTAAAACGATCAAAGTCTTTAAAAAAACGATCGAGCACACTTCAACCCCAGATTAACTGAGCAATACATTATAAGATTTTGAGCATTCACGGTTTGGGAGGAGGATATGTGCTTATAGATATATATGCTGCTCCTAATGTGCATATGTTCCACCTAAATGGAGATTTAGTTTTTGTTTTTGGATGACAGCTAGTAAATGTTTGTTCTTTGGAATAAAAATTTGATTTATTTTTTTTAGAGGAATACAAAGCTGAATAGAACAAGGACACAGGCAGAACAGAATTAGCATTTTTTTCTTCTTCTGAAGGCAGCACTGAGTTTAATTACCAGTCCGAAGTCCAAACAAATTATGGTAGGACTAGTATATAACGGAGCCCAACAACAGATGTCGCTGGGCCCAGTGATTTGGCCCATTCACTTGGAAACCCAGGACACACATATCACTACAGCTAGTAACTAGTAAACAAGAAGATTATGTGTGTTTGCTAGCTAATATTCCCAAAAAGAAAAAGAAAAGAAAAAAGGGAAGTGTGTGCCAACTAATTAAAAGTCTTCACTGTTGTTCACTGCAGTCTGCATCCCACCAAGGACAAGATAAGAAGGACAAGAGTTTATATTAAGATGCAGGGAAGGGAGCCCCAATCTTCTTGTTTACTAGCCGTAGTGCCCAGAGAGGCGGAAGGATCAGCGGAACAGGGACGACGGGGGATTGAAAGCCGAGCTTGACAACAATGGCGACGGGACCGGGGCATGCGCGCGCCGGCGATCAGAGGTGGCCATCAGGCCCAGAGTGGATGCTAACGAGAGTCGTGGGCACTCAAGCATAAGCCTGATGTGCACTCGTGCTGCAAGAAGGGTCCTCAGACGTCATCTCTCTTGGCGTTGGTCGGCCAGCGGGATTTACTCAGCCTACAACGCCGTCGAATGGCTCGGTCTTTTTCCAGTGTGCCAAGGAATTGTGGAAAGCTGCAGCACCACTCAAAGCCAAGCTGCTCATTTGGCTTGTCCTCAAACATTGCATTTGGACCTTCGCACGACTATTGCTCCACAACATTGCCGCCCCAATGCAGTGTCTTCTCTGCGATCAACATCCCGAGACTGTTGATCACCTCTTCATCCAATGTCCAGTGGCAAAGCAGATGTGGCACCTCATGTTTTCTTGGTTGTCGATATGCCCATCTTTCTCCTTCAACGCGCAGACCTTAGAACAACACTGGACTACGACTCGGGAGCTGGTACCCAACTCCAAGCAAAAAGGCCTAGATTGTTAAAATTAAGCCTTGAACGCTGTTTAGTTCTTAGTTCTGCACTGCATTTCATTTGCTGTTTTCTATCGGGTCTGTCTTTTGTCGGATTTCCGTCAGAACAGCCACGTCGGGTTAGTATTTTTCAGTTTACTTGAGTCAGTTTAGTACCCGCTTTGATTCAGTCCTGCACAGGCGATTCAATGGGGAGTAGTGGTGTTTAGTTAGAGCATTTTTCGGAGTATTTCAGTTGCCTTGTAACAGCACGTTTGCATGAAGTTAGTTGCTAATAAAAAGACTAGAAAAACCAGAAAAGCTGCGACGGTTTTTGCAGCGCAAATAGCCAGTCTACATTGTTTTCGCATTTGCCTTTCCACTGCTGTTTTCACCTGAAGATAGAGCTGATATTCAGAACTGAACATATTCAGTTACTGTAGCTCGACTGAAATCCAGCAGACAAACCGGCGATCACAGAAGAGTTCACATCGATCAAACTCGATTTTTCTGACAATTGGTATCAGAGCTCCGTTCAGGGTTCTGGTGGCGATGTCGGCTCCGGCAAGACGAACGTCGATCACACCTCCGCGGCTGGATCGCTTTCGGTCGCCGTCACGGGGTCCTCGCCGTCCGCGACATCAGAACGGTCGGGAGCGCGAGGTCGTCATCGAGCGGGTCGTCAAGGAGGCATCTGGATCGGTGTCCTATCCGATGTTGACGCGGACGAATTACCAAGAATGGGCCTTGGTGATGCGCGTCAATCTCCAGGCACAGGGGCTCTGGGACGTCGTGGAGCACGGCATCGGCGAATATCGTGAGGATCGGATGGCGCTCTCAGCGATACTCCGTGCGGTACCGGCGGAGATGCTGGCATCACTCGCGACGAAGGAGTCCGCTCAGCAGGCGTGGGAGGCAGTCAAGACAATGCGCGTCGGCGTACAGCGTGTTCGCGAGGCGAATGCGCAACAACTCCGGCGTGAGTTCGGAGAGATGGCGTTCAAGCCGGAGGAGACGGTGGACGACTTCTCGATGAGGATTACTGGCCTCGCCAACAATCTGCGCGTCCTCGGCGACCCCATCACAGATGCAGAAGTAGTAAGAAAATTTCTGCACGTGGTGCCGGATCGGCTTGCGCCTGTGGCAATATCCATTGAGACCCTCCTCGACATCAATGCGCTCTCGGTGGAGGAGGTCACTGGGCGTCTGCGAGCTGTTGAGCAGCGACTCCAGGGGCGAAACACGGAGGACAGGAGCTCGCGCTTGCTCCTCACGGAGGAAGAGTGGATGGCGCGACTGAAGATTGGCGGCCAGGAAGGGGGTCACGGCAATCACAGTGGCTCCGGCAAGCGCCGAGGAAACTGGAGAGGGAGGAAGCCGAGTCAAGGTGCCAGAGAAGGCCATGGTGGGCCAACCTCGGGATCAAACCGTGACCGCTCCGGCGACACCTGCAAGAGCTGCGGCAAGAAGGGGCACTGGGCCAGAGATTGCCGCAGTAAGAAGCGCGTGGAGCAGGCGCATGTGACCCAAGAAGAAGAGGCTTCTCTGCTCATGATGCAGACTAGCATGTCTTACTCTGGTGCTCCGCTGCTTTCGTCTTTCCCGACCTCATCACAGACCCTACATCTGAAAGAGGAGAAGGTGTTCGTGCAGCTCGGGAAGGAGGAGGACCGGGACGCCAAACAATGGATCCTCGACACCGGGGCGACTAATCACATGTCAGGTTCCCGGTCAGCCTTCACCGAGCTGGACACACAGGTCTCCGGCACCGTGCGTTTCGGCGACGACTCTATCGCACGGATCGAGGGATGCGGCACCGTGTGGGTCATCTGCAAGAACGGAGAGCACCGTTCATTCGGCGACGCCTTCTTCATTCCCCAGCTCACGAGCAATATAATGAGTGTGGGGCAGCTTGATGAGGCAGGCTATCAGGTGCTGATTGAAGATGGTGTGATGACAGTCCGTGAACCGGGTCGGCAGGTGCTGGCGAGGGTGAAGCGAGCGCCGAATCGCCTGTACGTGCTTAACGTTGCCCTGGCCCGGCCGGTGTGTCTAACGGCGCGAGGTGACGAGCTCTCCTGGAGGTGGCATGCACGGCTGGGCCACCTCAATTTCCCGGCAATGAAGAAGATGGTGCGTGAAGGCTTGGTGCGAGGGCTGCCTGAGATCAGTCTGATGGATCGGCTGTTTGAAGTCTGTCTTGCCGGGAAGCAAAGAAGGACGCCGTTCCCAGCCCATGCTGAGCACCGAGCGGAACGAGTTCTGGAGCTGGTCCATGGGGACATTTGCGGCCAGATTTCACCTGCCACACCGTCTGGTAACAAGTTCTTCTTACTTCTGGTAGACGACAAGAGCAGGTTCATGTGGGTGACTTTGCTCCCGTCCAAGGATCGGGCTGCCGAGGCCATCAAGAATTTTCAGTTGGCCGCCGAGGCAGAATCTGGACAGAAATTGGGTTCACTGCGCACCGATCGTGGCGGGGAGTTCACCTCGAAGGAGTTCCAAGATCACTGCTTGCAGCATGGCGTGCGGCGTCAACTGACAGCTCCGTATTCGCCACAGCAAAACGGCGTCGTGGAACGCCGGAATGCCACGGTGGTGGGGATGGCTCGGAGCATGCTAAAGGAGAAGGGTCTCCCGAGTTGGTTCTGGGGGAGGCTATACACACAGCAGTATATGTCCTCAATCGGTCGCCGACGAAAAGTGTGGAAGGGATGACTCCGTTTGAGGCTTGGTATGGGAAGAAACCAGGGATTCATCACTTACGCACTTTCGGGTGCATCGTCTACGTCAAAAACACGATGCCGCATCAGAAAAAGCTTGACGACAGAGGTCGGCGCATGATCTTCATTGGGTATGAGCGAGGCTCCAAGGCTTACCGAGCTTATGACCCCATCACGAAGCGTGTTCATGTGACACGAGACGTGGTGTTCGACGAATCGGCGCAGTGGCAGTGGGGAGACGAGAATGGAAGCGGCGGCGACACAGATGGATTCTTCACCGTGGAGTACATGTCCATGAGCGGGAATGGTGATCCAGAGGACACAGCTGCTACGCCCGTGTCACCAAGCAGGCAAGCACTACGACGGGGCTCAACACACCAGCTTCACCCACTGTACCAGGCTCCATGGTTTCGCCTACTGCCGTGACACCAATGGTGCAGTACGCGACTCCACCGGCGGAGTTTGGAGATGGATTGGATGCAGACCACGACGACGAGGCGCCACTGCGGTTTCGTACCGTGGACAACATTCTCGGGCATTCGACACCGCCTGGGTATGCGCCGCGTGAGTTGGGATCGGGATCTGAGGAGCTGCACGCAGTGAGTGCCGAGGAGCCGGCAACGCTTGCAGAGGCAAAGCAATTGCCTTGCTGGCGTAGAGCGATGGAGGAGGAGCTGCAGTCAATTGAAGATAACCATACCTGGATACTCACTGAGCTCCCTCAAGGCCGGCGCGCGATCGGCGTCAAATGGGTGTTTAAGGTGAAGAGAGATGAAAACGGCGCCGTGGCGAGGCACAAAGCACGGCTCGTTGTGAAGGGGTATGCACAGCGGCACGGCATCGACTACGACGAGGTGTTCGCCCCGGTGGCGCGAATGGAGGCGGTGCGTCTTCTTATTGCAGTGGCAGCTCACGAAGCTTGGGAGGTGCATCACATGGACGTCAAATCGGCGTTTCTGAATGGCGATCTTCAGGAGGAGGTCTTTGTGGAGCAACCTCCAGGCTTTGTCATTGCCGGCAAGGAGCATCAGGTATATAAACTCCATAAAGCGTTATATGGGTTGCATCAGGCTCCTAGAGCATGGAATCAGAAGTTGGATGAGAGCTTGACGTGTCTGGGATTCATGAAGTGTCCATCGGAGCATGCTGTCTACTGCAGAGGAAGAAATGCAGAGCGCCTGGTGGTTGGTATTTATGTGGATGATCTACTGATCACAGGTGCTAGCAGCTCTGGCATTCAGAATTTCAAGGAAGAAATGACAAGCCTGTTCAAAATGAGTGATCTGGGTCTACTTCACTACTACTTGGGTATAGAGGTGAGGCAGCAGGTTGATGGCATCTCTCTCAGTCAGGGCACATTTGCAGCAAAGCTTCTGGAGAAGGCAGGAATGGCAGACTGTAACTCATGCCAAGTGCCAATGGAAGCCAGGTTGAAACTCTCTGAGAGACCATGTGGTCTAAATCCCGTGTTGGTGATGAGTAATTGACTCGTGGTTTGGTTAGAGTGAGTTTAGTTTGAGTGATTCGTGCCTTTTTGGCATTTGGCGAGGTCGGGTCGTGACTAGACAAAATTGACGCGTGGGCGTCGTCCCGGTTGGCCACGTGGGTCATTTCTCGCTTGAGTAGGATTTGTAGGTGCTAACCATGTTTACATGTTTTGTACCGTGCTATGCGATGTGTTTCTTGTCTGTGTTGGCTGCAGGACATCGAGACGGAGTCGTGGTGAGACACGGAGGACCGGACTAGGCGCAGGTGGCGTTGAGGTCAGAACGGTCGGGATGTGTCGAAGACGACGTGGACTCGAGGTGGAGTCGTGGCGAGGCACGGTGGACCGGACTAGGCGCAGGTGGCGCTGAGGTCAGAACGGTCGAGGTGTGCCGAAGACGGCGAAACTGCGTGGCTTGCAGGGCAAGGAATGAGGAAGCTTCCTGGAAGGTGCGCGAGGGGCGTTTCGGTAAAAACGCAAAGCTGCACTAAAGGAAGTGGATTGTGGGTAAAGCGCAAAAGCTAAATGGGTAAAGCACTTGGTGAACCCATTAGTGGAGGGTATAAATAGAGAGGGAGATGGTGTGCTGAAATTTGAGAGAGTGTGTGTATGAATTAGGGTTCCATTTGGGTCTCTCCATGTGTGTATGTGTGTGTTCCTCCCAAGAAGCATGTGTAGCTCTTGGTGTTCTTGAGGATTGAGAGGGAGAGGATGAGTTGAGAATACATGTAATCATTCCTCTGTTCTAATGTCCAGGCGTATCGAGACTCCTCTGTATTCCTTGTTTTCCCTGAATGAAATCTGAAGTTTATTTCGTTCTTGTTGTTCTCTGTTTAGTTTGCTTAAAGAGAGCTCGGTTGGTTTGTCTCTCGGTTTCAAGTTCTTGTGTCTCCCTGTCTTGCTGCTAGGAGGTTCCTCTGTTGATCTGTTCTTCTTTCGAGTTGTTGGCAGCAGGTGTGCCTTATCTCCTGGGAGCATATACTTTTTGGCCGAACTGCATCCTGTTTTCTCGCAATGTGTTTGTTGTGTTCGGCTGCTTGGATTGGGTCTCAGACAGCAGGGAACAACATCTAGTGCTGATAGTTCTTGTCTCCTTCTTGTCCTTCACGGCAAGGAAGGAGGAGAAATTAATGTTGCTTTTTCTCAATCAATCATTAGCATTTAATCCAAAAGGTGAATTTGCTTTTTCCTTGTTTTGCCGTCAAGAAGCCTTGGTTTCTTGCTTTCATTTGGAGCAGTCATTAATGCTAGCATTTAATGCTCTTTTTAATCCCTTTGGCAACTCTTGGTTTTGGTTGTTTTCGGTAGTGCAGACTTTGAGTCTGGAGTGAGCTCTCGGCCAGCACTTTGTTTTTCGGTTTGGGGCATTGTCCTGTGCCGAATTAATTTCCTCTCCTGTGTACTAGTTTCGGATGTGAGCTAAAGCATTCATTGCTATCTTTTGCTGCAGTATCCGATTTCTCCTAAGAGCCATCCGAATTTTTTTTGTCTTGTCACCTTTTTCGGTTGGCAGCAGTGTACTGCCAAACAGCGATCTTCTCCCCTTTGCTTTCCAGTCCAAAAGATAAATGAACAATCAGTCAACAGTGTGTGCAGTTCTTTTTCGATCTTCTCTGGTGTTTGGTGTCTCTGTTTTCTCATCTGATTATTTAGGGTTCCAGTGTCTTCTTCATAGCATTTGTTGCTATCGAAGAAAGATTTGAGTGAGTACTTGTGGGGACGAGATTTTAAAGAGTCGACATTCACCCCCCTCTGTCGCCATTTCGGTCCTACACTCTCCAAGGAAAGTACCTGCACACCGGTTGATGCAACAAGCTACAGAAGCATAGTTGGCAGCCTCAGGTATCTAGTCCATACCCGGCCTGATATTGCATTTTCAGTAGGCTATGTCAGTAGGTTCATGGAGGAGCCTTGTGAAGATCATCTTGCAGCAGTGAAGCATATTTTGAGATATGTTGCTGGGACAAAAGATTGGGGACTGTTCTATGCAAGGAAGAAAGGAGAACAGCTCACCCTAACTGGTTTTAGTGACAGTGATCTAGCTGGAGATTTGGACAGCAGGAAGAGCACTTCTGGAGTCATCTTCTTTCTTGGAGACAGTCCAATCAGCTGGCAATCAACCAAACAGAAGGTGGTGGCTTTATCGAGTTGTGAAGCTGAGTACATTGCTGCCGCTACTGCTGCTTGTCAGGCAGTTTGGTTGGCAAGACTGCTTGCTGAAATTGTCCAGTCGGAAGTAGTCAAGCCAGTGCTAAGGATAGACAACAAGTCCTCCATCTCTTTGGTTAAAAATCCTGCACATCACGACAGGAGTAAACATATAGACACAAGGTTTCATTTAATCCGGGAGTATGCCAGCAATGGTCAGCTGGAAGTGAGGTTCATTAGAACGGAGGAGCAGCTTGGGGATATACTCACAAAGCCTCTCTGCAGAATCAAGTTCCAAGAGTTTTGCAGGAAGATTGGACTTCGACAAAATCAGCAGCTTCAGCGTTTCAAGACTTAGGAGGAGATTTGTTAAAATTAAGCCTTGAACGCTGTTTAGTTCTTAGTTCTGCACTGCATTTCATTTGCTGTTTTCTATCGGGTCTGTCTTTTGTCGGATTTCCGTCAGAACAGCCACGTCGGGTTAGTATTTTTCAGTTTACTTGAGTCAGTTTAGTACCCGCTTTGATTCAGTCCTGCACAGGCGATTCAATGGGGAGTAGTGGTGTTTAGTTAGAGCATTTTTCGGAGTATTTCAGTTGCCTTGTAACAGCACGTTTGCATGAAGTTAGTTGCTAATAAAAAGACTAGAAAAACCAGAAAAGCTGCGACGGTTTTTGCAGCGCAAATAGCCAGTCTACATTGTTTTCGCATTTGCCTTTCCACTGCTGTTTTCACCTGAAGATAGAGCTGATATTCAGAACTGAACATATTCAGTTACTGTAGCTCGACTGAAATCCAGCAGACAAACCGGCGATCACAGAAGAGTTCGCATCGATCAAACTCGATTTTTCTGACATAGATTCTCTTATAATCCCGATCACTTGGATGATTTGGAAGGAGAGAAACTTGATGCACCATGAGCATCGTAGCCTCAACCTGCAGGAATTTGCCGACCACATCAAGCAGGAGCTTTTCTCTTGGTCGGCAGTAAGGAAGTCTTTGCTGGCCAATCTTCTTCTGAGCCAGTCTCTGCCTAGGTTGCTTTCTACCCCGGCATAATGTAATAACAGTAATCGCCTTTGTGTTTTCAGTCGCTTTGTCATTTCTGCTACAGTTCCTCTTCTCCCTCCTGCTATCTAGCCTTTTTCTGTTTCTGCTCCAGTCCCCTCCTCTGTTATCTAGCAAGACCTGGTGCCCCTTGGGTTTTCAGGCAATCTTTGTATCATCTCTGCTTATTGAATGAAATGCAGCGCTCATGCGTTTTTGAGGAAAAAAACTCAGATAAGTAGTTAAACATTTGAATTACTAGCTGATATTGGTGCACCATTGAAGACAGATGGTTATTATTGAAGTTACTCCAGCGTCTCACTTACTCCAGCGTCTCTCCATTTCTTCATTTACTCCTGCATGTCACGTTTCTCATTTCAGTTTGGTTTCAGCTAGTTGCTGCTGTTTTATTGCTTCCGTTTCAGCTAGTAGAGGAGTTAGTAGTGGAGCCATTACGCTGCATGAAAACAGCCATCTTTTATTTTTTCCGTTACATGTTAGTAGTGGTCAATTAGTAGTCATGCAGATTGCCATGCATTGACGTATCAGTTAGTATTCATCTTTAGTTTGTTTTTTCAGTTATCCATTGTAAGCTTTGTTGTTTCCTTTAAATAAGCAAGCAATATATCAGAAAACGCTGCCCGGTTTTTGCAGCACCAAACACTTGTGTACATTGTGTTCTTGAGTGCGCGTTTGTGAGTTCGCCAGCGGCGAGAAATTGCCGGTGTTCCACGACAATTGGTATCAGAGCTATTACGCTCCCGGGGCCGTCATGTCCGTCCAGTTGGCTCCCGTTGGTGGTGGTGATCGCTCACCATCGCCCCCTCCCCGACGACGGGTATCGCACTCGCCTGCGCCGCGCCGAGGGCGCCATCGCGGTGGCGAAGTCGTCATCGAGCGCGTCGTCAAGGAGGCGGGCGGCTCGGTCCAGTACCCCATGCTCACGCGCACCAATTACCAGGAATGGTCTTTGTTGATGCGCGTGAACCTGCAGGCCCAAGGGCTGTGGCAGGCCGTCGAACCGGAGGAGGGCGAGGTCGTCGAGTACCGCGAGGACCGCCTCGCGCTGGCGGCCATTTTGCGTGCCGTGCCGCCCGAGATGCTCGGGACGTTGGCGCGCAAGCGCACGGCGCGTTCCGCCTGGGAGGCGATTAAGACCATGCGCGTCGGCGTGCAGCGCGTCCGTGACGCCAACGCGCAACAGTTGCTCAAGCAATTCGGGGAGATCGCGTTCAAGGAGGGGGAGTCGGTCGACGATTTCTCACTCCGGATTATGAGCCTCGCCAACAACATCCGCATCCTTGGCGGCAACGTCACCGATGGAGAAATCGTGAAGAAAATGCTCCAGGTCGTCCCCGAGCACCTCGAGCAGATCGCGTACTCTATCGAGACTCTCCTCGACGTGAACGAGCTCTCCGTCGAGGAGGTCACCGGCCGTCTGCGCGCCATCGAGCAGCGAAAGAAAAAGCCAACACCGTCTGCGCCCATCTACGACAGCAAGGGACGTCTTCTTCTTGCCGAGGAGGACTGGCTAGCGCGGATGAAGCTGCGCGACAACGGCGAAGCCGGTGGCTCCAGCAGCGGCAGCGGCAAGAGGCGCGGCAAAACACGTCGTGGCCACGGCGGTGGTCGCGGCGTGAGTAAAGGCAAGGGCAACTCGTCATCAAATGTTACAGCCCAGGAGAACACGGCGGACCGATGCCGTAACTGCGGCAAAATTGGCCATTGGGCCAAGGACTGACGTAGCAAGCCAAATAAACTGGCGCAAGCACACGTTGCGGAGGGTGAAGAGGATGAGCCAAATCTGTTGATGGCACATGCGACCATCCCTTCACCACTCACTCAAGTTGCAGCGCCGCCCGCCGAGGAGATTCGAACTCCAGCTCCGCCCACATCGTCGCGCCACGTCGAGATCCACGAGGCCAAGGTCTTTGCGCAGCTCAGATCGCGGGAGGACCAGGACGATCGACGATGGGTGCTCGACACCGGCGCCACCAACCACATGACGGGCGCGCGGACTGCCTTCTCCGACCTCGACGGGGGAGTCTGCGGCACCGTCCGTTTCGGCGACGGTTCCGTGGTGGAGATTGAAGGACGCGGCACGATCATCTTCACTTGCAAGAATGGCGAGCATCGCGCACTGATGGGGGTGTACTACATTCCCCGTCTGACGGCGAACATCATAAGTCTTGGTCAGCTGGAGGAGGCCGGATGTCGGATCGAGATCTACTCCGGCACCCTGCGCATCTACGATCAGCAACGCGACCTTCTTGCTCGGGTGCGTCGTTCTGCATCGCGCCTCTACATCCTGGAGCTTCGCATCGGGCGACCGGTGTGCCTGTCGGCGCATAGCTCGGAGGTGGCCTGGCGCTGGCATGCGAGGTACGGGCACCTCAGTTTCAAGTCATTGCGCGCGCTCGCCCAACAGGAGATGGTACGTGGGTTGCCGCCACTTGATCAGGTCGATCAAGTGTGCGACAGCTGCCTCGCCGGCAAGCAAAGGCGCACGCCGTTCCCTGATAAGGCACTACGACGAGCGGAGCACGTCCTCGACCTCGTCCATGGCGATTTGTGTGGGCCCATCGCGCCCACAACTCCAAGCGGTAACAAATATTTCCTACTGCTTGTTGATGATTTGAGCCGGTACATGTGGCTCCACTTGCTGTCAAGCAAAGATCAGGCATCGGCGGCGATCAAGAACTTCCAGGCGGCCGTGGAGGTTGAGTCAGGGAGGCGACTCAAGGTCCTCCGCACTGATCGTGGGGGGGAGTTCACCTCCGTGGAGTTCGGCGAGTACTGCGCCGAGCGCGGCGTACAGCGGCAGCTCACCGCCCCCTATTCACCGCAGCAAAACGGGGTGGTAGAGCGTCGCAACCAGAGCATCGTCGGCATGGCGCGGAGTATGCTCAAGGCGAAACGGCTTCCCGGCTACTTCTGGGGTGAGGCCGTGAACACCGCAGTCCACGTCCTCAACCGCGCCCCGACACGCGCGGTCAACGGCAAGACCCCATTTGAGGCTTGGCACGGCGAGCGCCCCACCGTCCACTACTTCAGGACCTTTGGTTGCG
The DNA here is from genome assembly GCA_017311315.1 of Dendrocalamus latiflorus. Taxonomy (NCBI): domain Eukaryota; kingdom Viridiplantae; phylum Streptophyta; class Magnoliopsida; order Poales; family Poaceae; genus Dendrocalamus; species Dendrocalamus latiflorus. The sequence goes on from CM029645.1 coordinate 27,313,939, forward strand.
TTGCCCACGTCAAGATTACACGGCCGGGACTCAAAAAGTTGGATAATCGCAGCACGCCGACCATCTTTGTCGGCTACGAGCACGGCTCCAAGGCCTACCGCTGCTACGACCCCTCCACCAAGCGCATCATTGTGTCGCGCGACGTCGTGTTCGACGAGGCGGGACAATGGAGCTGGGGCGACGAAAGCAGCGGTGATCCGGGCGACGGCGAGCCCTTCAACGTTGAGTACACCACGGAGTACATCTCCGGCATGCCTCGAGCCGATGCGGCATCACCAGCTCACATGTCTCCGTCGCCCACGCCAACACCGGCCCCTGCACCCATGAGTACACAGATCGAGTTTGTCTCGCCACCAACTGATTTTGAGGAGAACTTGGACGTGGACCACGACGATGCTCCACTTCGGTTCCGCGCCATCGACGCTGTCATCGGACCAGCCTCGCCGCCTGGGCTTGTGCCCCGGGTGCTCGACGAGGAGTTGCAGTTCACCACGGCGGACGAGCCTGTCTCGTTTAGCGAGGCAGAGCGCGAGGCGAGCTGGCGTCAGGCGATGCGTGAGGAGATGAAGTCGATCGAGGACAACAACACGTGGGAGCTCGTCGCGCTTCCCACTGGGCACCGTGCGATCGGGCTCAAGTGGGTCTTCAAAGTGAAGCACGATGAGCACGACAATGTCATCCGGCACAAGGCGCGTTTGGTCGCCAAAGGCTACGTTCAGCGTGCGGGAATCGACTTCGACGAGGTTTTCGCTCCTGTCGCGCGAATGGAGTCCGTGAAGGCGCTGTTGGCTCTGGCAGCCCACGAGCGCTGGGAAGTCCACCATATGGACGTGAAGAGTGCTTTCCTCAACGGCGACCTCAAGGAGGAAGTGTACGTGAGCCAGCCGCCGGGCTTTGTCGTCAACGGCAGCGAGCACAAAGTACTGCGTCTTCGCAAGGCGCTGTATGGTCTTCGACAGGCACCGAGGGCCTGGAATGCCAAGCTTGATGCGTCCATGGTGTCACTTGGTTTCCAGAGGAGCAGCTCCGAGCACGGCGTGTACATGCGGAGCCGAGGGCCATCGTGGCTGGTCGTCGGGGTCTACGTCGACGACTTGATCATCACCGGCACCAGCAGCGACGAGATCATGGCGTTCAAGCTTGAGATGAAGCGCGTCTTCCTCATGAGCGACCTCGGGTTGCTGTCATACTACCTCGGCATTGAGGTAAACCAAGGGCCAGGCGGCATCTCGCTCTGCCAATCTGCCTATGCAGGGAAGCTACTTGAGCGGAGTGGCATGAGCACCTGCAACCCCAGTCTGGCACCGATGGAACCAAGGCTCAAGTTGAGCAAGGAGAGCACTGCTCCACTGGTGGACGCCACCGAGTACAGGCGCATTATTGGCGGATTGCGCTACTTGGTGCACACCCGGCCAGATCTTGCCTACGCGGTGGGCTATCTGAGCCGGTTCATGGAGAAACCATGCGAGGACCACCTCAACGCGGTGAAGCGCGTGCTACGGTACGTGGCGGGAACGCGTGACTACGGTCTTCACTACGCTAGGAGGGAGGATGAACAAGCTCGACTGGTCGGCTACAGTGACGCCGACATGGCGGGCGACGTCGACACGCGCAAGAGTACCAGTGGCGTCATCTTCTTCCTCGGCGGCAACCCCATCACCTGGCAGTCCTCCAAGCAGAAGGTGGTGGCTCTGTCCTCATGCGAGGCGGAATACATTGCGGCAGCTATAGCAGCCTGCCAAGGCGTCTGGCTAGCTCGGCTCGTGTCTGACATGGTCGGCACGGAGTCTGGAGCGCCGGAGCTCAAGGTGGACAACCAGTCCGCCATCGCCCTCAGCAAGAACCCCGTCTTGCACGACCGAAGCAAACATATCGACACTCGTTACCACTACATTCGGGAGTGCATCGACGGGAACAAGATCGTCCTTCGGCACATTTCGACGGAGAACCAACTAGCGGACGTTCTGACCAAGGCGCTTGGACGCGTGCGGTTTCAGCAACTGCGTGCGTTGATCGGCGTCAACAAGATCGGTGAGCACGGCAAGGACTAAGGGGGAGAAATATTGAAGTTACTCCAGCGTCTCACTTACTCCAGCGTCTCTCCATTTCTTCATTTACTCCTGCATGTCACGTTTCTCATTTCAGTTTGGTTTCAGCTAGTTGCTGCTGTTTTATTGCTTCCGTTTCAGCTAGTAGAGGAGTTAGTAGTGGAGCCATTACGCTGCATGAAAACAGCCATCTTTTATTTTTTCCGTTACATGTTAGTAGTGGTCAATTAGTAGTCATGCAGATTGCCATGCATTGACGTATCAGTTAGTATTCATCTTTAGTTTGTTTTTTCAGTTATCCATTGTAAGCTTTGTTGTTTCCTTTAAATAAGCAAGCAATATATCAGAAAACGCTGCCCGGTTTTTGCAGCACCAAACACTTGTGTACATTGTGTTCTTGAGTGCGCGTTTGTGAGTTCGCCGGCGGCGAGAAATTGCCGGTGTTCCACGACAGTTATCACCTTTCAGTGATTTTAGCAATATCTTATTCACATTCTTCCATGTAGGGATTTTAGCAACAATTCCTTTTATCGACTCATCCCTGGAGAACTGGGAAACTTGCAAAAGCTGGAGGTGCTGGTATTAAGTCGTAACAACCTCAGTGGAGCAATTCCTTCAGATCTAGGAAATATAGTGCCATTAAAACTACTGTGGGTAACAATTGTTAGGGTGATCTCAAGCATTTGGCCCAACGGCCAAATGTCACCCCCTTGACCGCGCCCTGATCGGGGGCGCCCAGCCCAATTGGCTGGTGGGCCCCTGTCGCCAGCGCCACATAAATAGAGGTGGGGGCCAGGGCGGCACGCAGGACGAGGTTCACCGTGCCGCCACAAACCCCACCGACAAAACCCTAGACCGATCGGAAAGGGGGCGCTCCAGCGACGGGAAGTTCCACCACCGCCACCGATCGCCGCCGCCCGGGAGACGCCGCCGCCAGGGAGACGCCGTTTCTTCTTCCCCGACCGTCGCTGCCCGTGCGCAGACATCACTGACGAACCAGTGATGGCCGGCTCCTCCTCCACGCAATCGGACGGTCGGTATCTAAACCCTAATGACCTCTCTCTCTCCGTGTATCACTCGAACCCGTATAGAACCCCCTAGATCTAAACTCTATCAACAATTGCACACCGCCTAATCTTTTTGCAGTGTTTGATACATAATATAAAGTAACGTGATGATGTTTGTTGCAGCTTACTCAAGGGTAACAAATTATCTGGTGAAATGCCAACTGAGTTGCAAGAGCTTACCACGATTTCAGAGGCTCTAGCCAATGGAGTGCTACAATCATGCAGAAAATGCTTAACAAAGTTAGTCCTCTTTTGTTCTTACATGGAGTTTTTTTCCCTATGATTTGAATAAGCCGAGCTTGAGTTCTAAAGTAATCCTGAGTTTCTGACAGAAACACAAACAGGTGATAACCAAACACCTTGACAATCAGAGCTACAAATTGCCCCCTTAAAAACACATGCTCATTTTCATTTAAAATATGTTACAGACTGGGACCTTGACAAGCTGCGTACGATCTTCGGATTGTAGAGGCTGGGACCTTTTTCATTCACTTAATGAAATTTTCCCTTGATCTAAAAAATGTTACAGACAAAACAATCTTTAATTCAAAATATGTTCCAGGCACAACAACCCTTGTACTAAGGGTACATGCCCTCCTGCTAATTACATAAGCCATAAGATTTGATATGACATGATGAAGCCTAGAGAATCTGTACCTTGGTTACAATTGATAAATATTAGGATACCCATAATATAAGCTAACTATACATTACAACTTCACCAAGCACATTCCTTCAATTATGCTGTCTCTCTCTCTCTCTCCATCCTCTATCCAAGCCTACTGATCTTGAATCTGAAACTACAAAGTCTTTTTGGCTACCTCATTGGGCAATCTACACATTGGCCATCAGCGGAGCGGTATGCTTTGTGGTTGTAGCTAGTTCCATGTATCTACTCTCGTCCCGTAGAAAGAAGGATAAAACCGTCATGCCATGGGCCACCGGACTGAGCGGACAAATCTCGAAAGCCTTTGTGACAGGTCAGTTACTTATCATCTGAAGCATATAAGTTTTTTTTTTCTACGATTATCTGAAGCATATGAGTAAAAGGAAATATTGCGTATGATTTGAGTTTGCACTTTGCACCATAGAAGTGACCTAAAGCAAGGAAAAATATAGGTTTGGTGTTAAACTACAGATAATGTTACAAATGGCAAGCATCAAGCTAGCTACATGATACCTTGTGCAATTTACTCACCTGAAAGAGTTTGTGGCGGAACCTGTAGATGTTGAGCATGTTGTGCCTTGTGGGCAGGTGTTCCTTCTTTAGGAAGGACCGAACTTGAGACGGCGTGTGAGGATTTCAGCAATGTGATTGGCACTGTATCATTAATATCTATTGCTATATTAAGGACCTGTATCATTAAGGACCGAACATGATCATTAATATCTGCTATATTATTCCAATGGGTTCTCATATCCAGTTGTGTTGTCCATTTTTTTCCTTCAAATCTATTGCAGACTAGATCATGTTCGGTTGAAGGTTCACTGAAGTTGAAGAACCTATTTGGATACTGTGAGACCTGGGATGCATCAGGTGCTCTTGTATTAGATCAGACAATGGAGCTCAGTGCTGGTGTTGTGGTACGGTGTAGTTGGGTACGGGTTCGAGGACCGAGGGTAGGGCACTCGCCCTTAATCGGCTGGTCATACCGTCGCCAAGACTCTAAGGCCTGTTGAAGAAGACAGGAAGATTAGAGAGTTTTGTTTATTTCTTTGCTTAATGAAAACAATACAATAATGTCCCTTTTATAGAGATTGCTAAACTTGACATCTAAAAAACATATTTCTATATTAAGGAAATTAATCCTAACAATAGAAAACTTATATCTAATACATAGAATAAATATAAAAGGAAATAAACCCAAATAATAAGTAAACTAAGTATTATATTCCTAATCCGTGATATGCTACCAATGCTATCAAACCAGCCAATTAGATAGAGTTGCTACAGTACTGTACGGTACTGTTCACACACGCGAAGTATTGTTCACGCGTCGACGCTAATCACGGCACGCTGGTACTGTTCATATGCTATGCACCTACTAATCTTGGTCGGTAACATTACACCCTTTGCGGCAAGGTAGCTTGTTCTCAAGCTGTTAAGTGGCGACTATGGATTAAGACCTTCACGTCTCCATATCGACAAAAGGGCACAATGATGATATCACGCGGCGTGGAACATGATGAGCGAAGCCCCAATATACAACAGCGAGGACAACACTCTAGCGTTGGCTGACGTCGCGGGAGTCACCGGCGGCAAGAGCAATCGACACAGGGTAGCAGCGGCATCCTTCCTGCCTTGAGATGTGAAACGGTTGTGGGAGAGATGCGACCACGTCGCTAACCCCTACATGGTAACCGTTGTGCTCCACACTTGCAGAGGCATGGTGTCGGCCGGCCGTGTGGAGAAGACCGCCACTAGACAGTAACAACCTTTCTCGGCAAAGGCATTAAAGGTGAAGTCTAACGAGGAGTCGTCGTTACTGAAGGCGGAAACGTGGCCAATGCCAACGCCAACGTCGGGAAAGGTGATGGCATCGCAACTATTGCAATGGCTCGCAACGTCTCTTCCTGCTCCTTTAGCTTATCCACCAACTCCATAACCTACTTCAAGGTAGGCATCATATTGTCAAGTAGGACTCCATTTTCTTACTGCTAGCCATCAATATGTTCAAAGAAAATAATTCAGCATTAGAAGTTAGGGTGAGTGACTCTAACGCTAAGGGAGATAATTAGATAGAGTTGCTACTACCATATGGTGCTGTTCATTCATGCGAAGTACTGTTCACGCGTCAGCACTGTTCACCCTGATGGTACTGTTCAGGGTAATGTTTACAGCGCGCTGGTACTGTTTATGTGATATGCACCTACTAATCTTGGTCCACGACAACTGGAGTGGCAATACTGAACTGGAGCAATACCAACCCCACTGAGAATTTGAATGTCATTTGTCTGAGGACTGGTTAAAGTCCTCATTCAAAGAACACCTTATGGGTGTTTCTGTTGGCTTGCTTTCCACCATGGACCATAACATCTCTTACAATCTGTCATGGAGAACTATAAGCGATCCAGCATGGATGTCGTTCAATTCCGCAAGGGAGAAGTTAGGGCATAGCCTTCTATCCTCTATTAAATACACATACAAGGTTGACCAGAGAGATTCAAGCATAAGACTTACATGTGTGTATGCTTTTTTGTTGTCTTCTCAAGCTGGAGGTCTTGCACCAGAGAGCAAAAACGCCCGTTGTTTTAGACAGGTATATCGAAAATCTTTACCTTTGTACTCCATAGTTCATACTTTGGTTTCTTTTCAAACCGCATGATTCATACTCGTGGGATACAGACTATCCTCCATATTTCTCCTTTTAAACGTAGTTTATTTTCTAGCATGATATGAATCATATCATTAGTGTACCAACAACTTTGAGAGTTCTATGATTTGTTCAAGCATTCTGGTGGCATTGTCCTTTCTTTTCAGTCTCTGCTCCTACTTCAGAAACCAGCAATTTTTCCTTTAAATGAAATAATTCTCTCCATTTCTATTTTCCAGAATCTAGTGTGCTACACATCAGAAAAAAGAAATTAAACAGCTGAACCGATTCAAACTGAAACCACTAGGACTACCGGAAAACATATTTATTCATTTCTCATTAGCATCATTCATTTTTATTCATCTTATATCAGCAGGAGTTTGATCTTCGAGTGGATTTACCGTTGGGTGTGTTGAATGGTGCTCTGAATGCCAGAGTGGCTGCAGGGGTCATCCATCCATTGGCAGGGGGGATCAACCGGTTCTATCTCATCAGTCATCACTTCCAGAACGGTTCTACTCTGGTGGCAATAGGTCTTGGTGGACCATCGCCTCTATTGGGCTTCATAGCAAGGGGGCTGGGGACGACAGACCTGAGGACCCGTTCCCCCAACAACTCTGAAAATGGTGCTGCCACATCCTAAAACAGTTCGATCATGATATGGGGAAGACAGGCCTGCAGTTTAACTTCTCTTCAACCTAATTTCTTTTGCGACAACTTCTCATTCTTCCTACTTTTAAAAACTTGTCTAGCAAGCCTCTCTCTTAAAAAAATGTTTGTTTCACAAACTGTAGGTGATGAATTCTTGTCCTGGCTTATGGATTTAATGTTGTCACATGTAAAATCTAAAATTGAAGGGAAAATAAAAGAGATTATAGTCTAAAATTGAAGGGAAAATAAAAGAGATAGAGCTCCAGTTTCCAATGCTCAAATTGTTGGAACTTGGAACTCTGGAGAAAACTAGGAGGGTCTTAATGCGAATCCCAACATGAAAGATTATACAGTGCACTGTGTAAAGATTGTTCTGACATTAGGTCTTGAAAATTCCTAGGAACTGGCTGTTGGCTGTCTTACAGTTGTGAATTTTTTAGATGAATCTTACAGTTGTGAATGCATAGGCAGAAATTAAGAAGCTACTGCAATCGCAACTAGGATCTTGTCCTATAAATCGCCAGGCAAAAACCTCTTGTTTGGAATATGATAGAATACAAACACACATGCCGTTTTTCAACTATTTCGGAACAATTCTTGCTTCCCTGCATGACAACAGCTAGAATTGCTGATCTCAGACTGAAGAATATATAGATGCATGCATAGTAGTGTCATAGCTTGAACCCGCTAGATATTTTAGTATGTATACTAAATTTGGTTCAGTGAATAATGCCGTGGCCTCATCCACACGGATCGGAACAGTAACACTCCGATTTCTAAGAAGATGGCGGCATCTCTATCCAGGTGCTATGTACGTCTCTGAAGACTACCGTTTTTCTGCAGTTGCAGGTAAGGCAGCCACCATGTTTGACATAATATGCGACAGGTCGGTGAACTTGATTGCGTCAACGCTCTGACAAATATGCTCTTTGTTCCCTTGTTTTCTCACATGCATGCAGATGCAGTGCAGGCCTTGGAACTACTGACGATATGCATAAAGAACAGACGGTACTTAAACCGGCCAGGTAGATCTAGCTAGTATACTGGATAATATTGATTGGGTGAAGCGATCAACACCGATCAGCCTAAGAACTGAGGTTGACATTACACCAAGTAACGATACTTGCGTCTTAAAAAAAAGAAAAGTAACCATACTTTCTATTAAAGCCATAAAATCATCGACGCACGCCACCGATTCTAAACAAATTATTGCACAATGGTCGTATATAGTATGAGCCTGTTTGGTTGCCTGCATGCGGGGTGGCTCGCACCCGCGCATGCAGGGAGATGATGTTTGGTTGGCTGCGGAGAGGAGAGAGTCTGCACGAGCGGATGCAAAAAAACAATTGGAGTCAGGCTGAGGAGGAACGCGGCTGAGGAGCTCTCCTCCTCAGCCTGGCCACACTTATGCAGCCTGCATCAGCTCATCCGCCAACCAAACAGGCCCTGTATGAATGTAGCTCTGGTTGTGCAGGAGGGATCAGCGGTCGGTGATTAATGGAAGGAATTCTCTGGATGGTGGCTCATTTCAGGCCAGAATAGAATAGAACTGAATAAAACAAATTGATGGGCGAATGGAATGATCGATGGAGACGGCCGGAGGCACACAGCACAGCAATGAGCAGGTGCAGGCATGGTACTACGGCCTTGCATGCTAACTAGTACTAGTTTCTGCTCCATTAGTCAAGGCCTAGCTACTACTACTACTAGGCCCATAGTGTTGCGAGCGGTCCACAGAATCGATTCTATTCTCTTTGTGTACCTGCACTCTTAACGAATTTCTTACTGCAACCATGTATGGGCAATTCCATCTTGTCCGATTGTTCTTCTATCTCCAGTCCGTCCTTGAAACACCTCAAAAATTTAAACCATTTTTGAATTTTTCTTGAATTTTGTTTGAATTTAAATTCCTTTCCCGATTTAGCAATTCTTGGCCATTTTCCGCTTTCCCTTCCTGGCTTTACGCCTTCCCCTATCCTTGGCGCAATACTGAAAGTTCGCCGCCTCCCTTGTTCCTCCCCTCTACTCGGCCGAAGCCCATTCGCTGCCACCATTCCGCCTGCACACCGCTACCAACTCCAGTCAAATACCGTACAAGATCTGACAGTCTCTGCCATCCCCATTTAGTACCCATCTCATCGCCCTGGCCATGCGCCATAGCTGCTCCACAACCGCCGCAATCCAGGGCGCCTCCCTGCTGACGCGCACGCCACAATTTGACCATGGTCATGTGTGCTCGCTAACGCCAACAAGGATGCCGAGCCTGATGCGCCACCTGGGTGCCAACCATGCCACCACAGCGTGCTTTTGAGTAAGACCTATAGATGTAAGAACCTCCACAAGAGACCTATTTCGGTAGACACCTCCATGGGATAGAGGTAGAGGGTGACATCAACGCGTGTGTCCTCCGCTATACCGGTGTAAGCTACAGAGAAAACATGAGCATTGCATTGCACTAAAAGAGAATGGTGAAAAATTGAGAAAAAAATATGAATTGAGTATGTTGTTGATGCTATTGTTTTATTGTGTACTTACTGAGTCGTGGACTCAACCTTACTTTGTTGTTGTTTTCAGGTAAATGTTGAAGGCGACATGCATGGGTAAATGTAGAACATGGATTATTATACACTTGTAGCTTTTCACTCCACCTAGCAATATATCATTTATAGACATGAACTATTTAGTAACTTTCATTGTGATAATTAAATAATTTGTGGTTTCCTTTAGCTCTTTAGGGTATGTAATATTACTACTTGATGTTTTACTTAATTTAGACTTGTTTATAATTCATCTTAGTTATTATTGGTCCATATTGATTTCAGTTTATAGTTTTACAGTGTTGCTAAAATTTATGTTTACTATCACGTTGAATGTTTATTCTTGAGATCTAACTGTTAGTAATGCTTGCTTACTGGTTTAAATTAGTAGCGATAATAGTTGTAGGTGGTATCTTAGGTTTTTGTTAAGTCGGGGTGTTATATGATGCTCTTCCTATGCGCACTGAACTCTATATAAAAAATAGGGTAGGTATAGCCCTACTCCCAACTGATCTCAGCATACTATACTGAAATGAATCAAGATCACTTTTTTTTATTTTCCCCTTTATTGTGGCAGTTCATTTACAGATTCTGTTTTACTAGTCCATATACCTCCTTATTTCCCTAGCATTCAGTTGTTTTGCATGATCAGCTAGCATGTTCTTTGATCAGGAAAATATTTACACTCTCTCTAACCTAGTTAATCATAAACTAAATCAGAAAAAGTAGATTCACTTTTGCAACTGAGATGCATGATGGGCTGGTCGTGCATGTTAGTTAATCAGAAAAAGTAGATTCACTTTTGCAACTGAGATTCATGATGGGCTGGTCGTGCATGTTAGTTAATCTTTGAAACAGAATGATAAAGGAAAAAGAAGATTGATTAATGTAGATCGAAAAGGCTAGCTTCCATTTACTTTCGAAACGAATTCAACAAGCAAGGAATTGCATTGTACCAATTGTCAATAATGACAATAATGGAAAAAGGCAAACATGAATTGGTACGTTATTCATAGTTCTATTCTCCAATCATGTCAGATGAGTTTTTCTTTCTTTTCCTTTTTTTTGGTCTTTTTCTTTCTGAAACGGTGCTGTCAGATCGATGAATTTAAGTTGCTTATCTTCGGCCTGTATGTTATGAAATTTTCAAAGAAGAAAATCTAGAATTATGTAAAGAGATCGAAGGAGAAAAAACTAAAAAAAAAACCAAGTCAAAATCAAGGAGCATCAGCACTTGGCAACAATATAATTAATATTTGCACTGCTAAATGGAGTAGGGTATATCTAGAAGAGATGTGTCTCTTTCTTAATTGTTTTAGGAAAGAAAACAAGAGTCAAAAAGAAGAATTAAATTGTGTACAAAAAGTACCTAAAAGATAAAGTGCTATCAGTTTAATTTACATCATTGAACCAAAAGTTTAGTTAAGGTGTCTCATGACTCATGAGTACTATTACAAATGATTGGCCGTTACATTTAACGTTTTAAGTACGTACATTTTCGTTGTCCATATATATAGTCTGGACATTTGCAAGCCTGACTACGGTAATTCGTATGTACCATTTAAAAAATGAACAATCAGTTAGTGTAAGAACAATATATATATATCGCCCCCAAAGTATGTGAGTAGCCAATTAAGCAAGCTAGCTAAATGCTTGCTCTCTAAACTAGTAAGGCATCTGGGGCTAGGAAGGATGGTTCTCAGTGGCGGAGTAAGCCAGGTAGCTTATTCAAAACAAAATGGTAATTCGTCCCGATGGCCATGAACCTTAGGGTTCGTCAGACCTAGCACAAACATTTTAAGGGTTATCTATGGGTTGATTATTCTTATAAGTCTATTGCCCAATGTTTGACGTCTAGATCGTTAGGCATATGCCTCGGCTTGGTACTCCCCTCAGTGTAAGATGAGATACTGACATGGCATGCATAATTTACTCATCGATCCATTCATTTATGCCATTGCATTGCATTGGCCCCTCTCTTTTTTCTTTCTTTCTGAAACCTGCATTGGCCCCTCTAATTTACTTGATTAGTCAATCTGAGATCAATTTGAGACAGACATGCATGTATCCAGTAGAGAGAGAGATTAGTTCTTCTCTGCAGGTTACAAGTTACTCCAACGTAGTACGTACTAGTCCATTGCAGAAACATATATAATTAATAGGATGTCCCTCCCTTAATTAAACGCTTGTGCTCTAGTCTTACTAGGGACCAAACTGGCCCTACTACTAATACTAATGTTGCAAGTCATGAATGAATGAGTTGAACGTACGTACGTGAGCCGTTCTACCTACGCAATAGTAGACTTTCCTTCTCCATATTTTTGTTTGTTTGTTTGTTAATTTGTTCGAATGGCCTCCGTTCAGTACACCTAGTACAGCCTACGTTCACAAGCAAGAGAAGCGCTTCATTGTTAATTCTCCTTAAATAATGAGTCGATTCTTTTGATCCGTGACTTATACCAGTCTTCCCCGCTCATTTGAGCTTCAGCTTTTGACTTCTGACTTATTTTTCACTATTCATAAATTTCGTCTTTTAATTTATAAACTGTTGACTTTTTTGAGTTTTTTTACCGATTCTTTTTTCCCGTATTTGTTCGTGTTGTCCGTAATAAGCTCACATATTTTTTCTATATTTAATTTTTTTTAAATTTAATTACGCTAAATAAGCTAACTTCAGCCGCTACAGTACAATTTCAACCATAAGCCACAGTTTTTCAGCCCAACCGAGCGGGGCTTAGAACCCTACCATTCTCAAATAAATGTTGTTGAAAAATATGTGTAGTTATATCAAAATTTTATAACTTTGATCATTAACTAATGGAATATATGTATTTGAGATTGTACCGATGTCAAGAGACAAGAAGTAAAAAGAAGCGGGGAAGGTAACTAGGCTGGAGACTACTACTTATTAGCATAGTGGAAGCTTTATTTTATTTACTAAAAGTCATAATATTATAACCCTGCACGTATATATATTCTATTCGTTCGGACTCTGCGTTTAAACACCAAATGCAAGAATGGATATAAAAATACCCAGCAAGAAGGTGCCGTAAAAAGCACGAGTGTCAGCAAGACTTCTTCCAGAGACCCTGATCAACTACTCAAAAGAAGCGATGACCAGCCCATACTAATTACTAGCCACCCCGGCTCCAAACAATAGTATCAACTGCCCACGTAACCCGTATGCATCCGATGGTAAAGCTACCAAAATAGCGGTCAATAAATAAATCATATGTATCTCTATTTTAACTTTAGAAATGTAATTTGATGATTATTTAACAAGATAAACGAATGCAGGGGCGGAGCCCTAGTGGCCCATCCTGTATCACAGGACATCGGGTCTAAAATTTTTTTAGTAGCGATCAACACCTCCGACCCATGTCTGAACCCTCCAGTCCAAACTCCGTGCACCTGGCAGCCAGTAGCAGCCCACAAGGAGATAGACTCACGTCGGCCCATGAGGCAGCACTCAGCCCAAAAAGGAGGACAACAATATGCCGAGGCATCCAGCGTTGTCTATGAACGGCAAGACTGTATGAGCCTATTTAATTAATACTGAAGCACCGAGCGTGTCGTAACTCTCCTCAACACCTATTTGTCTCGCGGGGTCGTAGGAGCTAGGAGACATGTGCCGTGCCCCATGGCTGCACCCAACCACGCAGCAGCCGGTCAATGGAGAACGGGAGAAATCGATCGCTGCCGGCCACCCTTGCTTGCCATTTCGCGCGCAGCGTCTCTTGGCCTTGGTTCTCATTGCCTCGCGTCCTCGCCGGCTAAAGGAGGCTTAGACACACCCGATTTATATGTACTTTACTCAAAATTTCTCTCAATTCTTCTGATTTGTTTCAAGAACAAGGGTTAAATTTGCGAGTTAGGATTTTTGATATAATGATATTTAGTTTATTTTGTCAAATTGTAAGGTTAAGCTTAGGATTTCAATTTGGATTTTTGGAATACTGGTCTAGTTAATTGTAAATTGGAGGCAAAATTGTAGTGATATGTGATTATGATCTACATGCTCATATTGGACCAAACTTTGGATTTAACTTAGAGTATTTTATTACAATGTGAAGTAAACTTCTACATGTATTTTTCTACTATATTGTTCTTGAACTGTTTAACGTAGCACTATCTAATTGAGTTTTCAATTAAATGGTAGGTAAATTTATATGATAGTTTCTAAAAAGGAAGGCGTCTAATAATGCTACTAATATTGGTAAGCATTTTGATAACTATTTCTTTGTAATCGTATATTGCCATCGGTTATGCTGAATTATTAATGCTAAAATTGCCTGACACGTTATTGTTTGGTATAATGTTACTTAGAAATTATATATGTTGTTATATATATATTGCAGTGGTGAACCTCGCATGAATTAAGTATGAAAAATACTGAAATGCAACAAATAAAATAAGACAATATTTATTAAGAGAGGTGTAAATGTAGCTTGTCCGTTACTAAGAAAATCAAAATTCCTTTAATTGTTGACTAGCACTTCACCGGCAACTGAGCTATACAAATCCGGCTTAGACGACTTTTTGAAAATTTGATTGTAGGCTCAAAACTATAGCTAAAGAACTAACTGTACTTTACAACTATAGGTTAATTACGGACTATACTTAGTATAGCAGTAGAAGATAATTGGGGTGCGGTATGAGTGTATAGAACGGGGCTCGATCGAAACCACGCATCAAGGTGCACTGCCTTATACGGAGAATATATATAATGGCTATTAAACTATTTGAGCTTAATCACCACTATCTGGTGGAAGCTATCTGGAAGATAATTAAGCCGATCGAACTATTAAACCACTAACGTGTTTTGAAGTAGTTTGCACAGGGAAGCCGAACTATTAAACTATCTGGTGGAAGCTACAAATTTAATTGTTTCTATATAAATAACAATTATATATGCTAGCATGTGGTTTCACACCATTTTTGTCTTGCTAATTGTTTAGCTGGCCACGGTACATATGTATTTTATCTTATTAAATCGAGTGCTCTTGGGCTTGATCTGCATCAGGAATGGATCGATATGCTGTAGTATTAATTTCTACATAAAACGCATGCATTCAGACGTGAGCGACGACCTAGCCAGTCCCAAATTGGACTAGTCATCTCTTGAGTACGTCTTGATCTCTCTTTTTCACACACCTGCTTGCTGGCATTTAGCTAGTGTACTGCACTCACCAAAGCTAAGCTAGAGACGAAAAATACTCGGCAGGACTAAAAGTCGGCTTTGACTTGTAGTAACTAACTTTTAAACGATATGTTTTTAAGATAAAATTAAAAAAATTATAGTAAAAAATTTACTGAGTTCAGCTGTACCGCTAAAATCGTATGTAACTATTTTCTCTGCGTACTGTCTCTCACAAACTGATAAAATTCAAAACTTTAAGGTATAAGTGATAGGCCAAAAGGATCAACCCTAAGAGAAAGCAAATTAAGGCTTTGGAGTACTTTCCAAACGCTAATTGTCCCTTAGCTAGCGACTAGTGAAGGTATACTTACCAAGGGTTAATTCAACTTTCACCTTCCCCCGATCGATCTGCCCTCCTTAATTAGTATACATGCTTTCCTTCCATATATATGGGTGAGCTAGATCACTTGTTATCGCACACGCGCGTTCCCATACGCATATATATGCAGATCGATAGAATTGGATGATGACCTCACCTAGCTTTAATTTTGGCCTCTCTTTCTTCGTAATTAGCTAGATCACTGACGATATGAGGTCGATGCAGCCGCAACAACAGCAAGAGCTCGAGGTCATCGTCAACTAGAGCCGGCCGGTGATCATCCATCATGGAATCGAACAAGGGCTTCGAGAGCTCCACGGAGCTGCCGTCCAGCGGCGAGGCCGACGAGGACGCTGAGGGCGGTGCACCCAACGATGGGAGCTCAGCAAGCAACAACAGCACGGTGGAGGAGGAAGCTGGGGACAGCAGGAAGACCGGCGCCACCTCACCGTCGGTGCGCCCCTACGTCCGCTCCAAGAACCCCCGCCTCCGCTGGACGCCAGAGCTCCATCTCTGCTTCGTTCGCGCCGTCCAGAGGGTCGGCGGCCAAGATCGTAAGCTAGCAACTTAATTCCATATATAATCGTACATCCTATATGTGTATATATATATTTTTTTGCCCATCTCGATCGTCATGTTAATTTCATGCTTGTATAGGTGCAACTCCTAAGCTTGTTCTTCAGTTGATGAACGTGAGAGGGCTTAGCATAGGCCATGTCAAGAGCCATCTCCAGGTATACCTCTCTGCATCTTTTTTGTATTTAAACCCGATTGTTTGCTCCTGTTTTTACTGTTTCCTTTTGTTCTTGGTTAAAATTCTCTTGCATGATGTGCTCCCCCTTTAATTTGTGCTATTTTCAGATGTATAGGAGCAAAAAGATCGATGACTCGGGCCAGGGTATGACTAGTTCATGAATGATCGAACATCATTTTCTTGTTCTTTCTATGGACTTGGTATATACAGTTTGTCCCTGATCTGGATGGAGAATTTTGTGCATGCAGTCATAGGTGGTTCATGGGGATCAGATCAGTTGCAAGAGGGGGGACAAGTGTACAACCTCGGCCATCTTTCCTCGCCCCATCCCTTCCATCATCGCCAGTGTGGCGCTGGTACCATCTTGTCAAGGTAGTTGGATCCATGCAACGCTTGCAAACAAAATCCATTAAATTCCTACCCCTTTAGTTTGTTGTCTAGCAGCCTAGCACATGATTCTTGTTCTGACTAATCTCTTCCCCCTTGATAACGAACTATAGGTTCGGCGCTGCATGGCCTCCATGGAGTTGCCATGGATCATATTTGCTCCATGGCCACCACTTTCTTGGATCAAAACCCTACTACTCAACAACTGATGAAGCCGAGGGTTTCCCTAGAACCCGTGCTCAATTTGTAGCTAGAGCTGCTACCAATAATCCAGCTTTGACCCAAGGATGTTCATCTCGAAACGATCATACCATGAACCATCAAAGACGATTGCTGCAAGCGACGATGTGCAACAGTAATGAGGATAATAACCATGCCCCTCTTGATCTCGATCTCTCGCTCGATATCGGGCCACGGCGGGAGAAGAGAAAGAGAGGCTGCAGCTGGGGGAAAGAAGACGATGGTCACACTGGTGATGATGAAGATGTGGAGAGTACTGCTGCTGCTACTAGGCTATCTCTATCTTTGTTCTCCGCTCCTCCTCCGAGGACTACTAGTAGTGCTGTTGATACGCTAGATGTCAAAGTGGATGAAGAGAAAGCGCATGCAACAAGGACAAGTACTCTTGATCTCACCATATGAGTGCAATGCGGTGATATCTTGCGGTACTTATCCATATATATGTAGAGAAAGAAACATATATATCCCGTACGTATCTGTGCTGTTCAATATTTATATATAGAGTACTGCTATACAACATTCGACTGTTTTTTAGGACAAAAATAGTCAGATTGATCTAGGGCGTTAGATCTCCATCCAACGGATCCACCCATATAAACCCCCCTCCAAAAAAATGACACCCTAAAAAATGATCTAGAGCGTTGGATCCCCATCTAACGACTCAAAATTTGACTGTTTTTGTCCTCAAAAACAGTCGAATGTTGTCATGTTGACCAAGCACCGGATGTCATGTTTGGCAACAGGCTTTTTTTGAGGAATTTTTACAGAAATGCATGCTATTGAGATTTGAGATATGAAAATATCTTGGTTGTAATTAAGTCCACATGAAATTAACAAAGTTCGGCATGGAATTGACTATACAGTACATATATATTTTTATCCTAGCAAGCTAGCGTCTGTCTTTTTCCGTGTGAACTTCTGGCCAGCTTCTCCACGCAACTTACGCATGGGGAAGCCAAGTACCAAGAAGGATGGTTTCGATTCAACGCAAACGTCTGGCTCGGTTCGGTGACCAGTTCTTTCTTTTAGTCAAGTTCAGAGAAAATCGAGGCCTTGCTTTGCCATGTCTCTTCCCTTCGTCCAGGTACAGTTAGTTAATGCCTCTTCTTGCCTCCAGGTTTCTGCATGTTAGGCAGGATTTATAACACCCCAGCTCAACTAAAAGTCCAAGATATCACCTATAACTACTATCGTTACTAATTTTTAACCAATAAATTAATACAACTAGCAACTAGGCTTCAAAAATAAATATTCAATATGATAGTAAATCTAAATTCCAACAGCACTTTAAACCATAAGCTGAGCTCAATATGAACCAACAATAATTAAGATCAATCATAAACAAGTCTAAATTAAATAAAGCATGAAGTAACAATACTAGAAACTATGAAGACTAAGGAATCCATGTTAAACAATTAGGATAGTTGTGTTTTCACTATTGTTTAGTATTCCCATTAGTGCATGTTTCCACTATTATTTAGTATTTCCATTGTACAAATGTTCCCACTAGAGGCAATGCTTAGTATTCATATGTGAGAGTGTTCACACTCATATACTTGTATATAAATTAATGATCAATAGAAGATAAATGTGTGCCAGTTGCAAATCATTCTTTTAATATTTTCTGACATGGTATCAGAGTCTACTCTTCTCATCTAATGACAACCTCTATAAATATATCTGCGAGTCTAGAATCGTCAATCTCAGGATCGCTCGGCACTCAAACCGTCGGCTTGATGTCCATTGGTCACCCATCCTTTGCAAATCCTATCAATGTAAAGCTGTCTCACGACACCTACCTGCTATGGAAGGCATAGGTTCTTCCTGTCCTTCGCAGCGCGCAATGGCTTGATCTCGTAAAAGGAACCGATCCGGTGCCACCCCAGTTAATCGCGACATCGACAGAAGATGGAGCTGCACAAGTTCCTAATACTTTTGATCGTTTCTACCACGTTATAGCTCCTCCGATCGCTTCGACTTCATGATCGTAAACCTTCTACTGAAGTTTCGAGCACGTTCACTTCTTCACAACGTGGTCGGAGCCCCTACCGACCACGTTCAGCGTAGTTGACCGCCAACGTGGTCAAAACCCGCTTTCGACTACCGGCCGCGGACAACATGGTCGAACGACCAACGTGGTCGAAACCCGCTTTCGACTACCGACCGCGAACGACATGGTCGAGCGACCAACGTGGTCGAAACCCGCTTTCGACTACCGACCACGGCCAATCGACGCTTCCGGCTTCTGACCACGGCCAGTCGACGCTTTCAGTTTTCGACCACGTCCAGTCAATGCTTCCGACTTCCGACCACAGCCAGTCGATGCTTCCGACTTCTGACCACGGCCAGTCAACGCTTCCGACTTCTGACCACGGCTAGTCGATGCTTCCGACTTCCGTCCACGGCCAGTCAATGCTTCCGACTTCCGACCACGGCCAGTTGAGGCGTCCAACTTCCGAACGTGGTTGTAAACCAGTTTGCCGACTTTCGACCACTCGCTAGGACTTACGACTTTGCAGAAACAGCACAAACTTCAAAACCAAACTAATCTTTCTAAAACAAGGGTCAATTACTCATCACAAATATAGGGTCACCTCCACATGGTCTCTCACATTGTCTAATCTTATATAAAAGAAAGTTTGCAAGAACCTAACAAGTGAGAAAACAAAGAAGGGGCATTGCTGCAAAAAGTTTGAATAATATGGTCAGTTGTTCCCTTCTCTTATTGGCAATGGATCAAAAATTTCTAGTTTAATCAATTTGCATTTTTCTATCAGCAATGAACTAACTGTGTCCATATTTTTTTCTCTTGTTTTTAGAGAGCTTCTTGAAGGTCCATTGTATTACGCTTGTGCTTTAACTCTCACTATGGTAATTTTCTGGAGCACATCTCCCATTTCAATCGCTGTGATTTGCAATTTGTGTGCGGGAGATGGTATTAGCTCTATTTCCCTCTATTACATTTTTCTCCTGTTTCTGTTGGGCTACCTTTTTGATATTTGACTGCTGCTTTTGATTCTTCAAGTGAAAAATGCAGAAAGGAATTGAACTCTATGCACTGTCTTTCAGGTGCAACTGACATAGCTGGAAGGCAATTCGGGCATGCAAAGCTTCCTTACAACCGCGACAAATCTTATTCTGGAACCATTGCAATTTTCTTAGCTGGTTTCATTGCATCACTACCGTAAGTAACAAGCTATCCATTTTGCACCTTATGATCCCATCCTACCAAAGCCTGAACACACTACCATTTTCCAGCTACATGTGCTACTTCTACCTTTTTGGGTTTGTTGAAGAAAGCTGGAGCATGGTGATTGCCTTTGGTGTCACATCTCTTGCTGCGGCAGTTGTCGAGTCACTCCTGATTAGCACATGCCTTGACGACAATCTGACGGTTTCTCTCGCCTCTGTGCTCGTTGGTGGCCCGGTTTTCTATTACATTGGCGCCAGAAACCTGTTGCATGAGCGGTGACAGCAGTAATATTTCTGCAATTGTTCAGATGGCCTTCGCAGGCACTGATAAGTAGCTAACAGCAGAGTATAGCAGCAACTGCAGCGCGTTTGTTTGTGTCGACAATTTGACACATGATGTGCTTTACTTGAATCCGTTTGTGTGTCGATAACATTTGATGTACCATGTGTAATCAACAGTGTTGTATCTTCAGAATTAAATTGTCGAGAAAGCAAAGGAGGAATAGATTGCACTCAATTTCAGCAAATCTGCAATGCATTTGTGGTGTGTATTGAGTATTGACAGTTGATTGTTCTGATGAGTTTACGAAAGTAATAGTAAGAGTAGTCGGCTTGAGATGTTAGCGACTACACTAGAGAAATTGAAGTATCACATCGGAAGAAGAACACCGCAACAGTTTGCGACGGGATTAATGGTCGAATTTTTTTTTTTTTGGTAACTCAAGCAATGGAATTATGGTAAGGCAAAAACACACTACGTACATGTACTTCCCTGCTTGAGACTGAAGAGGAAAAGGGAGAAATTAAGCACTCTTAATTTTGCTTGATTAAACTAACTAATGGATGTAAACTAGACTTTGAGGTAGGGCCACATCACCCACGACGTTCCCGGCTGGGGCTTCCGGCCCGTGTCGTCCCGCCGCCGGTGAGCCTAAGCACCAGGCAGACCATCCCCTGGTAGTCAGCCTGACAACCAGTGCTTTGTGGTTCTACGGCTTTCGGTTTCTTGAGTTACTTTGATTTTAGCTTTCAATCCTGACTTTCATAGCTCAGTAGCTACTACAGTGAAGGATTGATGAATACTTGAAATTTGCTTATGTGATTTGAAAAACCCTCAGTGACTACCATGTGAGATCTACCCGACCAAGAAAATGAGACTAAACCAACTGAAGAAAAAATAATCAAAGATCAAGCAAAACACTAATGAATCCTTGGATGAGTTGTGGAGAAGATTTACTAGGATCATTCATGATCTACATGCTATTGATTTGACCTTTTCTGATTCTAAGATGCACATTAGCCATTAGGTGCAATTGATGTGAAGCTTTGATGAATGAAGATTACTTCTATAAATGACAACAATGTCATGAGTGAGTTTATCATAGATAAGATCAACTCAAGGTTAAAGACATATAAGATTAACTTCATCTCACATCCTTGCAAGACAGAGTTATAGCACTTGTAGTTGACCCTTCTCATAACAGCTCTTCTAGATCCTTGGATCTTATCTCTTCTGGATTTCCATTGTTTGTTTTGTATGCTTTGAGCGATGAGTAGCTAGAGAATCTTCTTGGGGATGACTTAGCCCTTCTATTCACAAAATTCACAAGAGCATAAAACAAAGTAAGGAATAAGAGGAGTGGCCTTATCACATGCTTTGAGTGTGCCATATATGAGAACCTGGCCCAAAAGAATGATTACCTCAAAAAGATCCTTGAGAGATTTTCTAGTGGGAAGAACAACCTCAATATGATTCTTGACCAATCTAAGGTGGGTGTGAAGAAGAGAGGTGATAAGGATTAAGTAATACATTAAATATGGATTTAATACTTATTAAGGCTCTAAGACCCATGTTGTCATAAGATTTCCAAAACTATTACCATCAGATGGAAAAAGACACGCCGCCCCTGCCATCAGCATCACCAGGGGAATCGGTAGTTCTTACCTTATCAGAATGCCCAAGCAAAGTGGCAAGCCTGATACTTTCTACCGCCAAACATAGCAACAAGATCACGATGCCACGATTTGAGGGTCAAAGTACTCTCAATACGGTCGTGGGTGACCACTATTCACTAATGGCTCCTATGTATAGTGGGAGCCGGACGACGCCTAGTCACGGTGTCAATGAGATTGCCTCAGGTGAAAAGCCAGGAGAAGATAATAACACTCATCATTCGATTGGAAATTTGCCGAATTAGGTTGAGTCCACCGCACAGCCCTCCAGAAATAGTGCCCTCCAATTGTTCCCCATCGTGAAAGCTACTTGTCGAGGCGATGAAAGGCTCTCCCTCAGTTTTAATGGGAGTTCATCGAGAGATTCCTGCTGGAAGTATGAAGTTAACGTAATCGGAGATATCACTACGGATGCCATGCATGGTTCTCCATGATAGAATCCCCCATGACCCGTTGGTCAGAATGGTACAAACACTCCTGCTGTCCTGCATCACCCAAAGCGAACATAAATAACGAAACTGGTAGACATCAACCATCTAATCTGCCTGTTTCTACCCCTCCGCACTTGCTGAGTCACGTGGAGCAAACCCCTTCTGCTAGCAGGAACACACTAAGGCCTTTGGTAACTGTCTAAAACCTACAACATGTGCATGATATTCTGAGTAACATGGATCCTGCTTTGGCAGAAACCCTGGGATATGCTCAAGCTATAGGTCAGGTATCCGAGATTCTATAGTAGACCATGCAATGAATGAAGATGTATCGAGAGCAAAGGCACTCCCAAATCCATACACTAACTTCATCCATGCCATCTCTTTCGGCTGACAAGATTGCCCTATCCCTTCAACTTGACTACGTAGGTTCTCTATCATTATAAAACCTACTATAAATAACTACAAAAGTTAATCGAGTTTTGGTAGAAAGAAGTAGTTCTCTTATAATCTTATTTACGGGAGTTATAGAAGAAATACAAGTTCCTAAGTTAAAAATAAAGCCCGTAAAGCATGCCTTTCATGGCATAGTCCCAGGATATTCAGCCAAACCGATCGGGCAAGTGTCCCTACCGGCTATGTTTGGAAGTCCCGATAACTTTCAAACAAAAAGGATCTCTTTCAATGTAGTTGATTTTGAAACTACATATAATAGGGGTCCTTGGCCGACTAGTTTTATCCAAGTTTCCAGTAGCCACATATTACGGTTACCAAAGTCTAAAAATACAGGGACCAAAAGGGGGCATAACAGTTCAAGGGGACAGGAAAATGGCTTATGCCTGTGACCGTAAGTCTCTCGAATTGGTCGATGAATTATTGGCCAGAAATGTTGACTTGCCTTCTATGCAAGTAAAGCACCCAAGGCTAAAGGTAACTCTAAAACCCTCCGACCAAATCAAGGAGGTGCCTCTTGATCCAAGATAGTTCCGGTATTTGGTCGTCTTACCAAAATACCCTTTCTTGACCCGATCTTCATCTTCCTTGCAAGCAATCACCATGTTTGCCATGTGTATGTGCATCACTGGCTTACCACGGGTCAGCAAGTCTCTCCCGTTCTGTTTCAACCAGACCATGCCTCATGTGGACCGACTAAATCACATGGTGCAACCTATAGCTCAAAGTTTCCTTTAACATTTTCCGCTTTTCTTGTGTCAAGCTTGAGCTCAGCCAGCTCACCCGGTATCATTGATCTTTCTAGATCTCAACTCCTCTATAAGCGTAGTCCCGATCCTTGCCATTGACCACGGTTGACTTTAAACCTCCTACACATCCAAAGACCAAAAAATTGTTTCTAGTCACAAGTTCTTAACAACTTGAGTCATATTAGTTAAAACATGTCTCATGCAACACATATACACTAACCTAAATCAAACCAAAATATACTACGATTCAATTTCCCAAAAATCGAAATTTTAGACGAAGCAACACTGCTTGGCCAGTTAGACCGTCAGCTCTAGCCGACCAGACTACTGGTAGCTATTGGTTAGACCACTGGTGCCGGCCGGTCGCGGCCGATCTCACCAGTGCTGGGTCTAGCCTGTCAGGCCACTAGGCCTACAAGATATTCAAAAAAATTATAAATTTGCAAAATCAAAACCTCAGCTCTTCCAATTTAATAATATAATTCATCGTAATAAAATTCTAAACTTTTCCACACGTGGATTTCCATCCATCCCCTTCATTGACCGACTCGGTCCGTGAAATCTCTGGATTATCTAACTAGTCTCCGTCCGGTCCCGGCACTGCACTTGATGTAGCCGCCCATCTCAACTGTCCGCGACTTGTTCTTAGATTGGACATATTCCCATTCTATTCTACAATGGAAATGGATCCAATCCAGTCTGTTACAGGGCCTAGACACGTAGTAATAATAATAATTTATTTAAGTTTCTCTTGTCAAAAAACACATATCTTATTCACAGGTCAGGTACTGTGGACACGAGTAACTTAAACGGAAGTACCCTTTTTCATTAGACAGACAGGCCTTGACCTTGGGGGATTACCTTACCGATACGGATTTTCCAGCCACAAGTCACGAGTTATTCGTACACTGCAGTGGAAATGAAGCATAAGGTGTAGACCATACATGGCAATACAACCCCACTCGTTTGATTTGAGCTTCTAGATCTGGACTTCTAATTTACTATTTTTTAATTTTATCTGTTTTTAGCTTTTAATTTTTAAGACTTTTTAAACTTTCTTTTTTTCCTATATTTCTTTATATTGTCCGTGATGACTAGCCTACTTTTTTATTTTTAAATGGTTTAAATTTAATTACATTAAAAAGTTACCAGCAGTTACAATACAAAATAAACCAACTATACTGGAAAAAAAATCATAA
Organism: Dendrocalamus latiflorus; assembly: GCA_017311315.1. NCBI lineage: Eukaryota > Viridiplantae > Streptophyta > Magnoliopsida > Poales > Poaceae > Dendrocalamus > Dendrocalamus latiflorus. Next base: position 27,338,433 of record CM029645.1, read on the forward strand.
ACCACAAAAAAAAAACCCAAGTTAAGTAGGGCAGTCACTGATACGAGCAGACTCAAATTCTCCGTGTTGTTCCGACAAAAGCATTCCAGGTACAAAAAATCAAACCACTGGACATGTGACCGTAACAGGCAGGTATTCATACATATAGTGTTGGTGTACATGCAAAATGACTACAAAGCTTTATCACATAACCTATACAAATGGTACCAGTCTTTCACCTCCCACTGAATTGATCCTAATCATCCTCATCCTATCCGATCGTAATAGCATTTAGCAACCAGCAATTAACTCGGAACTCGGCTAGAGATTTTACTCGCCAAAATTGCCCTGGTACCAAAAGAATATTTAATTCAAACAACTAATAACCCAAATCTACAAAGATGCCTCCGGATCCTCATGCTTCGCCTCTGCATAAACTGAAATGTTTGACATCTAGAGCCTTCAAAAGCCACCTCGCAGAGGATGTAACTCAGTAGCTTCCCATTGGAGGCATCCCATATGCCGGCATCGGACCAGGACCCATCGGAGGCATACCCATTCCACCCATCGGAGGCATGCCAATTCCGCCCATTGGAGGTGGAGGACCGCCCATACTGGGTACAGGCGGAGCAGGCAACGCAAGAGGAAGCAATTGAGCGTACATGTTCTGCGCAACACAATGAAACCTGTCATGCCGGCTGCTTAATCACGAACGAGTTATTGAACCAAAAGAAGAGCACTTTATATTACCTGCTGAGCAACAAGGTCTTTTTCTTCTTTCTCTTTAGCTTTTACTTCATTGTGTGATTCAATCCTGTCCTTCACTAACTCATCTACCTTGCTTGTGTACTCACGGATGAACTGAATACATAGCAAGAATGTTATTATAGCAAACTGTACATAAATGAATATGTTTGTTCCAAACAAAGACGAAAATAGGATACCTGTAACAAATAGGGGAAAGCAAAGTCCACCATGTTGTTCATCCATGCTAGCTCAAGAGCAACATCCGCACGAATCAAGTCATAACAAATGAAGAGGCAAGAAGCAAAACATTCTTTCTTTCCCTGCAATACACATCCAGAGATGTTTACTGATCAGAAATGCAACACTGCGCAGACTACTGCTGCCTAAACAATACAAATCAGATGAGTTCTCCGGTGTTTGCTGAGTTGGTATGCTGCCTACAAACACCGGATGCAGATTTCATGCCACACAACACTGATAGGAATCTTAGAATAGAAAATTCGCGACACTAAAACCAGCAATATGAAAACATGGCTTGCAATTCTCTAGAAAAAGAAAGCAATCCTATTAGTACACACTACATACTTATTACTCAATTCACAAAGAAATTCGAGCAGAATGGGCTCTAAACAAACCTGCTCGATAAAATAGACAAGCAAATCTTCTGACAGCTCACGGTCACCAGACTGCGAACATGTCTCCATGCAATCCTTGTACATGTTGTCTTTCTTTGATAGGGCAATAGATTGCTTCCATCTGCCAGCCTTCTTGTAAATGTATGCAGCAATCCTCCTCATCTCAAGCAATTCATGCTTCTCAAGCTGATCAAGAATTGCAGGAACAGGTTATAAAAACAGCAAGAACATCAACAAGCATTGCACATTCATCTTTCTTTTTTATTATTTTTACCTTTTGGGCAAGACCTATCTGATCAAAGCTATCATGCATGTCAACTGATTCACGGAGCCTCTCGTAGTCCTCCTCTTCAACAAAAAGCTCATTCAAAGCTTCATTAACAGCAGAGACATTGTTACTCTGAACTGCAACCATGTATGGTTTCACAAGATGCAACTGACCAGCCTGTACAAAGTATAAGAAAACAGCTCAAAATTTCACAATGGCATAATAACTGGGACACCAACAGAAGGCTGTATCCATATATGACTAAAAGCCGTCATTTGGACAAACCTTGCGCATTATGTCTACAACTCTTGTATGGTCCAAACGAAGTGCAAGCACATTGAGAAGATCATTGATGAGATCAGGGTGCTCTTGCAAATAGAAGTGCACTGCCTTGTAATATAGCTCAACATTTGCAACTTTAACGACAACATCCTTAAATTGCATATGATCCCATGCATCTGGAGAATGGTTCATAATAGTGGTGGCAGCATTGTCAAATTCATCATACTGAATGTATAGGTAAGTAAGCTCCTTCCAGTGCTGTTGCTCATCACAAGCGCGGATCAGCTTAGGAATGTTGAGACGGGTGGAGAAAAGTTTGATGTGTTCCATGAGCTTCTCAGGACGATACCTAGCATAGAGGACTCCCAATTCTGTAAAGATACCCATGTGCGCACGTTCGAGTCCAAGACCACTCTCCATGAGAGAAATAAGTTCATTGAAGCATCCTCTGTTCTGGTAGTATTCACTGACTTCTTCCAAGTCATCAACCTAAACAAAAGAAGAAATGTCAGAAAGGTTTGAAAAAAAAGGTTCGTCATAAACTATAATATACAGAGCATATGTTTTAGCTTCAACAGGAAGCTCCTACTTATATACCTGAACAATGATATTGAGAGCACATATTTGTGCTAGACGGAACTCCTCAGCGTCAACACAAGCAAAGCAGACCTCCTTCCATGTTTTAGCACTGTTAGCCTTGCGAGCAGCATCTACAGCACCTTGGAACTGTTTCAGTTTAACCAGGGTGACAGCCAGCTTAGCCCAGTTTGAGATGAAGGCATAGATGATCTTTGCAGCTTCGTAAAGCTCTTCATCATAGAGCCGGTCACCAACATTTTGGAGATTGGCAACATTTGGCATAAGAATAAATTCTTCAATGTCACTGAGCCTATCAATCTTAGCATATGCAAATATGAGTTCTCCATCGACTTTGGGCTCCCTTGCCTTTTGCCTTACCATCAGCAAATACTTAACTAAATCATGGTATACATTGGCTTCCTCAGCAGCACGGATGACATCAAGGAAATGTGTTGCATCATCTGCGCGAATGAAGGACTCAATAGCTTCACTGACTAAACCTTCACGTAACTGGGCCTTAGCAACCTGGCTCCAAACAGCATCTTCTTCAACACGGAATGCAAACTCTTCAGCTCTTTCTATGCTTTGGATGTTATCCAACAGAACATTGACAGCCTGCACATTGAGGTTGAACTTCTTGAATATGGCAAAAGCCTCCTCATACAGTTGGGCCTCAACAGCTACTTCTCCAACGGCAGGCCCATCGAAGTTGTCCAGTCTGTTAACATAGTCCATGACCCTGGATGGATCGGCCTTGATGGCTGTCAAGATGAGCAGGTTCTGAAGATTGAAGTTTCCACTAAACGCAGAATTCTGAAGGACAATCTTTTCAAGAAGTTCGATCAGTTCGTGAGGGAGGTCAGCTGTCATGAAAGCCTTAACAGCAGCAGACACTTGTTCAGGGCTCTTGCTTTCAGGCAATGCGGTGGAAACCACTTGGTCAATGAGCTGCCTTCTATATTCATTTTCAGGTTGTAGAACTTTATCCCACAGATCACCATCCATTCTTTCAACCACATACCTGACAATTAAAATCAAATGATTTGAACATGTAAGCAGTCACTCAACAGAGATAAAGATTCAGAACAACAACATGGCAACACAAGAACAAAAACTACATACCTAGCTTGCAGCTTGAACAGCGAGTTTTTGTTGGTAACGTTAATAAGTTCATCATCACACTGTCCACGTCTGTAGGCAACAACAGCAAGTGTTGGATCCCGCTTTTCACAGTATTTACCCACTACACGAGAATCATAAAATGGGTTGGTAGTAAGGAAATGCTCTGGATTGTTATTGCTGTCGATGATAATTTTCCCAAGAGCATTGTGGACATGCACATCTTGGCTACCCTCGCTCACTAAGTGCTCCAAGAATTGTGTCAGCAGCCGTAGGCGGTTCCTGATTAAAATATCAAACAAATTAAACCAACAGAAAAGGTGGGGGGGTGTGTGCGCAGAGGGAGTACAGGATAAGAGCTAGAATCAAACCTCTTCTCACATTCATCAACTAGTGGCTCAACAGGAAGGAGAGAACGAACAGACAGAATCAAACCCTTAATGAAATCTTCAGGGCACTCATCATCAAGTAGCTGCCCCACTACCAACGGAGCATTTCCAGGGTTCACCTACAAACCAGACAAAGGGAAATGATCATTCAGATACTCAACATATTAAAAGAATGATACTCAAATAACACTGAATTCGAAGAGTTACATACTTTCTGTACATAGCCTTCAATGTACCGGAGCATATTATTTGTGTACAGATAGTGAGTCAGATCTGGAACAAAACCAAAGCGGTCGCAAACATTAATCAGTGGGCGGGCATCAGGTAGCTTTGCTTCCATCAAAAAATTCTTTGTCTTCTCAGCGTCATAGAAATTAGACTCTCTCGTTACACGCTCAACTTCTTTTATCTGTCCAGTCCTTGCAGCTGCTTCTATGTATTTGAAATGGATATCTGGATCCTCACTGTTGCATGTAAAGAAATCTGATATTAAGGTGTGTCACATTAAGAAGAGCATTTGAAACATATCAACATCAGGAGTAACTACCTGGAGCTCAAATAGGATCCCAAGAAAAAGTGTCTAATATTAAGGTGTGTCACATTAAGAAAAGAGCATTTGAAACATAACAACATCAGGAGTAACTACCTGGAGCTCAAATAGGATCCCAAGAAAAAGTAGAGGCCCTCGTAAGATTTGAATTGCTCAAATAGTTTTATGCAAGCATCAACCCCTAGCTGCTCAGAGTATTCTTTTGCAGCCTGCAGATGTGTCACAGGTGTTGTAATAATTAGAACCAATAAGAAAGAAGTGACAAGAAAAGAAAGGTTGAAAGGAAACTAAGCAGGATTACCTGCACAACAATCTGTAGATTTCCTCTCAGATTGACCAGTAGGAGATCCTTCATGCACTCTAATGCCCATTCTCTTGAAAGTGTGCCAAAGAACTCAACGAGTGCCTGTGCAAGAAAGTTGTTAATGAACCAAACAATAATAGACTGATAATCAAACATAAATGAATAGAACAAACCTGTGGCTCAATGGCGTGGGTATTTACCATGACACGCTTGATATCAGGTAACTCTGTGTAATGCTGCATCACAATACAAGATTGATTAAACGGAGAGCCAAAGAGAATAGATCAAACGAAATCATGCAAAGATACTGACCTGGAGGGCTCGCAAGTACAAGCCAGCCTTTTCACACAGCTGAGCAATACGAGGGCGATCATAATGATTGAACATACCATTAGCAAGGATGGCATCAGCAACATTTGGGTAAGTCACCAAGTTGATCTCCAAAACCTAAAATGAGTTCAGAAGATACTGAGTAAAAACATTTGGTCTAGGATAATCATTCATATTCAAAGAAAAACTAAATGCTAACCTTGGTTTGAAGAAAAGCATGCTCTTGCAAGTTTGGTTTCAGAACATCCAGCAGAAAAGCTGTTGCCTCTCGTATCATGTTTCTCTGTGTAAAGAAAGACACATTAGGCAAGACATACAACCGAATTTCATAGTAAAAAGGACAAAAAGAATATTAGAAACCAACAAAGAATTGATATGAATAAGAAGAATACCTGAAGGAAGAGATCAGTTATAGTATTATAATCTACTGGACAACCCCCCTCCATCTGTGACATCATGAGAGCAAAGTTGACAGCTCCCTGGACAAGAAGACATATGATATACAGTCAGGCAAGGATTTCTAAAGATCAAAGAGCCCCACAACCAAGAACCAAATGTTTGACCATGGCCCGGTTTTCCTGAAACAACCTATTACCTGTGGATCTGTACGTAAGATGGTCTGGAGGAGGAACAGGTAATCGGGAGTGTATCCAACCTGGAACAGCAAAAGTTCTAGGTCAACCGTACATGTCAAAGCTGAACTCGGGTCTAACAACTGAAAACAAGAATTCAACAGTACCAAAGCAATATACCTGCTTTGAATATATAAGAATCTTGTCAAACTCCCTCCTTTCAGCAAAAGCAGCAACAACTTTAGGGGTTGCCCTAGCCTTTATGTATATTTTCAGTGCAAGATCATTGTCCACCGTCTACACCCAAGAGTACCAAGTACCGATTAGTGAACAATCCAGACAGCACAGTGAACGAAATTTGTGAAAGAACAATGAAATCTGCGCAATCAAAAAATCACAGCACAACAACCATCTTACCTTGACAAGATCTCCTAGTTCTTCACTGCACTCCAACTTGTCTTCTGCCAACCAATTTTCCAAAAGATTCTTCTTGTTCTGATTGACAACAAGCCGAGACAACTCAAGAGACTCATAAGAATTGAGCTTCCCTCGAGTTAGCAATGTGCCAAAGTACTGCAAGAGTGGAGGTGTTTGCCCAGCTTGAACAGGAACACTCTGCATTTTAAGCACACAAACGACAAGTCAGTCAAGCAGAAGAACCTACATTCTAAGCAGATTAATTGTATATGTGCAAAATAAATAAAGATAATACTCTCTTTGTAATTGTATCCCTTATCCAATAATACTTTCAAGTAAGGAGTGACAAGTAACTACCAAGTATTTCTCTTATGTGGTCACTTTGCTGAAATTTATATGGTAAGAGTCAGACTCATCTCTAGGGCCAGCATAGGAAGCACGCTTCATAATTTACACAGTTGGGGCTAAGAAAAATGGCTGGTGCATTAGGAAAGTACAAAGGTGGCCACCAAACTGTAAAAAGGAGCGACATAAACATTAACAGCTTCATAGGCAACAAGATCATAAATGCACCTGAAATTTTGCAACGGTCTCAGGAGTTCGCAGAAGACCCTGAGGAGATTCTGCAGCAAGCTCAGCTGCTTCCTTGTATTTTGTTTGCGCAAACAGTTCCTGAAATCTTTGCACAACCTGCAATTCAGAATATTGAAAAATAACCTTTAGTCTCCACACGTTAAACTGCAATTCAGAATATTGAAAAATAGCCTTTAGTCTCTGCAATTCAGAATATTGAAAAATAGCCTTTAGTCTCCACACGTTAAACTGAGATAGGTAAATCCAAAAAAAATCCTTAACTTTTACGGCCAGTATAGAGCATTAACATTTGCATGACTGCAAGGGTAATGGTGCATGTGGCGTTTGTGAACCACTAAAATGCCCACAGCACAAGCAATAAGCACTTCAGAGACACTGACTTAGACCAAAAAAAAAAAGGGGCTACTATAACTAGACACAGGCAAAAAAAAAACCATTAGTGCTAACTGCCAAATGACCTAATGAGCAAAACACGGCATTTTTCTCTACAACTTAAAAAAAGGAATTGGTGGCAGTTCATCCGCCTCTCCTAACTCCCCCTTGCATCTCCCTAAAAAATCTCTAACAAAAATAGAAAAAGCAATCTACTAAAAAATACAAATTACACCACCCTAAAAATTCTCTAACAAGAAAAAAATCAAAGCTCACCTGGGTGCACAGTAAAGCCAACGGCGCGGAGGCACGACGTGGCTGAGCATGTGGGCCGGACAAGCCAATCACGACAATGTCGACTCAACGTACTGAGAAAATATATTTTTTTATCTGTAGTAACGCACGGCATTCGGCTAGTAACTACAAAACTAGTGGTATGCTAAGAGGTGATTAGGTAAACAGTTTTACAAGACAGAAGTGCTCATTCAGGAAAATTCATAAACATGTTGGCTACACTAATCTTATGAAACACCAAGAAATTTACAACTCATAATTCAACAATCAGGAAGGAACAAGTAGTTACAGGATGGGTTACTAAACAGTAAACACTACTTGCTACCAAAACTCGTACAAAAGATTCATGCACAAAAAAAAACATAGATAATAAGTGAGCAAGTTCCGCAGATGAAACAATATCATTCACAAAAGCATATAAGTAACTGAGATTACCAAGTTCTCTGCCCCAGGAAGATTAGCTCTTTTGGCGAGATTCACAGCTAGCTCAAGGTTGTTTAACTGCATGCACCATAATGTGTTAAAGAATTATCTAGCATTTGCATCAGCCAAGAAATTGAAGAATTGCACAACATCATACTTGACTGCTGACAAAAGGCACAATGGTTGCATCATTAACCGTGGCATGTAAAACCTGCCCTCTTCTATTGATGGCATAGAATCCACCAGTTGTAGAAGACTCTGCTGTTAAGAATATAGGATCTGGACTGATTCTATTTCTATAAACTGCTGTGGCAGTTTCCAAGTCATATACAAACAAAAGGCCAAGCTTTGTGATAACATAGATAAGGCCATACTTCTGTGAGATCTGCAATCAGAAGAAGATAAAAACAAATTAGATCTATTATGTGATATCTAACAGTGCATAATTCCTTTGGGACCTAAAATATTCACCTGCATGGCCACAGGAAAATCATCCTGGAAATCTGGTGGGAAGAAGAGATCGGATTGTTTCTTGGAAAAGCCAGGTTTCCCTGAAATATAGATTTGATAAGAACAAAAGTGAGAACAAGTTAATGAGTTGTAAGTAAATATAAAATTCGTGTTTTAATGACAGTGCAATACACTGAAAAACCAGGAGGTCTACAAGGAAAAAATATGGGGTAAAATATAGAAATAATTGCAAAATTTTCAATGGTTACATTGAATGACAAATGTATGGTGGATAAAAGACATTCTACCACATTTATAAAATTGTAGTTGTTTTAAGCTAGAAATTTGAATGTAAAAGTAAAAATAATCAAAAATAAAATTTGAGGGTTCTAAATGCAAACCTGGCTGGGCACCCAATTCAATAACATGCAACTTAGAAGTAATTTGTCCAGCATTAGTTGTCTTCGAGGAGAAACAGATGAGGGTTGATGGGTTCTCATTGCCAACAACCTGGACAGGGGAAACCAAGCACAGTTGATGAATACTGGAAATGAAACAAGAATATAACAACCACAAAATGACAAAATTACTGAACAGTACTTTAAATGATGCAAAAGATGCTGCATGGGCTTCAAGTGCCTGGCTACGCTGTTGATCCACAGAAAAAAGTTGCATGTTTCCCTTCACCAATTGCGGCCTCTGATAGGTGAAAAGAAAAGCACATCAATATGAGAAGTACATATAACAAGGCATCATATAATTAGTGCCTATAGCAACTGCTCTGGTAGCTCACCAAAGTAGATTACTAGATTGCTTACAATTTTGCAGAACTATATTTTCATAGTCTTATACACAAAGAACGGTAAAAATCATAAAAGGAATAGAAGAAACAATAGCAGAAAGGGGCACAAAAGGAACTTTGATCTTTATATCACGTTCAATTACAAAGACAACAATGCATCATGTTGTGATGATGCTTATTAAAAATGTTCTTTACGAGCATACCTCTGGAGCACCAGGTGCAATTCCAATAAGCACGAGCCACTTCTCCGATGTATCGCACCGATAGTTGATAATCTGATTGTTGACCAAATTAGCTGTCCTATCGAACATCTTGATGGGTTCAGAATCTCCTGCATTCCAACAAAAGCAAGCAATAATTATATTGGTTTGTATACATAGCAGCCAAATCATGCAAAGCAAGTGATTGAACTTAGACAGAAAATAATTGTGATTTGTCAGAGGAGTAACCTTCAATTGACCAGTGATAAACTGATGTTTGTGTTACCAAACCCAACAACTTTGGGGTGATCCATTTCCAAAACACAACCTGCAATTGTAAAAGAGAAGGTGTAAGATGATATATCAAGCAAGATTACAGATTATCCATAATACTTGGAAAGGCTCGGGAACTTTTACCTGCTCAGGCATCTGATGAGACTTTATTTTAGTTTTAGCTTCAATATTGAATATTTGCAGGTGATCCTGTGTTGTTCCGGGTATTTGGGCTGCAAAAATTCAGCGAAAATTTCTTATTGCAATTTGCAAACTCCTGAATATATAGATTGAAGTAAACCGCTGTTCAAGTTTGTGTTTGAATATACCAGTTTCTGTAGGGGGGGGGGGGGTTTGCAAGCAACTATTTAGCTAGCCAGACACTACGCTGTCAATATATCAACCAGTCATTCCAACTTAATTGATTAAAGTTAGAATAAGTCTGATAATGGGATAACAGTTTAAAATTATTGACACGGTTATCCCATCTGAAGCAAGCAAGTGTGTTACGTCCAAAAGCACCATAACCGAATCATCACATAGGTATAACACGCTACATTCCAGAACAAATAACTTCAATTGATCAATTCTAAATTCAAGCTGTACTCCATCACAACTAGCTAACCAAAACGAACAAGAGTGACAAAAATGGACCGGGAACAGCTCCTGCAGAGCCAGTTTGTGGAGAAGTCATCAATTCAATGAGAACAACAGCATAAAAAAGTTTGGATATAATTCTCATGGTCCCCTATCCCAGGTCCAAAATAAGCTCAATTAAAGGGGGTCCCCTATCCCAGGCCCAAAATAAGGTCAACTAAAGGGAGTCTTAAGTCGTGGTCATGGTAACAGTACGAACAAAATAGATGCCACAATAGAATCCTAGTCAGTTGCAAGCACATGGAAACTCTGATCTCACTGCACAGCCAAAAAAACCAATGAGCAGCTATCATACACTTTTAAACATTATGTTATCAATAAACATGAGCAGAATCTCAAAACTGTGAGCTCCCATCAGAGCATGTATTCTTGAAACTCTAAAATGCGTGTCTCCATGTAAATCCATCATCAATTTTCAGATATTAAATCATCATTCCTACTATGGCTCACAACTTGAACAAGACCAAGCAAACAGTAAAGGCGTTACTAAAACACTGTTATCAGTTATGGTACACATCACAAAAAAAATCCATAGCCACCCCGGGCCATGTGTGTGCTACACTAAGGAAGGAGAAGCGAGATCGCTGCCCAATTCTGACAGATCCCACGAGGGGACGACCGGACTAGAATGGCAGCGAAGCAAACCATTGGCGCAGCAAGGGCATCATCATCAGATCCCGCGAGGCGAAGGAGAAAGAGTAGTTGATCTAGGTTGTGCGGTGGGTGGGTACCTTTGAGGGCGAGGATTCTGGTGTTGGGGTTCATGAGCGCGGAGTCGGCGGTGATGGGCCTGCGGAGGGGCTGCATGGGCATGGCCATGTCGAGGATGACGACGCTGTTCTGCGGCGAGGTCTCGCGGACGCAGATGTACTTGTCGGACTCCATGGTGACATGGGTGAAGGTGACGAACTGCGGCGCGATCCCCAGGCTCGTGAGCTGCAAGAAACGCCATATCAGTGAAGCCCTTGGAGATCTGATGTGAGAGAGCTTCTTGGAGAGGACGGAGAGAGTATGTATGTCGTACCGTGAGGGCCTCGCGCATGGCGATGGGGGCGTTGGCCGCCGCCGCCATCGCGAGCGAGATCGGATCTGAGAGAGGACGGGAGAAGGGGAGGGAGGAACGGCGCAGGCAGGGAAGAAGAAGAAGAAGAAGAAGAAGAGCATTTAGTAGCGGAGAATTGCTTGGCTGTTAAAGTGCCCGTGCACTACAACTACTGCGTTTTAAAATATAAAAGAGAGTGACATATATCATCTAACATGATTTAAAACCGTATAATAATAAATATTATATTTTACCTTACACATATGTTAAGATGGGAATAACTAAACCAAAGTCCTACACTAAAACAGTGCCTATAGTCCAAGGGATATAAATTTTAGAATAATAAATTATGCAAACTAAAGTGATTTTGTAAGTATGTCTTAAGCAGTTATAAACTTATAATTGGCATTGCACATGATCGTGGTTTTCTAAAAAGCAAACTACAAATACCTGTGCATTGAACAAATAACGAACATCATAATGAAACTTCCTAATGATTAAATTCTACTGATGACCTAGTCTAGCAAACCTTTATGTATAGCAAATGTTAAAAACGGAAGAATCACAAAAAAAAACGTCTAAGAATGACCGAAAGGTCCTGACCATGTGAATCCTTACAGAAAACACGAATCACATTCTAAATAATAATAAATAAATAAATAAGGATAGAAATGTCCAGAACTATGTGAACACACAACAACCCATTAGAAAAATATGTAAAAACAAAATTGCAAATACAATGAACTGAATTTGCAAAATGATTTGAACTGCAACTTTAGTCAAGAACTCAAAATGGAGTGCAATAGTTATTCAAAATAGAATGCAATATTTATTCTTACAGGTTATTTTTATACATTATGTGCATACTACGTTTATATGTTAAATTCAGGCTGAATAAAGTATAAATTGACCTATAAAATTTTAATTAGCAAGTTCCAAGCAAAATGGAAGCATGTTTGTTGAAATTCTTCCCCAATGGTCTCATCATCTTTTAGTTCTTTTTCTTGGCTTAAGCAATTAGTTAGACAAGATACAAGAAGCATAAGCCATGAATAAGCCATGAATCAAGGCTGCCCCCAAGAAATGTAGATTTTGATGTTTTATGATAAACTGTGTAAATATAAATTTTACTTTGTTTTGATTCATGCTGACATGAAGAGATAGAGACAATACAATACTTTGTGTAGAATGAAAAGGTAAGGAGTAACTTTAACTTCCTTGCAGGGTAAGTGAAAGCGTCGGTTTCTATTGGAATTGCTCCTCTTGACCTGAGATACCCAAGTACAAGGAGATACCAGTGCAAACAAGTTGATTGGTTAACTACCTATGCTTACGGACATAGAAGGTAGCAGCTCCAGATTCAGCTCCCAACCTGAAAAGTGAAAACCGCGTCCTTATGTAATATAACACTTGACACACTAATGTAGAAAGTGTTGACTTTTATCGTTGTCGTGAGAAGAAGAATACAAGATAGGAATATAGGTAATTTTATGTAGCCACCTACCTTCTAAGGAGGGGCGATCCTTGCATGGCAGACGCAAAGCAAGAGGCGGTGACGATGTGGGGATGGATTAGGATAAAGAGAACGTAGTGCAGGGAACTCGAGACGGTGGTGGGCGAGGAAAGGATGTTGTTGTCTTTGCCTCTTCCTTGTGCACCGTTGCCACCTCCTTTCCCTTCCCCAGCGCCGCCTCTTCTCCTCCAAGGTACTGTCGCCTCCTCTCCTCCCTTCTCTCCCGATGCCTTCTCTCATCCCAAACGCCGCCTTACCACGCCGCTACCTCTTCCTGTCGCTGGCACCTCCACCTACCACCTTGCCTCTTACGCTACCGAATCTCCCCGTCTTCGTGCATGTCGTCATTGCAACTCGTCGTCCAATCTAACCAGTTAGCATGCTGGTCCCAACTATGTCATCGCGGTCGACAACTAGGAGGCCATCACCACTAGCGGTCGCCTCTTTCGCCCCATCCCTTCTTGAAGCAACAAGGAAGCACAGCGTCGGAGGCAAGGAAGACGCCGAGTCCAGCCATTCACTGAAGTATAGCTGTCGGATCCATCCTTCACCAGTTGTCCCCCACCACGTTGCCACTAGATTCAGCCTCTCATGACCGTCCCCACACCTCCACCATCGGATCCGTGCTTGATGGATGCCTCTATGTACGACAAGTGTGGAGGCCATGCGGGTGGCAAGGATGGTGGGCCTATGCGAGAAGGGATGGGCAGGGAAATAGACGGCAGGTGACGGAGAAGAAAGGGGAGGGCGCGATGGGTGAGGGGAGGGCATAGGCAAGGGGAGCTCGCAGGAGGGAAGGGAAAATGTAGAGGAAGGGAAGAAAGGTGCGGCGGTTGAGGGGAATAGAGTGGAAAAGGGTTTATGAGGAGGGGTTTCGCGTGGGATTCGGGAGATGCAGCCTAGCCCATATGGCAGCGCCGATTTTCTAAGAGAGGGTGTGGGGAAAACTAACGTATGGTCATCAACTCATATTTTTAAGTAGTAGAGATTGGAAAAATACATTATACTCCCAAGTAAAGTTACCCTCCTCCATGATATACCATCTAAACGAACTTAACACACTCCTTTACCACCTTAGATATACTCATATACTAATTCTAATATACTCCAATGCCAACCACATAAAAAATTGCAAGAGTGCACATAGTTTTTGGTATATTTTGGTAATACCTTCATATTCATACATAAAAAGGAGTATATTAAAAAAAACTATATATATCACCTTAAAAATATACATACCACCTAGATGTTTTTATGTACTCATATATTACGCGTAGATACCCTTTGTTGTGCGAGATAGTTCTTACTTTGAGATATACAATATAGTGAGTAACTACACCTGAGGGTAAAAAAAAAAGGGGCATATATATAGTAGAAAGATGATAAAAAGAGTTACATGAACATGTTTTTGTGTATTTTTATGCGATTTAAAGAAAACTTTTCATGCTATTAACCCCACAAGTGAGAAATGGGGATATGTGTGATTTGTGGAAGAGATTTTTTTTGAGGATTTCTTAAAAAATTAAGTAAACATGTATTTTTTTTATCATTTTACCATAATAACTAAGATCTTTGTTTTTTCCCGTGGAAACCTAACTAAATTCCTTGTAAAGATCAATATAGTTTATTTACATCAACAACATTTAGAGGCACATGTTGCAATATCTATATTGAAAAGTATTTCTTTGTACACTATAATTCAATGAAGCCACAACATGAAGCGAAAGGTAGATCGGCGTGTGGTGGTGGTGGTATCACACATGACACAGTCGCTGTGGGCTTGTTTGGTTTGCGCCCAGGGCTACGCGCACCTAGCTAGGATGTAGCAGGGAGCACATCGGGATGATGTTTGGTTGCCAACTTGGCTTCGTGCCCAGGGTTGAGCGCCCCTAGCTAGGATGTAGCCATGAACTCATGGGATGTTGTTTGGTTGCCGATCTGGCTTGCTCCTAGGCCCAAGCAACCAAAAACGAGCACTTGGTTACCAGGCTCCCAGGTGACTTGATCCACCATCTCTATTTTCATTTGTCAGTCTCAAGTATATGATTCTAACCAAACACTATACTCTTAGGTTTGCTTGGCCAAGCAAAAATAATCATAATGCTATGCTACCTTTAAACACCACTTTATGTCATATATGGAGCTCAGGACACCAATCACGCAAGCCCTGAATGACCTGGCCAGCCTGCCTACCTGCCTATGGAAATAGAAGTGGAGTACTAAGAAGGAATAATACGGCCCAACTAGATGGAGTTTTTGACAGTATTGGCACTATTGAACATCGTATTAATATAAATGGCACCAATCACACGCAATTAACAGAAAATGGCATCTTCACCACATGGCCACCGCATGAGACGAACAACAAGCTGACACCTACCCGCTGCTGCACTACCACTGTGCGATGGAGTCGCTCCCGCACGGCCACCGTGCGGTGAAGCTAGCTCCCGCACGGTGGCAGTGCGGCTTTGTATGAGAGCACGCATGCATTCATGCACTAATTTTAAATACGTGCGAATTACTCTCTAATAACTGCCCCTATCGAACTGAAATATTTCACTAGTAACTGCTAAATTATTCACTGGTAACTGATAATATTCAAACCAAATAATGATAATTAAACAATCTCATGGCCAGTAAAAAGGAGAGAGATGATTAAACAAAATTTAAACAAGTCGATCGGTCACACGAACGACTTACTGTTGGGCTTGATGAAGAACAGGAAACAACGCAGACTCGATGCAGTACAGGAACATAGAAGTAGCAGAGCAGGAGCGGTTGCGCAAAATGCATTGCCTAGAAATTTTATTGCCGCCCGGTGCAGTTACTCCCTGCGGTAATGGCTCAGAGATAGCCGCTCTCCGTCCTTGCTGGTGCACGTCGATAAGAAAGGGCCGACGAGGTTGGGTTGCTCAACACTCAGTACAGCTTCACTAGAGAGGAAGAAGACAATGTGAGAAGGGAATGGAAGGGTTCTATCTACCAAGCCTGGACATCTCTAGGTCTTTTATAGACGTGCAAATTACTCTCTAGTAATTACCCCTATTAAACTGAAATAATTCGCTAGTAACTGCAAAATTATTCAATGGTAACTGATAATATTCAAACCAAATAATGATAATTAAACAATCTCATGACCAGTTAAAAAGAAAGAGATGGCACATGGTTTAGCAAAAAATAAGGTTGATTTGGTCTGCCAAATAGCACGCCACGTCACGACGCGGTCGCGCGTCAAAAGTCACGTGATTTTTACGTGAAAATACGCAAATACGCACGCGTGTGTTCTTCTCATGCCATCTCCATTTATATGTCACATTATTCAAGGAGTGGCAAGGGTTCTACATTATAAATTGGTCTCCTCCACTTTATCTTAGAAATATAGTATTAAACTATACATACTTTAAAATCATAGAAAATATATCTCACTCCTCAGTCCGGGGGCTATTCTAACATTTTTTTGAGGAGCAATCTTTGTCCTCTCGCAAGTCTAATCTCACGTTCCATTCCTCAACAACCATTACTTCTTCACACAACTAGTAACATGATTGTCCGAGTCTCATGTATACCCAAAAAAAAGGAAAGAAATATCCCACTCTCCTTGCATCTGCAGTTACCCATCTTGTTTTCAAGTATTTCAGAATCACTATGCCCCCTGTATGATCCAGGTTAACAACAATGTCTGGCGACTATTTCCTGACTTCAGTTGAGTGTGCAACTGTCTACTACAGTGCTGTCCGCTCAATTGGCTAGCTCAATCTACAATTCAGCTGAACGATGTTACATGCCATTAAGTAAACAGCCCATTCAACTCTTTTCCTACTTTTACCGAACTGCCCAAAAAAAAATTTCTTTTGAATAGTGATACATTTCCTATGGAGGTGGTAATTAAGAAACCAAACCCCTGCTTCTCATTGGGGAGGGAGAGGGGAAAGAGGCGTGAGGATCCTTGTATAGAGTATCTGGTTCCAGACGTCCGGCACGCCGGGAAGGCACCAGTGGATGCAGTCGGCGAACTTGTCCGGATCGGCCTTCTGCTTCGGCGTCAGCTGCTTGCCCTGCCTGAAGGAGTACACGGATGTGTGGGCGTCCTTCCTGTAATCTGACATCCTCGTGATGTCAATCAGTGTCACCGGAACTTTCTTCATGGATTTCGCCACCTTTGCCACCAGGTCGAACATCCGCATGTCGTGGCCGAGGTCGAGGGGCTCGCCGTAGCTGGCCACTGGTTCTTTCTCCCCTGCACATTTCACCCCGCTGGGGTTTCCCCATTTCTCCGGGCTGTTTTCAACACAACAGAAATATATATGTCTTAGCGGCGCGTAGACATGTGACTACTACTGTCATGCTAATTGGTGATTCAAAAGCTCGCATCTTCTAACAACAATTGCTCTAAAATTTGTTCCTTTTTTTATACATCTCAACTGGTACACGAGTACATCAAAATAAAATCTCCCAACATTTTCAGTAAAGCAACATGATGCAGAAGCGATTACAATGGAAATCTATATCTGTACAAGGTCCAACATGCAGCAAATGGTGCCTGCTCTCTCTCTTATGCTCTCTGGGCATACCCATGTGAAAGAATGTGGAG
This sequence comes from Dendrocalamus latiflorus, assembly GCA_017311315.1. NCBI lineage: Eukaryota > Viridiplantae > Streptophyta > Magnoliopsida > Poales > Poaceae > Dendrocalamus > Dendrocalamus latiflorus. The sequence goes on from CM029645.1 coordinate 27,355,815, forward strand.
TCAGACATGGTGCCTATGTTTTAGTACGTTCCAGAAGCACTCGCTTCAACAATAAGGCAGTTCTAAAATATCTTAGAAATACACATGACTCGAAAACCTGATAGAGCTTAGCGACTAAATACATCTGCCATAGCACATCTATGTTGTTTAATTAGGTTATTTATCGGATTCAAAAAAAGTTTCAGTACTTAATTAGCCCATATACACCATATATGCACCCCTAGGCAAACAAAGAAAAAAAAAACTATGCACCCGGAACCTTTCAGCCCACAGGATCTATATTTAATTTAATTGGTGATGGTAGCATCGATAGTAAGTCAATGGTCGACTCTATTGATATTTTTTTTGAAAGTGGGTAGGAGGGTTGCCCTGTTTTAATTGAGAGGAAGCGAGTTATGATACAGGAACCCTTCTGAAAGAAGAGGATGGGTACCGCAAAGTGGCCCCGAGAACAAAACTAGAGTTACAAGATTACAGGATGAAAGGTAACTCTGCCAAACTCTTAACTTCCACAAGGACCCAAGCGCGGACTTCCTCTTTGGCTTGCACTACAGGAGACTCCGAGGAAGACTCTGACGAGCGAAAAATTCTTGCACTTCGCTCATTCCAAATTTGCCAAGTTACTAGTATCAAAAGGGTCGCCGATGCTTCACGTGGGACTCCAGGAGCCTGGATGATCGTCTCCCGTCACTGTCACACCGAGGACGTGGTCGGCTAGCTCATGGGCTCCAAGGTGCCGCAAGTAGTCCATCATGAAGTGGTCATCCAGATTCTTGTGAAGAAACGACATTCGACTAGAAAGTGGATTGCCGTCTCTGTGTCATGTCTCCAAAGTGGGCATAACTGTTGATTTGGCCATCCTTGCATTGAGAGGTGATCAGCTGTCCAAATCCTATTTTGAATGATTTGCCAGGCGAAGATTTTGCATTTCTATGGTGCCCAATTCTTCCAAATTAATCTATCCATGGTTGTTTGCGTCGCACCTAAGAATTGAGCTTTATATGCCGATGCGGCACTGTAGATTCCATCTGGGGTGAACTTCCATACTACGGTGTCCTCATGTTCTTCCTGAAGGTTTGTTGTAGAGGTCGTAGTCCATATGTAACAAGCTTATGAATGTGTTGTACTGTCATTCCATTAGGGAAGTGTAGGTCCTGAAGCCATCTGTTGTGCAGGAGACTGTCATGTAGGGTGCGCTTCTTTCTTCTGGAGGCTTTGTAGATAGCCAGTGCAGTATCTTTTGGCCAGTTCCCCTGCGCCTAGGCTAAATTCCAAAAGGACATCTTTTTCCTATTCCCGATGATTACGGTGGTCGCTGCGGCAAAAAAGTTCTCGGTCTTGTTCATCACAGTGTCCCCATAGCTTGCCAAGGTTTACTTTCAATAGCCCATTCATACCACAGCCATCTAAGTCTCAAGGCACAGGTGAATCGATCTAGGTCTAGGAGACCAAGACCCCCCAAGTTGGTGGGTTTGCAGACTTTGTTCCAATTAACTTTGCATTTACCTCTTGAGAGGGGATGGAATCCCGCCCATAAGAACTTTCTTGCCCTCTTGTTGAGGGATCTGAGTACACACTTTGGTTCCGATTGTGCAGCAGGGCTCTCTAGATTTGTGGCATGAGTGCAAACATCGGAGACATTTGGTGGGGTCACAGCAGGATTGGGCCTTGTGCTCTCAGCAGAGAAGCACCACCTCTTAGTGCGTTCGAGGAAGATGAGGTTGCTCCAGGTTGCGGGGTGATGAACTTTGGTGCTGTTTGGTTGCTAGCCACACTTTGCCAACAAAAATTGCCACACTTGTCTAAGTTGAGGTGCTCAAATTTTTTGCCACACCTTAGCAAGTCTAAGGGAATCTTGCCACACGTTTTTGAGTCATTGACGCGTGGAACATAGTTTGCTGGAAGGGAATCTTGCCACAACTGTGGCTACAACCAAACAGCTCCTTGAGTTGGTCAAACTTGTCTAACCTTAGGTGTGGTAAACTGTGGCTGGCAACCAAACAACTTGTTGCGCTGGACGTCTGGTGTTGCGCCACCAATATTTAGGCTTCACTAAACTCCATTGATGCCGAGAAGGAAAGTTGTTGGGGGCTTGAATGTTCTCTTCGGTGGTGTGCTGAGTTGGAGTGCTCTTGGAAGTTGAAGCCGCCACTGTCTTTGAGATTTTGCGCATGGGGAACGGGCACTGTCGAGTTGGGGCGACGGGAAGAGTGATTGCATGGCGAAGGATTGGCTCGAAGAGGATTTTGCAAGATCCGCGGAGGAGCTTCCCCTTGAATGCCACTATTCACTACGAGGGTTAGATAGACGGAGATCTTCAACAAGTATAGTCTCCAGCTAGCGGATCTTCAACGAGGTGGGTTAGGCGGCTCTTTTTTCCGTCATATCCTCTTTTTATTTATTTGCTGCGTGTTTTCTTGCTTTTAAGCACTGGTTTCGGATAGTATGTGAATCATACAAGAACGCCGCACCAGAAATACGGTGGAAGATTCCAAAACGAAGCTATTCGAAATTCATTCGATCCATGACTCTTTAGGATTTGCATGTGCTCAAGATCAATTATTAGGTGCCATGAGGAATTGAGGATACCTTCCGATCGATTGCACACACACCGGAGAGATGTAAAATATCTATACGATCTACTAGTGGGAAATTGACTTGCCATGCACGACCTGATGTAGCCAGCAAGCATGCTGACCCGGAAATTAGGCAAGTTTTGTTCCTAGCTAGTGGGTCATTGAGCAAACCTAACAGCTGATCAGTTCCGTTGACTACATCTTGTGGCGGACAATGACGTACGTTCTGCCCTGAAGGCTTAACAAATTAACTTGTTCAATCAAGGCTTAACATTCAAAACTGCAAGCAAATTGATCCTACTACTAGGTCCTGAAGGAGCTGTAATTCAAGTTTAAGGAGCCGCCATTGCTTGTCCGAGAGAGAGAGAGAGAGAGAAAGAGAGAGAGAGAGAGAGAGAGAGAGAGAGAGAGAGAGAGAGATGGAATCACCTGACCTGATGTGAAGAGGAGAAATTGTCATGAAGAACACCGATGTCCGTGCCGGATGGATGTTGTCATTGAGCCAGTCGGACCACGTCTTGAGCACCCGGCCATACGCCTCAATCCTCACCACCTCGTCGTGCTCCGACCAGTATCTTGAATTAGGCCTCCTGCAAAATCCAACAGAAGAAAAGCAAGAACAAAGTACATATTTTTAGCATACAATTGCAATATGTAGCTAACGACAATGCAGCAGCTGCTGGGGTAGCGGGCGGGCGCTGACCGGACTTTCATGTCGGGGGTGTTCATCCACCAGATGTAGGTGTTGAAGATGAGGTAGTCGACGTCCCTCCAGTTCTTGGCATGGGCCTCGATCCTCTCGGGGCGGATGATCCGGTGCTCGATGCTGTGGAAATTGGGGTTGTCGGAGTTGGACTCGACGAGGAAGGGCGCCCAGTAGAACTCGAGCGTGGCGCGGTACTCCTTGGCGTGGAAGACGGTGAGGGAGCCCCTCTTCACCACCTTCTTCCTGCCCTTGGACAGGATGGCCTGCACCAGGCACACCAGCGACTCCCACTGGTTCCGGTTCAGCGAGTCACCGACGAACATGAGCCGCTTCCCCCGCATCCTCTCCATGAACCGCCGCGCGTCGAACCTTCAACAACCCGCGCGCAAATCAGCCGAGAAATTAAAGATGCAAGCTTCATCAGCGACTTGTTGCACCTCTAGCTAGCTACTTACGTCGGTAGCGAGCAGTTGCTCGGCTGCCATTTCCAGTACTGCCATCTGTCGTCGGGGCGGCCGTTGGCGAGGCAGGTGACCTGCGGGGTGAGGAAGGTGCACTCTTTCTCTCTGTAGACAGGGAGGGAGGTGTTGTCGAAGACCCAATAGCCGCGGGAGAGGTCGCACGTGGGCGGCGGCAGGGCGACGGGGGGCAGGCCGGAGACGTTGTAGAACTCGGCGTCGGAGTAGAGGTAGTCGTCGATGGAGAGCTCGGCGATGGTGCGGACGTCCTCGCCGTACATGAAAAGGGCGAGGAGGAAGAAGGCGGCGACGAGCGTGGTGACGGGGGAGCGGTGGCCCGCGGCGAGGAGGGAGCGCACGTAGGAGGCGAGGGACTCCATCCCCAGGGGATGCGGCGGCTTGCGAGCCTCGCCTGAGGGGGCGGGAGCGGCGGTGGAGGGAGTATCGGGTGAGGTGGACGGGGGAGGCTGTGGCTTGGGCATGGCGGCGACCGGCGGAGACGCGTCCCTCCCTCCCTTGCTGCTGCTGTCGGTGAGCTAGCGCGCTCAGCTTGGCGCCCAACGCCGGCGACTTGGGCTTTTGTTTGCTTGTAGCTAGCCTGCCTGCCTCTTGTGAGGTGCCGTGCGGCCACCGTCGGTTGGTGGAGACACACCAGACAAAACCAATAAATCTGTCAGTCAGTCAGTCAGTAGCCGATCTAGAAATGTCATAGGGTCAACAATTGGGTAGGTTGTTTTCAGTTTAGATTTATGATTTTTAATTTTAATATAAATATTTATATAAATAAACTGAATGCCAAAAAATAGCTTACTGGATTGGGTTCCTAGCTAGATCAGAGCAAAATTCACGGAGGATGTGCGTGGTGTCTGAATCAATAGAGGAGAAGATTCGATAATGCAAATGAAGTTGTCAACGGAACACGGGTTGCACATGACATCAAACAAAACAATGATGGAATCCATTCGCAGTGCATGGAAAAAGCAGAGAAGCTTCTTCTCCTGCTAGCGATCCTCCGTGATAGGCTCACGATTTCTTTCTTGCAACCACCTGTGGAGCCCGCCCGCCGATAACAATATACTGTATTATTCTTCGCCAGCAATAGCTAGCATGCATGCATGATGGATCTACAAACATACTAGTATACACTACTAAACCTACTATATATAATTGATTAATTGTTTGGTAACTAAAAGCTTCCTGGTGGTTGCAACCTGCTGCATGAATTAATTAACAAATTAATGGTTTTGCATAAACAAGGGATCATGGCATGGGAGCTAGGGACCATCGGGATGCTATATATGCGACGCTTATTTTATGCCGCTCGCTGTGCTGGCGAAGAGGATGAACTAGCTAGTCAGCTAGAGTACGTACTGTACTAACCTTAGAAAAGGGCCTTTCGATCGATCCTGCCCTATATGACAGCTACAATTCGTAAGCGAGCGTATTAAAGAAAGCGAAGTCGAAAGAAATTATCGATGGAAGAGGTCGTTGGCACACGTTCTTTGCGATTTTGTTTGGGAGAAATAGAGATCATATATATATGGTTGGACCGCTGTTGCTTTTACCTTAAAGATGCAAAGGCATGATCAATGTTGCTAACTACAAATACTAGTGTACATGCTTTTCAGTACAGCTACTTATGGGCCAAATTAATTATCATGTGTATTGTTCTGACTTTTTATAGGCCATTTCTATGTTGGATGATAGGATAAATAACACACAATTAGTACTAAATCTGAAATTGTGTAAGCAATTCCATGAGCAGAACCTAAGTATGTCCTGTTTCTTCAAGTTAAACGAGCCTAGCTACTTGAAGATTTACCTGAAACAGTACCTGCAACCCCTCCCTCGCCCACTCTAGGCCGCCTTGCACCCCTCTCGCCGGCTCGTCGCTCCGTTCGTCGGCCGTTGCCATCGGCCCGACACAACTCGCTGTCTCTTAGGACATGGAGGAGGAGGAGGAGGAGGAGGAGGCGTGAGGCTCTGTGAGGCTTGATGCTCGCTTCACTTGATCGGTGCGGCGTTCGCTTCTACATGTATGCTGACCAGCTTGTAGCTTAGGCCATACTAAAAAGTGCTATAGTTTTTAGTTTTTGGCTGTTATGATATTATAGTGGCTATTAGCCTTTTTAAGGTATTCAATAAAAAGAAAATAGAAATAGAAAAATACTGTTATATCTTCTTAAATAATGCAAAAGGAAAAAAAATTAAAAGACATAAAACTGCATTAAAAAGCCAATATGTTAAGCCAGTAGCTGTTTGGAAAAGGCATGAAGCATCATTGATTCGATTCTTAGGCCACCTCTTTCCAGAAGGGATCCTGCTTACAAGAATTTTTTTTAAACAAACACGTAACTATATTTTTGTCCATGAAGTTTCTCCGTGAAGTCGAAGTATACTATTCAGGGGATTTTTGTTTCGAAAAAGAGGAACGTGTAGTTTGTCAGAGGCTTCTCCAAATAGACCTTGGGCCGACAGGGAGGCCCAAGTGCCCAAGAGGAAGATTCTTGGCCCACTATTCAATTTGCATCAGGCAAGAAATTAAGGAAATCAGCCAAACCAATCAATCCAGAGGACTAAGGGTCTGTTTGGGAGAGCTCCACCAGCTCCAGATTCACCAAATCCAGATCCAGATCCACTTTTCCAAGCCAAACAGTTCCAGCTCCAGCAGCTCCACCGTGGATCTGCTCCACCAAAACCATGGATCTAACTCCAGATTCACCAAATTGGTGGAGCACCTCAAGGGGTGCTCCACCAAACTCAAGTTGGTGGAGTTGGGGAAAATTACCCACCACTGCCACTGGTTACACAAAAAAACGATTCGTTTTTGGACTGTGCCTTATAGATTAAAATTTTGAATTTTGACTGTTCGCGAGAGGCGGTACACAGAGAAAAATAGTTGCATGCAATTTTGGCTGGTATAGCTGAACTCAGTACACTTGTTTTTACCACAACCTTCCTGTTGACCTCACTTTAAGAAACACACCGTTTAAAAGCTAATTACTGTAGCATGTACAAGCCAAAGCTGACTTTGAGTTCATTCGAACCCACCCATTAACTGCTATATAATTAATCACTCATAGATTATGCAATCAAATATTTCACATAAACTACTAGGATTATTTCAACGTCTTGCTGATAGACTTTTAAAATAGTAGTAGGATTGAGGCTAATTGGTGGGAAGCCACTAGATGGTTGGAGTCCATAATCTCACCATAAAGTGGAGGCTTTGGTATAAGTTGGTGGTACTATGCTGAAATGCACTGAATATGTGGTTGATGGCCTCGTTTGAGAAAAATAAGGACTATAACATTTTACCGAGTAAAAGACACAAAAATCACTTAACCATATATTTGACTTGTCAAACCTGATCTAGTACACTGCTCGATTTGATCTAATATCTACAGAAAAGTTAGTTATTACAGTATTTTAGGATAGCTCGCAAACAAGGGGTGAAATAGAAGTGGGACTAGTAAAGTCACTTGCCAATCTTTACAACAGTGGACTACTCAACATCAGGTCGTGATTTCTGCACTAGCCCGTGGATTCCTAATATGGATTGAATGGTCCTAAACCTACCAGGTAGAAGCTAGAAAGAATAGGCAGTGAATGACCTTGTTATCTCAACTTAGTCGTACGCTATTATGTTGCGTGTCTGTTGCATGGCATTAGGAGTTTGAGAAATCTTGTAAGTAAAGATGTGCAACTTTGCAGAGTAAGACATTTAGTATTCGGATACGCCGTGCTTCCGATAAATGAAGCTGTGTTTAATGTGTGAATCCAATAACAAGGCATAAGTAGGATTGTCATGATTTTAAAGCCAGTAATTAAGTTGGTTAAACCCCTTTTTCTCTTAAAGAAGATAACATTTTATTTTCCATATTTAGAAATATTGATAAATAAATTGCATCCATGTGTATAATAATGAAACCACCATCATATTTTTACTGAAATACTGGCAAGTAGTTAATTAGCATTTTCCATGTGACTTGTTGAGTACAATTGTACTCATACTTGCTAAAATATCAACAGAAGAAATTTGGGAAGACAATAAAGAGACTTTCGAGGAAGACTTTGACGATTCCCTTGTAGAAGATGATTACTGGTTTTAGGTCTTGTCTACGCTCAGTCATGCCTGTGGATCTTTTAAAAGTTTTTTTATGATGCAATATAAACTTTGTGCTTGGATGCCTTATCGCGTAAATTTGGGTGACATGCCATAATTTCCTATAATAAGTGGCTTTTATGAATAAAGTATGAGTAGGTTTGATGTACACTTCCAATGGGTCTATAGCAGCTATCTACAAGAGAGTCCATGTCATCAACTGTCCTACGTGGAAGATATTAAATGAAGAAAGAGAACGCAGCTCTCTACAGCTCTAGAGATAGTCTATAGCGCCAAACGAGGCAGCCTCCATAAATTCTGTGTGTGCATGTAAGCATCAAATAGCTATCCTTATAGATAGTTCTTTAGAATGCTAACTTTAGTGTGTACTATATAGATGATGTGGAAGTCTTATAGTTAGTTGCTAGCTATAACCATTGGAGATGCCCTGTTACAATACTCTACAGCTAAATATTCTGAATAGTTATAGGGAAATCCAACGGCCTCAAAAACATGATCGTTATAGAGTAACTTAGATTATTACATGTCTGTGCACGGTACTAGGAGGGAGGGAAGGACCAAATGGTGGCGCGTGGTATCCCATTCACTGATCTGATCCGATAGATCGATTCACATGCATATAAGCCATGCATGCCGCGTAGGAACCCTTATCCCCTATATGTCCTCTCTCTCTCTCTCTCTCTCTCTCTCTCTCTCTCTCATTTACGGAGTCATGGAGATCAAGATCGATGGAGACGTACACGTGTGCCTGGTCTGGGTGTATCATGTCTGCTTCGCCCACATGGACGCGAGGAAACGCGAACGCGCGCGCGAGTAGAAATTAAGAAGATAACTGAGCGTGGAAGAAGACGACACAAGAGAGATTAGCATCGGTCGAGCTGGAGTTCATCATGCAGTTAGTGACAGCCAAGACAGCGATATATCGATCGAGGTCGGTCTTTGATGGTACGTACGTACGTTGAGCTAGCAGAGCCCACATAGAAGATCGATCGACAACAAATAATTATCATAAGCTAGCTAGCTAGCTAGCTAGGTTGTTTTCTGATCTCCATCCATCGGCGGCTCGATCGATCGAGTCGTGGCGTCCGCAGCAAAGCAAATCAACGCACAATGCCCAAACAGTCAAGAGAGGCCATCCACGTAACGTAGTTGTATTTAGGTTTTTGTGATTTTGCCATACACGTACGTAGGCACAAACAATGCACGCGTGCTGGAAGAAGAAGAAGGGAATCACCATCTGAATACGTAAGCCGAGCTGAGGAGCATGTATATATTGACGTGCTTGCATCATCAAATCGTGACCCAACATGTGTCAGGCATGAACGACTCTTCTAATAGATCCGTGTCAACAGCTCGACCGACCGATCCTTGACTAGAATTAATAATTAAGAAGGAAAGAGCGAATATACAAGATGGAAAACTAAGAAGTGGTAGGACTGAAGAATGGAGATGAAGAGGGGTACATATAATATACGTGTAATCAGTCGTACTTATCAGAAGAAGCAAGGTACATATGCCCACATCAAATGATGAGTCATCACATGCAATATATATCCGAAAATAAATTGAAGTGCAGGAAGAAGAGAAAAGGATGTGCTAGTCAAGTCATGCATGTGCGATGCAGCAAGCTCTATCTATCTATAAATAGAGCTAGCTCTCGATCGGCTTGAGCATACTCACTCACTCTCGCAAGATCGAGCTAGCCGGCCTTAGTACTCTCTGTCTCCTCCTCTTCATAATATCCCTTTTCCTCTTGCTTTCTTCTTCTTGCTGCTGCTGCTGCTGCTGCTGCTGCTGAGAAGACTAGCTAGTTGATAATACAAGCAGGAAGCCAGGCAGCGGATATGTGTGGCATACTTGCAGTGCTGGGTTGCGCCGATGAGTCGCAGGCCAAGAGGGCTCGCGTCCTCGAGCTCTCGCGCAGGCACGCACGCACGCCACTTCCGCCTCCATCTCCATCTCTTCTCCTCCCATCATTCATAATTTCATATCCTCTAGCTAGTATATAGATACCAGTTTGCTTTTATAATGTCTTAGCTATAGCTTCTGACTGACTGAAACGCAAACTGATTTAAGGCCAGGGTACCCTCCCCTGCTGGCCTGCAGCTGCAGGAGTGCAGGGAGCTCTGCCCTTGCATACATATACATGTATGTGCTCTAAGCGAGTAATTCATTGCGCACATGATGATGCCTGCAGGCTGAAGCACCGCGGGCCTGACTGGAGCGGTCTGCACCAGGTGGGCGACAGCTACCTGTCCCACCAGCGCCTCGCCATCATCGACCCCGCCTCCGGCGACCAGCCCCTCTTCAACGAGGACAAGTCCATCGTCGTCACCGTACGTAACAACCTGCATGCTGCTTAATCCTGTAGTACGAAGCTGGAACTTGATTGGTTTAATTGCATTGCTAATCACCAAAAATGACTCTACAAATACAAAAGACTGGAACACCACAAATTCCAAAACAATAGTTTGAAAAGAAAGTTGTTTTGGCGAATCCGGCCGGCACTCCTTTACTTTTCTTTTTCAGGTGAACGGTGAGATCTACAATCACGAAGAGCTCAGGACGCAGCTCCCTACCCACAAGTTCAGGACCGGCAGCGACTGCGAGGTCATCACCCACCTGGTCAGTCACACCACTCACCTTCTCTTCTACGGACCTACCCACCCTTCTAATGAGTAATTAGACGAGAAGGAAAAGGGAACAGGATAGTAATTAACCAAATTGAACATATGCTTAACCAGTGGATGCATAACTACCATGCAGTACGAGATAGATATTACCTGGTATATAGCTAGTACCATCATTTTTTTACTACGTGCCGATCGATCTCATCACTTCTACCTTTCTGTAGTATGAGGAGCACGGAGAGGGCTTCGTTGACATGCTGGACGGTGTCTTCTCCTTCGTCTTGCTTGACACCCGCGACCGCAGCTTCATCGCTGCCCGCGACGCCATTGGTGTCACACCCCTCTACATCGGCTGGGGAATTGATGGTAATTAAACATTTATTTATACTCAATACTGCTTGCTTCACAAAACTTGTCATGACTAGTCCTCGAAATACCACTCACATTATGGAACCTGTCATTAGGGTCGGTGTGGATATCTTCAGAGATAAAGGGGCTCAACGATGACTGCGAGCACTTTGAGATGCTCCCTCCTGGCCATCTCTACTCCAGCAAGGAAAGAGGCTTCAAGAGATGGTACAACCCTCCTTGGTTCTCTGAGGCCATCCCCTCAGTTCCGTATGATCCACTTGCTCTCAGGAAGGCATTTGAAAAGGTCTGAACTAGTCAGAACATTGTGTCTGAAAATCGAGCAGTAACCAAATTTCAGAACTCGCCACAGTGAGTCTAATTATGTCTTCTTTTTTCAGGCTGTCATCAAGAGGCTTATGACAGACGTTCCATTCGGTGTCCTTCTCTCCGGTGGCCTTGACTCGTCTTTGGTCGCAGCCGTCACAGTTCGTCACCTTGCAGGGACAAAGGCTGCAAAGCGCTGGGGGAATAAGCTCCACTCCTTTTGTGTTGGTCTTGAGGTCTGAAACTGAAAGGAACACACTGCTTATTGAGGCTTCTAGTTCTAGTAGTAATTTTCAAACAAATTGTCCTTACATGTTGTTACCTTTGTTTTGCAGGGATCACCCGATCTGAAGGCTGCAAAGGAGGTTGCCGACTACCTTGGCACCGTGCACCATGAGTTCCACTTCACTGTTCAGGTATCAAGCACGACAACCATAGCTTGAATCTGCTGATCATACTAGAGTATTAGTACTAACCGCACAAAGTATTGCAGGATGGCATTGATGCAATTGAAGATGTGATATATCATACCGAAACATATGATGTGACGACAATCAGGGCAAGCACACCGATGTTCCTGATGTCGCGCAAGATCAAGTCGCTTGGGGTCAAGATGGTCATCTCTGGTGAAGGTTCAGATGAGATCTTCGGAGGGTACCTGTACTTCCACAGGGCCCCCAACAAGGAGGAATTCCACCGTGAAACCTGTCGGAAGGTCATTGGCATATCAATGTTCAGAAAATAGTAGAAATAAGATAACATATACAGATACCTTGACATAACAATTGTTTTGCAGATCAAAGCTCTGCATCAGTACGATTGCTTGAGGGCGAACAAGGCAACATCCGCATGGGGCCTCGAAGCTCGTGTGCCGTTCTTGGACAAGGAGTTTATCAATGAGGCAATGAGCATAGATCCTGAGTGGAAGATGGTATGCTCAAAATCCTCACAAAGTAGAAAATCCAGAAGAGACTGCTGCATTGTTTTTAAATATCTACTTTCAAACAATAACCACTTTTTATGTTGCAGATCCGGCCCGATCTTGGAAGAATTGAGAAGTGGGTACTGAGAAAAGCATTTGATGATGAGGAGCAACCATTCCTGCCAAAGGTAACATTTTTAGACTGTGGCTGCTATCGAAGTTTCTGCAACATTCTACATTCAGATGTTACTGGAGTAGTGGAGTTAACAACTTCTGTTATGTGCCACTTGCAGCATATTCTGTACAGGCAGAAGGAGCAGTTCAGTGATGGTGTTGGCTATAGCTGGATTGATGGCCTAAAGGCTCACGCAGAATCAAATGTAAATGGTTCCTGTTTCTCATGTTCAAACAAGCTATTGTTATCAACAAAATTTTGGCACAGAATTCTTTATGTGTAGAAGGATTTGATTGCAAGTTATATGAAATTACTGATGCAGGTGACTGACAAAATGATGTCAAATGCAAAGTTCATCTACCCGCACAACACTCCGACAACAAAAGAGGCCTACTACTACAGGATGATCTTTGAGAAGTTCTTCCCCCAGGTGAGTACACAAAACAGCATGAACATGGAATAAATTGCAGCTTACATTGCCATTGGAGCCGCTTGGTTGATGTGTACATGTTTGCTGATATTGTACCAGAACTCCGCGACCCTGACGGTGCCGGGCGGGCCAAGCGTGGCATGCAGCACGGCGAAGGCGATAGAGTGGGATGCTCAATGGTCAGGGAATCTGGACCCCTCAGGGAGAGCAGCGCTTGGAGTGCATCTCTTGCCCTATGAGCAGAAGCATCTCCCAGCCACCATTGCTGCTGGAGCCAGCAAGAAGCCAAGGAAGATCAAGGTTGTGGCGCCTGGTGTTGCCATTGAGGGCTGATGGTGTCCTGTCCTGCTTGCCATTTCTGATAACAAATAAGATGTATTATCTGTTCTTGTCAGTAGAGTAATGTGAGGTTCACGAAAAGTTTACTTAGCGATGTGATTTGTTGGGTGGCGGCGGCAGCAGCAGTAGCAGTAGCAGTAGCAGCAGCAGCAGCAGCAGCAGCAGCAGCAGTAGTAGTAGTAGTGTAATTCTGAATCCATTTTATAAGAAACATGTGCTTTGCAGATATTTGAGCGAAGATATGTAATAATATCGACGTTATGTCCATTATTTATGTGAGATAAGATATGTCAGTTGGATTTGTAGAACTGTATCTTTAACTGTGATAATCCTTCCTTGCCAAAAATAATGGTTGCATGATAGTTACTGTGGTGCTAGACTTGACTTTGTAGTTCACAGTTAGCAACATTGAACTGCAAAGTTGTCCGAATTAGCATCTTAAATGATGCATGGCAAAGTTGACAAAATAGGAAAAAGTTTAAGAAACTACCACGAGAGGAAAAACATAACTGGCACTCCTAAGGGCAGTCCCTATGGTAGAAACCATGTGCGAAATCCAAGATAGCCACATCAGCAAAAATCTGAGTATAGAAACTGACTCACACAATGGGAGTTTCTTCGTGCAATAAATAGTGGAAACCACCAGTTTCTTCCCAATGGTAAAATTGCAGTTTCTTCCCAGTGGAAACCGCGCGAGCAGGCATGTTGGGAGCGGTGCGAGCGCGCATGGAAACCACCAGTTTCTTCCCAATGGTAAAATTGCAGTTTCTTCGTGCATCGATTCAAGAGTAGAGGTGGTTTCCCTGAGAAGAAACGGTTTCTACTCTTTTTCTTCTCTTTCTTCATTAATTGAGTTGTCATGTCATCGTTTTGCCTACGTGGCAGATCATTTAAGGAAGATAAAAACTGGTCATTAATTGCCATTGGGACTGCCCTAATGCACAGTGTCTATGTGTAGTTTCTTATAGGAGAGAGAGTACAATTTAGACTCAACCTTTCCAATGCATAGTTTCTACAGGTAGTTTCTATAGAGAAGAAATTTAATAAACACTTACGTGCAACACAAACAAAGAACGATCACTTGTGCCTAGCAACCTGTAGCCTTTCCTAATGCACTGTATTTGAATGAAATCAGCACTTAGACAATTTGTAGAACATCATCTGTGCATCATGTACTTAGGCAAAATCCAAATCCTATGGGCTTCTTTTTGAAACTAATTTTTTTAAACGAACTTCACAAGCTGATTGCTCACAAGAGGCCAGGCGTTGGATGTGAGCAAAGCCTCCCGTAGTCGCACATCCACCATCCAGCCTAACCCGAGGACGCCCTTCACCACCACCTCGTCCAGCGGCCTCCGCCGTATCTCCATGGCCACGTCGCCCAGGCCGTAGGCCGTGACGTTGCCGAAGTAGTTGCGCATCGCGGGAATGAGCTCGGGCGACTTCACCCACCGCCGCGCGTCCACCATCCAGCCCATGCAGCACCGCTCCTCGGGCACGCGGGACCCGGCCACGACGCCAGCGAGTACCTTCCACAGGTACGCGGACTTCGCCTCGACGTGCGACGAACGTTGGGGCTTGGCACTGGTGCTCGCCTCTGCGGCCGAAGATGGAGCTCGCGCGCGCGAGACGGGGCGGCGCTCGCCCGCGGCCGCGGCCGCGGGAGGATGTGTGGGAGGAGGCGCCGGAGCGCGCGCAGGTGGGGAATCGCAGGAGCGTGCATAGGCTGGCAACGCGGGTGCGCGGGAGGGGCGCGCTTGCACTTCGGCACGGTGGCGGAGCACTGGATCCGGAAGAAGGCGGTAGAAACTACTCGAGTCTCCCCAACGCTGCACAGCTGGTTTCTTCTGTTCTTGATCCGCGAGTAGACTCGGTTTCGTGAGGGAGAAACCGTTTCTCCGTTTTCTAATCTCTCTCTGCATTAATTCTATTGCCACATCAGCAAATTGCTTAGCTGTCAGGATAATTAAAACAGATAGAAACTACCATTAATACTCCATTGGGAGTGCCCTAATAGAGCTAGGAGTATTAATTAAGTAGGATCCCTTACTACTACGATGACAATGCAGGATACTCCATCAAGATTAGAAGCCACATATTTGCATAAAATAAATTCACAGAAACAACAACCTTTTGTTATTCGGCCAATTCTTCAACCATACAGGCAGCAGTGGCAATTGAAATTGTACAACTAAGCTACCAATATAAACATCATTTACACCACCCATCTAAGTTGCAAGCTTGCAGCACATGATAGTTCAAACAAAAGAAATGAGTCAAATCCCTACCTACTGCAACATTGGCTAACACAACTACACAAAACATTTAGATGACTTTGCAAGAGCTTATCTTCAAACAGGACATTCTTCTAACTTCAGACGCAAAGAATAATAGGAATCAGAATATCTAATGCATCTCCACCTCAACCACAGAGCACACTTAACATCAGAAATGAATTAATCAGGATTACCTTTTGAGAGTTTGAATGGGATCATTTGATTGTTTCATCACATCTCCACTACTAGCATGAATGTTTCCTTGGAGTAACTGTTGCAAATAATGCACAGAAAATAGAGACGAGACACAAAATTTTTACGTGGAAAACTCTTGCGGGAAAAAAACCACAGGCGCTCGAAGGCAAATCACTATAATGAGAAGAGTTTACAATGGAGCGCTTGCTTTTGCTATGGGCTACTGGGTACATATTTATAGCGTGAGGGAAAAGAGTCCCATACGGAGAGGAAACCGAATCAGAATCGGTTGCTACAGATTGACACCACATCTGATATAACCTGTGCATGAACCTGCCATGCCACGTCTGACATGAGGCGATGAAATGTCCTATACGGACATGATACGAATTCGGATCAACTTTAACAATCTCCACCTTGAGCTGAATTCCCTCCAGTAGTCGAAGAATATGATAGACTCATCCAATAAAATCATCATCCATACCTTGAGTGCCGAAAGTCCAAAGGACTAGTGAGTAATACCAACTAAGTCTGAGCAAAGCTCAAACTTAGATGCTGGAACTGGCTTTGTCAACACATCAGCTGGATTATCATGAGTACTTATCTTGCTGACTTTAATATCACCTTGAGTAATGACACCTCGAGTGTAGTAATACCTGATATCAATGTGCTTTGTTCTCTCATGAAACATTTGATCTTTTGTAAGGCAAATAGCACTCTGACTATCACAAAATATTGTAGTGCAAGATGTACTTCCACAAAGCTAGTAAATAAACCTCTTAGCCAAATGACTTCTTTGCAAGCTTCAGAAATAGCCATATACTCAGCTTCTGTAGTAGACAAGGCAACGGTAGATTGCAAACTTGCTTTTCAGCTAACGGCACACCCTCCAATAGTGAACACATAACCAATGAGAGATCTTCTTTTATCCAAATCTCCAGCAAAATTAGAATCTACATAACCAACGAGTCCATCTCTAGTATTCCCAAATTGTAAACAAGCATTAGATATGCCCCGCAAATATCTGAAAATCCATTGAACTGTTTTCCAATGCTCTTTTCCAGGATTAGCCATTTATCTACTAACCACACTTAATGATTGAGATAAATCGGAGTGAGAACATACCATAGCATACATAAGTGAACCAACTACACTCGCATATGGAACTTTAGACATGTACTCAATTTCATCATTTGATTGTGGACATGACGCTAGAGAAAGTCTGAAATGTGCAGCTAAGGGAGTACTCACAGGTTTGGCCTTATACATGTTGAAACGACGAAGAACTTTATCAATATATCCCTTTTGACTTAGATATAATTTGCCAAACTGTCTGTCTCTAATGATTTCCATACTAAGAAATGTCCTATACAGACATGATACGAGTTCGGATCAACTTTAATAGTAACCGTGCATTAGATAAAAGGCTTACAGAAAAATGCTATGCATCCTCAAGTGATTGTACTTCATCCGCTTGATTTTGTTATTTGGCTGCTAATACCCTTCCACTGATGTTATTACTGTTTTACCATGTGAATAACCGCAAGGCTTATCTTCCAGAACCATCACTCGACAATGAGAATGATCTTACCATTTTGCTCATGAGGGCATGTATAATGGTATGAGCTAGTTACTAGCTCTAAGATAACTTCTCTAATGATATTAACTTTTAGCACATAGCTTATAACATGAATAGTCCCACGTGACATCCTCATATAATCTTGGAATGTGTGTATGAGACTAGCTCTTGATCAAGAGCTAACTTTTCTCTCTCTTTTATTAAAATATGAAATAATATGTTTAGAGCTAGCTCATAAATCATCATTGGACATGCCCTGAGGCGGATATCATACAAATAACAAAGCCGGGGGGATTCCTGAGCGCTCGCGCGGTCCACGTCGGCAGCTCCCGCCCGCGCGCGCTCCGTCGGCCGCGTGGCGGGAGAATTTCTGTACGGCCAGGGGAGTCCATTTCCTCCAGTTTTTTGGAAATTACGTAAAGGTCCTTTTTCCTCGCGAAAAGGTCCCTGCAAGTTTTTTCCCACCGAAATTTTTGCAGGATAGCGCCCCACGGTTTTCTAAATTACGTACGGGTCCTCGTTAATTACGTACAGGCCCTCAGTTTTTTACGAAAAAACCTTTGCCTTTCTCGTTTATTATGTACAGGCCCTCGGTTTTTTACGGGAAAGCCCTTTGACGTTCCCGAAAATACACATGCGCCCTCCATTTTTTAAAAAAAATTCCCTAAACTCCTCACGGATTATCGCCTCTTTTATTTCGGTACACACGGTGGCTGGCGCGGCGTGTCGCCGCGCCTATGAGGCTAGTTATACCAATAGCCAACCTAGTGATGAGCAAAGTAACACTAATTACTAGAACCATCCATTCTGTACTCTGGTCCATCAAAGCATGTCGCACAGGATTATGTATTCCCAACATCAAAAACATCTAGCGATGCATATGGCCCTTGAAATAGGGTAGCAATTTACCGCACCACACAAGACAAGATATGATTTTTCTGCATAAAGCACATAGCAAAACAATAAAATTTTATGACGAACAGCTGATTTTCTCTACATGCACGATTTAATTTATGTGTGCAGGCTCAAATGTGCACATTTTGTGTGAGCGGGGCACATAGATGTGCACTAGCAATCGTATGTGCAGGCGCATGTGGCACACAGGCACATTCAATACAACACCTAACAACATCTTGGAGTGACCAAATTCACCTAACAAATTTTGTTCCCCGCAACAAGCAATTGCATGTGACCAAACTTGTGAACCTGAACAAAACATATGACCTAACAACATCTTGGAGTGACCAAATTCACCTAACAAATTTGTGAACCTGAACAAAACATATGATCTAAACACCCCTTACCTTCTTATCATTATTTCCAACAGAGGGATGCTACATTTTCGTAAAAATGCAAGCTTTGTTCAGATGAACCAATAAATATATAAATCTGAGCCTTCACAGTCCACGGACAAACAGATTAATTAAGCAGTATAACGTATGAGGAGAGGACAGTATCACAAACACATGTAGAAAATAAGAGTAGTGACCTGCAAGGTGACCTCTTTCTCCTTCTCCCTGTCCCTCTGCATCTTAGAGACATGGCTGGCCCTCCTCTTACCCTTGTTGAGATCCTCAAGTTCAGAGACCCCCGAAGCCTTCTTGTCTTGGACCTTCCAGACGGCACCCTTGTGTGCTTCTTTTTACATGCTCGTGCCAACCGTCTTGTTCGCGACTATGTTCAAAGGTGTGAAGTCTTTCAGCGTCATAAATCTGAGCATTTGCATCCCGCTGGGGTGCTCTAGCCATTGCTGCTTCCTCAGTTGGTTTGGGCTGACATAGCTATGGATTTTGTCGAAGGTTTTCCGAAGGTTAGTGGCAAGTCAATCCTCGTAACGGTGGTGGAGCGCTTTTCTGAATATACCCACTTCTTGGCATTGAGTTACCTATACACCGCCAATAGCGTCGACCGTGTCTTTTTTTTCGATCAGATTATTCGTCTTCATGGCCTGCCATGCTCCATTGTCAGTGACCGCGATCTAGTCTTCACAAGCAACTTCTGGACAGAATTGTTTCACCCCGCCGGCGTGAAGCTTCGGTTGAGTTCGGCATTTCATCCCCAGCCCGACAATCAGTCCAAGGTGATGAACCGTATCATTACTATGTACCTCCATTGTTTGGCGGGTGATAGGCTGTGGCACTGGCTTCGTTGGTTGTCTTGGGCGGAATTTTGCTACAGCACTTCCTAATAGACAGCGCTGTGCACGACGCCCTTCAAGGTGGTCTATGGCCGAGATCTGTCGACTTTGTTTTCCTATCAGTCAGGCCTTGCCCGTGTCACAACGGTTGACAAACAATTGGTTGAACGTGATATATTTCTTGCCAATATCATGGATAATTCGGCGGCAGGAGAAACAATAGGGTCAGCCAAACCTGACCAGGAGTCCAACTCGGTTTGACAAGAGATAAGATCTTTGATTAGCTACCTTATCTAGAGTATTATTGTTAGGATAGTTTGCTATCTCTTTCTTAAATATGATATGTTTTCTTTTCTTGAGTTAGTCGCCTGATGTATGAAGGCCACGAGTGCTATTCGGAAGAAATGAATAAAGATCAAGAGTTTTTCTAACCGGGCTGGCCGCAGGTCAGAGCCTCAAGCGCGAGGGCGACTTGAGCCATCCTGACATTTGCACCCTAACATATGTATTTCAGGAATTTATCCGATTTTCTGTTGAAGAACTTTACTACTGGGAAAAAAGAAGTAACAGAAAGGAAGTAGCAAGCTTTCCTGTACCGATATGTTGGTTTAGGTTGCATGCAAGATTGTATAACTCTATCAGAACTAACATAGCAGGTAAGGAGCTCTCCTAGCTCAACACTTGATGCAGGTTATGTTCACACCGAGGGGCAGATTTGTCGAAATTTTTGTACGGATAACCCTTTTTTTATTCGAAAATACATAAATATACCCGCGACAAAATTGTTTACACAAATAGGCTCCAGTCGCCCAATGGTTGGGCGACTAGAGCTTGTCGCTCAACCAAAAAGCGACTCACAAAGAATCTGGTAACCGTTGGGCGATTAAATGCGATCGCCTCTCTGTTGGGCGATTTAAATGCAATCGCCCCCCCGTTGGGCGACAGAGAGCGAGTCGCCCAACGGGAGGGCGACTGCATGTGAATACAGCCCGACGGCCAATGCCTCTTTTCTTCCCCACGCCTGCTAGCCAATCTACTCTCAGCCGCGCGAGGAAGAGAGGAGCAGAAGAGAGGAAGGAAGAGGAGGAGGAGAGGGGAAGAAGAGAAGGAGCGGGGGAGGAGAGGGAAGAAGAGAGGGAGAGGGGGAGGAGAGGGAAGAAGAGGAGAGGGGGAGGAGAGGGAAGAAGAGGAGGAGAGAGAGAGAGGAGAAGAAGCCGCGGGATTTGCAGGTATTTTTCTAATTTTGGAAAATTTATTTTAGAAAATTTGTTTAGATAAATTTAGTTTAGAAAATTTAGTGTAGATATTTAGTTGAGATATTTAGTTTAGAAAATTAGTTTAGAAATTTAGTTTAGATATATAGTATAGATATTTAGTTTAGAAAATTAGTTTAGATATTTAGTTTAGAAAATTTAGTTTAGAACATTAAATTTAAAAATGTAGATGCAGTTTACAAATTTAGATGTACAAATTTAAATGTAGAAAAATATAGTTTTTTGTATAATATTTGTAATGCATTATTGTGGAAAATTTACTTTAGAAATTTATTGTAGATCATTCAATGTACAAATGTAGATGCAGTTTACAAAATTTAAATGAAGAAAATTTAAATGTAGAAAATTGTTGTCGCGGGTATATTTCTGTATACTATTTTGTAATTTAAATGTAGAAAATTTTTGTCGCGCGACGGATGGAGGCCGGGTGTAGACGTATCATCAGCCTACTGTCCTGCACGAGGCTACCGGCGATCTCCACACCTACGCCCAGTGCACCCCGACCAGCGTGGCACTACTCCGGAGGTAGTACGTGGACACGTCCACCTCCCCCGGAGCAGCCAGGGAGTTCTACGTGGACACGTCCACCTCCCCTGGATCAGCCAGGGAGTTCTGCTTGGTCACGGCCTCATACACCTCCTACGTACATCCCCGGCTTCCACACGGATGATTTCATGGCGCCATGTACGGGTACGCATCGTCCGATCTTGTTTTTATCCTAAGACGACATGCAACGAACTAACGATATTACTATTGCAGGTCCTTACCAGCAGCAGGGACGCTTCTCCCCGGGCCACATCGAGGTGGACCAGTTTTTTGCGGACTGGCTTGGGCCGTCCTCCGACGCAGCACCGGAGGTTCTCTCCGGCAGTGGCCTCCCTGGTGCACCGGAGGCCACACAGCCAGAGGTGCAGCTGACTCCACCGGCGCAGCCGCGGGTGCGAAACCCACCTGATCGTTTTACTTTTTCGGACCCTCGTCACCCGCCGCCTCGTAATCCGTTGCACCGGAGGACGGCCAAGCGGGGCCGTATGGCAGGACGCGGGCGCGGTGACGGAGCACCTTAGGGTGGGGAGTGAGGGGTGTATGTCATGCATGTAATGGATAAATACGCGGCATGTTACTGCGTTATATTATAAAGTTCATTTAAATTCAAACAATGCTATTATCTCTTCTTTTTGTATAGAAAATTATTTCTGCGGCCGAGAGTAGATTGGCGAGCAGGCGTGGGGGAAGAAAAGAGGCCTTGGCCGTCGTATTCACATGAAGTCGCCCCCCCGTTGGGCGACTCGCTCTCTGTCGCCCAACGGAAGGGCGATTTCATTTAATCGCCCAACGGGAAGGCGATCGCATTTAATCGCCCAACGGTTACCAGATTCTTTGTGAGTCGCTTTTTGGTTGGGCGACTGGAGCCTATTTGTGTAAAAAATTTTGTCGCGGGTATATTTCTGTATTTTCGAATAAAAAATGGGTTATCCGTACAAAAATTTCCAAATTTGTCATTGAAGAAAAAAAAACTTTAGGAAAGTGTCTACTGAATGCAAGAAATCTTGCAGGCAGGTCTTATTCCATTATTCCAGGTACGCAATGACTTAACGTATTTCCTCTTGATTCGGTTTTGAGCACCGTTTGAACTTAAATATGAATCGGTTCTTATCTGTCGTTATTTTGCATAAAGCTGCAGCTCATGGTTACGCCTTCCTCCTTTCTGCCGTTTTGAGTGATTTTTGCTGCAGAAGCCATCACACATTTGGTGCAGTTGGAGAGCCAAGAGTTGGTGGGATCTATGGTCATCCGTTTTTTGTGACCGTTGGGGGGTAAAAATTCGGAAAAAAATAGCAAAAAATTTAGAAAAAATCTGAAAATTTTCCTATAAATAGGGGGCATCCGGCCTCCTTCTTCCACGCCTCAAATCTCATTCTTCTCTCTCGGTTTAGCTGTGACAAATCTGAAAGTGTTAGCGCAAATTTGGTAAAAATTCGAGCAAAATTCCGAAAATTCAAAAATCTTCAAAATTTTTGTGAGAGCTGCAAAGGAGGTAATAATGCTGTCTGCCTATCTTATTTTAATTTTTTTTGGTATTATTTGTTGGATTAATTTTTTGCTATTATTTGTAGGTTTAATAGTAAGTTAATCGTTTTTGCTATTTCAATTTGCAGTTGATTACTTGATTAATGGAGAACTACAATTTTCAACTCTCCGAATTCGGGCTCTCGGCGGAGGATATGCAATCGTTTCAACAAGCATATCCATCCGTGGAAGGTCCATATGTACAAACTGGAGATGCCGAAGAACCGACGGCCCCGGTGGCGCAGGGTCCAATCGATCCATCTTCTGCTGGCTCAACAAGTGCATCCACGACCCCAAAGCACGGGTGCAAAAAGAACAAGAGCTAGTACATCAACAGTTTGGAATGATTTTGACAAGAAGATGAAGACCGACAATGATGGAACTGAAGTGAGGTATGCTGTTTGTAAAATTTGTGGTAATGAATTGAGTGCAAAATCTTCAGGTGGGACGGGTCATCTACAACGACATGCTGCAAGCTGCAAGAAAAGGCAAGGAATACAAATGCGCCAGACACAGCTGCAATATAACCCCGACGGCTCGGTACGTACGTGGGAGTACAACCCAGAGGTAGCTCGGGAATCTCTTTGTAGATTAATTGCTTCTCAAGATTTACCTTTAAATTTTGGTGAATCTGATGCTTTCCAAAAATATATTAGGACTGCTCATAACCCTCGATTTAGTACTGTATCTAGGCAAACAACAACTAGAGATTTAATTAAATATTATAACAATTGTCGTGATAAATTGAAAGAAATGTTTCATACATGTACATTCTCTATTGCTTTGACATCCGACATATGGAGTGGTAGGGCTAGAGAGGATTATATTAGTGTTGTTGCTCATTATGTTAATGATGACTGGATAATGGAAAAAAGAATTATAGGATTTAAATTAATTAATGTTTCACATAATGCTAAAAATATTGCAGAAAGCATTATTAAAGTTGTAGAAGATTTTGGTCTCACGGATAATATTTTTTCTATAACTTTAGATAATGCAGCTGCAAATACTAAAACTATGGAAATTCTTACTTCTTTGTTTAATACTTATGCACAGTCTTTCTTATTGCATCAATGTTGTGCTTGTCATATTATTAATCTTATTGTTAAATCCGGTTTAAAAAGATTAAATGCTTGTATTGATTCTTTTAGAGATGCAATTTCATTCATTAATTGTTCTAACCAACGAATAGCCGCATATAAGAGTTTTTGCGTAGCAATGAATGTTCGTCCTAGAAAATTTGGTTTAGACATGCCTGTTAGATGGAACTCTACTTACCTTATGCTTAAACATATATTGCCATATAAGAGCACTTTATCTGTTTTCCTTCACACCCAAAGTCATCAATCTCGTAGCTCCTCCAGTAGAACCCAAGTTAGAGACCCTGAAATTACTGAGGACGATTGGGTTGTTGGTGAAAAAATATTTTCCTTTCTAGAAATTTTCCATAAAGCTACAGTTTGTCTTTCTGGAGTATACTACCCTACATCTCCTATGATTGTTCATAATATTGTTGAAATTGCACTCACCTAAAGGCTTTTGAAAATGATCCTATACTACGGGATGCTGTAGTTGCCATGAAATCTAAGTTTTTAAAATATTGGAGAGAAATTCCTATTTTATATGCATTTGCTTTTATTTTGGATCCTAGGGCCAAACTCCAAGGATTTATAAATGTTTTACAAGTTTTAAGTGAGGCTACCGATTTAGACTATTGTTCATACTTTACATTAGTTAAGGATAAATTATATGAGGTATATAATAAATATGAAAATAAGTTTGGATCTGTGCGTTTGGAAAGACCCCGGTAGTCCCTAGCACCTCTAGGGGGGCTATGCAATGGGGCAAGATTTTTTGTTCTTCGTCTAGTTCTCGTGCAGGTGCAGGTACACAGCAGTTAGGAGGAGGAAGGCGACAAAGCACTGGAGACCTATCAAGCTATCTCAACAGTGATAGCGTCAGCTTCGAGCAGGAGTTGAACATCCTCTCATGGTGGCAAACCCAGAAGGTATCATATCCAGTGCTATCCATATTAGCGCGGGATGTGTTGACTGTTCCTGTCTCTACAGTCTCCTCGGAGTCAGCATTCAGTCTTTCCGGAAGAATAATCGAGGAGCGACGAACAAGTCTCTCCAACGAGATGGTCGAAGTACTTATGACCGTCAAAGACTGGGAACAAGCTGAATCAAGACTCCAACATACTGCAGATAATAAAGATTTAGAAGAGTCTTTTGAGAATTTGTATTTAGATAACAATGAATAGGATTTTCAATATTTTTCTCACTAATGAGCTTTATAGGCTGTACTCTTTTTTCTTTAACAAGGTTTTCTCAAATTGGGTTTTTACTTGGTAAAGTTTTTAATGAGGCAGCCATCCCATGTAATTTAATAAGTTAATAAAGCTCATTATGTCATTGGAAATATTTATTTTTGTGATTAACAATGTCTACAATTTTCTGAATTTTTTACAATTTGTTTACAATTTTTACTTATTTTTTCTCATTTTTTCTTTTTTTTCCGACTAAACGGGCTAGCGGGCCGGCACGGCCCGTTTAGTCGAAATCGTGCCCGGGCCGGCACGGCACGGCCTCGGGCCGTGCCTGGGCTCCCACCGCGGCCCGCGGGCCGGCACAGCACGGCCCGTCTAATACACGGGCCTTAACGGGCCGTGCCGAGCCCGGGCCCGTGCCGTGCCGGCCCGGCACGGCCCATTGGCCAGCTCTAGCCAAGAGTTGGTGGGATCTATGGTCATCCGTACGCACGAGGAAACTTATAATAATGTCATGTTACAACAGGCCGGCAAGGCATGCTCATGCTTGGGGGGAAGAAGGCTAGCAGTCTTTACTGAATGCCTTCTTTTTGTGCCTCTGCAATTTAAAGAGTTTGATCGGATTTGGGGCCTTTGCGCCTTCAGAGATCACGGAGCTCGTAAGTATTTTCTTCTGAAACATTTCGCATGAATTTGTGACTTTCGGTTCTTTTTCTTTATGGCTCTGGTGATGCTTAGTTTTTATCGTATCTTCGTGTATGCTTTTTAGAAACCCGTACCTTTCTTAATCTTGAGAAACATTTACATCATGTGATGATATAGTATTGCTTCGACTGCTCCCTTTTCCTCTGCATCGTACTTACTATTCATCTAGTTTATTTTCTCTGAGAGCTGTTAGGTTAGGGATACCTGGGACAAATAAGCTTAACTACACATTGCTTAAAACTAAATTTACACACTGTTCCATTGATGATTTTGTACAGAGTTGCATATGGGGGCTTTCCTTGTTTTCTTAGCTACTTGTATCGGTGGCACTCTGTTTTCCTGGACTCAACAGAAAAATTCCCTTAAAAATATGTAGTATTGGTGTGTTGCTTGCATTTCTACACGAGCAAATGAGGGCCCCACTCATTTCAGCTTGAACTTTTGACTTTTGTTTTATTTTTCACTATTTCTAAATTTCGTCTTTTATGACTTTTTGAGCTTTTTTTGCTGGTTCTTTTTTTCCGTATTCGTTTGTATTGTACATGATGAGTTAACATGTTTTTTCTATTTTTAATTTTTTAAAATTTAGTTACACCAAATAAGCCACTGGAATTTTAGCCAAATTTTAACCAGCTACAGTGTAATTTTAGCCATAATGTAACTTATTTTAGCCCAACTGAGTGGCACAGGTCCCCACGGTGGTGATGTATTACATACTCGCAGAAAAGAGCAACTGGAAGCGCCAAAAGTACTTATTATATGCCTTAGGGGAGCTAGGTACTCAAGAAAGGAAGAAGCCATTATTGCCAAACTAAAGCAGTTCTTTTCCAGAGATGACTTGACTGATTAGAATAGATGGATTGGTTGGTCTGGAATATATAGTCAATGGCGTTCATAAGGGACCAAGAATAAGTTCTTTTGTTCTATATGCCCAAGGACTGACTTGGATGGATGTTCACACACACGTCGTCTCCTCCACCTTTTCACTGCGTGCCCATTAGGTACGTAGGATCTAGATAAACAGACGAGCTGATTAATGAAAGGAAATCATCTTGTTTCTTTCACAAACGGCAAATCCTCCAGAAAGAAGCAAACTATTGCCGTGCCTATCCTGATCTTGATCGTTGCTATCCTCCTCCTCCTGCTGCTGCTGCTGCTGCAATCTTAACGTGTCCGACCTGGGCATGTGTCTGTTCACATAAATAGCACTGTAACTATTTTTTTTTTCTTTCAAATTTAGTATCTAGATATCCAGTTTTGTAAATATAGCACTCTTCCCGAGCTCGGCAGCCACGATGTCGTCTGCCATACTATAGCAGCTCGACAGGTGTTGTTGAGCCATCAGAGCTTGGCAGCACCTACCAAGCCCCCCAAGCCGGCACGTGCTAATCACATTTAAAGAGTGTGTGATTAGCACTAATTGAATGTGTGGCTGGCCGGCCTTCGGTGGATCGAAGCTTTTCTAACTCGGTAGGTACCAGCTCTGAGCTCGAAAAGGGGATTGGACCTGTAAAAATGAACATTCAAAGGCTAATTTTTTTTAAA
Organism: Dendrocalamus latiflorus; assembly: GCA_017311315.1. Taxonomy (NCBI): domain Eukaryota; kingdom Viridiplantae; phylum Streptophyta; class Magnoliopsida; order Poales; family Poaceae; genus Dendrocalamus; species Dendrocalamus latiflorus. The sequence goes on from CM029645.1 coordinate 27,382,902, forward strand.
AAAAAATTGGTTGGGAACATTTTGTCCATGCATATGGTAAACGTGAGCATGTACAACTATTATTGCCGCTATATATACCTACACTTGTATTTCTCCCTCCTTGTAAACGTGCAGCTCCGTACGATTGAGAAACTCCTAGGATGAAGTCGATCTTAAAGTCAGTTCAGGCGGGCGTACGTGTCCAAATTAGTTTCGGCCCAATATTATATTAGTGAAGGCTGTAATTAACCATTCATTAGTAGTTGCCGACCTGTTAGATTTGTTAGGTATATATGATGAATGATGTCGATGTGCAATCCGATCCATCGAAAAGACGTGCATGCATGCGTTTCCCAAATTTGTTCTGGAGAACGTACGTACGTACGTACGTACTGTTATTAAACGCGGACGGAATAACGTACGATGGATATTCATTCATTAATCATTATATATTTATATGGAGGAGGAGGAGGAGGAGAAACACGACGCAGGCAGGAAGGAATATGTATGTGTTCCTCTCGAGTCGGAAACGAATACGAATCCGGCACCGGATTAATTCGCGCGTTTGCTGGAAAGTGCATGCCGACGGATTCCTTGCGTGCGTCTACCAGCAACATATATAGCTTCAGTCAAGTCATCCCTTCCTTCCTGGAAACAGCCATCCCTGATATTTCCCTAACGTACCTAGCATATATATATATATATATATATATATATATATATATATATATATATATATATATATATATATATATATATATATATATATATATATACTGGATCCCTACGATCGTACGGAAACGATCGTAGTATTGTAAAAGTGTGAGTTGTGGTTGGTCCATTCTTCCCCCTCTCTTTTCAGTCATCCGATTTGATCCGGATCATTCGTCTCTCTCCTCCTCTCTCACTCTTAGGATACAACCGTTCGCCCCTTTCACTTTCCCCATCTCCTTGCGCATTCGGGCCACCCTTCTATCTCTGTCGCTTGCTCTTCAATGTTTGATGTGTGAAGTTGATCAGACAGTAAGTTTCGTCTCACTATTTTATGACTTCGTTGTAACGTACGGATCTCTAACTAGTGTAGGGATACATTTGCACTGCTGTTAGGATAGACGTGCAGGCATGCTGGTGCTTGAGAGTCGAGTCGAGTCGAGTCTCGATTGTATTTAATTTTATTTGGCCGTGCAATTGCCATATCATGCATCACAGGACGGACGGACGGACGGACGCATCCATGGCGCGCTCGACCCCTTCCCTTCCCTTCCCTTCCCTTCCCTCGTTAGTACGCATATATTATAAATAGCTCGCTCGCTCGCTCGATCTCGTCCATCCATCCCCCCTCTCTCGCTCGCTCGCTCTTCTCCTCCTCCCCGGCGGCCCGTCCCTGCCGGAGCGCGCGAGCCATGGCTGCAGCCGCGTCCACGACAAGGATGAGGCGGCATCGGGATCTTCAGGAGGCCAATTGCAAGGCCACCGAGGACTGCTTACTCTTCGACGCCGCCAAGCCGCCGCCCTTCCGCATCGGCGACGTCCGCGCCGCCATCCCCGCCCACTGCTGGCGCAAGAGCCCCTGGAGGTCGCTCTCCTACGTCCTGCGCGATCTGGCCGCCGCGGCGGGCCTCGCCGCCGCCGCAGTGCGCCTGGACTCGTGGCCCCTGTGGCCGCTCTACTGGGCGGCGCAGGGAACCATCTTCTGGGCGCTCTTCGTCCTCGGCCACGACTGGTACGTACCTACCTACCTACTACACGACTGGCGGTCAATTACGAGGATCCATCGATCGATGCGCGCGCGCCTTGTGTAACTGCATGTATTCATTCTTCTTAATTGGGCACGTATACGTATTGTCGTCGTATCGTAGTAATTGCATGTGTACTCGTCCGTCGTATGTTGCAGTGGGCACGGGAGCTTCTCCGACAACGGGGCGCTCAACGGCGTGGTTGGGCATCTGCTGCACACCTTCATCCTCGTCCCATACAACGGATGGTATTCCCCACTCCCCTGCATGCCAATTGCGCCTATCACCCAAGTGAAATGAATTAGCTGATCGAGCACGCATGATCGATCGACGCAAGTTCTACCATTGATTCATCTCCTTAATCCATCTGACTGATGGACGATATCTGCATGGCGTGCAGGAGGATCAGCCACAGAACGCACCATCAGAACCATGGCCACATCGAGAGAGACGAGTCCTGGCACCCGGTAATTAACTTCGTATATATATATATATACCTACTCTGATCTGTACTAGGCTAGCTAGTGTATATATATATATCTTACGCTACGCTAGTACCTTTGTTTTTCTCAGCTCTCTGTTACTGTGCTGTAATTCAGAGCATGCAGCTCGATCGATCGATCGATCGTTGGGCAGCTTTCAGGGAAAGAGGAAAAGGCAAACAAACTTATGACAGGCTTTGCAGCCACCTAGCTGCATTATGGTGCTAGTTAGTACTGGAAAACAGTTTTTGTCTCCCTGATAATCAAACAAACTTTTCAGCTGCTGCACATCTCATCATGCATGTAAGGCAGGCACATGTTATGCAGCTGGAAAGAGGAATATATATATAAATATAAATATAATTAAGCTGCCAAACCAAAGTTCCAACAAACATCGATGTGGTCCTTAAATAATAATTCCACTACCACCACCACCAGCAGCAGCAGCTAGTAGATCCATACGTGTCACGTGATTTGCTGCAAAATTAATCAGCATAGATCAAAGATGCGCATCGAATCTTAGCCTGTCTAGTGCGTTTCGTAATGCAAGTCCCTTTTCATCATAGATCGGCCTTGCCCTTTTCAGAACCACAGCGCTTGTGGCACGAGCATCTGAACCGTTTGACAGCGCAACCACTCTTAATATCAAGTATGGACTGGAATCACAATTTTAACAATATATTTTTTTCTGAAATCCTTAATTAAGTTGTCACATTCGGTACGTTATGAAATTCCGATAGAATATATGCCATCCACACGCATGCTTGGACTTTTTTTAGAAAGGAAAACGGTATAGATGCTTGGATTTTGTCCCAATTTTTACACGCATTCTATCATTCTTACTGTATCTAAGTATACGCACTGTTCCTTTTTTTGTGTGTGTCATGTTTTGGTTCTGCCTGGAATTTTTTTGGGTGATGCGTGTGCAATTTATGCGAGCAGATCACGGAGAAGTTATACCGGGAACTGGAACCACGCACCAAGAAGCTACGCTTCACATTACCATTTCCACTGCTGGCTTTCCCTGTCTACCTCGTAAGATTAAGAATCTCTTTTCGATCGATTACTGCGCTGTGTTGTATGTGGACACTGCATCTGCATATATGCGTCTTCAAGTCCTCAACTGAAAACTGAACTGAACCTAGCTTCTTCCTGAATGAATGTTTCAGTGGTACAGAAGCCCGGGAAAGGAGGGCTCACACTTCCACCCAAGCAGCGATCTGTTTAGCCCCAAGGAGAGGCGTGACGTGATGGTGTCCACCACCTGCTGGTGCATGATGATCGCGTTGCTCATCGCCATGGCGTGCGCGTTCGGCCCGGTACAGCTGCTCAAGCTGTACGGGGCTCCATATCTTGTAAGCAACCACTGTAGCCCTGTTCAAAAGTGACATGTTTTTTGGCTGTGGTTTTATCTTTCGACTGATTGTAAGAGAGGTTGAAGGAGTATGGGACATCCACGTTGAGAAACCACTCCGTTCAAAGTAACCTCTGCAGTGACTCTTTCAAACGGCTTATAGAAACCACCTTAAGAAAACAGAAGCTGTTTGAAACAGAGCCTATATACACATCAGCTGCAACTGTTAACTGTTTAGTTAGTACTACTTGCTTTTGCTTCTAAGTAACTCGTACTCAACAACTAACTGAAACCGTAGGAACAGCTGATGTACGAACGTATATGCTGACTTTGAATTCCTTCTTCTGCATTTAAAACAGGTGTTTGTGATGTGGCTTGATTTGGTGACCTACCTTCACCACCACGGGCACCATGACCTCCCTTGGTATCGCGGAGAGGTACCTACCGTTTTAATTCATTGCAAGTAGCTAGATGGAAAGCATCATCTGTACATATTTCATGAGTTGGGTGCAGCGTAGTCATTCTGCAGTTTGTACTTCTTGTCAAGGCAGATGGCACTGGTAGTCTTGCTTGCACTCTGAAAATAGGACTACCTCATTTTCTGAACACCTAGCAACTATTACTGTTGACATCCACTTGAAGAAAATTTCAGCTATATAAAATTGACGATATAACGCTGTTTTTCTTTGGTTAAACTTGAAGTTTTTCCCTATTGATACATTTTTGCTCTTCTACGGTGTTACTGTTTCACAACCGTTCGATGCTCATGCTGTTGACTAACCAATGCTCTGCAATGACTGTTGCAGGAATGGAGCTACCTCCGTGGTGGCCTGACGACGGTGGACCGGGACTACGGGTGGATCAACAATATCCACCATGACATTGGCACTCATGTCATCCACCACCTCTTCCCCCAAATACCTCACTACCACCTAGTAGAAGCAGTAAGTGCGCTAGTACAGTGCTGAAATATGTATGTGCTACTACCAAGTTCAATACTACTGACCACCGAGTACTGAAACTGCTACTTTCATCTTGTTTTGTGAAAAATAAAAAAACAGACCAAGGCAGCAAGACCAGTACTGGGCAGATATTACCGGGAGCCGGAGAAGTCAGGTCCACTGCCGCTTCACCTCTTCGGCGTTCTCCTCAGGAGTTTGAGAGTTGACCACTTTGTTAGTGATGTGGGAGATGTTGTCTACTACCAGACTGACCACAGCTTGAACGGCAGTAAGTGGACCGAAACTGATAAGCACAAGTGATGAAAGCGTGAAACTATTCAAGTCACTACTATTCACGGAAGAATGCCTGATAGATTGATAGCATAGCCTGCTGAAAGAAATAAGCAGCAAGGGTTACCTGCTCAAATCATCAGAGTAGGATTCTAACTGTGGTTGTAACTAGCTCTTGCTTCAGTTTTGGACAAATTCTGAATGCGGAATTAACTGTGTAAACCATTAAATTTGCCAGGACATTACATTAGTCTGGAATCTGTTTGTGCCAGGCCTGGAAGAACGAACATTTGTGAACCAAAGCTTGATTAGCTCTGTCAGGACCTTTGTTCTGAACTGAACTGCTTACTATTGGAGTTACACAGGTTGGGTCTGATCTTTTTGTACTACACTGAATACATCCATCAGATTGATGGGTTTTGCTATTATATATGTTGTTGTGCTCTGTGCAGTGCTTGCTTGACTCGCGCACCATAATATAAGGCATTGCACTGTAGCAAAACCCAAGTTTTCTGGGATCTGTATGAAAATAATTAACATCAGATTGCTGAAGCCGGTTCTCCAGACCAAGCATGCCAGTACCCGTGGCCATTGCACTTAAATTGTGTACATAGAATTAAAGGCCAAATCATACTAAAATAAAATACATAGAACTAAAATAAATTAAGGTTCCAAATCATACCACAGATTACATGCATGGTGCACAGACATGCTCACTGACAACCAAAACACAGCATCTGAAGTTCTGAACTGCATATGCATCATATCGACCCTAACAAATTTAAGTGCTAGCTGCTCTTAGTGATCGATTATTTATTATTCCAACAAACTGGTTTCGACTATTAACTTCCAACATATGCGCCAATCGAGCGTTGGATGGATGCATGTGTAATATCATATAGCTATGATCAAGCCAATCCAAGTCACAGTGCCATTTTCACCCCCACTGACCTTTAGTCCGTTTTACCTCATTTTTACAAAGCCAATAGGAGAATAGGAGAGGTCAAAAGATAAGGCCGAAGCCAATGCACAGCTAGCCTAGCCAAGAGAGCAAAGGAGATAAGACACTACGTGCACGTGCTCAAAAAAGCCATTACGGTTGCACGTATCTTAGAATAGCACAAACGGCAGATGAAAGGGGAGTAATTACACCCGGGAGTAGATAGTCTTCAACCACGGTTTTGACTTTGACCACGGCCCCTCGACTTCGGCCATGTTCCCTCGACCATAGCCCCATTCGACCACGGCACCGACTTCGACGATCATTTTGGGAGACCAAAATTGCCAGACAACGCGACGGGCTCTGGGTGAAGAGCAGAAGGAGGTAGAGAGGCTCACCGGGCGAGCGACCGCTAGGCAGCGGCGGTGGGGGGAGAGCCACCTGGGCAGGCATAGTAAGAGGAAGCCGCAGCCGCCATCGCCGAGTGCCCTTATCTCTGATCCACCGGCTGCTGTCCTTGAGCGCCATTCTCTCCGATCCACCGGCCACTGTCGCCGAGCGGCGTGTTGCTAGTTGGAGGGGCGATGGGAGATGGAATTGGTGGCGGCGCCCTAGGGAAAGTTGGGGGACTGTGATCAAACATTGCCGCGCGGGGAAGAAATTGGTGGCGGCACCGAGGAAAAAGAGGCGCGGCACGAGGGTTCTAGGGAGAAGAAGGTGGCGGTTGCGGGAGGTGGAGGTGGGGAGGCGGCGGCGGGCAAATGGGGAGAGGAGGCGGCGGGCAAATGCGTTGGGGGAGGCGGCGATAGGGGAATGTGACGCTGCTGGGGGAAGTTGGTGGACTGTGATCAGACACTGTCGTACATGGAAGGAATTGGTGGCGGCGCTGAGGAGGAGGAGGCATGACACGAGAGTTCGAGGGAGAGAAGGAGGCGACGGTTGCAAAAGGTGAAGTGGTTACAGGAGGCGGAGGATGAGGGGAAGAAAAGAGGAGTGCGGCCCACGCGTCAATCCGACCTTTTCTACAAGGAACGGAAGAACTACCTACATACGAATCTTAACGGCTGATCTTTGATCGGATGACTAAGAAGAGAGGAGAAAGAACGGACCGACAACCACCAACTTACATTTTTATAATAGTAAAGATATATATGAAAATGGTTCCATACTCCTGAGAGTACGTACTCCCACTTCTCATATATTGCTTTAATGGTGTTGTTATATCTCTTTATCTATTTAAGAATACTCTAATAATGAGTATAATATACTTCAAAGTGAGTTCGATGAAAAATTTCATAAAAATCTACTTTTTTATAGTATAATTTGTGTATGTAATTCTTTTATACATGAAAAAATGTATATAGCAAAAGCAAAGAGCTCCAATAAAATATTTTTTCATCTATGTCATATTGAAGTATCTTAAAATTGGTATTTAAATATACCGAAAGTGATAAAGAGGTACAAAATAGTCGTTTAAGTGGTATATTGAAAATAAGAGTATGTAATCCTGAGAGTACCGAAAAGACTTCCTAGATTGCCGGGGAGTCATACAAATCCACAATAGTTACGATAATCCATATACATGCCTCTCTCTCTCTCTATATACATATATATAGATGGATGGAGAAAAGGCCCCGGGGGGAGTCATGACACTAATTAGAACCCAGGGCAATATAATGCATCACCTAGCTAGACAACAACTTATTTCGCGACGAAATAATGCTATACTAGTGTGGACTACAAATAATTACAACGATCCCTATACAGATATCATCATCAATCTAGAATTATTCTTGAGGGGAGCAAAACTCCAAAACCGTCGTCTTCTTTCACCGTCACTGTGTCCTCACAAGCCACTAGTCTAAGACTAGAGCTGCTCACATGCTTACACTTGAGCTTCAACTCGTCAAGGCTCCTGGCAAACACCTGCTCCAGCCACGTCTGCAGAGGCCTCTTCTCCTCTGATGCCCATGCTGCTGCAAGTATTTGCTCCATTGCGCCAACATCGATCTCCAACATGCAGTCAGAGCCCAGAATGTTGCTCACTGTATTGCTCAACTCCTGCAGCATGCCATCAGCAAGTTTACCAAAGTCAAATGGCTTGAAATCTATTGACTCGTCAACTGAACACAAAAGGCTGTCAATGGATCTCTCTGGATTGCCGGACGAGCTGTCCTTGATGCTGCTGTCGTCATCAGCATCGTTGGTTCCATCCTCATCCTCATTGACAGGGAGGTTCAAGTCGAACGGCACACTTGATGTTCTGTGCAGTCGCTTGGAAATGCTTGGTGACTCTTGCAGCTTTTCTTGGTCATCAGAAATGTTGAGCTTTCGCTTACTGACAGAACCAGAATACAAAGATGCTTGACTTTTGGTGAGAAAGTTCCTTGGAGAAACTACCACCTTACCACCAGGGCTTCTGCTGGTGATCGCTGTACCCGGTTCTATCAAGATCTTCAGTTCACGTCCTCTAGCTGCCAGGATCTTCTCTTCGGAGAAAGTATGACCCCCTTCCACCCCAACAGAGACATTTTTGCAGCCTCGGATGGTTCTTGTTGACAACAGAACAATTGAGTCATTAATGTCAACCACCTTGCCGCGCATGTCTTGGAACCTGCCAGTCTCAATGGCATAAGACAGACTGTCCTGAACAAGGCAGTCAGCTTTATCGATGTTGTCAAGGAAGATAACAGATCGCCGCTTCTTGCTTAAATCGTCAACGATACAGTCTGTGCCAGTCTTCCCTCTGAAACTTGAGTCACCCCAGTCCTGGAGGCTCAGGTCCAGATAAATCAAGTTGTCTTTGCTGCCGTGCATGAGCTCTGCAAGTCCCACAGCAACTCTCCGCTTGGCCATACTGTCAGAACCATGAAAACTAAACCAGATGTCATTCTTCCTGTTTACGCCACGGCGCTTCTCCATTGACCGGCACCGCACAATGGATTCACAAATAGCACTCAAGGCTTCCTCCTGCCTTCCAACTACCTTGAACAAGCGTTCCACAAGTAGCTTGTAATTGCTCAAATCAGAACCTTGTGATGCGAGGTGTGAAGGTCTTTGCCATCGGCCAAAGGCAGACATGCCTCCTGAAGCTGCTGAATGCAGAGCACTTACATTTGTGGAACTCTGGGAGCAAGAGTAAGGTTGTGCAAAGAGCTGTGGAGGCTTCAGATTCAAATCATTCACCTTTTTGGGTATCAGATGGATAGACCTCTCTGCATCCTCTACATGTTTCCAGAAGGCAGAACTTGTACACTTGGAAGAAGATTCACGAGGCGTACACAAAACCAAGTCAGTTACCACAGGTGCGGCAGATGATGGTGAAGCATGATCTTCACGATCATGACAGTTTGACAGGTTTTCCTGTCGTGATTGCACACCCCTATCTTGAAGGTGTCCATCACTCTTTGAATGCCTGGCTTGAAGTTTCGATACAAGGTCTTCATTCCTTTGGTTGGAGATAGATGGAGATGAAAGACTCTTTGTAGTTGCATTGGTATGTGAAGCAGGCACTGCAGAAGGTTTAATAACCTCCCTTTGAAGTGCAACTGACTCAGAACCTTTTCTTGGATTTGCAGCTCTTTCCCGGTCAGCTGGAACACCAATATAATGTCGAAATAACTGGTAAGGACCTCTGTTGATGCTCTGGGAGCGTTGGTGGAGCCGCAGGCAGTACTCGTTCCATTTGTTCTGTAGATCCAATATTTTTGAATTCAATACCATCTGATCATCTCTAACCTGCACTGAAGAAAAACTGTGCATCTTTTATACCTATGATATCAAAAAATTATTCATCTATCAACACATGGTGCATGTGCATTCGTTATTTAGCGTAACAGTTCTGAAAGACATAAGTAGCTTCACACCTTGAATGTATCAAATCCATTGTTAGGACCCATCATGCTGCCATTCTGCAGCAGGGAAGGTAGACCTCCCTGGTGACAGTCTTCAGTTGTAATGCCACTTCCTCTAATGATAGCTGCAACTTCTTTCTCATATCTATCGTTGCACTGTTGACACCGGAGGGCCTGAGGACAAGAATTTGCTGTGAGGCCGTTTGCTTCGTAGGTATCAAAGAAATGTCCTCCAAAAGGAGCGAACGATTCCATCAAGCTGCAAAATTACAAGTTTGGAATTGTTAGGTCTAGTTGATCAAAGCAAATGGAGTACATGATAGAGCATAGAAGCCATGCCGCCAAGTCCTACTTCAATGCACCTATTCTGACTCTGCGGCTACTTAACTATAGCTGATACAAGTCAAAAGACATACTGTTGCTACACTTCTGACCCCAACTATGGCCATGCATTAGAACTTCAGAGTTCAGACAAACATGTGCACTAGCAGAAGCATATATTTTTTTGGCCATTTCTCTTCTTTTTTTTTATCAAGCTGTACTAAATTATGGATGCTGGGCAAGAGAACCTCAACAAACACCCAAAAGATCAAATATAAAGGAGAACTCAAAATTGACAAACGAGCAAAGAAATTCTTTCAAATATCCAAAAGGAACAAACAACAAGCTAAGGAATCAGTAAAGAGTACGGGTAGCAACCATCAAGATAACATTGAAAAGAAGAGTATGGGTAGCAACCATCAAGATAACATCAAGTCAATCACTTAAGTAAGCGTATTACCCGATCAAGCTTCAACAAAATAGTTGCACTTCATGGAACGAGTTAAACCATTAAAAAACAATAGGTGGGAGAAAAACATTCTAGCCATACAACATATTTAAAGACCTTATTGAACTAACCGTGCTACTACTACTTACAGCATTACACTCAAATCAATCAGACATGGCAGAAAAATATCCATGCTACAATGGGCATACACATAAATCTGCACTCATAACATTAAACTAGTCAAGAACATAAACTAATCACACTTGTACTCCTAACCAGACATCCAAGACATGCTGATAATAAACTAAGCACACCAATCTTAATGTGAGATCATGTGGTGGTCACTCCATGGTTGTGATGAATAATTGGCTTTTGGTTCAGAAAGTTTCCGGAGTTTGGGTTTAGTTTTTGAGACTTTGCAATTTTTCAGTTGCATTTGTTGCTGATGGTACGACTGACATTGGGGCAGCGGTCATACCATCTAGAAGTAGCCTAATCGGCCTAGAGCTGGCTGTCAAACCGGCATGGGAGCCGCAATTTGACCGGTAGGGTGCAATAGCACCGGACTTGAATGGCGGTTAGACCAGGGTTGCAGTACGATCGGATTCTAGTTGGCGATAGATATTTTCTAGTGAGTGTGTTTTCGAGTGGTATACTGTGGGAGGCGGCGGTATGACTGGCCTTTGGTTGGCGGTCATACCGGCCGAGGTTCCCGCGGTCTGACCAGTCTGGTGGCCGCGGTCAGACCGCTCCCCTTTTCTCAGCGAGGAATGGGGTAGTCAGACCAACTGAGGATTAGCGGTCTAACCAGTGCTGTCGAGTAGTGTACTAGGTGTGTGCACTGCGGTTTAAAGTTTGATCCTAGGGGGTTAAGATCAGTGTTTAGGTGCATTCATGGTGCATGATGCATTATGTTGACTAACGTGAGTCAAATGCATAGAACTTAAGCTTGATATAGTTGCTTGGTGTTTGGATGTGTAGATGACTTGGAGGGCATAATGGTCTATGGCAATGGATCGGGACTAGGCGGAGGTGATAAGGTCCAGAGCGGTCATATAAGTCTGGGTGAGGCTACATGGTTCAAGCGGGAGCACAGAGAAGACAAGGATCGTGAAGAGATGACTTGGTGAATGTGATGCACCAAGTGAAGAGGCCGATACACGTAGAGATGGTTTAGGGGAGACCGAATGCGTGTCAAAGCATGCGGAGATGCTTAGCATGCGAAGATGTTTTAGTGTGAAGGTAAGTGCTCATGGCTCATCAATTGTGTCAATTAATGATTTTATGTATTGTGCGGTGCTACGTGACGGTTTAATTGTTGTTTTAGTTATAGGATTTTGGAGCTAGGTCATAGGGAGGTGGACGGTACCGGACTAGGCAAGGGCGCTGAGTTATAGGATTTTGGAGCTAGGTCATAGGGAGGTGGACGGTACCGGACTAGGCAAGGGCGCTGAGGTCTAGGATCTGGACTATGCTCAGGAGGAGCTAATGTCCTATGGAATCAAGGTGCTGCCAAAAAATGACTGAGACTTGCGGGGTGGTTACAAGTCAGGAAGGTAAGTAACCGGAGCGGGAGTTACCTGTGGTGGACATGATGGTAACGATAAGGTGGACTAGGACTAGGCTCAGGAAGGAACTGAGGTCCTAAACGGTCAGGGAAGCCGTGTACCGTGATGTGAAGGTGAAGCATGTGGTGCGCCAAGAGATGGGCCGTTTGCAAGCGAGGATGATTGGGTAGGATCTAGACACATGAGAGGTTTGACGACAAGTCATTAGGACCACATAGAGTTGAAGATGAAGCACGGGGCTACTTCAAGGCAAAGGAAGCACGAAGCTTTGGGGAAGGTGGTAAAGAGGTATTTTCGTAAATTGCCTAATACGGAAAAAGTAGCGGTGTGCGAAACTACAGTGTTGGCCTAAGTGGTTTAGGTCAAGGATATGCTGAAAATGTGAAGTGGATCAAGTGTTGATTTACGAACGGGTTAATAGGTGTGTGCTTTGAGAAGCGTGCATGTGTAAGTATAAAATCCAATATGGTGTTGGTTTAACGTGTTAACCCGTATAAGCGGACGAAACTCAACTAAAGGTGCTGGTTAAAGTTTCCCTTGTGAGTGTCTGTATATAAGGAGGGAGTGAGAAGGCTAGGGTCAAGTTTTGGGAGAGTTTAAGCCTAGCTTTTGAAAGAACCTTTGGAACATGGATTATGGCTCTTTGTCAGCTTGTTATCATCATTAGGTTTGTGAAGTAGTTAAGGAGTGGTTATAACCATTCATCTCCAAGTATCAATCAATACACAAATTCGTCAAGTCTTTCTCCTCTTTACTCAAGTGATGAAATTTTGATTGGGTTTGGTTTTTTTGTGCTTCTCCTTTCCCTCTTGATCTTGCTTTGAGCCAAAGACATGTAAGTGATGAAGATGTCTCTTGGAGACCAGATCTCATCCATCTAGACACTTGTTATTTGCAAATCTTTGTGATTGCCCGATTTTGGCTCAAGAGACGATAATTTTGGGGTTTTGACTTGAGTTCGTGCTTCAATCTAGCTTGCTATGACATATGAGAACACATTTAAGATCATTTAGATCATCAAGGACTCATAATCAATAGTAGATCGAGGCTTCTATCTTTTGCCTGATTTTGGTGCAATCTTTCATGTTTTGGATAAAGGTAGGAACTTTGGCTTCGGCATTGATCTTCACAATCCATGATTGGAATAGATTCTTGATATCATAGAGAAGATGCATATCAAGTTTCAGGTCTTTTGGAGTTGTGGATCAAAAGTTTCGTTGATTTGTTATTTGAAATAGTGTTAAAAGTCGATTGTGTCCAGAGGGGCCAGTCAGACCGCCCCTGGACCGGTCAGACTGTGCAAGGTTGGTCGGACTGCTCGGTGACTTGCGTTCTGACCGGTCCTCTGATCATACCGGCTTGTGCACTATGATCAAACTGCCTGCAAAAGATTTGGCTCTTTTGGCTTGGTTTTTCTTAGAGCTTTTCTTGTGTATGATTGATCTCTAATCTTCATAGTTTCTTATAGCTGTTGGAGTGAGGAGGTTTGCTTTCTCCTTGGGAAAGTGTTTGGAAAGCCTCGGATTTAATTTGAGCTCCTATCCACCACCTCTAGTCGCCGCTATCGGTACAACACAAGCATAAACAATTGATGAAAGATGGATACAGAAGCGAAAAGGCTTCACCTTGCAGGTTTGGAGAAAGCCGCGGCCGTGGTTGCCGGAGGTATGAGTCCAGCAGCGCTGCCGCCGGCACGCACCGCCGTGATTGGCAGCAGCTGGAGCTCCCAATCCTTGTCGACAAAGGGGAACTTGGACAAGAAGGTGAGGTAGGTCTCGTACGTGGCCGACCACCCCATCACCCAGACGCGTCCCACTTTGTGCGTCTCCAGCACTCGCGTCACCTCCGCCACCACCCGCCGTCCCCTCTCCTGGAGCTCGCCGTCGTCGGGGAGCAGTTCTTTGAGGTCTCCGATGCTTATGATAAGGCCGGAGGTGGCGCTGGCCATTGCCGCCGCCACGCCGAGTTCTGTTTGCTCGATTGAGGTGGGGCCGACGGAAAGGATACGGTACGGGGACGCCGCGGCGAAGTCGGTGGCGGCGGAGGCGGCCCCGACACCGACTAGCATGGGGTTGCGGCCGCGGGAGAGGATCTCGCCGATGCGGCGGCAGTTCTCCTCCCCGGCGCCGGCGAGGTTCCCTGCGGGCGAGGGCACGTCGGCGTCGTCAGCGGCGGCGAAGCTGCATAGGAAGAGAGGAGGCGGGCGGCTACGCCTGGGGAGGCGGCCGAGCAGCGGCATGGGCGGGGCGGGGCGGAGGATGGCGAGCTTGATGGAGCCGCTGCGGAAGCCTGCCTCGCCGAACACGCGGCTGACCACGGGGTCGTCGAGGATGGCCAGCAGGAGCTGCGAGAGCTCGACCTTGACCGCGGCGGGGGGCTGCGCAGTGGCGGCCTGGTGGTAGAAGTGGAAGGTGTCCGGGTTGCGGCGCTGGTTGGCCTGCGAGCGCCTGATGGCCGCCATGAGCGAGTTGGACACGGGCGGCACGTCTCCGGTGCCTGAGGAGGAAGTGGAGGAGGGGAGCCTGTCGAGGGAGACGGCGAAGCAGAGCTCGAGGGCCTTGAGCTGGACGCGATGGGAGTAGGCGACGCTGCGGGCGCGAGCGAGGGCGTCGCGGAGGAGCGGCGGGGCAGGCGGGGCGAGGAGGGAGGAGATGAGGTGAAGGGAGGTGGTCTGCGCATGGGCGCGGCGGCGTGCGGAGGCGACGGCGGCGTCGAGAGCCGTGACGGCGGCGGGCGAGAGGCACTGCCTAGCGGCGGGCACCGGAGTCGGCATCGCGGCGGACTGGGACTGGACTGGAGGGGGTTAGTTGTGATTACTTTTACTAGACATGGGGGCCAAGTGTAAAACTGGGAGGAGTGAATTGCGAATAACTGCAAGGTAGGGGGGGTGCTCTGCTTAGCATGGCAGTTGGAGAGCCGGAGGGAAGGTGGGTGGAGCGAGTGTGTTTATATACTAGCCTCGAAGGCGCGGCGACACGCCGCACCAGCCACCGTATGTACCAAAGTAAAAGAGGCGATAATTCGCGAGGAGTTTTTAAAAAAAATCGAGGACAAACACGTATTTTCGGGAGAATTAAAGGGTTTTTTGTAAAAAAACCGAGGACCTGTAAGGATTTGTACGTAAGTAAATAAGGACCTATACGTAATATTGGAAACCGCGGGGCGCTATCAAAAATTTTTTTTCTTAAAAAAACTTGCAGGGACCTATTCGCGAGGAAAAAGGACCTTTACGTAATTTTTAAAAAACCGGAGGAAAATGCCTCTCCCGGCCGTACGGGAAACTCCCCGCCACGCGCCAGCCGGGCAACGCGGGCGGGGCGACGTGGATCGCTGGGGGGGCCGGAATCCCCCCAGGTTTAATGTTGGTATTATCTCTTTTCTTTCTTTCGAGTACCTTTTCTTCTTCTTTTTTTCTTTCTGAGTGATGATGCTGCTGCTCCCGTGCTCAACTCTAAACGGCCGTTCAATCTGGCTTCGGTTATTGATTTGTAACTGAAATTATACTATAATAATTATTAATTTTTTAAGCTATTTAATTTTTTAAAAAAATAAAAAATCTATAAATAATACAAAGAAAATAAAAGTAAAAAAATAAAGCTGAAATTGAGATGCCTGTGCATTCATTCTGACTTCTTATTTCTAGAAGATAGAAGGTAGAAGCCTAAGTTGGATTGAACAGCGCCTAAACCCAAACAGTGAACGCTTGAGTGGGGAACATATAAGGTGGTGATCGGTTCGGCTGAAAAGCTCGTGGCTTATGGCTGAAAACACTGTAGCTGGCTGAAAAAAGCACTGTAGCTGACAGAGACTTATTTAACATAATTAAATTTAAAAAATTTAAAAATAAAAAAAATATGTTAGCCCATTACGTATAATACAAACAAATACGGGGAAAAAAGAACCGACAAAAAAGCTCAACAAAAAAGCCAAAAGTTCAGAAAAAGATGAAACTTATGAATAGTGAAAAATAAACCAGAATCCAGAAGCCGAAGCCGAGTTGATCAGGGCTGATGCAGTGCAGAACTGTAGAAGAAGATTCTTCTTTTTTGTACTCTGCAGAAGAAAATAGACATCGATCAAAAAATATACCACGTCTCAGGCAGCGTCCAAGGTTTGATGGTATAGACCATATATAAGTAGACAACATGCATGGACAGATTGGGTGTAATATGTAGTATAACTAACACCTATTCTAGCTTTTGTAAGCCACGGAAGATGCTGTAACGTCTTAGGGTCCAAACCGGCTCAGATCTAACCATAATCTAGATAGGTCACGCACATGTAGCAATCCGCTTGCTTATGAGAGAGTACGGAGTAATAGAAACTCAAGTACAATTTTAACTGATATAAATAGAGTGGCTATAGTATATACTACAATCGACTTGTAGAACCTGTTTTAAAAATGCTCTGTTTAAAAATTAATTATTATAAAAAATGTTAAAAATATTTTTTAGAAATTAAAAGGAAGAAGCTCAAGAGTAGGGTAGTGCCATGGGTGGAGAAGACAAGGGGATCGGCTGTTTAAGCGATGGCAGCTCGACACGAAGCAGGCCAAAAGGAGGTCGAGACCGAGGAAATTACGTACTAGAAAGAAAGGGTTGCTTTTTTGTCACCTGTCAAAGGAAGGCCCTTTTCACGGATAAGCATCTCTCTTGTCTTTTTTCTTTCCTGGCCGAATAATCAATTTCTTATGTAGCTTTGCACTAAATCTTTGTGGGCCACTCCACAATCAATTTTAGTGTAGCACCACGATATCATCAACAACAACGTTTTCCTTTCTTCTTCTTCTTTTTTTCTTCCATTTTTTTATGGGAGTGAAAGCACAAACTGGTGTCTTGAGAGCTGCATCTGGGTCTGAACTCTGAACTAGATAAAGACAAGCCAATAGGACACTTGTACATATAATAGTGCTCCAGCTGTTACACCTTGTATTCAATTGGTTCCCAGAACCTATTCTTACTTCCAAATTCCAGAATTCTTGGAGTCTCAGCAATTGTTATAAAATTCTAATTTTCTGCTCTTCCTACAAGGGCAAATAGGACAAGAGCCAATGGCTTTATGGCAGCTGCAAACACAAGCAAGTAGTGTATGTTTACAATCCTATATATGTCATAATTAAATTTGAATATCTGCAAACACAAGCAACAAATCAATCCACTGTATACCACTTGTTGCACCTGGTATTTTTTTTCCCAAGAATCTCATGACCATACCATTAGTTGAATAAAGAAAAGTACTCACTCTCAGTCTCTCGCATATATTTGAGGTGTTGTGATGCTGGCTCCACATTGAGGGACTTATGTGGATGGATCCACATGTATATATACGTACGTGTCATGGTGGATCTTTTGCTAAGCACGAGATCATCTACGCACATGTATGTGCAAAGACTCGTGGCCATGATTGTAACATCTTAAAAATATGGGAATAGTGTAATTGAGAAAATCTAAAATCTTTTGTTGATTCCCTGTGTTATTTCAAATTTTCGACGTTTATTCTAGTTTCTTGATTTGGTTCTTTGCTAAAAACTTGAATAATAAAAATCAAAATCTTGATTAAGAACCGAGACTATGAAAATCAATCAGGAAGAATTTAAATTCCTTTACAACTCCAAAACTAGAATTTGGAACTTCTAAATCAAGTTTAGAAATTTATAATCTTAGCTAACACTAAAATTTCCATCTAATTATGATAATTAAGAATTCAAATTCTAAATTTCCAAGATGTCATTCGATACTCAGAATTTGAAATCCAATATAAAAAAATGGGTATCCATAATCGAAGAGCAAAACAATATTCAAAATTCACAATCTGCTTTCTTGAGCCAAGAAGTCAAATTTTGAATTTAAAAATAAATTGAATTTGCAAATCAATTTCAACCCTAAAAATACTTTGCCAGTTTTCCCTCTCTCTTCCTCTTTCTCCCTCTGCCAATGGGCCCGGCCCCTTCCCCCTCCTCCCCTCTCTTTTTTCTTTTTCCTCCCTTTTCTTCCCCTGGCGCCGAGCCGGCCCAGCCTCGGCCGCCCGTGCCACTCCGCCTAGCACCTAAGCTGTGCACCTACAGTCAGCCTAACCCCGGCCTAGCTCTCCCCTCGACGCGCGCCTGCCATCCCCTCCTCCCCTACGTTGACCCGGCCACCGTCGCTCGACATTACTCCGTCACGTGCGCCTTCAATGCACTCAACTGTCACCTCCCAACCACCCGCCCATAAGAGGGCCTCGAGCTCGTCTCTCTTGTCTACCCCAGTGCTCCTCCCTCCTTTCGCCCCCAAGCCGAGCATGGTCGAGCCACCCCTGTGCTCGCGCCGGCCGTCAGTCCCTCTTCACCGTTCCCGGCCGCTCTGACAGGCACTCCCCTAGCCGATCGTGTCATAGTGTGCTGCACCCTCCAAAGTGCAAGTTTTCCCGTTTAATTGGGTGGCTGCCTCACCGGAGCTCATTGGCGCTGCCATCTCCCCTATTTTCGGCCAAAGCTGCCTCCACCGCCGCCGTTGGTCCCCCAAGGCTTCCCTTTCCAACCACCTCACCGCCCTAGACCCTTCCCCATCGTCGGCCCCAACTTGTCGCCCACGGGAGCCATCCCTCATCGCCATCGGCTTCCACCATTAGCTCACCTCCACTACTCCTTGGCCTTCCCGAGCACCCTAGTATGTTTATTGGACCACCCTCCCCTCATGCTCCCCTCCGTTCTCTTCCCCTTCGCCTCTGGCGCCACCGTCCCATCCACCTTCCCGGTGTCGGTCGCCCCCACCGCTGTAAGCCCATGTTGGCGCCACTCCGACTGTAGTGCCTCCTCACCTCCATGGGAATCCATTTTGCTACTCATCATCTTCCCTCCAGCCACCCCTCACCGGTGCCGCCACCGCCGGCTGACCGCCCCTAGCTTCCTTGTTTTCACATGTGTGCCTCCCCACCTTTGTCTTTCTCTCTTTCTATCCATGGTAGGTGGGCCACCCTAGTTAGAAGCTACATTAAGGCAATGATGTAAGTAATTTAGCCTTCAATCCAAGGAAAATGCAAAGTAAAGCTGGACCATTCCAAAATTATCCTGAGTATTCTTTTCAAATAAACAATTAAAATATTAAGTTGATAATCTAAATATCATGTCAATGTCCAAGTATGCATGTCTCAGTCTCTTTTTGCATATAACAAAAATGTGAATTTCATGTTTAAATATTCAAAGGAGAAATATAATAAAGTATGGTTCGAAAATAATAATGAGTATAAAATATTTAATTATGATGCTTAAATAAATGTTTATGCATATTTAACCTTACTTGAGTTCATGTCAACCAAGGAATTAGCAAGATAATGAAATTAATTAATACAAGAATTTAAATTTGCATATTACCCTGAGATAAAATATGAAGCTTTACCGAGATAAAATATGAAGCTTTACAAGATGACTTTTAATACTCTCATCTCTGCTCTAGAAACTCAAATGATAATCCTGGATCCTACCATATCTTTATCCTCTGATCTAAATTTATCAACGAAAATTAAAGTTATTTGGTATAACAAAATTCTACCATAAAATGATAAATGTTGTTTGCTCATCTCCAAGATCATGAGGCCACTTTTTCTAATAAAAATTTAACAATTGTGATAAACCATTTAAAGTTGATTCTCAATAATTTTGGTAAATCATTTAAATTTAAGTCTCCTTAAATATGATCAAGGAGTCATTAATCCTTATCTTAAATCCAATCACTGATCAGTTGGCTCTTAGAAATAATTGTAAGCTGCTAGTAATTATCTTAAATCCAAATCTTGCAGAAAGATGCATAAAATAATATCTCATGTGCAAGTAACACCCTTAATTAAAGAACATTGTTAAAGCACAATCTTGCCTAATTAGTAATCATCTGATCATTATATTCATATTTAAATTCACTAATAAAAATTAAGAACAATTAATAATGCAAAGTGCAACTTTATCAAGAGAACTTTGTCAATTCATAACCCACCTTTCTAATAAATCGCAACCGTTGGTCATTTCTAATAAAATTATTAATCATCAAAATAATCAACTTTGCTCATAATAACAATTGGACATAAACTTTGCTCATAATAACAATTGGACTAAAATGACCAACTCCATACTTTAAATTAAGTTATGGAATTAATGACTTAATTATCCTGGCAATCGCAAACCTTAGCTGAGTTGGAGGTCGATGAGGCCAAGAACTAAATCATAAACCTTAGCTGGCTGCCTGTGGGCAAGTTCTGAGGGTTCCACCTCTGTGAAGTTTCCGCTGCTACCTGATCGGCCCATGAGTAAGTTATCACTGCATTATTTACGCTTTTGCAAGATATGTTTTGGTATACAGTAATGTACATGTGAGCATTATCTACTGATCAAAAGAGTAGTGTGGTAAAATTACAGAGGATCTAGGTTTGCTAAACCCGGAGTCCGACAATGATTCTTCTTGCTTATAGGATGTGAATTTTTTTAATGTAATTTTCAAATTTAAGGTAATTATTTGTGCACGATGGATTTCATAAGGTGGTTGTTTGATTTAGTTAAAATTGTCGAGTCTTATAGGCGATCAACTCATAATGGATGCAGGGACACTAAGAAAACAGTTTTTAGGATTTTGAGAGTTTAGAATTTATGGTACGAATAAGCTGCGACACACGGTCAGTTAATGTAAGCGATGAGTGCTTTCAACTTGTTACGTAATTTTTTAGGCAGTATAGTGCTCATCTTAGAAGCTAGCTAGCACTACTGCTTTCTAGTCCCTGTCATGATGACCCGACCGAAGTGATCGATCCGTTGTTGCGTGTCCACTTGGCAACACCATGAACCGATCCTGAATTCCTCGTCCTTGGTAAAAATGACCCGAATTTTTTCTATTTTAGCTTTTTTTTTGAAAAATATTCACATTTAGACCCCTGATAGTTTTAATTTCGATTTTGGACCCAGAGCTCGGCGCCGTGACCCACGTTGCCGAGGTAACACGTCTCGGCGCCAGGCCCGCGCCAGCGGTGCGGCCTGCGTGGCGCCGACGTGGCAGGCACCTCGGCGCCGTGGATCGTGGCGCCGAGCTCGGCGCCGTGGATCGTGGCGCCGAGCTCGGCGCCGTGGATCTTGGCGCCGAGCTCGGGGCACTTATCCAGGCGCCGAGCCGCCTGTTCATTTCGCGTCCCCGTCCTCAGCCCCCCGCCTCCCCTGCCGCCACCGCCTCCCCGCCGCCTCCCCGGGCCGCCAGCGCCTCCCCGGCCTGGCCGCCTCCCCGGGCCGCCAGCGCCTCCCCGGCCTGGCCGCCTCCCCGGGCCGCCACCGCCTCCCCGGCTCGGCCGCCTCCCCGGGCCGCCAGCGCATCCCCAGCCCCCGCCGCCTCCCCGCCCGCCAGCGCCTCCCCGGCCCCCGCAGGCCTTCAAGGTGAATCTTTAGTATATCGTGAATTTTTTTCCACATGTGTTACACACTGTCGCTTAATGTTCACTCCATATCTATGGTATCTAGGAGAAGGCATAATGATTTTAGACTTTTGGTGTGATTAATACAATATCTAGATAAATATTGGTGGTTCTGTTTGACTCCAAAAAAAGACAATGTAGGCTGCATATTATCACGGAAAATCTCATGTGACTATATCTGGATCCTATTAGATATATAGATGTTTGAATGGGAAAGGGTTCATTTAGATACTTTATTAGATGATGCAATGTTCAGTTGTCTTTTGCTAATCTAGGGTCTGTCTCTTAGTGTTAAGGGATAGGGTTGTTGGGTTACATAAATAAGTGACAAAATAAAAAGAGCCAATTTTTTTCCACTTGCCATAACAAGAACTAAAGAAGCAGATATATGACATAAAAAGTTGAGAAGAGCCTTAAGGGTTTGCTACACTAAAATAAAAGAGTCTTTGCTTTCTTAAAATGCCATCACATTTATTCTTTAATAAAGTTTGCTTCATTCCAAATGACAAAAATCCATGGATGTCAATTTTGAACAAGTGAACTCTATAAGTATCTATTCATACCATGCACTGTCAATGCTTTACTATTTAGCCGTAGGGTTTGATTGCTTAAACAAGTATGCATGTGATTTATCCAAAATAGGAATAAAGGTATTAAGTTTGGTTTTCTGTATGAATTAGATGGACAACCTAGTCACCCTATATCATGAAGGCAGTGTGACAAGTGATGATTATGGAAATGTTCGATTTGTTGAAATGCAAAGGGTGCCTCTGATATTCAGTGATCGGCCGTCGTTTAGTGATTTGGTTGCTAGGGCTCGAGAGAAGCTACATTGTCATGGAAACGAGGAGAGCATCACAGTTGAGGGGTTACTTCACTTCGGTTCGAAAGACACAATTCTAAGGCGGTTGATCTTAATTGGTTGTGAGGATCAGTGGGACAAATATGTCAAATTGGTTATGAGGAATGAGTTCCAATGTTTGGACCTTGTTGTGCGGAAGGTGTCCATTGATCCCACCCCTCATGGTTATTCACCAGAATTAGGTGTTCAGGCACCCTTTGACCCTCCGTTACCGGACCTTGCGGTGGATGTGGAAGAAGTGCATGAGGTGCCCGATGCTCAATCTGCCCCGAACGAGGTTCAGATTTCTCAACCAGTTCGAGTTGAATGTCGGACTGATGATGTCATGCCGGCCCCTCAGGAGATCCCTTTGACCCAGAATCATCCCAGTAAGTGTCGAGCAACACTTTACCCTTTTCCCGTCATTCCATTCTTTTGTCTCAATCCCATCGTTTTTGTGCTTATGATACAGGAGACATTCCTGATAATGTGGGTGTTCCTCCCGTTGCTCCATCTGGCAACGTTGAAGAAGTCTGCAGGGACTCCAATAGTGTGGATGTTCAAATTGTGGATGATCTGGAGCCTTACGAGATCGCAAGGGCCGTTGATTCTGATGATGATCTGCGAGATCTGCGAGGCGTGTCGTCGGAGTTCGGCGAACTCGACAGTAGGTGGTTGCCTCTACCTCCTCCAGCTGTGGATGTGGTGTCGTCTACCAGTTGGTCGTCCCACGGTTTCGCCTCCTCGTCCGTGGTTCGCAGAGGTTCCTCTTCGTCGACGTCCGACACTTGCATATCTTTGGGACCAGGTCTCAGTTCCCTATGCCAGGACGAAGAGGGCCTACCTAGAGTACATGAACGAGCTAGATGTGCTCACAGCCTCTAATGTAAGTTAATTCCATTTCGTATCGTGATTTTCATTTGTTAGTATATGACCTTTAATGTTAAATTGTTGCTATGCAGGTTAAGTGGGAGCCGTACGCCGAGCAAGAGGTGGAGGCCGTTCAGTTCAGCGCACTGTGCAGCATAGACGAGGCCCTCTACAGGATGAGGTGCCCCCTTATCTGTTTCTATGCTGTTGAGTATCACCTGCCACATAGAGTTGCACGCCAGTTTGGTATGAGGCAGCTGTGGCCAGTAGCGCCGTTCTCCACGTCTGTGGCCTTGCACAAGTAAGTGGCATGCAATTTCAATTCTAACCTTGGATTCCAATTGCACAGAGTTTCTACTAATTTTAACTATTGGTTTACGTGACATGCAGATTTGATCGTCAGCGACAGAAGAAGGTCACAGACTTCGAGCAGCACCACCACGTGTACGTTGAGGAGTGGGGACACTTTCAGGACCACGTGGACCACAATGACGAGCCGCACAGCAACGAGCACTTCCGGTGGTACCAAGTTTGGTACCAGCGTGCGACGCGGTCCAAGCTTAAAGGACAATGGACTGAAGCTGACTATGCGGACATTGAGTCCTCCGACGACGAGGACACGCCCTACGACCAGTCTACTCGACTTGGGACGTAGGTGGAGATAGCACCAGTCCTGGACCGTGTGGTAATGTTCAATCTCATTGCTTATTTTCCAATAGACATAAATACCATTACATATAGCAAATTATCCATACTTTTGCTTGTTTGTAGGGCAACACTCTGAGGCAGTCCGTACAGGACATAGAGCGTTTCTCCACGACCGTCGGCGACGTCAGGACGCGTAGCTTCCTAGAGGTAAGCTTCGACACAGTCACTCACAAAATTAGTACCTAATATCTTCGTATCTTGTTGGTTAACAAAATGTTGGATGACAGAGGCTGGCAGGTCGGCTACGTCGTGCGGCTGGTCGTTGTGGTTGCAGCACAGGTGCGGCGAGGGACGTAGACGTGCCTGCGACACGACTTGCAGACCCGACGCGGCTAGGGTCGTACACGGGGCAGAGCTCGTCCCCCACGAGGAGCGACACTTTCCCTGACGAGGGCGGTGAGGACGAGGTGGAGCAGCAGACTTACGATGAGATAGGCCCGTCTCAGCTCGTAGACGCTCCTTCAACTCAGCCTTCACAACCTGTACCACGCAGACGCCGCCACGAGCCTAGCCGTTACACTCCAGGCACCGACGCCCTGGGTAAGGGTAAGGGTAAGGCTAGGAGGCAGTGATACTTATGTGTAGGCTTGTGGTTGGGCTTAAAAGTCGTTGTATATATGTTGTAATGAGCTAGGAGGCACTTGGTATGTGGTTGGACAGAGATGTGTTTGTAATGAACTACTTGTTGTATATATGTGTATATGTTATATTCATGTGATATTTGTGTTCGAATCCGTAGTCTGTACTTTGTGGTTCTATAATTCCTGCAATGAATTTATGTTTCCTGCAAACGACTGAAAAGGCTACGAACTATGAATTTATTACGAGACTACAGGCTCTGAAAAACCTACATAGGAACATTTATTGCTAAACTAGAATCCTGAAAAAGCCTACGAGCTGTTTATTGCAAACGACTGAAAAGGCTACGAACTATGAATTTATTACGAGACTACAGCCTCTTAAAAGCCTACATAGGAACATTTATTGCTAAACTGGAATCCTGAAAAAGCGAAAAGATTCGTATGACCTCCTCTCCATGGACTATGCCCACTGCACCAGATAACCTGCCTACATAAAGCCCTCCTATGTCTTCCATACCACATCTTCTCCTCAAGCCATCACAATACTACTACACAACAATGTCTTCCTGGAGGTCCGACCCATTTGGAGTGCCGTAGTGGCATGAGCGCCCGAAGTGCCATTGCGGCTTTAGGACGATGTTGGGAGTCTGGACGGATCGAGTACAACGAGCCAAATACGGCCGTAGGTTCTTCAAGTGTCCAGACCTGGATGACGACTTCGTGGTAACGACGACAACTAAATCATTTGTTTCTCGTTATCGTTTTTCAACTTGATTCATGACATTTACCACGCCACACATAGGCTTGCACGTTCATCGAATGGGTGGATTGGGTGTCGCCAGCATGGCCAAATAACCGGGCAGTGGAGGTGGAAAACAAAGGACAATACTTTGTCAAGATGACTCAGGCTCGCGAGGTGGAACGACAGATGCGGCTTGAGCAAGAGCGCCGCGTGAGGGTGGACCAAATCCGTCTGAAGGGCAAGGAGGATGAGCTGCAAAGGAGGCGGGAGCAGTTAAGTCCGCGTGAAGCATCCATCAAGCGTCAGGAGGAAGAGCTTCAAGCTCGTGAGGCAGCTCTCAAGACCAAGAGTGACAGGAAGAATGATGCAGCAGAGCCATCCTCAGGGCCCAATAAAAAGGGGAAACAACCACGCTACACCCAGTAGAATAGACCCACGCTATCTACGGTCTATGTAATCCTATTATTATGCACTGTATTGTGTTTGCCTAGCTGTATCGACTGCACTTGAGACTACCGGTATGACGGTATTGCGTATCGGTGCTTCACAAAACTACAATTTAATAGAGTACATAATGTTGCCCACCCATGCTTGCTCCAAAGAATGTCTGCATAATGGATTAGTTTGCATATAGAAAAGAACAGGGAAATCATGCTTACTCAGTTCAAAATTGTAAATCATTACATGGAAAATTCACATTTTCAAGCACATAAATGTCTGCAAAAGAACAACAAGACATTAAACTATATCCTCAACTTCGCAGATTATACCATGTGATTTGAGGTAGCGACATAATTACTTATGGGCAATATAATGGAAAAGTCTAAGGCACATAGGTTCTTACCTTGCCCCATTTTAGCTCTTTTGAATTCCATGAATAAGCAACACCATTATCCCCTTCTCTAACAATTAGTGTTTGACCATCGGAATTCCCTGCTTAGGAAAAATGTTACAAACATTATTATGTTACTAGCACCCGAAATTTTCAGATTGAACACGACATCATCAAAAAATGTAGCAGGAAACAAAAATTGTGTTTCACACAGTTCATCAATTTTCTGAATGTTTGCAAAAGCTACGGATTATTTTGAAGGCGCCGAGCAGGAGCGCCACTGGTCACGGCGGCTGCTCTGAATTTTCACAGCTCGGCGCCACGACCCACGGCGCCAAGATCCACGGCGCCGAGCTCGGCGCCACGATCCACGGCGCCGAGGTGCCTGCCACGTCGACGCCACGCAGGCCGCACCGCTGGGGCGGGGCTGGCACCTCGACGCCGTGGTCCACGGCGCCAAGACGTGTTACCTCGGCGCCGTGGGTCACGGCGCCGAGCTCTGGGTCCAAAAACGGAATTAAAACTACCAGGGGTCTAAATGTGAATATTTTTTTAAAAAAAGGCTAAAATAGAAAAAATTCGGCAAAAATGACCACCACATTGACATATTAATTATTGCTTTAGTTTCTTGCACAAAATTTTATTTCCAGTATACAGCGTACACGTACTCTCTCCGTTTTGTAGTACCAGCAGAAGTTAAGGTACGTACCACTATGTTCAGTGCTGCATTTTTTTTCTGTTCCTTTTTTATGCGCCCACTTACACATCAATGAAAAAGAAGATCTTTACGTTCGACTTGAGATTATTTTCCTTCTAATTAATTAAATTCTGTCTTATTGGGGGGCAAGAATGGCAAAACAATCTGTCACCACAAGACATCACCTTCATACCTTTACAATCCGAAAGCCAAAGATGGGGACATTTGGCGCTACATCATTTTCACATCACATAGAACTCTTTTGTATGTCACAAACTGCGTCCTATAACCATTAAACGATCCATTCACCATAAACTAGATACTAATAATAAAATGACCATGAATAGTAATCAAGATAATAAATTAGGGGAAATGCTTTAAATTTTTTAGAGATGATATTAATCATGGTCCATCTCTTTCAAGTTTAGCTCCATTTACTTTGATCTTTGTTCTTGTCGGGAATTATGCAACGACGATAATTCCCTCCGCATCAATAAGCATACCTATCAATAGAACCGTGTTTACCTACCGAACTTAAGTAGGTTTCCCTCATCCCGTGGGTATCTACTGAAGTAGGTTTTTCCTTCTATTATATGGATATACCTACCACTATAGGTCTTATTTAAGAGAACGTCAGAATAGTCATATAGCTTTACTCATAACTATTGACTTTCTCACTGTCCTAACTCATAATACATATGTCGTATCAGGAATGCCATTTTCTATCATTTTATTACATATCATAATTATCATCAAATTAATATCATATTGAATAAAAGATAATCAAAATTATTGCAGAACATGAATAATTTAATAATAGTGAGCAATTATTAATCATCATCTATCATTTTATTAAGTACTTGCCTCTCTAGTTGTGATGACCGATTTGATTAGGAGATGACAACACAATTGACGCTACTCCTCCTATAGTAATTACTCATTCTTAATACAAACCATAGCATTATAAGGCAATAAACACATAACAACGCTCCTACAAGTTTTCCAAATCCACCATTTTCCACTTTATCGGACAATCCCTGTTACTGCTCCGGTACTAGAAATATCATAACTTTCATCTCCCACCTCATAAAATAGTAAACCATATCAGTTTTGAAATCTATATAAAATTTTCTATGTTTTCTTAGTTGGCCAAATATTCAGATTAAGTCATCTAAATCCCTATTTTAACTCAGAAGACGGATATGTCATCTTCTGGATAACAAACTTATTAATTTAATATTTTTAATCTATATGTGCAAATATGTTAAACTCTGATATTTTCAAAACCTATAGAAAACTATATACCATTTTCTAGTTATTTCTAAAATTTAATTTTGGTACTAAGTTAGTCAAATATATATGACTGTTTTAATTTTCTCTGTCGACACTTTTCCTTGAAGGTGACATATACCAAGGCATGCTTGCATCCATTTCCAACCTGCTGCTGGTTTTCTTTCATGCTCAGCTAATTCCATGTCCTCCTGTTGCTATACTGCTATTGGAGCAATAGCTCTGCTAGAAAATATTGCATTTGCTTCCTTCTTTCTGACTAGTTTTCTTTTGCCATCCATCCATCCTTTAATTTGTCCTGCCCCATCTCTTTTCTCCAAAAGATGAGATCTCATCCTGCATACATGTTACATGTACAATTCACCATTTTTAGGTAGCGTATATTCCAATTTTCAGTGTGACAGTTAAGACTTTAATTTTGACTAGTCTAACCGATGAATGAATGAAACTTCTAATTCATTGCCTATATATGCTGGGGACAGGATTTGTTAATTGTTAAACCTCAAGTTACCCATATATACGACTGTGACAGAACTGGACATACGTCCTTGTGTCAAACAAAAAACCCACAACGAATTGAGAGGCGCTGCTTGAGAAGCAAAAATGCTACCATAGTGCTTGGGCACCATAATTTCAAATTGCATCAATTCTATCTAAATTTGGGTATATTTTTTAAAAAATATCAGTTTTAGAGTATATACTCATCTATAACAATTCAAATGAAACGTATAAGTTTGAAATATATACTCAAATTCAAAGTTATGAATGAATTTAGACCACATACTTTGCTGATTTATATATATAATCAGCATATACTTATTTTTTTTAGATCAAGGGAAAATTTCATTAAGTGCATGAAAAAGGTCCCAGCCTCTACAATCCGAAGATCGTACACAGCTTAAAGGTTACAACCAAGAGCAATCAAGCACAAGAACTAACACAAAGCAAAAGACACAAGATACAGGAAAAAAACAGACACTACGCCTCAATCCTATTCCGGAACTTCCATCCAAATTTTGCAAAGACCTCCATGATGACCGTCTCCAAAATCTGGCATCCATTCTTGAAGATAGGTCTTTCTTCTTCTTTACTTAACAAGGACCAAAGCCGGATCTAATAAGTTGCCCTGAAAATGACTTGCAGAAAGGTGTTGGTTTTAGCATTATTGAACACCACGTCATTTCTATTCAACCACATTGCCCAACAGAGAGCCGCAGCACCTAGTAAAATCTGATTTTTGAGTTTTGCCCCGATGCCATGAAGCCAAGAGCCAAACATATCCGATATACTAGATGGTGGATGAATTCCAAAGGTGATGTGCACTGTGTTCCAAATAAATCTAGCAAAGTGACAATCAATGAAAAGATGTTGTATCGTCTCCAAAGAGTTACAAAAACAACACTTGACACTCCCTTGCCAATTCCTTTTTGCTAAATTATCTTTTGTAAGAGTGACCCCTTTTTGGAGATACCAAAGGAAAATTTTAATTTTCAAAGGCACTCTTATTTTCCATAGCGGATTTTTCGTAGGTAAGACTCCCTCTTGAATCAGATTCAGATACATAGAGCGAACCGTGAAAGACCCACTCCTATGAAGGTTCCAAACAAACACATCCTTCTCATTTGTAAGGTTAACTGTCACAACTTTAGAGACTAAGTCGTACCACGCTGTCAAATTACCTTCCACCAAACCTCTTCTAAACGACACATCCAGTGGCGTAGAAGCTAAAACCTTAGCCACAGTATCATTCTTTTTCCTCACAATCCTATAGAGCGATGGATAGACATCCCTTAAGGGTTTATTTCCTAACCAAATGTCCTCCCAAAATCTAACTTGTGTTCCCTTTTGAATTCGAAAATAACCATGAGCCAAGAAATCATCCTTGACCTTCAATAGCCCCGACCAAAAGTGGGAGTCACCCGGTCGTTTATAAACTTGAGTTATGGCTTTATTGGTCAAATATTTCCTTCTTAGAAGATTTTGCCAAACACCATCCTCATTAATAAGTTTAAACAACCATTTACTCAAGAGACATTTGTTTTGAATCCCAAGGTTTTGGATACCCAACCCGCCACAGTCCTTTGGTCTACAAAGTACACTCCACTTAGTAAGTCTGTACTTCTTTTTAAGACTATCACTTTGCCAAAAGAACCTTGAACGGTAAAAATTAAGCTTTTGTAAAACACCCTTAGGGACTTCAAAAAAGGAAAGCATATACATAGCTAAACCATTTAAGACCGAATTGATTAAAACTAGCCTTCCTCCAACGGAAAGAAGCTTTCCTTTCCAACTGCTGAGCTTCTTTTGGAATCTCTCCTCAATGATGGCCCAATCTTTGATAGAGAGTTTACGATGGTGCAAAGGAATACCAAGATATTTAAAAGGTAAGCCCCCGGTTTTGCAACCAAAAAGTTGTGCATACTCATGCTCGCAATCCTTAGCACTACCATAACAGAAGAGCTCACTCTTATGGAAATTAATTTTCAACCCAGAAAGTTGCTCAAAGGCACTTAACACTAGTTTAAGGTCTTTGGCTTGGAGTAGATCATGATTCATGAAGAGAATAGTATCATCTGCATACTGGAGGATCGAGAGGCCATCATCTACAAGATGTGGAACAACTCCTTGAAATCTCCCATCAGACTTAGCTCTACCAATTAACGTTGCCAACATATCTGCCACTAAATTAAAAAGGATTGGTGACAAGGGATCACCTTGCCTAAGTCCCTTTTTTGGCTAAAAATAATGCCCTAAAATGTCATTAACTTTAATGCCCACACTACCACCCCTAACAATTTGATCTATCCACTTGCACCAAAGTGGTGAAAAACCTTTCATCCTCAATGTTTGTTGAAGAAAAGACCATTTCACCTTATCATATGCTTTTTCGAAGTCCAGCTTTAGAATCACACCATCAAGCTTCTTCTTATGCATCTCATGTATGGTTTCATGAAGGATAATAACCTCTTCCATGATATTCCTCCCTGCCAAAAAAGCTGTTTGAGATGGTTGTATAACCTTCTGAGCCACTAGTGCTAAACGGTTAGCCATTACCTTAGTAAAGACCTTGAAGCTAACATTAAGTAGGCAAATGGGTCTGAACTGTTGGATTTGAGTAGCCTCATTTTGCTTCGGTAATAATGTAATTATACCAAAGTTGAGGCTAAAAAGCGGAAGGTTTCCTTTGTGAAAATCAGTGAAAAGAGCCATGAGATCTCCTTTGACGAGACCCCAAAAAGCTTGGTAAAACTCAGCTGGGAAACCATCAGGCCCCGGGGCTTTGTTGCGTTCCATTTGGAATATAGCCTTTTTAACCTCTTCTTCTGTGAAAGCGGACGCTAAAATCTCATTCTCAGTTTCTGATACCTGAGGTATATCATCCCTAAAGGATTCCATCATTGAGAAATTATTTCTCTCTGACGCCCCAAAGAGACCTTTATAATAATTGGTGATGTATTTCTTAAGGTTCTCATCACCCTCTATAATCCCCTCTTCCTGCTCGAGGCGGAAGATCCTAGTCTTCCTATGTTTTCCATTGGCTACCAACTGAAAATACTTAGTATTACAGTCGCCAAATAACAACTTAGTTGTTTTGGCTCTTTGGTACCATTTTATCTCCTCCTCTCGCAACAAATGAACTAACCGCTCTTTATAATAACACTTTAAATCATTTTCCGTGGCACTGAGAAGCTGAGTCTCAGCTTTCTTATCTAATTCATTCGCCTTCCGAATCAATTCTTCCTTTTCTTTTTTGTATGAACCGCTAACATTCTTAGCCCAACCCCGTAGGAATTGTCTAAGTCTCTGAATTTTAAATTGCCATCTTTGTAACGATGTTTTTCCCCTTTTTTCTTTGTTCCACACTTCCGCCACCAACTCTGAGAAGCCATCACGTAGCAGCCAACCGAGTTCAAATTTGAACAGAGGTTGATTTTTGCAACGAGCACCGTTTCCAGTATCTAGTAACAGAGGAGTGTGATCCGAAATTTCCCTAGTCAACGCCTGAACCGTTGATAGCGGAAATTTTGTTTCCCACTCTGTACTAACAAGGATCCGATCAAGTCTCTCATATGTTGGTGAATCCCTAGAATTAGCCCACGTAAATTTCCGGTTAGATAATTCAAGCTCCCTTAAATCTAAACCATCGATGACGGCATTAAATAAAAAAGGCCACCTATCATCAAACCTATCATTGTTCTTTTCCTGTGGATTCCTAATAATATTGAAATCACCTCCGACAAGAACCGGATGTGTTTCCTTGGCACATGTTTGTACCAACTCTGCAAGGAAGGCCTCCTTAAGTTCAGGTTGAGCAGCCCCATAAACTGCTATAAAAACCCATTGGAAACCATCACCTCTCATTCTCAAGTGGAACTTAACATAAAAGTCTCCCTCATCAAAACTACCAAAGTCAAAAATTCCTAGATTCACCCCAAGAAGGATGCCACCGGACCTACCATGAGGTTTTGACCAGTGCCACAAAAAATCTCGACCACCACAAATATTGTTCAACGCCGCTTTTGAAAAATCTTTCTTCCCGGTCTCCATAAGAGCAATAAAGTCTAGCTTATGCTCTCTAGATAATTCTGAAAGGAACCTATATTTAGCCAAGTCACTAAGACCTCTGCTATTCCAAAAGATTCCTTTCATTTCGATCGATTTGATTTTCTTTTTTTCCTAACTATTCCAATTTTCTTATTCTTCTTATTAAAAGATGACATAGATTTATTCTTCTTGAAGACAGTTTCGAATTCACAACTTAGGTGATCGCTGTCGTCACCTATAACCTCCTCCATCAAATCACCACATAAGTGACCAAGAGTGAGGTTATTAACGTCATCATCTTCATCACTTTCTAAAAAAAACAGCATCACTGTCATGCTCTTCAACAATTCTAGGAAAAAAAGCTGACAGTCTATTGCGCTCTACATTTTTAAGCACCCGAACTGAACCTAAAACTTCTTTCTCATTCTTGCCAACATCTAGGCCTAGGTTGATGAGTTTGGAAGCAACAACGACATCTGAAAAAGATGTGAAGGACAGATTTTGCTTGTTACCTTCAACCTGCTCCAAATTATTCAACGCAGGAGGTAGTGGCGCCATCTTGGGCGCCACCTGAGCCAAGGCTGGGTACTGCAACCTTGCTGCATCAGGCTGCTGACAAGCGCCTTCCGGCGCAGCCAGCCGTTGGCTAGCACCTGCCGGCGTCAGCCCGTGAAGTACCTGCTCCTCCATCGGAGCTTGGAGCACCCCATCAGCATATACTTATAATCAAACTATCATAAAAAAAAGGTAACTGCAATTCGAAATTTAGTTCATAAACTTGTTTGAAGCTAGCTACTCCCACCTTTGATACACCATATATATATATATATATATATATATATATATATATATATATATATATATATATATATATATATATATATATATATATATATATATAATCATATATGCCTAGGTCAAATTAATGTTGGAGTTGACTGCACTACAGTTCTGTGCAAGTAGTACAGGAATGCTTTGCTTTTTACCTGTCGATCTCGAACAAATATAATTGGTTCATTCATGTATGTGCTTATTCATAATTTGCTGTCTATCATGCCAGATCTATGTATGTTATTGCAGAAAGAAAAAAAAGTGCCGCTAACAGAGTTTTCCTTTTGAGATCGAGTTGATGTGGCATGCATGAATTAGATAGCTTTCGCACAAATGCTAGCTTTTCTAAGCAATAAAAGAGTCCTTTTGCCCCCAAATTAGGGACACGTGCTTTCACACTTCACCGAGGAGAGAATAGCTAGCCAGAATCCTTGACTTCTCTAGCTAGTGGGATCAATCGGCTCATCAATGCCTCACTAGCTACTGGACTTTGTCTCACTATGTATTACTCCTATTTTCATATTTAATGAGATTTAGGAGCGTGCAGTTTGAGCCTGACCTAAATTACTGAAGCTTAGTGGGTCAACTGACCACAATGCTTATGACATGCTAGTTATTCTTGGAGACGATCATCCAACATGAGAGTACATGATTGATTTTAAGTATTGGGCTTACCTGAAAAGTTATTACACCCAACTCAGCAATTTAGAGCTATTTCAGAAGTATAGTTCCAGGAAATTAATACCTAGCTATTCTTAAGACTTGCTTGAAGGAGGTGGTACAAGAGCTACACACGTTTTTTTTCCTAATTCCGTCGTCATCATATCTACTACTTATATTTAGCACAAATACAGAAGTTAACCACTCATCCTTTTAGTTATGACCTCATCACTACTAACCCCATGCGTCTTGCAACCTTTGCTAAGTCAACCTCATCACTACTAATCTATATGTTAAAACATATATTTTGAAGCTATACTTTGTAAAAAAAAAGTATACCTAAATAATTATAAATTAATAAATAAAGTGATATTTTTATTTTTTTTAAACATATTTAATCTATTTTTTTTTATCCTGCAGAGATCCGTTGGATCAAGTCCCACGGAATCGGAGACAAGAGACATCTCCTCCAGTAGGCAGCAGGGGGCCTTCCCCTTCCCCTGACCCCTGCCCCGTTGCCACCTCTACCCAAAATCCAGAAGAAACTTACCAGTATTCATACATGTATATGCTTGCCACCTAGAAAACATTTTGTCAAGGTCTTGATGATGAACCATGCATGCAATTAGCTAGGTTGAACGGCCAATAAGCACCAGGCGGATGGATTAGATTGGTTGGAGTCACCTCGATCGATCAGCAAGACAAAAGTAGGCCTTTCCAGGCAGTTGATAACAAGAGCATCAACCACTGCTACTGTGAGCTGCTAACTGCCATGGTCACTTGCAGCTGCACCTGCACACCCAAATGGACATGTATGCATCTCGACGATTCTCTCCCTCGCATGATCGTCTCTCTCCTTTTGCAAAGTCTCCGGCCGGCACATAGCACAGCGGTAGCCATGCACTTTATTCCACCACCATTCTCAAGCTTCTTTACTAAGATTCAGAGTGAAAAGCTAGCTTACTGTAAAAAAAAAACTTTGAGTGGAAAGAATAATGAGTGACCGCCACAATTATGCAGCAGGGAAAGGCAGGAGAACAAGAAAATTCCGAAGATATATATAGTATGTGCATGACTGCATGCATGATGCATAGGAGAAGAAGTGAAGAAGATGATGGTGTGTGCATGGTTGGTGATGGAGATTGGAGAATGCCATCGATCCAGCGGAATTCCTCCTCCCTCCAATAACAAACACCTTTTGGTGCGAAGTTGCGATCGATGCTCCCATTCCACTAGCGTCACGTCATAGTAAAGGCTCTTGAGACTTCTGCTGGCACTCAAAAGAGCTAACCAGAAGGTGACTTGGCACTAGCACATTATTGACATATGTTCTTGCATCTTTCAGGTTTCTCTTTTCTTTTATTTCTACTGGGTTCCAATATGCAGAGCTGCCAAACTGCAAGATACTATATGGTTACGGCAGATAGATGAAAAAGGTTAGAGTCAGTCAAGACTTATGTACAACTACACCTTGGAAAACATTGGCAAAAAGTATTCTCTGTTGTATTTATCAAAATACGGGACTGAACCCAAATGCCAAAACTGAAGAAATAGAGGCATGATTGAAGATACCATGAAAGAAAGATGAGATTGAGATGAAAAATATGATCTCATTTGTATTCAGTAGTTAAGGGTTCGACAGGAATTTTTCATATAACCAGTCTATAAGGTCATTTGAATGGACATTTAGATCTAGTCTGATACTCGGAGCGAACGGGCCTCTAGCCTAGCGGTTAGAGCGCTCTAGTAGCACCCCTCAGGTCCTGGGTTCGACTCCCAGTGGGAGCGAATTTCAGGCTGAGGGAAAAAAATCCCCTCGCTTACCCCATAAGCCAAAGCACAGGTCTGAGGCTCGCCCAGGTCGCTGGTCGTCGCCAGGTCGTTGGTCTAGGGATCACCCTGGTCGTTCTCACATGGGCTGATGCCGCTGTGTCAGGGTGGGGCAAGGGTTCAGAGATTTTCTCGATCTGCGTGTGAAGATCTTCTTCTTAAAAGCAATGCCCGGGGGCTGTCTTACCCCCCGCAGGTCGAGTTTTTTTTAATAAGAGATCTGCTACAGATGCCTCGAGTAAGAAGTTGCAATTCACTGATTGAAGAATCTTGTATGTTTGTCTTCAAATTAACATTTCTGTTGACAGATACTATCTGTGAATACGACGTGTAAACCAACATGCGTGCATGCCTTGCCAAATGCCAACACAAAATCTTCCATGTTGATTCCAAGTAATAAAGATGGTGATTCTCAGGAACAGTACAGAACAAAGACAATACAGCAAGTCTTTGATGGATGCCATGGTTAGAATTAACGAGTACAAAATAAATGCAAACAAACAACCACTAGCTCGTTGAGAAATGCAAGAGATCTAGTGACGACGACCTTAACAGTGATGAGATATGTTTTAGATAAAGGATATAAAATCCGGCCTCTATATCCACACGGGATATACACAGCCAAGTGATGAGATATGTATGCTTGCTTACTTAAAACAAGTTGATGTCTGCTTAGTATAATTCTCTTACTTTTGTCCGGTTACTGAAATGTGGGTTCAATTCAGTCTTTGTTGTTTCCCTAGCTAGATGGATTCAGTACAGTAATACAAGCGAACCCAATGAAGGAAACTAAATCCAAAGAAATGAATTCACTACAGTACATACGTACAAACAATTTCTGCGGGGGATGCATGATGGGTGTAAAAAATTATAGCTAGAATCCAAAGACTTAATGGTGATATATATGACAAAACACAAAAAATCAAACATTTAGACGTTAACATATATGACAGTAAAGCTGTAATGGCACTGAAGGGGACCAGCAACTCCATCAGCTGGCCGGGTAGCATACATGCATTATTGGCAAACAAGTGGAGTAGCAAGCAGATGGATGGTTTCTTGTGTGTGTGTCAACTGGGCTGGGCAGGGCAGGGCATTTTATTGATTTGTGTATATTCCCTAGCCTTTGGATCATGGACGAGCTTCATCTTTTGATCTATGATGCATGGTTAATTTTTTTGGCTACAATTAGTGCTCAGCTAGCTACGCTACTACTACTACCACCTCTAGCTCCGAGTCAGATGATGTCATTTTAGGGTGTTGTTTTTTATTTGCAAAAAGATATGTTTTGGGATTTTCTAGTCAACATTTTCCACTAAAATGCCCCCCATTAATTGCTTATTGATTTTGGCGTTACAGAGATGAACATACAATTTTTTGAAACAAGGAGAGGAATATGTAATTAATAGAGGTAAACTATGTCAAAAAGGGTATTAGCAGGGTTCAATATTTCACCGAAATCTCGGCGAAATTTCGGTCATTTCAGTGCTTTCGTTACCCACCAAATGAAATACAATTCAGCCAAATTTTGGCCGAATTTGTCCCCATTTGAATTTTGTCC
Source organism: Dendrocalamus latiflorus (assembly GCA_017311315.1). Taxonomy (NCBI): domain Eukaryota; kingdom Viridiplantae; phylum Streptophyta; class Magnoliopsida; order Poales; family Poaceae; genus Dendrocalamus; species Dendrocalamus latiflorus. The sequence goes on from CM029645.1 coordinate 27,420,227, forward strand.
AAATTTTGGTTAAATTTCATCAAAATTCGAATGGGGTTTGAATATTTCATCCGAAATTTTGAATGAAAGAATGAAATTAAATTTCATTCATTTCATTCATCTCGGTGCCCTCCGAGATTTTTCCCAAAATGAAAGTTTGAACCCTGGGTATTAGTTCCTGGTTTCTTCTAAGTGCCCAGAGCTAAAATGACAGGTAAATTGGAATTTGGAACCAGTTGTATGCTACTACTAGCTATGTAGCCTTGCAATGTAAAAGTTTATCGATGAATGATAAGTAAAGTGTTGTTTGCTGTTGTTGGATACCACGCATGCATATATGTGTATTATTGGTCAGCATATATTTATGCTGCTGGTGCTCGCCGGATGATTGTTCCGATGCACAGGTAGTGGACAGGTTTTACGTACATACAGTTACTTGTGCCTGCAAGATGATCGATCGATCGATATCTATGGGGAGAATACTGCAAAATGGAGCAAGCTAAGCTACTAGATCCGCAAGTGGCTTAATACTGCAGCGAGGACATGCTGCTCGGCGGCACCGACGAGGACGATACGTACTTCAAGCGGTGCCAGACAGCTCCAGGCTACGTGAGCTTCGAGGACGTGATCGACTCGGAGGCGTTCCGGTGGGAGGGCGGCGCCCGACCACTGTTGGAGGCGGGCATCATCGACCCGCTCGTGAGGGCGACGTCGCAGCTGTACTTGCGTGAGCCGCTGGGGACACGCCGCCGCGGCGCCATGCACCGGTTCGTCAAGAAGTACGTGAGCCCTTGCCTCCGCTTCATCGCCAGCGTCTTCTGCATGCCGGATGTAGCAGCATGTCCTCGTCGGTGCAGCCGAGCAGCATGTCCTCGCTACTGCAGGGACTGCATCCGCCGCGCGTTGGGCGATCGCGGGCAGCGACCGCTGCTTGTGCCTTGGGCGCCGGGGAGGTCGCGGTCATTGCCGTCGGTGTGGTGGCAGAGAAGAGGTTGGGAGTGAGAGTGGGAGATAGTGTGATGCATTGGTGATGTTTGAATGTGATGCACTCAGTTCGCGGGTAAACGGGTATGCCCGCAGGTGACGGGTACCCATGGGCGACAGGTGTAGGCGAGGTTTTTTACCCGTGGTCCTTCGTGGGTATGCCCGTGGGCATAAATCGGGGTCGCGGGTACGGGCATGGGCGAGCACTCCCCGTACCCGCCGCGCCCGATTGCCATCTCTACCTACAACACATTATACCACTATTCTAGTTTTGTTAGTCTTTCCTTCGTACTGCTTTATTAATTACTAGTTTCTGGGCGGCTGAGCCGCTCACGTTAAACAAGACTGCCCTTCTTCTTGGCGGCTGAGCCATTCACGTTGAAGCCAAGACTTAGTGATTTCGGAGGGCTGAGGCACTCACGTTGAATCACAACCCATAACCACTAAGCACTAAGAAGTACGCTGCTTAACAGGGAATACCAACACTTACACCTAAAAGAGGGATAACTCAACTCCTTTATTCACCAGTACAAACTTTATTGATAAAATAATTTATACTGTATTAGTAGCTATCCTAACTCTCATTTTCTATCTAAGGTCTTCTCATGGCCTCCTACTATATCTACATACTCATGGTGGCTTGTATATGGTTCACAACTTAGGGGTGGAAGGCACCCCTATTTATACTTGTAGAAGAATGTTGGATTGATGCCAAGTGGTAACCATCCAAGCAAGTACTCTACAAATATCTCTTATCTAAAAATGTCTTCTCAAAATCCAGAAAATTCTCTAAATTGCCATGAAACTTAGATAAATTTTTTATTCTAGGGTCTTCGTGGTAAAAATATCTAGTCTCTTGGATTGTATAAAATACTCTAGCTAGATATGTATTTGTGCTAAGTATGCAGTGCCTCCCTGAACAGAAGTTGCATATAGTTGCCATCCAGGTTCACGATCTCAACAATGTGGTAAGTGTGACGATCCTCCTCCTCCGCATCGTCATTGGATTTAGCAAGTGCTGGTGGCATGACTGGAACCTCGTTTAGCGTCATTGAGCAAACCTGCCACATGCGTTGGTGCCTCTTCATCATCAGTCTGTTGATGTCCTGCATGATGTGCACATATGTATGCACGCGTTGCGTTTTCGTGTTAATTGTGTACGTAGTTTGCGGATAAACATGCAAGAAGCACAAATCACCATACAATTAAGATGCAGACCCCCCAAAGGAATTAAGGCACAAAAGGTGGCAACTTTTAAAATTGCAAACGATCGATCGATGGATCAAGCCTGCATCAGATGATCTCGTATATATAGGCAAGAGATGAAGGGATCTACCAGGCATACGCGCGCGCACATCGGCTTAGCCATAAAGCTAGGTGGGATTTTTAATCCCAAAGATTAAGATGGCGGCATGCATGCATCGATGGAAGCTAGGCCGACCTTACATGGATTGCACCCGCGCCCGCTTCAGAGCCTCTGCTCCGCCGCGAGTTCCCATAGCTACGCGGGGGCTGCTCGATATGATAGATTGATCGGAGAAGCTAGTGGATGGCGGCGGTGCTGGCCTCGGAAAGGAGGCGGAGCTGGAGTGAGTGTGCTTGCCGCTGATGGGCTGACCCAATTTTATTTCAGTCCTTCCTTCTTTCCTTGTGTATTCCACTCCATTCCATTCCCTCAACTTCAGAAATCGTACTTGCTATCTGCTTTCCATCGGTCTGTTTATCAGCGTTAACGTTATAAGATATAAAACCGATAGCGAGGAAGATAAACAAGTTGTCGACCCAAAAACTCCTATATGGACAGGAGGAATGTTCTTGCATGTATTTCCCATCCGGCAACGCAAGGAGAGCTCCAGTGGTGGGAAATCCGCTCAATGAATCGCCCAAATAACTGGAGTAATCGAACAACATGTGTTTAGTTATATGGAGCTTGGTGCGTAATACATAGTAGTGTAACGTCCCAAATTTTGTCTGTTTGAAAAATATATAAAACTAGTTAGAGACCCGTACGTTGCAACGAAGTCATAAAAATAATGAGACGAAACTTACTAACTAGCCAACTTCACATATCAAATATTGGAGAGCAAGCGATAGAGAGAGAAGGGTGGTCAAAATGCACAAGGAGATGGAAAAAGTGGAGGGAGTTGGCGGTTGTATCCTGAGAAGGAGGTGTCGTTCTTCTCTTTGCGCTTGGGGTTTAGATCTGAGAGGGAAGGGAGAGAGAGAGAGTGGGGTACTGACCGTCCGGTGTAGCGGAGGAGTTGGCCATCGCTCGGTGAAGCTGTCGGGGAAGAGGACGATGGCGGCGGCGGCGGAGAAGGACCGGCGACGTGGACGGCGATGGTGCTTCCCGTCGCCTACTGCGCACCCTCTGCGATCGGTCTAGGGTTTTTTCGGTGGGGTTGTATGGCTCAGGCGAATCTTGTAACGCGAGCCGCCGGCCCCCACCTCTTTATATAGCGCAGCGCGACGGGGGCCCATCAGCCAGTTATTGGGCTGAGCGCCCCCGATCAGGGCGCGTGATCAAGGTCCAGATTAGCCGTTGGGCTAATCTGGGAGAGATCAATCTAACATTCTCCCCCTTGATCTCCTTTATGCTTTAACTTTAATTACTTTTGACTTTACTCATTCCATCACAGATTAGTGTATAGAACATGTCTCATCGTCACGGTCAATCGCCGATAGATTCAACAGCTACAATACACCTCTCTTGTTCTGAAATAGTTACTTTAATCTTTTGGGCCATCTTTTAGTCCAGGAATCATAGGCTTTCCCTTAAACCCATGCCGGCTACATGTTCTCTGAACACGTTGGGTGGTAAGCCTTTAGTAAGCGGATCCGCTAACATCTTTGCGGTACTTATATGCTCTAGACTTATAATTTGATCCCGAACTTTATCTTTCACAACATAGTACTTTATGTCAATGTGTTTGGCAGCACCACTTGACTTATTGTTGTGGGCATACGTTACTGCGGGTTCATTATCGCAGTACAACTTAAGTGGTCTATTGATGTCGTCAACCACTTTTAAACCGGGTATGAACTTCTTTAGCCAGTTCACCTGCCCCGTAGCCTCATAACATGCTACAAACTCGGCATACATTGTGGACGATGTAGTGACGGTTTGTTTTGAGCTTTTCCACGATATAGCTCCTTTAGCGAGAGTGAACACATATCCGGATGTAGACTTTCTATCATCTCCCGCAAAATCAGAATCTGTATACCCCACTATATGGAGTGAGTCTGATCTCCTGTATGTTATCATGAGGTCTTTTGTTCCTTGCAAATAACGCAAGACTTTCTTTATCAATTTCCAATGTTCTATTCCAGGATTGCTCTGGAATCTGCCAAGTAACCCGGTAACAAATGCTAAGTCAGGGCGCGTGCACACTTGAGCATACTGTAAGCTTCCGACAGCTGAAGCATATGAAACCGCTTTCATTTGATCGATCTCATACTGGTTCCTGGGGCATTGAAAAACCCCATATCTGTCGCCTTTGACTATAGGTGCAGGTGAAGGACTACATTTATGCATACCAAATTTCTTTAAGACTTTCTCTATGTATGCCTTTTGTGACAGTCCCAATATCCCCTTGTTTCTATCCCGGTGAATTTCGATCCCTAGAACGAACGAAGCTTCACCAAGATCTTTCATATCAAAGTTTGAGGACAAAAACTTCTTTGTCTCCAGTAGCAGACTAACATCACTACTAGCTAGTAGAATATCATCCACATACAGGATTAGGAAGATAAACTTTCCATCTTTAAACTTTGCATAAACACAGTTGTCCTCAACATTCTCTTTAAACCCAAATTTTCTTATTGTACTGTCAAACTTCAAGTACCACTGTCTTGAAGCTTGCTTTAACCCATAAATCGATTTCTTTAGGCGGCATCTCATTCTTTCATTTCCTTCCACGACAAAACCTTTCGGTTGTGCCATGTAAACATTTTCCTCCAAATCCCCATTAAGAAATGCCGTCTTTACATCCATCTGATGTAACTCTAAATCATAATGTGCTACTAATGCCATTATGATTCTGAAGGAATCTTTACATGAGACTGGAGAAATGTCTCATTGTAATCAATCCCTTCTCTTTGCGTAAAGCCTTTTGCCACAAGTCGCGCTTTCTATCTTTCTATATTCCCTTGGGAGTCAAGCTTTGTCTTGTAGACCCATTTACAGCCTACTGTTTTGGCTCTTTTAGGAATAATTTTCAAGTCCCAGACTTTATTAGTCTTCATGGACCTCATTTCCTCTTCCATGGCCTCAAGCCATTTTGAGGAATTTTCGCTTCTCATGGCTTCTTCAAATGAGGTGGGATCATCCTCCATTTGAAATTCCTCTATATGATAAATCTGATAATCATCAGAAATAGCTGATCTTCTTACTCTTTGAGACCTCCTCGGGGCCTCCTCATTTGGTACATCTTCTGTTTGAGGCTGCTGTTGCTCCCCCTCATCTGTGGCAATAGGTTCTATATGATCCTGAAGAACAGGTTCTTCATTCTCATTCATTGTTGCCACGGGAGGAACAATAACAGGTGCTGGCACCACAGTGTCTTGCACCGTCGATGCAGCGACAGCAGGTAGTGTGAAGAATGGCTCTTGAATCATCGGAGTGGGCGCATACACCCGCTTCTCTTCAAGGTCAATCTGTCGAGCTACCATGCTCCCCCTCATCATTTCATCCTCTAAGAAGACAGCATGTCTCGTTTCTACAAACTTTGTGTATCTGTCTGGACAGTAGAAACGATAACCTTTTGACTTTTCAGGGTAGCCAATGAAATGGCAACTTACTGTTTTGCGATCAAGTTTCCCAAGGTTTGGGTTAAATACTTTAGCCTCAGCAGGACCCCCCCACACACGTAAGTGGTTTAGTGAGGGAACTCTTCCTGTCCACAACTCGTACGGTGTTTTGGGCACCGACTTACTGGGCACTCTGTTGAGAATATGAATGGCGGTTTTCAACGCCTCCATCCATAAACTCAATGGGAGTGTGGAGTAGCTCATCATACTTCGCACCATATCCATCAGGGTACGGTTGCGTCTTTCAGCTACTCCATTTTGCTGAGGTTCGCCCGGCATAGAATACTGGGCCACTATTCCATTTTCCTGTAAAAAACCTCGCAAAAGGTCCAGGAACTTGTCCATATGGGGTATGTCGACCGTAGTACTCCCCCCCCACGATCTGATCGGACTATCTTAATCTTTAAATCGTGTTGGTTTTCAATTTCAGCCTTAAATATCTTGAATTTATCCAAGGCTTCATTTCTTTCTTTAATTGGATAAATATATCCATAACGGGAGTAATCATCTGTGAATGTTATGAACGAGTCATATCCATCCACACTTTTCACAGGAAAAGGACCACAAATATCTGTGTGAATAATTTGTAGAACTCCTGTGCTTCTTTTAGCGTCTTTTTTAATTTTCTTTACATATTTTCCTTTAATGCATTCTCTGCATTGTTCTAAGTCTGAGAACTCTAATGGAGGAAGAATATCATTCTTTACTAGTCTTTCTATTCTCCCCCTCGAAATATGGCCTAAACGACAGTGCCATGATTTCGACGACGCATCTAGAGTTCTCTTTCGTTTCCTGTTTACATTCGTAGACGAGGATTCATTCACTTTCTCGCACGCGACGTTCCCATTATCGCATACGACATTCACATCAATGTTCTCACTTTTCTTTGCCATTATCATCTTTAAGTAATCAGGACAGTTCTTCTTGTAGTGTCCCGTCTTTTAACAGTGAAGACACTGATCTTTGTCTACTGCAAACTTATTCTGTTGAGGCTGATAGACAGGGGCTTTTCCCTTGTTCTTTGAGAAGGAGTTACTGTTGAAGTTCGTTTCTTGTTGTCCTTCACATAGTTGATAGAACCACCATATTTGATTCTTTCCTCCTCTTGCACGCACATAGCTATGCACTTTTCCATGTCCCATTTCTCGGGCTGCATATTATAGTTGACAACAAAAGTGTCAAACTCTTTTGGCAAAGAAGCAAAAACCAAATGAATAAGGAACTCATCCTTGAGAGCCAAATCCATCGGTTTAAGTTTAGATGCCAAGTTGCTCTCTTATGCCACTGCCACCACCAGAGTACCTTTCTTTCACAAGCTGCTTAATCAGCTGTGTGGTATAAGTCTTTGAAGAGTCAGTAAACTGACTCTTTATTTTCTCAAGGTACTCTGTGACAGTGTCACACTCTGCGATTGAGCCCACAATTGCAGGCTTAATCGTGTTCTTTATCATAGCCAAGCATTTCCTGTTGGCAGTGACCCACTTTTTATGATCAAGATCATATGACATTTTTATGGGAGCATAGTCCCTTTGTCTGGTCTGCCAAACAGCATCAGCCTCATTTTCATCCTTCACCGGTGCCACAAACTCTGTGGGACACGGTGTGGCGACACAATTCATATACAATGAGAACAATTAAACATAATAACAACAACTGCATGCCTTGGTTTCAACGTTGGTTAAAATTAAAACATACAGTTGTTTACACATTAAATCTACATCACCGTTGGGCAGAAATAGAAATAATGCATAAAATCATCAATTAAAATTATAATATTGTTATTATCAACGTTGGTCAGAAAATAACAATATCATAATTATCTGGGATTTATCTCTATTTTTCCAAAATTAAATTCTCCCGTTGGTTTGAATTTAATAATGAAAAATCAATCAATAATATCTTTTGCAGCGGAAACAATAAATTCTCTATTTTCAGAAGCAACTTCTATACTTTTCTATTCTGTCAAAAATATCCCGTTGGTTCAATTTTTGACAGATTTAATTTAGCAAAAATAGCCAAATTATCAATTAAGGTGCTACTGAAAAAATAATCAACATGAAATTATTCTAAAATAATTCATATTCAGAAGCACCATTACTGTACTCATCAATCTCTGTAAATAATTAACACATTGGTGCAAAAATTACAGAGATTTAGGATCAAATTTTACTCAAATTCATTGAGAAAAGCTCCTGAAAAACAATAAAACTCAATTTACTGTGCAATTTGGCCGAAATGGCCCATTCCTCGCGGACCCAAACCAAAACCAAAGGCCGGTCAACAGATATTTTCTCCACCTCCCCTCAAAAACCGGATGCACTGGCTCCTTGCTCCCACCCACCGTAACCACTCCCTGGAAAAACGGATCTGGGGCGAGGGCTGCATGCGGCCGGCCAGCAGGCGGCGCGTGCGGGCGGCAGGCGCGCGACGGCGAGGAGCGGCTCCCGGCGGCGCGGGAGGCCGGCGGCCGGGCTGGCTGCAGCGCGGCGCGCAGAGGGAAGCGGTGGGGGCAGCACGGGCCCGCGCGGAGGGAGGCTCGGCGGCGGCGGCTCCAAGCAGGGCGCCCGCGCGGCGGCGGCCGGGCGCGGCGACGGCAGCGGCCGGCTGCGGGGCAGCGGCCCGGAGCGGCGGCGCACGGCGGTAGCCCATCCGGTGCGGCGCCCGTAAGGCCTCCCTCGGCCGATATATATATATATATATATATATATATATATATATATATATATATATATATATATATATATATATATATATATATATATATATATATATATATATATATATATATATATATATATATATATATATATATATATATATATATATATATATATATATATATATATATATTTATATTTATATTTATTGCCGCCAATCTGAGGTTTCACTTTTGGGGAATTTTGGTTCGGGATCTTGGACTTTTCAGGCTCTGATACCAATGTCGTTCTTCTCTTTGCGCTTGGGGTTTAGATCTGAGAGGGAAGGGAGAGAGAGAGAGAGAGTGGGGTACTGACCGTCCGGTGTAGCGGAGGAGTTGGCCATCGCTCGGTGAAGCTGTCGGGGAAGAGGACGATGGCGGCGGCGGCGGAGAAGGACCGGCGACGTGGACGGCGATGGTGCTTCCCGTCGCCTACTGCGCACCCTCTGCGATCGGTCTAGGGTTTTTTCGGTGGGGTTGTACGGCTCAGGCGAATCTTGTAACGCGAGCCGCCGGCCCCCACCTCTTTATATAGCGCAGCGCGACGGGGGCCCATCAGCCAGTTATTGGGCTGAGCGCCCCCGATCAGGGCGCGTGATCAAGGTCCAGATTAGCCGTTGGGCTAATCTAGGAGAGATCAATCTAACAGGAGGAGGAGAGAGACAAATGGTCCAGATCAAATTGATGGCTGAGAAGAGAGGAGTGAGAACGGACCAACCACCAACTCACACTTTTATAATAGTAAAGAAAATTAAAACTTTTTAATGTAGTTTGTTGATATTTAGAATTCCTGGAATTTATTTGGGCCTATCTGAAAGAGGATGCTAGCGTACGGTATACCGTTGGAAATGATTCTAATGCTATAGGCAAATTTTACCAGGTTTTATCTAAATTTCACAAGTTTTAAAGAGTTTCAGAGAGTTTTAAACATGCTCGATAGAGTTACGTCTTTTGTGTGCCTTTTTTTCGTTTGCTTTTATGGAATCGCTGTAGGATATGGGTACAGGAGAGGACCGGAGGCGATCCAAAGGCGGCGGCCGTTGGTGAAGAGGTAGCCGCCGGCGAGCTGCGCCGCGCTCGGCACCGCCAAGTGGTACGTGAATTGGTTGCTCTCATCGTTCATTTCGCTGCTACGTATTGTTCCAGGCCATGAGGTCGGATTGCGATAGCTCTTCGGTATTCTTAGATTTGTTATCACCGTGAATTGGTGAAAGCTTTGTAACCTACCCGGTGTTTTTTAGACAGACGTATATGTAAGATTGCGCCAAAAACGGTTCCTTGTTTAAAAGTCTACGAAGAATTTAGCACGATGAAGTTGTTGATGTTGAGGAACCGTCGCTGGCGACCAGTCCGATCGATTCCTCTGCTTAGAACAAATCGAATCAATCACAGAAGACAGAATAATAGATTGAACACAAAGAGAAGTAGAGAGAACTCCTGGTCTTTCTTTATTGCTTTCAATTGCATGTGTGCACAAATATGCCGCTATGGCTCCCTATTTATAGTCTCTGGTGGGTACCCATAATAGGCTAGGTCTGCTGGCCTGGGCCCTGGTTTCCTAACACTCCCCTTTGAGCACTCACCCGACGTGTTCATGTCTCGTTAAAACTCCATAAAAACACAGTAGGAAAAATTTAGAGAAAGAGTACATGATACATGTTATGCTGCGATGCACGAATTGCCTCATTAAAAACCTTGGTCGAGAAACTTTAGGAAAACTCGTCAAGGGAAAAAGAGTACAATCCACCTAATTTCATTTGGTCTTCAGGACTTTATTCTTTTGGGTACTTAATCTTCATGATCAAGATTTATTAGCGGGCTTGAGAGAATTCTCCCCCTGAATTCTGCACTTCTCTAAGTCTCATCATTTCAATTCCTCGCACGCACCTTTCAAAGCTAGATACGGGGAGTGACTTTGTAACAAATCTGCCAGATTTTCATAAGACTTAGTATGCAGTACTTTGATCTCGTCCATCTTTTGCAATTCATATGCATAGAAGAATTTGGGGTTGATATGCTTTGTGATATGACTCTTCACATAGTCCGTTTGCACTTGTGCAACGCAAGCTGCATTATCTTTATAAATAATTGTGGGGGTTTTCACAATGTTCATCCCACATGACTACTGGATGTGGTGAACCATTTGGCGGAGCCAAGCGTACTCTCGTGCGACTTCATGCAGTGCTATAATTTCTAAGTGGTTTGTCGAAGTAGCTATAAGGTTTTGCTTAGACGATTTTCAGGAAATTACAGTTTCATTTGCTCAGGGCGAGAGCTCCTTCGCACCACAAGGGGATTTCTAGAGTCCTTCGTACACGACATTATTGCGGTTGGCTCACAGTTTGGCATGTCTCAGCTGGACGACTTCGACCTTTACCGGACCTAGCCTACTAGACCACCGCCAGCCACTGAGCAGACAAAACGGTCTCCATACGTCCTTCGACCCAAGACGCAACATCCGGACCGACCAACGTACCCAACGGGACATGCTTGTGCGCGACGGAAAACAAGACCACGTACGAGGAGGCAGACGCGGCGAGAAGATAGTAGTGGCTTAGATGAGTAAGCCATATCACATCTAGTGTGATACATTTTTTATACTACTATAATTAAGGTAAATAATTAAACCGGCTAATTAGCCAGGTTAATCACTTGCCGTCCCCTCACCAGACGACAAGCAAGTCTGTTCTCCCCACTGGGCGGCAGGCTGTCCGCCGTTTGGTGAGGGGGGCGGCAGGTGCCTGCCGTCGGTAGCCACGTCGCGTGACGCCTCACGGGCATTGCCGTCCGCCTACCGAACGGCAGAAGCAATACTGTATACATACAGTTATTTTTATAAATATAATAAAAAAATATCAAATGTGCTGTAACTCCACATAGACAGCTCTCCCTTCTTGTTTCTCCGTCCATCCGTCCGTTCCCCTCTCTTGTAAGCTGCGACCGCGAGGCGAGATCCATCCAGACTTTTCCACACGCACGCACGAAAGATCCCGGCGCGAAGGCAGCCATGGCTCGCTCCTCCTCACAGTCCCAATCCTCCGTCGGCGCCGGCGCCGCCTCCCGCCCGGCCACCGTGGGCCCCCGCGGCACGCCCGCTGCGGCCGCTGGCATGCGCCGCCGCCGTACCTCCGCAGCCGGCGGGGGCGGAGCCTTCTCCGGGGGCGGCGCTAGCAACATGCTGCGCTTCTACACCGACGAGGCGCCGGGCCTGCGCCTCTCGCCCACCATGGTGCTCGTCATGTCGCTCTGCTTCATCGGCTTCGTCACCGCCCTCCACGTCTTCGGCAAGCTCTACCGCTCCCGCACCGCCTCCGCCTGATCCCCAACCTGGCCGATTCCATCCCGTCTTTCCTCATCTCAGATAAGATTAGATGGTTTTGATGTATAAGGAGGAGGAGGTTTTGTTGGCTAGCATCTCTTGCTTGATCCTTCCTGGGTGAACTTAGATCTGCGAATGAACCCTACAAGTTTATGGCGCCCTTATTGTTTCTTTTGAGTGCCTTGTTGCAAAGAATTGTGGCTAATCACTTGTGCTTGTGATATCAATTCACTAGATGTCTTGGTAACTTTGATGTGCTTGAGGACTCCCCAGTGCAATTTTGCATCTTGCTTGTTCCATCTGCTGCCAAATTTATTACTTGCTGCATCTTTCTATTAGTTGGCACTAATTAATTACAGAATTGGGTGTTTCTGTCTGGTGAGTCGATTAGGTCTCATAATTCTTGCTTGAGCTTTGCTCTAGTACTAGAATTCTACATCTATGTGGTGCTTCTATATCTTGTGATTACTCTTTTTTCCCACGGATATTTGTGATCATTTAGGAATTGGAGCTAGGCTGGTGCCTTTTATCAAATACTTGCTTGCCTGGTGGTCATCAGAACACGTATATGGGAGCTTTACTTTGGGGTGGGTGACTCCTTGACAAGGAACATGAAGTTATTCTAGATTTCTGAACATGGTATTTGTCCACAAGGATTTTTTATTTGGGCTTGCTTGGTTTAGTTAGAACTTAGAACTGATCAGGCCAGGTGCTCCTTATGATAGGACAACAGACATGATTTAATAGCTAAGATGAGTGGATCTTGTAGAGGATTTGCTGAAGTTCTAGGCAAGTTATGAAGGATGTTTGGTTAAGCATTCACAATGTTTCTCATGATAATAGAAGCTAATCCTTGCTGCAATTAATGGCTCCACTATATTTAGAATAATAGTTATGCCATGTTCAGAACACTCAATGCTTTGATGTCTTAAACAGTGTCTCTCTTATTGTGGGATTCCTGCTTCAGTGTCAAATCTATGACACAATAATAGATGACAGTGATCAATTCGATTTATGGTTGATCTAGCGACATCATAAAACCTAGTTCATTCCTGAGTAATTCGCATATTGTTGTATCTCTTATAGGTGCTATTTCGTCCATATCTGGTCCTTGACACAATTTTAGCTATGCATCTTAATCATGATGGTACTTTGCGTAAAGCTGCATGTTTAAACTGTAGTGACTTGTCTATTAGTCTGACGACCCTTGGTTTGTCAAATTTGTTCAAACTATTGGGTATCTGCAAAACCTCAACACTCTGATTGCTGTTCCGTGTCATGGAGGAGAAGAGAGAACCTATAGCTTGTTTAACTTAATTGGTAATGATCTGGTTGAGTGAGAAATTTTTGTGTCATGAATCTGAAGGGGCATCTTTTCTTCTCTCTGGAAATGTACTTTAAAATGAAGGCTTGATATTTTACAACAACAAGAATGGTATGTCTCAGATGCTAGTGTGAGTATTGTCAGTTTGTGTATGGAAGAGGTTTAGTTTGTACACTTATTCCATAGTAGAGGTATAGTGGGCACGATTAAATATGGATTAACTGATTTCACTAGTTCTTTTGAGACATTCGTGCGAATTCATTAGGTATTTTGGACGAATGCACGCCTGTCTCCAAAGTTTTGGTTGTTTTTTTTTGAGAGGTGGTTGCTGGCTATGTTGAGGAATCCAGTACTCGAGCTTAAGTTTTGTTTCCGAACGGTGGGTGTGATCAATATGGCTTGAGCTTTTGGCTTCAGCTTATTTTTGCACTATTCATAAATTTCGTCTTTTTCTGAACTTTTGGTTTTTTTTTAGTTTTTTTACCGGTTCTTTTTTTCCTCGTATTTGTTTACATTATACGTGATGGGCTAATATGTTTTTTCTATTTTTAAATTTTTTTAAATTTAATTATGGTAAATAAGCCTCTGTCAGCTACAGTGCTTTTTTCAGCCAGCTACAGTGTTTTCAGCCATAAGCCACGGGCTTTTCAGCCATTTTGATCACAACCAATGATATGGTGTATGATCATTTTTGCCCCTGTGCATATTGTGACATCGTATGGTGCTGCAGCCTGCAGGTTGTTTTGTGATCTCCATTACTGATTAGTGATTACACATCCTAAACTTGTGCGAGAAATGTGGCTACTTCATTTTTAGTGCAGAGATTCTGCAGTTATGACAGCAGATCCACTGAACTGGTGCCATCTGCTGATCTTTGTAGGCGAGTTGAGCTTTTGCATCCTTCGTGTTACTCGTGATGCCAGGAACTAGAGCCTGTTTGGAATGCGAAATTTGTTTTAAATCCATTGAATAGAAGTAGCTGAAATTCCCTTGCTTGGGCATAGGGTGTTGTTTGAACTTGAGCACCGTTGTCAGTTGTGATTATAGGATTTGAAGCGAAGAACATGCGCAATACATACGGACCAATGTTTTTTTCTCACGTCACAGTGTTTGAGTACGTTACAACATTTACACCCTTACGTTTTGTAGGTAATATATAGACGCAAATTAAAATTTTATTCTGCTAGACAGAAATAAAAAAAAACGTGAAATTAAATACTTAATGGCCTACGTCCTTGGCAAAGTTGCTCAAAATGAAAAGGGGTTTATTTCTTACGAGTTGTGCTGCAAGGTGCGAAAACAAGAAGCCCGCATACTAGAAATCGATGGCGTGGTGGCTCTTCTTCTTCCTTGCTTGGTGACCTTCCAACACAGAAGTCCGCAGCGCCAAAACCCTCTTTTGGGACCTAGACTGACAATTCTCTCCTGAAATGAAATGTCAGGGGTCTAAGCTCTCCCAGCCCGCTGCACAGCCGTTTGAGAAATAATTGATACAAACAACCCTCACATTACTTGCTTTAAAGAGACTAAACTAAATGAAATAGATCATGTCTAGGCTTGTGCATTTGGCGGGAATAGACTACAGAATTCCTCTTCCTGCCAGCATAGGACACCCGTGGGGGATCCTGATCCTTTGAGATAGCGACGTAGTTCAAATTACCAACTGCCACCAAGGTCAATACGGGCTTACAGTAGACATCACCATCGAAGCGTGCTCAACTCAGTTTGTGTTAACAACAGTGTACAGCCCAACTGTTGACAGCAACAAGGAAGATTTCTTGGCAAAAATTCGTGACTTCAACCCACCTGTTAGCGTTGGGTGGCTCCTGGGAGACTTCAACCTCATCTGCAAAACTAGTGATAAAAACAACATGAATCTCAATCCATGCCTTATGGCACCATTCCGCAACACTCTTGACACCTGTGACTTAAAGGAGGTGCATTTACAGAACCACAAATATACATAGAGTAATGAAAGAGACAACCCAACTTTGATCAGACTTGATAGATTTTTCTGCAATAACGCATGGAACATAGCCTTCAACGCCCATGTGTTACATGCCTTATCTACATCACACTTAGAGCATCTCCAAGAGATGCCCAATAAATTCACACCCTAAATCTCTTTTTACAGATCCTAATCACGATATAAGGTCCCAAAATAATCATTCCCTCCAACAGATACCCTAAATCAGAAAAACAGTACTGGGAGCCTAGATTATCCTCTATAAGTAGAGAGCGAGAGCCCATTTTTTGGGTGTGTTCTATTTTTGGAAGTCTATTTGGGAATCTGTTGGAGCTACTTTTACCCTTCAACTCTAAAATTTAAATATTAATAGTCATATAGAGTATCTCTTGGAGATGCTCTTAGACCACAGAGATTTCGCTTTGAAAACTTCTAGGCAAGGCTCCTGCGGTTTCCCCATGTGGTACAATAAGCCTGAGAGGAACCAACTAAAGTGCTTGATCCATTCCTGAGGCTAAATAATAAACTGACAAACATGGCGAGGAGGCTAAAAGCCTGGAGCAAGAGACTCTTTCCTTTTAACAAACTGCAGTTACTCATGGCCTAAGAGGTCATCTTTCGAATGGACATCGCACAAGAGAGTTGACCCCTATCAGTCGAAGAGAGAGACCTTCGAGCTCGCCTAAAGAAAAGGGTGATAGGCCTTACGGTAATCAAGCTGTTAAATAAACCAGGTTTTGTTCAGTAGCTGTTTGCATTTGTGAAGTCTGAAGATCAACTGGCAGATGTGCTCACAAAGCCACTTGGAAGATCCAAGTTCCAGGAGCTGCAAGAGCTGATCGGCGTCATCAGGCTCAAATGAACAACACTGGTATTAAGGGGAGATTGTTAAATAAACCAGGTTTTGTTCAGTAGCTGTTTGCATTTGTTTTCCTTCATCTGCACTGTAGTATTTCATTGTTTTGCCTAGTGAGCCCGAAATCTGAAATCTGGGCGCGTCGTTGGTTTTTCTTTCAGTTGCTCACAGCGTGAGAATCAGTCCACGCAGAGTTAGTTCTTTCCCGCCCGTGGCGCGCGGCACGTTGGCACGAAGTAGCTGAAGAACGTGCTGATCGGCACGGGTTTTACGGCCAGTTGGCCACCTTCTTTGTAACTTTCGGTTAGTGGTTAAATAGATCAGAGAAAATCGCAGTTGTTGGTTGCTGCGACAAAAGCCTTTCTTCTTCCAGAATACACCTCTGTGTTTTTGAGTGCAGGTGATCTGAGTTAGCACTGACTCTGCTCTGCGAGGGAATCAAGAGGGAGTCGGAACAATTGGTATCAGAGCCACCGCACCTGGGAGTGGACGATCATGCCGCGCCGACGCTCTTCATCCCCACCACGGCGGACTCGGGAGGAGTCCACACCGCCATCGGGGAGCGGTGTCAGAGGTGGCGGAGGAACTGAGCGAGGCCTGGTGATTCACCGGGTGACGAAGGAGATCAACAGCGGCGGCTCCTTCCCGACTTTGACGAAGACGAACTACTATGACTGGGCGGCGCTTATGCGAGTCATGCTGCAGGCAAGGGGCTTGTGGATGGCCGTGAGCGTCGGCACCACCGACTTCGTTGAAGACCGGATGGCATTGGAGGCGATCGCGAAGGTCGTTCCAGTGGAGATGATCGGGATGGTCGCAAGCAAGGCCACCGCCAAGGCTGCGTGGGACTCCATCAGAACAATGCACGTCGGCGTCGAGCGTGTGCGCAAGGCGAAGGCGAATACTCTTCGTCGGGAATTTGATGCTCTCAGGTTCCGCGACGGGGAGACCGTGGATGAATTCGGCATCCGCATCACTGGAATTTCGCATCAGCTCGCAGTTCTGGGAGAGGTTTGCTCGGACGATGAGGTAATCCGAAAGTTCCTACAGGCGCTTCCACCGAGGTTCGAGCAAATCGCGCTGTCAATCGAGACTTTGCTCGATCTCAGTGAGCTCTCTGTGGAAGAACTCATCGGGCGGCTCAAGGCGGCGGAGGAGCGTCACAACCTCGGCGGCGGCGGGACGTCCCTGGCGAAACTGAACCTCACGGAGGAGGAATTGATCGCGCGGGTAACATCGCGATTGCAATTCTCCAGGGAAGGTTCTCAGGAGCGTGGAAAGGGAACCACATCGAGCTACAAGAAGAACCACGACCGCGGTCGTGGCAAGGATGGAGGAGGTCGAGGCAACTTCAAGCTGAAGAAGACAGGCGGGAGCACCAGCGCCGGCGGAACCACCATCGCCGGCGACCAGTGTCGGTATTGTGGTAAAACGGGTCACTGGGCTCGTGAATGCCACAAGAAGAAACGGGATGATCAGGCCCATACAGCCCAGACGGAAGAGGACAAGGAGACCGCTTTATTGCTGGCCGAGGCTACAGTGAACGTCACTTTCCCCATTCCGACAGCGGTGTCTGAAGAACCAAAGCCAGTGGCGATTTCTTCGTCAGCTCCGCCCACCACCAACAAATCGGCGACGGATCCCTCGCCACCACCCACAAATCCGGTGCCTTCGGAAGGATCCACATCTTTTCATCTGGAGGAAGATCGTCTCTTCGTCAATCTCGGAGACAAGAAGGAAGGAGACCGGGCTCGATGGATCCTCGATACGGGCGCCACCAACCACATGACCGGGGAGCGGTCGGCCTTCACCAAGCTCGACACGGCCATCCGGGGCTCTGTCCGTTTCGGAGATGGATCGGTGGCCGGGATCGAGGGCTGCGGCACCGTGCTCTTCACGTGCCGGAATGGAGAGCACCGGGCCCTCAATGGAGTCTATCACATCCCAAAACTCACTGCAAACATAGTGAGTCTGGGCCAACTCGACGAAGATGGATACCAGATCTCGATCAGGGATGGTGTGCTGAAGATCTGGGACCCGGACAGGCAGCTGTTGGCGAAGGTTCGACGCTCGGAGAATCGCCTCTATATCCTGACGCTGAACCTTGGGAAACCAGTGTGCTTGGCGGCTCAGGGCATGAACACAGCATGGCGCTGGCACGCGAGGTACGGACATCTCAACTTCCGTGGGCTCAGGAGGCTTGCACAAGGGCAGATGGTGCGAGGACTGCCGCAGATTGATCATGTCGATCAAATTTGCGAAAGCTGTCTTGCCGGGAAACAGCGGCGTCTGGCATTCCCAAGTGAGGCAAAATACCGAGCAGAGCACAAGCTGGAACTCGTACATGGAGACATTTGTGGCCCTGTGACTCCATCAACTCCAAGTGGTAACAAGTTATTCCTTCTCCTTGTGGATGATCTGAGTCGATATATGTGGATTATATTACTTAGTGCCAAGGATCAAGCAAGTGAAGCTATTATGCGGTTTCAAGCTGGAGCTGAAGCACAAGCTGGTCGGAAACTTGGGACACTTCGTACCGACCGGGGAGGAGAGTTCACAGCACGAGCATTCAGCATCCACTGTGCTGAGCAAGGAATCCAGAGGCATCTGACGGCTCCATACACACCTCAACAGAACGGTGTGGTCGAGAGGAGAAATCAGACCGTGATGGGGATGGCCAGGAGCATGATGAAAGCAATGTCTCTACCAGGCTGGTTCTGGGGGGAGGCAGTGACAACAGCTGTGTTCATCCTGAACCGAGCTCCCACCCAAAGCGTTGAAGGGAAGACACCGTTTGAAGTCTGGTATGGTCACAAACCCCCTGTGCACTTTCTCCGAACTTTCGGTTGTGTGGCACATGTGAAGGCAGTCGGCAGGCATCTTGCCAAACTGGATGACCGGAGCACACCCATGGTGTTTGTGGGTTATGAGCAAGGATCAAAGGCCTATCGATTCTATAATCCGGCCACGAAGCGAGTTTATGTCTCTCGAGATGCAGTGTTCGAGGAAGACCGCCCCTGGGACTGGGGTGCTGACAAGGGAGCCGGGCCAGATGACGACGTCGAGCCTTTCATTGTGGAGTATGTCACGGGGCACAGCACACCAAGGCTCCAGAAGTGATAGTACCAGCTTCGCCCACGTCAACGCCGGCAACGCCCGTCAGCGAGACGATGCCCACGTGCGGGTTTGAGTCTCGCACACCACCGGCGTCGACTGAAGCTGGGATCGAATTCACCTCACCACCCTCGGGTGAACTCGACCTGGATGCTAATCATGATGACGCGCCACTCCGTTTCCGCTCCATCGACAACGTACTTGGTTCAGCGTCACCTCCGGGTCTGGCTGAGCGGGAGCTGGCCGAGGAACTGCTGGTAGCAATTGGGGAAGAGCCAGCAACCGTTGAAGAGGCAAAGCTGATCAAGGAATGGCGCATGGCAATGTTGGAAGAGATGGCCTCTATTGAGGAGAACAAGACATGGTCTTTGGTGGATCTCCCATCCGGACACCGTGCCATCGGCTTGAAGTGGGTCTTCAAGCTTAAACGTGACGAGCGTGGTGATGTAGTGAAGCACAAGGCCAGATTAGTCGCCAAAGGGTATGTGCAGCGACAAGGCATCGACTTTGAAGAAGTATTTGCGCCGGTTGCAAGAATGGAAACAGTGCGCATGGTACTGGCTGTGGCAGCAAATCATGGCTGGACCGTGCACCACATGGACGTCAAGTCCGCTTTTCTCAATGGCGAGTTGGAGGAGGAGGTATACGTTGCCCAACCCCCTGGTTTCATTGCAACAGGACATGAACACATGGTCCTCAAGCTTCACAAGGCTCTGTACGGGCTAAGGCAGGCTCCGCGGGCGTGGAATGCAAAGCTTGATGCAACTTTGAGCGTGCTTGGTTTTGCCAGGAGTGACTGCGAACACGGCTTGTACACAAGGGGAGCTCACCAATCACGGTTAGTGGTTGGGGTTTATGTTGATGATCTTGTCATCACGGGGGAGTCAGCCAAAGAGATCAGTGCCTTCAAGATGGAGATGAAGATACTCTTTCGGATGAGTGATTTGGGAAATATGTCTTACTATCTCGGAATTGAGGTAAGGCAAGGGCGACGAGGCATTGAGTTGAGTCAGAGAGCTTATGCTTTGAAGCTGCTTGACAAAGCGGGAATGAGGAACTGCAATGCCTGCTCAACACCAATGGAGACACGGTTGAGACTCTCCAAGCAGAGCACCTCACCAGCAGTTGATTCAACTCTGTACCGCAGTCTAATTGGGAGCCTGAGGTATCTGTTGCACACACGCCCGGATCTCTCGTTTGCTGTGGGTTATTTGAGCCGATTCATGGAAGAACCAAAGCAGGAGCACATGTCAGCTATGAAGCATCTGCTCCGGTATGTTGCAGGCACAGTTGAGTATGGACTTTCATACTCCAGGAGTGACGACGAGCTCAAGCTAATCGGGTACAGCGATAGTGATATGGCGGGTGATGTGGATGACCGCAAAAGCACATCTGGAATTGTCTTCTTCCTTGGTGGAAATCCAGTGACTTGGCAATCGCAGAAGCAGCGTGTGGTTGCATTATCATCGTGCGAAGCAGAGTATATCGCAGGAGCTGCAGCGGCTTGTCGGGGAGTGTGGCTCCGGCAACTACTTAGTGATATTCTGGGGATTCAGGCAAAACCACCACTGTTGAAGATGGACAACATGTCTGCTATTTCCCTCAGCAAGAATCCTGTGCTGCATGATAGGAGTAAGCACATCGACACAAAATTCCATTACATTAGGGGATGTGTTGAAAGAGGGGAGATCAGTCTGGAATTTGTGAAGTCTGAAGATCAACTGGCAGATGTGCTCACAAAGCCACTTGGAAGATCCAAGTTCCAGGAGCTGCAAGAGCTGATCGGCGTCATCAGGCTCAAATGAACAACACTGGTATTAAGGGGAGATTGTTAAATAAACCAGGTTTTGTTCAGTAGCTGTTTGCATTTGTTTTCCTTCATCTGCACTGTAGTATTTCATTGTTTTGCCTAGTGAGCCCGAAATCTGAAATCTGGGCGCGTCGTTGGTTTTTCTTTCAGTTGCTCACAGCGTGAGAATCAGTCCACGCAGAGTTAGTTCTTTCCCGCCCGTGGCGCGCGGCACGTTGGCACGAAGTAGCTGCAGAACGTGCTGATCGACACGGGTTTTACGGCCAGTTGGCCACCTTCTTTGTAACTTTCGGTTAGTGGTTAAATAGATCAGAGAAAATCGCAGTTGTTGGTTGCTGCGGCAAAAGCCTTTCTTCTTCCAGAATACACCTCTGTGTTTTTGAGTGCAGGTGATCTGAGTTAGCACTGACTCTGCTCTGCGAGGGAATCAAGAGGGAGTCGGAACACAAGCAATCCAAGAATAAGCAGGCGGCCCAAATCAACTAGATCCGCACAGGAGATGCTAACACAAAAAATTTCCACCTCAGAATCAACTCCCGCAGGAGGAAGAACTTTATCTAGCAGTTCTCCGTGGGACAAATCTATTTTATAGTACTCTATTTTATAGGAGAGATGAGACAAATCAAAGAAATAATCTAACAATAACAAAGGCGTACAAATCTACACAACTAAAACTCCTGCCCAAAAAGCTTTTGATGATTCCCCACGCTATTTACTATGCGTAAAAGTGCATCACAACCTTCAAATCAACCACCCGTGAAGAGATCACGTAAGGGGAAAGAGCCAACGATCGATTTAACTGCATGTGTGGACTTCATTGAAGTTTTGTCATACCCTGAAAGTGGTTGACGATCCTAGAGTTACGATGCCATTTTTCTGTTGCCTAGAGTTACGATCGTAGAGTTGCCTGAAAGGGAAATAAAAAAATATGTTGTTGATTAGTCCTTTTTTCTTTGAAGATTATATCTATCAATTCTGTTGCAATGACTCATGATTTACTATGTGCTTAAGATAATTCATTTCTTGGAAATTTTGGAATAAATAAATTTCAATCTTCAATTCTTTTGACGTGGATCCTAGGTGCACGCTTACTAATTATTACATGGGTAGGAGTTATTTTAGCTGCAATCATCCTGGATTCCTGAATGTTTTAATATGTACGAAGCGATTGCGTGTCTTTTGTTCTGAGATGTGTAGTAGTGTGATTAACCGATTTGTTAACGTTTTATTTGCCAATGGTATAGTCTGTATTCTTCCTTTGGGATTATTACATAGCCTTGTCATTGTTTCTTGTGTTCCTTACATGCTTTCTTAGTATTGTGCTGTCTGTTAATTTTTCTTCTCTGGGCTCAGATAAGTGGAGAATTTAGGAATCCGAATCTCAGCACTTCCTGAAGCCGAGAAGATTTGCTGTTGGGTTGGTACAATAGAAGGAAGCAAGGGCAATCTATATGAGGGCTTGTCTTAATTACAAGCTCTCCCTGCGCTTTCCATTGGATTGTCCATTCAAACCTCCAAAGGTCAAATTTGAGAACCCATGCTATCGCCCCAATGTTGACCAATATGGCAACATTTGCTTAGATGTCCTTCAGGTAAACATCAATCATGCAGCTTTTGCTCTTCTGTTGATAGTTTGTCAGGATAGACTTGTTGTAATTCAACATTGTTGTGTTTGTTGAAATCTTTGCAGGACATGTGGTCTTCAGCATACGACATCAGGACAATCTTGCTTTCCATCCAGAGCTTGCTAGGAGGTGAGCATTTCGTCTTAAACGCTTTCATTGAGCTCAGCTCACCAAAGGAGAATCTTCAGCTAACGGACACAAGCTATTTGTTACACACAGCCCAACGAGTCGCCTAAGAATTGCCAGGCTGCAACTTTGTGGAGCAATCAAGAAGGTATCTGCTGCCAGCCTTTTGTGATCGTTTAACGAATCGGTTATTAAAAACAAGTAACACTTTTAGCTGTAACCAATCGTCAAATAAATCATCCTGTTCTGCGATCTTTCAGGGCCAGGTTTAATGACACGGCTCTGGTTTCTTGGCTGGCGCAAAGTTTTTCAGAGTGCAGGAAGAAGGTTCAGACGGAGTACGGCAACGGCTGTGAAGTAGCAGAGTGCCGATTACCGCAAGCTTGAATTCATCCTTGGAGTTATAAGTGCGTTCCCAACGGAGACTGAAGTTTTCCATACATATACACACATCTACCAAACCAGGCGGTTGTAGTTATTATGAAGGCCCAGGATTTTGATCTTTTTGCGTGTATCATTATGTAAACAAATAAACAGTGGCATTGTTGAACAGACAAACTGTTGATGAAAGCAAGAAAGCTTATTGTCCTGTTCCAAACAGCTGACTTTTGGTTGAAATAGCACTGTAATAGCTGTTAGCTTTTCTAAGTTATTTAATTAAATGAAAATAGAGAAAAAAATAAAAAACATTGTTATATCTTTACGGACAACACAAAGACAAAAGCTATGTTAAAAAGCTAACAAATTTCAAATGGTTTTTGGTTTCTGAAAATCAAAAGTTAAGAGTTGTTTGGAACAGGCATAAATAGTCCTCCTTATTGGATGGAGGAATGTAGACATGCATGTTTAGGCTGCAATGACATTTATTTTTGCCTGAATATCCATCGCAATTTGCGCAAGCAAGCCCTCCATGTTATTGAGCGAGTGATCAAATTCATGAGGAAATTGAATTAATAGCGATGTACACCGGAGTGTATAGTACTATTTGAATTTTGGTGTTTTTTTTTCGGCTGGTGGTGTTCATTTGGGCTTTAAACCAGACTTATGACTTATTTCGCACTGTAATATATATTTTTTGAACTGTACCTGTTGTTAAATTTTTCAGCGAATAAAAATAAAAAAAATTATATTATCATGGATAATAAAAAAGAAAAGACAAAAACCTAAAAGTAAAAAAAAAATTAAGAGGATAAAAACCAGAAACTACAAAGTGAATCTCTGGTGACCGGTGCCCTGGGCCCTAGCAGTACATCGTGGTCCCGTCTGACCTGTGCTACAGTAGGTACGTCGTGATGTGTTGTACTATAGTAGTGTCCGTCCCTGTGCAATTTAAGATTGACTCTGCGAGTCAAGTCGCCCCAAGTCCTTTAGTTTTTTTTGGGAGAAGGGGCAGTCGCCCCAAGTCAAGTCATGATCCTTCACATCGTGCTTCAAAACAAAGCTAAATCCAATAATAAATCGTTGCCTTGCCTTGGGTTGGTGATTGTGTTGATTAAACTAAAGCTGATCCTATTTTTTTACATGAAAAAAAAATAACGAATAGATCGTTCCTTGCCTTGTGAGAGATGCAAGCCTGCCGGCAAAATGAGCCTCTCCAACTCACTCTTGATTATCCGTATTAAACAAAAGAAAAATGCCGAGTCTTTGCTTCGGCTGTATGGTGACACTAATTAATCAATCTTGATGTTACCTTCAATTTAGAGGGCTTGGCAGGCGTCACGTCTTCTCTCTCCATTACTTGGAAGAAAAAACAAACTATAGTTGACCTCTACCATTCTTTTATGTAGATTTCTCCAAATCACCCCTTCCCTTAATGACTTATTGTCTATCGTGTGCTAGTCTTGTTTTACACATCACCCCCTCATTTTATTTCCCAGTTATTTCTCCTTCATAATACATGCATGATCCTCAACTCTACTAACCGCAAATGATTTCAGATGCATGTCCAGCCACTGGCAATTCATTAAACGAGCTTTGATTTGATGTAAAGGCTATGGTTGTTATCTTGAGATTTCTATGTACAGGATATATATATATATATATATATATATATATATATATATATATATATATATATATATATATGCCATGGAGTCTCATCACACATTCAGATCTATGGATTAAGCCAACCACTTGGTACTAAGCGGTGTTTGGTTTGAAACCTAATCTTGCCACGTCGAACCTTAGACATGTCATAGCTTCTTAGATGAGCGTTTGGTTCATTGTTGTTAGAGTTTGTAATCTTGTTTTCAGTTTGGTAATCGTAGTCGTGTTGGAATTGGTGGTCGAAGTTGTGTAGTCGAGTCAGTCTTGTGGTTGTGTACGATTACGACTTTGTCGTAGTCGGAGTTGATGTCATAATCGTAGTCAGAATTTGAATCGTAGTTGAGTCCGTTTCGTGATCGAAGAGTCAGGTATAAAAGGGCAAGCATTGTACCGGAAGTAGCACCAAGTCGACGAGATGTAGTCGCAGAGGGAGTCTATACGTGAGCTGTCTCAGGGTGCTCTCTCCAACAGAGACGCATGGGTGGTTGCGTGGGCGAATCACGCGAACGTGAAGTCAAATAGAGAACAGCAGGGTGCTGCAGCAAGAGGGCAGAGGTGCTATCCTTCAGGTGCGTCACGTCGGGAGAAAATACCAGCCGAGCAGTGTCAACATCAGGACGGCAGAGCGCCGTGTCCCGCATGATCGAGAGCAAGGAATAAGGGAAAAATTCTAACAAGTGGTATCAGAGCATGGGTGAAGCATCGACTTGGTGGCATGTGAGAAGCTATAGACGATGCACGAGGGCGGTGATCGTGTGGTGGAGGTGCACATGGTCCAAGAGAGAGGAGCAGGAGGCTCAGGTGCACGGGAGTGCAGGAAGAAGTGGAAGCAAGAGAGAAGATCGGTGTGATCAAGAGAGGAAACAAGATTAAGGTTTGCTGTGTGCATGTGTAGAGTAGATGCGGAGTCTGTATCTTGTTTGATTCTGTGTCGTAGTCAATGTATTGGGTATAAGAAGTCGTCACAAAGAAGAAGATGACGGAGAGCTAATACTTCTCTCCTCATATGTTGAAAAGGAGTCGGTCATATTGGAACTGAATGAGGAGAATGTAGTTCCAAAATTATGCATGAAGGAAGCCATGACCACATGGATCAATGGTACTTGGATAATGGAGCAAGCAACCACATGACAGGAGATCTCTCCATGTTCCACAAGCTCGCCAAGAAGATGAAGGGCGAAGGTGTCCGCAGGTGCTATTGTTAGAGTTTGCAATCTTGTTTTCAGTTTGGTAGTCGTAGTCGTGTTCGAATTGATGGCCGAAGTCGTGTAGTCGAGTTAGTCTCGTGGTCGTGTATGAGTACGACTTTGTCGTAGTCGAAGCTGGTGTCATAGTCGCAGTCGAAGTTTGAATCGTAGTTGAAAAAGAGTCCGCTTCGTGGTCGAAGAGTCGGGTATAAAAGGGCATAGCATTGTACCGGAAGTAGCACCAAGTCGACGAGATGTAGTTGCAGAGGGAGTCTATACGCGAGCTGTCTCAGGGTGCTCTCTCCAACAGAGACGCATGTGTGGTTGCATGGGCGAATCACGCGAACGCGAAGTCAAATAGAGAGCAGCAGGGTGCTGCACGCAAGAGGGCAGAGGTGTTGTCTTTCAGGCGCATCACGTCGGGAGAAAATACTAGCCGGGCAGTGTCAACATCAGGATGGCAGAGCGTCGTGTCCCGCGTGTTCGAGAGCAAGGAATAAGGGAAAAATTCTAACAAGTGGTATCAAAGCATGGGTGACAAAGGCGAAGGCTCATGGGTGAAGCATCGACTTGGTGGCGTGTGAGAAGCTGCAGACGATGCACGAGGGCAGTGATCGTGTGGAGGAGGTGCACATGGTCCAAGAGAGAGAGAGCGGAAGCAAGAGAAAAGATCGGTGTGATCAAGAGAGAAAATAAGATTAAGGAGGTGATTGTTATATTTTATAATCTTATTTTTAGTTTGGTAGTCGTAGTCATGTTCAAATTGGTGGTTGAAGTCATGTAGTCAAGTCAGTCTTGTGGCCGGGCTGAGTGCGTGCAAGCTTGCTGCGAGGCCAGCGGCTAGCTTGTGTCGCCTCGGCGTTGACCACATCGACCTCTACTACCAGCACCGTGTTGACACTAGCTGACTAGCATCGATGAAGGGACCGGACAGGGTGTCGTGGGCGTGCTGGCGGGGTGCTTCGCTGTTGGTGGGGCAGGAGGTGCGGTCATGGTTAAACAAGCATTTGGCCAAATTCTCAGTTGAAACTTGTCCAAATTTTGATTAAATTTTGTCAAAATCCAAATGATGTTTAAATATTTTGCCCAAAATTTTAGTCGAAATGACGAATTTTTGTTCATTCGTCTCTTTCACTGGCCTCCAAACGTTTTTGCAACCGGAATATTTTTCCCTGGGAGGAAGGTAAGGATCGGATGCCATTTGAGGAGATGGAGGATGGGAGGACGCAGGGTTAACAATTTCGGCGAAATTTTGGTTTTTTCGTTCATTTCGTTACCTACCGATAGAAATTGCATCCAGTCAAAATAATTCGCTCACATTTGAATTTAGGCTGGCCCGCCCCGACCGCCCAGCTATATACAACCCAACTCCCCCATGATCCCACAGCGCAGGCCCACACGGCACCCAAGCCTTCTTTAATCGGTATGAGTCACTCTGGTTCGGCACTCCAGCTCCAGCCTCCCCAGTTCCCCACCCTAATCGCCTCCTCCCTGTCGGCCGTCGCCTCCTAAAAACCCTAGCTCATCATCTTCGACGTCCTCCTCAGCATTGACCACATTGACCATGTAGATCTTTGGTGGTTCTTCGGCCCAGGCGCTAAAGCAGTTGCCACGGGAGCAGGTGTAGGTGGCCACCAAGTTGGGGATTTAACGGGACGCTGACGGCACACGCTGATGGGAGGAAGGAGCGGTATCATGGTCTTACAAGTTCATATTAGCATATTTTCGATTTTCACATGTTAGTAGTGGTATATCTCAAATATAAAACTTTGCAGTGATATATAACAAAACTGAAAATTTTACAGGGCCATATATATGTAAATAACCCTTTCTAAAATAGCTGGATACTTGCACGAGTAACGATCATCATCTCTGTCTTTTTTGCGCTGAAAGAAAAACGGATCGATGGACCATGTGAAGCGAAGATAAGTTTTATTATATTGTGAAGATAAAGGGAATTAAGGTAGCAGGAGGCGGTTGGTAGAGAGTTGATTCGTTGTAAAGGGAAGGGGTTTTGTGCGAAAATGCCACGGGCGCTTTCCCTTGTTCAAACCGCCCTCCCTTGCTTTCCCTTGCTTTGGCATCTTTCTCGTCCGCTTCCAACGCCACGCCGAGCGGCGAGGCGAGGCGATTCCACTCTCAGACCCTAAACCAAATCAATCCAATCGTCTTCTCTCGCACGCCTAGCCCTCACCGCGGCGGCGATGGCAGCATAGCCCACGCGCCACCATTTTCGTCCTCTCCGCGAGCTGTTTCTGTTCTCACCCGGAGCGGACCAGGTGGACCATGGGCAGCTACGCGTACAGGTACTGCATCTGCTTCACCCGCAAGTTCCGATCCCCCGACGCCCAGCCGCCTCCCGATGTCCGCGCCGCCTACCAATCTGCTTCTTCCGCCCAAGATGGCCTCCGCCGCTTCCTCTCCGAGATCCAGGGCGACTCCCCCGCCGAGGTCGACCGCACCCTCGCCAAGCTCACTGACGGCGCCGGGGGGATGTCCCGCCTCGTCACCAGGTCCCCTGCAGCTCCCACCACGCTCGAAGACTTCTTCGGATTCCTCTTCTCCGCCGACCTCAACCCGCCCATCAACGCCAACCAGGTCCAAGCTACTCCAAGCTTTCCTCCCTTTTACCCCCGTGCATATTCTTGCTGCTTCATTAGTAGGGCAAGTTAAGCGCATCCCTCATCTAGACGTGGAGGAGTAATACTTCATCTTTGGTAGATTCCATTTGATCTGCTCTGGCAGGCTTACTTCTACTGCTGCTACGCAATGCTATCACCACCCCACTTGTTAATCTCGAGGTCAACGGGCAGCTTAATTAGTTCAACTCAATCCCTTGCATAAGTGTTTACTGTTAGCACTAGTGCATTTCACCGTCGGTGTCCTTGGGAGGTAAATGCATGGACCACTGCTTTTCTTTTCACGTGCAATGTCCGATGTTAACTTGTACATTTGTTACCGCCTTTCCTTTTCACTGGGGTCAACGCTTCTTGTATTCCATGGGTACAGTGGAATGGGATTACCTGACCTGACCTTGCACTCCAGGATAAAACTGAAGAAAGTGACAACCCACAGCAAGGGTAGAATGTTCTCATCTGCCATTCTGCCCTCCATACGACTTTGTGGGATGTTCCCATCTTCCCTGCGTTTCGTACCATCGTTATGATTGAGTGATCCTTATGCACCAGTAATACTTGAAAGCTCCCAACAATAGCTCCTTATTCCACTTATATATTGATTTGGGCTGTTGTACAATATATGCGCTTGGTGTTGCACATTCGTATAAGCTGTTATTTTTCTGTTGCTTTGCCTTACCTCATGTCTCACCCTTAATTTTAATTCTCTGCTCAGGTTCACCACGACATGTCAGCCCCGTTTTCTCATTATTATGTATACACCGGGCATAATTCTTACTTAATTGGGAACCAGATCAATAGTGACTCCAGTGATATTCCGATTATAAAAGCATTGGAGAGAGGTGTGAGAGTCATTGAACTCGATATGTGGCCAAATTCCGCAAATAACAATATCGATATTCTCCATGGAGGGTAGGAGTTCTACTTCCTCAGCACATTGACTTTATGTATCCTTTCTGTTTTTACATCGCAAAACACTCAGAATGGTTCCAACATAATATCTTATATCATGATATCCCCTTAACAAATGCCCTTCAGAGCTTAGCTCTGTTTCTGGGGTGGATTTGTTGGCACTACTGTACCGAGAAAGGTCAACTACTAGATGGTTCTGCTGCAGCGCACTATATTCATACACATTTGCCAATGAGCCTGTGAATGTGTTCATTAGGACGAAGCTTCTTCAATTTAAGGTCCACTAGAGTGAGATCAAATTAGCCAATTTTTCTCCAAGAAGCAATGTGAAAACCTCTTTATTTTCAAAGATAAAGCACGCAAAAAATTCAGTGTAGTATGAAAAAGGTAATATGTGACATTATCCAAAAAGATTAAATTGTGCGTAGTATTGAATATTGTACATAGTATTTCACTTCAGGGTATTAAGAATCGGTAGAGTTGTTGCATGACAGAAAAAAAAAACACTCCGCCAGTGAAGATACTTCAGTGTTGTATGTATAAGGTGTTATGGTCTACATGTTTTCTTTTGGGACAATATTTCAGGATATTTGGAACTGGTAGAGTTATGGCACGATAGACCATATAACCCCATGTACCTTACTATAGAAATTTTACACCCTTCAAAAGAAAGGATGGAGATGAAAATTTCTCCCTACACATGCCACTATAGCAAGGTTTCTCAAATAAAAATTCTGCTTGACCGTTTTTTATTTATTGACTTGTCGATTCTATCTTTGTATTTGTCGGTTTGTTGCGTAATAAGTTATGTTGCTTGAATTTGCAACCATCCTCTCTCTCTCTCTCTCTCTCTCTCTCTCCCTTCTTGCAATATATTTCCTAAGTCTCTCTTTTCTTGGCATTTGAAAGGACATTGACTGCACCCGTAGAAATCATCAAATGTTTAAAGTCCATTAAAGAACATGCCTTTCGTGCTTCCTCGTATCCTCTTGTCATTACTCTGGAGGATCACCTCACACCAGATCTCCAAGCCAAAGTAGCTGAGGTAAAGTTTACTTTTTATATTCTTCTCCTACATTTGTTTTGTTCAAATCCTCAATTCTGACTCCAAATCATTATAGATGCTCACCGAAACATTTGGAGACCTCCTTCACGTCCCAAGTTCAGACCCGCTAAATGAGTTTCCTTCTCCAGAAGCTCTAATGAGGAAAATAATCATCTCAACTAAACCACCACAAGAATACAAGGAATTTCTTAAAGCTAAAGATAAACCGAATATCAATGGCAACATAGCTAACTTGGCAGAGGAAGGAAGCTTGAGAAGAATAGATTCAAATGCTGAAGACTCTGATGGAAAGGTCTGCAATACCACTGCCTTTTGAAGGCATTCGCCTATTAACAAAAGTCAAAACTCACTAAGTAAACAAATTCATAGTTTCTTTTTGCCATGAACAGGATGAACTGGATGAGCAAGATGAGGAAGATTCTGATGAGGATGATCCCAAATTTCAGCAGGATACTGCCTGTGAGTATAGGAAATTGATCACCATCCATGCTGGAAAACCAAAAGGCCATTTGAGGGATGCGCTTAAGGTGGATCCTGACAAAGTCAGGCGCCTTTCTTTGAGTGAGACACAGTTAGCTAAAGCTGCAGCTTCTCACGGTGCTGATGTCATAAGGTAATTTGCATGTACCAATAGCTGATTATATTTCAAGAAGTCCAGTGCACAAGAACATTAGAGGTTTTAGTGACAGATAATTGAAAACAATAGGTGCTGGGGGGTTTATGAACCCAGCGATGTCCAATTGTTTGATTATTGTTGTAGTTTAGTTTTTAGTGTGACCAAAAAACTGTTGGTAATGTAAAGCTATAATAGACTACGACTTAAATAGGATTTTGCTCTAATATTCATGCTGTTACTGTTACACTATTTTATGAATCACAATTTGTTGAAAATACTGTAAGGGATACTTAAGCAAAACAATGCATTGTTACATTTTCGTAGTTACAATTGGTCTCGCCATACTGATTTTTGGAGACTAGAGAGCACATAAATCTCAAGAGAATTTGATTGCAAACACCATAGTCAAATATTTGGAAATGATAGATCTTCCTATTTGTGGATTCCTATTCAAATCAATTTATCTGTGTGCAAACATTACTGTATCTATTTACTTTTCGTTGCTCAATGTGTTCTTTCCAAAAGTGCCTATGTGTCTATGTTCATGACTGAAGCTGATACGCTGCTGGAGCTTGAACAGTTAGATGATCTAATTAAGCTGGCATCTGAAAAAAAGTTTTATATAGTTCCTTAAACGTCTTGTAAATGTTTATCCGATGCACTTAAATCCGATTCAGGTTCACGCAGAAGAATATACTCAGGGTGTACCCGAAGGGTACAAGGATTAATTCTTCTAACTATGATCCAATGAATGCCTGGATTCATGGTGCTCAGATGGTTGCCTTCAACATGCAGGTTGGATTATATTTCTTAACTGTCATGTATCACTATTTTTCTCATTTTTGCTTGCTTTTGTCCTCACATAGTTTATGTTGTTTGAGCGCATCATATATTGAACTTAGTGAATCTCTTGGAGATAACATTTGGTGTCTAGTTAAAGAAGTGAAGAATCGAGCACAATAATGTAGAATGGATACACGAGAATTTATACGGAGTTTTAACTACCTGTCTTACATCTCGGTCAAGAATCACCTACTCGGAAATAAGTTTCTGCTTTTTGCTAACCTAGCTGGGCAGCAGAATGCCTTCACAAGTTGAAACTCGGTCTGGTTTAACATACACCGCCACCAAGATGGTTGTTTCTAACAATCAAGAAGGATTACACAAATCCATCTAGTGTTTTAGGAGAAGTTAAGCTCTTCTAACGGACCCTGGATGTAAATTGTATCCTGTAGTAGTTATAAAAATGTAAACTTATAGCAGCTAGCAACACCGTGTCAATATGCTTTCCTTGGTTTGATTGGTCTTTCATTTTTCAGGGGCATGACAAAGCACTCCGGTTGATGCAAGGATTTTTTAGAGCCAATGGGGGTTGTGGATACGTTAAAAAGCCCGACTTCTTGCTAAAGACAGGTCCAAATGGCGAAGTATTTGATCCTAAG
Source organism: Dendrocalamus latiflorus (assembly GCA_017311315.1). Taxonomy (NCBI): domain Eukaryota; kingdom Viridiplantae; phylum Streptophyta; class Magnoliopsida; order Poales; family Poaceae; genus Dendrocalamus; species Dendrocalamus latiflorus. The sequence goes on from CM029645.1 coordinate 27,452,742, forward strand.
GCAACTTTGCCAGTGAAGAAAACTCTGAAGGTTGGTGTATTTCTGAGAGACTGAGAATCGTCCTTCCCCGAATCTTAATTAGGATGCGCTGGCCTAGTTAACAGTTGTGCTAATGTTTAAGCAGGTCAAAGTATATATGGGAGATGGGTGGCGCATGGATTTCAGTAAAACCCATTTCGACACCTTCTCTCCGCCTGATTTCTATGCTAGGGTATGTCAGCTGGGCTGTGCTGGTTTTGCTAATTTTGTGTATTGAAATGCTGATCCATGTCATGAAAGAGCTTCCGTCGTACCAAATTGAACCGGCTGCGATGAAAGAAAGGATTCATTAGCTCTTTGTAAACATTAGAATGAGGTGCGCGCTCAGTGCTAGTTTGTAGTTGACATTCAAATTAATTGCTAAACAGGTAGGGATAGCTGGAGTGCGAGCAGATTGTGTGATGAAGAAAACAAAGACGATCGAGGATCAGTGGGTGCCAGTGTGGGACGAGGAGTTCACATTCCCTCTGACGGTTCCGGAGTTGGCTCTGCTGAGGATAGAGGTTCAGGAGTACGACATGTCTGAGAAGCACGACTTTGGAGGGCAGACATGCCTGCCGGTGTCGGAGCTGAAACAAGGGATACGTGCTGTGGCCCTCCATGACCGCAAGGGCAACAGGTACAAGTCCGTCAGGCTTCTCATGCGTTTCGATTTTGTCTAGGCTTTGATCAACTCTTTCTTGTGGCTCCCTGTCTGACACACATACACATTGTGATGTAATTGTAACCTGTATCTATGAGGTCAAATAAATCCCATGTGCGGTTCTGTCTGGTGTATGTAGGACAGTAGTAGGCATCTTGTCGGAATGATAATACCAGCATGGAAGCAGCCAGCGTAGTCCTTGGTTTTGTTTATTTTCTTCTTGTGTATTCAGGGAGGGAGTTAAACTGTATTTGTTGTGATGTATATACTAGCATGTGTACTTGTAGTACAATATATATATACTGGAGTAGTAAGATTTTGTGCTGGAAAATTGAATTATTTCTTGCGAAACTTTGTACATTCCAAATAGACGTGCACTAGTGTATTAGTGACAGTTGTTCAATTCATATATATAGAGTGAGGAAACGCTTATTGGATCATCAGTAGCAACAAATAAACAAAGTCATATATTCTTCTGAGGCTGAGCGAGTAGAGGCGGACAAGGACCCTTTTGCTGGTTCCTTGTTTTCGGTGGTGCTGCTGCTCGCGGCTCGCCGCTTTTCCACCTCCCGTTCCCGTCTCCTCCTCCTCCTCCTCCTCCTCTGGCGGCTTCCTTCCTCATCGACAGAACACAAAGGAAGCTCTGCTCGCCGGAAGGGAAGCACCACCCAATCCTCGGTCCGGGGCGGGGACCTCCATTTCCTTTTTTTTTTGATAGAGAAGAGCATGTCTTCCATTAACCATTGACTCTGGGCAGATCGCCCGAGACCAGGGCAGTTACAAAGGCGGGGACTTGGTTCATAAACATCGCTGAACCCGAGCAAACAACACTCGCCCCATACAGAGCTAGGCTATCAGCCACTTTGTTGCATGATCTTGGGCACGCCCGGATCACACAATACTCAAACGTTTCCGCAATAAAGCTTCTGATCTGACGGAGCAAACACCCGTCGACACTCCTATCCAATTCTGTTGAGGTCAGCCTTTTTTGCAGATTTGTTGCATCTGTTTCGAGTATAATCCGGCTCATTCCCAAGTCAGCAACACGATGAAGGCTCATCAACACTGCCTGTGCTTCCGCATGCAAGGGACTCGAAACTCTCTCCAGCCTCCCACACCCCCCTTCCAGGAACTCACCATTGTTGTTACGCGCAACAAAGCCCCATCCGCCCTCTTGTGTATTGGCCTTGAAAGAAGCATCTGTATTGATTTTGTAAATGTCCTCCGGAGGGGGTTCCCACTTCGAGGATCCATGCGCTCCCTTCTGGCCTTTTGTTTTTTTAAGCTTTCCAAACTCCTTAACATAATAGTCAATCAAGGAGCAGATTTCTGGGCCCGAGGCTCTACTTTCTCCTGCATTGACTTTGTTTCTTGCTGACCACCAACGCCACAGAAGAACCCAAACCTGCATCTGGATCCCCGCATCAAGGCTCCATATCATCTTCACTGTTTCTTTTGCCGTCCGACAACTACTAAGTTTGGATCGCACTTGCTCCAGACTCATCAGCCGCCAGCACTCCTTCACTTTTTTGCAGTTCAGAAAAAGGTGGCCACAGTCCTCGTCAACTCTATTGCACATCGGGCAGATTGTGTCACGTTTAACACCCCTCCGAGCTATATTCCTGCCAACAGCCAAACTGTTGTGCGCAAAGCGCCACACGAACATCCTCAATTTATTTGGAGCTTCAATCAGCCATATCTTCTTCCAGTCAAAACTGGCATCATCTCTCCTCCCCGTCCCAGACCCAGAAGCATCTCTTGCCTGCTCATGTTCCCTCTTCCACAAAGCCACTTTATAAGCTGATTTAACTGAGAATACCCCTTTTGGGTCAAACTGCCATGCTGGCCAGTCCTCCACTTCTGCATCTATTTGTAGGGCTAAAATGGTTTTCGCATCCGACTCCCAAAAGGTGTCCTTCACCAAATCCTCGTCCCAATCGCCCGCCGCCGGGTTCATAAGCTCAGACACCCGTGTCAGTATCGAAGCACCTCTGGGGGTTGTTGTTCTGCGAGTCCTTCCGACTGGTATCCAGGGGTCAGACCAAATGTTGAGCGAAGAGCCATTCCCCACCCGCCACAGCACTCCCTCTTTCAGCAGTTGTACTCCTTGTAGAATGCTCCTCCAAGTATATGAGATGCCTTCCCTTGCCCTACACTGCAGAATATTACTGTTGGGGAAATATTTGGCCTTTAAAACTTGACTGCAAAGAGTGTCCGGGCTTGTTAGGATTCTCCATGCCTGTCTAGCAAGCATGGCTAGATTGAAAAGATGAAGATCACGGAATCCCAGACCCCCTTCCTTCTTTGGTAAAGTCAGTTTGTCCCAGCTCAACCAATGGATCTTATTTTCTTTATCATTCTGGCACCACCACCACCGCCCTATCATGGAGTTTAGCTCATCGCAGAGGCCTTTTGTTAGATCAAAACACGACATGGCATATGTTGGGATAGCTTGGGCAACCGCCTTAATAAGAACCTCCTTCCCAGCCTTTGACAGCAGCTTCTCTTGCCACCCCTGTATCCGCGATCAGATCTTCCTTTTAATGTACCCGAAGGCTTTCTTACGTGATTTGCCAATGGATACAGGGAGCCCTAGATATTTCTCATTCTTGGCTTCCTGTGAGATGCGTAGCTCCGCTCGGACTTGATCTTTATCCACTTGGCTTGTGTTAGGGCTGAACAGGACCGAAGATTTATCTCTATTGATCACCTGGCCTGAAGCTCTCTCATACACATCTAAAATCCTTTGCAATTCCCTAGCATCCTCCTTCTGTGCCCGCATCAAGATAAGGGAATCGTCCGCAAAAAATAAGTGATTTATTCGTGGCGCCTCCCTACAGACTTTAATTCCCTCAATCTGCCCTTCCTCCTGCGCTTTTTGTAGCATGGCCGACAAAGCCTCTGCACAGAGGATGAAAAGGTAGGGACTCAACGGATCTCCTTGTCGAAGCCCCCTTTGTGGGATCACTCTGTTTGAGTAGTTGTCATTCACTTTGATTCGGTAGGACACAGTTGTGACGCACGTCATGATACGTTCTACCCATCTTTCATGGAAACTCATCTTCTGCATCACTTTCCTCAGGAAGTCCCACTCGACCCGGTCATAAGCCTTGCTCATATCAAGCTTTATAGCAGCAACCCCCATTTTCCCTCGTTTGCGTTGAAATAAGTAGTGAGTGAACTCATAAGCCAACAGCACATTGTCCGTGATCAACCGGCTCGGAACGAAAGCACTTTGAGAAGGTGAGATGATCTCCGGTAAAATATCTTTAAACCGGTTTGCCAGGACTTTGGAGATGAGCTTGTACGCCACATTGTATAGACTTATGGGTCTAAGATCCTTCAGTTTCTCCGGTTTACTGATCTTAGGAATCAGCACAATCACTGTATCATTCCACCCTGATGGCATTGTGCCCCCATTCAAGACATCCAGCACCTCCTTTTTCACTTTATCGCCTACCAGCACCCAGAATTTCTTGTAGAAAACTGCGGGGATCCCATCAGTACCAGGAGCTTTCAGGTCCCCCATGCTTTGCAAGGCCTTCCACACCTCCTCATCCGAGAACGGTGCATCCAGGCCCTCATTCATGGCTTGAGAGACCCGCCTTTGCACACAAGCTAGAACCTCCTCCATGTGATCTCCTGCAGAAGACATGAAAAGTTGCTGGTACTGATTAGCAATAAAGGTTGTTAGATGTTTCCCCGCCACCACACCGCCACCATCATCCACCAGCTTTCCCACATGATTTTTCCGCCTTCGCTCCGACGCTTGAGCATGAAAGAACTTTGTGTTACGGTCCCCCTGGGACAACCATGAGGAGTGGGTTCTTTGTTTCCAGTAGATGTGCTGTTGATCCAGTAACCTCTCCAGTTTATACCGCAATCCATGTTCCTTATTAACTTGGTCTTGGCTGATCCTCCCCCTTCGACATTTTTCAAGATCATTCTTGGCTATTTTAATCCGCTTCTCTAGCTCCCCTAGGACATTGCGGTCCCAATTCCACAACTCCGATAACACATGTTTTTGAACCTCCAACAGACTAGCCTCTCCCATCTCGAGAGCGTTACTCCAGGCTTCCCCTACCCTAGCCTCACACTCCTCCTCCTCCAACCATCTTGCTTCAAATTTCTTCATGATCTCCATTGGTTTGTTCCAATTCTTCTTCTCCCTCCCTCCCAAGTCCACTATGACAGGTCTATGGTCAGAATGTCTTGGATCGCCATTTATAACTCGAACAAGGGGGAATTTAGCTCTCCAAGAACTACTTGCCACCGCCCTGTCTAGTCTTTCCCTTACAAAACTCTCTGCTCTCTGGTGGTGATTCCTCCAAGTGAACACATCCCCCACAAAACCCAGATCATGTAGGTCGCAATCTACGAGTGCCTCACGGAAGCTTTCCATACACCTTTCCGATCTTGGAGGACCTCCCTCCTTCTCACAATTGAACATAATTTCATTAAAATCGCCACAACACAGCCATGGCAGATCACTCCTGTGCTTCAATATTCTCAACAGCTTCCAAGTTTTTCCCTTCTCCTCACTCCTTGATTCACCATAAATACCGGTAAAGCGCCATTTAAAACCATCCTCTTCTAGCACGGTTGCGTCGATGTGGTATCTTGACATACTCTCCACTGTTAAGTCAATCCCTTTTCTCCAAAACAACACTAAGCCACCACTTATACCCACGCTGTCCTTGACACACATGTTTGGCATATTTAATCTCCACCGAAACCTCTCTAACCATGTGCTATTATGCTTTGTTTCCGACAAAAATAGCACATCTGGGGCCTCCTTCTTCTGGACATCCAGAAGACCACGAACTGCCGGGCCACTCCCCAATCCCCGGCAGTTCCAAGCAATTGCCTTCATCGGGACTGACGGGATTGGCTGAGCAATCCCGCCTCATCAAAGTTGTTTTGCTCCCCGCTACCATTTCTTTCTCCAACCTCCAGGCACCGCTTCTTCTTCCTCTCAACATCCTCCTCGCCACCCTCTGGAGCTGGCCTCTTCTTGTGCTCATCTCCCATAACATAGTCAGCCTTCCCTTTTCCTACAACAGTTCGGGGGCGCCGCTTAAACGTCGCCCTCTTTAACACTTCCGACAAACCTACGGACATCCCCCTTGCACCATCCACAACCTCCCTATGCCCCCAGGCCTGAGCCCAATAAATATGCAGCCTTTCCCACCGCTCGCCGGAATCCACCGCCACCGCACAAGAAGCACAACCTAATCCTTGCCCTGCCTCGTCCCCATGGCGTCCGACCACCCCCTTGAGGGACTCCTCGCCCACCTCATCCTTCCAATCCATCTCCCCGGATCCAATTCCATGCAGCAGCAGCGCCAGCCCGACTGCCGCCTCCACCTCGTCCTCCCCAACTTCGTCCACGGCCTCCACAAGCCCCTCAGGTCATTTGCAAGATGCTTCGGCAACGATAGCAAGCGCGCCAAGACCAGGCCAGGGGGCAAGCAGTTGCCGCCGCTCCGGGACACTGGCTCTGGAGCCAGCCCGCAGAAAAAGCAGCAGCCAGAGATCCTGCTCTGCATTGCCTTCGACGCCTTGGCACACAACCTGCAGATGCTGGAGGACGCCTGCAAGCAAAAAAGGCAAGGAATTTGGCAGCTCTTCCCTACAAATACATCAATTTGAGGAGCTCTTCCCGACCATGGTAAGAAGCCTGGCTTCGACGGGTTCCTTTCCAACCAGGGTGGGGGCGCCACCGGCAAGCCTTGTGGATGACTCGCCGGCCTCAGCACAACCAGCTGTTTGCAAGGACCGCACTGCAAGTGTAATTGGGGACAGGGAAGGGATTGACAGTGGCAGTAGTGAACCACAGCAACCACAGAGGTGGTGCTTGTCTGGTACAGCTTTGTTGTGTACTCTGTTGCTGCAGGAAAGAGACTTTTTGAGGAGTTGGACAGAGGTGGTGATGGTCAGGTCACTCTGGAAGACCTTGAAGTTGCAATGAGAAAGAGGCGATTGCCGAGGAGGTATGGTCGGGATTTCTTATGGCGCACCAGAAGTAACTTATTTTCAAAATCAATTGGGTCCTTGACGGAGCAGAAGGAAGCAACAATACTCTGCGCATACACCACACTGTGTTTGAGCATGTCTGGAACACTTCACAAGAATCAAATCTTGACATCTGCAGGCCTTCCAGCTAAAGAAGATAATGCTGCCGCCATGCTGCGGTATCTAAATGCAGATTCAGAAGGATCAATCTCATACAGCCATTTTCGCAATTTCATGCTTCTGCTTCCTTCAAAGCGCCTTGAAGATGATCCTCGGTATGCATCGTGTTAGAAGAAATTTGCATCTTGAGACATTAAATATTATACTTTACATCTCTGTTGACTTGAGTGATCATACAACTAGACATGGTAATAGTCACCATTTCTTGCCTATCTTCTAGTGGTATTGCTACTCAGCTTGCCATTTGACTTGTTTCTTCACTTGTAAATGCATTTAGGAACATTTGGTTTGAAGCAGCTACTTTGGTCGCTGTTCCCCCACCTGTAGAAATATCCACCGGAAGTGTTTTGAAGTCTGAGCTGGAGGTCTTGCTAGTGCGCTTTCTACTTCTGTGATGCATCCTATTGATTCAACGAAGGTACAACAACATATTAAGGGTATAGGATCGTATGACACAATCAGAGAAGGGTGAATGATTATCTCCGCTTTTAAGCACCTGAAATCGAAACACAACGCAGAGAAATAGAAACAAAGTAATCTGGATTACCGAGCGGAAGTACTGACCACACTACGTGCTACCAAGTGGAAGTACCGACCGCATCCGCTTGCCAGTACGTGGTTGTAGGCCACTGTCACTGACTGCCTGTTACGATCACACGATACGATCGCTTGATTCTCGACTACTCATTACGACCGCTCGCTTATGAGTACTCGGATCAACTGCCGACTTGCTCGGCACGATCTTGGATTAGTCGCCTGATTGTTCCGATCACTCTACAGGATCTCAGCTTGATCACTTGCTTGTTCTGATCTCTCTGCACGACAACGTCGCACGTGGTCATATCCTCCGTCTACCTGACGTCTTCAGTCATTCGACCACCGTCCGAACGAGTACACGCTGAAGACAACACAGAGCGCGGAAAACAGAGAAGAAAATTAAGGGCATATTTGGTTCATAGCCAAACATGCCACACTTTGAGTTATGCAAGTTTGACCAAGCTAGGCGTCTATTTGGTTTATAGTCACACCTATAGCAAGATTATTTTTTCTGTCATTGGGTCTCACACGTCACTAACTCAAAAGAGTGTTGCAAGATTCCTTTTTGCTAGCCAACGTGGCATTGATTTTCATGAACTAACCTTAGATGAGTTTGGCAAAAAAGCTATGAAAGCTTCGACAACCTTGTACATAAACCAAATATGCCCTAAAGCTTAGGTAAGGTAAGGAGTTGGTCTCCCTCTGCTCACCGGCATGCAGTGAGGTCACTGAAGTCGGAGGGGAGGGACCAAGGGGTTAGAGAACTTGGAGAATCGGAGGGGCATTGCTATACAAGAGAAAGTGATGTCACCTGCTTCTCTTTAATTTCAACCTTTTTAAGGGCATGTTTATATTAGCTTTTGGCTTTGGCTTTTGAATAGTTGTACCTTGAGAGAAGCTTGTAGAGAGGGAGACACTCGTGTGTGATTTTAGTTGATATAAATAAAGTCACTACAGTGTATAGTACAATCGACTAGTAGACCTCATCTTAAAAAGACACTCTATTTGAAAGTTAGATAATGTAGAAAAGCGCTTACGAACATGGTATAGGATCTGTCATGATATGTATGTTGCAGGATTGCCGCTGATCTATTTCTCGTGCTAAGGATTGTTTAGCGGAAGCTAGCCTAACTTCCAGTAGATGCCAGGTTTCAAACAGAAAACTAAGCTTCCATGCCCTAATCAAAGAACAATGAATGAGAGTCAATTGAGTTGGATGTAAACATCTTCTTGTCATATTTGTGCATGCACGCCGACTGACTTTCTAATGTGCTTTTGAACATGCGAAAGACGTTCTTGAGTGCAGTAGGGTTCTCCTTTTTGCAAAGTTAAGGTTAGCTTGCATGCAAGAACACTCAAGTACCCGCATGCAAGCTGAGGGTACCACAAAACCAAACAAACAAATTAAGGTCCCACCTAGCTTTTAATTTGCTGCATATATGTGTGCATGCCATTATTGATTATATTGTGTTGTGAACAAATAAATCATCACATCTGGGATTGACTGGTTAATTTGGTCAGACTAGCAATTAGGTTACAAGTGACCTTTGATTTGGCAACAAACCTGGTGATAAAGATAAGGAGCCTGGAAAAGCATTGCCTCCTTTGATTTCTGGGATATATGATGCATGTTTGGGTTAGCTAGCTTAGCTTGGAAGGCTGCATGCATGATGCGCGCAACCAATGCTCCTAATTGCAAGCCCTTGCATGCATGTCCATCTGTCGCACGCATGCACAAGCTAGCTGAGCCCACGAATGCTTAAAGCTCAAGAGTAGCTATCCATCATCAAAACATCGATCACAAAACACACACACTTGCTCTTTTCTTTCCCTTTTCCCCTCAACACATGCACACACTGCATGCAGATATCACTAGTGCACAGTAGATCATCATAAACGGTTCAAAAAACATAATCACAAAGGGTTTCATGAGTCATATGAGTTTATGAGTCAATAATAATACGAGATCATCACAGACAACTTTTGAATTATCTGTGATGCAGACTATTACAGACGGTCTGTAATAGTCGACTATTACGGACGGTTTGTAATACAAATCGTCTATGACATATTAATATTACATACGGTTTTTACTACAAATTGTCTTTGATATATTAATATCTGTATGTGATAAATCATATATCACAGACAGTTTCTATTACAAACCGTATCACAGATGGCTACGAGTTAATAACCGTATGTGATACCTAGTGAAATTCATTCTACATTGTGGAACTCCCTATTTTCTTTTATGACTTCAGACATCAAAAAGTACGCACATTATCCTCGAATATGTTTGAGCTCAGCCTGTTCCAATGGAGTTATAGTGATGGACAGAACCTGTCGGTACGAAAATCAATGTTGTATATATATATATATATATATATAAGTATGAATAAGTATCGCAAGATTGACAAAGCTCAGAATTGTTCTTCGCGAAACCGACGAGTAGTTGCATGTTGTGGCAAACATAGAATCTACAGGTGTTGTTACCCGACGGTTCTTGTAAAAGCAAACACGCTATTAATGTACTCTTCACTCATACGGTTTTCAATGTATATCCAGGTTCGGTTCTACATTACGCATATAACAATTTAGTATAAAATATTAAATTAATTAATTAGTATACTAGATATATATGATCTAAAGTAGCTATATGTAGCAAGAATAATTAATTAAATTGAATTAAGTAGAAATAGACTATAAATTAGTAAACCCTAGACCCAAACCGTGCTAGATGTAAATACTATTATCTCTACATCAAGCTAGATCTAAACCGGTTATCTTCAATTCTCCTTTCACCAAAAGTTAGATAAAAAATATAATGCAATTAGGAACAAATTACTAACAATAGATAATCAAGAACTTAATGGATCCACAATAACTCTTACCAAATCCGCAGTCTCCTCTCACCAAATGGCCTCAAAGCCCCATCTCCTCAAAGTAGCAGTCTATGAGAACAAATCTGGAATTTAAGATAGATCTGCAAGGGTCGATTGGTCTGTAATTAATAAGTGAAATTATCACAGACAGTTTTTAATACAAACCGTTTGTGAAGTATCATAGACGGTTTAAAAAAACTGATTGTAATATTTTGTAATATCACAGACGGTTCTTATTAATAACTGTCTGTGATACCTCATAGACGGTGTTCACCATGAACCGTCTATGATATTATCCATTCACATACGGTTTTTAGCGCTAACAGCAACACAGATGGTCTCTAAACCAAAACCGTCTGTGATTGTATTTAGTACTGACTGTTTTGGTTAGCTGTTTGTAATGAGGCATCTAGTATTAGTGCCACAAATGTACATTGACGATGAACAAATTGAAGTTGATATATATAGTATACTTAGATCATGTTTAAAACATAGGAATTATATGTAGAAGTTTTGCGAAGAACATGAATCATATGGTACATGTCGTTTGAGGTAAACTTAATGCATATGTGGCACCTCAGTCTATAGGCCGGGACGGTCGATGGGAGGGTTCTTATTGGACACTTGGGCGCAACATCAATTCAACATACGCGAAAAGAAAGGTTTCGATTTGGCCCTGTTCAACTCGGCTTCGGCTTCTGGTTTCTGGCTTATTTTTCACTATTCATAAGTTTCATCTTTTTCTGAACTTTTGGCTTTTTGTTGAGTTTTTTTGCCGGTTCTTTTTTTTCCGTATTTGTTTGTATTATACATGATGTGATAACATATTTTTTATTTTTAATTTTTTTAAATTTAATTATGCTAAATAAGCCTCTGTCAGCTACAATGTTTTTTTTCAGCTAGCTACAGTGTTTTTAGCCATAAGCTACCAGCTTTTTAGCCGAACCGATCACCACCCTAACGTTAGACATGGAGGAAAAAAATCCCAGCTGTCTCCAAACAGAAGTAGCTCACCGGCCGGGTGGTTGAAGGCAACTAGCATATGTACCTCGAATCCTTGATGCTAGAGGGTAGTTGCTGCTTCAATCTTCCAATTGAGTTGGTAGTCCACGACATATCCTGTCTGCGTTGGTGTAAGTTGCTGGAGTAATTATGAAGACAAGTTTTTTGATTGAGATCCTATTTCAATCGAACGGACGTACACACGAATTAGATAGATCAAATTAGTATTGTACTCCTAGTATAACAACCAATCTACTAGCAATGCCGAGCCACCGATTTTTGCATGCATCTAAATCTGCAATTGGAAAAGCTACCGATCTAATGGACTTTCGTTTTTTTCTTAAGAAATTAATTTATATGGTAGTTTAAATTCCATTAGTACTACTATATATAGTTATAAACTAGCATTGCTTCTTAGCAAAATGCATGTTCAATAATCTTTACTACTTCATGCTAAAAAAAATAATCTTTACTGCTTCAATCTTTTAAAAGATATATGTTAATGGCCACTGAGAGAATGGTGGGACGAATAGGATCTTCTGTGTGTGTGTGTGGGGGGGGGGGGGGGGGATTATCCTGTATACAAGTGATTCTCTGTGGTTGGCTAAATTGGATCCGAATTCTGATGTATATTTCTAATTATTTCTGTATAATTAATAGGTCGACATTTATTTGATAGCTCGTAAATAATACTTTGTGAACGATGGATCTCGTATGATTGCTTTGGTACGTTGATTTAGTGCAAATTTTTTATTTTCTAGAGAATTGGACATTATTTATACATTCTAATACCGTTTATTATAGATCTATTTCAACACGAGGACACTCTGCTAGCCAACACGATCATTATACACTGGGGTTATTTTGGGGCTGAGACTTATATCTTATGGCTATGGTTTTGAATTCTGATATGTTTGTGAGAGACAGTACGTACAGGAAATAGTCGTATATAATTTTGGTTGGTACAGCTGAATTTAATATAATTTGTACTATAATTTAACTATAGACTTCGTTTTAAAAAACACATCGTTTAACGACGAATTACTGTAGAAATAGCAACCATAGTCTAAATATATGTAAAAAAAACTGAACTTTATATACCCACAAGAAGAAGAGCCACAAAGCTCCCTCCCACGGGGACATATAGAGCCTCAGCCAGCAGGTGTGGGTCCCACCTGTAAGTTCTTTTGAGCCCCAGCCCCACTCTCCTCTGGAGTGGTGGGTTTCTTTCCTTTCTCACTCTCTCGCCTCCTCCTTTCGCACTGCTCTTCTTCTTCTTCACTCTTCCCCTCCACTCACCCGTAAGCACCATCTTTTCCCCCTTCCTCCGTCCAGCCAATCGACCAAGCATCATCGCGCAGCCATTCCCTCTGCTCTCTCTCTCTCCCCTCCAGCTTCGGATCTGCTCGTTTTCCTTTCGGTTTGCACACTAGCTGCTCTGCTGCATACCCAAGCCATCTCTTCTTCTTGTGGCTGTTCACCTTTACCTCCATCTATTTCTGATTGATTTTGGTTGTATTTTCTCATCCTAAATTTTGCTATCAGGTGTTCTGGTTGGTGCTTTAACAATGAATAGCAAGTGTTTGTAGAAATAACACAAATTTAACAAAGGGAAGGAGCTGGCTGCTGTATCCGTTCCTTGGCTTGTTCTCTCCCGCTCTGCCGCAAGCAAGCAAGACGAATAACGACGGATACAGCTCTCGATCGGTTCGGTTCGGTTCGGTTGCTGTGGTTGTGATCATGCATGTCATGTCATGATGTCCAACAGGCAAGCCGTAGCAGCTCTATTTGCCTTCAGTTTGTTCTCCATGTGAAGAGGACAAGCCCAACGAGCTAGCTTGCTTGCCCTCATAGACTGGCTACGGATAGAGCGATTTGATGGCTTCCGCCGCCGCCGCCGCTCTTCTCCTTCAACTCCTGTTGCTGCTCCTCTTCTCACTCTCCACTACTGCTCAGCCTGGTGAGTTCATTCAGCCTGCCTGCCTTCCATTCTCACAAGATTATCGGGGGTGTCTTCTCTCCATTCTTTTTCTCGGGGGACTAAATCAACACTTGGGCTTTACAACATTGAGTAGGGCGGTGGGGGATCTGGTTACACATTCATCATAATCATAGATGAGAAAAGATTCCAACTTTCCAAGCAGATTTGGAAACTTGCAGCATATGCATTTTGTCACCTCAGATGCCACTGCTGCAACCTCAGAGAAATCTCCATTTTGTTCCTTTCCATCATGCAGGTTTCATTAGCTTGGATTGCGGGGGAGCTGATGATTACACAGATGGCATTGGGATTCAGTGGACTTCCGATGCTAAGTTCGTCTTTGGTGGACAGACTGCAAATTTGCTGGTCCAAAACCAACTCCAGAAGCAGTACTCAACTCTAAGGTATTTTCCAGCCGACAACAGGAAGTATTGCTACACCATGAATGTGAGGACCAGAACACGCTACCTTGTTAGAGCTAGTTTCCTCTACGGTAACTTCGACAACAGCAACGTCTATCCCAAGTTTGATCTCTCCCTCGGAGCAACTCCATGGTTCACTGTTGTAATTGATGATGCCACCACAGCAGTAGTTGAAGAGGCAATTGTCTTGGCTGCCGCTCCAACACTCAGTGTCTGCCTCTCTAATGCCAGTACAGGACAGCCGTTTATCTCTACCCTGGAACTTCGACAATTTAACGGTTCACTCTACTATACCACCGATGAGGCACAGTTCTTCCTTACACTGTCTGCAAGGATAAATTTTGGTGCAGAAAGCAATGAATCAGTCAGGTACTACTGCACTACACCATATTCATGCCAACATTGTGAAGAGCTTCAGATCAAAGTCCAAAACATTTGAACGAAATAAGTAGTTTAGAAACCCAAACTAGAGCTCTGTGCAAAAATGTAGGATTACACTAGCAATAAACTTAGTATCAAGGGAAATTTTACCATCCTTGAGGGGGAAGAGGTACCAAATTTGAGCCGTTGATCACACTGATCGAACGGCTGAGATTTGGCAGTACCTAGTGGTACCGGACGCGAGGTACCAAGAGGTACAAGGTACCAAGAGGTACCAAATTTTGAGCCGTTGATCACACTGATTGAACGGCTGGATCTAATTTGGTACCTCTTGGTACCTATTCAAGGATAGGAAAACTGCTCTAGTATCAATAGTGTGCAGGATATCCTGTTAAAAGAACTATGGTTATGTGTGATTGTTTTTACGATTGTCTGTCCTAATGAGGTAGCAGGCCTACTGTAGTGTCTGACTGTGCCATACTGCCACGTAACAAAATTCTGATTAACTTCACTTAGTATCACGAGTTATAACCAAAAATATGCTTTGTTCCATGCAAAAAAGATGGCTAAAAGGTGCTCTTTTTTTCAATCGCAGGTACCCTGATGATCCATTTGATAGAATATGGGAATCTGATTCTGCGAGGAGAGCAAATTACCTTGTTGATGTTGCTCCAGGGACTGAAAGAATATCAACTACAAACCCCATTTTCGTTGGTACCAATGAAGAACCACCTGAAAAGGTCATGCAAACAGCAGTTGTTGGCCAAAATGGATCCTTGACCTACCGGCTTGATTTGGAAGGTTTCCCGGGAGATGCATGGGCGGTCTCATATTTTGCAGAAATTGAAGATTTGGCCCCAGATGAAACTAGAAAATTTAAGTTAGTGATTCCAGGCATGCCAGCATTCAGCAAACCAACCGTTGATGTGGAGGAGAATGCTCAAGGGAAGTATCGTTTGTATGAACCGGGCTACACGAACATGTCACTTCCATTTGTTTTCTCTTTCGGGTTTAAGAAGACGAATGATTCTTCAAAGGGACCTATCTTGAATGCCATGGAGATTTACAAATATGCCCAGATTACTATGGGGTCTCAAGATGGTAAGCAATTGCCCACATTGTTGTTATTGCTTATGTTTTTGGCTATAGCTAACCTCATTGTTTCTGTGCTGTAGAAAAAATCTGTTTGGACTAATTTAGTGCTTCCATAATATTGACAGCAAACATCATGGCCAGCCTGGTATCACGGTATCCACAAACAGGTTGGGCACAAGAGGGTGGTGATCCGTGCTTACCAGCATCATGGTCCTGGGTGCAATGCAGTTCAGAACCAGCACCCAGGGTGTTTTCAATGTATGATAATCATGCCATTCTGCCTTCACTTTTTGATTTCTTGATCAACTTCAAGTATTTAAAGCCTAAGAATTGTTCCTCACAGCACATTGACAGGGAAGAACATTACAGGAAGTATCCCTGTGGAATTGACAAGGTTACCGGCATTGGTCGAGTTGTAAGATCAGAATGGTTCATTCTTTTTCATCTTCCCTTTTTGTCGCTTCTCTTATTTGATCTACTTATTTCTGCTAATGCAGAAGGCTCGATGGTAACTCATTTTCTGGTGAAATACCCGATTTCAGTGGATGCCGAAATTTGCAGTATATGTGAGTTTGCAATTCTTTTGATAGTGCAGCAACCGGCAGGATTTATTGAACTAATCAAGTGTGGTTTTCTACATTGCAGTCACCTTGAAAACAATCAATTAACTGGTGCATTGCCATCTTCTTTGGGAGACATACCTAACCTGAAAGAGTTGTAAGATTTGCATAATTTTGTGCACTTTGTTTTTCCTCCCCTTACTCTGGAGATCGCAAGTGAATTCAGCCTGCAGTAGTTCTTCCTCTCTCTTCATTTCCTGATGTCTTGTGCTCAAGATACTCGAATGTTGTTAGTGCTATTGATTTTATCTTCTTTCTGGTACAAACGCATTTGTTCAAGAGTCTTTACAGAAATGAAGGAGCTGCCCTAACTATTCCCCAACATTTGCAGGTATATTCAGAACAATAGGCTGTCCGGACAGGTTCCAAAGGCACTTTTCAAGAAGAGCATCATTTTCAAGTCCGTACTTTCCTTCAAGCAGATGTAGTTTAATGTATTTCAGATTATTAATGCATAATATTGTGCTTGACAACGCCATTGTGGCTGGACAAGCTTCACCTCCCTTTGGCGATGTTATGATGATTCCATACGTAGATCAAATAACTGTATCTTGTTCCTTAGGATTTCCAGGCATTTTTTAACTGGGAAAAAATGAATCTAATTGTGTTTTTAGGATGTTTCCATCTGTTTTAATTTGTTATTGCCTGCAGTTTTTCAGGCAACAATGACCTTCACATGGCAAGCGGTATTAGCCACAACACCACAGTAATCATCGTCTGTGCTGTGATTGGAGCCATCTTGTTACTTATTGCCGCTATTGGATGCTGTTTGTTTACATGCAAGAGAAAGAAGAAACCTTCACATGGTAGGTATTCTTTAGTTCATTGGATGTATTGGGTATTGTGTAAGGACATGTAGTGATTGTTTTGCCATCTGTAGAAACTGTTGTTATTGCAGCACCAGCAAAAAAGCTAGGCTCGTATTTCAGTGAAGTAGCTACAGAATCAGCACACAGATTTGCTTTATCCGAAATTGAAGATGCTACTGATAAATTTGAAAAAAGAATCGGTTCTGGAGGGTTTGGCATAGTATACTATGGAAAGCTGGCAGATGGGAGAGAGATCGCAGTCAAGCTTCTCACAAATGACTCCTATCAGGGCATCCGAGAGTTCTTGAATGAGGTCCGTTTCTGTTCTAACCTTATTTAGTTTCTTCCACAAGTGTAACTATCACAGCACATGACTTCTTTTTCACTGTTAAAGAGATAAATACAACTTCTTTACTTCTTGCTGCTTTTAGTGTTGCTTGGTAGAACAAAACCCTGAGGTGGAACTAGAGCCTGATATGTTCTGAGACCATGCCGACTTTCCTTTCTCTTAATCAAAAGACCTGTTAATGGGATGTGACAATTGTTGCCTCACATCGACTTATAACGTCAATGCGTTTTAAATGAGTCGGAGATAGTCCTTCTGTATGTTTTCTGTAATCTGTAATGACTGGGTGACTGAGGCTTGCTGTTTGAAGTGTTCTTTGCATTGTATATCTAGACATCCCTCAACTTTTGTCAAGGTCCACTGAACAGCCGTATCATGATATGATTGCCTGCGCCATATGTTCATGCATGATTTTTCTTCAGGAAGGTGGTTGTGATGGGCTAATTGGTTATCTGACTGGCTTATTGTTTCAGGTAACATTGCTTTCCAGAATACATCATAGAAACCTGGTGACCTTCCTTGGTTACAGTCAGCAAGACGGGAAAAACATACTTGTGTATGAGTTCATGCATAATGGGACTCTAAAGGAGCACCTTCGTGGTAATTCCCCTTCCAACTAATGATAAAACTAGTTTACAGAATCAATAGCATACTGTGCGTATGTAGATAATGATTGTTTTACAAGCAAAATGTTCCTTGTGTAGTTGTATTTTAGGACCTTTAGGATTGCAGGGTCTTAGGGCATGCTTAGTCGGTTGAGCTCAAACTTGTACTCAGATCTTGTTTTCAAGGATAGATCAGCTATTTGTCTATGTTGACATTGACCGATTTCTACCCTTAACCGAAATTTAATATCTAGTTCAAGCTTGATTCTTCAATGTTGAACCTCACGATCGGCATGAACTGTTAGATGAATGTACTCCTTAGAACAGAATAACATATTAAGTACTAAACTTTTGTTGATGTTCACAGGAGGACATAGTGATGTTAAAATAACTAGCTGGGTCAAGCGTCTTGAGATAGCAGAAGATGCTGCAAAAGGTCTCTCTCTCTCCTCTCTCTCTCTCTCTCTCTCTCTCTAGGATGCAATCTGAAGATTCTGAGTTCTCTCTCTTTTCCTTTAACATTGCAAATATCAGGTATAGAGTATCTCCATACAGGATGCTCCCCAACTATCATTCATAGAGATCTCAAGAGTAGTAACATTCTCCTCGACAAGCAGATGAGAGCAAAAGTTGCAGACTTTGGCTTATCAAAACCTGTGGTCGATGGATCTCATGTATCGAGTATAGTTCGCGGAACAGTTGGGTATCTGGACCCAGAGTAAGGCCGTGATTTCCTGAGCTTTTTGTTTGTGTTCTTTTAGGCATGGTTTAGCAAATTGAAGTGTTTCATATCTTTGTAGCATCTGATGCATACTTTTTGTGTGTGTGTGTGTGTGTGTGTGGTGAGTAGGTACTATATCTCTCAGCAGCTTACAGAGAAGAGTGATATCTACAGTTTTGGTGTCATTTTACTTGAGCTAATCTCAGGCCATGAGCCAATCTCTAGTGACAACTTTGGGCTCAACTGCCGTAACATCGTTGCATGGGTGAGTCTTGCTGTGATATGCTAGCTCTCTGCATTTGGTTTCTTCTGACGTTGAAGATTACTGACATATACCCTCCACCCCATGTGAATTGTGATTGATGTGAACGGTGCTGCTGATGAATGAACTTGAACCTGCAGGCTAGATCGCACATCGAGAGTGGGAACATCCAAGCTATCATTGATGAATCGTTGGACAGCGGCTACGACCTGCAGTCGGTGTGGAAGATCGCGGAGGTGGCTATCATGTGCGTGAAGCCCAAGGGCGCGCAGAGGCCATCCATCTCGGAGGTGCTCAAGGAGATCCAGGACGCCATTGCCATCGAGCGCGCCCCGGAGCTGCCCCGCATTCAGCAGATCATCTCGAAGAAGTCCACGGGCTCTTCCTCCATCAACACGGACACTGTGGATTTCGAGCAGAATGCATCCTTCGATGAGCTGCTCATGCAGCCGGGTCTCAGATAACATCATTCATATGATAAGATGCTTTCGACTCTTCCGTGAGGCTGAGGCTGATGTGTGGAGGTCACGAGCCACATACAAAGAGATATCCTTCGATATATACTTTACGCTAATGATGTATTGCTAGTTGATGAGTGTAGGATATATGTTGAAAGGAAACTGAAGTTGTGCAGGAAAGCTTTAGAATCGAAGGGGTTTAGACTTAATAGGACTAAAACTAAGTATATGATATGTGATTTCAGTAGCGTCAGGCTAGATGATGAAGATGTTAGTATGGACGAACAAGTAACTAGGAAGGACTTTTTTTTTGATATTAGGGATCTGTTGTGGCTACGGGCCAAACAGAGAGAGAGGGGACTAGTGGAAGTAGAGGAGAGGAGCCAGGTCTGTGTGGGGGAGTTGAGTAAGAATGAGGGAGAGGTCCCCCTTTGCCCCTCCTGGGGGCTTATATATATGTGAGTGGGGTAGAATGGGAAATCCTCATTCTACCCCTTAGTATTTACAAAGGATGGGGGTACACTGTTATTCCTCTACACTATTGGGCCTATTACATGTTGGACTAGTTGCACGGCCCAGTCACGGGGGGTTGGGCCACCCCTACAACAGTACTCCCTCGACAGCAAGCGCTGAGGTCCCGATGGGCGAGCTGACGCGATCAACCACCCCAGCCCCCCGTTCCCTGACAACAAGCACGAGGGTGCCGATGTAACTGATAGCTCGCAGACCCTAGAGGCAATGCTTATGAAGGAATCGGTGAAGCGCCGGAGACGTCGTCGAGCGCCGAAGATGTGTCGTCGAGCGCCGAAGACGTGCCGTCCCGCCGAGGCGATGCCTACAAGGCGGACGGCGGAGTCGAGCGCCGAAGACGCGCCGTCCCACCGAGGCGATGCCTACGAGGTGGACGGCGGAGTCGAGGCCGAAGGCGCGTCGTCGAGCGCCGAAGACGTGCCGTCCCACCGAGGCGATGCCTACGAGGCGGACGGTGAAGTCGAGGCCGAAGGCATGTCGTCGAGCGCCGAAGACGTGCCGTCCCGCCGAGGCGATGCCTACGAGGCGGACGGCGGAGTCGACCGCTGAAGACGTGCCGTCCCGCCGAGGCGATGCCTACGAGGCGGACGGCGGAGTTGAGCGCCGAAGACGTGTCCTCCCGCCGAGGCGATGCCTACAAGGCGGATGGCGGAGTCGAGCGCCGAAGACGTGCCGTCCCACCAAGGCGATGCCTACGAGGCGGACGGCGGAGTCGAGGCCGAAGGCGTGTCGTCGAGCGCCGAAGACGTGCTGTCCCGCCGAGGCGATGCCTACGAGGCGGACGGCGGAGTCGAGCGCCGAAGACGTGCCGTCGAGCGCCCAAGACGTGCCGTCCCGCCGAGGCGATGCCTATGAGGCGGACGGCGGAGTCGAGCGCCGAAGACGTGCCGTCTGCCGAGGCGATGCCTACAAGGCGTACGGCGGAGTCGAGCGCCGAAGACGCGCCGACACTGTTGTACCCCTACCTTCGAAAAGAGTGCCCGCGGAGAGCGGACGCTTGGAACGTAGGCCGAAGGCACTACGCACGCCGAGGTAGGGAGGCGAGACCGCCGTTCCCCTCCCTTCAAAAAGGAGTGCCCGCGGGGAGCGGGCGCTTGGAGCGTAGGCCGAAGGCACTACGCACGCCGAGGTAGGGAGGCGAGACCGTCGTTCCCCTACCTTCAAAAAGGAGTGCCCGCGGGGAGCGGGCGCTTGGAGCGTAGGCCGAAGTCACTACGCACGCCGAGGTAGGGAGGCGAGACCGTCGTTCCCCTACCTTGAAAAAGGAGTGCCCGCGGGGAGCGGGCGCTTGGAGCGTAGGCCGAAGGCACTACGCACGCCGAGGTAGGGAGGCGAGACCGGCGTTCCCCTACCTTCAAAAAGGAGTGCCCGCGGGGAGCGGGCGCTTGGAGCGTAGGCCGAAGGCACTACGCACGCCGAGGTAGGGAGGCGAGACCGGCGTTCCCCTACCTTCAAAAAGGAGTGCCCGCGGCGAGCGGGCGCTTGGAGCGTAGGCCGAAGGCACTACGCACGCCGAGGTAGGGAGGCGAGACCGCCGTTCCCCTACCTTGAAAAAGGAGTGCCCGCGGGGAGCGGACGCTTGGAGCGTAGGCCGAAGGCACTACGCACGCCGAGGTAGGGAGGCGAGACCGCCGTTCCTCTACCTTGAAAAAGGAGTGCCCGCGGGGAGCGGGCGCTTGGAGCGTAGGCCGAAGGCACTACGCACGCCGAGGTAGGGAGGCGAGACCGCCGTATCCCTACCTTGAAAAAGGAGTGCCCGCGGGGAGCGGGCGCTTGGAGCGTAGGCCGAAGGCACTACGCACACCGAGGTAGGGAGGCGAGACCGCCGTTCCCCTACCTTCAAAAAGGAGTGCCCGCGGGGAGCGGGCGCTTGGAGCGTAGGCCGAAGGCACTACGCACGCCGAGGTAGGGACGCGAGACCGCCGTTCCCCTACCTTGAAAAAGGAGTGCCCGCGGGGAGCGGGCGCTTGGAGCGTAGGCCGAAGGCACTACGCACGCCGAGGTAGGGAGGCGAGACCGCCGTTCCCCTACCTTTAAAAAGGAGTACCCGCGGGGAGCGGGCGCTTGGAGCGTATGCCGAAGGCAGTACGCACGCCGAGGTAGGGAGGCGAGACCGCCGTTCCCCTACCTTTAAAAAGGAGTGCCCGCGGGGAGCGTGCGCTTGGAGCGTAGGCCGAAGGCACTACGCACGCCGAGGTTGGGAGGCGAGACCGCCGTTCCCCTACCTTCAAAAAGGAGTGCCCGCGGCGAGCGGGCGCTTAGAGCGTAGGCCGAAGGAACTACGCACGCCGAGGTAGGGAGGCTAGACCGCCGTTCCCCTACCTTCAAAAAGGAGTGCCCGCGGGGAGCGGCGCTTGGAGCGTAGGCCGAAGGCACTACACACGCCGAGGTAGGGAAGCGAGACCGCCGTTCCCCTACCTTGAAAAAGGAGTACCTGCGGGGAGCGGGCGCTTGGAGCATAGGCCGAAGGCACTACGCACGCCGAGGTAGGGAGGCGAGACCGCCGTTCCCCTACCTTCAAAAAGGAGTGCCCGCGGGGAGCGGGCGCTTGGAGCGTAGGCCGAAGGCACTACGCACGCCGAGGTAGGGAGGCGAGACCGCCGTTCCCCTACCTTGAAAAAGGAGTGCCCGCGGGGAGCGGGCGCTTGGAGCGTAGGCCGAAGTCACTACGCACGCCGAGGTAGGGAGGCGAGACCGTCGTTCCCCTACCTTGAAAAAGGAGTGCCCGCGGGGAGCGGGCGCTTGGAGCGTAGGCCGAAGGCACTACGCACGCCGAGGTAGGGAGGCGAGACCGGCGTTCCCCTACCTTCAAAAAGGAGTGCCCGCGGGGAGCGGGCGCTTGGAGCGTAGGCCGAAGGCACTACGCACGCCGAGGTAGGGAGGCGAGACCGCCGTTCCCCTACCTTCAAAAAGGAGTGCCCGCGGCGAGCGGGCGCTTGGAGCGTAGGCCGAAGGCACTACGCACGCCGAGGTAGGGAGGCGAGACCGCGTGCCCGCGGGGAGCGGGCGCTTGGAGCGTAGGCCGAAGGCACTACGCACGCCGAGGTAGGGAGGCGAGACCGCCGTTCCCCTACCTTCGAAAAGGAGTGCCCGTAGAGAGCTACACTCCCTGGTGTAACGCGCTCGAAGGTGCGACATCCAGGTGTTGCATCACTAAGGCGAGGCACTCCCTAGTGTCTTAGCCATTGCGCAATTTTTATACTCCGTAGAGTGCGTGAGGATAACGGGTGCGTGCGGAGACGGATCTCGACGCACGACTTGTTTAGAGTCCGTAGACTGGCTCGTGCGGAGGCGGACCTCGGCACACGAATTGATTTATAGTCCGTGG
Source organism: Dendrocalamus latiflorus (assembly GCA_017311315.1). Classification (NCBI taxonomy): domain Eukaryota; kingdom Viridiplantae; phylum Streptophyta; class Magnoliopsida; order Poales; family Poaceae; genus Dendrocalamus; species Dendrocalamus latiflorus. The sequence goes on from CM029645.1 coordinate 27,475,599, forward strand.
ACTCTCGCGTGCGGAGGCAGACCTCGGCGCACGACTTAATTTATAGTCCTCGGACTCGCGTGCGGAGGCTGACCTCGGCGCACGACTTAATTTATAGTCCTCAGACTGGTGCGTGCAGAGGCGGACCTCAGCGCACGACTTGTTTAGAGTCCGTGGACTTGCGCAGGGACAACACCTGCGTCTTATTTATGCTCCGTAGAGAGCGTGGGATCAGCATCCACGTCTTGTTTATACTCCGTAGAGTCGCGCGTGCGGAGGCGGACCTCGACGCTACGTCTTATTTATAGTCCGTAGACTCGCGCGTGCGGAAGCTGAGCTCAACGCTACGTCTTATTTAAAGTCCGTAGACTGGTGCGTGCGGAAGCTGGGCTCAACGCTACGTCTTATTTGTAGTCCGTAGACTCGCGCGTGCGGAATCTGAGCTCAACGCTACGTCTTATTTAAAGTCCGTAGACTGGTGCGTGCGGAAGCTGGGCTCAACGCTACGTCTTATTTATAGTCCGTAGACTCGCGCGTGCGGAAGCTGAGCTCAACGCTACGTCTTATTTAAAGTCCGTAGACTGGTGCGTGCGGAAGCTGGGCTCAACGCTACGTCTTATTTATACTCCGTAGAGTGCGCGCGGAGGCGTCCCCCTGCTGCGTCTTATTTATACTCCGTAGAGTGCATGCGGAGGTGGACCTCGACGCTACGTCTTATTTAAAGTCCGTAGACTGGTGCGTGCGGAGGTGGACCTCGACGCTACGTCTTATTTAAAGTCCGTAGACTGGTGCGTGCGGAGGTGGACCTCGACGCTACGTCTTAATTTATAGTCCGTAGACTCGCGCGTGCGGAGGCGGACCTCGACGCTACGTCTTATTTAAAGTCCGTAGACTGGTGCGTGCGGAGGCGATCCTCGACGCTACGTCTTAATTTATACTCCGTAGAGTACGCCGAGGCGCAAGGCCCCCGTGCGATTTAAAATAAAAAAATAAAAAACAAGGACCAAAAGAGAGGCATCGAAGAAATGGCCGAAGATTTGCAACAATAAAACGCTCCAGAGTGCAGTACCAGCACAGCATTAGATGCTAGAGGAGACCAGAACAGGCCAAAACCGGAGACGCAAACACACGGCCAAATCAAATGCTCTCAGAATGGAACTGAAACCCGCAAAGGATGACACAATGACAAACCATTTTTCACCACCATGCACGCAAGGAATGCAGTGGTGATTATTAAAACATCGTACGAGATCACATGCAGTGTGTACCGGGCGGGGTGGTGGCGAGCGGAGTAGACTCCCCAGGTGTGGGGACCCTGGCTTCATGAAGCTAGCGGAGACCTCGTCCTGGGGTGCGGGGCCACCTCGACGATTGTTGTGGTTTGATCGGGCCCTGGTGTATGTCCTATCGACATATGCACGTGTGCATGTATACTTCGATGCGCCTTGCTGCTGGTCAACACAGGCATGCATGCATGGGTGCATGCATGCGTGAGTACGAGCTTTGCGTCACTGTCAACGGGCGGGGCCCATCGGCATGCGGAGGCAGGCAGACGTGGAGGGACACGCGGAGCGAACTCTGGTGAAGTCACCGCGGAGAGCAGGCGCGTGGGTGCCGGGGGCGTGGAGGCTTCCGGGCCGGTCTTCCCCGACAGGCGCGCCACGGCGCCGTCACCCGCGGTGTTCTACTCACGTCACGTGTTGCATGGATGGATGCTTCACTTTGGCTTCCTGGTGCGTGCATCTCCGGCTGGGAACCGAGCCAAGTCCTCCTGCGGCGACGTGGAGGCTTCGGAGTCGAGGTGCTCGACAACGCGGAGGCTTCGGAGGTGCTCGACGACGCGGAGACTTTGGAGGCCGAAGTACTCGACGACGCGGAGGCTTCGGAGGCGCTCGACGACGCGGAGACTTCGAAGGCGCTTGACGACGCGGAGACTTCGAAGGTCGAAGTACTCGACGACGCGGAGGCTTCGGAGGTGCTCGATGGAGACCTTGAAGGTTACGTATGCATGTAGAGTAGCTCACTCATCCGATGCATGCCTGTGCTCCGGCGGCGGAGACCACGCACGGCGCCAAGTGGGGGTCGACGCTTCGCCTGCGGAGCCCAACGTCGCGCGCACGCGGTCTGGGCGAAGGACCCGGAGTCTGCGTCGTCGTGCCTGCAGCCGACCAGCTGTGATATGTCCGTTTCGGCACTGCAGTAATGCAGAGAACGCGGCCAGAAGTAGAGGCGGAGGTCGGAGGCGTCGTTGCGGAGACGGCCACGACTCCGGCGAGGCGATGACGGAGTCCAGAGGCGTCGTCGCGGAGGCGGCTTCGACACAGGAGGTTGCAGCGTGGAGATCAGCACGGGCCTACGCGTCCTCCCGCGGCTCGCTCCTCGCCATCCTGCGTGCGGCGGTGCTACGTACGCGAGGACTTCGGCGTGGAGGCCATGCAGAATCGTGGCTTCATACACGCGTGAAGACCGAGAGCCGCATGCGCCTGCGCACGTGAAGGCGGCGAGCTGCATGCGCTGCACGTAGAGCTCACATCCCGCCGAACCTTCCGGAGTCCAGGCGGCTGCACGCGACGACGAAGGCCCGACGAAGTCTCCCGCTCGAGGCAGGACTTCGCGCACGCACGCCGGAGACTTCGCGCACGCACGCCGGAGCGCTGAACGGAGGTGGTGCCGCAAGACCAGAACCGCCGCCAGCTCGTCGACACGGGGCCGTCGCGGAGGCCAGCGAGGAGCCTCGATCTGCAGCTAGCCCGCGAGAGTGTTGCCACCGTATGCAGTACACGGGGTCATTTCGTCGGGCTTCATGGCCGCCACAGTCGCTTCCACGCCGGTGTACCCGAGCCGCTTGGCACCCTTGATCATGGCGCGAACCGGGTCGCAGTCGGAGACGATGTACCGATGGAGCTGCCCCTCGCCGCGGATGGTCTTCGACAGGAGCCGCGCGTCGGCACAGGCGGGGATGCCGTTGATGCGGTTGTAGGAGCACATGGCGCAGCTTGCATCGCCGTTCCTCACGCACATCTCGAACGACCGCACGAACGCCTCGATCATGTCGCGCTCCCGAACCTGGAGTGCCGCGCGTAGACGCCGAGGGTGCAGAGGCCGGAGCTACGGCGCAGACTCCAGAGATTTCGTCGCAGTATGCAGTCACCGGATGTCGCCCCTGCGAAGTCCGTCACGCGAAGTCGGAGCCTAGGTTGCGGAGCGCCGTGCGGAGGCCGACGCGCAGCTGCAGCCTGCGCCACCGTCGGAGTCGTCCAAGCCGGGGGGCTGCGGGCTCGGCCTCGTCGCCAGGACAGTGCTGCTGCTGCCGCTAGCCAGCATGCTAATACTCCTCTCCTTTCATATAACACGCATCGGGTGGTTTGGAGCTCTTGAGAGGGATTGGAAGGAGAGAAGAGGCCTGACGCAGAGGCTATCCTCATGCATGCGAGAGGTTTTCCCGTTGGCGCAGGCGGAGGCGATGTCGATGTCGCCGACGCGAAGTCCGTGCAGAGCCGCGCAGAGCCGGGGCCGCGGAGGTTGTCCTCGCCGAAGCCACTGCGCGCATGGCTCGGAGAGGGCCTCGCCGTCTCAGAGGCTGCGGCGCGAGGACGACCATGCCATCGCGGATGCCAGGGGAATCTTCAGTAGACAGAGTTAACTAGTGGCTGCAATAGTTACGTAATATCCATGCATAGATACTTGAACGTAAACTTGGATGCATGCATTAGTACGTGATTGGATAACATGCATGAGTAAATACGTGAAGAGATACTAGACTCTGTCGCATGGATTGTACGCGGAATCTGGTGTCTGCACGAGGTCCCGAGGCCACACGGAGGCCGGCTCTGCTATACGGGCTCGAGGACGGACGTCGGCGCGGAGCCTTCGGCCAGCGCGCGGAGAGCTCGGCGCGGAGCCTTGACACTTCGACGGCACGGAGGCTTCGAAGGCGTGGCGCTTCGACGATGCGGAGTGGACACTTCGACGGCACGGAGGCTTCGAAGGCGCGAAGACCATCATGGGGAGCCGGCGCAGTGCGTGCATGCATACACCTTGATCAATACGAGAGACCAATGCATCACTGCGGGGACTCGGACGGAGCTGCACGGGGCAGCGTCACGGACTCCGCGTCGGTGGTACGATCGAGACTAGCCGGGAGGGGCACGCCACCAGATCGTCCAAGACGTTACTTTCCTGCATAAACACCTCCAGCGGGCGGAGATGGCAGCAATGCAGGAATAAGCGATTCCATTAGATCTACTCTACTCCGACTAGATCTACCGGTCAAAACGGTACTAGTCAAGCCCATACACTTCTACAGTCACGATGGTTAAATTTTTAGCGAGCGAATTACTTATCTGTCTCTACAGACGCCACGAATCGAAGCAGCGTGTTGCCAGGGGCAGAAAAGATCCGCACAGCCGTCGCTTTTTGTTGAATGTTGGAGAGATCTCTTCCATACGCAACTTCTAGTCGTCCCCACGGACGGCGCCATCTGTTGTGGCTACGGGCCAAACGGAGAGAGAGGGGACTAGTGGAAGTAGAGGAGGAGAGGAGCCAGGTCTGTGTGGGGGAGTTGAGTAAGAATGAGGGAGAGGTCCCCCTTTGCCCCTCCTGGGGGCTTATATATATGTGAGTGGGGTAGAATGGGAAATCCCCATTCTACCCCTTAGTATTTACAAAGGATGAGGGTACACTGTTATATTCCTCTACACTATTGGGTCTATTACATGTTGGACTAGTTGCACGGCCCAGTCACGGGGGGTTGGGCCACCCCTACAACAGGATCAATACTATAGTGGGACGATGAGATTGATAAAAACGTGAGCTATAAGATAAGAGCAGGATGGATGAAATAGCGTCAAACATCGGGTATCTTGTGTGATAAAAAAGTGTCTTAAAACTTAAATGATAAGTTATATAGGATGATGATCAGACATGCGATGCTATAAGGAGTGGAATGTTGGACGACTACAAGGCAACATATAGCAAAGATGAGTGTAATAGAGATTAGAGTGTTGTGGTGGATATGTGGTCATACAAGGCGAGATCGAATTCACAATGATAGCATATGTGATAGGGTGTAGGTAGCACCAATTGAAGAAAAGTTTGTTCAATATTGTTGGAGATGGTTTGGACATCTCCAACAAAGCTCTTCTGTGGTATCGGTATGTAGTAAAATTTTAAGACGTACTGAAAACATAAGAGAGAGATCAACCAAAATTGATATGGGAGAAAGTAGTTAAAAAAGATTTGAGAGATTGAAACGTATCTATGGATAGAAGCGTAGGGAAGTTAGCAATTCATGTATCAAAAAAATGGCATAGAAGGTTTAGGGACGGTGATTTAGACTCTCGGTTCAGATAGCAGAACGTAGGGTTTAGAATTTTAGCCTTGTAGATTTTATTATAAGGCTTACATTTCTTCGACTTTGAGGAGGTTTCATTCTTAGTCTATATTATTTTGTTTGGGATAAAAGATTTTGTTGTTATTGTTGTTTATATGGTATGGACTTAAAAGCTGTGAATGCTTTCAGCATAGCTAGCAAGCAAAATTTTTGGGGATGCATGGGTGGGTAAACTAATTTGATGGTGAAAGAATGGCGATTCTGGAACTGCTGTTTGCATTGTTCTTGTGCTCCAGGTAAATTATTCCATAGATTTTGTTTCTGCACCAGGCACTCCATAGAATTACCAAGGTCTTTCGTTTCGGGTCCAACGGCTTAGTTTACATCACTTGAAGCACCTCATGGCTCATGCCCTTCTGCTCCCTCCAATACGAATGATGTACTAACTTGGGAGCGCTCTATGCCAAAGAAGCATGTACTGCTAGCTAGAAACAGGGCGGGCAATACTGTCAAGCACAACAGATACTAGGAACAGGACTTTCTCATAAACTATTATGTTATTAACAGTAATCAAAACCTTCTTTTGTTTAATACCCAACACATTGTCAATTGAGCTGCATGGACTAACAGCATACAGTCATTTCCTTTCGGTTCAGTAAGCCCCACAACAAACATCAGCTTCTGTGCACGGACGCAGCACAAGAGCTACCAGCGGCAAGTTGCAGCATGTCATCATGTACAAAGGAGGACTCTTTCGGTTTCTCAAGGCAATAAATCAAATATTATACGGTTTATATCTTCCCAAAGCCAGCTTCCATCACACCTGCAAGCACATGTACACATATACTTCAAGGACCACCTCTTCATGGATGCATCTTACGCGTGACTTCGCCTACAAATGAACCCGATGACCACGCAAAGGGACAACGGTCAGTAACTTGCTAGTGTGCCGGCGCATACAGCAACTTCCAGAACCCTACAAAAGTTAAACATGGAACACAAGGACAAAGGAAAAGGTTTTTCCTTGAGTCCTAACAAAAACTAACTGATGTTCCATGAAGATACAAACTGACACCAACTATTCAGGAACACGGGATATAGCAAGCTGTGCATAGCAAAAAAGGAGAGATGCATACCTGGTGCTCGAAAGGGCTGGTAAAAACCCAGGGTCATGTTGGCCCATTCGAATCCACTAGCTTTCAATAAAACAAACATGTACCAGCTCATAAGCACAACCATTAGCCAGCTGAGTATCCTCTTCACTGTGCAACCAGTTACTTTCAGAACTAAAGACACGCCCAAGTTAGACGGAAACAGGTCAAAGTTGCATCCTCCAAGACAATTACAGTCCAAAGGCTCTGTTATAAAGATCATTTGAACCCAGCATGAGAAAGTTGTTCGCTTCAGTTGGATATAACATCCTCGACATGTCTTGCATGGGAGCATTATTCCCTTGTCTCAAATCACTCCAGCCATCCCAGTGACCATTCGTAAGTTGTGAGTTTCTAGGTTGTTGGGGTGGCATCTGTGCATAAGGGAACAGAGAAACATGGTTCTGGGGAAGTTGGGATGCCAGAAAATTATCATTCATAGGGTTGAATGCATCCTGATTATGATCTGTAAATCTGAGATTTTGATGAGAGGGTATGTTATGTTGCATAAGTAACTGAAGCCTTGGGTCATTACTTGATGTTTGCAACTGCACTGGAAAAGTATGAGCATTTTTCAGATCCAACTCTGAATCAATAACTCCAGGCATCCGCCCTTTGCCAACAGCCAATATAGCAGGATCAATAAATTCTATGTCACTTGTGTGTCTAGCTGACTGAGGTTGATAATGATTGGTGTTGCTTCCCAAAAGTTTATCAAGTAGATGAGTTTCTGTCAAGCACCGCAAAAGTATGAGAAAAACTGAAATTGTTTTACGAGACGAAGCAAATAAGATAGACAAACCTGAGTATGTTGAGCCATACACCTGATTAGACCCATTCTGAGATGAAAATCCAGTAGAAAATGCAGAAGAAAATCCAGGAGGGGGATTAGGCCCATCCTGAGATGAAAATCCAGAAGAAAAGCTAAGAGGGGGGTTCAACCCATCCTGAGATGAAAACCCAGAAGAAAATCCAGGAGGGGGATTCAACCCATCTTGAGATGAAAATCCAGAAGGATATCCAGGAGGGGGGACTCTTGCTGGTGCTGAAAATCCAGGTGGTGGAGATATTTTAGACCTTGAAGTGCCTGAGAATGCAAATTTATTGTAAGTATACAAAAGTAACACTGATGAAAACATCAGTTACTGAAACACTTCATATAAAAAACACAGAAATATAATATCTTGTATTGCCAATAGATCTACAACTCATTCGCACGTGTGAAAGAGTGTGTACCAATGCTCAAATGAAAAAAAAATGCAGTGTGCAAACATTGTATTTCCTTCTATAAGCAGGAAAAACAACTTTTAGTTTGGTGACAAATCGAAATAAGATCAAAAAGATAATATGAATCATCAAAATACATTCAATTACAGTACTAAAACACATCATTCTGCTCAGTCAAATACAGGAGCTGCAGGTATCGTTACTCACAAGTAGTTGTCATATCCGATATAGCAAGAGGATTGCTCCTTGAAAAATCATTCTCTGGAGATTGGAACATGACGCCACTCTGATAAACATTTCCATGAGAATTCTGGGATAGCAAACTGAAATTCTGCTCGCTACCACAATTTCTGAAAGATGAATCTAGGAAGTTTCCTTGGTTATCCTGTCTAGCAAATGAAAATCTAGACTCGTTACTGCTGGCTTTTGATTTCCATGAAGGCACGTTGAAAAGCACATTGTTTTTTTCAGATTCATTAAGCATCTTAGCCAAATTGTTAGCAGTCGAATACGACTCGTCCCATGGATCAAACTCCAAAGACAAGATATCAGAAATTATGCCGCTCTCATCCTTATGTACACTTGCAGCCTTGTCAAAACTTCCTATGTTATCAATTTTTACTGCACCCATCGCTCCATGCTGATGACTTTTCATTCCAGAATGTTCAGAAACCTTACCGGGTGTATATATAGTTCCTAGCCCCTCTTGACGTTCATTTAACAAGGTAGAAGTGTTGTCGGTTGAAGACAACAACCCAGTTTGCATCATTGTGCCAGAAGTTCTACTATCACTTGTCGAAGTACGGTTAAGTTCTTTATCATCCCGCAACGAAATATGTGATGTATTAGCAATATGGACATATGGTGAAGATAATGCTTGAGCTGTAGCATCCAGCATCCTAACATGAGGTTTATCTGTGGCCATTGAAGAATTCCATATATCATTTAACGGAGGAGTTACACCACAGACTTGCAGCTCTGAACTCCAGTCAAGATGCCTATCAGAACTAGATTGACAAGAAAGTACAGTGTCCTTATTTTCTGATGACAAAAGCTCAGCAAGCTTCAAATGAGATTGCTCCTTGTTCGACTTCTGACTCAAAGGTACCACAGCCGAAGTACTTGGAATTTCACCCAGTTGTTGGTTATTTACCATACTCTGAACCTCATCTTTGCTATCTAAAGTTACTGAAGATACCCCAACAGATAACTTCTCGATTTCTGTACCCCCAGGTCTAACATCTCCCAGTACTTTTGCGCTAGCAGTGTGATTAGATTGGATGTTTATAACTTTCAAGGTAGGGCTTTTTGGATCCATGTTGGTTACTTGGTGGTCACCATCACCACCATTTACTTCTGATTTAGATATTGCTGAACTTGATACACAATCTGAAGGACTTTGCCTGGTACTGTTTACTGCTGTGTCTTTCTTTGGTGATGTTGATGACTTAGACGCAAGCTGGCCTGATTCAGTTGGCTTTGAAGACACTGAACAAACAAGCTTTTCATTTCCATTCACAAGTTGCTTTTCCTCACTTCCTTTTGACGTCCCATCTGATGCTACAACTTCATCATCATTCCAAGCTGAATGTATTGTAGAAAAGTCTATGTCCAACGACGACTCCACGGATATTACAGCTTGGGTTTCCTTTGCAATACCAGGTTTATATGGCTTCAAGGTTTTAGACAGACTATCTCGTTCTGGTACTTGCCTTCCTTCAGTCATTTTTGGTACTGTGCTTGTATCATCATTCCATGAAGAAGGCAGTCTTGCACTGGAATTCATCGAAGAACTCGAAAATGAATTACTCTGCAGCTCTGATTTTGATTTTGTAAGAGACTGAGAGGATGTCACCCCGGTCGCTGGTGTCCTTGCATTCAAATCATGACCCCCCCTGCGCATACCAAAAATTTAGCAACACATTGCATTTTAAAGTATAACATAAGACTCTAATAGGAACCGTACCATGAAGCAGCTTGTGGAAGTGTGGACCTCCCCAAACTACTGTTTGGTGGTGACAGTCTGAACTGGCTTGTGGTGTTCTGCGCAGAAGAAGGCCAATTAATTTAGAAACATTATGTAAACCAACAAATGCAGAAAATATCAACAATTTAGCCTAGACCGGAAAGCACATGAAATCAAACAAAATTGAACGTCTTCCAATGGATTCAGTATTTAAAAAAAAAAAGACATACAGCTGTTCTATTCTTGACTGTATGTTTGGCTGAAACCACCGCACTGTAAGAGAAATCATCTGCTGGCGGAGGCAATAAAGTCCCTGAACGTCTTTGTGAAACACTAGACGCCATTTGGGGAACCCTACTCCTGATAGGAATATAAGCGGATGAGTCAAAGGTATCAACTGAAACTACTAGTAGTTTTAGCAACTTATATCTCAGAGACAAGAGTTCACCAAAAAAGTACAGCAATATTACACATGCAGACCATTTTCTAAATCCATTTCCATGGAAAGGCAACAATTCCTACAAGTAGGCTTGGCGAAAAAAACCTATATCCAGGACTGGCACAGTGGCTTACTCGCTTAGAGCTAAAATAGATGAAGCAAGCAAGCAGTGCAAGAAACTGTGGTTCCACATCACATCACATGTTCGGTTACCTTGTATACGCTGAGATTATCTCATCTTTAGTGAAACTATCCTCCTGACTGCCTACATCATGCAAATAGAGACAATCTGGATTTCCACATGTCTGAGAAAAATCAAGAAGGCACTCAGAAAGATAGAAATGGGTAGAATACTACTAGTAAATAAAGCTGTCAGGATGAAGCAACAATTGTACCATGTTCCGTAGCCATGCATGGCAATACTTTGTAGTACCAAAGCATGCTCTGCAACAGTCAAGAATCATTAGAATAACCATATTGCGTAAACATGCTAGAAGAGAACAAAGTATGGAAGCTCACCTTAACACTTTTCCTTCCAAGATAAAATTGTGTACAGCTTGAATACACCGTATGGCCTCTTCTTCTTTGGCATAAGTAATATATCTGAACATATATCACAGTAATAAGCCAGTGACATACAAACAGGTGACCACTTATGGAGAGAAAAGGAGCCCTGACTCCCTGTTGGTTTTACGTAAAAATTAAACAAATAAGTTGAGTATGTATAATAACTATAGTCCACAGGTTCTGAATCTCTTTTTCTTTTCAGGAAAATGAATATTTTCTTCTACCTTTTTTCTCTTGTACAAATTATTAGAAATAAGCTGAGTCGAGATGTATTTCATTCAAGTCTCAAGTTATTCTTCTACAATCCATGTTTTCATATTTCTGAAATCACACAGCCCCCAAGACTACGTACATCCAGCCAGTGCCATGTGATTCCCAAGAAAAATGTGCAGTACCCGAAAACCAACAATGAAAAAACCGATAATTCATAAAGAGATAAATTTTAAGAAACAACTGGTATCAGTATATGCAGGTCCTGAGCTCAGCTCAGATTGAACATGCGAATCTTCCATCCATAAGAATCTGATTTGTATATCATAGATGAAGTACAAGAAATAACATGTTAGAACTAGCCATCATTTTCACCTACTTTTGATGGAATACCACCTAATTTAACACAGCCAAACTCTCACTTTACTTTGTGAATCACCTAAGCATAAATGCTCTAGCATTAGGAAAGTACAAGCACCATAGTACAGGAGAGCATAATTTGTTTAAATCATGCAATTGCACAAAACATAAGAGGATAATCACTTGATACATCAATGTGACTGCAGGATCAGTACCAGAACAAATAATAGATACTGTTTATGCATATGAGAAGATCATTAATGCATGGCATGAGGTTCATATAGACATACAAGCTGATACTGTTGTTTGTTGATGCCTGCTGGGAAGGAGCCCCCGTCGGACGAGAAACTGAAACTTTCAGAACCTTCCCATACTGACCAAAGTATTCCCTGTGCTCAAGTACCTAAAACAAAAGATAACAGTAATGTTGATGTGAGAACTACAAGTTACACATGTCTCCCGATTTAAAAGAAGATTCCATGCTTTTCACTCCCATAGACATGCATAAATCTTAAAGCACCAACCAAAGGGTAAGCAGCCTCAATCCACCCTTGAGGGTGCTTTAATATTTGTGCAACTCACTATTTGGGAGAGCATGAAATCACCTCCGATTTAAAACTTAAAAGAATCTAGATGTAAACAATATGGTGCCCACACTCTCATTGCATAAATTTGCAGGTAGCCCAATTATGTACACCAGGTTTCTCTGGATAACCCTGACACTAGCCAGATGCTTCTTAGCTTCCACAGTAGCTGCCTTTGACTTAACCTTTTGGGTCTTGTGCTTCTTCTCCGCATTTTTCTCTGCAACCATCCTGGATCGACCAAAATAAACAACAGTTGCAAATCTGTTATCGCAATACACAGAGAAAAGATGTGTGCATATTTACTAAGATGAAGAGAGTCCCAAATGCTGCAGAGCCCAAAATGATGTTGGATAATCAAGCGCGTTCATCATGGTCGAAGATTCTCTGTAGCAATCGTGGTATCTCTGTAGCAGTCGTGGTATCTCTGTAGCGCGTACATCGTCAGAACGCGCAACCACGGGATCCGCTACGCAAGGAAGAGAAACGACCGGCCACTATTGTTAGGATTCAGTGACAGCAACATGGCTAGCGACGTCGACAACCACAGAAGCACCACTAGAGTGCTCTTCTTCCTCGGAAGCAACCTCATCGCCTGGCAGTCGCAAAAGCAGAGGGTGGTGGCGCTGTTGTCCTACGAGGCTGAGTACATCACCGCAACTGCCGTGGCATGTCAAGGCATCTGGCTAACTCGGCTGATGGGAGAATTCCTCTGCTTGGAGCCCAGCGTGCCGATGCCGAAGGTGGATAACAAGTCCGCCATTGCTTTAACCAAGAATCATGTCTTCCACGATCGATGCAAGAACATCGACACTCGTTTTCATTTCATCCGAGAGTGTGTTGATGAAAGGAAGATCATTCCCGAGCATACTCGCACAGAGGAGCAGCTCGCGGACATTCTCACGAAGCCGCTTGGGTGCGTCAAGTTCTAGGACCAGCGTGCAACGATTGGTGTCGTCGAGATCACAGGTGAATGAAATTAGGGTGGTGAATGTTGGATAATCCAGCGCATTCGTCATGGTCGAAGATTCCCTATAGCAGTCGTGGCATCTCTGTAGCAGTCGTAGGATGTCATAGTCGTAGAACTATTGTAGCAGTCATAGTTGTCATGGTCATATAACCACTGTAGCAGTCGTAGTGGTCATGGTCGTAGAACCACTATCGTAGTTGTAGCGGCCGTGGTTGTAGCCGTAGCGTCCGTGGTCAAAGAGTTTCTATAGCGGTCATAAATGCTCGACGTGTGGACGCGTGCTCAGTCCACGCGGGAGCACGTTTTTCGTCTTGTTAGCGTCGTGTACGTCATGGCCTAGATCCGTAGGATCGTGCAGGTGTTGGCGCATAACAAGGGTGGCCTAACAACCAGAGTTACACTAGAGTTTCCTTTAAATAAGAGGCTAATACAACAGAAAATGCTGCCCAGTTTTCCAGTAGCGCAAAAACTCTTGCGTTCTTGCTCCGTGTTTCCAACTTCATGTTTGTTCGTGTGTGAGCCCAGGCGAGTTGATCGGCCAAAGTTCCAGAGAAATGATTGCTAAGAGCGGAAGCATTGGGGGGCAGTGAAGTTGAAAGTTCGAGACGAACAGACCTCTCACAAGTGGCAGCCATCTTGGCAATCCTGTCCTTGTCATAGCGGGCGCGGCATGCAGGGCAGCGCCCCTCTATGTCCTCCTTCTCAGCCATATCCATGATGTGGTGCCAGCACCAGACACAAATCTGCAGAGTTGCGCAGACAGACAATTAGATAGCGCTGCAGCTGTAGCACGGGTGGGATGAGATGGTAGTACCTCGTAGCCACATTTGCAGGGCTTGAGCTGCTGGTCAGTGATGTCCATCTCCTCGGCACAGAGGGGGCAGGTGCGGTCTCCATCGTCGCTCATCGTCATCCTGAGGAAACAAGAAAGAGTCATTAGCAATCCGACGTGAAATCGTAGCAATCCAGCATCGGGAGGCAACAGAAGACCAAGCAAGTTTGAGTTCCCAAACGAAAGAAAATAGGCATGCTGATAATCCCTAAGCTATTAATCAGAAACTTGCGATCCCAAAACAAGCACACCGAAAGAAAGCAAAAAAAAAAAAAAAACCCCCCACAAAACGTTGAAGTGGCCAAGGAACAGGGGACATGGGCGATGCTAATCTGCCCGATTCTACCAAATCAGCTATCCAATCTGTCAGTAAAGCCGAGAATTTCGAAGCGGGGATTGCCAAAGGCAGACGTAGCAAATAAAAAGCTCAAAATTCTGATTACCAAATCGACGCCGAAAATATGCCCAAAACGAGGCTAGAAATGGAGGGATCAGACGAACTCACATTGGAGGTGGACGGGGTGGGCTCCTCCGATTGGGCGGAGCGAGAGGGAAACCCTAGAGGGCTGACTGGCTGGGGCGGGGGGTCTCTCTCCCTGCGTGGTGGGCGCGACGGAAGCAAGAGAGATTGGCAGCGCTGCGAAAAGGTTGGACTTTTTTGTGAGTTGAGCCGATGCGGAGGAGGAGGAGGAGAGACGAGGGGCGGGCGGGGAGGGACACGCACGCACGACCGCTCGCTCCTGCTCTGCTCCAAGAGTCATGAAAGAGCACGGCACCAAGAGTCAAATGAATCAAAAGCCAAGCCCAAGACTACCATGCCGTGACCGTGAAGAGCTATCATGCCAAATATCTCGGCGGCCGAGCGCAATTAACCATGTGCAACCATGTATTTCATCTTTGGGTGTTCGAGTCTGAAACCCAATTACTGATTTGGGTGTCTATGCTGCTAGATTAGAGTAGATGAGTTTGATTATGAGTTTCCTGGCCGGACATTATAACTTGATTCGGCCTTAGGCCCATATACGCGTGCGTGCTTGTAATGCGTATGTATGGATGGCAGCCGTATAAATATAGACGCCACGCCGCCATCATCGCACAAGGGACGAAACGACTAGATGTGTGACTAGATAATGGGAAGAACAATTTTGTATGTTTTTTTATCTTTTGGATAGCCAATCAATCTCAACAGAAAATTTGAGAGTTCTTGCAAATTGAGAATGCTCAACCTTTCCATTGGAAATTGAGAGTGTGATAGGGCTTTCGTTTGATAGTCGTGAAGTTCAGCGTATGTGATCTTACGAATATATAGTTCAATAAAGGATTACAAGTGATATGTAGGTTAATAAAGGAGTTTTCCGTACTTTAGGAGAGATAGCGCATCTTTGACACCAGAGTTGTAGAGCCGCAGAGGATTTCGATGGCCATTTTTCTTCGGAGGGCTTTCACATGAAAATTGCTGAAATGAAAAACAAAACTGATGCTTTATTACTCTGGTACCTACCCTACTCTACCCATCCATCCGACTGTATGTCATATGTCACACCGACTAATGGGACCCAAGCACGCCATACACACAGAGCTCGCATGCGTCACCCCACCTCCTAAAAATGAAAGCAGAACTGTTAGCATAGATACCATTTATTTTAAAAAAATAGTCTTATATATCCGTTTTTATAAATATAGCCATTCCATAAACCTATTGCATTTGACAGATAACTACTAAGCTAAAGGCGCTCGGCAGGTACCTATCAAGCTACAATAGCTCAACAGGCATCTACCGAGCTCCTCTAACTGGACAGGGCTACCGAACCCCAAATGCAACAGTAGTTAATGCCAAGTGGTTAGCGTTTAATTAAGCACATAATTAGCGCTAATTAAATATATTTAGTACTAATTAAATATATTTAGTACTAATTAAATATGATTAGCATTAATTAAATGCATACAATGCTTACACAGTGCTACATAGTGCTGTGTGTAGTGGGGCTGTCGGTGTCCTATCAAGATTGGGAGATCTATGAAGCACTAGGTTTATAAGAGCAGGTGTTTGATTATTAAATTTAAAAAAAATGTTGCTATGGTGACAAAAATTGACTTCACGAAAGCAAACGGAATAAAATGGATTCTGAAACAAAACCGATATTTTGTCTGTTGTGGCTACAGACCAAACAGAGAGAGATGGTAGTGGAGAGTGATGGAAATGAGTATGATGGCCTGCCCCCTCCCCATGGTCGGATGTTCTATATATATACATGGGGAGTGCTTTTACAATTATGCCCTTACAGCTGATTATCCCCTTCAGGGGTATTTGTGTCATTACACGTGACCTATTCTGGGCCTTATAACTTCCTACCAGGCCTGCTGGGCTTAGATGGGGGCCACCCCTACGACATTGTCAAAACCAAAAATCGAGTTTGGATTTCATTTTTGTTTTGCTCTCTTACTCCTTAACCCTATCCAGCACAAATCTTGGTGCAATCTAGCCTCTAATCCCTACCATTGCTGCCCTAAATGGAGGGATCGAGCACGGCTACTGTTCACGGTCAATTCTTTTGTCACTTTCGTCCGACATTTTGCCGCCGCCCTCGTTCTTTCTTCACCACCAAGTCGACCGCGTTCCTTCTCGCGCCTTCGTGCGCTCTCTTGCCTCCGCCAGCTTCACCCCCTTGTCAGAGGCCATACCCCTCCCATTAACGCCCCTGCAGAGCCGCCGGCCTCAATCGCCATTGTTGCGCACACCATTTTTACCGCTTCGGCCATGGCAGCCCCTGCCAACCTGACACCACCCCGACACCTTTTGACCGCCGCCTCTTGCTGCCCAAGACATCCCGAGCCTTCCCACTGCCAATTATCCCCGATCCTTCTCGCCTCTCCTCCCGAGTTGTCGCCGCCCTAACCGGCCCCTAGCGTCGAACCGCTGAAAGATCAAGCTCCATTTAAGTTGGTTTTGGTGTTAATGACAAATGCCAGTATGACATTGTGATATTAATGACATATACTTTACAATGTTTTGGTGAAAATGATAAATGAATTTATGAGACTAATATGTTTATTTGAGTTTATCTTTGGTTAGTCTCATTTGGATGAAAAGGTGAAATCAAAGAGGTATGCATTCGAAATCGCTTTCTCATTCACAAATGCATTCCTTAGATCCAAAATATAGATTGAACTCCTCAATTAGTCTAAAATGAATATGTGCATATGTCTTCACTATATACACTTGTATGCACACATTTAGGGGGAGCTCTCTATATATTTTGGAGTTTCATAAGTATTGATCCATGCTTCTTTCAATATGCATATTTGGGATCTTTACTTTGAAATACATACTTAAGTATATATAGCTTGTGTAGTATATATATACTCATGTGCAATCGGGTTATCATCTAACTTCTCCATTATGTGTTAATGGTTGGATGACTAATGACAACCGAATAAGTAAGCTTTGTTTAAAGCCTATCTTGGAGTATACATTTGTTGTGTACATATTGTATACTCGCAAATCAATTCCATATCTCATTATTTGTTGAGATTGTCATGAATTACCAAAATTGTGAAGTTTGGTAATCGATGACAATTGTTTTGTGGACTAACGGTTTCCATGAGTTAGATGCAGAGGTTAGGTTCCACAAATGAGAACGACTTGTGATGACTTCATGTGTTGAAGGTCATCAAATCAAGATCGAGAAGAAGATGGATTCATGTGTTGAAGGCCATCAAAGAAGAAGATGCTTCATGTGTTGAAGCATGTCAAAGATTGATCATGTGTTGATCAAGTGAAGACCATTATGAGTTGATGGTGTTGATGAAAAGAAAGTATCATGAGTTGATGCATGTCAAGAAGATGACCCAAGGCAAAGGTATGACTAGCTAGGACTAAGAATGTGTTCCTAGTTTTTTACCGGTCTTGGTGTTTGGTTGGAAGACCGGATTGCTAGTGTAGGTTGCCGTACTATTAAGAGGGGTCATGTCTAGTAGTTTGAGTCTCATCATGTGTTGATAGCTCAAACCTCACTTGCTCTAGCTCATCTCGACATGAGACTTATATTTGCGAATGTGTTTTGCAAATAGTTGAAGCTCATGTGGTGAATCTTTGCAATATGGAACTATGCATTGCGAATGTGTTTTGCAAGTGCTTGAAGTCCATGTTTTCATTCTTTGTGATATGAGACTTATATTTGCAAATGTGTTTTGCAAATGGTTGAATCTCATATATAATCCTTGTGGCATGTGACTTAGGTTTGTGAATGTGTTTCGCAAATGTGAGAAGTCCATGTACCTAATCCTTGTAGCATGATCTAAGTTTGTAAATGTATTTTGCAAAAGTTGGAGATCATGCATTATCCCTTGGCATGGTCTAAAATGGTTTGTTGCTATTTCCTTTGACATTAGACAATGGTAATGACTCTTTGGATATCTTGTGATTTCTGCATTGATCTAATGTGTTTGAGGTTATGAAAATAGATGGGTTGTGTAGCCCTCTGAATAAGCTTTCCATAGAGTCCAAGATCACTCAATTCCGACATCGGAGTCAAAAGTTATGACCGTTTTTCCGAGTGTCGTCTGTGCTGAAAAAACCAAAAACGGAAGTACCACGATTTGTACTGCGGTAGTTCCGTTTTTTACGGAAGTACCGCAATTTGTACTGCGGTAGTTCCGATTTTTCCGGTAGTTCCGATTTTCCGGTAGTTCCGATTTCTGAGCGGAACGTTTTTTTCAAAGAGCGACTTTCTGAATGACTTAGCCTCGGGAAAAATGGTAGTTCCGCAATTTGTACTGCGGTAGTTCCGTTTTCGCTGAGAAACGGCTAATTTTCTGACCGTTGGCGAGGAAAACGGAAGTACCGCAATTTGTACTGCGGTAGTTCCGTTTTTCCTGATTTTTCAGGGATTTAGCTCCAACGGCTAGTTTTTTTGTGTGGGGGGTATAAATACCCCCTTGTGGCCGGTTGGAGAGGTTGTTGCTTCATTCATTCCTGTATTCTTGAGGTAGACTGAGGATCTCCACTCAATTGTGCATGTGTTGCACTTTTTGAGAAGCGAGAGAGGTTCTAGAGTGCATGTGTTGCATCTAGAGGTGGACTTAGTGTCCAATTGAGCTTGTGCATTCGTTGCACATGGTGAGAGTCAAGTGAGAGGCTTGGCTTGTTACTCTTGGAGTTTGCCGACTCCTAGACGACGTGGGAGGCGTCGTGCGCGGTGATCTTCTCAAGAAGGTTGTGAGAAGACCCGGCGAAGTTGTGAAGGTTGGAGCTCACCTACCCGGAGCGGGAAAGAGCTACCACTAGTGGATACGAGGTATTTCGGCTTAATTCGTGGAGCCGGTCCGATTCGTTTGGGCTAACCTCAACGTGGACTAGGGGAAACCGGCAAGTTTCCGAACACCACGGTAAAACATCATTGTGTCAATTGTGGTTTGTTTTCTTATGTTCCATTTATATTCAAGCAATTTACATTCATAGAATTAAATTGATTGCTTTCATATTTAGAATTGCAAACCTTGACCTAGGCTAGAACTATTAGTGCACTTAGGCGAATTTAATTGTTGTAGGCGCTATTTGAGCTAAACCAACTTGAATTTAGCTTCCACATTGTATACTTGGTTTCGGCAAATAGAAAAAGTTTTGAATTGCTAATATTAATTTGTAGAGAATTTTTAAACCGCCTATTCACCCGCCCTCTAGTCGGCCTCCTCGATCTTACAACCGCCTTCGGGCATCTATAAAGGCAAGAAACCCCTCTAACCTCCCCCACACTCTCCTGTGAAGCACCCCTCACGCCCCGATTAGCCTACCACTGTCCCCATTGCCGGTAATCTCAGAAAAGCTCCGAGGTGAGCTCGATTTCAAATCGGTCGATTCAGCCAATTACAATTCGATTACTTGCTCTCATAGCTTCCTCAAGCCCTCCAAAACACTCCCGACCGATCGCCCAAGCTCACCGAGCCCTCCCCTTCCCCGCCAGCGAAGTTCGCCGCTTGGACTTGAGGCCTCGTCGTGGCCGGCTTAACTCCGGTCTCCCCAGCCCAAGCCGACACCTCCACTAGCTCACCCTATCCCCACTGATGCTTAAATGCCAACCCAACCACCCGATTAAGCTCCCAAACACCCTACATTGTTCAAACCGGCCATCGGGAAGAACGGCTTGCCGCCGGCGAACGCCACCTCCGCCGGACTTCCCACCACCCAAAATGGAATCCTCGTGATCTCCCGAACCCAACCATAGCTTCAAATCACGTTGCAAACCATCCTAGCCCCGCCGGCAACCACCGCATCCCTGCTCTGTTTCTCCTGCGCACGTGCGGGTGAAAGGAGGAAGATGAACAGTGACTGTTTGGCATTGTTCATCCGACCCGGTGTGGTTGAGCCCAACCCACTAACTGAACCGGATCCTAACCGACTAAGCCCGAGGAATAGTACTAGCCCGTTAAGCACAGTAAACCCGACCCATTACTGTTCAACCGAACCCAAAAATACAAGTTTATACTCCTTAGAACCGTTTCGAGCCCGCCAACCCAAATCTTAGGTCCATTTCCCCATTTGACCCTCCTTTAAGCCCAAAATCCCAATTACTCAAGTTTTCTGGATTTTCTTTCTTCTTTTATTTTCTTTGTTCCTAGCTCAATCCTTCGAGTGTGGGACTAACTTATTTTATTTTGCGTTAGTTCTCGATATCGAAGACCACCCGGAGCAGGAAGGAGAAGGTCAAGCTCAAGTTCAAGAAATCAAAGAATCCGAAGTCGCCAAAACGTAGGCCGCAAGGCAAGTCACACATGTTTTGATCATGTTGAACCCACATTTCCGCTATTTATTTATTTATCAGTATTTTCATTATGTTATTTACGCACTGTTATTTTGTGTACAATAAATGCTTAGAATGACATGATACTAGTTATGTCCTACCACTCGAAAAAGCCCAGTATAATTCGATGGCCATATTCACCTTGACAAGACATAGTAATTTTAAATATAGTAATAATGTAAATATGATAGTTTAGAGAATCAACAACATCTATTGTTACTAAAAGATTTGGTATTTATTTGGGAAGTGGTTCTAGGGTAAGCGAGGATCG
Source organism: Dendrocalamus latiflorus (assembly GCA_017311315.1). NCBI lineage: Eukaryota > Viridiplantae > Streptophyta > Magnoliopsida > Poales > Poaceae > Dendrocalamus > Dendrocalamus latiflorus. The sequence goes on from CM029645.1 coordinate 27,496,287, forward strand.
CTGGATCCCGCGACCTTAACCTAGGGTGAAGGCAAATGTTACAAATCAATGGGAGTGTTGTGGCACTGGACAGATTTGTAGAAGGGAATTTACCACCGGTGAAAATACAAGGACTAGACCCTTATGCTGAGTAAAGAACATAGTGATCGCCCAACCACAAGCATTGATACGTCAAACCTGGTCTAGTAACTGCTCAAATTCGATTGAACCTCTACATATGCGGTTGGAGGCAAAGTATGAGTCCATACGGAAGAGAGTTAAGAAGGGCTGTATGGAAGTTGGCGCCATTGTTGTTTTTATTATTGATTTGATTATCAGATGTCCACACAATAGTAGGCTGAGATGAGTCAGAGGTTGTGGCCTGGGCTTGTTGAGGAAACCTACTAGGTAGAGGCTATATAAAGAATTGAGCAGCGAACAACCTTGTTTTCTTAACTCTTTGGCCGGAGTTAAGAAATCTTGTGAGTAAAGCAGGCAGCTTTGCAAAGTCATGACCGATTGTATTCGAATACGCCGTGCTTCCGATAAATGAAACTGTGTTTAATGGGTGAATCCAACAACAAAGCATAAGTAGATTTGGAAAGGGTTTGGTAATGTTGGTGATCTGGTAATTGAATCTTGAAAAACCCCCTAAAGTTTATAGAAGGCTATGATTTTATGTTCAAAACCTGTTTATAACTAAAACTGCATCCACATACAATAATAAACTTTTCCCCATCACTTGATGTACCCTGCATGTAGTTAATGGTAGCCTCCGTGTGACTTGTTGAGTGCGGTTGGTTGTACTCAAACTTACTTTACTTTCCCCACACAGAGATCAGAAGAGGACATGATATTACAAGTTTACATGTTAGGGTTGCGACCGCACTCAAGCGTTCCTGTGGAATTTTCTTTGGTTCTTCTGAATATAAGTTATATTTTGGGCTTGAATGCCCTTAGATTTATTAAATGGCTGTTAAGTCTTATTTTAATTAAATTAACTCTTTTTAAATGCTCGTAAGCAGGCATGATACTCTTTATGTCCGTAACTGAACTCCTTGGCTGTTACGGAAGGTAACGACATTCCCGTCCCTAAAAATGGGGGTGTTACTGATTCCTTTTTCTTTTTCTAGCGCAGCACAGCACACGAGGAGGGGGAGGTGGACTCCGAGAGCGTCAAGGCCATGAGTGGGGACGTGCTGCTGCAGCTAATCAATGGCCTCATCCAAGACAAGCAGCAGCAGCACAAGAACGAGGAAGGATGACTAAATAGGGGGAGTGAGCTTGGAAGAACATCAACAAGTAGAACAGACCTTGTGTAAGTAAAGTTTTGCCATAATTTCGCTGTGAAATGTTAATCCTTGAGTATAATTGATCGATGTTGCAATGCTAGTTTGCTTATGTTTGCATGTTGATCGAGTATGGATGGATCACTGCTGTTGGAGTTCATAGGCTTACGTACGCTTTATGGTTGACTGACTAATTCGGCAAGATGTGTTCATCTTCTGTGCTTTTGGATGCTAATCGATCGCAGGCGTGTATCGTTCTCGTTGGATGCCACTTGAGAAGAGGAGGGGTGTTTGGTGAAACTTCTGTTCCTGGGACTTTCAGAAATTGAGAGCTACTTACGTCTTTTGCTAAAGGGAATGTTGCAGTGAGCATGGCAGCATGCACGTTTGAGTTGCAAGCTGCAGCAGTGTCTAGTTCGTAATCGGTAATCCATGATCCACAGTGCTCTTGTTCCAAAGTCAAGGCTGCAACACAGAACAACTAATTGCTTGGAAATGCAGTCTGGGGTCAAGATACAACTCGAAGCTATGAAACTTAATTTGAGGTATATTCTATTCTTTAGTTGTAGTTTGTGTTTATAATCTACTTTCCTTGCTCGCTGTAAAAATTCTCAGGAGATTCATCTATGTTTTTTCATCTAAAACATTTTCTGCAATGTAACTTTCTGCCTCCCCCTTTTATTCTTCTTCTTCTCAAACATGTGTTTTTTTGAGTACTGCGATCTGTTTACGGAAATTTTAATATCCCAAAAAATTATTTAGCTTGTTAGGTTTGATTAATGAGGTGAAGTGATGGTAGAGAAGCACAGTGACACCGCATTTCATCGATTCAAGCCGTTGATCGAAATTTAAATGCATGGGATTGATTGCTAAAAATAGTAGCTTTAGTACTGTTAGAACGTGGGCTAGGGGCCACAACACATTAAGGGATGCACACAATGAGGGGCAGCAATATATCTCCATATTAGAAAGAGTTAGATATATATCTTCATAATAGGAATGTTGAGATGCACATTTTCGTATTTGGATAGTATAAATATTATCTTATCCTTATGTTTGACACAAAAAAACACTCTCGGGATTTCTTATCTCAGGGTATAAGGTGTGGGCATGCCAGTGTACTAAATTACACAAAAATAAATAAACACAAAAAAGATAGGTGAAATATATATTTTATTCACTCATTTGATAAGAACAAAAATTACAAGTTCCCTTTATGTATATGCGCTCCATAGCCTACTTTACATAACAGATCTAACATAGGCAATGTGTTCTCCTGGTTCCCAAGGCTTCAGAAGGCTGTCGGTTAATTACATTCATGGGGCGAATCCGCAGAATACCTCCAATTAAGCTGCACATTGGTCGTCATCTTCAGTCTTCGCTTCACATTCTCTACGCATGTGATGAATGATTGATGTAAGTGTGGGCGTTAGCATGATCCAAAGCCTCGTCAGTCTATGGGGCCGTTGATAGCGTAGCCTTTACACCAGCTGCATCTGCCTATGCTATTCGACCTCGTCGGTATCGAGCAACACAAGAGAATGGGGTGATTAAGAATGTGCATGGGTCACATCAAGCGTAACTGATCTAATGGCAATAGCAGTAGAATCGGTATCATAAACATAGCTTGAGTAGTGAGTTTAACAAACCAGGACACCAAAGTCAAGTATTAACGTGGTCGGAATTGTCCGCTAGAAATGACTCCTCGGAAGCCAGATGCCATCGGCATCAGGGAGTGATTGGTAATCAACAGTCAAAAATCACCGGCCATCGAAAACAGTCAGCTAGTCGAAAATCATTGGACACCGGCGCAGACAGTAATCAGAGGCCTCCGGGCATCTAAAATAGCTGGTAGTCGGGGGCCTTCTAGGTTGAAACCCATCGGAAGCCATTCGTGATTGAAAGTCAACATGGTCGAAAAGCCATCATGGTCGAAAGCCATCGTAATCGAAAGCTATTGTGGTCGAATGCCAACACGGTCGAAAGCCATCCTGGTTGAACGTCATTGTGGCCGAAAGCCATCATGGTTGAACGCCATTATGGTTGAAAGCCATCGTGGTCGAACGCCATCATGGTTGAAAGCCAACGTGGTCGACAATTGGGAGCTGTCGACCATCGCTTGTGGTCGTAGGTCGGAAGTCATCGATCATTGCTGGACCGATTACTATAGCAAGGATGGTTGCCGTAGCACACCTCGCCCTAGCATCATGGGTGATCGAGGGCTTACGGGTACTTTGGTAGTTGAAGATGTACAAGTACAATGAGCAGTCAAAATCGCTCGAGTACCAGAGGTGGTTGACGCCGCTCGAGTATGATGAATGGTCAGAGTCATCCATGTATGAAAGGGGTCGGAGATGCTCGTTTTGGAGAAGCGTTCGAAGGTGCTCGACTTTGACAAGCGGTCGGAGGCACTTGACTTTGACAAGAGGTCAGAGGTGTTAGGCTTCAGGAAGCGGCCGAAGGTACTCGACTTTGACAAGCGCTTGGAGGTGTCCGTCTTCGAGGCACGGTCGGAGGCACTCATTTTCATCAAGCAGTTAGAGATGTCAGGCTTCGGGAAGTTGTCAGAGGCACTCGACTTCGACAAGGGATAGGAGGTGTACAAGTTTGAGCAGCAGTCGGAGGCGTCTAGCTTTGGAAAGCGGTCAGAGGCACTCGACTATGACAAGCAGTCGAAGGCGTCTGAGTTTAAGCAATGGTCGGAGGCACTCGACTTCGACAAGTGGTCAGAGGCATCTGAGTTTGAGCAGCAATGAGGCGTCCAACCTCGGCAAGCGGTTGGAGAAGTCCAACTTCAGAAAGTGGTCAGAGGTGTCTAGCTTCGAGAAGCGATCGAAGGTACTCGACTTTGACAAGCGGTCAAAGTTGTCCGTCTTCAAGAAGCGATCGGAGGCACTCGATTTCGTCAAGCGGTCGGAGATGTCTGGCTTCAGGAAGCAGTCGGAGGCACTCGACTTCAACAAGCGGTCAGAGATGTCTGTCTTCGAGGAGTGGTCAGATGCACTCGACTTCGTCAAGTGGTTAGAGATGTCTAGCTTCGGGAAGCAGTCAGAAGCACTCAACTTCGACAAGGGGTCAGAGGCACTTGACTTCAACAAGTGGTTGGAGGCGTCCGAGTTTGAGCAGGCAGTCGGTGGTGTCTAAGTATTGAAAGCGGTTGAAAGTGACCAAGTATAGGAGGCAATCAGAAGGACTTATGAGTAGCGCCATCCGTCTTGTCTTATGGAGCTATTATCGTATCAGAGATACAAGCGGGACAAAACCTAACATATCGAGATGCAATGCGTGCATGTACATTGAACGTGCGTGATTCAAACAAAAGAAACAACAGTGGAACAATAATACTTCTCTTGTATACTACGTGTTTGTGATGTTGAAAATCATTCAGGAAGCGCTTTGTATCTCTAATAATGTCACTGCTGAATTGAGTTTGTTGTTATAAGACAGGCAATTGATCCATCTCCAAACTAATCTATTCATTCATTCATCCATCCATTCTGCTGCTTACTAGCATCGCACTCATCCTGCTCCTAAGTCTTTCAGCCTACTGTACATTGAAATAAAACTTCTGCGTGCTAACCAAATCAAATCAAATCAAAATATTTTGTCCAGCACAATATAGAATCTCATCTCAGGTGCATAAATTAGCTGGCTTACAGTCAACACGCATGGTCAGAATTCAGAAACGAACAAACCAACCATTTGGGTACCCTGGAACACTTGGCACCAACTTTTCCTTGCCTGGTCTACACACACACGCACAATCTCGTAGCAACGAAAAGGATACAAAAGTCTCAAGGTCTACACAAAGCAAGCTAACAACGAGTTGGACTCATTCCACCTTCAGATTTTACTCAGCACCATCGCCCGGATGCCTACAAAGACAAGATGCTACCATCAGAAACAAACAGCTGAGGCTAAGGGAAAGGTGCAAAGCAAGCAAGATAACAACAATCCTACCTCCACGATGTCAGATTACGAGCTTTCCGGTCTAGTTGGATGTTTTCTAGAGCACTTGATGCTTGCAGTACTTCGGATATATCATCAGCATCATATCTCCAGTTGTAACCATCTTTCCTCGTATTGGATGCTGAGGACCCTCCTCTTCGGTCTGAATGTTCAAAGCGCTTGTTTTAGAATTTAGGAGAGCAGCACCACGCCGTATGACAAACTGAGTGAATTATATCACGTACCTGATGTTTGTGATGATGGCATTGGCCTGGCAAGTTCAAAGTAAAAGGTTACCCACATTTATAGAAAAAACAAACGACAGCTGCAATATAATCATGATGGCACAACAGTACTCCCCATATGTTGATTTTTATAAGGCACCCACGTATTCCGAGATTCAGACTTTGTAATGTTTGACAAACAATTAATCAACAATATATACGTTCAGTGACACAAAAGTGGAATGTACTTTCATATGATTATGATTTGGGAGAGACTAGCGACCGGATATCTAATGGGAGTGAAAATATTGGACGCTCAGGCGTCAACAATGTCTGCAACAAATCTATATAAGAGACACAACAACAAAAATGTGCGATTTGAAGAAAAGAATTGAATAAAATCTCATCTGAAGTGCAACAGAAAAAAAAGATGATCTTGCAACAAACCATCAATCATGGTGCTATAAACACCTAATGCAAAATAAACCAACCACAACAACAACAAAGCCTTTTGTCCCAAACAAGTTGAAATAGGCTAGGAATGAAATCTTCTCAAGATCAAAGAGATGAAAACCTTGAAAAAAACCTACAATGCTAAAATCCTAAGCCGTACAACTTGTTATCTGAGCCGAGGGCCTAAAACACTGTCCCTAACTTTCTTATGGTTTCGGTACGTGGAACACTAACTTCCAAGCGCTCCTATCCAAAGCTAATTCTTTACATACATTCTAATCCCTCAAGTCTCTTTTAACTGCTTCCTTCCACGTCAGTTTTGGTTGACCTCTGCCTCTTCTTATGTTTTTAGTACGTCTTAAAATTCCACTACGTACCGGTGCCTTAAGAAGCCATTGTTGGAGATGTCTAAACCATCTCAAGCGATGTTGGACAAGCTTTTCTTTAATTGGTGCTACCCCACCCTATCACGTATATCATCATTGTGGATGTGATCCTGCCTTGTGTGACCACAGATCCACTTTAGCATTCTCATCTCTGCTATATTCATTTTCTATATATGTTGTCTTTTAGTCGCCCAACATTCTGCTTCATATAGCATCGCAGGTCTGATCACCATCCTATAGAACTTACCCTTTAACTTTGAGGGACTTTTTTGTCACACAGGACACTAGATGCTTAGCGCCATTTCACCCACCCCGCTCTTATCCTGTGGCTCACGTCTTCATCAATCTCACCGTCCTACTGTAACATCGATCCCAAATAACGAAACGTGTCCTTCTTAGGTACTATTTGTCCATCCAATCTAACATCTCCATTATCTGCCCTAGCACCACTGAAATCACACCTCATATACTCAGTTTTAGTCCTACTAAGTCTAAAACCCTTCAATTCTAAGGTTTTCCTTCACAACTCGAGCTTTCTATCAATACATATCATACTCTCATCAACCAGCACCACATCATCAGCGAAAAGCATACACCAAAGGATATCTCCTTGTATGTCCCATGTGACCTCGTCCATCACTAAGGCAAAAATATACGGACTCAACGCTGATCCTTGGTGTAGTCCTATCTTAATAGAAAAGTCATTAGTAACACTACCACACGTTTTGACATTAGTCACAACATTTTCGTACATATCCTTAATTAGGGTAATATATTTTGCTGAGACTTTTCTTTTGAAGCGCCCACCACATGACCTTTCATGGCACTTTGTCATATGCTTCTCCAAGTCAATGAATATCATATGAAGATCCTTCTTTTGCTCCCTATACCTCTCCATCAACTGTCGTAGCAAGAAAATCGCCTCCGTGGTCGCCCTTCCAGGCATCAAACCAAATTGGTTTGTCGTTATGCTAGTCACTTTTCTTAAACGGCGCTCAATCACTCGTTCCCAGAGCTTCATTGTGTGGCTCCTGAGCTTAATTCCTCTATAATTAGTACAATTTTAAATGTCTCCTTTATTTTTGAAAATTGGTACTAATGTGCTCCTCCGCCACTCGTTTGGCATTTTGTTCAACCTAAAAATGCTATTGAACAACTAGGGCTGGCAAAAAAGCTCGGGCTCGTGAGCCAGCTCGGGCTCGGCTCGGGCTCGTGGAGGCTTGGCTCAGCTCGTGGATGAAACGAGCCGAGCCGAGCCAGCAAAAAAGCTCGGGGTTTAAACGAGCCGAGCCCGAGCCAGCTCGCGAGCGGCTCGGTTGGCTCGGCCCGACTCCCCCACTCGCGGCTCTCTCTCTCTCCTTCACCGCTTCTCGCCTCCTTCTTTCATCCTCCCGCCGACGCCTCTGCCTGCCCTCTTTTTCTCCTCCCACCGACGCCTCTCTGCCTCACGCCTCCGCTTCTTCTCCCACCGACGCCTCCCTCTCTTCCTGCCTCTGCTCGTTCTCACCGAATCCCCCGCCGCCTCTTACTGCGCCTCCTCTCCACGCCTCCACTCCGTGCTTCCTCGCCGCGCCTCCACGCCGCCTCACCGCGCCTCCTCTCTCCTTCCTGCCTCCTCTCGCTCCCGTGCCGCCTTCTCACCGCCTCCTCTCTCTTCACCGCCTCCCCCCGACGCCGCCTCCTCCTCTCCTCAACCATGGCGCCGCACCTCCTCTCTCGGCCATGGCACCGCGCCATCGGCTCAGATCCACCTGGATCCGGACCAATCATCGGTCCTACTGCAGTAGATCCGCTTTTATTGGCTTTCTTATGGATGGATTGGAGTCTACACCTCACCGATTTGCGGTGGCTTGCAGGTTCTTGGGGTTTCCCGTGATCGGTCCTACTGGCTTCCGTGATAGATCGGGTGGTGGTGAACAAAGATGGGAACAAACCCGGTGCTACCCGGTGGTTTTCGGGCGGCGGTACTAGAGGTCGGGGAATGTGCATCCTTTGGCTATTTCCCCCTCTAGGGCGTGCTCGGGCTTTGAGGTGGCCGCCGGTTGTTTGGATGCCAATGGTGTCTGTGGGTTCTTCTCCCGCCAGGAGGAGAGCGCCGCGCGGTCGGAGGTGGTGGGGGCAGCTGGGCGCGGCGCCGAGACGAGGAGGAGCGCGAGGGAGAGAGGAGCAGTCAGCATGGTGGCGGTGCTGGCCGGCGTGTGGGCTGCTTATTATTGGCTCGCTAGCCCTCGCGAGCTGGCTCGAGCCGCATCACGAGCCGAGCCGAGCCCACAAAAAAGCTTGATATCCCAACCGAGCCGAGCCGAGCCTCTATTCCGTCAAGCTTTCACGAGCCGAGCCGAGCCAGGCTTGGCTCGGCTCGTTGCCACCCCTATGAACAACTTAGTTACTCAAACAATCGCCACTTCTCTTAGGTATTTCCACACCTCAATAGGGATGTTATCAGGCCCCAACGCCTTACCCACTTTCATTCTTTTTAAAGCCTCTCTCACTTCTGACTCCTGGATTCTTCGAACAAACCACTTATCGGTGTCGTCAAAAACATTATCCAGTTCAATCATACTATCATCATTATCGTGATTGAACAACTTGTCGAAGTAATCTCTCCACCTATACTTGATCTCCTCGTCTTTCACCAAAAGTCTATTAGTGTCGTCTTTGATGCATTTAACTTATTGAAATCTCTCGTCTTACTTTCTCAAATTTTATCCATCTTGTAAACATCTTTCTCTCCCTCCTTTGTACTTAGTTTCTGATAAATTTCCTCATATGCCTTGCCTCGTGCCTTACTCACCGCTTTCTTCGCATTTTTTTTGCTGCTTTGTATTTTTGTATGTTGTCATCGCTCCTATCATGATACATGTGCTTGTAGCATATTTTCTCCTCAATAGCCTTTTGCACTTCCTCGTTCCACCACCATATGTCTTTTGGTTCTTCTCTTGTTCCTTGGGTCACTCCAAGCACCTCCGTAGCCACCTTCATAATGCGAGTTGCCATCTTTGTCCACACACTATTTGCTTCGCTATTCGCATCTCCCACGCCCCTTCCGTGACCATCCTCTCCTTAAACACCTGTGCGGTATCTCCTTTGAGTTTCCACCACTTCGTCCTTGTGGCTTTGACGACCTTAGCTTGTCGGATCCGTAACTTAAAACAAAAATCGGAGACTACCAACTTATGTTGTTAGACAATATACTCTTCAGGTATAACCTTACCGTCTATACAGGCTCGTTTGTCCTCCCTCCAAGTAAACCAACCACAACAAAAAAATTTCTTGTGGCAACAAATGAACAACTATAGGAACAAAACTACAAAAGCTGCAACAATTGCGAGAAAGCCATTGCAACATCGAAACGCATTGCCGCAATAATGAAACCAACCTGTTGCAACATATCCATGGGGGTGGTGGTGCCCAGGTGTGGAGGGTCACCGGAGGCGCTCAGCCAGAGCTCGTCAGTGGTATCAAGGCCAAAGCTCAGCGGGGGCAGATCGAGCTGAGGCACGGGCAGGAGCAAGAGGCAGAGTTCAAGCTCTTCAGATGCAAAGGCAGCTCGGCCAAATCTCCGCCAGAGGCGAAGGCGTCTCAGTCAAATCTAGCCAGATGCAAAGGTGATGCAGCTGAAGCTCTTGGCAGCAGGCTCCACCAGAGCTCTCGTGCACGCATGAGAGAGAGAGAGAGAGAGAGAGAGAGAGAGAGACTGTGTGGCGGCAATGACAGCTTGATAATGACGGAGATGAGATCGAGAGACGAAGCAAGTGCTGGATTTGGGGGAGGCCATAATGGTGTGGACTCCACTTCACAGTGGAGACTGGAATAAAGTGGATGAGAGATTAATTTAGGGGAAGGAAAATGTGAATACGCGAAGCGGTTGAGCGAAGCGTCCGATGCTTCGGACGTACATCCTATAGCATTATCCTTATGATTTTGTAGTTATTAACAATATATCATAAAAGATATTGATGGTAGAAGTTAAATTTTGGAGACCGTGCCAGTCAAACAGCGCCCTACAAAAACTAACGGAGGGAGTACTAGTAAGGTATTACCTTCCCATAGGAGGCAGGCCCCCAATTGAAGATGAAGATGGTGGCCTCCTCATGTTCCGATGCTCAGCATTTAATGTTGCATCAGACTCAGAACTGATTATTCTCCTGCCAGGCATCCTTGTTTGAGACAAATTCTGCTCAACAGAACAATTTAGAGTAAACCAAAGTATGCACTGGAAACATATGAAGGTTTTATTGACTATATTTGGAGGATCATAAGATAAAACAGTGGACAAATACTTTGTGAGCTCAAGAACAGTGAAGACCAAGGTGAAAAATATTAAAGTGGTTATAAGCCATAAATTAAAATTCACAGGCTGAAATTATCATTGCACATGCATGTGGTTCACACCCCAAGCAACACATGTCCACCAAAAGTGCACTTCAACTACAGATCTTTACATACATATGTTCGGGTGTTGGTAAATCGTATGTAAACAGAACACAATCACAAATAATACATTGCAAATATAAATGCCAATGCATTGTAAGCCAACTGAACAAAGTCAAATAATTACATTTTTTCCTACTCCTACTTTCTCCATTCTTGTACTTGACTTTGCTGATATTCCACATCTTTTTACGCTGAAATCAAAATTAACTGCATCTAACTTGTTACACGATAGATTTTTTAAGGTATGCCTTACTGAGCATTATAACAGTCACAAATCGTTGTTTTATGACTAGACATGAAACATGCCTTTTTTTTCACAGATTGATTAATCTGCGTACGGTATTAGTAAAAAAATAGGTCGCTCATCAATGTCATACACATCTATTAACTCTGTTTTAACTATTGTCTTTCAGAGTTAGCAAGAGGTAAACCTCATATTTGAGATATCCTTCAAGAACATCTAGAAGCATGGGGCCACTCTCAGCACTCCTGCTCCCTTCAGCTCCACTTTTGTTAGAAAAATCCTTTAGTTCATTCTTCCAGTAGTCCTTGTGCTGATTTACAATGCAAGTACACAAATTAGTGGATGTTGATTTTGGACAAACACCAGGACACATTAAATATAACAAATGGTTACCAGATTACACTCTGGCAAATAAACTTTCATCGTGTGATCTAGCTGGGCCCACTCCAAGTATTCGCATACAAGTGCTGTTAATAACCTACCTGCAAGCAACATAAATTTTAGAATGTACACCATTCACGCTATGTAGCTTAAGAAAAACATGGCTACACTTAACCATTAACTACTAAAAATCATTTTAATCTTGCAAGGAGACCTTGAACATTCAAGATATCTGTGATGGGACTTAGAACAACATAAACAAAGGCAATCAATTACATTATACAAATGCTTCTTTGAACTAACATCAGTGCAGATGCATCAATGCCAAAGACTCACTAGTAATCACTCAGGACAAAAAAGATAGATTTTTAAGGTTGAAGTGTAGAAGAGTAAGAAAAAGGATATGCTACAAGCTTAATAAATTTGGGTTCCTCTATTGCCAGCTAAAAAAGTAGAATATGCTAAAAGCTGCCAGAATTTCCAGCGGAGAAAAAAAATTATCATGCAATGTGTTATCAATCATTCAATCTTGTATACTTCTGGAATATTCAGGAACAACAGCATAAAAAAAATTCTAGAGGGCTGTATATATCTGACAAAAAGTTGCAGAAGCACCCCAAACATGTTCTGGGTAACAGATAGTTTGCATTGATCAAATGGCCACCACATATAAAGCACGAACCCGACGGTGAAGCATGCAGCTGCTTAGCACGGTCATTGCAGCTACCAAGCAAAGCAGGATTCCCACCGTCGTCATTCTCTACCACCCGATCCTCCTCTTCAATGGCCTCAAACACACTCGCTCTCAGCTCAGCCTAGTCATCCAAAATAAAGCATACGAAAGCATGATGCCTTATGCCAATATGAGCCTTTTCATGTAAATCTAGTAACTAATTAGATTATACATCAAACGGCTCATGAGTCATGACTAATGAAAGTACGTGGGTGTAATTGAACATAACCTGGGTTTAACAGATAAGGAAAATGTTTATATTCCGTAAGCTTCTGACATAAATTTAGCAGAACTATACACCAAATGTTTAAAGGTTTCGCAAGGTAACCTTAGGAGCGTGGAGAGGGAGAGAGAGAGAGAGAGAGAGAGAGTTGTTGCCTAATGCTTGTAGTTGAAACAAAGATTTGATCAGATCGTAGCATGGGGAGCATAGCACACATTTCCTCTGAGCATGTGTGCTGGGCAACAATGCCGTCGCTAATTCATAATGTAATCGAAACTGGAGCAACACAAGTTATGCGAGGTGAGACTTTTGTTTGGCAATACACGAGCAAGAAGCAAGACAGGACGGGCAGAAAAGCTCGACTTTTGTCAAACTGCGAAATGGTTTCCTTTACAATTTGAAATGCGGGGTGAATCTAACAGCATCGGCCCATAGGACCATGAAATCTTTGTAAAAACTATATTAGCATTTCAATTCCAGATCGAAAAGAAGGATGTAAAATTTGGAGTTGAAAGCAAATATTCAGATGCCCAAAGCACATGGGAGGGAGAGCTAGATCCGCAGGGCGGGGAGGGGCGGGCGGGCGCCGTAGTGGCAATCGGTAACCCTAGTCGTCCTAGTCGGTAGAATGGGGGCAGAGAGGGAGAGACAAACCCTAATCTTGGCGAGGACGCCCTTCTTCTCGAGGGTGCGCGTGACGAGCGTCTTGAGCTCCATCATCTCCCGCGCGTAGTCGTCCATATCCTCCTCCCTTGTGGAAGCTGCCGTGCCGCCGCCGCCGCCTTTGTGGAGAGCGGATCTCTCCCTCTCCCTCTCCCTCTCCCTCTCAAGAGCTCTGCCCTGCTCTGCTCGGCTCGTCTTCCTCCCCGCTCACATCTCAGCCTGCCTTGTCTGGTCCCCTCCTGCGATGGGTGAATGACAGGTGGGCCCAGCGCGCCATTGAGATGTACTAAGCAGCCGGGCTTTGCATCGAAAGCACCGACACTTGCATACGATTCGCTAGCAGTTCCTCTTTATGCTCCCTAATGTTAATGTCTGTTTTTATTTATTTATTTTGTTTGCTAAAAAAGATTTGATTTTGTTCCATATCATCCATATGCCAGCCTCTCTAATTTTGCATAGGCTCTAGAGTATCGTAGAGCACGCATATTGTGTCCACATTAATTATCTCGTCACTAGCTGATAACCACCTTGTTTGAGAGCCCAAAATTTTCTATGGATGGGCCGAAATTTTAAACTCAAAACGTATACGCTGACATACAAAACTTGCGTCCTTGTTCAAATACTAGCTCATAAATACGCTGTTAGCCACACTAAAAAAAACAAAGGTATTCGCCTGACCTCACAACCTGAGAGTGAACCTCGTCAAGCTCCATCTTTTTCCCAATTAATATATTTTGCTGCATTTCCATAACCCCTGCTGATCTTTTGCCAAATCAAAGACTTAACAGAGTTTTGATCACATCAGATATACAAGCCTAAAACACGCTGACGTACAAAATTGGTTTTGCGTCCATTTCAACTTACAAAATATACGTACTAGCTCATGAGCACAAGTTATCAGCCTCTCAGAACCTGAGCACCTGCTTTCGTTGGCTTCCATGTTTGCCGAGGGCCTTATCAAGAGCCAAACTGAAGTCACTGAAGGGAGTCAACTCCATCCTGTAGGGTAAATGTTTCAAACGATTCACTTCTCTCCGTGTGCGACAATATTCGTTTCGGTGTTTCAACATCCAACAACAGTTCAAGAAAGAATATCATTACATACTCATATTTAAGTTTGCCTTCGTGCACCAGGCCCAAGAGGTAGTCTATCATTGTTCTGCAATCCTCTGCCTTGTCTGAACTCATCCACTTCTGTAGCCAGAATCCTCTGAGGGAAAGATCCTTTCACAATATTGCATCGCATTGTGTTAAACAAAGGGGATTGACAGGAGAAAAAACTTGATACATATCAGCGTGAAACAATCAATCCTTCAAACTTTGATGCATGGATTGTTTCAACCAGATGATAATTCAGCAACTTAAGAGAAAATGAGATAATTCTGGGCTCATAAATTTTGATGTGGAAATTAATTATCACGTTAATTTAGCAATTTGGTATAAATGCTCAAAGTGGCCTAGCTATATTATGTACAGCATAAGAGAGCCTACTGACCATTGTTCAGAACCAGGAACTGATGTACTGACCTTAAAAATGAAAGATGAAGTAGAAACAGTCACAGGTTTCTTGGACATTCCACCATATGTCACCATAGTGCCTCCTTGCCTAAAAGAGAAGGGTTATAGCTCGCTCTATATATGTAAAACAAAAGACAATTCCAATTCAGTCAAGTTTGACAGCGTTACCTTAAGAATTTCAGTACGAAGGAAGCAGAATTTCCCCCTACACAGTTAAATCCTAACGCAGGTTCTGGTAAAGCACCCTAACACCACAGCAAACAAAATAGCATCCAGATAAGGAAATGGTTCAAAAAGACTGGAAGCCGTACCCCAGTATCCAGTTGTGGTAGCAGCAAAACAAGTTCCAATCAAACTCATGATTCAGTTTAGTACGATTAATTGAAATTAAATATTACCACAGCATACATGATATTTACGAAGTAAGTGGCAAGTTAAAATAAATGGCTGCCAGGGATCATGCAGTGATCGGAAATGCAGGCTGTAGAGTAGTACCAGCAGGCTCTTCACATTCTTTATATCTAGCTGACTTTCCGTCAACACCTCATCTGCACCAAGCTGTTTAAGTCTCTCTTTTGCTTCTTCTGAACCAGGCCTAGAGCATTTTAGAGATGATTGAAGCAATTGATTGGGATGAGCAAGATAAAGTAATTAGAAAGTAGAGCACATTATTGGGCAAATTATCATGATCACGTAGAAGGCCAAGACAGCAAGAGAATCATTGTTCATTTTTTGTGGCAAATTGTATTGTACCTGTCCCTTATGATGTTGATGGTGTGAAGTCCTTGTACTTTGGCAAGCTGAATAACACACTGGCCAACAATACTTGTAGCACCGTTCTGGACAATAGTGTCACCTGATAGTAGAAGAGATTGGATGGCATGAGATGAGATGAGAGGACATGCATGCTAATTGCTAAGGTAGGCCAAAAAAAATGAAAGGGAAGCAGCAGGGTGGGAAATTAAAGCAAATAAGTGAGAGAGAAATGAATGAGCACCAGGATTGAGTTCTACAAAGTCTTGCAGCATCCTGAGCGCCGTCAAGGGGTTGACTGTGACGGTGGCAGCGTATTCCATAGGCACATCGTTACGGACCTTGTGCCACACATCTCGTGGCTTGACAATGTAGGTTTGCCATGTTCCTGTAGGGAAGCAGCAAATTCGATTTCAGGGGAGCAAGAGGGGCAGCAAAGTGAGGTCAGATACTGTAACATCCCAATTTTCGCCTTCAAAGAAAAAATTATATTTTAAATTAAGTATCTGAAAGATTTGGAGTTTAATTGGAGTTCTTGCATTATCTGGATCCTGAAATTCAAATTCCACTCAAATTCATTCAAATCCGAATTTCATCTCCAAATCAATCTATTTCAATTCTAATAAAATTCAAATTTGAATCCCAATCCAAATTCAATTGAACCTCTCAAAAATCTCAAATCCAAATTCAAACTTAATATCAATTCTTTTCCTGGGCCGAATTCCATTTTCTTTCTTTTCTCCCTCTGGGCTGAGCTCAACCCTGGCCCACTCTAGCCTAGCCCTTTCCCTTTCTTTCTCTTTGCTTTGCCCTGCTTTTGCTACAAAATGCGCCAGCACCCGATCGCCCGAGCACCGGCCGCTTGTGCCCGTTTGAAGCACCGAGTGTGCGCCTGCCTGGAAACGCTCGCCATCAAGCCACCATCACCGTGCCATCATCACCATTTCCTCGGTTGTTTCCATCCACGTTCATGCGCATTGAAGCCTCAAACCAAAACCGTCACCGTCAATCCCGTCGCGGCCGCGCTTTCTCCTTCCCCTCTCTTGCTCTATAAATTGGAGCATCAAGAACCCGTTCAACCCTTCACACTATCCCTCAACTTCCACCCCCTGCACCGCCGCCGCTGTGCCCATCTTCTTCCCGAGCACCGGCCGCCACATTGCCTTGTCGTTCCGCCCTCCCGATGAGAATCTTCGAGTTTTGTTCGTGTCACATCGTGTTCTAACCTCCCATCTATCTCCCCCTCAAGTTTTGTTCGTGTCACATCGTGTTCTAGCCTCCCATCTATCTCCCCCTCAAATTAATTTTGTTTTCATGCAGCCAATCACCGAGAATCCATCTTCTTCCTCACTGCCGGCCACACCGCATCTCGCCGTCGATTCGTCATCTCCGGCGATCCGTTCTTCAGTTCCTTGCATCCAAACCATCTTCATCATCCCCTCAACCCTTTTCCTGCCCTAATTTGGCCAATGCCTTGCCATGGAACCCCCTCGCCATCGCCGCCTTCTTCACCACCACTGGCCGTTGTCGCTAGCCATCTCCGCCTACCTCACCAACCCCTTAGCACGCTTCCCCTCATCCACGCCGTGCTTGTGCGCGCGCTATTTTCCGAGGACCGCTGGAACACCGCAGTCGCCGCCTACCCATGCCTCGGCCACCATCCCGATGCCGCCAGCACCGCCTTAGTGCATCAACGCCATCCTTCGCCTCCCCAAGGTCGCACCGACCCATTTTGGCCGTGTCATACTTCCCTGCGCCACCCCTCGCCGGTGCCGCCTTCCTTCCACATGCGTCGCCGCCTGCCCTATTTCCCATCTCTGTTCCTATATGTTAATTCAAGTATTAGGAAGGTTAGTTATACCTACTTGTAATTTCACAGTCCTTAATATTGATATACATGTACCATTGTCACCCTAGACTAGAATGGCCATCGTAATGATTACATTATTGCTAAATTAGTTTAGAATGGTAGAATTACTTACACATGCTCTTTCGGTCAATACCATCCTATGAATGGTAGAATCGATTTCGGCTGTTAGATACAGACGGTTTATTCCCACACAGCACAAGAGGGGGCTTCTGACTGGACAACTAGAATCCTTCAGCGATGAAACCTTAGCAGGTGAAGTCGAGTTGGATTGACGCATTGTAAAGGCCTTGTCATGATCTCTTCACCGCACACACAAGTGTGTTAATCGCGTGGCAATATGTAATAATCATGTTTTGTGGGTAAAACTGTATAACCTTTGTAGAGTGTAAAACTATTCGAATAGTCATTCTCATGGTCAAGGGTGAGCAATATGTGTTTTCACATGGAAGATTTATGGTTTTTTTTTGTTTTGAGCTTTTAGGAATCTGGGAGTGGTAAGAGTTCCCAGGTGTTTACTTTGGCAGTTAGAGCTAGTCACGTAGATAGAATCGGATTCGTTGAACTTTGGCAGATAGAGCCTTAATGCTAATGCTGGTAGCTAGAACCTTCACTAGAAAAGTATTTCATTTCAATTATTGCAAATAGTTTGTCAAATGATTGCTTTTGAAGAACCGTGGTCTGTTTGAAAATTAAAATGTGGCTTTTCGAAAATAAAACCCTAATATGCCCTTATTGTTAAGCCTTACATCTGTTTAATTGTGTTTCTCCTAAGACTTACAAAGTACTCTATGTATTCACATACTACACTCAAACAAATCTTAGAAATCTATGAAGATGCCGAAGAGGATTATGGCTTCTACGCATATGGATTCGACAAAGGACACCAGAGTTCTAGGACGTGTTTCTCCAGCCGATTGCCTATAGGCAGATTGATGGGCCATTTTTCCAAGACTGAGGTCATGTGACCTTCGAGGTAATAAGCGGCCATAAGGCCAATATTCAGTTACTTTATTTATGTTATCTACCACGTTTTGGTTATGATTTATCACTGTTTCCAACTATGTACACTAGCTTGATCTAAGACCGGTGTAGAAATACAAAGAGGGTTTGGATTCAGAAATACGGTCCCGACAGATACTAGGAGTGTGCGTAAGAGAGAGGGACCGGACCGAAGGAGGGCGGGGAAGGGATGACCCAGTCGCCGGGGTAGAGGGGACCCCGGGTGACGGCAGAACCGATGGCGTGGACCTGGCCGACCCCCTCGTATCCCCCGACGGCGGCGGGGAGGGGAGGCCTGACCGGGTAGACGCCCTGGACGCGGTTGATATCGGACGGGTTGATGGGGGCGGCCAGCATCTGGACGCACACGTCGCGCTCCCCAACCTCCACCGGAGCCACGTCCGCGACCCTTGAACACAACAGAAGAGATTTGAATCGATGCATCTATTAAAGATAAGATTGCGGTGTGATGATACTGATTCTTGGAGCAGCGGCACTAGTGGGACATGGAGAGAGAACAGAGATGGGAGTAGCTAACCTGAGGACCTGGTCGGGAGGGCCGTGTTGGTCGTAGAGGGCGGCCTTGGAGGGCGGGGAGTAGGTGGAGAAGCGGAGACGGGAACGGAAGGCGCAGAGGGGAGAGGAGGCGAGGCGCCTCGCCGCCGCCGGCAGCAAGCGGCACGCCGCCGCCATTACACTACAGTGCAGGTGATGCGTGCTCTCCGTTTCCTCTAGTCAAGTCTAGAAGAGGAGGAGGAGGAGCAGCCGAACGGCCCATGACAGGCCCAGCAAGAGTGCCCCCGCTCCCTCTTCGAGTTTTTTTACGAATAATCCATTTTTATTCGAAATTACATAAATATACCCACAGAATTTTTTTTTACAAAAATAGGCTCCAGTCGCCCAATGGTTGAGCGACTGGAGCCTTTCGCCCAACCCAGCAGCGACAACTGGAAAATCGGCCAACCGTTGGGCGATTAATTGCAGTCGCCCCACCGTTGGGCGACTTTCATCCAGTCGCCCTCCCATTGGGCGACTGTATGAAAGTCGCCCAATAGTTGGGCGACTTTTTCCCTTTTTCTTGGTCTTCCTTTCGGAATTTGGATTTTGCTTCAACTGAAAAGTTGTAGATCTCGTCGAAACCTTTCAAATAAGTATATATAAGCCATATAGAACTTTGCTATTTTATCTTTTCAGACTAGTTGTTTATATTGCATCGGTATATAAAACGATCGGTACATACGGTTTTGTCGGCCCCTGAGTGCAGTCGCCCAATGGGAGGGCGACTGCATGAAAGTCGCCCAATGGGAGGGCGACTGGATGCAGTCGCCCAATGGGAGAGCGACAGGAACTCTGTCGCCCCCTGGTTGGGCGATAGGCTCCAATCGCTCTCCCATTGGGCGACTTGAGCCTATTTTTGTAAAAAAAGAATTTGCAGGTATATTTCTGTAATTTTGAATAAAAAATAGATTATTCGTACCAAAAATTCCTCCCTCTTCTGCGGCTGTTTTTTCTCTCTTTTTTTTCCATTGCCTTTTTCTACTCTCAAAAACCGCATTTATTTATTTATTCTAAACTCTATATATCTTAACTAATAAAAGAGGGAGTTTACCCTGCTGTCATGTACCAGCGTGTGAGTCTTTCCAAGGGTCATGTGCTAGGGAAACAAGTCATTTCTCTATGTGCTAGTCCTGGAGTTAAGGATTGCCAGGTGGGGCCAAAGTGTGTGTGTGCGTGGGTGAAGGCTATGTACCCCTTATCTTGTATCAAGAAGAGAATATATAGTATGAGCAAAGCCGGCTCAAGAAGCCTTCCATACCCGGTGCATTTGTGGTGGTTGTTGTTGGATGCACATTCAGTATAAGCAGCAGCTTCCCATTGACTGGGCCATGGCGACGCCCACCAAGGTGCTCGACACTATGCTCTAACCACAATGACATTGAGTTGAAGGTTGCGTGCACCACAGCAGGCACGTTGTCCCTAACCTCGATATCCACACAGCCCATCACCGTCACCAAGGGCTCAACATCTGACAAAAGCCAATCTCATCGTGAACCACAGAGGGTTCACTCAACCCTTGCTGCCTCCGTCGTGATGGGTGTTGGCAACGACATCGCCTTCACCACCAGCACGGTAGCTACCAGCCTCACAACCTCTACCACGCTCGGCAGGTGTTCGACGTTGGGTCTCAACTCCAACACCGGCAACATCCATGTCGCTCCCAAGTTTCCCTTCGCAATGGTTGTTTCTATGTCAGTCCATGTGCTTGAAGGTTGTCATTGCCAACGGTGACCGTGGCTCTAGTGTGTGCGGCGTCCCCTTCAGCCACTACTCCAAAGGTAGCTGCCACCACCAAGCTCTATGTCATAGTCGTCGCCCTAGTTGATGCCCATCACACTGACCTCACCATAGCATTGACAGCAACATGCGCCACGCAGATTTTGCAAGTCAAGGAGGAGCAACTTGGTGCATGCCAAGTGTCTGGTGAAAATAGCTGACAAGACTGCAGTACCTACAAGCAAAGGCACGCGCAATGGCATCATCAAGTTGGCGCCCAAGGTGCACATACGGTGTTGCTCTATGCAGTGGGTTTTGAGGAGCAAGCAACATGGCTCGTCATCTACGTTACCACCGCCGAGGGCCATGTCAAAGCTTATCATCATGCCGGTACCCATGACTACCTCGATCAAGACGATGTTGGCCCTTGACACACCTAGTCGTTGGGACCAGGCTACCTGGTCACCACCACACCCACCATGGACAACTATGGCATCCTCCTACAAGACATGGCAGTGTTTGGGGGCATTACCCGTGCCACCTCATCCTTCGGATCCGTCAAGTTCCATCCAAGAACCACCCCTACCTGCATGGCCATCCTTACACTTCCCGACCTCGATGCCCACTAACATTCACACCTTCGCCAACACTCTTAGCCTCACGGCATCACACCCAACTGCCGTCCTCGTCAACGCCCATGAGCTTGATGTCACTGCCACACCATGTTAACATGGTCTTCACTGGCCATGATGACCATTCTTATTGGTTGCTTGGGGAGTGACCTTAATTCAGACCCCGACACATGCTTCCTTCCAGACCATATCTTATCTGTTGCTTAGGGAGGTCGACTGTAGCTATGGCAATTGACCACTGTAGCTACGACCATTGGCTATGACCACTGTAGCTACGACCACAACGTTCAACCACTGCATTCGACGACCGTCTATGACCACGTGCTACAACTACGAGCTACGACCACGAGCTGCGACCACGGGCTACAGCCGCAGTGTTCGACCACCATCTACGACCACTGGCTACGACCACAGACTACGACCACTGTCTTCGACCACTAGCTATGACCATAATCTTCAACCACTGGCTACGACCACAGCACCTTAACTACATCTCTGACCACACAGGTCTTCTAGCACCGAGGTCGACTGTAGCTACAACCACAACACCTCAACTACCTCTCGACTACACATGTCTTCTAGCACCGAGGTCGACTATAGCTACGACAATCGACCGTCGACCACTAGCTACGATCACAGTGTTCGACCACTGGCTACGATCATAAGCTACAACCACAGGTTACGACCACGCGCTACGACTACTGGCTACGACCACTGACTACGACCACCGTTGTCAACCACAGGCTACCACCACAGACTACGACCAATGGCTACGACCGCAGTGTTCGACCATAGGGTACAACTACAGGCTATGACCACTATCTACGACCACCGGCTACGACTACTGTCTTCGACCACAGTCTTCGACCACACTACTGGCTACGACCACAGTGTTTGACCACTGGTTACGATCATGAGCTACGACCACCGTCTTCGACCATAGGCTACGACCATAGGCTACGATCAAGGGCTACGACTCCGGCAAGGAGGAGGAAGACGACGGTAGCGAGGGGCGAGAGTGAGTCGGGCCCACAACTCCAGCGGCGACTCGTCATGGTCACGCGCCACGCGGGGAATGGAAGGGTGGAGCCATGAAGGCTGTCGTGCCAAGGGGAGGGCTCCAGTGGCGACTCGCGATGGCTATGCTTCTTGTGGTGACGCGACGCCATCGTGGAAGCATCACTCAGCGGGGAGTGGTCACGTCAACAAGAGAGGGGGATTGGGATATTGGGGGGAAAGAGGAGCGCGTCTGAGAGGGAGGGGAGTTAAGACAGGGGAGGTTCTCTGGTCATGGGGAGCAGTTGGGGAACCGCGTACATGTGGAAAGGGAGATCGTGAGATCCAACGGCTATAGAGAGTTGAGGAAGAACGAACGGCTATTGAGAGTTAAGGGAGAATGGACCTACTATCACCAATTCAAACTTTTAAGAAGTAGAGATGTATATTGAGACAGTGAAAGTAATACTATCATTGTATAAGTGTACGTGTATCACTGTGTGATCAAGGACTCAAGTATATGCAACAGTAGAGTTTCCACTAGAAGGATATACACATAATTATATATATGTATGTACGCATGATCGATCAGGAAGAGGAAGCTGATGAACACCAGGCTTTGGTGGCTTCGTCTTTGAGTGTCGCGTACAGCTCCTGAGCCACACCGAGGAGGAAATGGTCCGCACCATGTCGTGCGAGGAGGGAGACTGACACAGGAACACCCTTGTGCATGCCCAGTGGAATGCTAACCTGCAGGCCCACGATAAATACTAGTGCTTACTCCATTAGCAAAGTAGAATTAATCGGAAATTAACGGCCTGCAAGGCCTACGTACGTACCTGGCAAAACCCGGATAGCCCGGCGATCGAGAGCAGGGAAAATGCTCTTGCCCGGAAGTTTTCCAGTGCAGCAGCCTCCATGCACAGCTTTGGTGGAGGGCCAGGAACTGAAGGGATTCCAAGGATTCCACGATCCTACAAATTAACAGGCAAACTAGTGGCTGAGACAGAGCACTGGGATCATGGTGACCAATCACCTGAGCATGCATCATTATCTTGACGATTCTTTGAATTACCTTGACAAGAGCAGCAAGTGCAGACTTAAATTCAGTCCTTATGGCATGAAGATCCCCCATGGGTTCATCTCCTGATGCAATGGCCTCCTGCACTCGCTCTCGTATGCCAGGGCCTAGGTTAGGTTTTACGGTGTTAACCCACTCTCCATGGTTAGCTTTGAATTGAGACCTGAAATACATATTCACACGTTTTATCTCCTCATCCTAGATATGTAACTCTATCCAGTGCAAATCTTATTGATAGACAATTTATAAACTGTTAACAAGTGCCAGACTATTACATTCCATCAGGTTATTTTTTTTTTTGAACGGGCTACATTCCATCAGGTTTATATGTCTGAATTATGAACAAGATGGTGCGCTAGAGGAAGGCGCAACTTTAAGCCATTTGTATTCAGGAAGAACACAATTAGATTGTGTGTCAATATTCTACAGTATTTAGTAGTAATTGGTAGTATTACTTGTAACATTACAGAAATACTACTACTTAGTCTGAATAAGTTGAAACCTTTGAAGGGAGCGCATGACATGTGAAATGACAGACAGAGAGGGTACAGAAGGTGCTCCTTCGCTTTCAGACAAGTCACTAATGAATTTTCCCATGGACGGGACATTGTTGGAGATGAAATCACCAAGGTTCCTATTGTCTACTGCATGACCTGTCACCCCAAAAAAGAAGAAAAAGAGTATCCACACCAGACAATATTACATATTCTGGAAAGAAAGAATCAGAACTTTAAGTTGCATGAGTTCACAGTACTACTTACCGCCAAATCTCTTAGCTACTGAAGCATTGAGAATTTGATAGGTCTGGTCGTTCAGACTAGAGCCTAAGATTTGGAAACAGTCAGTAGGAATTGTAACTTGAGTTGGTTGTTTGATGCTGTCAGCAGGTAGTGGCAACAGCACGCTGGTTACACGAGACAATGTAGAGAGATCTCTGGCAAACCACCCTGTAGAATGAATGTCATATATATGGATATCATCATCTGCATCAGTCTTAAGTAACACTAGGAGTAATAAGTTAGCTAGTTGCGTTGTAGTTTGACCAGCCATAGTAATAATTAGAGGGAAGGTAACATCATATCCTTTTATATAATTTTTTACCAACAGTATCAAACATTTGCGCCATTGGAATGACATTCTCTGTCGAAACCAATCCATGGGAAGGGCGGAGTCCAAAAATGCCACAATAAGCAGCAGGTACCCTCACACTCCCACCGGTGTCCGTGCCTACATGACATATATAGAGCAAATAATATTGTTAATCCAACAAAAAAAATGATCAGAAAGGAGTAGCCAGGACTAGGAATTATTATGTAACAAAGCAAGATGATGCAGAGGCAGGTCACCGAGAGAGAAGTCGACAAGATTTGCGGCAACTGCGACGGCTGATCCACTGGAGGATCCTCCGGGAACTCTATCAGGGGCGCACGGATTAGTTGGCGTGCCGTAATGCGCGTTCTCCCCGTTTATGCTGTAGGCCATCTCATCCATGACGGCCTTGCCGACGCTGGTGGCACCGGCGGCGAGCGTAGCGAGGACGACAGGGGAGGTGGCAGCAGCAGGTGCGTGCGTCCTCGCCCAATCGGGGTTGCCGAACCCGGTGACATGGCCACTTATGTCAAAGCTGCAAAGAACCCTATTGATTATGAGAGAGGAACATGGTAGGCCTTGGCCGTTCTCAATCGCACACTGCACGCTGATTACAGATTACTTGTGTGCATCTGTGCATGTGCCTAGAGCCCTAGAGGGAGAAGGTTGGAATCAAATCAATCAACGAGAAGAAGGGCACATACATGTCCTTGACAGCAAAACTGAGGCCGTGCAGGGGGAGCTGCTGCTGCTGGTGATGGCAGGGAGGAGGAGGCAGCAGCACGAATTTCTCCATGAAGGCGCCGTGCTCTCCACCTTTCACCAACACCGCTGCCTCCATCGCCATCGCCATGCCTCTTTCCCTCTCGCCCCTGCTCAGGCGCACACGGTCCTAACGTAATCACCTAATCGCCGGTTGGTTTTTTCTTTCTTTCTTTCTTTCTTTTTTTTGAGAGGAATCGCCGATTAGTAGTATACAGGGAGCAGCTGGTTTGGGTTGGGCCGTCCCCGCATGCGGCCCGGCCCGCTGACGGACTGACCCGACCAACCACACGCACACAAGAGCCATTCACGGCATATACCTAGGAAAAATGGAGAATCTACCGCTATTACGCCCCGGGATTCCCCGCGCGGAGAGCCCCGCCATGTCGCCCCTGCGCACGCTCCGGCCGGCGCGTGACGGCCGAATCTTCGTACGGTCGGCCAACCTCTTATGCGAAAAAGCCCCTCTACTTTTCCGATATTATGTAAATGTCCTTGATTCTCGTGAAAAGGCCCCTGCCGGTTTTTTTAAAGCGCTTTTTCTGAAAACACCCTCCACTTTTGTATACTTTGCAGGATAGCGCCCCACGATTTTCTAAATTACGTTCGGGTCCTCGTTTAGTTACGTACAGGTCCTCGATTTTTTACGAAAAAAACCTTTGACTTTTTCGAAAATACACATGCGCCCTCGATTTTTTTAAAAAGCTCCTCACGCGGTTTTCTAAATTAGACATTTGCCTTTTCCGAAAAGGCCCTGCCGGTTTTTTTGAAAGCGCTTTTTCTGAAAACACCCCTCCACTTTTGTATACTTTGCAGGATAGCGCCCCACGGTTTTCTAAATTACGTTCGGGTCCTCGTTTAGTTACGTACAGGTCCTCGATTTTTCACGAAAAAAACCTTTGACTTTTTCGAAAATACACATGCGCCCTCGATTTTTTTTAAAAAGCTCCTCACGCAGTTTTCTAAATTTGACATTTGGCTTTCCCGAAAATACACATGTGCTTCCGGTAAATGAAGCTGTGTTTAATGGGTGATTCCAATAACGAAGCATAAGTAGATTTGGAATGGTTTTAGAAAGGTGAAAGTGTGATAATCAAGTTTGGAAACCCCCCCAAATACCTTAAGTTTATGATTTAATATTTCATGCTCGAAAGCAAAGTGTTTACAAACAAAATTGCATTCACATAAAGTAATGAACTACCCAATTCCATAGCAATCTCTTGCATATAGTTAAATAGCATTTCCCGTGTGACTTGTTGAGTACGGTTGGTTGTACTCACGCTTGCTAAAATCATTAAACAGAAAGTGCTTGTCAAGATAATGAAGGAGTTTCCGAAGACGACGCAGAATTCTACGAAATAAACGACGCCGAGTGTTAGGGTTTATTCTACACTCAGGCCTGCCTGTGGAGTTTCTTTTGGTAATGTATCTTTGGGCTGTACGCCCTTTGTAAACTTGGCTGTTAAGCTTTACTTTTGCAATAAAGTTTGATTTTATGCTTAAGCTTGCTTTGGCAATGGTGCATATTCTTCTACAGTACTCGCAGCTGAACAATCCTGGGCAGTTGCGAGGTTAACCTAACGCTCCCAGAAATGGGGGTTGTTACAGAATGGTATCAGAGCTAGCTTGCTTAACTGTAGGATAAACCCTAAGTGATCCTAGGAATGTTTACAAAATTTTAATTCAAAAATATCAAAAGTTTACATAAAATATAAGTATTAATGCTGTCTTCTCTCTCCTAAATGCTATCTCACCTATCTTAGAATTTTTATTTAATTCGATTTTGTTTTTGAAAAAGGTTTTGCATCTATCATTTTCTAACCTCAAAATATCTGTTGTGTAGTAGTGTAGAACACGTTAAAATAGAAGTGACCCTTTGGTAGAAGTTTCTTATGTGTGTAACACAAGTTGTAATACGTACCTCATATGTATGAGAAATTTTGAAATTTGACACTGAATACGTGCACCTCTCAACTTTTAACCCCCAATTCGCACGCCTTTGGAAATTTAACCCTGTCACTGCGAATTCTTTTGATTCAAGGGATTATCCTCATCTTCTCTCCTTTTATATTTTGACACTTGTCACTGCGAAAATGAAGAGAATCCCTTGAATCAAAAGAATTCGCAGTGACAGGGTTAAATTTCCAAAGGCGTGCGAATTGAGGGTTAAAAGTTGAGAGGCGCACATATTCAGTGTCAAATATCGAAATTTCTCCATATGTATGGTATGTGTTCATCTTGTAAAGATAGATGAAAACTATGTTGTTTGCTATCTCATAATTTGTTTGCAAATAATATCTGATATCTTGTCTTCCTCAAAATTCTATCTTCCTTAATTCGTCTTGGCTCATCTTATTCAATCTACTCTCATCTTTATTCTAAATCCTTGCTCATCTATCTGATCTTATTAAAAATCGCTACAGAACCAACTCCAAAACCCAAGCAGTTAAGATGACAGGAAATGGATCTCACAACCAAGGTAGCCCACAAGCAGAAGAAGCTAGTCAGAGTGGCGCAGCAGAAGCACGACAAGCCCATAACCCATAGACCAGTTTGGCAGATGTTCTAGCAAGGATAGAACAAGACCGATCACGTGCGGAACAGAATCAAAAGACAATGACGGAGATACTAGCCAAAGTCCTGGAACAGACAGCAACGTGAGAAGCAGCAATGACAGAAGTACTGACAACAATCACGTCAGGATTTACTACCAATAATGAAGGAGTACAAATCACGTCCAAGTGGTCGGACTTTCGGAAGACAAAACCTCCGACTTTCTCATCCTCTCCAGACCCGATAGAAGCTGATGATTGGATCCGAGACATCGAAAGAAAGTTAAATACTATACAGTGTACAGATAAAGAGAAAACTTTATATGCCTCTCATCAATTGCAAGGACCAGCTGCTGTATGGTGGATGAACTATCAAGTCATGCATGAAAATCAGGAGATATCTTGGAAAGAATTTAAAGAATCATTTCACCAAGCTCATGTTCCCACTGGAGTTGTAGAAGCAAAGCGACGAGAGTTTCTCGCACTCAAGCAAGAAAAACGAACAGTAATGGGGTATCTTCACTAATTTAACCATCTAGCTCGCTATGCCCCAGACGATGTCAAGAATGAAGCAAAGAAAATGGAAAGATTTAGAGAAGGATTGCAGATATCTTTAAAGCATCATATTTCAGCGATGGACTTTAAAGATTTATCTAGCATGGTGAATAAATTAATTATGTCCGAAGAAACAAGGAATAAATTAAGGGATGTCCGAAAAAGAAAGAAAGAACGAGAAGCATTATCATTAAAAGCACCCAGAAGGAGAATGGTATTGTCGCCTCGAACCAAACAACAAATAATCACCACATCAAGACCCCAGTACATTGCTATACCAAGATCACAATCTAAGGCCCAACACTCAGCAGCACGGTGCTTAACTTGTGGAGAAATTCATTATCAACGAAATTGCCCACACAAGGCAGACATGTGTTACCACTGCGGACAACTAGGACATTTTAGAGGTCAATGTCCAAAGAAAGGATTGCCCTCTGAAGTGGCAAAAGCTCAGGTTAAGATTCAAGCTCAATCGATTAATCCTCAGCAAACTGCACCTGCACCACCACCGACCGGAGCATCAAAAGGCATGCTAGCAGGAAAAAGAAAACCAAAGATACTTCAAGGAAAAATATATCATATCTCGAATACAGGAGAAGCGGGAGCCACCAATGTCATCATGTGTATGTTTACTTGAAGCCCCACCAGTTTTAATTGATCTTAGAATCATGCATCTGTTTCTTTGGCGTTCATTGGAAAATGAGTGCCATACAGAAAGTTCTAGACCTGACAATGGTAAAAAGATCGCCTTGAGTATATTAACCTTGGGCATGACAAGAAATAGGATTGTCAAGACTTCACCAAATGCAATGGCACAGTGGATAAAATAGCTTGGGACAAAGAATTGGATATGTAGCGAAATTTTCCAACCTGTTCCCCGAATCTCGAGGACGAGATTCTTTTCAAGGGGGGTAGGTTGAAACAAACCGGTAATTTGCAAAATCAAAATTTGATTTGAGTTTGATTTGGATTTGAGTTCCTTTTGCTTCCCAATCCTAATCCACACTAATCTCAAAGCAATCCACCCCTTAATCCACACCACCTTGCCATGAACGGAGGAAATTGGCGCGGTCACTGTGCATCTGACAAAATCCACCGCCGCCAAAAAATATCGCCGCCAGCGCTTGTTTCTTCGCCGCCAAGCTCCTCTCGTAGCTTCGAGCCCCTGCCAGCTCCGCCCACCTGTCAGGGGGTCGTACGCCTCGCCTGCCTCGCCCTGGTACTGCTCTGACCCGGCCGCAATGCGTGGCAGCGCCGCCGCCGTTCGCGCGCCCCCACCTCTGCCAATTTCGCGCCCCTTCCTCTCACGGCCGACAGCAGCCCCCTCTGACAACCTTGACCGCCGCTCTACACTGCCCTAGCCAGCTGCATACACCCGGAGATCCTCGAGCTATCCCGGCCTTTCCCGAAACCGCCATCGCCACCCTGATTTTTATCCTCTCCGGTGCCAACCGCCTTCCCCGGTTATTTAAGCGCCCCCGATTCCCCCAAGTAAAGCACCACACCTCCCCGAAGCTCACCAAGCATTCCCAAGCATCCCTCTCTTCTCCATTGTAGGTAATTGAAGAAAATCCCCAAATCCATGCCCTAATTCAATGTCCCACTCCCGGCCAACCATTCCTCATTTAACTTCGGCTATAGCACCTCTGAGCTCCCAGAAACTTTTCCCAAGCGTCGCCCTAGCTCCCCAGCCACCCCTCTTCCCCGGCGCCGATCACCCCCTCACGGCCGATCACCCCCACCGTGGCCAGCTCATTGGGAGCTTCCCCGGCACAAACCACCGCCTCCTAAGGATTGTCCTAGCCTAGACCATGCTCAAACAACCGTCAATTTTAGAAGTGGCCGCCCCTAGAGCTCCCAAGCCACCAAAAACCGAGCCGCACTCCCGAGCTCGCCGCCGGCAAACGCCGCCTCCCCGGCCACCGCTAACCTCAAAAATGGAACCCCGGTGCCCCCAGGAACCCGTCCATGCCCTCCTTTCCCATCGCGTTGCACCCTAGCTCCGCCGAGAACCGCCGCCCCCGATGAACAGTGTTTCGCCCGGTTTGAACAGTGAATGCCCGATAAGGAATAGTAACCAGACCCGTTAACAAATAAAAAGCCCAAAAATGCAAAAATATTCTCTTTTGAACCGTTTCGAGCCCACCAATCCATATTTCAACTCCATTTCACCATTCCTAGCCCCTAAAAATCCTAAGCCCATTTTATTTGTTTTTTCTCGAATTTTATTTCTTTATTCCTAGCTCATTTCCTTCGAGCGTGGAATTAAATATTGTCGTTTTGCTTTGCGCTAGCACGCGACGTCGTGAGTCAACCAAGTCAAGAAGAAGCCCTGGATCAAGCTTAAGATCAAGAAATTGAAGAATACGAAATAATTGAAGTCGAAAATCCGCAAGGCAAGTCACATGTTTTTGATCATATTGAGCCTACTTTCCATTATTTATTATTTATCAATATTTTCATTATGTTATTTGTGCAATGTTATTTTATGTACAAGGAATGTTTAGAATGACATGATACTAGTTATGTCCTACCACCCGAAAAAGCCCTGTTTAATTTGATGGCCATATTCACCTTGACAAACCCTAGTAAAACTAAATATGCCATTTAATCAAAGTAGATTACATGTTAAGATATCTCATATTACAAAGTGGTTTGGCTTTGCCGAAAAGTTGTTGGTTGCGGTGGGAAAGGTAGTTTGAGTAAAAAGCAAGGACTAAAACCTTATGCCAAGTAAAGAACATAGCGATCGCCCAACCACAAGCATTGATTCGTCAAACCTGGTTTAGTAGCTGCTCAAATCGATTGAATATCTACAACTTATTTTGGGGACTCCGAATAAGGAACATCCCGCGTGTATAAGGTTGGTATGGAAACAAGAAAACCATATTTAACAACGGTAGGATTACACGGAGTCGGGGTGCGTCTTTCTGCGTTGGCCAGCGGAATGCCGACTGCCTGTGTTGCCCTGGCCCTACCGGGTAGAGGCTATATAAAGATATGAGCAGCAAAAGGCCTTGTTTTCTTGAACCTGGACGCAGGAGCTAAAATCTTGTGGGTAAAGTTGGGCAACTCTGCAGAGTCTTGACTAATGGTATTCGAATACGCCGTGCTTCCGGTAAATGAAGCTGTGTTTAATGGGTGATTCCAATAACGAAGCATAAGTAGATTTGGAATGGTTTTAGAAAGGTGAAAGTGTGAGCCCACCCAAAATCAGCCACAGCGATCGGAACGGAGAAAACAAGCAGCGCAATTGGCGCATGCTCGCCCCAGCAATCTACCGTGCCCATGAACAGATCACCAACAACATATATATATTCGTATTGCAGGCATTGTTGGCCAGGCAGTGAACATCTATAGGTGGCGTGCAGCAGTGAACAAGTAGTGCTTATTGTCTACGTACGTTCGTTTGCAGCTCATTGATGAACATCTATAGATGGATGCTTATCAGAGCCAACGCAGCAGGCAAATAGCCAGGCCAGGGCGGACAGGGCTGAACCGCCTGCCCCACCCAAATCAGTCGCTGAAGAGTATGCATGTGCAAGTGGCGTACACGCACACGCACACGCCTGGCGGACTCATAAATATGCGCGCGAGTGCAAGCTCATCACTCCACGACCACGTCTCCACCGTGACGACTGATAGCTACTAGCCATGGCCCTCCTCATCAGGAACTGGAACCTCTTTGTAGTGTTGTTCGCATTCGCACTGTGGCTGGCAAGCACCGGCGTCGGAGCACCCTCACCGCCAGAGAGCGCCGTCGGCCAAGAAGCCGGTAACGGTACGTATTGCAAGGAGGCCGGCCATCCACTTGTCTGTATATCTTTCACATCGACTTCATCAGTTAATGAATCCGTACGTGCATGCCGGCCTGCAGGGACTTTAGAGGAGAAGGAATTCAAGCCGATCGGCGCCATAAAGATTGAGTACAACCTCGCCAAGGGAAGCTACGCTGGCCTTCAAAGCCAACTCCATCAGGTGCTGGCGACCAGCCGGATTGTGGATGGCATCCCGGTCCTGGTTGCCCAGACGTTCACTGGGCCGCCCCCTACGTGGATCCTCATCACGATCACCAGCGGGAGCGCCAAGGTGACCGTCGCCGTCCACAACGACAACATCTACGTCGCGGGCAGTGGCGGAACCGGGGGGGGGGGGGGCAACAGGGGCCGCGGCCCCCCCCCCAAGCGGCCAAATTTTTTTGGACCCCTCCTCAGCAGCCCAGCCCAGCACAGAAGCAGAAACGTCGTAGAGAGGAAACATCGTAGACTCAGCGCCTCGCGTAGTCGCGTGACTCGCCAGTCGCCACTCGCGTCGCTTCCAGTTCTCTGCGCGATCAGCGGACAGCGGCGGAGAGAAGACGTCGCCGCGTCAGGCCGCCAATCGCCATCCCATCGGCCGTATTTGTCTGGCCCCCCTTTATCATTTTGCTGGTTCCGCCACTGGTCGCGGGCTTCAGCAACGCGGCGGGCATAAGGTTCGCCTTTCCGCGCTTTAAACGCTAGATCACGGGCTCCGCCGAGCTCCCGAAGACGGACGACTACCGTTCTCTCATCGACGGCCATCTGAAGCTGGCGGGGTTCGACGTCAGCAGGCAAGCTGTCCTCCAGGCCGTGAGCTTCCTGTCTACGTACAAGGTGGTCAAGGACAACGTTCACGAGACCACGCTCGGCATCAGCCTGGTGAGGCTGATCTGGCCTAAAGACGTCAAGGTCCAGCACCTGGGTGTTGCCGGCAATGGCACCTTCTGCAACAACGCAACTAGTTTCTGTAACTAGTGCGAACTGTCATGATCAAACAATCTGTGTCGAATGCCATGAGACATGAATAAACTAGTTTACAAACAAAATTGCATTCACATAAAATAATGAACTACCCAATTCCATAGCAATCTCTTGCATATAGTTAAATAGCATTTCCCGTGTGACTTGTTGAGTACGGTTGGTTGTACTCACGCTTGCTAAAATCATTAAACAGAAAATGTTTGTCAAGATAATGAAGGAGTTTCCGAAGACGACGCAGAATTCTACGAAATAAACGACGCCGAGTGTTAGGGTTTATTCTACACTCAGGCCTGCCTGTGGAGTTTCTTTTGGTAATGTATCTTTGGGCTGTATGCCCTTTGTAAACTTGGCTGTTAAGCTTTACTTTTGCAATAAAGTTTGATTTTATGCTTAAGCTTGCTTTGGCAATGGTGCACATTCTTCTACAGTACTCGCAGCTGAACAATCCTGGGCAGTTGCGAGGTTAACCTAACGCTCCCAGAAATGGGGGTTGTTACAGTACTTCAATCCGTTGTTAGACCCTTCCAGGTATGTCTCATGATTCATGGACTAATATTACATATGCTCTATACGCTTCTGACATGTTTTTGAGAACCAACCCCCCTTTTTTTTTCTCCAGAAGCATAGACACATGACTCTGACTTCAGTGTATTCTGGCCCCTGCATTCTAAATAATTAGAACTTTGTTGTTTAACAATTACTGTGCCTAGCTTATCCATATAAAATAATTAAAAACAGAAACTTAATTGCTCTCCCTTGATTATTTCTTTTGATAACCCCCTATTGTTATTTTTTGGCATGCTCTGTTCAAACAATACTCATTATTTAACATTTGAACTCACTAGAGAATACTCATTACTCAGTATGCCTCTATCAACTTCTATACTCATTACCATGCTTGTATCAACTTCTACTGGAGTTTCACACTAATCTAGTTTAGTTAAATTCATTGATGATACAAATTCAACACATTAACTTAATAATATTTTAATAGAAAGGATATTTATTTTCTAACTGTGTTATCTTACAGTATTTCTTGAACCCAAAAGTTGTAAAAGAGCCTGTTCCGGAACAGTTGGAGCAAATCGCAGCTGAGATTCTTGTACCACTGCAAGTGACATTCCATCACTTTGCCGACAAGGTTTCGCGTTAATGCACTCTGATTTTCTCTAAATATTGTATACATCTTGATCTTTGTTGAACATTTTATGGTGTGTGCAATAGGTTCTGTTGTCGCACCATGGGATTAAATTGGAATATGAGCAGCTCCTAATTACATGCAAGTGCATGTATTTCACTGTAAGCCCTGTTTTTATTTCTTCTTCCTTATGTATTAATAATTAAAAAAAAAATCAAAATGACATCGCCATTACCATAACATGCTCAAAATGCTTGGAAAAACATGTGGAAACTGCTTTCAGTAATATATGTGGTGTTTGCAGAAGTATATTTAAGAGTACCAATTATCAATATCTAAGAATGTAAAGCCAACGAAAGGGTGGGCTAGGTAGTATAATGTGCTTGTCGAACAAAGCTTGAATCATTAGCTTTCATGTTTATGTAGGCAATTTAGGAATGCCATATTGAGTTTGTTCTTTGCTTTTCTAAATACTGCACTCGCCTCTCTGTACATTTACATTGTTGTAATGCTATAGCTTATGGACTTAAATGGCATGATGGTTGTTAACTTACTATCATGGGCGTCTAATTGAGTGATTGTGATACTCCTACAGGTGAGGTCATACATGCCATCTAGGGTAAAGCAGATTTTGCCTTCCTTTTGCAACGACTTGTTCCGTACACTAGAATCATTGAATTTCAACAGTCCTCCTGACGATGGTGCTACAATGAGGCTCAAGATTGCAAAAAGATGTCTCATTATATTTTGCACACTTGTTACCCGTCACCGGAAACATGCTGATGAGTATGTACTTAAGTCTTTATTGTTCTTTTCTGGCATATTTTCTAGAATGCTTACCCTCCAATGTTCTCAGCCAGATGCACATATTGTCAACTGCGCAATCAGAATATCAAAACAAAGCATTCATTTAAGTGTAAGTTCTATAGTTTATGAAATTGATTATTCATTATTAAAGGTTGTAATTGGCTTTGTGATCATTTTAATTATTATTTGTGGTATTCTGAGGTTTCCAAATGATTGCAGAAACTCAACTCTCTCTCAGATCGGATTTTTTCATTAGCATTTGACGTGATTTCTCGTGTGTTGGAGACAGGCCCTGTAAGTATATACTCCTAGAAGTTTGATTGAAGAGTCTAAATTGAAATCTGTTGGTGATATACCCTAGCGGCAACATGGAGATATTGAATATATCACATACTATGTTTATGATACATTGCTTTGTTCCTTAAAATAGACATTATCATTATTGATCAATGAGTATGTGACTTATTCATGAGACTCTTAATGCCAAAATGTTGCTATTTCTAAATGATCCCTGATTATATATCATATGAGGAACAAATATGATTCAAAGATCAGCATATGTATTGATTGATGATCATGTCTCATGGATCATGGTATGGAGATACCAAATCAATAATATGGACATGTGTTAGTGAACATATGTTGGATAGACCCGCCATGAGACACTACAGAGATTCCATGTGTCATCAGTTGGTCTCAAGTAGTGTTTATGTAGAATCCTTAGACTTGAGATCATCATGGTTCCCAACATGCGTAGTAGCTTATTTTGGGACTACTAAACACTACTCCGTAACTGGGTAATCATAAAAGTAGTCTTCGGGTTTGCCATGAAACATGTAGTGGGATGTGAATGATCAAGATAGAATTTGCCCCTCTTTATGGGAGAGATATCTCTGGCCCCTCGATGTAATGGATTATGAAAGTGCATGGTCATGCCAAGATGATTGAGGAGTCAATCACGAGTTTATAATCCATCACGGAATCGAGAGAGTGATTGAGCTATTAAGAGGATGACACAGGTCTCGCCTTGAGCTCAATCTATATCGTGAGGCAAAGAGATTCGTACATGAGAACATTACAGGTTCAGCCGATATGATCTTTACGTATACTTTGGGGTTAATATGTCTTACTAGAGGCCGCTATTAACAGGGTGACCGGAAAGACGTTTCCGGGTTGCGACCAAGTATACGTGAACCTACAGGGTCGCACACTTAACGGGTTGGAACACTAATTCGAATGTGATTCGGATGTGGGCTCAATTCGGATAGAGATCCGGATAGACTCCTATTGGGCCTCGGTCCACGAGGCCCAAGTGAGGAGGTCTATATATATGGAGGCGAGGGGCTGAGGGGTGCATGCTTCTGTTAATCCCGAGCCAAAACCCTAGTCGCTCGTGAGTGCTGGTACACTCGCGATCAGCGTTCCAGCCCCGGACGTGTGGATACCGGTGGAGGCGCTGCTCGTTGCGGCGTTGATCGACATCAACAATCTACAGATTGGATCTTGCACATGTTGTGGTTGATCGCGTGGAGGAGACGATCTGTTTGGGACGATTGACTAATTCCACTACTACCTCGACGCGCGTGGTTGGATCGGCTTCTCCAACTCTTCTTCCGCTGCGCTGCGCGTCTAGTGGTAACGATCCATGATCCCTCCTTAGCATGATGTCCTGGTGTGCGCGGTAGAAAAGTTTTGTTTTCTGCTATCGTAGCCTACGCGCATTCCTGCAAAATCGTGATTCCTAATTTCATATGTTTGAACTTGATGCCTATGTGCTCTCTTGTGCAGGGATGGCGACTTGTTTCACCACATTTTTCTTCACTTCTGGATTCGGCAATCTTTCCAGCATTAGCATTAAATGAGAAGGTCAGCTCCCGATCTTTTGTTGATAAATAACACATTTCAATATGTACTTCTTTTGGTCCAACTTTTATCTGTATCTAGGATATAGCAGAGTGGGAGGAGGATACTGATGAGTATATGCGAAAGAATCTTCCCTGTGAACTTGTAAGTACAGGATTCAATAGTACTAGTTTATCTCTGGTGTTCATGTTGTTTAACTGATAAATTTGTTGGCAGGATGACATTTCAGGATGGGCTGAGGATTTATTCACAGCTAGGAAAAGTGCTATCAATTTACTTGGTGTTATAGCCCTGTCAAAGGTTATGATTTTTTCTTCCTAGTGCATTGGCATACATAATATTGAATTTAGGCTCACCAGAATTTTTTTATATTGAATTGCTTTACCAGAGTTCATGACTTTATTACGCTGATCCCTTCTATAATTCCTTGTGATGGATAATTACATGGTTGTCCAGCTTTTGCACTAGTATAGCCAGAAGGATAACACTGCCTTTTTTCGTATTTTATTGCATTTGCAACTATGACATCCTGAAAGCATACAGACTTCAAATGCTTTTAATGACTGAATGCACAGGCTACCATGTTCGCACACATTTTCTATTTTTTACTGAACCAGGGAACTTATTGAATTGAAACAAGACGAGTGAAAATGTTCTACTCATTTACTAACAAAATTTTCTTGTTTCAGGGGCCGCCAGTTGCATCTGCAGCTTCAAAACGCAAGAAAGGTGATAAAAGTAAAGGAAAAGGAGAAAGAAGCTCCATTGGGGAGTTATTGGTCATCCCATTCCTGTCAAAATTTCATTTACCTTCCCATGGGGAAGATGCATCATCAAAGGTAGTGCAGAAGTAAGAACACAAGAATAAGAAGTCCATGCATATCTCTGCGTCATGCGTAGATGCGGTTGCAGACTATTTGCTTTGTTATTATTCCATACTTACTAAGTAGTTGACTGTAATTTCAGTTATTTCGGCGTTCTAATGGCATATAGAGGCCTCCAAGATGTACGATTATTACAATATGTCCCTCAGAAGATGTCTTATTTTATGAATTTATATTAGAATAAATGCTGATTCATTTTGGTAACCCATTTTGCAGTTTCTGAGTGAGAAGAAAGATTTGACGGGTACATTGATCAGGCATCGGATTCTTCCATTGTATTCTTTGGATCCATGCGGTCCATATTTGATTTCTACAGCAAACTGGCTTATTGGACAGCTTGCATTGTGCCTACCAGAGGTTAGATCCTTCCCTTGCTTTCATAAGTTCATCATGCCCTGTTATATGCTAGATCAATGCAAAAGGCTTCACCTATTCTGTATATTTCATTATATTATATATTTGAGTTTCTAATTCCTGTTTACTTATCTGTAGGTCATGAGCACAAATATTTACCATTCCTTGATGAAGGCATTAACCATGGAGGATGTTGAGGACTTAACTTGTTACTCCATTTTACTAACCTAAATGTATATATGCAGTTACCTTCTTGCAGTGAGCGTGCGAACAGATGCATGCATCGCTAACACCAACACCCATGAAGAACTAACATTATTGAGGCCATCATTATCAGATCGCGCGATGGAGCCAACGCCGGCAATAGGCAGGGCTGAACTGCCTGCCCACCCAAAATCAGTCACAGCGATCGGAACGGAGAAAACAAGCAGCGCAATTAATTGGCGCATGCTCGCCCCGGCAATCTACCGTGCCCATGAACAGATCACCAACAACATATATATATATATATTCGTATTGCAGGCATTGTTGGCCAGGCAGTGAACATCTATAGGTGGCGTGCAGCAGTGAACAAGTAGTGCTTACGTTCGTTTGCAGCTCATTGATGAACTAAGATGGACGCTTATCAGAGCCAACGCAGGCAAATAACCAGGCCAGGGGGGACAGGGCTGAACCGCCTGCCCCACCCAAATCAGTCGCTGAAGAGTATGTGCAAGTGGCGTACACGCACACGCCTACGCCTGGCGGACTCATAAATATGCGCGCGGGTGCAAGCTCATCACTCCACGACCACGTCTCCACCGTGACGACTGATAGCTACTAGCCATGGCCCTCCTCACCAGGAACTGGAACCTCTTTGTAGTGTTGTTCGCATTCGCACTGTGGCTGGCAAGCACCGGCGTCGGAGCACCCTCACCGCCAGAGAGCGCCGTCGGCCAAGAAGCCGGTAACGGTACGTATTGCAAGGAGGCCATCCACTTGTCTGTACATCTTTCACATCGACTTCATCAGTTAACGAATCCGTACGTGCATGCCGGCCTGCAGGGACTTTAGAGGAGAAGGAATTCAAGGCGATCGGCGCCATAAAGATTGAGTACAACCTCGCCAAGGGAAGCTACGCTGGATCCTCATCACGATCACCAACGGGAGCGCCAAGGTGACCGTCGCCGTCCACAACGACAACATCTACGTCGCGGGCTTCAGCAACGACAACATTAAACGCCAGGTCACGGGCTCCGCCGAGCTCCCGAAGACGGACGACTACCCTTCTCTCATCGGCGGCCATCTGAAGACGGACAGTCCGGCTGGTCGCCAGCACCTGATGGAGGTGGCTTCTTGGCATGTAGGGGCACATACTGTGCAAAATTAGACTCTAAGCAACAAAAAAATTGGCAAAAAATTAAAATTGGCTTGGGGGCCTATGCCCCCCCACTGCTCAATATGACAACCGAGAGATAGATGCATGTTGGTTAACTCATACGTACCGGAATCCCATTGGTTTCTGACCGGCTCCGGGAGTGGCGATAAATAGCGCGCCACGATCTCCTCTTGCGTCATGTCCGTGAACGGGCCCTCGCCGAGCACGTTCGAGCGCCCCTCGCGGTTCGCAGCCTCAAAGAACCTCAAGTTGCTCACGTATATGACGAACCGGCGATGCTGCTCCTCCACGGTCGAGTAGGACCGAATGTGCTTCACCATCCACCGATGGAACCTTTCCTTATCGGACGCCGTCGTCGGTGAGCAGCCTGACATCACGAAGCTGCATGTCATGAGAAGCAGACATCACGCTAACGAGGAACACCTGGGAGAGGAAGCCATGATCGTAGTGTGTATTCACTAGACAGTAGGAGAATCTGGTGGTGCATGTACAGCTATGCTTGCTCCTGTTTATATAGCCATAAGCAACTACCATTTCGCTATTTGTTGGATGCCTAAAATTTTAAATAATACTCTATAAGAACTTTACAAAAATGCATAAACCCATTCTTACCAAGAGTAATGCTTCTATACTTTTCCTAATACTAAATCTCACAAAACACTAGCAATACTTTTATAGTCCTTGACATGTGGGGGCACACCCTGTGTAAACTTTGACTCTAAGTGACAAAAATTAAAATTGGTTGGGGGCATGTGCCCCCCACTACTCAATGTGTATTCTCTCCTTAGTTCTACCCAGTTTTGTACATGAGGGACAGAAATTAGATGAACTGAAGAGTGGAGGTATCATAGATGGACTTTGCTACGACATGTTGCAAGGCAGCTGCCGATGAGTAGGAACACCGGCGTGAAGTGTCGTGTGCCTTGTTGTTGTGTATGTACTGCTATTATGGTTACAAATGCTATCATGTTGTAACTTTATTTGCAAACTTTAACTTTATTTGTAGTGTCAATCAATGAAGTGCAACACCATTTCTTCTTATGTGTGTACTGGTACTGAGACCATGTGGAGGTCATCCCATGTGTGATGAGTAATTGACATCGGTTTAGGAGAGTCGAGTTTGATTGTGGTGGTTCGGACCTTGACGTTGCGTGGTGCAATCGGGCTCGGCCGGACTTGGTCAAACCTGGTCAAAATAGTTAGGATGCATATTATGCCGACTTGTCAGGTTTGGGCTATTTCATGCTTAATGTGATTTCATTAATGCATTTGTGCTTTCATGTATCGAGCGGTGCTATTTGATGTGTTTCTTGTCTGTGTTGGCTGCAAGACGTCGAGACGGACTCGTGGCGAGACACGAGGTGACCGGACTAGACACAGGCGGTGTTGAGGTCAGAACGGTCGGATGTGTCGAAGACGGCGGAGATTCGATGTGGTTGCGAGTCGTGGATGACAAGGAACGCGGAAGCTTCCCGGAAGGTGCAGGAGGGGCGTTTCGGTAAAAACGCAAAGCTACACAGGCGGGAGCGGTTCCGTTCGGGTCTGGCAGGCGTAACGGGTTGGAGACCCGTTAGCCGAAGGCTATATAAGGAGGAGCGCGTATTGCAGGCATTGTTGGCCAGGCAGTGAACATCTATAGGTGGCGTGCAGTAGTGAACAAGTAGTGCTTATTGTCTACGTACATTCGTTTACAGCTCATTGATG
The DNA here is from genome assembly GCA_017311315.1 of Dendrocalamus latiflorus. Lineage (NCBI taxonomy): Eukaryota > Viridiplantae > Streptophyta > Magnoliopsida > Poales > Poaceae > Dendrocalamus > Dendrocalamus latiflorus. Next base: position 27,537,237 of record CM029645.1, read on the forward strand.
AACTAAGATGGACGCTTATCAGAGCCAACGCAGGCAAATAACCAGGCCAGGGGGACAAGGCTGAACCGCCTGCCCCACCCAAATCAGTCGCTGAAGAGTATGTGCAAGTGGCGTACACGCACACGCACACGCCTGGCAGACTCATAAATATGCGCGCGGGTGCAAGCTCATCACTCCACGACCACGTCTCCACCGTGACGACTGATAGCTACTAGCCATGGCCCTCCTCACCAGGAACTGGAACCTCTTTGTAGTGTTGTTCGCATTCGCACTGTGGCTGGCAAGCACCGGCGTCGGAGCACCCTCACCGCCAGAGAGCGCCGTCGGCCAAGAAGCCGGTAACAGTACGTATTGCAAGGAGGCCATCCACTTGTCTGTACATCTTTCACATCGACTTCATCAGTTAACGAATCCGTACGTGCATGCCGGCCTGCAGGGACTTTAGAGGAGAAGGAATTCAAGGCGATCGGCGCCATAAAGATTGAGTACAACCTCGCCAAGGGAAGCTACGCTGGATCCTCATCACGATCACCAACGGGAGCGCCAAGGTGACCGTCTCCGTCCACAACGACAACATCTACGTCGCGGGCTTCAGCAACGACAACATTAAACGCCAGGTCACGGCCTCCACCGAGCTCCCGAAGACGGACGACTACCCTTCTCTCATCGGCGGCCATCTGAAGACGGACAGTCCGGCTGGTCGCCAGCACCTGATGGAGGTGGCTTCTTGGCATGTGGGGGCACATACTGTGTAAACTTAGACTCTAAGCAACAAAAAAATTGGCCAAAAATTAAAATTGGCTTGGGGGCCTATGCCCCCCCACTGCTCAATATGACAACCGAGAGATAGATGCATGTTGGTTAACTCATACGTACCGGAATCCCATTGGTTTCTGACCGGCTCCGTGAGTGGCGATAAATAGCGCGCCACGATCTCCTCTTGCGTCATGTCCGTGAACGGGCCCTCGCCGAGCACGTTCGAGCCCCCTCGCGGTTCGCGGCCTCGAAGAACCTCAAGTTGCTCACGTATATGACGAACCGGCGATGCTGCTCCTCCACGGTCGAGTAGGACCGATTGTGCTTCACCATCCACCGATGGAACCTTTCCTTATCGGACGCCGTCGTCGGTGAGCAGCCTGACATCACGAAGCTGCATGTCATGAGAAGCAGACATCACGCTAACGAGGAACACCTGGGAGAGGAAGCCATGATCGTAGTGTGTATTCACTAGACAGTAGGAGAATCTGGTGGTGCATGTACAGCTATGCTTGCTCCTGTTTATATAGCCATAAGCAACTACCATTTCGCTATTTGTTGGATGCCTAAAATTTTAAATAATACTCTATAAGAACTTTACAAAAATGCATAAACCCATTCTTACCAAGAGTAATGCTTCTATACTTTTCCTAATACTAAATCTCACAAAACACTAGCAATACTTTTATAGTCCTTGACATGTGGGGGCACACCCTGTGTAAACTTTGACTCTAAGTGACAAAAATTAAAATTGGTTGGGGGCATGTGCCCCCCACTACTCAATGTGTATTCTCTCCTTAGTTCTACCCAGTTTTGTACATGAGGGACAGAAATTAGATGAACTGAAGAGTGGAGGTATCATAGATGGACTTTGCTACGACATGTTGCAAGGCAGCTGCCGATGAGTAGGAACACCGGCGTGAAGTGTCGTGTGCCTTGTTGTTGTGTATGTACTGCTATTATGGTTACAAATGCTATCATGTTGTAACTTTATTTGCAAACTTTAACTTTATTTGTAGTGTCAATCAATGAAGTGCAACACCATTTCTTCTTATGTGTGTACTGGTACTGAGACCATGTGGAGGTCATCCCATGTGTGATGAGTAATTGACATCGGTTTAGGAGAGTCGAGTTTGATTGTGGTGGTTCGGACCTTGACGTTGCGTGGTGCAATCGGGCTCGGCCGGACTTGGTCAAACCTGGTCAAAATAGTTAGGATGCATATTATGCCGACTTGTCAGGTTTGGGCTATTTCATGCTTAATGTGATTTCATTAATGCATTTGTGCTTTCATGTATCGAGCGGTGCTATTTGATGTGTTTCTTGTCTGTGTTGGCTGCAAGACGTCGAGACGGACTCGTGGCGAGACACGAGGTGACCGGACTAGACACAGGCGGTGTTGAGGTCAGAACGGTCGGATGTGTCGAAGACGGCGGAGATTCGATGTGGTTGCGAGTCGTGGATGACAAGGAACGCGGAAGCTTCCCGGAAGGTGCAGGAGGGGCGTTTCGGTAAAAACGCAAAGCTACACAGGCGGGAGCGGTTCCGTTCGGGTCTGGCAGGCGTAACGGGTTGGAGACCCGTTAGCCGAAGGCTATATAAGGAGGAGCGCGTATTGCAGGCATTGTTGGCCAGGCAGTGAACATCTATAGGTGGCGTGCAGTAGTGAACAAGTAGTGCTTATTGTCTACGTACATTCGTTTACAGCTCATTGATGAACTAAGATGGACGCTTATCAGAGCCAACGCAGGCAAATAACCAGACCAGGGGGACAGGGCTGAACCGCCTGCCCCACCCAAATCAGTCGCTGAAGAGTATGTGCAAGTGGCGTACACGCACACGCACACGCCTGGCGGACTCATAAATATGCGCGCGTGTGCAAGCTCATCACTCCACGACCACGTCTCCACCATGACGACTGATAGCTACTAGCCATGACCCTCCTCACCAGGAACTGGAACCTCTTTGTAGTGTTGTTCGCATTCGCACTGTGGCTGGCAAGCACCGGCGTCGGAGCACCCTCACCGCCAGAGAGCGCCGTCGGCCAAGAAGCCGGTAACGGTACGTATTGCAAGGAGGCCATCCACTTGTCTATACATCTTTCACATCGACTTCATCAGTTAACGAATCCGTACGTGCATGCCGGCCTGCAGGGACTTTAGAGGAGAAGGAATTCAAGGCGATCGGCGCCATAAAGATTGAGTACAACCTCGCCAAGGGAAGCTACGCTGGATCCTCATCACGATCACCAACGGGAGCGCCAAGGTGACCGTCTCCGTCCACAACGACAACATCTACGTCGCGGGCTTCAGCAACGACAACATTAAACGCCAGGTCACGGCCTCCACCGAGCTCCCGAAGACGGACGACTACCCTTCTCTCATCGGCGGCCATCTGAAGACGGACAGTCCGGCTGGTCGCCAGCACCTGATGGAGGTGGCTTCTTGGCATGTGGGGGCACATACTGTGTAAACTTAGACTCTAAGCAACAAAAAAATTGGCCAAAAATTAAAATTGGCTTGGGGCCTATGCCCCCCCACTGCTCAATATGACAACCGAGAGATAGATGCATGTTGGTTAATTCATACGTACCGGAATCCCATTGGTTTCTGACCGGCTCCGTGAGTGGCGATAAATAGCGCGCCACGATCTCCTCTTGCGTCATGTCCGTGAACGGGCCCTCGCCGAGCACGTTCGAGCGCCCCTCGCGGTTCGCGGCCTCAAAGAACCTCAAGTTGCTCACGTATATGACGAACCGGCGATGCTGCTCCTCCACGGTCGAGTAGGACCGATTGTGCTTCACCATCCACCGATGGAACCTTTCCTTATCGGACGCCGTCGTCGGTGAGCAGCCTGACATCACGAAGCTGCATGTCATGAGAAGCAGACAGCACGCTAACGAGGAACACCTGGGAGAGGAAGCCATGATCGTAGTGTGTATTCACTAGACAGTAGGAGAATCTGGTGGTGCATGTACAGCTATGCTTGCTCCTGTTTTTATAGCCATAAGCAACTACCATTTCGCTATTTGTTGGATGCCTAAAATTTTAAATAATACTCTATAAGAACTTTACAAAAATGCATAAACCCATTTTTCCAAGAGTAATGCTTCTATACTTTTCCTAATACTAAATCTCACAAAACACTAGCAATACTTTTATAGTCCTTGACATGTGGGGGCACACCCTGTGTAAACTTTGACTCTAAGTGACAAAAATTAAAATTGGTTGGGGGCCTGTGCCCCCCACTACTCAATGTGCATTCTCTCCTGAGTTCTACCCAGTTTTGTACATGAGGGACAGAAATTAGATGAACTGAAGAGTGGAGGGATCATAGATGGACTTTGCTACGACATGTTGCAAGGCAGCTGCCGATGAGTAGGAACACTGGCGTGAAGTGTTGTGTGCCTTGTTGTTGTGTATGTACTGCTATTATGGTTACAAATGCTATCATGTTGTAACTTTATTTGCAAACTTTAACTTTATTTGTAGTGTCAATCAATGAAGTGCAACACCATTTCTTCTTATGTGTGTACTGGTACTGAGACCATGTGGAGGTCATCCCATGTGTGATAGTAATTGACATCGGTTTAGGAGAGTCGAGTTTGATTGTGGTGGTTCGGACCTTGACGTTGCGTGGTGCAATCGGGCTCGGCCGGACTTGGTCAAACCTGGTCAAAATAGTTAGGATGCATATTATGCCGACTTGTCAGGTTTGGGCTATTTCATGCTTAATGTGATTTCATTAATGCATTTGTGCTTTCATGTATCGAGCGGTGCTATTTGATGTGTTTCTTGTCTGTGTTGGCTGCAGGACGTCGAGACGGACTCGTGGCGAGACACGAGGTGACCGGACTAGACACAGGCGGTGTTGAGGTCAGAACGGTCGGATGTGTCGAAGATGGCGGAGATTCGATGTGGTTGCGAGTCGTGGATGACAAGGAACGCGGAAGCTTCCCGGAAGGTGCAGGAGGGGCGTTTTGGTAAAAACGCAAAGCTACACAGGCGGGAGCGGTTCCGTTCGGGTCTGGCAGGCATAACGGGTTGGAGACCCGTTAGCCGAAGGCTATATAAGGAGGAGCCGACGTGGATAGGCCGGCGAGGGAGCGCTCGGGACCGGGGACGACGGCTCGCATATTAAATTGATCAAATAAAGTTTACTTAGAGCCAAAGCATCTATAAGGGTAAATATGGATATTGGGTTTTATATGTGTGTCTTACACTACTACAGAAATAATATTAGTAGACACCAAATCACAGACACCGGATGACATCGCCGGTGAAGTGGGGGCATATGCCCCCACTAGCATGTACGTAGGTCCGCCTCTTGCAAGGGCGAACCCAGTACAAAGTTTGAGTGGGCGCACTCTCTTTGCAAATTCTAAAAACTACAAATGTTTTCTTTGCAATTATAAAAAATTTACATGCAATTTAGAAAATTGAGTGGGGGCATATGCCCCCACTAGCATGTACGTAGGTCTGCCTCTTGCAAGGGCGAACCCAGTACAAAGTTTGAGTGGGCGCACTCTTTTTGCAAATTCTAAAGACTACAAATGTTTTCTTTGCAATTATAAGCAATTTAGAAAATTTAGTGGGGACATATGCCCCCACTAGCATGTACGTAGGTCCGCCTCTTGCAAGGGTGAACCTAGTACAAAGTTTGAGTGGGCGCACTCTCTTTGCAACTTCTGAAAACTACAAATGTTTTCTAAGATGAAGCAGGAACCTTTACACGTGGCTGTTTGCAGTTTCAAACAATATATATAATTGATCACGCCCCGCTCATGCAGATGGTAGATAGCTGTACATGTTTTAAAATTTTGGCAGGGTGCCAAAATTTGGCTTGGCCACTTTTGGCACCAAGCCAAACTACTTTTTGACTTTTGGTGAATGGGGCCTAATATAGTTGCTAATGGCTATATAAACAGGAGCAAGCAGAGCTGTATATGCACCACCAAATTCTCCTACTGTCTAGTGAATACACACTACGATCATGGCTTCCTCTTCCAGATGTTCCTCGTTAGCGTGCTGTCTGCTTCTCATTACTCCCTTCAAAACTAAATTCTCCACCAAATTCTCCATGGATTCTTCTTCCAGATGTTCATTTGCGTGCTTTCTGCTTCTAACATGTATTTGTGAATTTGCATTTATGTATATAACAATGCATGTGTGTGATGTATTTGTGAATTTGCATTTATGTATATGTGAAAATGTGTGATATATAGGTGAATTTTGAGAATGAATCATACATATGTATCTCTATGTTCATTGGGCTGTTGTAAAGAAATACACTGTGAGAGGTCTTATTAATACACTGTGAGAGGTCTTATTACAGTGCTTGCTGGTTGGTGTGGTAATAATTCCAGCCTGTGGGAAGGAGAGCTTATTACAGACAGTTCTATTTCAGAACTGTCTGTGATATTTGCACCACAGACGGTTCGAAAGCCGTCTGTGATGACCTCGTATCATTACTGACCTATAAATTCAGACGGCTCACAAAACCGTCTGTGATAACGTTTCTGAACTGTCTGTAATACGGTTTTCTGTAGTAGTGTTATCTTTATCTCTGTACTAGTTTTCTGCCCATGCGTTGCAACGGAAACCAAAACTATAGAAGCAAGTACCTCAAAGTCAGTTCTCCTGGGCCTCACAAAGGCTGGCAAGTGCTATCGCTACTATCTTCTTAACATCTGTTGGCTAGAAGAAAATACTAACCAAAAGCCAAGAAAAAAACTGCACTCCATGTTCATCCCTCAAAAGATGCAAAGCTAATTTAATAATACTACAAATACCTTTTAGAATGTGTATCCAACTAAAATAAATTAAAACACAACTATGTATCATATACATTGTTCATTCAGATGCACATGGACAGTGGATTGGAAAGTCAGACAAACGTCACCAAAAGATAGCAGTTTGCTATTATGCGTGTGTGTCCCTCTAAGTTGTGTGTACAACCAGTTAGCTACTAAGTCAAACCGTTTGCAGTCACAAGCACCTGCGTTGTATCTTGTATTATAGTAACATGATATCATTCAACTCAAAAGTGTTCCTTACTTTTAAGTATAGCCTAGTAGAACTATTGTTCCATTTTGTTGTTGCTAGGTACTATTAAGATTTAAGATAGTTGTCTACCTAGGGAATACCATGAAAACAAATCTTGTATTATGCCCTAACGGTGGAAACCTGTTATCAAGATGCTTCTAGTGGGTGAACCATCTCTGTACCTCTGGTAAGAGATATTACATAAGAATACAACCTCAATTTGGAGATAAGCATTGGCATTGCTACAAGCATAATAGAAGTTGAAAACTTATTTAAGAGTAATAGATGAAAATACCCACAACCAAGGCAGCCATTTTCATTTGAACCCCAAGAATACAAATCTCCACTATCTACAAAACATCACGATATATATTTTTGAACCTTAGAACAATAGAATAAAACTGGTAATTGTAATTGATAAATTCTCATTAATAAAACACCACCCAAAACCTGCCTCTAACCCTGAGATGAATATTTCTTAGCAATTCAACATTTATTCCAGTAACATAAGCCACAAATATGAAATTAATTCCAAGGGGCAGAACTCCAGAATGACATACTATTAGAATTTTCATGAGATAATATGATTTCAAGTATGAAGCACATAAGTATTTAGCAATCACTATTACAAAAAGGCTTATATTAGACGCCTCATCATAATCGGTTCACCAAAACCATAAGTGTAAAATGCAATCATAGACGGTTTAGATTTAGAGGCCGTCTGTGTTGCTGCCAGTGCTAAAACCTATCTATGTAGAGATAATATCACGGACGGTTCATGGTGAGCACCGTCTGTGAAGTATCATAGACGGTTTTTTATTTAAACCGTCTATGATACTTCAAAAATGGTTTGTATTAAAAACCATCTGTGATATGTTTTCTTTATCGCAATCTCCTAAAATTTCATAATCTCCTGCCTGAGTCCGAGTATGATTTCATTATGAGACATCTTTATTAAAACGGGCATAACTTTTACATATGGTGTCCGTTTTCGACGTTCTTGTGTATCTGTGATACTTTACAGATGATTTATATTAAAAATCATCTATGATGTGTTTCCCACCTCGCAATCCCCTAAAATTTTATAATCTCCTACCTGAGTTTGAGTAGGATTCCATTCTGAGACACCTTTAGTAAAACGGACATAACTTTTACATACGGTGTTCGTTTTCGATGTTCTTGTACTCGTTGGAAAGCTAACGATGAGCCCGATCCAAAAAATGACCAGATTGTGCCAATCGCCCTCTAAGACCCCCAAAATTGGCCATCTTTGGTCCCAAATTTGTGTCGCAAGTTTTCAGTTTCTGTTTTCCCCAAAATTCTCTACTTTCCCTTCGGAATTTGGGGTTTGCCTCAATTGCAAAGTTTTAGATTTCATTAAAACCTTTCAAATGAGTATATAAAAGCTATATAAAACTTTGCTATTTTATCTTTTGATACTAACTGTTTATATTGCACCGATATATTATCTTTGTGATTGCTATTATCACCGACAGTTTTTAATAAGAACCGTCTGTGATATGTTATCATAGATGGTTTTTGTTAAAAACCATCTGTGATGTCTATATCATAGATGGTTTGCAATCCAAATCGTCTATGATAATTATATATGAAATTTCAGCCTCGCCCTGCCGCGTCATTGATTCGCAGCATCTCCCTAGGATCCTGATTTCACCCGTCCATTCTCTCTGCATCAAATGACAGGCACCAGTCTCCTCTCCACTTCTCGCCCCTTATTAATCCCCCTCTCCCTACTCTAAGAACCAACACCACCAGTACTACTCCAACTCATTTGTGCGCGGCAAGGGTGGGAAGGGGTTCAGTAAGGGCACCTGAAATTTCGCTTGAAGCAAGATGGAAAGGAAGCAGGCAATGGAAGATCCGCACTATTCCAAGTTATCGGCACAGGTAGAGGACTTCTGCTTGTTACATCCTAAAAGTGTGGCATTCTATTGATTTTGGCATAGAAGCTGAAATGATGTTCGTTGCCTTTTTGTTTCTACGACTTGGAATTTTTTCTGCTTCATTTGTTTACATTGTAGTTTAATGAAAGATGTGTAAGTCTAGCTTGCATTAGCCTTAGTGTAAACATCTTTCTAAATTTGTAACATGAAGCTTATATTTGTAAAATTGTAAGTGTCATCTTGTGTATGTAATGCTATATGTAATTTAGATCTGGAATTCAAATTCAAATATGTTGTTTCGCTTTTAGAGGACATAGCTAGCATTTCCTGAGGCTAGCTGAAAAAAATAAATTTTTTAAGTATGCTAGCTAATTTTTCTAGATATAGAAAGAACTATCGCAGACGATTTTGTGATATAAACCATCTGTGAAGGACTATCTCAGACGGCTCGAACAAAAAATTATCTGTGATACTCGTACATCACAGACGGTTCTATCTACCAACTATCTATGATGGATGAGTATCACAGATGGTTTTTGGTTCGAACCATCTGTGATAGTGTTCTTCACAGACGGTTCTAATTATAAACCATCTATGTTGTGATTATCACTGACACATAAATTCAGACAGTTTAGAAAACCGTCTGTGATGACAGTTCTGAACCATCTGTGATGACCCTTTTTATAGTAGTGAATGTACAATCCGACTAAGTTTGCTCATTTGGAACTTCTTTAGTTGATGGTCTGAGACAACAAAGGGATAGTTTACAAAGACAAAATGGAATTAAGAGGAAGTAAATCTCAAGTTGCATAACCCTATAAGATGCTATTGATATAAACCCAGAAATACCCAGTATACACTGCAGACCATGGCATCTAGCACTCTGGCTTGTAACAGGTGTGATACAGAGCCACACACATTTCGACCTAGGAATCATAATTTGAGAAGGATCTAGGTATATCAGTGGGCCTGTTCTTTTGGGCTTTTCAAATCGGCTTTTGGCTTCTGCTACAGTATCTAACTTTCAAACGGAGTATTTTCTCAAGATGGGGTCTACAAGTTAAACGATCTACATGTTAAAAGCCCAACATTTGTACTAGCCAAAATCGCAAGTGAGCATCTGTCTTTCCGTAATCTGTACCGTAAACAGCCAAAATTCAAAAATTTCAGCTAAAAGTCACAAGCCGCAGCCGAAAAGAACAGGCCCAGTATCAATATATGGCTATTCTCAAAACTCGCTTTCTTAATTTGGCAACCAAATCCTATTCCACCAGAAATACATCTAAAATTTCTCAACCAAAGTTTTGATTCGAATATATGTTGAAAATAGTTAACACCATCGAACAAATTACTATAATCAAAAGAAATCAGTGCACCTCTTTTGACTTGCATATGCATAACACAAAACTAATACGTGTTACAACACAAATATGATAAACTCCACAAGCAACTTCCTCCAAAAATGGTATCTCTTCAACAACAATTGGTCTAAGTGCATCATTTGATTGTCCAAATCCTTGTAATTTAATATTAAATACAAGAAAATGAAGGTAATTTGGGGGAAATATCTCAAAAAGGAGAATGGAAAAAATGCCGTATTGCCTAATTGGATACCACCTTCTCAGTCTTCTGCTCAAATATGAACAAAATACCTATTTTCTACAATCTTATCATAGGGAAATTGTAAGATGGGTAAATAATAATTTCTACAATTTGAATATTGCTTTTGCATAAGTTTACCATCAATGCATGTTGAGTGCAACATTCCTATGGCTATCCTTATAATATAGCCAATACATAAATGCAAAGAATGAGAAGGACATCACTATTTGATCAGGAGCCCATATTGAATCTTAAAGCAAAAATACCTTGACACCATCAAGATTTTTGATCAACCTTGGAGTATATTTTGCAGATAACTTTCATTTTTGTTTGAAAGTAAAGCCTAGTTAATAGGTTAAAACACGATTATTTGCCAAAAGCTTTTGAAAACAAGAAAACACATTTCTCTACTGGTGGCGCTCGTAGACATCTTTACCTAGTGAAGTTTTAACCATTTGCTGCTGCACCACAAGTGATAACTAGTATAGTGACCGTGCTAACGCTACGGTAAAATACAAAACAAGATAAAATTTGTAATAAAAAATAAAACGAACAATCAGATTCATTAAGATTCTCGTCTCATATATTGTATAACCAAATATTTTTGTCACATAACATAATGTCACATAACAAATACCCTGATATAGAATTCACTCTTCACTTTCAAGACACTATATATATCATAGTAGTGTGCCCGTGCTAACGCTACGGTAAAATACAAAACAAGATAAAATTTGTAAAAAATAAAACAAACAATCAGATTCATTAAGATTCACGTCTCATATATTGAATAACCAAATATTTTTGTCACATAATGAATGTCACATAACGACTGATCCTTTGAGGAGGCGACAACATCATTGGACTCACCCCACCGACGACTTTCTCCATCCCCACATTGTTTAAACTTGAGGCTACAAAGAACTGATCAATGGAAGTCTGGTTGCCCTGTTGACGTCAAGCATCGATGCCACATCCGGCTATTTGGATTGACAAACCTCGTCGACTTGATGACTTCCGGTATCGGCAAGTAGACGTTGTGCGTGTTGCATACTCCTATTGTGATGCCGCTGAACCCAGCAAAGGCGCCATGAACCTGCAAGTTTTCATCAGAGGCTAATGCTCAGACAACAGAAAATACCAGGATTTGTTACGAGGCAGATAGGTAGTGAGGAGAAACGATGTCTTAGATAGGTAGTGAGGATGGCATCAGATGCATTGGCAGGCACGGCGCGGACCATGTACATAGGATCGATATACTTCACATCAGAATGGACACCTATTTCCTTGAAATGAGAATTGATCTGTAGCATGGAATGACTTACGTTAAATATTGTTCATTCACAGTACATTCATTAAGGTGAAAATCATTCAAAGCCATGAACAAACCTTCTGTTGAAGGTGCACACCGATATCACTAAGAATCATGTTTCCTGAAGCATCAGTTGCGTTTGACTTTTGCAGATGTTCCTGTGGTACATCATGGTATTTCATACACATTTCTTCTAACAACATATAGAATAGACCAAACAATTTTCCACAAATATCTTTTTGGGTGGCAACTATATGAGGATATATTACATAGTTTTGCTGTCGAATATGTATGCTTGCCAGCTTGAGAGGTTGCTCAAATGGATCACCTCAATATATGCAGAGTTGATAGCTCTTTGTGCTGCTTCCACTGCAGTGTCAAATCCAAATGTCTTGTCCATCAGTAGTATGTCATTATCAATGGTTTTTGGGACGCCCACAATCGACACTTTCAGTTTTCTCTTGCGGCACTGGATTAAAATTTTTGCCAAAGACAGAGAGATGTAAGCATGCAGCCATTCACTCATGCTATATTAGTACATAATTCCAGACTGGAATGTCATAAATGAGTGGAGGTCAGATAATTTATCTGTTTATTATAATCTAGGAACACAAGATAAGATAGGTTTTGTTCTGATGCAATGAAGACAGAGCAAATACCAGTTCTTCCTACTGCAATCTTCATTATTAATCCAAACAAACACAGCTTATCATGTACAAACAGAGGCAGAAAACAATAGTGACAAGCAGGCCTGAAGTCTGAACAAAGTGGCTTTATAGATTGGTTGGACAAGATAAGATTGGCTTTGCATGCATTAATCTAGGAACACAAGATAAGATAGGTTTTGTTCTGATGCAATGAAGACAGAGCAAAGACCAGTTCTTCCTACTGCAATCTTCATTATTAATCCAAACAAACACAGCTTATCATGTACAAACAGAGGCAGAAAACAATAGTGACAAGCAGGCCTGAAGTCTGAACAAAGTGGCTTTATCAGCCAGTAGTACCGATTAGCGGTATTATCATTCAAGGTGTGCAGTCATACCGGTTTTTCAAAGGAGATTCAGAGAAGGTGCTAAATGAAATTCAAATGCATGCATGAACATTTAATTGATTAAAATGACACAAGTTAAACTTCAAGTTAGTAGTCATAACATCTCTTTATAATACGACACTATTCTACAATTCTGGTTTTTTCATCTAGAGAGATCAATAAAAGACTATAAAAAGATCCTTAGACTACAATTTACCTTTGTCTTGAGTTTTATCTTGATCTACTTCAACCTGTGATCATTTTTGCATGCCTTTTCTATGACATCATGAAATTTTAGGATTAGACCTTTTAATCATCTCAATAAAACAAGTTAGTCCCTTTAATCACTATTATCATTAATTATCAAAATCATTTTTAGGGGCCTAGATGCTATCAATCTACCCCTTTTTGGTAATTGATGATAACCTAGACAATATGAATAAATGTAAAGTTCGAGAACAAGTTGTATACTCCTGTTTGGACTGCAATCTTCATTATTAATCCAAACAAACACAGCTTATCATGTACAAACAGAGGCAGAAAACAATAGTGACAAGCAGGCCTGAAGTCTGAACAGCTTATCCTCCCTGCCAGAAGGCTTGACCAACACAGCAGCATTATAACGAGTCATGCAGTCTTTTATCTGAAAGTGTAAGCCCATTATTTGTCCATGCTCCAAAGTAACGCAAACACCTCAAAACACTTTTGCAGGTTAAATGATTTTACAATTGAAAGTTTTCAACCTGTTTTTGCCTACTTGAAACCTGTTCAGCTGGACTAACACCAACATGAGTGATTTTCAACCCATGAACTTAGCTCAAGAAAGAAGCCCACCAGGCCACCACACATGGTATTAGTCCACCCAACTAAAGTCACATCCTATACATTTGATTTTGAATTTTTCAGGTACAGAAGTGGTGATCAAGTCAAATAAAATTCATGGATATTACAATTGCCGAACATTTCATGAAATCAGAAGCACATAGAAAGGGTCTCAAGTAGATTACATCTATTTTACCTCAAGCAGTGGACGCAGCCATTCTTTGCATTTGTAAGAGTTGTGCAATAATACGATAACTGGTTTTCTTCTAGAAGCAGTGTCACTAAGCCTTAGTAGAAGTACAGGTACACGTCCCTGTTCACCTGACTGTTGGGAAAAAATTATACTGAATTCTACTGTTTAGGAAATGAGAGGCAAAATAAAGCAAGTGTGCGTTGACTCTAGATTTATATAATGTAGGTGCATAAGAGTACATGTGAGCCTGGATCTCAGAAACAAAAACAATACCAACTATCAAGCTCTCCACAAGTGGGTCTTCCAGACAGAGTCCTGTGTGGCAAAATGGAGGCAATTTGTTGGGTAAAGCTCATGCCTTTCATCAATATTGTCCCATTAAAGTTGATCCCGATTCCTGAAAGGCCCAACTTGAGGTAATACCTAATACTATCAACCTATATATGCTGACCACACTGACAGTAATTTTTAGCAATATCAGCCCAAGTGACATGTAACAGCCACATCTGCACTAAAGGGCAAAGGCACACTATTATTGCTCTTGAACTACCTTTTGAGGCTGCTCAGATGTAACTGGCTTTCATCCATAGGTCTCAATTTTCAGTGCAAAGAAGCAATCAAAGCACAATGCAACATTCCCTTGCAACAAAATAATGATCGACATAATAGCATGGCCACGTACCTCGGTAATTAAGTAGAAATTTTCTTCAACCATCTTCTCCTTGAAGTTCTCCACCTCCTTCCTCGGGCACGACTCCATCGCCTGAAAATTTCCAGATACAACTAACAATCAGTAAAAACCAAGCACGCAGTTGGTGCATCTCAAATCCAATTACTAACTTTGTATACAAACAAAGCACGCTTCATGCCTGCAGCTCTCTGAACATTCAGACTCCCAACTCAAAACTTCAATTTTGCAAGCATTAATGGTAGGGCACACAAAGCTACGCTCAATACGTTTCCAGTCGGCGATGGTCGAACTTTCACCTACCGTACGTGCACACAAAAATACCTCTAATATCTTGTTGTATATCTGCAGCTGTATTTTCTGACCCAACTCTCTCTTATTGCTTATGACAGAAATCTTCATATTGTGACGGAAGTAGCCATCCAAATTAGTGAATGGTAGCACAAGATGCAAAGTGCTTGGAGGCAGCTTAGGGGTTATCATCCAAATTGCCATCAACTGTGCGACTCGCATCATTGTAGTTGTCGATTGGTATCATAGCAACACTGTGCACAAGAGAACTCGAAGATGCTAGTGAACCAACATAACACAAATCCATGGTTGTAAAACGAAATTCTGGAGCAAACTCAGGCTCACTAATCTAATACTAAAAGAGGCGGCACTACTCTATTCACTGCGAAATCAGCCACCGACAAACCACTCCAAAATAACCCACAAAATGAGAATCATTGGGTAGGCTTGCCGGGGATCCGAGGGGCCCATCACGTCGCAAGAGTAGAAGCGGAAGCCGAGGAGGATGAAGCGGAGGGGTCCCCATGGCGGCTCGAGGAGGAGGGGCAGAGGTCACCGAGGCAGTCAGCGAGGGCGAAGAAGATTGCGCCGGTGATGGCTACGAATGGGAATCTGCAACATCCGAATCAACCAATACAATGAATCAATCAACAACACCGATGACAGGGAAAAAAACCTGGATTTCTCCAAGGTAGGAGAAGGCGAGCAACCGCAACGCGAGACCGGCGAGGCAGCCGATGAGGGCAAAGCAAACTGCGTCGGTGATGGCGACGAAGGGGAAAAGCAGTGCACGGAGCCTCTCCCGCACTGTGAGTTCGTTCCTCGGCCTCTGCAACACCCGAATCGATGAATCAATCAACAAACCCAATGACGGGGGAAAAACCTGGCTTTCTCCGCGGTAGGAGAAGGCGAGCAGGCGTAACGCAGTTAGCCACCACGTCGCCAGAGGAGGAGCCCGTGGTCGGTGTAGTGGAACGCCATCGATGCTCCGGCGCAGGGGGGAGGCGAGGCGGCCGCGCGCCGGCGGGAGCGCAGCGCAACGACCTCGGTGGTTGGGGGTTTTGACTGGTGGGGGTGGGAGGGAGGAGGAGGCGGCGGCGCGGGGTGGGGAGGAGGAGGAGGCGGCGGCAGCGCAAGGTGGGGGGAAGAGGAGGCGGTGGCAGAGCGGAGGGATGGGGGCAGGAGGAGGAGGTGAGGGGAGCGGCGGCGCGGGGGAGGACGGTGGGAGCGGCGGGAGTGGAGGCGTGGGAGAGAGGCGGAGATGGGGGAGCGGCGGCGCGGTGGAGGACGGGGGGAGCGGCGGCGCGGTGGTGGCCGAGTCCGTAGCCCGCCCTGCCCTGGGGTTCGCCCGTGGGGGAGAGGAGAGGAGGAGTCCACTCGTCCGTGGGGCTAGAGAGGATCGCCGCCGCCCTGCGTGCGGGAGAGGAGAGGAGGAGTCGGTGAGTCGCGCGTGTGGGAGATGGGGCGTCGGGGGTGAGGGGGAATCGCGCGCGGGGTGGGGAGATTGGCCGCTCCTGCGTGCGGCATACTACCCCCTATTATAGCGGGGGGATTCCCCGCCCCCCGCTCGGCCACGTCCCCCGCCCGCGCGCGCTGGCCGCCGCGTGGCGGCCTATTATAGCGGGGGGATTCCCCGCCCCCCCGCTCGGCCACGTCCCCCGCCCGCGCGCGCTGGCCGCCGCGTGGCGGGGGGAATTCTGTACGGTCAGGGGAGGGATTTTCCTCCTGTTTTCCGGAATTTACGTACAGGTCCTTTTTCTTCGCGAACAGGTCCTTTTTCTCGCGGAAAGGTCCTGGCGGGTTTTTTTTACGGTGGATTTTTCTGAAAAACCCCTCCAATTTGCAGGATGGCGCCCCGCGGTTTTCTAAATTGCGTACGGGTCCTCATTTCATTACATACGGGTCCTCAATTTTTACGAAAAAACCCTTTAACTTTTTCGAAAATACGCATGTACCCTCGGTTTTTTTTAAAAAACCTCCTCACAAATTATCGCCTCTTTTACTTCGGTGCACACGGTGGCTGGCGCGGCGTGTCGCCGCGCCTATGCTGCTAGTAGAAGAGGAGGAGTCGGCGTGTGGGAGGGGTACTGTACATCCATTGAAGGATGACCATCGGATATGGTTGAGTAAGGAGAGAGATGGGAGGAGAGTTAATCTGGTGCGGACGTTTTTATGATGGTGTATTTCTTGGTGTATATTGTGGTGTGGACGTAGTTAAGGTCATGACTGTGGAGCAGGTAATTGTTGGGTGGATGTAGCATAATTTTAACTGGTGGATTAATAGTGTAGATAACAAAACAGGTAACACCCCCTCTAATCAGTTTATACTTTATACTATAGTATCACCTTCTTTTAGCCAATCAAACTTAGGCACATAATTGCATCTCTTTTCGCTCACCAGTTACTACATGAGAATGATGGTTGCTAGCTGAAATTTCTACAACTTTCTCACGCACACAGAAAGAACATGGTATGTGGAATAACGACTACAAAAAAGTAAATGGACAAACAATCAGACTCATATAGCCCATAGCGCATCAAGAAGAAAGACTCAAATTCATATCAAGATAGAGAAAGGAAAATCAATACCAAATTGTAACATACATAAATTGTATGTCACTAAATATTGTAAAATCACCAATTAGAAATTATGTCTGCTTTATTTCTTAAGCTAGAGGTTCTAACATCTAATTTAAAGACTAAAAAGTGATACTGACAAGTGACGAGGACAACAATTAGTTAACAACAAGGGCAGAAGTGGTTAAGAGAACTAACGGAGTAGGACGACCCTGCAAGTGCAAATCCTTCCTCACAGCTGGGACGCCCACTTTGAGGACACAGCTGCAGCCTCCCTGTCCCTCTCCCTCCTGCCGCAGTGCACTGTCTCCGGCTCCGGCTGCTGCAATGACGGCGGCGCCGCCGCATGGCAGGCCAGGTTCTGCTCCAGGATGTTCAGCAGCAGCAGCAGCAGCAGCAGGAGGAGGAGGGCGTCCGGCTTCCAGAGTTTGTCTCAGCCTGAGCGAAGGACAAACAAGAAGCTCCAGCCTCAGCTTTCCTTGGATGATTAAGTTCAGTTCAGTTCAACAAGAACTAACAGCTCCTGCTCCTGCGTTTGCCTTTGCTTCCCTGATCAATCATCTGGGAACAATTAACCTATACATGCATATATAGGCTTACTACAATATTACATGATAACTAGTATAAGGAGTTCATCACCAAATGTAATATTTATTTATCGTTAATGCATCCAACACATATCTGACTGTGCTAACTAGTCTCTGTTTTGTTGGTTTTGCCACTTTCAGTTTCTGTAGTGGAGAGGTAAATCTGAGCCTATAGCAATGCAATGCTAAGGGAAATGATCTGCCTTGACTTTGTCAAGAAGTTGCTTTATTAATTGCACTCAACTCGAGATATCCATGACCCTGAAAAAGATGTCCCCGGCAGGCAGTTACAGCATCATGATTCATGAATTGAATTTTGAATTATGGGTTTGCAATCTGGCTTCGAAACCCATTATGAAATGCACATTTTCAATAGCTGATATATATAGGATCTGTCTATACATTATTCAGTTGTTTTCTCAGAAAATGGATCAAAATATCAACTATTGCATCTTAATTCTAATTCTATTGTCCAAAATATATCTACGTCTATAAACCTTACCCATCAGATCGGAGATCTACATCTATAAACCCTACCCATCAGATCGGAGAGACAGCGCCACCACCTACCTCTCGACTCAAGACGTGTCACGACTAAATCGTCGCCCAGAGCCCGTCTCCACCCCACGTGCTGCTACCCCACCGCCTACCTCCTCCTCTCTAGCTGCCTCTCTATCTCGCTCGTCTTGTCTTCTTCGTCTTACTATCATCAGATCTACCATGACATCTCATGTGCCTTCTAATATTCTTTTGTTCTTATCGTCCTTACCAACCTCACTGCTGTCCCCAAACCCACAGCCAACGGTGTCATCACCGTCTTGCCACATTCCATTGGTCCTCTACTACCCCAACCTTCCTCTAAGTTTGCTTTCTAATATCCACTTATTCTTGTCGTCCCTACCAACCTCCCTAAGCTCACGGCCAGCGACGTCAACATTGCCTTGCCATGCACCGTTATTCCTCCACCACTCCGTACTCCCATTTCCCATATATTGCTTAAATAATATTATTATATATTTTTTATTTTTTGAGTATACTCTAATAATAATTATAAAATCTTCTAAATTGGGTTCCATGAAATTTTTTATTAAAGTCTATTTTTTATAACATAATTTGTATATATACTCATTATATATATAGAAAATAGTATATAGCAAAAATAAATGACTCTGATGACATTTTCTTAACCACATCGCATTAGATTGTCTTAGAATTAGTATATAAGTATACCGAAAGTGATAAATAAGTATAACATGTTTGTTTAAGTAGTATATTAAAAAGAGTATATACTACGGAAAAAGCTTCTTATATAGTTTCTATATAGTTTAGTTCCTGGGTAGGGGTGGATATCGAGCCAACTGCTCGTCTTATCGAGCTTTTTCTAAAATTGGCATATTTTGATTTAATATCATTTTACGGATAATTTAAAAGTATTTTTAGAAACGAGCTAACGAGCCGAGCCGAGCCGAGCTTGAGCAATATTCAAATTCATTTGAAATCAACTCATTTTAATGTTTAACCAATTAACAAGTATATTTGAAGCAATTTTGAACCGAGCCAACGAGCCCACTAACGAGCTTTTTTTCCACCCCTATTCCTGGGACAGCCCTTCGTGTGGCCAGAGGAGGTTCGAGTTGTAGGTCAGAATGCAGAAAGTGTACAAAAAATTTTCATTCAGAAAAAAGATTAGTAAAAGCACCACTATCAGATTGCAATACAATGTCTTGGCATATCGAAGTACAGATGATTATACATAAACCGTTAAGCAACTCAAGGATGCAAATGTCATGTCCGTCAACGAGGCAAAACTTGTAACTCTCGCAAATAGTCCAGAAGTGTGAACTATCAGCTTGCCATCAGATGGAACATTGCTAAGTAATAGTGTGACACGCCTAACAGGTAACAGCAGGCGTATTACACCATCCTTGCGCCTCGACTTCTGCCAATAAGAGTTTGACTTGCTCCTGTAGTTTTCGCAAGTCCTGTTATCCCAAAGCAGCACTGCATGATACAAGCCATTCATCAACCCTTTGCAGAATAAGCACAGAATGTACAGTCCTTCAGTGTAGGGGGTTACGACCGATAGAAAAAAGGCCCTTCACCTAACACAAAAAAAAACCACAGCGCATCCTAAAGACAGAACATTATGGGCGGACTACCAATATAAACACATAGGAATCCGAATGAAGACATTCGCCAAATCTGTGGTAGAGATAGGCCTCAGTGGCTGGGCTTACTGACTAATGGTTAATGTGGCATGAACATCTATGGCGGTGGGAGCCATACATACATACAACAACAAAGTCTTTTGTTATAAATAAGTTGAAGTAGACTAGAAATGAAACTTTCACAAGATCAAAAAGATGAGAGCCTTGAAATAAAACCTACAATATTAAAACTATAAGCCATATATCCTGCTATCTAAGCTGAGAGCCTAAAACACTGCACCTAACTTTCTTATGGTTCTGGTACGTGGATCGCTAATTTCCATGCGCTCCTATCTAAAGCCTCTGTTGGAGATGTCCAAACCATCTCAAGCGATGTCGAACAAGCTTCTCTTCAGTCGATGCTACCCCCACCCTATTATGTATATCATCATTACAGATGCGATCTCGCCTTGTGTGACCATAGATCCATCGCAATATTCTCATCTCCGCTACACTCATTTTCTGTATATGTTGTCTTTTAGTCGCCAACATTCTGCTCCATATAGCATCGCGGATCTGATTCTGTCCTATAAAATTTACCCTTTAACTTTTGAGGGACTTTTTTGTCACATGGAACACTAGATGCTTGGTGCTATTTCACCCACCCCATCATCAATCTCACCGTTCCACTGTAGCATCGATCCCAAATAACGAAATGTGTCCTTAGGCACTACTTGTCCGTCCAATCTAACATTATCGTCCGCCCTAGTACCACTGAAATCACACCTTATATACTCAGTTTTAGTCCTACTAAAGTCTAAAACCTTCAATTCTAAGGTCTTCCTCAACAACTCGAGCTTCTTATCAACACCTATTCTACTCTCATCAACTAGCACCACATCATCAGCAAAAAGCATACACCAATGGATATCTCTTTATATATCCCATGTGACCTTGTCCATCACTAGGGCAAAAATGTATGGGCTCAACGCTGACACTTGGTGTAGTCCTATCTTAATAGGAAAGTCATTAGTAACACTACCACATATTATAACATTAGTCACAATATTTTCGTACATGTATTTAATTAGGGTAATATATTTTGTTAGGATTTTTTCCTTTGGAGCACCCACCACATGACCTTTCTTAGCACTTTGTCACAAGCTTTCTCCAAGTCAATAAACACTATGTGAACGTTCTTCTTTTGCTCCCTATACCTCTCCATCAACTGTCGTTGCAAGAAAATCGCCTCTGTGGTCAACCTCCCAAGTATAAAACCAAATTGATTTGTCGCCACGCTAGTCACTTTTCTTAAACAGTGCTCAATCACTTGCTCCCAAAGCTTTGTTGTGTGGCTCATGAGCTTAACTCCTCTATAATTAGTACAATTTTGAATGTCTCCTTTATTTTTGAAAATTGATACTAATGTACTCTTCCGCCACTCATTTGGCATCTTGTTCGATTTAAAAATCCTATTGAACAAATTAATTAGCCAAACAATCGCCACTTCTACTAGGCATTTCTACACATCAATAGGGATATTATCAGGCCCCAACACTTTACCCACTTTCATCCTTTTTAAGACCTCTCTTACTTCTGACTCCTGGATTCTTCGAACAAACCCTCTATCGGTGTCATCAAAAGTATCATCTAGTTCAATCATACTATCATCATTGTCGTGATTGAACAACTTATCTAAATAATCTCTCCACCTATCCTTGATCTTCTTGTCTTTCACCAAAAGTCTATTAGTATCGTCTTTGATGCATTTAACTTGGTTGAAATCTCTCGTCTTCCTTTCTCGAAATTCGGCCAACTTGTAGACATCATTCTCTTCTTCCTTTGCACTTAGTTTCTGGTAAATTTCCACATATGGCTTACCTCATGCCTCACTCACCGTTTTCTTCATATTCTTTTTACTACTTTGTATTTCTATGTGTTGTCATCACTCCTATCATGATGTATGTGCTTGTAGCATATCTTCTCAATTGCGTTTTGTACTTTCTCGTTCCACCATATGTATCTTTAGGTTCTCCTTTTGTCCCTTGGGTCACTTTAAGCACCTCTGTAGCCACCTTCCTAATGTGAGTTGCCATCTCTGTCCACATACTATTCACTTCGCTATTCTCTTCTCCCACGTCCCACGTCCCACGTCCCTTCCATGACCATCCTCTCTTTAAACGCCTGTACGATATCTCCTTTGAGTTTCCACCACTTCGTCCTCGTGGCTCTAGCGACCTTAGCTTATTGAACTCGTAACCTAAAACAAAAGTCAGAGGGTATCAACTTATGTTACTAGATAACACACTCTCCACGTATAACCTTACAGTCTATGCAGGCTCGTTTGTCTTCTCTCATAACAAGAACAAAATAGATTTAACTAGAGTGCTGACCGTTGCTAAAGGTAAATAAATGGGCATACCTCTTTCTAAAGGTGTTAGTTATCATGACATCACAGGCTACAACAAAGTTGAAGATATCTTCTCCCTCTTGATTCCTATCACTATAACTAAAGCCCCCATGCATCCTTTGAAACCCTCATCTAGTTGTACCGACATGATCATTGAAATCGCCTTCTAAGAAAATCTTCTTATTGATAGGCACACTTCTAATCATATCATCTAGGCCTTCCCAAATTGCCTCTTAGCTGTCTCATCCAACCCTACTTGTCGAGCATATGCACTAACAATATTTAAAACCAAGTCACCAAAGATTAGCTTGACTAGGATAATCCTATCCCCCTTTCTCGTCACGTTAACAACTCCAGTTTTAAGGCGCTTATCGACTAAGATGTCCACTTTATTCTTATTTCATTCTGTTCCAGTATACCACAACTTAAAGCCAATATACTCCACCTCCTTTGCCTTCTGACCCACCCATTTAGTCGCTTGAACACACAAGATATTTATACATCTTCTAATCGTTGTATCAACTATCTCTCTTAACTTACCTATTAAGGATCCTACATTTCAACTACCCATACGAATCCTACTCTCATCGACTAGCTTCCTTACCCCTCGCACTCGTCAAGTAAAGTGCGAAGTCCCTTGCACATTTTTCACTACATTCAAACGCTGATGTAGTGCGTAAATAAGGGAGTGACGTCCTGGCCCTTACTCATTTATCACCACACCCAGGTTCTGATATGGCGCGTCGCTAAGTTACACCCCAACGAAACTAATTTGGGTTTCATTCCATGAAAAGATGGCATGATTTTTACGTTAGCTTGCCAAGCCTAACACAACCCTGCTCCTTTTTCCTGGTTTAGGACATGCTATGTAGAAAACTGCATAGGCAGAGTTCGGTGGGAGACATACATAATCTACCTAAATAATGAGCCAGATTTCCTCGTTGGATTTAGGGTTGATTATATGCTATTTCAAGGTGTGTGGATATTAGCCATAATTCAAAATAGATGAAACACAACCTTAGATAAATGCAAACTGAAAAGAAGAAAGAAGATGAGCTTATTGTAAAACAATGGAAACCGACCAGTAACCATCTGAATTCTAGATTACCAGCAAGGACCTGGATTTTCAAAAATAAAAATGTAATCAGAGACTTGGTTACCACTTCCATTGCTTTCTTGATTTATACAAGACCTACCACGAAATCACTAGCTTGACTAACAACTTTCTGGTTAGGATCTAGGAAATGACTATGCAATTAACATTTTTTCCCATTCCTCAATTTTCCTCCATGACACTATTGTACAAGACAACAAACCCAGTATTTGTTAGATGATATAAATGGAAATGATAAACCACAAGAGAATGATGCGAGGTCAGTGTCCAGCACAACCAAGGAAAGGTTATTACCACATATAGAACATCATCCAACATTTGTCTAATAGAACATTAAAAACATGCTGTATCACTGTACTTCCAGGGGCACCAGTGGTTGTTTACAGCTAAAAGCTAATTTGTAAATTGAAAAGGAACTTACAGTCTACAGGGTCACCTTCAGTATGCCCTAATAGAGCTTTACTTTTGAAGAATACCCTTCTTGGGCATTTTAGGTTTCTTCTGGATGTGGTTCTGAAAGGTGGGAAAATATGAAGGAAATTAGAGCACACAAGTAGAGCAACACAAACTTGGCTCAAAGAAGGTAACACGACAGAAACCTTTTGTCTTTCCAGAGCCTCAACATCTGTTCTCTCCTTCCAATTGCTCTTACGTAATTTAATAAGGGGAACAGTAAAACATATTTTCCTGAAAGCAGTGTGTTCACAAGTAATAAGGGGAACAGTAAAACAAAGCAGGTTGATGAGTGGCAGCAATTGAATCTGTAGAACTCAATAGAAGTGCAAGCCATTCATTTCTTTTATCGTTGCAGCAAGGTCTGTAGGGTTTGAAAAGCTCACAAATCCATAACCTTTAGTCTTGCCAGTCCTCTTATCTCTAACAACCTGAAAGAAAGGGTACAAATACAAATTATGGCTACACAGCATCAAGAAACGTATGCCAAGTTCTGCAGATAAGAAACAACATACACCCTGCTACATATAACTCAGTGTCTGGGCCAGTCATAAACAGATTGTGAAAGTTTAGACAGTACACCTCAACCGCCATAGGTCTATGTGATGACCATGTTGTACAAATACTATGAAACTGTGTACTTTGGCCTTACTATAGTTTATGCCTAATGGTTTCTTAGCAATTTTACTCAGAACTATTCCCTATGTTTATAATACATGTCATTTTGGACAGTTTATTTTTGTAATCATCATATCTTACTAAAAAAGATGGTAATATTACAAGAATATTATTATCAGGGCAATTTTGAGGGACAAAAATACTGGTATCATTTTCATGTGGCCAATCATTAATTATATATACATCAGGGGCAAAAGGAGACAAAGTTTGGTTGCATGCATACAACATAGGGAGTACGTGTCAAATTTCTGAGGGCAGTATGTATCATATGTTGATTCGAACCTGCGACCACCAGTGCACAATGATCGTGATATTAGGAAAGCTAGGAAGAAATTGGTAAATCAGGATTGTGTGATTGATAGTTTGAATGCTGAACTTGTTAGGCTTAGATCACTAATTCCTGATGATGGAAATTGTGATGCTTGCCTAGTTTTGCATTTTGAGTTAGATAAGTTAAGAACTATTCACTCATCCATTCTTGGTCAGCTTAGAATAGCAAATAAAAAATTGAAGAGATGAATTCTTCCTTTGCTCTTGGCACTAATATTCATGCAAATGTTATTGATGAGTTACTCGTCACTAAGGACAATCCAACTAAATTAAAAATTGTGTTACTTGCTAATTCCTTAGCCTATATCTCTCATAATAAGCAACTAAAAATGCTATGATAAAATTCTTTAACTCAAGTCTAGCAATTCTTTAGCTTCTAACACTCGTGCTATTGTTCAAGATGGCTCACTTGTGCATCTCACAATGAGTTAATCTGCATTCGACGATGAGTTAATCATATCTGGGATGCTTCTACTAGGACTATAATGGCATGGCGTGTGGCCGTTGGCAGTGTTATGGCAGGGTACAGTCTGTTGGCGAGGTGGCGCGGTTGCTATGCCATGTTTGACGTAGGTGCAGCGACGAGCGAGAGGCAACGCTGGTGAGAGCGCGAATGAAGCCCTGCCACGCGGCGGTCACAGTGGTCAGAAGGTGTCTTTGAGAAGGAAAGCGGATTTCACGAAGAAGAAACCGTAGTTTGGCTGGAGTTTCCAGATTTACCAAAAATGTCAATTTCAAGCAAAATTCATATAAATTCAAAAAAAAAATAGAAATTTTGGGCTGTTTCAATCGGTTGGCCAGGAGCTCTCGATATTCCACTCCAAAATGCCAATATACCAAGTTACCGACATCTGCGGTTCAAGCAGCTTTTTGATTTCACTGCATTGGATTAGAAATAAACTAGTCACTATGTTTTTACATCTTGTGCCTGGACTACAATCAGCACATTAACTTTTAAATTTATATATTTTCATACCATAATTTTTTATATTTCTTTCTGTATTTTATTTATTGCAATTCCTTAATATTTTGGATGTTTTAATTCTGATTGTCTATATCTGGATACAACAGATTTATGGATATGAGAATGAATATGATTCAACATGGGAAAATTACGTTGACGTGATGTAATTCTTCATGTGATCTCTCCCTCTATCTTGTTAGTTGTTAGTACAGACAACATAGATATAATATATATGTTGGCACTGTTTAATTAATAAATCCAAGTCGTAGACTTAGGGTGGGTTTTTTTTTGCTGCAGCTTATGGCTTATGATTGCGGTTAATATCTTTTGGCCATAGTATGATTGTGAATAAACTAAATACCGATAAAGTGCTTTAAAATAGCAACAAAGAAACCGATCTAGCTAAAATGAAGTTACCAGAGAAGCCACGCGGTAAGAATAGATATCGTATCCGGTCACCCTAAGAATAGACATTTGACCGCGCATGCTCAAAATTTTTTCCGTCTCCGAATCAAAAGCCAAAAAGCGGCGCTGATAAATCTGCGTCGCTACCATCTCGCCTCGTCCTCCTCGCAACGCCGCTGGTGCGACTCTTTCAAACCCTAACATTGATTTTTCTGTAACATACGCAATGCCGCCGGTGCGGCGGGGCCGCCGCCGTTCCGCTAGCCCGTACAGCAAGGGTTTGCTCTCACGGTGCTACCGGGAGAGACGGCGAGGTATCGCGGTAGAAGGTGACGACGACGGCGGCACGTCCCTCTCCGACGACGCCCTGGGGCGCGTCTTCGCCGGGCTCTTGGACGCGGCTGCCGTCGTCCGGTGCGCTGCCACGTGCAAGCGCTGGGCTCGGATCGTGGCCAGAGATGCGGCCGTCCACTCCTGCACCCTGCAGACCCTCCCCGACCTCGCCGTCGGCTTTTTCCACCAGGAGAATGACGGGCCCACCGCCCGCACCAGGAGGCACACCGCCTCTGCGCAGCCGTGCTTCGTTCCGACAGCGGCCGGCTCTCGCCGCTTTGTTATCCAGCAATATTCCTTCATCAGCTCGCTCATGGTCATGGACGGCGGCTTGAGACATGACGACACGTTCTTCGACTACTCCCGCCCGGTCGCGTCTCGCAACGGCCGTCTAGTCCTTGAGCTCCGGCGCGAGGCGTACTCCGACGGCCTCAGGCTCTGCCTATGCAACCCCATGACAGGGGAGATCATGACCATGCTCCCGCCCCTTTACGGAGAGGACATGCCAGGACGATACTACGCTTGCGCGTTGCTCACTGGCGACGACCTCGACCGGCCGCGCTCGTCCAGCTTCTTCCGCCTGCTCCTCGTGTACAACCGCCGCAGCTTCACGGCACTCCGGTGCTACTCCTCGGACGTGGGTTGCTGGCGACCAGAAGTCAGGAAGGCCGGGGACAAGATCACGAGCCAGATGCTGTGCCGCCTAGGCCAGGCCGTCGTGGTCCGCGGCGTGGCCTACTGGCCCTTGAATCACGCAGCGCTCGGGGTGCGCCTCAGCGCCGGAGAGGTGAAGGACGTGTGCCTGGTGCCTTACACGCGAGACTTTTCCTCGGACAACCGTTTGCTGGGCGTGTCACCGGAGGGGGGGCTGAGCTACATCAGCGGGCGGCCATGCGGCGGCATCCTTTCCGTTGTGGTGGAAGACTTTCGTAGCGTCGGCGGCGACACAACCAGTAGGGATGAATGGGTGAGGCGTAAGGTCATCAGGGTACCGCACCTGAAGGTGCCGTCTCTAGACGCCATCAAGATGCGGTGGTTCTGTGAGAGGAGCGGCCTTGTGATGTTCACGCTCGGAGAAGGCAGCAGCGGAAAAGGGACCTACGCGCTGAACCTTGAGACGGAAGAGGTCGAGAAGGTGGTGGACGGCGAAGGCGCTTCATGGAGGAATTTCTGCGGATATGAGATGGACCGCGCGGCGTTCCTTGAGCTCCTAGTCCGGTGATGCAGCTGATCGAGCTGCCTGGGACGATACATGTCTCTTCTGTTACCCTACGGTCGGCCCTACGTACGGTTGGTGTACTCGTCATTCTAATATGACTACTTCGGTTTTGAATCAGAATTTTAATTACCCTATGGTTGTGATGAGTAATTGATTTTTGAATTAGAGTATATGTGGAGGTTGAGTCTGATTTTTAGGGTGTTGCAGAAGATCGCTTTCTGGCCAACGACTTCGCTGTCTATGAGTTTGTCTGTCTATGAGTACCGGAGCTTTTGCTATTTACGACTTGGGTGGTCGGCAGACTGATCAGCAAAGTAAATCGACCATGGGTAGCGATAGTCATAGCTGTGATCGATAGTCATAGCGGTGATCGGTAGTCGTAGATGTGATCGATAGTCGTAGCCGATGTGATCGCTGGTTGTAGCGATCGGTTGTGACCTATGTGATGGTCGTAGCATCTGCTACATGGTCGTAGTGGCCTGTTGTGTGGTCATAGGATGCTAAAAGGATCTCGTGGGCTACGAGTACTTTTGTCTTGAGCATCCGAGTGCTTGTAAGTTGTATCAAACCAGTCGGTAGGTTGAGGGTGTTCACTGGAATTTTGATTGTGCAAATTGATGATCTTTTATGTATCGTGTGGTGCTGCGTGATGGTTTGCTTGTTGGTGTTGGTTGCAGGACTTTGAAGCTAGGTCATGGTGAGGCGTGGAAGGACCGGGACTAGGCACAGGGAGGTGTTGAGGTCCTGAACGGTCTAGGAGATGCCAAAGATGACTAAGACTTGCGAGGTGGCTGCAAGCCAGAACGACGAGGAAGCGGGAAGTTTCAAAAAGGCATTAAAAGGGTATTTTGGTAAATTGCCCAATACGAGAAAAGTAATGGTGTGTAAAACTGCGGCGTTGGCCTAAGTGGTTTAGCTCTTGTATATGCTGAAATTGTGAAGTGGTCCAAATGTTGATTCACTAATGGGTTGATGGATGTAAACCGCTTTGAGAACGTGCGTGAGTGAAACCTGGTGTTAGGTGGGGGTTAACGGGTTATCCCCAATTTGGACTAATGGGAGAATCCATTGGGTCTAGGGTTCATTGGTGAGGCTATAAAAGGGGATGGAGAGCTAACCATCCTGTGAGACTCTCGGGGTGCATACCTTTCTGATTAGGGTTAGGATTTGAGAGTGGAGCATGTGTGTGTTCTTGGTCCTCCAAGGTGGAGTGGCTATAGACCTAATTATATCAAGTGAGCAATACATCAATCTTTGCTATTTCCATGGATCTTTTCTTGATTCGATTGTCTTATTCTTGATCTGTTCTTGTTTTGACCTCAAAGTTTGATTTCTTGATCCAAGGGTTTTGAGTCGATCTCTTTGGTGTTTCTAGCTCGCTGCGATATGTGAGAATAGTTCTAGACTCATCTTGGTCATCATCCACCCATGAGCTAGCTTGATTCACCAATTTCAGTTTTGACTCTATTCTGATGTGATCTTCCAACAAATTGAAAAATGTCTCATCTTTGGCCATGATTTTAATGACCGTTTGTTGGAATAGGTTCACAATACTCTAGAGAGGATCTCTACAAAGTTTCACTTCATTTGAATTTATGGATGAAAAGATTCCTTGGTTTTTTGATTCGTTTCTGAACTGATTCAATCGGTAGTGTTGTTCACTATTTGAAACCCGATCAGTTTTACGATCATGTTGGTTTCGACCACGGTCGAGTTCCAGACTGAAGCGCATCTCTTTCGACCATGTTCAGATCTTTTGATTACTTTGTGTTCTTCTGTTTGAATCTGAGCTGAAGCAGTCAGTAGTCGGTGCACTCTCTGTCGGGAAAGCTGACCAACTTTATGACTACATTGGTTTCGACCACGGTCAAGTTTCTGACTACATCACATCATTTTCATTCACGTTTGCTCTTCCGACCATGGGATTGCCGACTACTCACGGATCCTCATTCTCTCTGGTTGGCTGTTAAGTAGAATCGATCATGCTGGTCGCAGATCACTCGTTGGCCTTCGGCCTTGTTGGTTGTTTGACCACTCATTGGCTTACGACCACTTTGATTATTTTGGTTGCCGACTAGTTACGATTACATTGGTTGTTCGACCACTTTTTGGCGTTCGACCGCATTGTTTATGACCACGTCAGTTTCGACTGCAACCATTTTCGATCTTGTTGGTTCTGGTCTCGGTGATTATCGACTACGATGATTTCCGACCATGTTGTCAGCTTATGACCACGTAGTCGAGTTTACGACCACGTTGTCAGCTCTCAACCATGTTGTTAATTTTACGACCATGTTGTCAGCTTTCGACCACACTATCGTAGTTCAAACATGTTGCTAGCTTCCAACCACGGTGTGATTTTCTGCTGTGTCTCTCTGTTGCTTTGGTTTTCAAGTGTGCTTTCAACCCTAATCTTTATAGCTCTATAGCTATCGGGGAAAAATATTAAGATCAAGTATCTCTTGGGGAGAATTTGAAGGCATCATTCACCCCCTCTGTTGCCTGTCTGGTCCTATAAGTGGTATCAGAGCTCAGTTAGCTCTTTTCAATAGATCTTAACCGGTCTTAGGAGCCATGGCATCAGACAAGTATTCCACTAAGACTCCTATCTTCGATGGGGTTCACTATCCCTTTTGGAAGAGTAGGATGGAGTATTATATTCTGGCTCAAGGCTATGCAATCTGGAGAAAGGTTAGGACTCGATTGATGGGCACATCACAACGATGAATACGCCAGATGTGGAGGCAAATGCTAAGGTAAGGAACATCATCATCCAGGATCTTAGAAGAAATGAGTTTGATTGCATCTCTCATCTTTCGTCGGCCTATGATATTTGAGTGATCGTCGATATATATCATGATAGCACCACCCAAATCAAGATTGTCCAATAGGACTAATACAAGCGAGAGTACAACAAGTTTGAGATGCTCGCTAGTGAGTCCTTGGATGAGTGCTTTGGTAGATTTCACAAGATTCTGAGCAACCTCCGAGTTGTTGGTCTTACATACTCAGACTCGGACAATGCTCACCAAATGTTTTCTGCTTTGGACCTTAGGTTGAGGGAGATGAAAGTGACCACCATCAAGAACACGACTGACTTGTCGACTTTGACTCTTGATGTGTTGTACTCATGCCTCAAGACTCATGAGATTGACATTGTCTCTCGCAAGTCGAAGTCACAGTTGATGGCCTTGGTCACCGATCCCAGTTTTACTTCTAGAGCATCTTCTGATAGTGCTTCTGGTTTCTCTTTGGCTGCTTAGTGTGAGATGAGTGATGATCAATTTGAGCAGTTCCCAAAGAGTGAGTTAGTCCTCTCAGCTAAGAAATTCTCACATGCATACAAGAGGGTTTAGGAGAGAAAGAGGTACGAGCTAGTGATCTACTTCGAGTGTGGTAGCTCCAACCGCAACAAGAACAACTGCGATATTGTGAGCAAGAATGACTACATCAGCAAGAATCACAACAAGAAGCCCCCAGCTCATGATCAAGGCAAAATAAAGAAGTACCGCAACCTTGCCGAAGCCAAGAAGCTCTTTCACCACGTCCTTACCACCTTCGACAACTTCGACTTCAGCGACATGCAGGACTAGAGCGACGACGACGGCGAGGATGATCTGCACAAGGACACCAAGGATGGTGACGACTTCATCGGCATGTGCTTTATGGCTGACAAGAATGGCATCAACGATGATTATCTCTACAGTGACTCTGATTAGGTATGCCCCTCTCACGACCAGCTCAGTGATACTTTTCTCAAGTTAGGAAAGCTTTATGTGAGATCTAGCACTAGGTGTGGTGAGTTAGAGAAGGAGGTAGAGAGCTTGTCATGGGAGCTTTCTTCACTTAGATCTGCTCCCTCCCATGATGATTGTGATGTATATACTTCTTTGCTGGGAGATATGGAGAAGATGAGGACCTCTCATGATAGTGTGATTTCTGAGCTAGATTTTCTTAAGGTGGAGAATGTTAGTCTGTTAGCTGAGATAGAGATGGCTAGAGTTACTTCTCTTTCATCTTACATTTTGCACCTCATGTGAGGATAAGGACAATGCTTTTAAAGGTCTATATACCATGCTTCTTGATTTGCCCAAAACATGTGAAAGTTGCAACAACTTGAAGACTTAACCTAAAGAAGGCGGATCATAAAATTGCTGAAATGCAAGCTGTTTTGCTTGAACCTGTTGCATCTTGTGCCAACTGTCCAAAATTAACTGCTGAACTTGAATCAATTTCTAAGCAATTTCAAGACATGTATGACCACAACAAGAAAATGGCTCAATATGCTTCTAAGGCACCTATTAGCTCATCATGCAATAATTGTGAAAAACTAAATTTTGAATTGATTTCTTTGGATGACAAATGTGTGAGGCTAACTAAGAATCTACTAGAGAAGCCATAATCTACATATTCTTTTTGTGCTGAAGTAGAGGAGAAATCCAAAGAAATGGTAGAGACTTTTAAGAAGAGTTACGGGAACCAGGTGGCTAGGATCAGAATTGCCCCCTGTGTCTTGCAAAGCCCTCAAGGTTGAAACGGCCGTGCACAAGAAGAAATATGCACATGCTATTCGATCTTCTGCTTATGGTTCTTCTTCCTCTCCTTCTGGTTCCTCATCCTCTCCTCCTCCCTATTCTTCGTGCGCCTCTCTTTTTTGGGAGTGTGAGTACCTCATGAACACTCTTGAAAAATTTGTTAGAGGCAAGAAAAAGCTTAATCTTATCCTAGACAAATCCAAGATTTGTAAGTTCAATCAAGGTCTAGGATATGATTTCTTAGATGATGTAAGGAAACATCCACCTGCTGTTATCAGACCAATAGTAGTGCTTCGACCTCTCAAAAGACAACTTATCATTGTACCTTTTGTCAGAAGGATGGACATGGGATTGAGAAGTGTTTTAGGCACGCCAAGATCGAGCGAAGAGACTGTGTTTATGCTCTTAGACGTATTCACGATCAGCCCTAGACTCTGGATGCTCCTAAGACTAACACAAGGTCAGAGTCGTAGATCTCTTCTAAGGTGTTTAGGCAACGTTGAGGACTTGGTTTTCCTACTCTTTCTGTTTTTGGTCCTCGAGTTGCTTTTGGTCATGGTATCCGCCGTCCTAAGGATAGATCTCGTTTTCCCCGTTGAGATAGCTATCCACGGTGTGATCAGCATGTTACTGTAGGTCAGGCCCACTCTTCAATAGCTATGGGGCCCAGAAGAGGCTTCAGGCCTACACCCAAACCTTTTGATTCTGTGAGAGGTGGAGAGCATAGGGTAGCTAAAGGTCAGTCGTTTGTGTCTACTTCTTCTGCTCATCACGTGACTTAGTACTGGATTCCTAAATATGTTCTTATTTACCCCAGTACTAAGCCACAGATGATGTCTTCTCACTGACTCAGGTTCGCCGGGTTGGAAAGAGAGAGGTTTGGCTTGTTGACTCCGGGTGTTCTCGACACATGACCGGAGACTCTCATTGGTTCTCTTCCCTTGTCCGAGTTCCAGGTGATGAGACGATCACCTTTGGAGATGCCTCTTCTGGTCGAGTCATCGCTAAAGGTACTGCACGCATTAATGATTATTTCATTCTTAAGAATGTTGCCTTGATAAGTTGCATTATAATTTGCTATCTGTTTCTTAGCTTACTAACGACAATTTTGAGGTAAGCTTTAAGAAAAATGCTTGCAAAATTTTTGATTCTTCGGGGAGTCTTGTTTGCGGGATTTCTAAATTTGGGAGGATCTTTCATGCTGATTTTATCGAGTCTTCTGGTGATTCTCTCAGGTGCTTAGTTGCTTCAGAGTCCCGTAATATCTCGTTTTGGCATAGGAGACTTGGTCACATTGGCTTTAATCATTTGACCCGAGTTAGCGGCCACGGTCTCATACGTGGTTTGCCCAAACTCAAGATGGTCAAATACTTAGTTTGTGCTCCTTACTGACATGGCAAGATGGTTGCTGCTTCTCATCCCCCTGTCACTGTGACTATGACTGACGCACCAGGATAGATTCTTCATATGGACACTGTTAGTCCAGCTAGAGTATAGTTGGGCATGGGAAGTGGTATGTTCTTATCATGGTTGATGACTTTTTGAGATTCTCTTGGGTGTTTTTCTTAGCTTCGAAGAATGAGACTTTTAGTCATTTTCGTGGTCTGTTTGGTAGGCTGTCTATTGAGCTCCCAAGTGCCTTACAAGCGATCTGCAGTGACAATGGCACCGAGTTCAAGAACTCCTACTTTGAGAGCTTCCGTGGTGGGACAGGTGTAGAGCATCAGTTCTCTTCTCCGCTTGTCCCTCAGCAAAATGGCGTCGTGGAGAGGAAAAACCGTACCCTAGTCGAGATGGCTAGGATGATGCTGGGTGAGTATGCTACACCTAGGAAGTTTTGGGCTGAGGCTATAGCCATCGCGTACCATGTTTCAAACTGAATTTTTTTGAGGGCACACTTGCATCGCACTTCTTACGAGTTGAGGTATGGGCAAAAGCCCAGTGTCACATTTTCATGTGTTTGGTTGCAAGTGTTTTATCTTAAAGTCCGGTAACCTATATAAGTTCAATTCATTCTCATCGGATGGCATCTTTCTGGGTTACTCGACTTCTTCACGGGGTTATAGGGTCTAGAACTGCGAGTCTAGTAGGATTATAGAGACATATGAGGTGACTTTCGATGAGGTCAGTCCTGGCTCTAGGCCTGATAACTCAGGTCCAGTAGTGCAGTCTGAAACCATCTTTGCAGATGATGAGGTGGATAGAGATGAAGGTTCTTTACCAGATACAGTCCATGCATCTCTTGAGGTGCTTGCCTCTACCACTACGCCATAGGGAGATCAGCCCATACCTTCCAATTCTTTTGGAGCTAGTGGCTCTGCTCCTACCTCCACACTCATAAGGTAGAGGCCACTTCCTCTTCTCATGCAGGGCCTCCCCGTCATATTCAGTGATGTCATCCTTCAGAGCAGATCATAGGAGATCTTTTTGAGCATGTCACGTTAAAAGTCTAGCTTATCTCATTTCTGTCTTCATTCTGCCTTTGTCGCCTCTTTTGAGCCCATGGATGTCCGATATGCACTCTCTGATGAGTCTTGGGTCAATGCCATGCATGAGGAGCTAGAAAATTTCGAGAGGAATAAGGTCTGGTCGCTTGTTGAGCCCCCTAGCAGTCATAATGTCATGGGAATTAAGTGGGTGTTCAAGAACAAGCAGAGTGAGGATGGAGTAGTCATTCAAAACAAGGCTAGACTTGTAGCTCAGGATTTCTTCCAGGTTGAGGGTTTAGATTTTGAGGAGACCTTCACTCCTGTAGCTAGGCTAGAGGCCATTAGGATTTTGCTTGCTTTCACAACGTCTAAGGGCTTAAAGATGTACTAGATGGATGTCAAGAATGCCTTCCTCAATGGGTATATTGAGAAATAGGTCTATGTTAGACAGCCTCTAGGTTTCGAAAACCCCAAATACCCGAACCATGTCTTCAAGCTTTCCAAAGCCCTGTATCAACTTAAACAAGCCTCTAGAGCTTGGTATGAGAGGTTTGAGTCCTATTTGTTGAGTCATAGGTTTGAGATGGGTAAGGTAGATAAAACCTTGTTCATTCATAGGCATGACAATGACCTTCTACTCGTCCATATTTGTGTGGATGACATTATCTTTGGTTGCTCCTCTTATGCTTTGGTTTTCCAATTTTCTGATGTCCTGAGCACAGAGTTTGAGATGAGCATGATGGGCGAGTTGAGCTTCTTCCTCGGCTTCCAGATCAAGTAGACTCGGGAGGGTACTTTCTTGCATCAAGACAAGTACACTCGAGACCTCCTGAAACGCTTCAACATAAGCGATGGCAAGCTGGTGTCAACTCCAATGGCGACATCAATCACACTCGACCCAGATGAGGATGGTGAGCCAGTAGATCAGAAGGAGTACCGCAGCATGATTGGCTCTCTCTTGTATCTCACTACCTCGATGCCAGACATACATTTCGCCGTATGTTTGTACGCTCGGTTTTAGGCTTCTCCTCGTGTCTCTCATTGCCAGGCGATGAAGCGCGTCTTTATGTACCTTCAAGCTACTCTAGACTATGGTATCTGGTACTCTTCAGCTTCCTGTCTTTCCCTTAAATCCTACTCCAATGCAGACTTTGCTGGCTGTAGGATAGATAGGAAGAGCACTCTAGCACTTACCAATTTATTAGCACTTCTCTTGTTTCTTAGTCTTCTAGGAAGTAGTCCAATGTTGCACAGTCCACCATAGAGGCCGAGTATGTTGCAGCCGCTAGTTGCTATAGTTAGGTGCTTTGGATGGTTTCGACCCTACGAGACTTTGGGTTAGTCATAGATATTGTTCCTCTCTTCTGTGATAACACTTATGCCATTAACATTACCAAGAACCCAGTGCAGCACTCCAGGACCAAGTACATAGATATCAGATATCATTTCCTTAGAGACCATGTGGAGAAGGGTGATATAATGCTTCAGTTTCTGGAGAGTGACCACCAGTTGGCTGACATTTTCACCAAGCCTTCAGATAGCTCAAGGTTCACGACCTTGTGGGGGAGAACTTGGGGTGGTCTGTCCTTATGGCCTGATTTGAGGGGGAGCATCTTGTTCTTTATGTATTATATTGTTCATATGCTTCTGTTTTATTCTGTTGCATTTAATTGGGTGCATTTGGGTTAGTCTTTCTAGCATAGACTAGAGTAGTTATCTTTCTCAGTTACTCAGACATCTTTCTCTCATCTTACGATTCTAGGATGCTGCTTATTAGTTACTTCACTTCTCACTAGGTTGAGTTCACTCACTTCTTTTAGGTCTAGTGAGGGTTGAGCCCCTTTGGGTAGATAGGGAACGTGTTTACTCACTAGTGTTTTAGATGACCAGCTGATAGTCCTAGAGTCATATGGGGTAGATGAGAGCCAGACTGAGCCATAGTATTTCCTTTATCTTGTCTATGCTATAAGGACTGCTATTTCTTCTTTCTGTCCAAGCTTCTTCCCTCTTGCTTATTGCTTTGGTTCAGGGGGGAGTTATTTTGAGTTTTTCTAGTATTTAATGATGATATAACTCAACTTGAGCCAAAATGGTTCTAAAATTGACTCACGTGCTGAGGGGGAGCTGGAGTTTCTTTTTATTGCATCATATTGCATTTAATTTCAGCAATGTGCATTGTAATATAAATACATGGAGCCCTGATTATTATCCCTGTATGACATGATAAGATTGATTTGCATTTTGCCATGAGCTGTGCTAGGTTGCTAGATTTATCATGACTTTCTATGTGTAGCCTAGTCTTTGCCATACTAGCTTGAGTAAATGTGAACAACTTGAATTAAATCATATCTTGTTAGATCTTGTAACTAGTCTGGCTCTAGTGATCCACTTATGATTCATGCCATGACAAATAAACTAAGTTGAGTCTTGAATCTACATTGAGCTAAGTCAAGAAAATGCAAAAAGATATATTTTGTGTGAAAAATTGATCTCACCAATTCTTTCTCATGAGATGGCTTGCTATTGCACTAGGCATGAACTTCTGGGAGAGTTTTGGATGACCAAGATCACGTCTTTAAGTTTCTTGCTTGGAGTGGTCGCATAAGGTTTAAGATCTATCACATGACTAAGAAAACAAACTCTTGTAATAAAAAAATAATTAAAGCCAACCATGAATTTCTGAAAAGTTCAAATGTGCTAAATTTTGCTCAATTACAAGTGATATCAAGTACTTGAACAAAATGTCTCAATTTTGAACTTGTAGTACTCTAAATTGATTCAATTATATTTTCTTGGTTCCACTTAGAGTATTGACATGGTTTGACTCATTTTTTGGATACCTTTAACTAGATTATGAAATTGAGTGACTTGACATATTAAATAATCCATTTAATTTCAGATTATGGCTTATTTAGCTTTAGCTTGGCATTTGCATTCTTCTGTTTGAATCTAAGAAAAAGCAGTCAGTAGTAGGTGCACTCTCTGTCGGGAATGTCGACCAGCTTTACGACAACGTTGGTTTCGACTACGGTCAAGTTCCTGACTACCTTGAATCAGTTTCATTCATGTTTGCTCTTTCGACCGCTTCACTTTTTCCTACCGCATGGGATTTCCCACTACTCACGGATCCTCATTCTCTTTGGTTGGTTGTTATGCAGAATCGATCACGCTGGTCGTAGATCACTCGTTGGCCTTCGACCTCATTGGTTATTTGACCACGCTTGGCTTACGACCACGTTGGTTACAACCACGTTGATTATTTTGGTTGTCGATTGGTTATGACCACGTTGGTTGTTTGATCACTTGTTGGCGTTTGACCACATTGTTTACGACCACGTCAGTTTTGACTACAACTGTTTTCGATCTCATTGGTTTTGGTCTCTGTGGCTATCGACTATGACGATTTCCAACCACATTGTCAGCTTACAACCACGTAGTCAAGTTTACGACCATGTTGTTGATTTTACGACCACGTTGTCAGCTTTCAACCATGTTGTCGTAGTTCGACCACATTGCTGTCTTCCAACCACGGTGTGATTTTCTGCTGTGTCTCTCTGTTGCTCTAGTTTTCGAGTGTGCCTTCAACCCTAATCTTCATAACTCTGTAGCTATCGGAGAAAAGGGTTAAGTGAATACTTGGGGAGAATTTGAAAGCACCATTTATCCCCCCGTTGTTGCCTGTCCAGTCCTACACATAGCAAAATACTATAACTGGATTTTAATTATAATTTGATTTCTTTACCATATAAGTAAACCTCCTTCGGCCATCTTTCAACATCTCGGCATTCCGCATACACGTACCTTGCTAGCTCCATTTGGCCCACGAGCGTAGAAATTTACACGGGATGTCTCCAGTGATTGAACCAATATAATTTTTCTACACATTGATCCATACAAGAAAATTTCAATGTTAGATGCTGCCTAAATTCCCTGTTCACTAACAAACTATCGCCTAAGTACGTGAAAGGGCACGGTATACTATCTTAACCCTGATTAGATTAGGACTAGGAGTATTCGCATAATTCCACAGGAGATCTATTAATCTAATAACAAACTTTTTTGCTAGCCGTGTAGGGTTTGCCAATCTCTCTTATCACAATATCAAACAATTTTTTTGGGGGGAGGGGGTGAAATTTATTTTGTTAGGGTTAAGGCTTAGGATTGTTTTGTAACACCCCCGTTTTTGGGAACAGGAATGTCATTACCTTCCGTAACAGGCTAACAGCCCAGGAGTTCAATTACGGACAGAAGAAGTATCATGCCTGCTCACAAACATTTAAAAGAATTTAGTTTAATTAAAATAAGACTTAACATTTAATTTAAAGGGCGTCCAAGTCCAAAACTTAACTTACAATCAGAAGAACCAAAGAAAAACTCCACAAGAAGCATGAGTGCGGTCGTAACCCTAACACAGAAACTTGTAACTTCCTTTCTTCTTCTGGCTTCTGTGTTGGGGAAAATAGAGGAAGACTGAGTACAATCAACCGTACTCAACAAGTCACATGGAAAATGCTATTTAACCATATGCAAGAGTTTGTCATGGAAAGGGGTAAAGCAGTTTATTATTTTATGTGGATGCAGTGTTGTTTGTAAACACTTTTGTTTTTAAACGTAAGATATCAAATCATAAACTTGATTAACACATTCACATTGCCAAAACAACTTCCAAATCTATTTATGCTTCGCTATTGGAATCATCCATTAAACACAGCTTCATATACCGGAAGCACGGTGCATTCGAATACTTTTATAAATGACTCTGCAGAGTTGCCCAACTTTAATTACCCACAAGATTCCTCAACCCTCATGACTGAGTTGAGAAAACAAGGTTGTTTCACTACTCATCTCTTTATGTAGCCTCTACCCGATAGACTGT
Organism: Dendrocalamus latiflorus; assembly: GCA_017311315.1. Classification (NCBI taxonomy): domain Eukaryota; kingdom Viridiplantae; phylum Streptophyta; class Magnoliopsida; order Poales; family Poaceae; genus Dendrocalamus; species Dendrocalamus latiflorus. The sequence goes on from CM029645.1 coordinate 27,576,939, forward strand.
GGACCCTCTGTCACGGAATACGGTTGTGAAATATGGTTTTACTGTTTCCATACCACCTCTTTACGCCGGCTGTTCCCTTTTTTGGAACAAAATATTATATCCTTATAGTAGATATTCAATCGATTTAAGCAGCTACTAAAATCAAGTTTGACAAGTCAATGCTTGTGGTTGAGCGGTTGCTATGTTCTTTACTTGGCATAAGGGTTTAGTCTTTATATTTTTACTGTATTTCAGTACCCGCGGCACTGCCAAACTTTCACCCTACGATAAGATCATGGGCTTAAGCCATCTTGTGGCACCCTGTGATATTTCCTTACCCTAGATTCACTTTTAAACTTCTATCGGCAAAATTCCAAGACTCTTAGTTGTAAAAGATTGTTAAGTTCCTAAGCTACTGTTATTACATCAATAATACTTTTAATATTACTAAGTTTTGTTGGGGTGGATGTGGCCATCAAATTAGACAGGGCTTTTTCGGGTTAGCTAATACCATATCATTCTAAACAATCTTTGTACATAAAATAACATCGCGCAAAAAGCATAATGAAAATATTGATAAACAATAATTAACGAAAAGTAGGTTCAATATGATCAAAAACATGTGACTTGCCTTGCGGATTTACGATTTCGACAAGTTCATAGTATTTTAGTCCTTGAGCTTGCACTTCTCCTCCTTGGTCTTCTTGGAAGTCACCGTCGGGAGCTAACGCAAAAGGAGATAAAATAAATCAATTCCGAGCTCAAAGGACTGAGCAAGGAAGAAAGAAAACAAATAAAAAGAAAATTAAAGAAATTCAAATAAAATAGTTTTTTGGGTTTTTGAGTGGGACAAAAGGTGAAATGGACCTGAGAAATGGGTTGGCGGGCTCGAAACGGTTCAAATGAGTATAAATTTGTATTTTTGGATTTTGTCAACAGTAACGGGTCTCGGATGAACAGTAACGGGTCAAAGTACTGTTCACTGTAGGTCGGTTTCAGTGTTTGAATCGGATTTTACTGTTGCTTGAGGGTTTCGGACGCTCGGCTTCACGGGTTGAAGGAACAGTGCCGCCCGACACTATTCTTCTTCCTCAAGCACTCGCGCGCGCGACCAGAAAACAGGGCAACCAAGCAGCGGCGACCGGCGGCACTAAAGGTTTTTGCGACGCTAGACGAGTCCATGGACGGACTCCTGGGAGTGTCACGGTCCCATTTTTGGGGTCGTCAGCGGCCGGGAAGGCGGCGATCGCCGGCGGTGGCCTTGATAGCTCGGCACAGTTTTTGAGTGGTGTAGGGCGAACATAGGGTTAACTGGGTAGTTGAGCTGGTTATTGAGCATCCTTGGGTTTAGGGAAACCTAGGGGAGGCGGCTGTTTGGGCTAGGGAGGCCGGGGTAGGGCTGGCCACGGCGATGGGCTACGGCCGAACGGTGAGCTTCGCCGGCAGGGAAGAGGAAGACTTGAGGAGCTATGGCGATGGTTTGGGGAGGTTTCTGGGAACAAGGGGGAGCTACAAATGCGAGCAATTGGAATGTAATCAAGTGTGCAATGAGAATCAGAGTTTGGCTTACTTTGGCCAATTCTGGCGACTGTCGGCGGTGGGGGCAGTGGGTAACTAATTGGGTGTGGCTGGGGCATCATTGGAGAGCGTGAGGGAGGTTGGAGGGGTCGTCGGCTTCCCGAAGGCGATTCGGCGCCATGGCAGCGGCTGTATCTAGCTGGGGTCGAGGGGATTCGAGGAGGGTCGGCAGGGGACACACATGGATGCCTTAGTGCGAAGTTGCGGCGGTCAACCAATGCTGGCACGGCTCAGGTCGGCCGAGAGACAGAAAAGGGGGGCGCCGGCCAAAATATCTAAGGCGGCAGCAGGAATGGTGGCCGGCGGGTGATGCACGGTAGAGGAAGAGGGCTAGGGGCTGCCAGGCTAGGGCGTATGGCGCCTGACACTTCTCTGGGAGCTGGCAGGGGGAGAGGAACGTGAGAGAGTTCGGGCGGCGACAAAAGACCGGGACGGTGGCGAAAAGTCTGGACAGTGAATAGTGCAGCATTGGCCAAGTTAAGTTAGTGTGGTGATTTGGAATGGGTTTTGGGGCTAAATTGGCTTGGATTTAAAGGAGAATTGGCCAAGGACAAGAATCAAATTCAACAAGAGATTTCAAATTTTGTGAAATTTCGGTTTGTTTCAGTTTTACAACTAAAATGTGTCTACATTCCATTGAGCCTGCCGAACCTGCAATGCAAGGGGAACATCAGAACTGTTTTTCCGGCTTTCCCTAAAGCCATAAATCAGCCCAACGGCGCCTGGGCTTCCCCGTTTTTCCGGCTTCCCGCGCGCCCGCCCGATCGGCCCATCGGCCCACTCAGTCGCTCCCCAAACCCCCCCCACCCCCGTCCCGTGCCATTCGCGAATCGGCCTCCGCCTCCGCGCGACCGGCCGCCGACCGCAGTCCGCACCGGGCTCCGGCGCCGCGCGACCGGCCGCCGCCGTCGGCTCCATTTCTTCCTCTTCTTTCGCCATCGTCGGCCGCCGCTGCTCTAGCCCATGTCGCTGACTCTGATGATGCCCTCGCCAAAGGTAAGATCTATATCTCTCTTCACCTCCACTTCGATTGGGATTGGGAAATGGTCCTGATTATTGATCCCCCTTCCTCCACGTTTCCTCAGTCCAAAACCTTAGGCGCCAGCCTCGCCGACAGATACCGCGTCCAGTCCATGGCCGACCTCCTCACCGAAGGTATTATCCCCTCCTATCCCCTATTGGTCCGCGACACCGCCTGGAGGGTAGATCTGGCATAGATCGGGCCATCGGCATCGAGGATTTGAGGCATCGGGCCATCGGCAGCAAATCCACAAACAAAGTTAGTACTCTCACCCTCTCAGTATACGAGCATGGCATTGTAATTTGAGTGAGTGTAGAGACATGTGGTGTATGTCAGTATGTGTTGTGACTTGTGACTTTGTGAGCAATGCTTTGCAGTTTGCACAGGTAGTTGAGAACTTGAGATGGTTGAATAACTAAATTTAAATGAATCTGGTAAACAGTCTGACAGTAGATTGGTATTCTAATTTCTAGTGTGTTATGTGGTGATTTTTTGGTGCGTTTCATTTGTTATTTTCCACTGTAATCTTATCATGAGTATCAGGGGTAACATTCCAATGTTCTATTGAAGCTGATGGTTAGTTGCTAGGTGATTTTGTGTTGCTCAATGCTTTGGAATATTTACCACAATTTAGAACATTTGGAAATTTGACACATCTGGGAATGGGATAACTGCAGGCTGCAGCAAATCCTCATAGTCAGTGCTAAATTTCACATCTCTGGTGTCTTGTAGAGGTGAATAGATCAAGATGCTTGATTCCGATAAAACTTGCATCCTGGATCTACTGATACAATAGGAGCTTGATTTTTTTATATATGATCAGACATTAGGACACATCTGGGTGATAAGTGGGTGATGGTTTCATTTGATTGAGGTGCTTTTACTACCCTATTGGAATTGATTGAGCATATAGGTTTGGCCCAAAACTTAAAGGTTGCATCCTTAGATTTGATCGTTCTGTTGTTTGGGGGTTAATCTAGAAAATGGATTCTTGACTGGCTTTGGTAACTTTTAATGGATACAATTTTGTGTTGATACTTTCGATAAGGATGAGCTGAGTTTAGTTCATGTTAGTTTGTTGTTGATAAGGGTTTCTTAGCTCCAACGTCCAAGAAATGAGCTCTCTAGTAAAGTACCCTTGTAACCTGAGTTGTCATCATTTTGTACGTAGATCATCAGGACTATATATTTCTAGGCTTTGGACATTAATTTATTTAGTCAGCAGGGGTCATAAGGTTGCTTAATAGAACGTGGACATGTATTAGTGTAATATGCAGGAAGTCTCTGAGAATATTTGCTTATAGGAAAGCTGCCTCTCTAATATATGTTAAGTGGTGATTCATCTGAGTAATAGACTAATAGTTGCTTTTTGTAACTTCGAACACCCATTCTGAAATTTCTGGATCCGCCACTGTCAGAACAGAAGAATGGGTAATAGAAGAGGGAATATACATGCAACCTCCACACGTTTAAAACCATCCTCATCATTCTAAAATCTAGTGGGAATAGGCTGCTGAGCTGCACAATTTCTGGTTTCCTGACCACAACCAGTAATTTGGGAAGCAATAGCATAAGCATAAGTGGATTTTCTTTTCAACTAAACAAAAATAAGAGATACATAATTACATGCAAGGATTTTCAGAGAAAATAGACAACGCCTTATAGAAAGCCAAAACCAAGAAGCAAGAAAATGTGATGCAGAAAACATATTGAACTATTGAAAGCACAAAGCAGCTCATGTGATGTGGAACAATGTAAAAAGATGCTCAATTGTCTGAATGGATAAACCTTCCACTTTCACATAGACTCGCCACAACAACATGCTTAAAAACTTAAACAAGTAAACTGCAAGGGTGGTCTCGCATGGGTATTTCACCTTGATCCATGACTCCATGACCTTGAGAGATGCACAGGGAAGGACAACCGCAACCTGTGTATGGTAATGTTCACATAGATATAATAATAAAAAAATCCGTGCTCGTTTAAATCATCTCACCATAACAAATCAGTGAATTGCTCGCTTGTAGCCATCCTGATTCCAATGTCATCAAGGTAACCTATTTAGTTGGTATGCATACAAAACGAAAAGCTGATTACAAGACATATACACCAGCAGTAAGGTGAAGCAGTCATTAACAGAACTCCAAGAGCATTCCTGGACCAACTGCTAAATTTTCAAGCTACATTCAGCTAAGTTTTCTATTAGCCAGTAATGGATCCCCAAGTCTGAGCAAAATCTTGGGATCTCGTTCTAGTTTTAAAGCTCAAAATTTGCTCCTAACATAAAAACTACAGCGGCCAGAAAATCGAAGCTTTGCAGCGTAATGAGCAAAACACAGCTGCCTCTGGAACAATCTCCAGGCAGTTGTGAGCCCCGCATTGGTGACCGCCAACGTCCAAGTTGAGCACCGCCGGGCCGGATGTCCTCTTGAGCGGGTAAACCAGGGCACCGCCCGCGTGTAAAACCTAGTGAAGAATTGAGGGGCAATCAGGTGAGGCTTGCAATTGCAATACAGTCCAATCTATAGTAGGATAATTTACCTGCACGCCCACGAATACGTGCTCAGGGACCAGATGTGAAGGTTCGACTGCTGCCCAGCCTTGAACATGGACAACCTCGATGACGCCGCCGCCGGGAGCTGGGTGGTGGAGTTCGCTGTGCTCTGCGCAGCAGACCGACGTGTAGGCCGTAAGGCATCTGGTGCAGAACCTGTCATGGAGAAGCGGCTCCACATAATTTCCAGTCATAAGTGCCTCAATCATATCCCTGCCGTGCCCTCCTTGTGCCTGCACCAATTGTCAGGTTCAAGAATCAACATCAGCAAAATAACCAGCCAAGATCAAGAACTACAGAAAATGACGGTATCTACTACAAGAATTGAAAAAAGGGTATCCACTGCACGATCAAGAAACAGCAGAAAGAAAGGAGAAATCATACTCACCTGCAAGACGAACAGCAGTAGAGCGTCCGCCTTTTTGTTCTTTGGGAGCAGTTGACGCATTCATCCCTGCCCCTCATATCCGGTGGTACGCGTGGGTTCAGCAGAATCCACTTCCTTCCTCCATGGATGACACACTGAATGAGAGTCCAATCATACACGCTGCCGACGGGATACTCTGCGAGCACGGCGGCGTTGCCGCTCACGAAGCCAACCTGCAAGAAGAGAGCTTCTCAAGCTCGGGGGCCAATAAAGAACATATGATCTTTGAGACCTACCGTGGCGACGCGCCGGCGTGCGCCGGCGCCGATCGGATGGTGACTCCTCCAGTGAGAGGGGCAGCAATGCGAATAGAAATTGGACCAGCAATCGAAAGAAAAACAGTTACGCTGGCAGGTGTGAGCCCAGTCCTCGAGGAGGAGCCTCTGGACGAGCGGGTCCATGGCTATCTTGGTTTCTTGGTGAGTTCTTGATTGTATTTTGTTGGGTTGGGGGCGTTCTTGCCTTGGTTTTTTTTCTAGACGAGAAGAAGAACGTTCTAGACGAGAAGAAGAACGAGCGGGCGGGGAAGAGCAGTTAAATAGCTTTCCACCGATGGCCGTTACAACGGATTTCTACGTGCCTAGTAGATTATTTTTATAGATGTTTTCATTAGGCGGGGAGAGGCGGTAGCATGCGTAATGAGCTCACCTCACAGTTTTTTTCCTCCTCCTCTTCCCGTCCCTCCGCGCCGCTGTGGTGTCCAGGGTCGCCTTCGGCTCCTGTGCCAAACAGAGTTCGCCCCAGCTGCTCGACGAAATGCCCCTTTCGCCATTTTTTGTTCTCGGTTTCTTGGCTTTGCTTGAGCAGAGGTGATATTTTGGTAGGGTTCGACCCGCAGGTGTTCATCTGGCTCGGGGACAACGTCTACGGCGACACCAAGCGGCCGTTCCGTCTGTTCGGGAGGGAGCGGACGGTGGGGCCATGGGAGGAACGTGCCGCGGTTCTACCCGTCGCCGGAGGAGGAGCTGTGGAGGCGGTACGAGCTGGCCAAGGCCAAGCCGGGGTACGTCAAGCTCAGGGAGAAGGCTCAGGTGAGCTCCCGGTCGTTTGCCACATTGAATCGCTAGTTGTACTCGAGTGCCTGTGTATTTTAGTAGTCTGTCGTGAACTTTTGTCTGCTCTGTTTCTTGATGGCAGCCTATGTTGCTGGTACTGCTTGTGAGATTTGCTTTTTTAGAATGTTAAATAATTGCTTTGTTTGGTCTCTGTTGTTGGTTTAGTTGTTCTGTAAGTCCAACAAGGTTGCTGGAGTTGGTTGGGGGCTGTTTAGTGTCGTGGGGTTTTGGGTTGCGTTAGTATTACATCCTAGGTTATTGAGACCCAGCATGGGACGCTGGTATTGCCCAGGCGATGAAATTCGGATATGTTGATGGCATGGATTACATTGGCAAACATAAAAATGATCACACACACACATATCAGGCAAATTCGTTAGCATTCATTATTTGGGAAATGTATCGATTTGGAAAGGAAGCCATTGATTTAGCATGCCGAATCAATCATTGATGGAAGTTTTAATCATAAATGAAAGGTCGATCATAGAGGCTAGGCATCATGGTGCTCTAATTAATTATACTCTCTCTCTCTATGTGTGTGTGTGCACGCGTGCGTGTGTTTTATTTGTTTTTCCTTGTACTTCTGGGGTTGATTCCGCGGCAGTGGAGGAGTCATTTCCATGCTAGAAAGAATTGGGCTAGGATGACACAAAAGAGTACTTGTCATTTTATTAATCCATAAAAATTAGAGACATGCAGAAAACTTGTTATGATGTCCGGAGTTTTGCAAAGCTGGGTGGAGAAAATCCTAGTTGCTGACCTTTTTTTTTTGCTTTGCCTTTGATGCTTCCATTATTATATGCAATTGAATTTTCATCAGAATAGTGATAGAATAATACAATTTTCTTCCGATTTGTGAATGCAGGTAGTGTCTAATCTTTCTGCCACCACTGGACCTTTGTTCTATGTGGAGTCCTGGGCACACTTTCCAAGGGAGAGGGAACGGCTATTTAGACTGATCGATAGCAGTAAGGTTGCTTACTATTACTTTCCTGTGCAGACACGCTATTATTTGGGTACTGGTCATTTAGTTAAAAACAGTCCTCATTTGGCTGCGCCAACACAAAATTCATTAATTAAGTAGTTGTTGGCATCTTTCCTGCAGTTTGACTTCATTTATGACCTATGTAAAGAAAAAAATTGCCATCCAGTTTAATGGCAGGTATCCTTTTGTTATCATACGTTGTGAGGCTTTAGACGTATTCATCTTATAAAGGAGCGTTAGTTTTTTTAGAAACCCCACAATGTCACAACATCATTTAAAATGGATATTTACCATGTTTACTATTTTTATGGGACATGTGCTGACAATTTGCAGAGAAATGGTGTGCTATTCATTAGTGGTGATGTTCACTATGGAGAAATCGCTCGTTTTGACTTTGGAGCTCAATATCCGTTGTATCATATTACCTCAAGTGGTCTTACCCAATCTGTCGAGAATTCTGTACCGGCAGTATTTCGACCTCTTATGAGACTTTTGGTGTTACTGACACCAACCACCGTAGGAGTGTTCAGCCCTAACTGCCGTTACAGATATGCTCATATGGTAAGCTTTCCTTTCTTTAAAAGAAAAAACTGTCAAGAGGGCATATTTTTCCCTAAGAATCAATTATTGTAGGATGCATTTGAAAGTTTTGCCTTGCTGAATTTCCTTGATTTTTATGATAATATGACATGAAGATCCTTTTCTGTTATTGTTGTAGCAGTAATATGTTCATTTGTTGACACCATTTTCATAGGTACTACTTACTACTAGTAGCTTCATTAATGTTTTCCAGATGCTACAGTTCAATGTAAAATGGTTGGCATGAAAATATTAAGAATTTTCTGTATCTATCTGGTTTATTTTCTGTTTGAGTTTTGCTTGTACTGCCTATCAGTTGGTGTTTTAATGTTGCATCGATCAGGTCAACCAAAGATTTGGAGCAATTGAAATGGATTGGAATTCAGTACCTCCCCAGATTAAAGTTGAACTAAGAAATGTACAGGGGAATTCTGTTGGTGGTGTGGAGTTCCCCATATCCGAACTGCAGCCATCAGATGCGCATGCAAACAAAAAAGAAGGGCATTCTTTCGAACGACATTGTACTCTCGAAGTCGGCCGGCCGTGCGGGTAAGCCGAGGTGTCGGCGCGGTCGGACGGCCTTGCGGAGCCATGCGTGGTGCGGAGACTGAGCGTCGCCGCGGTCGGGTGGCTCCTCTCGCTGCTTCGGCCGGCGACGGCAGCAACGCCCGAAGGCAATGGTGGGCGCGGGAGACTGGCGGCCCCGAGGGGCCGCTTTGGGGCCGGCGCGTGAGGGGAGGTCGGTAGCCGTGGCTTCACGCACGGCGGTCGTACGGGTCGGCCGTACAAGTTTTTTCCCCTTTTTTCAATCTACAATGTAATCAACATATACTCTTTCATGTAATTTACCGATTGACATTATGTCAGCGACTTAAAATCTGCTCACGGTAGATTAGAGTGGATTTACACCGTAGAAAATAATCTAGAAAGCGAAATCCGCGGAATTTAAAGTGATCTAGATATAGACAATTCAATCTACTAATGCTTCGATAATTACCTTTCGATTCATCGGAGTAATTTGTGCTGATAACGTGTTGAGGAACCGTCACTGGCGATCAGGTCGATCAATTCTTCTGCTATGTAAAAGACATATCAATCACAAAAGATGCAAATAGTAGATTGAAACACAGAGATCTCCTGATCTTTCTTTTATTATTTTCTCTTTATCTTTCGTATACAAAATAGTTAATAGCACTCCTTATTTATAGTCTAGTAGTGAGGTACCCATTATGAGCCAAGATTTTAAGTCTAGACCTAGTTTTTCTATGATTACTGAAGCTGTAACAGTACGAAAGCACGCGCAGCCAATGGGTGCGTTTGTCTGGTATAGAAGAGGCCGCTAAATCACGTCACACATCCTACAAGGTGAGTGCACATTTTGAGTTATGCATGCCATGCCCCTCTCAACTCGTGATGCCGAAATTTACGACAAAACCCAGCGGCAAGTCTCACCCTGTCGCCGCCATCGCTTTATACTACAACCAGAGCTCGCGCACAACCCATCACCCATGGTAAACAACTCGGGGGCGCCACGATTCCAAGGCCGCAAGATGGTGGAGATCCCGGTGATCCACCTGCCGCTGGCCGGCGCGGCTCCGGAGGAGGCCGCCCGGCTGCGGGACGCGGCCCGGCGCCTGGGCTGCTTCCTGGTGTCCGGCCACGGCGTGCCGCGCGCGCTCCAGGCCGACATGAAGGCCGCCGTTCGCGCCCTGTTCGACCTCCCGGACGACGCCAAGCGCCTCAACGCCGACGTCATCTCCGGCAGCGGCTACATGCCGCCGAGCAGCACGAACCCGCTGTACGAGGCGTTCGGCCTCTACGACGCCGCGTCCCCCACTGACGTCGACGCCTTCTGCGCCTGCCTCTGCGCGCCACCGCACATCAGGTGAAAGAAACTACAGAGAATCAGATTTCTTGCCATTTCTTGGTGCATGTTTTTCAAGCTGCCATCACGAGTTCACGACGTGCCTGGTTCCTTTGATTCTGATGCAGTGAGACAATGAGGAGCTACGCTGAAAAGACGCACGAGCTGATCGTCGACGTCGCCACGAAGCTGGCCGCGAGCCTTGGCCTCGCCGTGGAGGACTGCTCGTTCCAGGACTGGCCGTGCCACAACTACAGGGCGGACACCGTGGGGAAGACCGGCGTGCAGGTCCACACGGACTCCGGCTTCCTCACCGTGCTCCAGAAGGACGACTGCGTCGGCGGTCTCGAGGTGGCGGACCCAGACACCGGCGAGTTCGCGCCCGTGGACCCCATCCCCGGCTCCTTCCTCGTCAACCTGGGCGACGTCGCCAGGGTACAGTACATGACACAAGCTACCAATTTGTATCGTTGTCTTTTTTGATGACCTGAGTTTGGTGCCGTTCGTGCGTGCAGGCGTGGAGCAACGGGGCGCTGCACAACGTGAGAAACCGGGTGCAGTGCGTGGCGGCGGTGCCGCGCGTCTCGATGGCGCTCTTCTTGCTGGCGCCCAAGGACGACATGGTGCGCCCGCCGGAGGCGTTCGTCAGCGCCGAGCGGCCGCGCTGGTTCAGGACTTTCAGCTACGACGACTACCGACGGCTCCGGCAGTCCACCGGGGAGCATGCCGTCTTCGTATGGTCAAGCGAGTGCTATTTGTTCGCACGAATAAAGCATTTGTCAGCGGGTGAAAAAAGAATGTTCACTGCGTATGATTTATGCGTCACACATAGCGACTAATTCGAAGGCTAAAGAAACAGTTGAATCAAGAAACGCAAACTGCTTCTCAAATTCCAAACTCACGTCCCGCAGACGGTAGAGATCGGTCGAGAAATCCAAAAAGAGTTGACGAGAGGGGTTTGTGAGTGAACCCGGAGCACAACCCATGTCGGGGCTCCCCAGTCAGTCGCCTCTGCCCTCGTGCTCAGCCGGAGGCTGGACGCAAGTCCCTCCAGCAAACTCCTCACGAGTGGCTGCGAGCCCCCCAAACTACGGCCTACTAGGGCCGACCTTTCCTGGACCAAAGCCGTCCATTATCAACATTGCCCGGTCTGGGCTTTGAGACCGGGCTCAAGCCCAGAAACCCGTGCCCTCGCCAACTCTCTTGCCCTCCGATGGCTGGAGTTACAGGCCCGCGCAACCGGGCTCGGCGGTAAACCTCGGGAGGTGCGCCCTTTTTATATATACTGTGTTCCCGTGCTTCTTGTTAGCAGTACGGTACTAAGCATGTGCAATCCGGAAACAGAGTGACGTTCTCTAGCTGGAACAACGGAACGAGTCCTTGGTGGAAATCGGAGGTCGCGGTGGCGAAGAGCTCGTGAGACACCGTCTGTAATGCATGGCCGCGCTTCTCGATCGATCGCCATGTTCTTGCTGGCTCCCAGGCACGACGAGTACCGGCGAATGCACGTACGAAACTGCCGGTACACATGCCCGGAGCACAGGCAACGATGCTATCTAGCTAATTGGGTTATACGATATATAACCTTATTCAACCCTTCAACTGCCAGTATGCCACTTCTTGAGCTACTTCTGAGAACGTAGCGTCATCGCTGTTGGAATTAAAAAGTGAACTGACTGATGGCATTCTCATTGGAAAACAATTGATGGCTAGATCGAGTGCATACAGGGTTTGTGCCCAAAATTCATGCATACGCTGATACGCATATGCTTTTCTGTAAAAGCTTTCATGAACTTAACACGGCCATATAAGTAGTGAATCTGTTTGGAAAAAAACGGCGAGGACTATTTATTTCTTCGAAAGCCATAAGATGAACGGAGCCATTGCTTTGCACGCACCACCAGGCCCGGCGTGTTGCTCGGTCAGGAAGTGCTCATTTGTGCTGGTGTCCACGCGTTTTAGATAGCAGTACTAAGATGGGCTTGGTACTCGAGTCTTAAGCACAAAAGGAAGGGTGCTATATATTTTCGATTTTTTTAAATAATTCTTTTTTATTTGAAAACACAAAAATTATACTTGCATTTTTTATATTTTTTTTCACAAAAGTAACTCCTGTAGCCTAACCGTTGGGCGACTGGACCATATCGCCCAATAGCCGGGCGACAAGCAGGCAGTAGCTTTACCGTTGGGTGACAGGGATACAATCGCCTAACAGTTGGACGATAGGTGCGGTTGCCTAACCATTCGACGACAACACCTTCTGTCGCCCACGGTTCAGCGACTGCAGCTTAGAGTAAATCTATTTTTTATTCGGATGTGAGATTGGATAATGTTTGTTGATGGTTTTGTTAGACTATAAAGTAGTTCTATATGATAGTTTGGAATATCATATGTGCCCGGACTGCTCCGGTAACCCCGGAACGACTAGAAAAGCTGAAATCGTGAGCTATAGGTCACGCTTTTGGCCAAATTTGCTCCGAGAAACAAAAATCCCCGGAATGCTCTGGTAACCCTGGAATGACTAGGAAAGTTGAAAATCGTGAGCTATATGTCACTCGTTCGGCCAAATGTGCTCCGAAAAATAAAATTCCCGGAATGCCCGGTAACCCTGGAACGACTAGAAAAGCTGAAAATCGTGAGCTAGGTCACGCTTTCGACCAAATGTGCTCCGAAAAATAAAAATCCCCGCACTGGTCCGGTAACCCCGGAACGACTAGAAAAGCTGAAATTGTGAGCTATAGGTCACGCTTTCAGCCAAATGTGCTCCGAAAAATAAAAATACCTGCACAGCTGCGGTAACCCCAGAACGACTAGAAAAGCTTAAAATCGTGAGCTATAGGTCACGCTTTCGGCCAAATGTGATGCGAAAAAAATCCCCGGAGTCCTCTAGTAACCCCGGAACAACTAGAAAAGTGGAAAATCTTGAGCTATGGGTCACCCTTTTGGCAAAATGTGACGCGACAGAAATCCTCGGTAACCCCGGAACGACTAGAAAAGTTGATAATCATTAGGTATTGGTCACTCTTTCGGCCAAATTTGCCCCGAAAAATAAGAATCCCCAGACTGGCCCGTTAACCCTGGAACGATTAGAAAAACTGAAAATCGTGAGCTATAGGTCACACTTTCGGCAAAATATGCTCTGAAAAATAAAAATCCCCGCATTCGTCGAGTAAACCCAGAACGACTAGAAAAGCTGAAATCGTGAGCTATACGTCACGCTTCCAGCCGAATGTGCTCCGAAAAGTAAAAATTACCGGACAGCAGCGGTAACCCAGAACAACTAGAAAAGCTCAAAATCGTGAGCTACAGGTCACGCTTTCAGCCAAATCTGCCCCGAGAAACAAAAATTGTCGGAATGCTCCGGTAACCCTGGCACGACTAGAAAAGTTGAAAATAGTGAGTTATATGTCATGCTTTTGGCCAAATGTGCTTTGAAAAAGAAAAATACCCGGACCACTCTGGAAACACCAGAACGACTAGAAAAGCTGAAAACTGTGAGATATAGGTACGCTATCGGCAAATCCTCACACTGGTCCGGAAACCCCGGAACGACTAGAAAAGCTAAAATGGTGAGCTATAGGCCACGCTTTCGGTCAAATGTGCTCTGAAAAATAAAAATGCCTGGACAGGCCCGGTAACCCGGAACGACTAGAAAAGGTAAAAATCGTAAGATGTAGGTCACGCTTTCGGCCAAATGTGCTCTGAGAAATAAAAATCCCTGGACAGCCCCGGTAACCCCGAAACGACTGGAAAAGCTGAAAATCGTGAGCTATAGGTCACACTTTCGGCCAAATCTGCTCCGAGAAACAAAATTCCCCCGACTGCTCTGGTAACCGTTGAACGATTAGAAAAGCTGAAAATCATGAGCTATAGTTCACGCTTTCGGCTAAATGTGATGCGAAAAAAATACCTGGAGTCCTCCAGTAACCCCGGAACGACTAGAAAAGCTGTAATCGTGAGCTATACATCACGCTTTCGGCCAAATGTGCTACGAAAAATAAAAATCCCCCACTGGTCCGGTAACCTCGGAACGAGTAGAAAAGCTGAAATCAGAGCTATAGGTCACACTTTCCTCCAAATGTGCTCCGAAAAATAAAAATACCTGAACAGCTGCGGTAACCCCAGAACGACTAGAAAAACTCAAAATCGTGAGCAATAGGTCACGCTTTCGGCCAAATGTGATGCGAAAAAAAATCCCAGGAGTCCTCCAGTAACCCCTGAACGACTAGAAAAGCGGAAAATCTTGAGCTATGGGTCACCCTTTCGGCAAAATGTGGTGCAACAGAAATCTCCGGAATGCTCCGGTAACCCTGGAACGACTAGAAAAGTTGATAATCGTTAGATATTGGTCACTCTTTCGGCCAAATCCGCTCTGAAAAATAAGAATCTCTGAACTGGCTCGTTAAACCTGGAACGACTTGAAAAGCAGAAAATCGTGAGCTACAGGTCACGCTTTCGGCCAAATGTGATGCAAAAAAAAAAAAAATCCTCGGAGTCCTCCAGTAACCCCGGAATGACTAGAAAAGCGAAAAATCTTTAGCTATGGGTCTCCCTTTCGGCCAAATGTGATGCGACAAAAATCCGTGTAATCCTCCGGTAACACCAGAACGATTAGAAAACTTAAATATTGTTACCTATTGGTCACGCTTCGGGCAAATGTGCTCCGAAAAATAAAAATCCCCGGACTGCTCCGGTAACCACGGAACGAATAGAAAAGCTGAAATCGTGAGCCATAGGCATGCTTTTGGCCAAATTTGCTCCGAGAAACAAAAATCCCCAGAATGCTCTGGAAACCCTGGAATGACTAGGAAACTTGAAAATCGTGAGCTATATGTCACTCGTTCGGCCAAATGTGCTCCGAAAAATAAAATTCCGCGGAATGCCCGGTAACCCTAGAACGACTAGAAAAGCTGAAAATTGTGAGCTAGGTCACGCTTTCGACCAAATGTGCTCCGAAAAATAAAAATCCCCGCACTAGTCCGGTAACCCCGGAACGACTAGAAAAGCTGACATCGTGAGCTATAGGTCACGCTTTCAGCCAAATGTGCTCCGAAAAATAAAAATACCTGCACAGCTGCGGTAACCCCAGAACGACTAGAAAAGCTCAAAATCGTGAGCTATAGGTCACGCTTTCGGTCAAATGTGATGCAAAAAAATCCCCGGAGTCCTCCTGTAACCCTGGAACGACTAGAAAAGCGGAAAATCTTGAGCTATGGGTCACCCTTTTGGCAAAATGTGATGCGACAGAAATCGCCGGTAACCCCGGAACGACCAGAAAAGTTGATAATCATTAGGTATTGGTCACTCTTTTGGCCAAATTTGCTCCGAAAAATAAGAATCCCCAGACTGGCCCGTTACCCCTGGAACGATTAGAAAAACTGAAAATCGTGAGCTATAGGTCACGCTTTCGGCAAAATGTGCTCCGAAAAATAAAAATCCCCGCACTCGTCGAGTAAACCTAGAACGACTAGAAAAGCTGAAATCGTGAGCTATACGTCACGCTTCCAGCCGAATGTGCTCCGAAAAGTAAACATCCCCGGACAGCGGCGGTAACCCCAGAACGACTAGAAAAGCTCAAAATCGTGAGCTACAGGTCACGCTTTCGGCCAAATTCCCCTGACTGCTTCGGTAATCGTTGAACGACTAGAAAAGTTAAAAATCGTGAGCTCTAGGTCGCGCTTTCGGCCAAATGTGCTCCGAAAAAAAAAATCCCCGGACAGCCCCGGTAACCCTGAAACGACTAGAAAAGCTGAAAATCGTGAGCTATAGGTCACGATTTCGGCCAAATTTGCTCCGAAAAAGAAAAATCTCCGGAATGCTCCGGTAACCTTGGAACGACTAGAAAAGTTGAAAATCGTGAGCTATAGGTCACTCTTTAGGCCAAATGTGCTCCAAAAAAACCGGGAGCTATAGGTACGCTTTCGGCAAATGTGCTCTAAAAATGAAAAATCCCAGGCTTGGCACGGTAACTCTGGAACGACTAGAAAAGCTGAATACTTGAGCTATAGGTCACGCTTTCGTCCAAATGTGCTCCGAAAAATAAAAATCACCGCACTAGTCCAGAAACCCCGGAATAGGTCACGCTTTCGGCCAAATGTGCTCTGAAAAATAAAAAACCCTGGAAAGGTCCGGTAGCCCCGGAACGACTAGAAAAGCTAAAAATCGTGAGATATAGGTCACGCTTTCGGCCAAATGTGCTTCGAGAAATAAAAACCCCGGACAGCCCCGGTAACCCAGAAACGACTAGAAAAGCTGAAAATCGTGAGATATAGGTCACGTTTTCTGCCAAATCTGCTCCGAGAAACAATATTCCCCCGACTGCTCCGGTAACCATTGAACGACTAGAAAAGCTGAAAATCGTGAGCTATAGGTCACGCTTTCGGTGAAATGTGATGCGAAAAAATCCCCGGAGTCCCTAGTAACCCCGGAATGACTAGAAAAGCTGAAATCGTGAGATATAGATCACGCTTTCGGCCAAATTTGCTCCTTAAAATAAAAATACCTGTACATCTGTGGTAACTCCAAAACGTCTAGAAAAGCTCAAAATCGTGAGTTATAATTCACGCTTTTGGCCAAATGTGCTCCGAAATATAAAACTCCCCGGACTGCTCTGGTAACTCCGGGATAACTAGGAAAGCTGAAATCGGGAGCTATAGGTCAGACTTTCGGCCAAATCTTCTCCAAGAAACAAAATTCCCACGACTGCTCCGGTAACCCTTGAATAACTAGAAAAGCTGAAAAATGTGAGCTATAGGTCACGCTTTCGGTTAAATGTGATGCGGAAAAAAATACCCGGAGTCCTCCAGAAACCCCAGAACGACTATAAAAGCGGAAAATCCTGAGCTATGGGTCACCCTTTCGGCCAAATGTGATACGACAAAAATCCCTGGAATACTCCGGTAACACCAGAATGTTTTGAAAAGTTCAAAATCGTTAGCTATAGGTCACGCTTTCGAGAAAATGTGCTCCGAAAAATAAAAATCCCTGGACTGCTCCGGTAACCCCGGAACGACTAGAAAAGCTGAAATCGTAAGATATAGGTCACACTTTCGACCAAATTTGCCCCGAGAAACAAAAATCATCGGAATGCTCCGGTAACCCTGGCACGACTAGAAATATTGAAAATCGTGAGTTATAGGTCAAGCTTTCGGCCAAATGTGCTCCGAAAAATAGAAATCCCCGAACTGCTCTGGTAACACCGCAATGACTAGAAAAGCTGAAATTGTGAGTTATAGGTCACGCTTTCAGCCAAATGTGATGCGAAAAAAAATCAATGGAATCCTCCGGTAACCCCGGAACGAATAGAAAAGCTAAAAATCGTGAGCTGTCACGCTTTCGTCTAAATGTGCTCCAAAAAATAAAAATCCTCGGACTGCACTAGTAACCTCGAAATGACTAAAAAAGCTAAAAATCGTGAGCTATAGGTCACGCTTTCGGCCAAATCTGCTCTGAGAAACAAAATTCTCCCGACTCCTCCGGTAACTGTTGAATGACTAGAAAAGCTGAAAATCGTGAACTATAGGTCACGGTTTCGGCGAAATGTGATGCGAAAAAATCTCCGTAGTCCTCCAGTAACCCCGGAACGCCTGGAAAAGCGGAAAATCTTGACTTATAGGTACGCTTTCGGCAAATGTGCTCCAAAAATTAAAAATTCCCGGACTGGCTTGGTAACCCTAGAACGAGTGGAAAAACTGAAAATCGTGAGCTATAGGTACGCTTTCAGCAAATGTGCTCCGAAAATTAAAAATCCCCGGATTGGCCCGATAACGGCAAGGAAAGCTGAAAATCGTGAGCTATAGGTCACGCTTTCAACCAAATGTGATGCGAAAAAAAATCCTCGGAGTCCCCCTGTAACCCCGGAACGACTAGAATAGCAGAAAATCTTGAGCTATGGGTCTCCCTTTCGGCCAAATGTGATGCGACAAAAATCCGTGGAATCCTCTGGTAACACTGGAACGATTAGAAAAGTTAAAAATCGTTAGCTATTTGTCACGCTTTGGGCCAAATGTGCTCCGAAAAATAAAAGTCCCCAGACTGCTCTGGTAACCCCAGAACGAATAGAAAAGCTGAAATCGTGAGCTATAGGTCACGCTTTCGACCAAATCTGCCCAAGAAACAATAATCATCGGAATGCTCCGGTAACCCTAGCACGACTAGAAATGTTGAAAATCGTGAGTTATAGGTCACGCTTTAAGCCAAATGAGCTTTGAAAAATAAGAATCCCCGAACTGCTCCGGTAACACCGTAACGACTAGAAAAGCTGAAATTGTTAGTTATAGGTCACGCTCTCGGCCAAATGTGATACGAAAAAAAATCCCTGAAATCCTCCGGTAACCTCAGAACGACTAGAAAAGCTGAGAATCGTGAGCTATAGGTCACGCTTTCGGCTGAATTTGCTCCGAAAAATAAAAATCCCCGGACTGCCCTGTTAACTTTGAAACGACTAGAAAAGCTGAAAATCGTGAGCTAGGTCACGCTTTCGGCCAAATCTGTTCTGAGAAACAAAATTCCCTCGACTCCTCCGGTAACTGTTGAATGACTAGAAAAGCTGAAAATCGTGAACTATAGGTCACGGTTTTGGCCAAATGTGATGCGAAAAAAATCTCCGGAGTCCTCCAGTAACCCCGGAACACCTAGAAAAGCGGAAAATCTTGACTTATAGGTACGCTTTCGGCAAATGTGCTTCGAAAATTAAAAATCCCCGGACTGGCCTGGTAACCCTAGAACGACTGGAAAAGCGAAAAATCTTGAGCTATGGGTCTCCCTTTTGGCAAATGTACGCCGAAAAATTAAAAATCCCTGGACTGGCCCGGTAATGACAAGGAAAGCTGAAAATCGTGAGTTATAGGTCACGCTTTTGGCCAAATCTGTTCTGAGAAACAAAATTCCCTCGACTCCTCCGGTAACTGTTGAATGACTAGAAAAGCTGAAAATCGTGAACTATAGGTCACGGTTTTGGCCAAATGTGACGCGAAAAAAATCTCCGGAGTCCTCCAGTAACCCCGGAACACCTAGAAAAGCGGAAAATCTTGACTTATAGGTACGCTTTCGGCAAATGTGCTTCGAAAATTAAAAATCCCCGGACTGGCCTGGTAACCCTAGAACGACTGGAAAAGCGAAAAATCTTGAGCTATGGGTCTCCCTTTCGGCAAATGTACGCCGAAAAATTAAAAATCCCTGGACTGGCCCGGTAATGACAAGGAAAGCTGATAATCGTGAGTTATAGGTCACGCTTTCGGCCAAATGTGATGCGAAAAAAATCCCCGGAGTCCTCCAGTAACCCCGGAACGACTAGCAAAGCGGAAAATCTTGAGCTATGGGTCTCCATTTCGGCCAAATGTGATGCAACAAAAATCCGCGGAATACTCCGGTAACACCGGAACTATTAGAAAAGTGAAATATCGTTACCTATTGGTCACACTTTTGGGCAAATGTGCTCCGAAAAATAACAATCCCCGGACTGCTTCGGTAACCACGGAACGACTAGAAAAGCTGAAGTCTTGAGCTATAGGTCACGCTTTTGGCCAAATGTGATGCGAAAAAAATCCCCAGAATCCTGAAGTGACCCTGAAACGACTAGAAAAGCGGAAAATCATGAGCTATGGGTCACCGACTCGGCAAAATGTGATGCGAAATAAATCCACGAAATGCTACGGTAACCCTGGAACGACTAGAAAAGTTGAAAATCATTAGCTATTTGTCACTCTCTCGGCCAAATCTGCTGCAAAAAATAAAAATCCCCGGACTGGCCGGTAACCCTGGAACGACTTGAAAAGCTGAAAATCGTGAGCTATAGGTCACGCTTTCGGCCAAATGTGCTCTGAAAAATAAAAATCGCCGCACTCGTCGAGTAACCCCAGAACGACTAGAAAAGTTGAAATCGTGAGCTATACGTCACGCTTTCAGCCGAATGTGTTCTGAAAAGTAAAAATCCCCGGACTGCTGTGGTAACCCAGAACTACTACAAAAGCTCAAAATCGTGAGCTATAGGTCACGCTTTTGGCCAAATTTGCTCCGAGAAACAAAAATCCCCGGAATGCTCTGGTAACCCTAGATGGAACGACTAGGAAAGTTAAAAATCGTGAGCTATATGTTACTCGTTCGGCCAAATGTGCTCCGAAAAATAAAATTCCACGGAATGCCCGGTAACTCTGGAACGTCTAGAAAAGCTGAAAATTGTGAGCTAGGTCACGCTTCCGACCAAATGTGCTCCGAAAAATAAAAATCCCCGCACTGGTCCGGTAACCCTGGAACGACTAGAAAAGCTGAAATCGTGAGCTATAGGTCACGCTTTCAGCGAAATGTGCTCCGAAAAATAAAAATCCACGCACTGGTCCAGAAACCCAGGAACGACTAGAAAAACTGAAATCACGCTTTCGGCCAATTATACTCCGAAAAATAAAAAACCCCGCACTCGTCCGGTAACCCCGGAACGACTAGAAAAGCTCAAAATCGTGAGCTATAGGTCACTCTTTCGGCCCAATGTGATGCGAAACAAATCCCCAGAGTCCTCCAGTAACCCCGGAACGACTAGAAAAACGGAAAATCTTGAGCTATGGGTCACCCTTTTGGCAAAATGTGACGCGACAGAAATCCTCGGTAACCCCGGAACGACTAGAAAAGTTGATAATCATTAGGTATTGGCCACTCTTTCGGCCAAATTTGCTCCGAACAATAAGAATCCCCAGACTGGCCTGTTACCCCTGGAACGATTAGAAAAACTGAAAATCGTGAGCTATAGGTCACGCATTCGACAAAATGTGCTCCGAAAAATAAAAATCCTCTTACTCGTCGAGTAAACCCAGAACGACTAGAAAAGCTGAAATCGTGAGTTGTACGTCACGCTTCCAGCCGAATGTGCTCCGAAAAGTAAACATCCCCGGACAGCAACGGTAACCCCAGAACGACTAGAAAAGCTCAAAATCATGAGCTACAGGTCATGCTTTCGGCCAAATCTACCCCGAGAAACAAAAACCGTTGGAATGCTCCGGTAACCCTGGCACGACTAGAAAAGCTGAAATCGAGAGTTATATGTCACACTTTGGCCAAATGTGCTTTGAAAAAGAAAAATACCCGGAGCACTCTGCAAACACCAGAACGACTAGCAAAACTGAAAACCGTGAGATATAGGTATGCTATCGGCAAATCCCACACTGATCCGGAAACCCCGGAAGGACTAGAAAAGCTAAAATGGTGAGCTATAGGTCACGCTTTCGGTCAAATGTGCTCTGAAAAATAAAAATGCCTGGACAGGTCCGGTAACCCCGGAACGACTAGAAAAGATGATAATCGTTAGGTATTGGTCACTCTTTCGGCCAAATCCGCTCTGAAAAATAAGAATACCTGGACTGGCTTGTTAAACCTGGAATGACTAGAAATGCTGAAAATCGTGAGCTATAGGTCACGCTTTCGGCCAAATGTGATGCAACAAAAAAAAAACCTCGGAGTCCTCCAGTAACCCCGGAACGACTAGAAAAACGAAAAATCTTGAGCTATGGGTCTCCCTTTCGGCCAAATGTGATGCGACAAAAATCCGCGTAATACTCCGGTAACACCAGAACGATTAGAAAACTTAAATATTGTTACCAGGACACGCTTCGGGCAAATGTGCTCCGAAAAATAAAAATAAAAATATTGTTACCACGGAACGACTAGAAAAGCTGAAATCGTGAGCTATAGGTCACGCTTTTGGCCAAATTTGCTCCGAGAAACAAAAATACCCGGAATGCTCCGATAACCCTAGAACGACTAGGAAAGTTGAAAATCATGAGCTATATGTCACTCGTTCGGCCAAATGTGCTCCGAAAAATAAAATTCCGCGGAATGCCCGGTAACCCTGGAACGACTAGAAAAGCTAAAAATCGTGAGCTACGTCACACTTTCGACCAAACGTGCTCTGAAAACTAAAAATCCCCGCACTGGTCCGGTAACCCCAGAACGACTAGAAAAGCTGAAATCTTGAGCTATAGGTCACGCTTTCAGCCAAATGTGCTCCGAAAAATAAAAATACCTACACAGCTGCGGTAACCCCAGAACGACTAGAAAAGCTCAAAATCGTGAGCTATAGGTCACGCTTCGGCCAAACGTGATGCGAAAAAAAATCCCCGGAGTGCTCCAGTAACCCCGGAACGACTAGAAAAGCGGAAAATCTTGAGCTATGGGTCACCCTTTTGGCAAAATGTGATGCGACAGAAATCCCCGGTAACCCCGGAATGACTAGAAAAGTTGATAATCATTAGGTATTGGTCACTCTTTCGGCCAAATTTGCTCTGAAAAATAAGAATCCCCAGACTGGAACAATTAGAAAAACTGAAAATCGTGAGATATAGGTCACGCTTTCAGTCAAATGCGCTGAGAAATAAAAATCCCTGGACAGCCCCGGTAACCCCGAAACGACTAGAGAAGCTGAAAATTGTGAGCAGGTCACGCTTTCGGGCAAATCTGCTCCGAGAATCAAAATTCCCCCGACTGCTCCGGTAACCGTTGAACGACTAGAAAAGCTGAAAATCATGAGATATAGTTCACACTTTCGGCCAAATGTGATGCAAAAAAAAATCCCCGGAGTTCTCCAGTAACCCCGGAACGACTAGAAAAGCTGAAATCGTGAGCTATAGATCACGCTTTCAGCCAAATTTGCTCCGTAAAATAAAAATACCTGGACAGCTGTGGTAACTCCAAAACGACTAGAAAAGCTCAAAATCGTGAGTTATAATTCATGCTTTTGGCCAAATGCGCTCCGAAAAATAAAACACCCTGGACTGCTCTAGTAACTCCGGGACGACTAGAAAAGCTGAAGTCGGGAGCTATAGGTCACGCTTTCGGCCAAATATTCTCCAAGAAACAAAATTTCCCCAACTGCTCTGGTAACCCTTGAACAACTAGAAAAGCTGAAAATGTGAGCTATAGGTCACGCTTTCGGCCAAATGTGATGCGGAAAAAAAATACCCGGAGTCCTCCAGTAACCCCGGAACGACTAGAAAAGGGGAAAATCTTGAGCTATGGGTCACCCTTTCGCCCAAATGTGATGCGACTGTTGGACCAAAATGGCGACAGAGGGGGGGGGGGGGGGTGAATGTCAACTAAAAAAAATTGCTCCCCCAAAATGCTCACGGAACGATTCCTCTCCAATAGCTACAAAGTTATGAAGAAAAGAGCATCAAGAACTAAAAAGGACTTTAAGCAGTAGAAGAGAAGGCAATAACACTAACGGAGTGAAGAACCGAAAAACAAAACAGGGCTTCAACAGCGCTGGCGGTCTGACCGCAAAGCATGGGGCGGTCAGACCGCACAGATGCCGCCGGTCTAACCGATCCCCTCACGCCGGTCGGACCGCCTTGTCATGAGCGGTCAGACCGCAAGCCACCAACCGGTCAGACCGGTTAGCTCTATTCAGAGCACGAACAGCCCGAATTCAAGCTTGACGAACTGTAATTTCAGAGATTGGCCTAATCCAAGAAAATAAGAGAAAGGGTTCTATTCTCCTCAGGTCTTAAGACCAAGAAAAGGTTCTAAATAGAAAGAGGAGTCTAGAAACCAAGATAATCCAACTTGAAAGTAAGAAATTGGGATTTGGGCCAAAATCTGAAACCTTACAGAGTGCTGCCTTCAAACTTAAATTGCCATCCCATCTCTGATTCTTTGACCATGAAACTCAAGGATTAGCAACAGAATAGCCTTGAGACCCTAAGACTCAAAACAAATCCCGTCCTTTTGGAGAAAAACAGAAACTCCAACAAAACCCTAAAACAAGAACAAGAACACAGGAAAGAGAAAAACGTGATTCTTGCAGATCGATCAAATTGCTCTTGGAACTAGATGACCTAAGGATTTAGAAATGCAATTCCATCATAGAGCAACCCATTTTGCCACTCCTCAGCAAGAATCAACTCAAAACACAAAAACTCAAGAATCAAGCATAGGAAGCATCGAAGGGAACACAGGGCATGAACTAGAAATAAATCTCAGACCTTTCATTCCTAATCAATCAAGGATTACAAGGAGTCCCCATACGTGATTGATACAAGAGGAATGATTACATGAAAGCTCAACTCATCCTCTCCCTCTCCCAAGCCCAAGAACACCAAGAACCCTACATGCTTGGAGGGGAGCTACGAGCAAGACAACAGAGAGAGAGACACACCTCCAACACAACTCTGCCTCCTTCAACTACTAAAACCTAAAGCCAAAACAACCTCTCCAAAGGCTATTTTGACTAAAAGCAAACCCTAAAGCCATGCACTCCCTCACAAGACATGCATGCACTTGAGAATCCTTCTCCTATTTATAGCCTTTGGCTAGCGGGTCTCCAACCCGTTATGCCCGCTAAACCCCGAACAGAACCGCTTCCACCTGTGCAGCTTTGCACTTTTACCGAAACGCCCTCATGCACCTTCCGGGAAGCTTCCGCGTTCCTTGTCGTCCAAGCCTCACAACCACCTCGAGTCTCCGCCGTCTTCGACACATCCGACCATTCTGACCTCGACACTTCCTGTGCCTAGTCCGGTCACCTCGTGCCTTGCCACGACTCCGCCTCGACGTCCTGCAGCCATCACAGACAAGAAACACATCAAATAGCACCGCTCGACACATGTAAGCATAAATAGCATCAATGAACCAACTTATGCATGAAAGAGCCCAAACTTGTCAAATCAAGAGAATATGCACCCTAATCACTTTGACCATGTTTGACCAAGTCACTACACCACGGTAAATTTTTAGCGTCAGTCGTCTGTGGGGAAAAGTTGACATTTAACATCACATAGTCTGTCGGTAAAGCATAGTGACAAACTGTCTGTCGGGAATAGTCGAAAGCAATGACAAAGTATCCGTAGGTAATACTCTTGACCTATTAGGACCGATCATCTATCGGTAATTGTATGAACAACATCAGCATATCTGTGGCTAAATCTTTGTGTGTCGGCAATTGTTGTGCACGCGAAAAAAGTAGTAACCCTGCGCGTGGAGGGAAATATGGCGCGCTGGCCAAATATGTGGTGTCTATCTCCCGCAGAAATTAACCCCTCGAGTCTCCCGCAGAAATGAGTCTCCCGCAGAAACCCCTCAAACACAGTGCGCCGCCACCTGTCGATCCCCTCGTGCGCCGCCTCCCCTCCCCCTGAGTGCCGCCGCCCCTCCCCCTGAGCGCCGCCGCCCCTCCCCCCGTGCGCCGCCTCCCCTACCCCTGTGAGCCGCCGCCCCTCCCAACATGCACCGTCGCCCCTCTACCTGTCCTCCACCTCCCCTACCCCCGTGAGCCGCCGCCCCTCCCCCCGTGCGCCGTCACCCCTTCTCCCTGCCGTCGCCCCCTCCTTCCCCGGGCGTCGCCACCCCTCCCCCCGGCCGTGGCCGCCACCACCCCTCCCCCCGATTGTGGCCGCCGCCCCCCTTCCGCCTTGGGGTCCGCCGCCGCTCGTCGATCCCCCAGTGCGCCACCTCCCCTACCCCCGTGAGCCGCCGCCCCTCCCAGCATGAACCGCCGCCCCTCCACCCGTGCACCGCCTCCCCTACCCCCGTGAGCCGCTGCCCCTCCCCCCATGCGCCGCCGCCCCTTCTCCCTGCCGTCGCCCCCTCCTCCCCCGGGCGTCGCCACCCCTCCCCCCGGCCGTGGCCGCCACCACCCCTCCCCCCGGCCGTGGCCGCCCCCCCCTTCCGCCTTGGGGTCTGCCGCCGCCCCCTTCTTGACTCTCCGCCCCCATGCGCCTGGAACAGCCTCCTCAGCTGTTGCCTCTTGTTAGTCTGGTTGATGGCTTGAAAAAAAAACAAAGAGAACATTGTGCAGTATTCATTCTAGTATTTTGTATATTTGCAACACTAACAGATTTATATCTTTGCCTTATATATTGTATAGTATAATGTACTGTTGATTTTATTTTGGTCAAGATGATGATAAAATGTATAATTGTACTGTACATGCAGGTAACGCTAATAGTTGTTCAAAGAAATTTGTTGGCATCGTCTCGGGGAGGACGACGGGATCACATACCCTGGTGGAAGTTTCAGCTTGCTGCTGACATCTCTAGACACCAGGTTGGCAATATGATACTTTCCTGTTGACTTAGTTTTGTTATAAACATTCTGAAGGAGGTATTAGTTTTTACAAAATGGTGCCCATCTTGATTGCTGAAATTGATACTGTTATCTGCTTGCTTGGGACTGAATCTTGGAAAAAAATATTATATATGTTTGAATAGGATTTCTAATGTGTAATTGAAATCATTGATCTTTAGTAGCTTTTAGTTTTATGGCCTAAATGTGAAATGCATATATTTGCAATTGTTGGGGAACTTACAACATGTATTTTCAGTTTGACTAGTTTGCTTGTGAAAATAACAAAGGTGCACCATGGATAGAGGGTGGATGGATAAGCGTAGGTATATGAAACACTTCCAACTATTTTAGGTCTATATTCTCCACTCCATTATATAGTAACTGATATATATGGATGTATTTCACGTAGGCATACAGCAATATATTTGGAAGGACTGAACAAATTCCTACAGCATGTGTTTAGTAATTCATCCGTAGGCAACAAGATACAATGCCCTTGTAGAAAATATGTCTGTTCAGTTTGGAGAGATGAAATCGAGGTTCGTGAGCATTTGATATGTGAGGGCTTTGAAGAAGGTTATATGATAAGGATGTTCCATGGGGAAGATAAATCTTTTTTGAACTGTCCTGCGTATGATGAGGTTGGGGATGTGGAGGGGTCTAGCGAAAATGATGATATCTCTGATTTGCTTAGAGACTTAGCATGTGGGTTAGACAAAGGTGGGGATTTTGAGGATGATGGTGATCCAGTGCAAACAAATGAAGATTTGGATGCTCTTAGG
Organism: Dendrocalamus latiflorus; assembly: GCA_017311315.1. Taxonomy (NCBI): domain Eukaryota; kingdom Viridiplantae; phylum Streptophyta; class Magnoliopsida; order Poales; family Poaceae; genus Dendrocalamus; species Dendrocalamus latiflorus. Next base: position 27,603,810 of record CM029645.1, read on the forward strand.
AACCTATCAAATGATTATGGGCAAGACCTATACCCAGGGTGTAAGAAATACTCAAAGCTGCGTTTCATAGTAAAACTACTTAACACCAAGTTGCTTGGGGGATGGTCTGATAAGAGTTTTGACTTATTACTTGATGTACTTAACGAAGCTTTCCCTGAAGGGTCAGCACTACCAAAAAACTACAATGAAGCCAAGAAAACTGTCAAATGCCTAGGACTTGGATATGTCAGCATTCATGCATGTATAAATGATTGCATTCTTTATTGGAAGGATAATGCTAATGCTGAATGTTGTCCAAAGTGTAAAACTTCACGGTGGAAATCGGAAAAGAAGAGTCCAAATGGGAAACGGGTACACAAGGTTCCTAATAAGGTTTTTCGCTATTTCCCTGTAAAGAGAAGGTTCCAGAGGTTATTTCTTTGCTCTAGAACAGCAGGCTTAGCAAGATGGCATGATGAAGAGCGCACAAAAGATGGTTTGCTTAGGCATCCAGCAAATTCTTCTCTTTGGAAGGATTTTGACCAAATGGAGCAGATGTTGCTATCTCAACGTGTCCAGAATATTGAAACAAGTTCCCACCATGCTTCTAATTCACGTCATGTTGAGGTGAAGTTGCATAATGTCACTTATGAGTTGCAGAAAAAGAAACCTACTTTTAGGTGTAAAGTATTTACAAACTGTGATCATACTCTCCACTTGTGAGTTGCATAATGTCACTTATGAGTCATTCTTAGCATGCAGCCATTTAGATCATTTTTTACACAATTGATTGCCTTACTACATATAACTAATTGAATACATCCAACCCTGAATATGAAATTACTCAGTACTTAGTCATCCTTTTCCTAATTTTTACATTGCAGCATCCTTTTTCTTAGTTTTCCATCATCCTTTTTTATAAGGAAAATATCACTAATTTTAGACACCCCTTGTGAAAACTTATTCCGCTGCTTTTGTAGAGCCCAAGGATCGAACCACAACTTGAAGAGTTTAATAATTCAAATCAGCAAGGGCGTATGGATAATGTGCTATTCGATGAGGATGACGCTGTTATCCATAGAAAAGTTATTAGTCCAAGGGTGCCATCAAGGAGCAATGCAGCCATAAGAAGCCACGAGGCCTCCTGCAATGGAGAAGAAAGCCTTGTAATGTTCTCAACTATCTAATCCCTGCTTTCAATTATGCACTTAAATATTGTTTTATATTACTCCTCACTGAAATGTATGCCCTTTAGGTTGGAAGGGATGTTATATTATATGCTGTCTTGAGGAATGATATCACTGTGGCTAAAGCAATAATTCTATCAACTGACCCTAGCACCATAGTGGGAGGTGAACCTCTTGGTGTTCAGTTCTATGAAGTTATTGTAAATGTTGTGCTGAAAAGAGATGCCCTGCTTCCCCGTCCATATGATGATATGGAAACTCTAATCGATGCTCAGTACATGTCCATTGCATGGCCAAACAATAGGGTATGATTTTGCAACTTATAGTATTTTAAGTTTTTTAGTTGTCTGCATCACATTGTAACTATAAATTATTGATATTGGAAATTTGGCAGTTGAAGGTTAGCAACAAATCTACAAAGCTCCAAAATGGAGGTATTTTCTTCCAATCCATTCTTTTCTAGTAGGTGAACAGGATTACAGGCTCTGCTAATAAGTCATAATTGATCAAATGAATGTCTTTTTGTGTTCAAATGAATGTCTTTTTGTGTTCAAATGAATGTCTTTTTGTGTTCATTGTATGGACATAAGTCATCAAGTGAATGTCATCAATCACACCCATGCTTGGTAGGATGAATACAGGATTTCTTCTAGAGGAACACACGAGAGAGCGAACGCTTAGGGCAATATTTTCAGTTATTCACTCTCACTCAGAAAATGGAACAATTAACTGATTAGCATTGAGTCTGACTTAGGGTTAGAACTTTCCACCTGGTCATAACAATTGGTATTGGACCACAGTCTATGCATTTGTGAAAGTACGAAATCTTTAATAGTGGCTACTGGGTATATTGATCTTACTGAAGAAATTTAATAGAAGTAATTTCTATTGATACAAATCTGCGGTAAAGGATGTCTTGGCTCCACAAGGATTTATTGAACCTCAAACATCTTTCTTGAAATTAAGTACTCAAGAAAGCTTCACTGCAAAAATTATGAAGAGTTTTAGAAGTACTATATGTGTACATAGAGAAAATTACTGATGGTGTTGGCGACTTGTGACCTCACTTTCTGTTCAATGTTTTCCTGTTTAAGCTTCTGCAAAAATTTTCTCGAAGGCATGTAAAATAGTAAATCCCTCTCATGAACCATGTGGAGGTGACCACATGTGTATGATGAGTAATTGACATTGGTTATGTTTAGTCGAGTTTGGTTTGAGTGGTTCGGAGTCGAGTCATTGCGTGGCGCAATTGGACTCGGTCGGACTTTGGTCAAACTTGGCCGTATGGGATTAGGTTGCATATTCCGATGATTCGACAGGTTTGGACTTTGTCATGGTAAGTATGATGTTATTTATGCTTTCATGTATCGAGCGGTGCTATTTGATGTGTTTCTTGTCTGTGTGGCTGCAGGACGTCGAGGCGGAGTCGTGGCGAGACACGGTGGACCGGACTAGGCGCAGGTGGCGCTGAGGTTAGAACGGTCGGGATGTGTCGAAGACGACGTGGACTCGAGGTGGTTGCGAGGCGTGCGAGGCAAGGAGCGCGGAAGCTTCCCGGAAGGTGCACGAGGGGCGAATCGGGAAATTCGCGTGGCTGCACAAGCGGGAGCGGGCTCCGTTGGACTTAGCGGGCGTAACGGGGTGGAGACCCGTTAGCCGTGGGCTATAAAAAGGATGGAGGGGCTGCATGCCCTCTTGAGCACTTGAAAGGATTTTAGGGTTTCCTCTAGTCAAAAGAGTCTTTAGAGATGGTTTTTGGCTTTAGGCTTTAGTTGGTGAGGTTTGTTGGTGGAGGCAGAGGTGTGCTCCCTGCTTGTCCCCTTCGATGGTTGTCTGTGTGTGTTCATCCCTCTTCACAAGCATGTAGTGAGAGTTCTTGAGAGGGAGAGGGAGTGATTGGAGTGAAGAACTTGTAATCCATTTCGTTCTAATGTCCACGGTATCGGGACTCCTCTGTATTTCTCTTGATTGAAATGAAAATCTGAAGTTTTTGTTCTCCTGTGCACTTTTTCCTTCGATGTTCTTTTCTGGAGATTTGTGAGTTTTTGGGTTTCTTGTTGGTTGATGCTGGGAAGACCCAAAATGGGTTGCTCTAGGTTGGGATGATGCCTCAAGATCATTTGATCATGTCTCCCAAGAGCAAACTTCGTTTAAATCTTAGATTTGGATTTTGGGTGCTCTCTGTTCTTCACAGCCAGTTCTAGGGTTTAAGGTAGATCTTGATTCCCTTGAGGAGCTGTCCTAATTTTTGGTCTAAGAGGTCCATTTGCTATTGCTAACATACCTGCAAAATCTCATGTGCAATGGACTTAAGATCATGGAGTAATTTGAGTTTGTGTGCTCCTCAATGAAGTTTCAGTCATTTCTAGGGTTTTGATCCAGTTCCAGATTTCCTTGAGGGAATGATCTGATTTTTGGGCTAAGAGGTCCTTTGGTTATTGCTCCCATATCTGCAAAGTTTCATGTCCATAGGTTCCAAGATGAAGGAGTAATTTGACTTTTGGTGTTGGTTCAGAATATTTTCAGATTTGGTCTCATTTTCTGAAATTCTTGTTCATGGATTGGTTTTCCTTGGTCACTAGGTCCCTCTAGCTATTGTAGTTACTTCCTTGCCTTCCTTGACCAAAAGAATAGTAGTGTCTCATTAATTTTCTTGGTTTTGGCAAGTGAAAGGGGTATACAATCTGCTGTCTGAAAATTCAGAGGTTCAGGAATTTTTGCGTGAGGGGCGGCCTAACTTGCACTTGGTGGGCGGTCTGACCGGACTTATAAGGGCGGTCTGACCGGCGTTATAAGGGCGGTCTGACCGGCGTTATAAGAGAGGTCTGACCTCTCTTTGAACTATGTTCATCCCGGCCCCTCTGGAAAATGTTGTTTGAGCGGATTTTCTTCATTGCTTCTTTCTTGTGTGTGTTTAGGAGTTCCAAAAGGCATAAGAATCCCTCTTCATAATTTTCATAATTATCGGAGAGGAGATTTGAGTCCGTACTTTTGAGGGGTCGTTTTTTAAAGAGTCGACATTCACCCCCCTCTGTCGCCATTTCGGTCCAACACCCTCTTTTGTAAATTTTTGCTTCTGCCCTGGAAGGCAGAAGGCATAATGAACAATTAGCTATCATGTTTTGGATTATGGGGCAATGCTTCTAAGAGATTGACTTGACACATATACATGCGTTGCTGGGGTATATTGTGTGTAGGGGCTTTTAAATACATGCGGCACTAAGTTTGCAGTTTAGGGGAAAGATGGCAGCAATGTGTCACTAGTCACTAACATATGGATAGTATTTTTCTGTATCAAAAGCATGTGGTGGCATGCAACTAAAAATGTCTTGTGTTCAGAAACACACAGACTTGATATGGTCAAATGTAATCAAATTGAAACCACTCGTTTTTTATTTTGGTCCTATCAATGAATTCTATTTCTTTGACAAATATGAAGCTTAGAATAGATAAAATCATGTGACAAAATCTAGCACAACTATAGATAAGATTATGTGACAAAATCTCGCAAAATTTCAAAAATAGAAAGCTGTTTTAGGCTGAGAACTAACAAAGAGCATGTGAATTTATCACATTTTAATTTTAATAAATACTTGTAGGTTGTTGCATGTCTACATGTATGCAGAAATGAATTTTGTTGTGTTTCTTAGCAAATACTCCTATTAGCATTACTTTTAGAGCTGTACTAACTGATACTGTTTCACAAATTTGCTTAATAGGTACCTTATTGTGATTGATGACATTTGGGAAAAATCAGCATGGGATACCATACAATAAGTCATAATTGATCAAATGAATGTCTTTTTGTGTTCATTGTATGGAAACTACTGTCTTTTTGTGTTCATTGTACGGAAACAAATGGAAACTACTGTCATTCTAAGATTTGTTTTTCATTCATGTGCTAGATAAGAGATCAAGTTGCTGTTCATTTTGTTTCTTTTACAGGGACTGTGCTGGAATAGTACTCTGGACCAACATGTGCTAGGTGTCAAACTTTTGCTTACTGCTGGTGGTGGCCTCTAGATGCTTTGTACCCAGGGCTGAAGTTGATGCCTTGTACTACATAGATAACTTAGTTAGAATCTATGGTTAATGCAATCTTTTGGACATTGTGATCTTTTGGACATGATGACATGCTAGCTGATCTTTTGTGATCTTTTGGACATGGTGACATGCTACCTGATCTTATGAAGAACTATTGTTTGAGCTATGTGAGCTTTTGGACTATTTGTGGTGTACTGATCGAATTCTAGAGCAATTTAGAACTATAATTTGGATGTATATTTGTGTGTGACATTCTGGATGTATGCGTGAAACATGTTGCAACTCTGGACTATATGTGTTCAATGGATGTATGTATGATGTAATTTGGTGTTGACTGCAATATTATGCGATTTTCATGTGTATGTATATATATATATACTGAAAAAATCTGTTATTTTGTGATGTGTCAGATGGTCTATCGGTGTATGCGCTATTTTTTACAGAACATCTGTCGGTAACTATTTGTCTGTCAGCAATTGTTTGTCTGTAGGGAAAAGTAATCTGTCGGTAAAACTTGAACTTTACCGACAGACTGTCTGTCGGTAAAGGTTTGGTCTGTAGGCAAAGACCACTACCAACAGGCTTTCTCTTGACACACATTTTCTGTCGGTAAAGATCTTTGCCTACAGACACGCTGATGTTAAAGACGGCTTTCGCCTACAGACGGCATGACGGTGGATTTATGCCATGGTGTAGTGAGTCCTGACCGAAACCGATTGCACCATGCAACGACATGATCCGAACCACATAAACCAAACTCGACTTTCCTAAACCGATGTCAATTACTCATCACAAACATGGGGTCATAACCACATGGTCTCTCAGCGAAAAAATCGTGAGCTATAGGTTAATCTTTCGACCAAATGTGCTCCAAAAATTAAAAATACCTGGACAGGCTCGGTAATCCTGGAACGACTAGGAAAGCTGAAAATCGTGAGCTATAGGTCACGCTTTCGGCCAAATGTGCTCTGAAAAATAAAAATCCCCGCACTGGTCCGTAAACCCCGGAACGACTAGGAAAGCTAAAACGTGAGCTTAGGTCATGCTTTCGGCCAAATGTGCTCTGAAAAATAAAAATCCCCGCACTGGTCCGGAAACCCCGGAACGACTAGAAAAGCTGAAAATCGTGAGCTATAGGTCATGCTTTCGGCCAAATGTGCTTCGAAAAATAAAAATCCCCGGACTGCTCCGGTATCCCCGGGACGACTAGAAAGCTGAAATCATGAGCTATAGGTCACGCTTTCGGCCAAATCAGCTCCGAGAAACAAAATTCCCCCGACTGCTCCAGTAACCCTTGAACGACTAGAAAAGCTGAAAATCTTGAGCTATGGGTCACGCTTTCGGCAAATGTGCTGTGAAAAGTAAAAATCCCCAGACTGGCCCGGTAACCCTGGAACGACTAGAAAAGTTGAAAATCGCGAGCTATAGGTCACGCTTTCGGCCAAATGTGCTCCGACAAATAAAAATCCCCGCACTGATCCGGAAACCCCGGAACGACTAGAAAAGCTAAAATGTGAGCTATAGGTCACGCTTTCGGCAAATGTGCTCCGAAAAATAAAAATCCCTGCACAGGTCCGGTAACCCCGGAACGATTAGAAAAGCTGAAAATCATGAGTTATAGGTCACGCTTTCGGCCAAATGTGCTTCGAAAAATAAAAATCCCCGGACTGCTCTGTTAACCGCGGGACGACTAGAAAAGCTGAAATCGTGACCTATAGGTCACACTTTCGGCCAAATCTACTCCGAGAAACAAAATTACCCCTACTGCTCCAGTAACCCTTGAACGACTAGAAACGCTGAAAATTGTGAGCTACAGGTACGCTTTCGGCAAAAGTATTTCGAAAACTAAAAATCCCCGTACAATTCCGGCAAACACGCAACGACTAGAAAAGCTGAAATCGTGAGCTATAGGTCACACTTTCGACCAAATCTGCCCCGAGAAACAAAAATCGTAGGAATGCTCGGGTAACCCTAGCACGACTAGAAAAGCTGAAAATCAGGAGTTATAGGTCATGCTTTCGGCCAAATGTGCTTCAAAAAATTAAAATACCTGGACTGCTCTGGTAACACCGGAACGACTAGAAAAGCTGAAAATTGTGAGTTATAGGAACGCTTTCGGCAAATGTGCTCCGAAAATTAAAAATCTTCGGACTGGCCCGGTAACCCTGGAACAACTAGAAAAGCTGAAAATCGTGAGCTATAGGTCACGCTTTCGGCCAAATGTGCTCCGAAAATTAAAAATCCCAGGACAGGTCCGGAAACTCCGAAACGACTAGAAAAGCTAAAATGGTGAGCTATAGGTCACGCTTTCGACCAAATGTGCTCCGAAAAATAAAAATCCATGGGTAGGTCCGGTAACCCCGGAACGACTAGAAAAGCTGAAAATGGTGAGCTATAGGTCAAGCTTTCGGCTAAATGAGCTTGAAAAAATAAAAATGCCCAGACTGCGCTGGTAACCCAGAAACGAATAGAAAAGCTAAAAATCGTGAGCTATAGGTCACGGGTTCGCCTAAATCTGCTTCGAGAAACAAAATTCCCCCGACTGCTCCGGTAACCGTTGAACGACTAGGAAAGCTGAAAATCATTAGCTATAGGTCACGCTTTTCTCCAAATCTTCTCCAAGAAACAAAATTCGCAAAGCTGAAATCGTGAGCTGGTCACGCTTTCGACCAAATCTGACTCGAGAAACAAAAACCGTCGGAAAGCTCCGGTAACCCTGGCACGACTAGAAAAGCTGAAAATCGTGAGTTATATGTCACGCTATTGGCCAAATGTGCTATGAAAAATAAAAATACCCGGACCACTCTGGAAACACCGGAACGACTAGAAAAGCTGAAAATCGTAAGCTATAGGTCACGCTTTCGGCCAAATGTGATGCGAAAAAAAATCCCCGTAGTCTTCCAGTAACCCCGGAACGACTAGAAAAGCAGAAAATCTTGCGCTATGGGTCACCCTTTCGGCCAAATGTGATACGACAAAAATCCCTAGAATCCTCCGGTAACACCAGAATGTTTAGAAAAGTTGAAAAATCATTAGCTATAGGTCACGCTTTCGAGCAAATGTGCTCCAAAAAATAAAAAATCCCCAGACTGCCCCAGTAACCCCGGAACGACTAGAAAAGCTGAAATCGTGAGCTATAAGTCACGCTTTCAACTAAATCTGCCCCGAGAAACAAAATCGTCGGAATGCTCCGGTAACCCTGGCACGATTAGAAAAGCTGAAAATCGTGAGTTATAGGTCACGCTTTCGGCCAAATGTGCTCCGAAAAAATAAAAATCCCCGAACTGCTCCGGTAACACCGTAACGACTAGAAAAGCTGAAATTGTGAGTTATATGTCACGCTTTCGGCCAAATGTGATGCAAAAAAAATCACTGGAATCCTCGGTAACCTCGGAACAGCTAGAAAAGCTGAAAATCGTGAGCTATAGGTCACGCTTTCGGCTAAATGTGCTCCGAAAAATAAAAATCCTCGCACTGCCCCGGTAACCTCGAAACGACTAGAAAAGCTGAAAATCGTGACCTATAGGTCACGCTTCCAGCCAAATCTACTCTGAAAAACAAAATTCCCCTGACTCCTCTGGTAACTGTTGAATGACTAGAAAAGTTGAAAATCGTGAACTATAGGTTACGGTTTCGGCCAAATGTGATGCGAAAAAAATCTCCAGAGTCCTCCAGTAACCCCGGAACATCTAGAAAAATGGAAAATCTTGACTTATGGTACGCTTTCGGCAAACGTGCTCTGAAAATTAAAAATCCCCGGACTGGCCTGGTAACCATAGAACGACTGGAAAAACGGAAATCTTGAGCTATGGGTCTCCCTTTCGGCAAATGTGCTCCGAAAATTAAAAATCCCGGACTAACCCGGTAACGACAAGGAAAGCTGAAAATCGTGAGCTATAGGTCACGCTTTCGGCCAAATGTGATGCGAAAAATAAAATTCTGCGGAATGCCCGGTAACCCTGGAATGACTAGAAAAGCGAAAAATCTTGAGCTATGGGTCTTCCTTTCGGCCAAATGTGATGCGACAAAAATTCGCGGAATCCTCCGGTAACACCGGAACGATTAGAAATGTTAAATATCGTTAGCTATTGGTCTCGCTTTCGGGAAAATGTGCTCCGAAAAATAAAACTCCCCGGACTGCTCCGGTAACCACGGAACGACTAGAAAAGCTAAAATCGTGGGTCACACTTTTTTCCAAATTTGCTCTGAGAAACAAAAATCCCTGGAATGCTCCGGTAACCCTAGAACGACTAGAAAAGTTGAAAATTGTGAGCTATAAATCACTCTTTCCGCCAAATGTGCTCCGAAAAATAAAATTCTGCGGACTGGCTTGGTAACCCTAGAATGACTAGAAAAGCTAAAAATCGTGAGCTATAGGTCACGCTTTCGGCTAAATGTGCTCTGAAAAATTAAAATCCCCGTACTGGTGCAGAAACCCAGGAACGACTAGAAAAGCTAAAATGGTGAGCTATAGGTCACGCTTTCGGCCAAATGTGCTCCGAAAAATAAAAAACCCCGCACTGGTCCGGTAACCCTGGAACGACTAGAAAAGCTGAAATCTTGAGCTATAGGTCACGCTCTCGGCCAAATGTGATGCGAAAAAAATCCCCGGAGTCCTGCAGTGACCCCCGAACGACTAGAAAAGCAGAAAATCATGAGCTATGGGTCACCCTCTCGGCAAAATGTGATGCGAAAGAAATCTACGGAATGTTACGGTAATCGTGGAACGACTAGAAAAGTTGAAAAATCATTAGCTATTGGTCTCCCTCTCGGCCAAATCTGCTCCGAAAAATAAAAATCTTTGGACTGGACCGGTAACTCTGGAACGACTAGAAAAGCTGAAAATCGTAAGCTATAGGTCACGCTTTCGGCCAAATGTGCACCAAAAACTAAAAATCACCGCACTCGTCGAGTAACCCCAGAACGACTAGAAAAGTTGAAATCGTGAGCTATACGTTACGCTTTCAGCCGAATGTGCCCTGAAAGGTAAAAATCCCCGGACTGCTGCGGTAACCCCAGAACGACTAGAAAAGCTCAAAATCGTGAGATATAGGTCATGCTTTCGGCCAAATCTGCTCCGAGAAACAAAATTCCGCCGACTGCTCCGGTAACCGTTGAACGACAAGGAAAGCTGAAAATTGTGAGCTATAGGTCACGCTTTTGGCCAAATGTGATGTGAAAAAAATTCCTGAAGTCCTACAGTAACCACGAAACGAGTAGAAAAGAGAAAAATCTTGAGCTATGGGTCTCCCTTTCTACCAAATGTGATGCGACAAAAATCCGTGGAATCCTCTGGTAAGACCAGAATGATTAGAAAAGTTAAAAATCGTTAGCTATTAGTCACGCTTTCGGGCAAATGTGCTCTGAAAAATAAAAGTCCCCGGACTGCTCCGGTAGCCCCGGAACGACTAGAAAAGCTGAAATCGTTAGCTATGTTACACTTTTGGCCAAATTTGCTCCAAGAAACAAAAATCCGTGGAATGCTCTAGTAACCCTGGAACGACTAGGAAAGTTGAAAATCGTGAGTGTTGTGGTTACAGACCAAACAGAGAGAGATGGTAGTGGAGAGTGAGTAATGGCCTGGGTCCTCCCCATGGCCTGTATTCTATATATATATATATACATACATGGGGAGTGCTTTTACAACTATACCCTTACATCTGAGTATCCCATCCAGGGGCACTTATGTCATTACACATGGCCTATTCTGGACCTTATACCCTTCTACCAGGCCTGCTGGGTTTAGGTGGGGGCCACCCCTACAACAGGAGCCTCTCATGGTAAAGGGCTTCACAGGGCCGAAGCCATGTTGTCGAGTCCTTTGGCCCCCTCCGTCCCTACGGCCTGTGAGCTCCCTCCGAATCTCGCAGAGCTTTGTGGCGTGATGTGGTCTGGGGGCTGAGGCTATTGCCGGGGTCGATGGCTGGATTGCAATTGATGCAGATGCGCGCGCGCGCTTCGTCCCCTGCCCTTCGGACGCGCCTACCCGAAATGAATCGGGGGCGTTGCGCCGGCATGGGTAAGCGTAGCGGGCCCCTGAACCGCCGCCTGTGCCTTAAATGATGGGGGGCATGCTGCGGCACTCGTCCTTCCGGCCGTCCACGTGGCAAAGCGTGCTTGGCGCGATGCGGGCTTTGAGGCGTCGCGATCGTTAATGTAGCGACGGATTTCCGGCGGTTGGACTCCTGCCGATTGGGCTCCCGCTGGTTGGCTCTCCTGTTGACGGGGTATATATACTGTGCTGGTGCGGCGTTGTTCCTGCATGTGCTTGGGTAGAAGCTGCTTCGCTAAAAATGGGCCCCTTCCGTGCATCAACCCCCCCAGCGACGCTGAGCGGCTCGAGGGATGTTGATGTACAGACGGAGGTCCATTTTTCTCGGGAGCTTGGTTAGCATCTGTCATGGATGATCAATGGCGTTTCCTGCCCCCGAGCTGCGCTTCTGCATACGATGGCAAGGTTAGCCCGGTTCTTCTTAACAGACCTACCTTCAATCGGTGTTCCTGATGGAGCCCGTCCGCATCGCTTTGAAGATGGCGATGCACTGTAGGTGGCATGTTAAGGAGAACGAGGTAGACGTTGCGGAACGCAGCCCTCGCCTTTGCCTTACGTGGAAGGTGCTACCAGGCGAGTTCGTGCGCACAGGCTCGAGCTGGCACCTGGTCGAAGTAGACGCGCGCGCTCCGTCCCCTACCCTTCGAACGGGTGGCAGCGGAGCTGGCGCCTAGCCGAGGTAGACGCGCGCGCTCCGTCCCCTACCCTTCGAACGGGTGGCAGCGGAGCTGGCGACTAGCCGAGGTAGACGCGCGCGCTCCGTCCCCTACCCATCGAACGGGTGGCAGCGGGGCTGGCGCCTAGCCGACGTAGACGCGCGCGCTCCGTCCCCTACCCTTCGAACGGGTGGCAGCGGAGCTGGCGCCTAGCCGAAGTAGACGCGCGCGCTCCGTCCCCTACCCTTCCAACGGGTGGCAGCGGAGCTGGCGCCTAGCCGAAGTAGACGCGCGCGCTCCGTCCCCTACCCTTCGAACGGGTGGCAGCGGAGCTGGCGCCTAGCCGAAGTAGACGCGCGCGCTCCGTCCCCTACCCTTCGAACGGGTGGCAGCGGAGCTGGCGTCTAGCCGATGTAGACGCGCGCGCTCCGTCCCCTACCCTTCGAACGGGTGGCAGCGGAGCTGGCGCCTAGCCGAAGTAGACGCGCCCGCTCTGTCCCCTACCCTTCGAACGGGTGGCAGCGCAGCTGGCGCCTAGCCGAAGTAGACGCGCGCGCTCCGTCCCCTACCCTTCGAACGGGTGGCAGCGGAGCTGGCGCCTAGCCGAAGTAGACGCGCGCTCCGTCCCCTACCCTTACCCTTAGACGCGCGTGCTCCGTCCCCTACCCTTACCCTTAGACGCGCGCGCTCCGTCCCCTACCCTTCGAACGGGTGGCAGCGGAGCTGGCGCCTAGTCGAAGTAGACGCGCGCGCTCCGTCTCCTACCCTTCGAACGGGTGGCAGCGGAGCTGGCGCCTAGCTGAAGTAGACGCGCACGCTCCGTCCCCTACCCTTCGAACGGGTGGCAGCGGAGCTGACGCCTAGCCGAAGTAGACGCGCGCGCTCCGTCCCCTACCCTTCGAATGGGTGGCAGCGGAGCTGGCGCCTAGGCGAAGTAGACGCACGCGATCTCCTGATGCGGTGATGCGCTGTACAGGTTCCTGAAATCGCGCCGGCTCCCGGCTTGCCAGGGCTAGATTGTCAGACCGTGCGCTTGCTTCGGCGCGTGTGGGGCACGCGGCGGTTTGCGATTGGTGCGCGACGGGGTGTGGGCGGTTGCGTGATCGCAGCAGTTCGCCTTTTCCTCAGGGAAAGGGGACACGGGGCGGGCGAGGAACGGCGCAGCTTCGAGGTTGGTATGATCTCACGGCCCGCTGTGGTGCTCTTAATGGCGCTTGGGGTCGTTCCGACGCCTGGCCTCGTGCGCTCCAGCTTGCTCGTACGGGGGGGGGGGGGGGGGGCACGCGGCGGGGGTCATTGGAGCGACGTGCTCTGACGGTCCCTGCTGCCGTGGTCACGCCTCTTCGTCTTCGGTTATGGGGGAGCGTGCGAGGCGGGCCCTTGTGCGACTGCGGTTGCGTCCTGCACGTGGACCGTCACGACACTTCGGTGTTGGGGACGAGGAGGCCTGAAATAACCCTTTTAACCGCGCCCCCACAGCTCTACGCCCTCTTCTCGCTTGCATCGCCTTCTACACTCCGACGATACAATCGCCGCTATCCTTCTTTTGCCGGGGGCGATGGCATCTGGTGGCAAGCGCAGCCAGTCGACTGGCGCCAGCGGCATCCGCCGGCGGTCTTCACCGTTAGAGGTGAAATACTCGCTCGGCGAACGCGACCCGGCGGTGGCGGATAAGTGGTGGCTGGAGAAGGAGGGCTTGTTTTCCGGCGAGTTAAGCCCCTCGCTTGTGACCGAGAAGACGATCCAGGCGCTGTTGCGTGTGGGGAAGCTGTCCGAGCGTCAGGCGGTACAGCTACCTGCTGCCGATGAAACGGAACCTCGCCCCGAAGCGTCGGAGGCGGTCGTATTCGTCGCCTTCTTCGACGCAGGGCTCCGCGTCCCCGCGGCGGCGATTGTGGGCGACGTGCTGCGTACCTTCGGGCTGGAGCTGGCGCAGTTGACCCCGAATGCCGTGGCCCAGCTCGCGGTTTACAGCTAGGCCTTGCGTTCGGGAGCGTGCTGGCCCAGTGCATCGTTATTTGCCTATCTGCACGAGGCACAGTGCCAGCCCAAGGAGCAGAAGGATGGGACGGTGTCGAGCTTCGGCAGCGTCTCCTTTGTCCTCCGGGCAACTTGCGGCAAGGTCTTCCCCGCGAACTCTACTCGCGGGAAGTGGGAGTCGCAGTGGATGAAGCGGTGGTTCTACCACCGTGTGGAGAGCGGGAGCGGTCTTGAGTGCACGGGCCGACCGATCACGTTCAAGCCCTCACCCGGCCAGATGCTCGATGATGAGGACAGGCGGAGGGCCCGGCGGCTCGTAGGCGTGGCCGCCCGCTTCAACATGCGCGATCTCGCCGAAGAGTACGTGATGTACGGCGTGGCGCTGCTTGCTCGCGATTGACGTATTGCCACTGAGAAGCGTCGAGACGATAATGTTTCACCGTCGACCTGCTTGTTGCCGGCGCCCTCCGACCTTCGTAAGCCTCGACCGCGTCCCTTCTCCGTTTACGCGAGACGCGCTGTATGCTAATGTTACCTCCTTTGCTTCAGGGATTTGCTTGGAGGATGCGGAGCAGGCTGCGCGCGTATTCCTGGGGCCGTACACCGGCAGGGAGCACGATCAGCGCGCGTCCGCTACCGCCGCGGCGGGGCTGGGGCGGATAAACCGCGTGTGCGAGGCCCTGGACCTCGCCGTGCCGGACCGTGCTGCTCCGGACGATGGTGCAACGAGGAAGAAGGCGCCGTCTCGGAAGAGGGACCGAGGAGGGGCGTCTGCCACGCTTGGTGCGGCAGCTGGTACTGCTGCTGCTAGTGCTCCCGAAGGCGCGGCAGATGCAGACTCGAATTCGGCGAAGTATACGGACTCAGGCTTGGATGGCGCGGACGCCGGAGGCGAAGGATCTTCGGCGAGTGCCCTGGACGGCGGGCTTGTCGCGAGCAGCCGGCGAGGGGAAGCCTCGTCACCCACCGCGGTCGTTGAGACGGAATCCGTGCGGTCCGGCGATGCCGAGGTGGAGCCTTCGACCGTGGCCGCTGTGGTGCCGGGGGCGTCCCCCGCGAGGGCGCACGGAGCCGTGCTGCCGTCACTGGCCGCAGAGGCAGACGCCGGGGTACCCCCTGCAGAAATTACCACAGCGGAACCTTCGCCCCCGGGTGCTGCAGCTGCGGGGGCCTCTTTGGCGACGACTGTTGGGGCAGTGTTGCTGCCGCCTGCCCCGGCTAAGCGGCCGTGTCTGCGCCCAGAGCTTCACCGGACGAGGAGGGGATTCGTGTTGGCGACGAGTATCGGGAGCTTGTGGGATTCGGATGCACCTGCCGAAGTCCTCGCGGTGCCCGTCCCCGCTGCCCCCCAGGCCACGCCGTCTGCTGTGCAGGAACGGTTGGCGCCGGCCCCGAATGCGGAGCCTTCTTTTCCTTGCGGGACCATGTCCTCCGCGGGGACTCGCGCCGCCGCTCCGCCGCCTGAAGCTAGGGGGCGGGCCCCCGAAGCCCTTCTTCCGCTACCGAAGGTAAGGCGGCTTAGCTTACCCTGGTGTGCTCTTCCCTGCGCCTTGCGGTGCTCACCTGCGTTCCCACCTGCAGTGTTGCTTGTGCCGGAGGAAGAGGTCCTGGAGGAGCATGGGAGCGCCGCGCGTGCGGGCCCCGCGGACTTCGTGCCTCCCCCGGAGACGCTGAGGGCGTGGCGCGGGATTGTGGACGACACAGTTGCCAGCGTGGGTCAGCAAGCGCTGCAGGCCTACGGGGCGGGGCGCCTCGGGGACACCTTTGAAGTGTCGGGGGTGAGGGTAAGTACTCATACGCCAATGCCCGGGCCTGCTGAGCTTGCTAAGTTTTTTTCGTTCTGCAGACACTTGTGCTGGGGCAGGCCTTGCAAGCGGCCTATGCTCATGCCCAAAGGGCGCTTGAGGATAGGCTGCGGGCCGCCGAGGAGGAGCTACACAAAGCCTCGGGAGCCCGTTCTGCCCAAGATGCCCGCATCCGCCAGCTGGAAGCGGAGTGCGCCGGGGCGAAGGCGCACGCTGAGGGACTTGCTGCGTCGGCGCGCGTGTCGACCGCGGAAGCTGCGCGGCAGGAGTTCGAGGCAGAGCGGGATGGCCTCTTGCAACAAGTCGCCTCGCTAGAGAAGGAAAAAGGCGAGTTCGCCCTGACTCTAGCGGAGCGGGATCAGGCGCTTTGCGATGCTTTGGTAGTCGCATGGGAGGCCATGCAAGCACTGGAAAGTCATCTCCAAGGGCTTGTGGCCAAAGTACCGGACCACGCCTTCGGCCCGGAGGAGCTGTCACGGACCCTTCGCTGGATCAAAGATGCCGCCGACGCTGCTCGTGGCACCGCGACGACCTTCGGCAACCACTGTGCCTACGTAGCGTCCTGCAGGGTGTGCGCGCTCCTGCGGCATCGTGGCTGCGCGCACATCGCCGGGCTGGAGGACCCCCAGCTGGAGCTGCCCGGGGGGGCTGGAGTAATGTCTGGTGCCGTCCGCGCCGTTCGCGGCGCCATCAAGCACTTCTACGAGCGGATCTGGGACTATGTCGGGGTGGCCGCCGCGCAGGTCGAGCTCCAGAAGTCCCTCTACGGGGGGGGGGGGGGGGAGCCTTGGCCAATTCCTGGACGAGGTCCCCCGACGCGACGAAGGTGGCGCTGGGGCCTCCGAGGGCGCCGAGGACTCGCAGGTGCGGCGTGGAGATAGCTAGATGTAGGCGTGCGTTGTGATGTCCGCCCCTTCTTTGTGGATAAAGCGCGTATTTGTTCTACGAACTGACTATTTGAACTGTGCCCCGGGCAGCTTCCTTGCTGGGGGCGACTGCTTGCTTCCGACCTTGCAACCCGGCAGCGCCTTCGACGCTGGCAAAGGGCCGAGGAGTCGCTGAACTTTTGGGCAGGCCGATCCTCTTCAGGCGAGGTCCCGACCTTAGCGCGCGTTAAAGATGAGCCCGCCGAATAGTGACTTAGACCGCCAGCCCTGCTGGTGGGCCTTTGTACTTGTATGCTTTTTGCAGTGTATACATCTGCTGGTAGTTAGGATATGCGCCGAGCGCTATACGCCGGGTTGTCATGCTGTGCTGGGGCAAGGTCTCCACCTTCGACACATGCCGTTGACAGTAGTTGCGCGTAGACTGGTGCGCGTGGAGGCGGGCCTCGACGTTACGGCGTGTTTAGAGTCCGTGGACTGGCGTGTACGAAGGCGTACCTCCGCACGATGGCTTGTTTAAAGTCCGTAGACTGGCGCGTGCGAAGGTGGACCTCCGCACAGCGACCTGTTTAAGGTCCGTAGACCGGCGCGCGCGAAGGCGGACCCCCGCACGACGACCTGTTTATAGTCCGTAGACTAGCGCGTGCGAAGGCGAACCTCCGCACAGCAGCCTGTTTAAAGTCCGTAGACTGGCGCGTGCGAACGCGAACCTCCGCACAGCGACCCGTTTAAGGTCCGTAGACCGGCGCGCGCGAAGGCGGACCTCCGCACAGCGACCTGTTTAAGGTCCGTAGACCGGCGCGCGCGAAGGTGGACCTCCGCACAGCGACCTGTTTAAGGTCCGTAGACCGACGCGTGCGAAGGCGGACCTCCGCACAGCGACCTGTTTAAAGTCCGTAGACGGGCGTGGGCGAAGGCGGACCTCCGCACAGCGACCTGTTTAAGGTCCGTAGACCGGCGCGCGCGAAGGCGGTCCTCCGCACAGCGACCTGTTTAAGGTCCGTAGACCGGCGCACGCAAAGGCAGACCTCCGCACAGCGACCTGTTTAAGGTCCGTAGACCGGCGCGTGCGAAGGCGGACCTCCGCACAGCGACCTGTTTAAGGTCCGTAGACTGACGCGTGCGAAGGCGGACCTCCGCACAGCGACCTGTTTAAGGTCCGTAGACCGGCGCGTGCGAAGGCGGTCCTCCGCACAGCGACCTATTTAAAGTCCGTAGACCGGCGCGTACGAAGGCGGACCTCCGCACAGCGACCTGTTTAAGGTCCGTAGACCGGCGTGTGCGAAGGCGGACCTCCGCACAGCTACCTGTTTAAAGTCCGTAGACTGGCGCGTGCAAAGGCGGACCTCCGCACCCCACCCCGAGGTGGGGCAGCCTCTGGTGTACCCTGCGCTCCGCATGCGTGCCGACGCTGGGGCTAGCCTCTGGCGCGCTACGCCGGTGCTTCTTGGAGCTCTCGGAGTTGGTGTCCATACTACACCCTGCGTGCTCCCCCTGTGATGCACGAAGGCGAGCCTTTACGCGTTGAAGAGGTGCGCGATTGCTGGCCACGGAGGTTCGCGCTGCGCTTGCGCGTTGCTAAACGCACGACAGCCTTCGTAGCTTATTTACACTCCGTGGAGTGCGCGTGATCAGCGTCCACGCCTTATTTATACTCCGGAGAGTACGCGCAGGTACGAAGTCCCTGGCGTGCGCGGGGTTCGCGTCTTGTTTATACTCAGTAGAGTGCGCAGGGAGAGCATCCGCGTCTTATTTATACTCCGTAGAGTACGCGCAGGGACAAAGTCCCTGGCGTGCGCGGGGTTCGCGTCTTGTTTATACTCAGTAGAGTGCGCAGGGAGAACATCCGCGTCTTATTTATACTCCGTAGAGTGCGTGCGGAGGCTTCCCCCCACACGTCTTTGTTTATACTCATGCCCGTGTCTTTGACGGAGAGTGCACACGCGAACGTGCGTCTTCGTTTATACTCATGCCCGTGTCTTTGACGGAGAGTGCACACGCGAACGTGCGTCTTCGTTTATACTCATGCCCGTGTCTTTGACGGAGAGTGCACACGCGAACGTGCGTCTTTGGTTTATACTTATACCCGTACCCCTGGCTACGGAGAGTGCACACGTGAACGTGCGTCTGCGTTTATACTCATGCCCGTGTCTTTGACGGAGAGTGCACACGCGAACGTGCGTCTTTGGTTTATACTCATACCCGTACCCCTGGCTACGGAGAGTGCACACGCGAACGTGCGTCTTTGGTTTATACTCATACCCGTACCCCTGGCTACAGAGAGTGCACACGCGAACGTGCGTCTTTGGTTTATACTCCGTGAGTACGCGCGTAGGCGAAGCCTCCGCGCGCTCTCGCCGCATTTTTTTTACACAAATGAAAACGGGTGGCGACAAACAGAACTTTATTTCATTCCCGTTTGCGCGGGTACGCAATTACATGTGGCGGAGGTACTAACCACTTGTGATGGCGCCGCAGGTCCCGCGCTGTGGTGCCGATTCTAGATGTGCCGTTGGTCGCTACGACGGGGATGTCTGGTGCCGTGCTCGATGCGCCGGGCCATGTCCTGATCGCCACGAACGGTAATGATGGCCCGGGGCCCCGGGAGCTTCATGCATAGATAGCCGTGATGCGGTACCACCCCGAAGGAGTTGAGGACCGGACGCCCCAGTATGGCATTGTAAGGGTATGGGAGATCGACGATGTCGAATATGGCATCTTCGACCCTTGTGTTGTCACCTTGGCCGAAGGAGACTTGAAGGCATATTTGGCTGAGCGCCCGTAGAGGTTGTCCTCCGAAGCCTTGCAGCGGGACTCCCGATGGGCTGAGGCGGCTTCGGGGGATCCCCATCTGGTCGAAGGCTGCCGCAAATAGAATGTTCGTGGAGCTGCCGCCGTCGACTAGGGCACGTCCCACGTCGCATCCCGCTATCACGGCCCGGACGACCAGAGGGTCTTGGTAAGGAAGCTCTACGCCTTCGGCATCGGCGGGGGTGAATGTAACCTCATGCTGCGCCCAGTCCGGCGGTGTCTGTGCTGGATATGCCGCCACGTGGTGTAGCCTTCGTACGTAGGCCTTCCGCTGCCGTGCCGAGGCAAAGTCCAACGAGGAGCCTCCGGAGATGACGTTGATAACCCTGCGGTGGCTGGCCTCTGGAGCCTGCAGCTGCAGAAAGCCTTCCTGAGGCTGTTGCACGTGGGCCTGAATCCGCGGCGGACCCTCGTGAAGCTGCGTCCCTTGTGCCTGAATGTGCACAGGGGGTTCGTATGGGTGCTGTACGTGGGCCACCACGGGCGGGCGTGCTTCCAGGTTCCTGTCCCTAGTGACGCTGTCGCGGAGTGCCGCGATGGAGGTGCACGTGCGGGTGTCGTGGTTGCCACGACCGTGGACTGCGCACCACAGCCCCTGGTGTTGGTCGTCGTAATCTCCGCGGCCTTTATCGTCGCGGCCCCGGCCACGGCCGCGCCCCCGGCCTCGGCGTCCCCGACCGCCCCGGCCCGCGGGAGCGCCTTTGTCGGAACCGCCTTCGATGTCGAGGACGTACCGGCCTCGCCGCGACTTCTGCTGGCCACGCTTGGGCTTATCGGACGACTCCTTGTGCGGGGCGTCCCTGCGGTCGGACACATCCCTGAACGACCCCTGCTTACGTTTACCCTTCGAAGAATCGTCCTTCGGTGGATCTTCGGCTTTTACCGAGGCACCGGCCTGGTTGGTGTCGGAGTCGTCACCTTGCCTTCGCCGCGCGTCCTCTTCTGCCCTGGCGTATTCCTCCATTTTGTCGAAGAGCTTCGTCACTGTCTTGATTGCCTTCCGTGCGTTGTACTCGGCCATCGGTCCTGGGCGAAGACCCTGGATGGCTGCATTGACAACGGTGGTTTCATTAACATCTTTGACTTGACAACGTATCTTGGCGAAGCGTTTGAAGTAGTCCCGGAGCTTCTCCGAGGGTTTCTGCTTTACGGCGAAGAGCTGGTCCGCGTCGACCCGCTCGACATAATTTCCTTGAAAGTTGTTGTGGAGACGATCGCGAATCTGCTCCCACGCATAGATGGAGTTCGGCTCTATGGTGAAAAACCAAGAGAGCGCCACTCCTTACAGCGCGAGGGGGAGTCCCTTCGCTTTTGTGGTGTCGTCTCCGCCCGCGGCCTCGATTGCGGTTTCGTATACGCGCACGAACTCGCGGGGGTCCGTGTCGCCTTTGTAGGGCTCAATGACACTGGGGAACTTGAAGTCTTCGGGCCACGCCGCTTGCTGTAGTCCTGCTGAAAGCGGGGACTCCGGATCGACGCGCCGTAGCGGGACGCGGCTGGATGCGGGAGCGTCGCGGCTGTCCGCCCTTTCCGGCGTGGGCTCTGGCGCGACCGCCGGTGCGTCCTGCTGGCTCCAAGCCTCTT
This sequence comes from Dendrocalamus latiflorus, assembly GCA_017311315.1. Taxonomy (NCBI): domain Eukaryota; kingdom Viridiplantae; phylum Streptophyta; class Magnoliopsida; order Poales; family Poaceae; genus Dendrocalamus; species Dendrocalamus latiflorus. Next base: position 27,624,792 of record CM029645.1, read on the forward strand.
GCATGTCTCGGACAGCCCCGCGAAGATCCCCCAGCTCCTGCTGGAATGCTCAGAGGGCCGCCAGCACGCTTTCCACCGCCTGTGCGGGCGGGGCCGTCGGCACGCCCAACGGACGGACCGGCGCGGGCCCTACCGCGTCGCGAGGTCCCGAGCTGCCGGTCGCTCTGTTGTGGCTACCTCTGACTGCCCGGTCCGCGCCGCCGGCAAACGTCGCGGCGATGGCGGTGAGGTTAATTGCTGTCGCGTCGGCGGGGTCGGTCGTCGCAGTGCCGGTGGCGAGGCCGGCTGCCGCAGCGCCGATGACGTGGTTGGGGTCGGCTGCCGCAGCGCCGATGACATGGTTGGTCGTCGCAGCGCCGGTGTCGACGTCCTCGACCGCCGCGCCCGCGGCAGCCGATGCCGAAGCCCTGGTACTCACGCGACGCTCTGGTCCAACCGTCTTCTTTCCCTTCGCCGCCGCCGACGAAGCTTTTTTCAGTGCCATCCTCCTTCGAACCTCAGGCTTGCTCCTGTCCTCCCCACGGACGGCGCCAACTGTTGTGGTTACAGACCAAACAGAGAGAGAGATGGTAGTGGAGAGTGAGTAATGGCCTGGGTCCTCCCCATGGCCCGTATTCTATATATATATATACATGGGGAGTGCTTTTACAACTATACCCTTACATCTGAGTATCCCATCCAGGGGCACTTATGTCATTTCACATGGCCTATTCTGGACCTTATACCCTTCTATCAGGCCTGCTGGGTTTAGGTGGGGGCCACCCCTACAACAGTGAGCTATAGGTCACTCTTTCGGCCAAATGTGCTCCGAAAAATAAAATTCCACGGAATGCCCGGTAACCCTGGAACGACTAGAAAAGCTGAAAATCGTGAGCTATAGGTCACGCCTTCGGCCAAATGTGCTCTGAAAAATAAAAATCCCCACACTGGTCCGGTAACCCCGGAACGACTAGAAAAGCTGAAATCGTGAGCTATAGGTCACGCTTTCAACCAAATGTGCTCGGAAAAATAAAAATACCTTGACAGCTGCGATAACCCTAGAATGACTAGAAAAGCTCAAAATCGTGAGCTATAGGTCACGCTTTCGGCCAAATGTGATGCAAAAAAAAAATCCCTGGAGTACTCCAGTAACCCCGGAACGACTAGAAAAGCGGAAAATCTTGAGCTATGGGTCACCCTTTCGGCGAAATGTGATGCGACAGAAATCCGCGGAGTGCTCCGGTAACCCTGGAACGACTAGAAAAGTTGATAATCCTTAGCTATTGGTTACTCTTTCGGCGAAATCTTCTCCGAAAAATTAGAATACCCGGACTGGCCCGTTAACATTGAAACAACTAGAAAAGCTGACAATTGTGAGCTATAGGTCACGCTTTCGGCCAAATGTGCTCTCAAAAATAAAAATCCCCGCACTCGTCGAGTAACCCCAGAACGATTAGAAAAGTTGAAATCGTGAGCTATACGTCACGCTTTAAGCCAAATGTGCTCCGAAAAGTAAAAATCCCCGGACTGCTGTGGTAACCCCAGAACGACTAGAAGAGGTCAAAATCGTGAGCTATGGGTCACGCTTTCGGCCAAATCTGCTCCGAGAAACAAAATTCCGCCGACTACTCCAGTAACCATTGAACGATAAGGAAAGCTGAAAATCGTGAGCTATAGGTCACGCTTTCGGCCAAATGTGATGCGAAAAAAATCCCCTAAGTCCTCCAGCAACCTCGGAACGACTAGAAAAGCAGAAAATCTTGAGCTGTGGGTCTTCCTTTCGGCCAATGTGATGCGACAAAAATCCGCGGAATGCCCTCGTGACAGCTGAACGATTAGAAAAGTTAAAAATCGTTAGCTGTTGGTCACACTTTCGGGCAAATGTTCTCCAAAAAATAAAAGTCCCTGGACTGCTCCGGTAACCCCCGAACGACTAGAAAAGCTGAAATCGTGAGCTATAGGTCACGCTTTGGGCCAAATTTGCTCCGAGAATCAAAAATCCCTAGAATGCTCTGGTAACCCTGGAACGACTAGGAAGGTTAAAAATCGTGAGCTATAGGTCACTCTTTCGGCCAAATGTGCTCCGAAAAATAAAATTCCGCGGAATGCCCAGTAACCCTGGAATGACTAGAAAAAGCTGAAAATCATGAGCTATAGGTCACGATTTCGGCCAAATGTGCTCCGAAAAATAAGAATCCCCAGACTGGCCCGTTAACCCTGGAACGATTAGAAAAGCTGAAAATCGTGAGCTATAGGTCACGCTTTTGGCTAAATATGCTCCGAAAAAAAATTCCTGGAATCCTCCGGTAACTCCGGAACGACTGGAAAAGCTGAAAATCGTCTGCTCGGCCAAATGTGCTCCGAAAAATAAAAAAACCCCGGACTGCCCCGGTAACCCCGGAACGACTAGAAAAGGGGAAAATCTTGAGCTATGGGTCACCCTTTCGCCCAAATGTGATGCGACAAAAATCCTCGAATCCTCCGGTGACACCGTAACGATTAGAAAAGTTGAAAATCGTTAGCTTCACACTTTCGGACAAATGTGGCCCGAAAAATAAAAATCTCCGGACTGCTCCGGTAAGCCCAGAACGACTAGAAAAGCTGAAATTGTGAGCTATATGTTACGCTTTCAGCCAAATTTGCTCCGAGAAACAAAAATCCCCGGAATGCTCCGGTAATCCTGGAATGACAAGAAAAGTTGAAAATCGTGAGCTATAGGTCAATCTTTCGGCGAAATGTGCTCCGAAAATTAAAAATATCTGGATAGGCCCGGTAACCCTGGAACATCTAGGAAAGCTAAAAATCGTGAGCTAGGTCACGCTTTCGGCCAAATGTGCTCCGAAAAATAAAAATCCCCGCACTGGTCCGGAAACCCCGGAACGACTAGAAAAGCTAAAATGTGAGCTATAGGTCATGCTTTCGCCAAATGTGCTCTGAAAAATAAAAATCCCTGGATAGGTCCAGTAAACCCGGAATGATTAGAAAAGCTGAAAATCATGAGCTATAAGTCATGCTTTCGGCCAAATGTGCTTCGATAAATAAAAATCCCCGGACAGCGTCGGTAACCCCGGGACGACAAGAAAAGTTGAAACCGTGAGCTATAGGTCATGCTTTCGGCCAAATGTGCTCTGAAAAATAAAAATCCCCGCACTGGTCCGGAAACCCCGGAACGACTAGGAAAGCTAAAATGTGAGCTATAGGTCATTCTTTCGGCCAAATGTTCTCTGAAAAATTAAAATTCCTGGACAGGTCCGGGAATCCCGGAGCGACTAGAAAAGCCAAAATTCGTGAGCTATTGGTCACGCTTTCAGCCAAGTGTGCTTCGAAAAATAAAAATCCCCGGACTGCTCCGGTAACCCCGGGACGACCAGAAAACTGAAATCATGAGCTATAGGTCACGCTTTCACTCAAATCTGCTTCGGGATACAAAATTCCCCTGACTGCTCCAGTAACCCTTGAACGACTAGAAAAGTTGAAAATCTTGAGCTATGGGTCACCCTTTCGGCCAAATGTGACGCAACAAAAATCCCCGGAATGCTCTGGTAACACCGAAATGTTTAGAAAAGTTAAAAATTGTTAGCTATAGGTGACGCTTTCGTGCAAATGTGCTTCGAAAAAAAAATCCCCAGACTGCTCCGGTAACCGCGGAACGACAAGAAAAGCTGAAATCGTGAGCTATAGGTCACGCTTTCGCCAAATGTGCTCCGAAAAACAAAAATCCCAGGAATGCTCCAGTAACCTTGGAACGACTAGAAAAGCTGAAAATCGTGAGCTGTAGATCACTCTTTTGGTCAGATGTGCTCTGAAAAATAAAAATCTCCAGACTTGCCGGGTAACCATACAACGACTAGAAAAGCTGAAAATCGTGAGCTATAGGTACGAATTCGGCAAATGTGCTCCGAAAAATAAAAATCCCCAGACAACTCCGGTAACCCCGGAACGACTAAAAAAGCTGAAATCGTGAGCTATAGGTCACGCTTTCGAACAAATCTTCCTCGAGAAACAAAAATCGTCGAAATGCTCCTGTAACCCTGGCACGACTAGAAAAGCAGAAAATCGTGAGTTATAGTTCACGCTTTCGTCCAAATGTGCTTCGAAAAATAAAAATACCCGACTGCTCTAGTAACCCTTGAACGACTAGAAAATCTGAAAATTGTGAGCTATAGGTCACGCTTTTGGCCAAATGTGATTCGAAAAAAAATGCCCGGAGTCCTCTAATAACCCCGGAACGACTAGAAAAGCGGAAAATCTTGAGCTATGGGTCATCCTTTCGGCCAAATGTGCTTCGAAAAATAAAAATCCTTGGAACGACTAGAAAAGTTGAAAATCGTGTGCTATAGATCACTCTTTCGTCCAAATGTGCTCCGAAAAATAAAAATCCCCAGACTGGCCTGGTAACCCTACGACGACTAGAAACGCTGAAAATCGTGAGCTATAGGTCACGTTATCGGTCAAATCTGTTCCAAAATATAAAAATACCCGTACTGCTCTAGTAACCCTGGAACGACAAGAATAGCTAAAAATCGTGAGCTATAGGTCACGCTTTTGACCAAATGTGCTCCAAAAAAATAAAAATCACCGGACTAGCCCGGTAACCCCGAAACGACTAGAAAAGCTGAAAATCGTGAGCTATAGGTCACGCTTTCGGCCAAATGTGCTCCGAAAAATAAAAATCTCCGCATTGGTCCAGAAACCCCGAAACGACCAGAAAAGCTAAAATGGTGAGCTATAGGTCACGCTTTCGGCCAAATGTGGTCCGATAAATAAAAATCCCTGGACAGGTCTGATAACCCCAGAACGACTAGAAAAGCTGAAAATTGTGAGCTATAGGTCGCTCTTTCGGCCAAATGTGCTACGAAAAATAAAAATCCACGGACTGGCCCGGTAACCCCGAAACGACTAGAAGAGCTGAAAATCGTGAGCGGCCAAATGTGCTTCGAAAAATAAAAATAGCCGGACTGCCCTGGTAACACCGGTACGCTTTCGGCAAATGTGCTCCGAAAATTAAAAATCCCAAGACTGGCCCGAAAACCCTGGAACGACTAGAAAAGCTGAAAATCATGAGTTATAGGTCACGCTTTCGGCCAAATTTCCTCTGAAAAATAAAAATCCCAGCACTGGTCCGGAAACCTCGAAACGGCTAGAAAAGCTAAAATGGTGAGCTATAGGTCACGCTTTCGGCCAAATGTGCTCCCAAAAAAAATTCTCCGTACTGCCCTGGTAACCCATAAACGAATAAAAAAGCTAAAAATCGTGAGCTATAGGTCACGGTTTCGCCTAAATCTGCTCCGAGAAAGAAAATTCCCCCGACTGCTCCGGTAACCGTTGAACGACTAGGAAAGCTGAAAATCGTGAGCTATAGGTCACTCTTTCGGCCAAATGTAATACGAAAAATAGAAATCCCCGGACTGGCTCGTTAACCCTGAAACGACTAGAAAAGCTGAAAATCGTGAGCTATAGGTCACGCTTTCGGCCAAATGTGCTCCGAAAAAAAAATCCCCGCATTGGTCCGTAAACCCCAGAACGACAAGAAGAGCTGAAATCGTGATCTATAGGTCACGCTTTCGGCCAAATGTGCTCCGAAAAACAAAAATCCCCAGAATGCTTCGGTAACCCCAGAACGACTAGAAAAGTTGAAAATCGTGAGCTATAGATCACTCTTTCGGCCAAATGTGCTACGAAAAATACAAATCCCCAAACTGGCCCGGTAACCCTTGAACGACTAGAAAAGCTGAAAATCGTGAGCTATAGTTCATGCTTTCAGCCAAATGTGCTACGAAAAATAAAAATCCCCGCACTGGTCCGGAAACCCCGGAACGACGAGAAAAGCTAAAATGTGAGCTATAGGTCACGCTTTCGGGTCAATGTGCTTCGAAAAATAAAAATCCCTGCACAGGTCTGGTAACCCCGGAACGACTAGAAAAGCTGAAAATCGTGAGCTATCGGTCACGTTTTCGGCAAAATGTGCTCCGAAAACTAAAAATCCCCGGACTACCTCAGTAACCCAGAAACGACTAGAAAAGCTGAAAATCGTGAGCTATAGGTCACGCTTTCGGCCAAATATGCTGCGAAAAATAAAAATCCCCGCATTGGTCCAAAAACCCCGGAACGACTAGAAAAGCTAAAATGGTGAGCTATAGGTCACGCTTTCGGCCAAATGCGCTCCGATAAATAAAAATCACTGGACAGGTCTGATAACCCCGGAACAACTAGAAAAGCTGAAAATCCTGAGCTACAGGTCATGCTTTCGGGCATATGTGCTCTAAAAAATAAAAATCCCAGGACTGCTCTGGTAACCCCAGAACGACTACAAAAGCTAAAATCGCGAGCTATAGGTCACCCTTTTGGCCAGATTTGCTCAGAGAAACAAAAATCTGAGCTATAGGCCACGCTTTCGGCCAAATGTGCTCCAAAAAATAAAAATCCCTGCACAGGTCCGGTAACCCCGAAACAACTAGAAAAGCTAAAAATCATGAGTTATAGGTCACTCTTTCGGCCAAATGTGCTACAAAAAATAAAAACCCCACTGCCTCGGTAACCCAGAAACGACTAGAAAAGCTGAAAATTGTGAGCTATAGGACACGCTTTCGCCTAAATCTGCTCCGAGGAACAAAATTCCCCCGACCTCTACTAACCGTTGAATGACTAGAAAAGCTGAAAATCGTGAGCTAAAGGTCACGCTTTCGGCCAAATGTGATACGACAAATAAAAATACCTGGACAGGTCCGATAACGATGGAACGACTAGAAAAGTTGAAAATCGGGAGTTATAGGTCACGCTTTCGGCCAAATGTGCTTCGAAAATAAAAATACCCGGACTGCTCTCGTAACACCGGAACGACTGGATATGCTGAAAATCATGAGTTATAGGTACGCTTTCGGCAAATGTGCTCCAAAAAATAAAAATCCCCAGACTGGCCCGGAAACCCTGGAACGACTAGAAAAGCTGAAAATCATGAGTTATAGGTCACGCTTTCCGCCAAATGTGCTCCGAAAAATGAAAATCCCGGCATAGGTCCGGAAACCCCGAAACGGCTAGAAAAGCAAAAATGGTGAGCTAGAGGTCACGCTGTCGCCCAAATGTGCTTCGAAAAATAGAAATCCCCAGACTGGCCCGGTAACCCTACAACCACTAGAAAAGTTTAAATCATTAGCTATAGGTCACGCTTTCGTGCTAATGTGCTCTGAACAATAAAAATACCCGGACTGCTCCGGTAACCCCAGAATGACAAGAAAAGCTGAAATCGTGAGTTATAGGTCACGCTTTCGGCCAAATGTGCTCCGAAAAACAAAAATCCCCGGAATGCTCCGGTAACCCTGGAACGACTAGAAAAGTCGAAAATCGTGAGCTATAGATTACTCTTTTGGGCAAATGTGCTACGAAAAATAAAAATCCCCGTACTGGCCCGCTAACCCTGGGACGACTAGAAAAGCTGAAAATCGTGTGCTGTAGGTCACGCCTTCAGCCAAATGTGATGCGAGAAAAAAAATCCCCGGAGTCCACAAGTAACCCCGGAACGACTACTAAAGCGGAAAATCTTGAGCTATAGGTCACCCTTTCGCCCAAATGTGCTACGACAAAAATCCTCAGAATCCTCCGGTAACACTGGAACGTTTAGAAAAGTTTAAAATCGTTAGCCATAGGTCACGCTTTCGTGCTAATGTGCTCCGAAAAATAAAAAACCCCGGACTGCTCCGGTAACCCCGGAAAGACAAGAAAAGCTGAAATTGTGAGCTATAGGTCACGTTTTCGGCCAAATATGCTCCGAAAAATAAAAATCCCCACACTGGTCCGGAAACGAAGGAACGACGAGAAAAGATAAAATTTGAGCTATAGGCCACGCTTTCGGCCATATGTGCTCCAAAAAATAAAAATCCCTGCACAGGTCCGGTAACCCCGAAATGACTAGAAAAGCTGAAAATCGTGCTCTATAGGTCACGTTTTCGGCCAAATGTGCTCCGAAAAATAAAAGTCCCCACACTGGTCCCGAAACGAAGGAACGACGAGAAAAGCTAAGATCTGAGCTATAGGCCACGCTTTCGGCCAAATGTGCTCGAAAAAATAAAAATCCCTGCACAGGTCCGGTAACCCCGAAACGACTAGAAAAGCTGAAAATCGTGAGCTATAGGTCACTCTTTCGGCCAAATGTGCTTCGAAAAATAAAAACCCCACTGCCTCGGTAACCCAGAAACGACTAGAAAAGCTGGAAATTGTGAGCTATAGGACACGCTTTCGCCTAAATCTGCTCCGAGGAACAAAATTCCCCCGACCTCTAGTAACCGTTGAATGACTAAAAAAGCTGAAAATCGTGAGCTAAAGGTCACGCTTTCGGCCAAATGTGATACGACAAATAAAAATACCTGGACAGGTCCGATAACGACGGAACGACTAGAAAAGCTGAAAATCGGGAGTTAATTATAGGTCACGCTTTCGGCCAAATGTGCTTCGAAAAATAAAAATACCCGGACTGCTCTGGTAACACCGGAACGACTAGATATGCTGAAAATCGTGAGTTATAGGTACGCTTTCGGCAAATGTGCTCCAAAAAATAAAAATTCCAGACTGGCCCGGAAACCTTGGAACGACTAGAAAAGCTGAAAATCATGAGTTATAGGTCACGCTTTCGGCCAAATGTGCTCCGAAAAATAAAAATCCCGGCACAAGTCCGGAAACCCCGAAACGGCTAGAAAAGCAAAAATGGTGAGCTAGAGGTCACGCTGTCGGCCAAATGTGCTTCGAAAAATAGAAATCCCCAAACTGGCCCGGTAACCCTACAACCACTAGAAAAGTTTAAATCATTAGCTATAGGTCACGCTTTCGTGCTAATGTGCTCCGAAAAATAAAAATACCCGTACTGCTCCGGTAACGCCAGAACGACAAGAAAAGCTGAAATCGTGAGTTATAGGTCACGCTTTCGGCCAAATGTGCTCCGAAAAACAAAAATCCCCAGAATGCTCCGGTAACCCTGGAACGACTAGAAAAGTTGAAAATCGTGAGCTATAGATTACACTTTTGGGCAAATGTGCTACCAAAAATAAAAATCCCCGGACTGGCCCGCTAACCCTGGGACGACTAGAAAAGCTGAAAATCGTGTGCTGTAGGTCACGCCTTCAGCCAAATGTGATGCGAGAAAAAAATCCCTGGAGTCCACAAGTAACCCCGGAACGACTACTAAAGCGAAAAATCTTGAGCTATAAGTCACCCTTTCGGCCAAATGTGCTACGACAAAAATCCTCGGAATCCTCCGGTAACACTGGAACGTTTAGAAAAGTTTAAAATCGTTAGCTATAGGTCACGCTTTCATGCTATTGTGCTCCGAAAAATAAAAATCCCCGGACTGCTCCGGTAACCTCGGAAAGACAAGAAAAGCTGAAATTGTGAGCTATAGGTCACGTTTTCGGCCAAATGTGCTCCGAAAAATAAAAATTCCTGTACAGGTCCGGTAACCCCGAAACGACTAGAAAAGCTGAAAATCGTGAGCTATAGGTCACTCTTTCGGCCAAATGTGCTAAGAAAAATAAAAACCCCACTGCCTCGGTAACCCAGAAATGACTAGAAAAGATGAGAATCGTGAGCTATAGGTCACGCTTTCGGCCAAATGTGATACGACAAATAAAAATACCTGGACAGGTCTGATAACGACGGAACGACTAGAAAAGCTGAAAATCGGGACTTATAGGTTACGCTTTCGGCCATATGTGCTTCGAAAAATAAAAATACCCGGACTGCTCTGGTAACACCGGAACGACTAGAAATGCTGAAAATCGTGAGTTATAGGTACGCTTTCAGCAAATGTGCTCCAAAAAAAAATCCCAGACTGGCCCGGAAACCCTGCAACGACTAGAAAAGCTGAAAATCATGAGTTATAGGTCACGCTTTCAGCCAAATGTGCTCCGAAAAATAAAAATCCCGGCACAGGTCTGGAAACCCCGAAACGGCTAGAAAAACTAAAATGGTGAGCTAGATGTCACGCTTTCGGCCAAATGTGCTTTGAAAAATAGTAATCCCCAAACTGGCCCGGTAACCCTACAACCACTAGAAAAGTTTAAATCATTAGCTATAGGTCACGCTTTCGTGCTAATGTGCTCCAAAAAATAAAAATATCCGGACTGCTCCGATAACCAAGAAACGAATAGAAAAGTTAAAAATCGTGAGTAATTGGTCACGGTTGCGCCTAAATCTGCTCCGGGAAACAAAATTTCCCCGACTGCTCCGGTAACCGTTGAACGACTAGGAAAGCTGAAAATCGTGAGCTATAGGTCAAGCTTTCGGCCAAATCTTCTCCAAGAAACAAAATTTCCCTCGACATCTCCGGTAACCCATGAACAACTAGAAATGCTAAAAATGTGGGCTATATGTCATGCTTTCGGCCAAATGTGATGCGGACAAAAATCCCCGGAGTCCTCTAGTTACCCCAAAAAGAATAGAAAAGCGGAAAATCTTGAGCTATGGGTCACGCTTTCGGCCAAATGTGATATGACAAAAATCCCTGGAATCTTTCGGTAAGACCGGAATGTTTAGAAATGTTGAAAATTGTTAGCTATAGGCCACGCTTTTGGGCAAATGTGCTTTCAAAAATAAAAATCCCTGAACTGCTCCTTTAACCCCGGAACGAGTAGAAAAGCTGAAATCGTGAGCTATAGCTCATGCTTTCGACCAAATCTGCCCCGAGAAACAAAAATCGTCGGAAAGCTCTGATAACCCTGGCACGACTAGAAAAGTTTAAAATCGTGAGCTAGGTCACGCTTTCGGCCAAATGTGCTCCGAAAAATGAAAATCCCCAGATTGGCCCGTTTTCCCCCGGAACGACTAGAAAAGCTAAAATCGTGACTATTGGTCACGCTTTCGGCGAAATATGCTCTGAAAAATAAAAATCCCTGGACAGGTCCGATAACCCCGGAACGACTAAAAAAGCTGAAAATCATAAGCTATAGGTCACGCTTTCAGGCAAATGTGCTCTGAAAAATAAAAATCCCTGGACTGCTCCGGTAACCCCGGAAAAACTAGAAAAGCTGAAATCGTGAGCTATAGGTCACGCTTTCGACCAAATCTGCCCCGAGAAACAAAAATCGTTGGAATGCTCTGGTAACAATGGCACAACTAGAAAAGCTAAAATCGTGACTATTGGTCACGCTTTCGGCCAAATGTGCTCCGATAAATAAAAATCCCTGGACAGGTCCGATAACCACGGAACGTCTAGAAAAGCTGAAAATCGCGAGCTACAGGTCAGTCTTTCGGCCAAATGTGCTACAAAAAATAAAATCCCCGGACTGGCCCGCTAACCCTGGAACGACTAGAAAAGCTGAAAATCGTTAGCTATAGGTCACTCTTTCGGGAGAATGTGCTCCGATAAATAAAAATCCCTAGACAGGTCCGATAAACACGGAACGATTAGAAAAGTTGAAAATCATGAAATCGCTTTGGGCCAAATGTGCTCCGAAAAATAAAAATCGCCGCATTGGTCCAGAAACCCCGGAACGACTAGAAAACCTAAAATGGTGAGTTATAGGTCACGTTTTTGGCCAAATGTGCTTCGATAAATAAAAATCCCTGTACAGGTCGGATAACCCCGGAACGACTAGAAAAGCTGAAAATCATGAGCTATAGGTCACGCTTTCGAGCATATGTGCTCCAAAAAACAAAAATCCCAGGACTGCTCTGGTAACCCCAGAACGACTACAAAAGCTAAAATTGCGAGCTATAGGTCACGCTTTTGGCCAAATTTGCTCCGAGAAACAAAAATCCCCGGAATGCTCAAGTAACACTGGAACGACTAGAAAAGTTGAAAATCGCGAGCTACAGGTCAGTCTTTCGGCCAAATGTGCTACAAAAAATAAAATCCCCGGACTGGCCCGCTAACCCTGGAACGACTAGGAAAGCTGAAAATCGTTAGCTATAGGTCACGCTTTCGGCCAAATGTGATCCGAAAAATAAAATTCCCCGCATTGGTCCGGAAACTCTGGAACGACTAGAAAGGCTGAAAATCATGAGCTATAGGTCACGCTTTCGGTCATATGTGCTCCAAAACAAAAATCCCAGGACTGCTCTGGTAACCCCAAAACGACTACAAAAGCTGAAATCGCGAGCTATAGGTCACTCTTTCGACAAAATGTGCTACGAAAAATAAAAATCTCCGGACTGGCCCGGTAACCCTGGAACGACTAGAAGAGCTGAAATCGTGAGCTATAAGTGACGCTTTCGGCCAAATGTGCTCCGATAGATAAAAATCCCTGGACAGATCCGATAACCCTGGAACGACTAAAAAAAGCTGAAAATCATGAGCTATAGGTCACGCTTTCGGGCAAATGTGCTCTGAAAAATAAAAAACCCTGGACTGCTCCGGTAACCCCGGAATAACTAGAAAAGCCGAAATTGTGAGGTATAGGTTACGCTTTCGACCACATCTGCCCCGAGAAACAAAAATCATTGGAATGCTCCGGTAACAATGGCACGACTAGAAAAGCTGAAAATCGTGAGTTATAGGTCACACTTTTGACCAAATGTACTCCGAAAAATAGAAATCCGCATACTGGCCCGGTAACACTTCAACGACTAGAAAAGTTTAAAATCGTTAGCTATAGGTCACGCTTTCGTGCTAATGTGCTCCGAAAAATAAAAATCCCCGGACTGCTGAAATCGTGAGCTATAGTTACGCTTTCGGCCAAATGTGCTCCAAAAACCAAAATCCCCGGAATGCTCCGGTAACCCTGGAACGACTAGAAAAGTTGAAAATCGTGTGCTATAGATCACTCTTTCGGCCAAATGTGCTACGAAAAATAAAAAACCCCGGACTGGGCTAGTAACCCCGAAACGACTAGAAAAGCTGAAAATTGTGAGCTATTGGTCACTCTTTCGGGAGAATGTGCTCCGAGAAATAAAAATCCCTAGACAGGTCCGATAACCACAGAACGATTAGAAAAGTTGAAAATCATGAAATCGCTTTGGGCCAAATGTGCTCCGAAAAATAAAAATCGCCGCATTGGTCCAGAAACCCGGAACGACTAGAAAACCTAAAATGGTGAGTTATAGGTCACGTTTTCGGCCAAATGTGCTTCGATAAATAAAAATCCCTGTACAGGTCGGACAACCCCGGAACGACTAGAAAAGCTGTAAATCATTAGCTAGAAAACCTAAAATGGTGAGTTATAGGTCACGCTTTTGGCCAAATTTGCTCCGAGAAACAAAAATCCCCGGAATGCTCCGGTAACCCTGGAACGACTAGAAAAGTTGAAAATCGTGAGCTATAGGCCACTCTTTCGGCCAAATGTGCTACAAAAAATAAAAAACCCTAGACTGGCCCGGTAACCCTGGAACGACTAGAAAAGCTGAAAATCGTGAGTAATGGGTCACGCTTTCGGCCAAATGTGCTCCGAAAACCAAAATCCCCGGGGCACTTATGTCATTACACATGGCCTATTTTGGACCTTATACCCTTCTACTAGGCCTGCTGGGTTTAGGTGGGAGCCACCCCTACAACAGTGAGCTATAGGTCACTCTTTCGGCCAAATGTGCTCCGAAAAATAAAATTCCGCGGAATGCCCGGTAACCCTGGAACGACTAGAAAAGCTAAAAATCGTGAGCTATAGGTCACGCTTTCGGCCAAATGTGCTCTGAAAAATAAAAATCCCCACACTGGTCTGGTAGCCCCGGAACGACTAGAAAAGCTGAAATCGTGAGCTATAGGTCACGCTTTCAACCAAATGTGCTCTGAAAAATACAAATACCTTGACAGCTGCGATAACCCTAGAATGACTAGAAAAGCTCAAAATCGTGAGTTATAGGTCACGCTTTCGGCCAAGTGTGAAGCAAAAAAAATCCCTGGAGTACTCCAGTAACCCCGGAACGACTAGAAAAGTGGAAAATCTTGAGCTATGGGTCACCCTTTCGGCGAAATGTGATGCGACAGAAATCCGCGGAGTGCTCCGGTAACCCTGGAACGACTAGAAAAGTTGATAATCCTTAACTATTGGTTACTCTTTCGGCCAAATCTTCTCCGAAAAATTAGAATACCCGGACTGGCCCGTTAACCCTGAAACGACTAGAAATGCTGACAATCGTGAGCTATAGCTCATGCTTTCGGCCAAATGTGCTCTCAAAAATAAAAATCCCCGCACTCGTCGAGTAACCCAAGAACGATTAGAAAAGCTGAAATCGTGAGGTATACGTCACGCTTTAAGCCAAATGTGGTCCGAAAAGTAAAAATCCTCGGACTGCTGCGGTAACCCCAGAACGACTAGAAGAGGTCAAAATCGAGAGCTATGGGTCACGCTTTCAGCCAAATCTACTCCGAGAAATAAAATTCTGCCGACTGCTCCAGTAACCATTGAACGATAAGGAAAGCTGAAAATCGTGAGCTATAGGTCACGCTTTCGGCCAAATGTGATGCGAAAAAAATCCCCTAAGTCCTCCAGCAACCTCGGAACGACTAGAAAAGCAGAAATTCCTGAGCTATGGGTCTTCCTTTCGGCCAATGTGATGCGACAAAAATCCGCGGAATGCTCTGGTGACACCTGAACGATTAGAAAAGTTAAAAATCCTTAGCTGTTGGTCACGCTTTCGGGCAAATGTTCTCCAAAAAATAAAAGTCCCTGGACTGCTCCGGTAACCCCCGAACGACTAGAAAAGCTGAAATCGTGAGCTATAGGTCACGCTTTGGGCCAAATTTGCTCCGAGAATCAAAAATCCCTAGAATGCTCTGGTAACCCTGGAACGACTAGGAAAGTTAAAAATCGTGAGCTAGTCACTCTTTCGGCCAAATGTGCTCCGAAAAATAAAATTCCGCGGAATGCCCAGTAACCCTGGAATGACTAGAAAAAGCTGAAAATCATGAGCTATAGGTCACGATTTCGGCCAAATGTGCTCCGAAAAATAAAAATCCCCGAACTACTCCGGTAACCCCGGAACGACTAAAAAAGCTGAAATCGTGAGCTATAGGTCATGCTTTCGAACAAATCTTCCTCGAGAAACAAAAATCGTCGAAACGCTCCTGTAACCCTGGCACGACAAGAAAAGCAGAAATCGTGAGTTATAGTTCACGCTTTCGGCCAAATGTGCTTCAAAAAATAAAAATACCCGACTGCTCTAGTAACCCTTGAACGACTAGAAAATCTGAAAATTGTGAGCTATAGGTCACGCTTTTGGCCAAATGTGATTCGAAAAAAAATCCCCGGAGTCCTCTAATAACCCCGGAACGACTAGAAAAGCGGAAAATCTTGAGCTATTGGTCATCCTTTTGGGCCAAATTTGCTCCGAGAATCAAAAATCCCTAGAATGCTCTGGTAACCCTGGAACGACTAGGAAAGTTGAAAAACGTGAGCTATAGGTCACTCTTTCGGCCAAATGTGCTCCGAAAAATAAAATTCTGCGGAATGCCCGGTAACCCTGTAACGACTAGAAAAAGCTGAAAATCATGAGCTATAGGTCACGATTTCGGCCAAATGTGCTCCGAAAAATAAAAATACCCGCACTGGTCCGGTAACCCCGGAACGAGTTGAAAAGCTGAAATCGTGAGCTGTAGGTCACGCTTTCCCAAATGTGCTCCGAAAAATAAAAATACCTGCACAGCTGCGGTAACCCCAGGACGACTAGAAATGCTCAAAATCATGAACTATAGGTCAAGCTTTCGGTAAAATGTGATGCGAAAAAACATTTCCGGAGTCCTCCAGTAATCCCCAAATGACTAGAAAAGCGGAAAATCTTGAGCTATGGGTCACCTTTTCGGCAAAATGTGATGTGACAGAAATCCCCGGAATGCTATGGTAACCCTGGAACGACTAAAAAAGTTGATAATCGTTAGCTATTGGTCATCTTTCGGCCAAATCCACTCCGAAAAATAAGAATCCCCGGACTGGCCCGTTAACCCTGGAACGATTAGAAAAGCTGAAAATCGTGAGCTATAGGTCACGCTTTCGGCTAAATATGCTCCGAAAAAAATTCCTGGAATCCTCCGGTAACTCCGGAACGACTGGAAAAGCTGAAAATAGTCTGCTCGGCCAAATGTGCTCCGAAAAATAAAAAACCCCGGACTGCCCCGGTAACCCCGGAACGACTAGAAAAGGGGAAAATCTTGAGCTATGGGTCACCCTTTCGCCCAAATGTGATGCGGCAAAAATCCCCGAATCCTCCGGTGACACCGTAACGATTAGAAAAGTTGAAAATCGTTAGCTTCACACTTTCGGACAAATGTGGCCCGAAAAATAAAAATCTCCGAACTGCTCCGGTAAACCCAGAACGACTAGAAAAGCTGAAATTGTGAGCTATAGGTTACGCTTTCGGCCAAATTTGCTCCGAGAAACAAAAATCCCCGAAATGCTCCGGTAATCCTGGAATGACAAGAAAAGTTGAAAATCGTGAGCTATATGTCAATCTTTCGGCCAAATGTGCTCCGAAAATCAAAAATATCTGGATAGGCCCGGTAACCCTGGAACAACTAGGAAAGCTAAAAATCGTGAGCTATAGGTCACGCTTTCGGCCAAATGTGCTCCGAAAAATTAAAATCCCCGCACAGGTCCGGAAACCCCGGAACGACTAGAAAAGCTAAAATGTGAGTTATAGGTCATGCTTTCACCAAATGTGCTCTAAAAAATAAAAATCCCTGGATAGGTCCAGTAAACCCGGAATGATTAGAAAAGCTAAAAATCATGAGCTATAAGTCATGCTTTCGGCCAAATGTGCTTCGATAAATAAAAATCCCCGGACAGCGCCGGTAACCCCGGGACGACAAGAAAGGTTGAAACCGTGAGCTATAGGTCACGCTTTCGGCCAAATGTGCTCTGAAAAATAAAAATCCCCGCACTGGTCCGGAAACCCCGGAACGACTAGGAAAGCTAAAATGTGAGCTATAGGTAATTCTTTCGGACAAATGTTCTCTGAAAAATAAAAATTCCTGGACAGGTCCGGGAATCCCGGAGCGACTAGAAAAGACAAAATTCATGAGCTATAGGTCACGCTTTCAGCCAAGTGTGCTTCGAAAAATAAAAATCCCCGGACTGCTCCGGTAACCCCGGGATGACCAGAAAACTGAAATCATGAGCTATAGGTCACGCTTTCACTCAAATCTGCTTCGGGATACAAAATTCCCCTGACTGCTCCAGTAACCCTTGAACGACTAGAAAAGCTGAAAATCTTGAGCTATGGGTCACCCTTTCGGCCAAATGTGATGCGACAAAAATCCCCGGAATGCTCTGGTAACGCCAAAATGTTTAGAAAAGTTGAAAATTGTTAGCTATAGGTGACGCTTTCGTGCAAATGTGCTTCGAAAAATAAAAATCCCCAGACTGCTCCGGTAACCCCGGAACGACAAGAAAAGCTGAAATCGTGAGCTATAGGTCACGCTTTCGTCAAATGTGCTCCGAAAAACAAAAATCCCAGGAATGCTCCAGTAACCTTGGAACGACTAGAAAAGCTGAAAATCGTGAGCTGTAGATAACTTTTTTAGTCAAATTTGCTCTGAAAAATAAAAATCTCCAGACTTGCCGGGTAACCATACAACGACTAGAAAAGCTGAAAATCGTGAGCTATAGGTACGAATTCGGCAAATGTGCTCCGAAAAATAAAAATCCCCGGACTACTCCGGTAACCCCGGAACGACTAAAAAAGCTGAAATCGTGAGTTATAGGTCACGCTTTCGAACAAATCTTCCTCGAGAAACAAAAATCGTCGAAATGCTCCTGTAACCCTGGCACGACTTGAAAAGCAGAAAATCGTGAGTTATAGTTCACGCTTTCGGCCAAATGTGCTTCGAAAAATAAAAATACCTGACTGCTCTAGTAACCCTTGAACGACTAGAAAATCTGAAAATTGTGAGCTATAGGTCACGCTTTTGGCCAAATGTGATTCGAAAAAAAAATCCCGGAGTCCTCTAATAACCCCGGAATGACTAGAAAAGCGGAAAATCTTGAGCTATGGGTCATCCTTTCGGCCAAATGTGCTTCGAAAAATAAAAATCCTTGGAACGACTAGAAAAGTTGAAAATCGTGTGCTGATCACTCTTTCGTCCAAATGTGCTCCGAAAAAAAAAAATCCCCAGACTGGCCTGGTAACCCTACGACGACTAGAAACGCTGAAAATCGTGAGCTAGGTCACGTTTTCGGTCAAATCTGTTCCAAAATATAAAAATACCAGTATTGCTCTGGTAACCCTGGAACGACAAGAATAGTTAAAAATCGTGAGCTATAGATCACGCTTTTGACCAAATATGCCCCGAGAAACAAAAATCGTCGGAATGCTATAGTAACCCTAGTACGACTAGAAAACCTAAAAATCGGGAGTTATAGGTCACGCTTTCGGCCAAATTTGCTCCGAAAAAAAATAAAAATCACCGGACTGGCCCGGTAACCCTGAAACGACTAGAAAAGTCGAAAATCGTGAGCTATAGGTCACGCTTTCGGCCAAATGTGCTCCGAAAAATAAAAATCTCCGCATTGGTCCAGAAACCCCGGACCGACCAGAAAAGCTAAAATGGTGAGCTATAGGTCACGCTTTCGGCCAAATGTGGTCTGATAAATAAAAATCCCTGGACAGGTCTGATAACCCCAGAACGACTAGAAAAGCTGAAAATTGTGAGCTATAGGTCGCTCTTTCGGCCAAATGTGCTACGAAAAATAAAAATCCGCGGACTGGCCCGGTAACCCCGAAACGACTAGAAGAGCTGAAAATCGTGAGCTATAGGTCACGCTTTCGACCAAATGTGCTTCGAAATACAAAAATAGCCGGACTGCCCAGATAACACCGGAACGACTAGAAATGCTGAAAATCGTGAGTTATAGGTACGCTTTCGGCAAATGTGCTCCGAAAATTAAAAATCCCCAGACTGGCCCGAAAACCCTGGAACGACTAGAAAAGTTGAAAATCATGAGTTATAGGTCACGCTTTCGGCCAAATTTCCACTGAAAAATAAAAATCCCGGCACTGGTCCGGAAACGCCGAAACAGCTAGAAAAGCTAAAATGGTGAGCTATAGTTCATGCTTTCGGCCAAATGTGCTACAAAAAATAAAAATCCCCGCACTGGTCTGGAAACCCCGGAACGACGAGAAAAGCTAAAATGTGGGCTATAGGTTACGCTTTCGGGTAAATGTGCTTCGAAAAATAAAAATCCCTGCACAGGTCCGGTAACCCCGGAACGACTAGAAAAGCTGAAAATCGTGAGTTATAGGTCACGTTTTCGGCAAAATGTGCTCCGAAAACTAAAAATCCCCGGACTGCCTCAGTAACCCAGAAACGACTAGAAAAGCTGAAAATCGTGAGCTATAGGTCACGCTTTCGGCCAAATATGCTCCGAAAAATAAAAATCCCCGCATTGGTCCAAAAATCGCGGAACGACTAGAAAAGCTAAAATGGTGAGCGATAAGTCACGCTTTCGGCCAAATGCGCTCCGATAAATAAAAATCACTGGACAGGTCTGATAACCCCGGAACGACTAGAAAAGCTGAAAATCCTGCGCTATAGGTCATGCTTTCGGGCATATGTGCTCTAAAAAATAAAAATCCCAGGATTGCTCTGGTACCCCAGAACGACTACAAAAGCTAAAATCGCAAGCTATAGGTCACCCTTTTGGCCAGATTTGCTCCGAGAAACAAAAATCTGAGCTATAGGCCATGCTTTCGGCCAAATGTGCTCCAAAAAATAAAAATCGCTGTACAGGTCCGGTAACCCCGAAACGACTAGAAAAGCTGAAAATCGTGAGCTATAGGTCACTCTTTTGGCCAAATGTGCTACGAAAAATAAAAACCCCACAGCCTCGGTAACCCAGAAACGACTAGAAAAGCTGAAAATTGTGAGCTATAGGACACGCTTTCGCCTAAATCTGCTCCGAGGAACAAAATTTCCCCGACCTCTAGTAACCGTTGAATTACTAGAAAAGCTGAAAATCGTGAGCTAAAGGTCACGCTTTCGGCCAAATGTGATACGACAAATAAAAATACCTGGACAGGTCCGATAACGACGGAACGACTAGAAAAGCTGAAAATCGGGAGTTATAGGTCACGCTTTCGGCCAAATGTGCTTCGAAAATAAAAATACCCGGACTGCTCTGGTAACACCGGAACGACTGGATATGCTAAAAATCGTGAGTTATAGGTACGCTTTCGGCAAATGTGCTCCAAAAAATAAAAATTCCCAGACTGGCCCGGAAACCCTGGAACGACTAGAAAAACTGAAAATCATGAGTTATAGGTCACGCTTTCGGCCAAATGTGCTCCAAAAAATAAAAATCTCGGCACAGGTCCGGAAACCCCGAAACGGCTAGAAAAGCAAAAATGGTGAGCTAGAGGTCACGCTGTCGACCAAATGTGCTTCGAAAAATAGAAATCCCCAAACTGGCCCGGTAACCCTACAACCACTAGAAAAGTTTAAATCATTAGCTATAGGTCACGCTTTCGTGCTAATGTGCTCCGAAAAATAAAAATACCCGGACTGCTCCGGTAACCCCAGAACGACTAGAAAAGCTGAAATCGTGAGTTATAGGTCACACTTTCGGCCAAATGTGCTCCGAAAAACAAAAATCCCCGGAATGCTCCGGTAACCCTGGAACGACTAGAAAAGTTGAAAATCGTGAGCTATAGATTACTCTTTTGGGCAAATGTGCTACGAAAAATAAAAATCCCCGGACTGGCCTGCCAACCCTGGGACGACTAGAAAAGCTGAAAATCGTGTGCTGTAGGTTACGCCTTCAGCCAAATGTGATGCGAGAAAAAAATCCCCGGAGTCCACAAGTAACCCCGGAACAACTACTAAAGCGGAAAATCTTGAGCTATAGGTCACCCTTTCGGCCAAATGTGCTACGACAAAAATCCTCGGAATCCTCCGGTAACACCGGAACGTTTAGAAAAGTTTAAAACCGTTAGCTATAGGTCACGCTTTCGTGCTAATGTGCTCCGAAAAATAAAAATCCCCGGACTGCTTCGGTAACCCCGGAAAGACAAGAAAAGCTGAAATTGTGAACTATATGTCACGTTTTCGGATAAATGTGCTCCGAAAAATAAAATTCCCCACACTGGTCCGAAAACGAAGGAACGACGAGAAAAGATAAAATTTGTGCTATAGGCCACGCTTTCGCCCAAATGTGCTCCAAAAAATAAAAATCCCTGCACAGGTCCGGTAACCCCGAAATGACTAGAAAAACTGAAAATCGTGCGCTATAGGTCACGTTTTCGGCCAAATGTGCTCCGAAAAATAAAAGTCCCCACACTGGTCCCGAAACGAAGGAACGACGAGAAAAGCTAAAATCTGAGCTATAGGCCACGCTTTCGGCCAAATGTGCTCCAAAAAATAAAAATCCCTGCACAGGTCCGGTAACCCCGAAACGACTAGAAAAGCTGAAAATCGTGAGCTATAGGTCACTCTTTCGGCCAAATATGCTACGAAAAATAAAAACCCCACTGCCTCGGTAACCCAGAAACGACTAGAATAGCTGGAAATTGTGAGCTATAGGACACGCTTTCGCCAAAATCTGCTCCGAGGAACAAAATTCCCCCGACCTCTAGTAACCGTTGAATGACTAAAAAAGTTGAAAATCGTGAGCTAAAGGTCACGCTTTCGGCCAAATGTGATACGACAAATAAAAATACCTGGACAGGTCCGATAACGACGGAACGACTAGAAAAGCTGAAAATCGGGAGTTATAGGTCACGCTTTCGGCCAAATGTGCTTCGAAAAATAAAAATACCCGGACTGCTCTGGTAACACCGGAATGACTAGATATGCTGAAAATCGTGAGTTATAGGTACGCTTTCGGCAAATGTGCTCCAAAAAATAAAAATCCCCAGACTGGCCCGGAAACCCTGGAACGACTAGAAAAGCTGAAAATCATGAGTTATAGGTCACGCTTTCGGCCAAATGTGCTCCAAAAAATAAGAATGCCGGCACAGGTCCGGAAACCCCGAAACGGCTAGAAAAGCAAAAATGGAGAGCTAGAGGTCACGCTGTCGGCCAAATGTGCTTCGAAAAATAGAAATCCCCAAACTGGCCCGGTAACCCTACAACCACTAGAAAAGTTTAAATCATTAGCTATAGGTCACGCTTTCGTGCTAATGTGCTCCGAAAAATAAAAATACCCGGACTGCTCCGGTAACCCCAGAACGACAAGAAAAGCTGAAATCGTGAGTTATAGGTCACGCTTTCGGCCAAATGTGCTCCGAAAAACAAAAATCCCCGGAATGCTCCGGTAACCCTGGAACGACTAGAAAAGTTGAAAATCGTGAGCTATAGATTACTCTTTTGGGCAAATGTGCTACGAAAATTAAAAATCCCCGGACTGGCCCGCTAACCCTGGGACGACTAGAAAAGCTGAAAATCGTGTGTTGTAGGTCACGCCTTCAGCCAAATGTGATGCGAGAAAAAAATCCCCGGAGTCCACAAGTAACCTCGGAACGACTACTAAAGCGGAAAGTCTTGAGCGGCCAAATGTGCTAACGACAAAAATCCTCGGAATCCTCCGGTAACACCGGAACGTTTAGAAAAGTTTAAAATCGTTAGCTATAGGTCACGCTTTCGTGCTATTGTGCTCCAAAAAATAAAAATCCCCGGACTGCTCCGGTAACCCCGGAAAGACAAGAAAAGCTGAAATTGTGAGCTATAGGTCACGTTTTCGGCCAAATGTGCTCCGAAAAATAAAAGTCCCCACACTGGTCCCGAAACGAAGGAACGACGAGAAATGCTAAAATCTGAGCTATAGACCACGCTTTCGGCCAAATGTGCTCCAAAAAATAAAAATCCCTGCACAGGTCCGGTAACCCCGAAACGACTAGAAAAGCTGAAAATCGTGAGCTATAGGTCACTCTTTCGGCCAAATGTGCTATGAAAAATGAAAACCCCACTTCCTCGGTAACCCAGAAACGACTAGAAAAGCTGGAAATTGTGAGCTATAGGACACGCTTTCGCCTAAATCTGCTCCGAGGAACAAAATTCCCCCGACCTCTAGTAACCGTTGAATGACTAGAAAAGCTGAAAATCGTGAGCTAAAGGTCACGCTTTCGGCCAAATGTGATACGACAAATAAAAATACCTGGACAGGTCCGATAACGACGGAACGACTAGAAAAGCTGAAAATCGGTAGTTATAGGTCACGCTTTCGGCCAAATGTGCTTCGAAAAATAAAAATACCCGGACTGCTCTGGCAACACCGGAACGACTAGATATGCTGAAAATCGTGAGTTATAGGTACGCTTTTGGCAAATGTGCTCCAAAAAATAAAAATCCCCATACTGGCCCGGAAACCCTGGAACGACTGGAAAAGCTGAAAATCATGAGTTATAGGTCACGCTTTCGGCCGAATGTGCTTCGAAAAATAAAAATCCCGGCACAGGTCCGGAAACCCCGAAACGGCTAAAAAAGCAAAAATGGTGAGCTAGAGGTCACGCTGTCGGCCAAATGTGCTTCGAAAAATAGAAATCCCCAAACTGGCCCGGTAACCTTGCAACCACTAGAAAAGTTTAAATCATTAGCTATAGGTCACGCTTTTGTGCTAATGTGCTTTGAACAATAAAAATACCCGGACTGCTCCGGTAACCCCAGAACGACAAGAAAAGCTGAAATCGTGAGTTATAGGTCACGCTTTCGGCCAAATGTGCTCCGAAAATCAAAAATCCCCGGAATGCTCCGGTAGCCCTGGAACGACTAGAAAAGTTAAAAATCGCGAGCTATAGATTACTCTTTTGGGAAAATGTGCTTCGAAAAATAAAAATCTCCATACTGGCCCGCTAACCCTGGGACGACTAGAAAAGCTGAAAATCGTGTGCTGTAGGTCACGCCTTCAGCCAAATGTGATGCGAGAAAAAAAATCCCCGGAGTCCACAAGTAACCCCGGAACGACTACTAAAGCGGAAAATCTTGAGCTATAGGTCACCCTTTCGGCCAAATGTGCTACGACAAAAATCCTTGGAATCCTCCGGTAACACCGGAACGTTTAGAAAAGTTTAAAATCGTTAGCTATAGGTCACGCTTTCGTGCTAATGTGCTCCGAAAAATAAAAATCCCCGGACTACTCCGGTAACCCCGGAAAGACAAGAAAAGCTGAAATTCTGAGCTATAGGTCACGTTTTCGGCCAAATGTGCTCCGAAAAATAAAAATCCCCACACTGGTCCGGAAACGAAGGAACGACGAGAAAAGCTAAAATCTGAGCTATAGGCCACGCTTTCGGCCAAATGTGCTCCAAAAAATAAAAATCCCTGCACAGGTCCGGTAACCCCGAAACTACTAGAAAAGCTGAAAATCGGAGCTATAGGTCACTCTTTCGGCCAAATGTGCTACGAAAAATAAAAACCGCACTGCCTCGGTAACCCAGAAATGACTAGAAAAGCTGAAAATCGTGAGCTATAGGTCACGCTTTCGGCCAAATGTGATACGACAAATAAAAATACCTGGACAGGTCTGATAACGACGGAACGACTAGAAAAGCTGAAAATCGGGAGTTATAGGTCACGCTTTCGGCCATATGTGCTTCGAAAAATAAAAATACCCGGACTGCTCTGGTAACACCGGAACGACTAGAAATGCTGAAAATCGTGAGTTATAGCTACGCTTTCGGCAAATGTGCTCCAAAAAATAAAAATCCCCAGACTGGCCCGGAAACCCTGGAACGACTAGAAAAGCTAAAAATCATGAGTTATAGGTCACGCTTTCAGCCAAATTTGCTCCGAAAAATAAAAAATCCCGGCACAGGTCTGGAAACCCCGAAACGGCTAGAAAAACTAAAATGGTGAGCTAGATGTCACGCTAAACCCTAAAATCCTAAATGTGCTTCGAAAAATAGTAATCCCCAAACTGGCCCGGTAACCCTACAACCACTAGAAAAGTTTAAATCATTAGCTATAGGTCACGCTTTCGTGCTAATGTGCTCCAAAAAATAAAAATACCCGGACTGCTCCGATAACCCAGAAACGAATAGAAAAGCTAAAAATCGTGAGTTATAGGTCACGGTTGCGCCTAAATCTGCTCCGGGAAACAAAATTTCCCCGACTGCTCCAGTAACTGTTGAACGACTAGGAAAGCTGAAATCGTGAGCTGTAGGTCAAGCTTTCGGCCAAATCTTCTCCAAGAAACAAAATTTCCCTCGACATCTCCGGTAACCCTTGAACAACTAGAAATGCTGAAAATGTGGGCTATATGTCATGCTTTCGGCCAAATGTGATGCGGACAAAAATCCCCGGAGTCCTCTAGTAACCCCAAAAAGACTAGCAAAGCGGAAAATCTTGAGCTATGGGTCACGCTTTCGGCCAAATGTGATATGACAAAAATCCCTAGAATCTTCCGGTAAGACCAGAATGTTTAGAAATGTTGAAAATTGTTAGCTATAGGTCACGCTTTCGGGCAAATGTGCTTTCCAAAATAAAAATCCCTAAACTGCTCCGGTAACCCCGGAACGAGTAGAAAAGTTGAAATCGAGAGCTATACCTCATGCTTTCGACCAAATCTGCCCCGAGAAACAAAAATCGTCGGAAAGCTCTGGTTACCCTGGCACGACTAGAAAAGTTTAAAATCATGAGCTAGGTCACGCTTTCGGCCAAATGTGCTCCGAAAAATGAAAATCACCAGATTGGCCCGTTTTCCCCCGGAACGACTAGAAAAGCTAAAATCGTGACTATTGGTCACGCTTTCGGCCAATATGCTCCGAAAAATAAAAATCCCTGGATAGGTCCGATATCCCCGGAACGACTAAAAAAGCTGAAAATCATAAGCTATAGGTCACGCTTTCGGGCAAATGTGCTCCAAAAAATAAAAATCCCTGGACTGCTCTAGTAACCCCGGAAAAACTAGAAAAGCTGAAATCGTGAGGTATAGGTCACGCTTTCGACCAAATTTGCCCCGAGAAACAAAAATCGTTGGAATGCTCCGGTAACAATGGCACGACTAGAAAAGCAGAAAATCGTGACTATTGGCCACGCTTTCGGCCAAATATGCTCCGATAAATAAAAATCCCCATACTGGCCCGGTAACCCTTCAACGACTAGAAAAGTTTAAAATCGTTAGCTATAGGTCACGCTTTCGTGCTAATGTGCTCCGAAAAATAAAAATCCCCGGACTGCTGAAATCGTGAGCTATAGTTCACGCTTTCGGCCAAATGTGCTCCGAAAACCAAAATCCCCGGAATGCTCCGGTAACCCTGGAACGACTAGAAAAGTTGAAAATCGTGAGCTACAGATCACTCTTTCGGCCAAATGTGCTACGAAAAATAAAAATCCCCGGACTGGGCTAGTAACCCCGAAACGACTAGAAAAGCAGAAAATTGTGAGCTATAGGTCACTCTTTTGGGAGAATGTGCTCCGATAAACAAAAATCCCTAGACAGGTCCGATAACCACGGAACGATTAGAAAAGTTGAAAATCATGAAATCGCTTTGGGCCAAATGTGCTCCGAAAAATAAAAATCGCCGCATTGGTCCAGAAACCCCGGAACGACTAGAAAACCTAAAATGGTGAGTTATAGGTCATGTTTTCAGCCAAATGTGCTCCGATAAATAAAAATCCCTGTACAGGTCGGATAACCCCGGAACGACTAGAAAAGCTGAAAATCATGAGCTATAGGTCAGCTTTCGAGCATATGTGCTCCAAAAAACAAAAATCTCAGGACTGCTCTGGTAACCCCAGAACGATTACAAAAGCTAAAATCGCGAGCTATAGGTCACGCTTTTGGCCAAATTTGCTCCGAGAAACAAAAAACCCCGGAATGCTCCAGTAACACTGGAACGACTAGAAAAGTTGAAAATCGCGAGCTACAGGTCAGTCTTTCGGCCAAATGTGCTACAAAAAATAAAATCCCCGGACTGGCCCGCTAACCCTGGAACGACTAGAAAAGCTGAAAATCGTTAGCTATAGGTCACGCTTTCGGCCAAATGTGATCCGAAAAATAAAATTCCCCGCATTGGTCCGGAAACCCCGGAACGACTAGAAAGGCTGAAAATCATGAGCTATAGGTCACGCTTTCGGTCATATGTGCTCCAAAAAATAAAAATCCCAGGACTGCTCTGGTAACCCCAAAACGACTACAAAAGCTGAAATCGCGAGTTATAGGTCACGCTTTTGGCCAAATTTGCTCCGAGAAACAAAAATCCCCGGAATACTCCGGTAACCCTGGAACGACTAGAAAAGTTGAAAATCGTGAGCTATAGGCCACTCTTTCGGCCAAATGTGCTACAAAAAATAAAAAACCCTAGACTGGCCCGGTAACCCAGGAACGACTAGAAAAGCTGTAAATCGTGAGTAATTGGTCACGCTTTCGGCCAAATGTGCTCCGAAAACCAAAATCCCCGCAATGCTCTGGTAACCCTGGAATGACTAGAAAAGTTGAAAATCGTGAGCTATAGATCACTCTTTCGGCCAAATGTGCTACGAAAAATAAAAACCCCGGACTGGGCTAGTAACCCCGAAACGACTAGAAAAGCTGAAAATTGTGAGCTATAGGTCACTCTTTCGGGAGAATGTGCTCCGATAAATAAAAATCCCTAGACAGGTCCGATAACCACGGAACGATTAGAAAAGTTGAAAATCATGAAATCGCTTTGGGCCAAATGTGCTCCGAAAAATAAAAATCACCGCATTGGTCCAGAAACCCGGAACGACTAGAAATCCTAAAATGGTGAGTTATTGGTCACGTTTTCGGCCAAATGTGCTCCGATAAATAAAAATCCCTGTACAGGTCGGATAACCCCGGAACGACTAGAAAAGCTGAAAATCATGAGCTATAGGTCAGCTTTCGAGCATATGTGCTCCAAAAAACAAAAATCTCAGGACTGCTCTGGTAACCCCAGAACGATTACAAAAGCTAAAATCGCGAGCTATAGGTCACGCTTTTGGCCAAATTTGCTCCGAGAAACAAAAATCCCCGGAATGCTCCAGTAACCCTGGAACGACTAGAAAAGTTGAAAATCGCGAGCTACAGGTCAGTCTTTCGGCCAAATGTGCTACAAAAAATAAAATCCCCAGACTGGCCCGCTAACCTTGGAACGACTAGAAAAGCTGAAAATCGTTAGCTATAGGTCACGCTTTCGGCCATATGTGATCCGAAAAATAAAATTCCCCGCATTGGTCCGGAAACCACGGAACGACTAGAAAGGCTGAAAATCATGAGCTATAGGTCACGCTTTCGGTCATATGTGCTCCAAAAAATAAAAATCCCAGGACTGCTCTGGTAACCCCAAAACGACTACAAAAGCTGAAATCGCGAGATATAGGTCACGCTTTTGGCCAAATTTGCTCCGAGAAACAAAAATCCCCGGAATACTCCGGTAACCCTGGAACGACTAGAAAAGTTGAAAATCGTGAGCTATAGGCCACTCTTTCGGCCAAATGTGCTACAAAAAATAAAAAACCCTAGACTGGCCCGGTAACCCTGGAACGACTAGAAAAGCTGTAAATCGTGAGTAATAGGTCAAGCTTTCGGCCAAATGTGCTCCGAAAACCAAAATCCCCGCAATGCTCTGGTAACCCTGGAACGACAAGAAAAGTTGAAAATCGTGAGCTATAGATCACTCTTTCGGCCAAATGTGCTACGAAAAATAAAAACCCCGGACTGGGCTAGTAACCCCGAAACGACTAGAAAAGCTGAAAATTGTGAGCTATAGGTCACTCTTTCGGGAGAATGTGCTCCGATAAATAAAAATCCCTAGACAGGTCCGATAACCACGGAACGATTAGAAAAGTTGAAAATCATGAAATCGCTTTGGGCCAAATGTGCTCCGAAAAATAAAAATCACCGCATTGGTCCAGAAACCCCGGAACGACTAGAAATCCTAAAATGGTGAGGTATTGGTCACGTTTTCGGCCAAATGTGCTCCGATAAATAAAAATCCCTGTACAGGTCGGATAACCCCGGAACGACTAGAAAAGCTGAAAATCATGAGCTATAGGTCACGCTTTCGAGCATATGTGCTCCAAAAAACAAAAATCCCAGGACTGCTCTGGTAACCCCAGAATGACTACAAAAGCTAAAATCGCGAGCTATAGGTCACGCTTTTGGCCAAATTTGCTCCGAGAAACAAAAATCCCCGGAATGCTCCAGTAACCCTGGAACGACTAGAAAAGTTGAAAATCGCGAGCTACAGGTCAGTCTTTCGGCCAAATGTGCTACAAAAAATAAAATCCCCAGACTGGCCCGCTAACCCTGGAACGACTAGAAAAGCTGAAAATCGTTAGCTATAGGTCACGCTTTCGGCCAAATGTGATCCGAAAAATAAAATTCCCCGCATTGGTCCGGAAACCACGGAACGACTAGAAAGGCTGAAAATCATGAGCTATAGGTCACGCTTTCGGTCATATGTGCTCCAAAAAATAAAAATCCCAGGACTGCTCTGGTAACCCCAAAACGACTACAAAAGCTGAAATCGCGAGATATAGGTCACGCTTTTGGCCAAATTTGCTCCGAGAAACAAAAATCCCCGGAATACTCCGGTAACCCTGGAACGACTAGAAAAGTTGAAAATCGTGAGCTATAGGCCACTCTTTCGGCCAAATGTGCTACAAAAAATAAAAAACCCTAGACTGGCCCGGTAACCCTGGAACGACTAGAAAAGCTGTAAATCGTGAGTAATAGGTCAAGCTTTCGGCCAAATGTGCTCCGAAAACCAAAATCCCCGCAATGCTCTGGTAACCCTGGAACGACTAGAAAAGTTGAAAATCGTGAGCTATAGATCACTCTTTCGGCCAAATGTGCTACGAAAAATAAAAACCCCGGACTGGGCTAGTAACCCCGAAACGACTAGAAAAGCTGAAAATTGTGAGCTATAGGTCACTCTTTCGGGAGAATGTGCTCCGATAAATAAAAATCCCTAGACAGGTCCGATAACCACGGAACGATTAGAAAAGTTGAAAATCATGAAATCGCTTTGGGCCAAATGTGCTCCGAAAAATAAAAATCACCGCATTGGTCCAGAAACCCCGGAACGACTAGAAATCCTAAAATGGTGAGTTATTGGTCACGTTTTCGGCCAAATGTGCTCCGATAAATAAAAATCCCTGTACAGGTCGGATAACCCCGGAACGACTAGAAAAGCTGAAAATCATGAGCTATAGGTCACGCTTTCGAGCATATGTGCTCCAAAAAACAAAAATCCCAGGACTGCTCTGGTAACCCCAGAATGACTACAAAAGCTAAAATCGCGAGCTATAGGTCACGCTTTTGGCCAAATTTGCCCCGAGAAACAAAAATCCCCGGAATGCTCCAGTAACCCTGGAACGACTAGTAAAGTTGAAAATCGCGAGCTACAGGTCAGTCTTTCGGCCAAATGTGCTACAAAAAATAAAATCCCCAGACTGGCCCGCTAACCCTGGAACGACTAGAAAAGCTGAAAATCGTTAGCTATAGGTCACGCTTTCGGCCAAATGTGATCCGAAAAATAAAATTCCCCGCATTGGTCCGGAAACCACGGAACGACTAGAAAGGCTGAAAATCTTGAGCTATAGGTCACGCTTTCGGTCATATGTGCTCCAAAAAACAAAAATCCCAGGACTGCTCTGGTAACCCCAAAACGACTACAAAAGCTGAAATCGCGAGATATAGGTCACGCTTTTGGCCAAATTTGCTCCGAGAAACAAAAATCCCCGGAATACTCCGGTAACCCTGGAACGACTAGAAAAGTTGAAAATCGTGAGCTATAGGCCACTCTTTCGGCCAAATGTGCTACAAAAAATAAAAAACCCTAGACTGGCCCGGTAACCCTGGAACGACTAGAAAAGCTGTAAATCGTGAGTAATAGGTCAAGCTTTCGGCCAAATGTGCTCCGAAAACCAAAATCCCCGCAATGCTCTGGTAACCCTGGAACGACTAGAAAAGTTGAAAATCGTGAGCTATAGATCACTCTTTCGGCCAAATGTGCTACGAAAAATAAAAACCCCGGACTGGGCTAGTAACCCCGAAACGACTAGAAAAGCTGAAAATTGTGAGCTATAGGTCACTCTTTCGGGAGAATGTGCTCCGATAAATAAAAATCCCTAGACAGGTCCGATAACCACGGAACGATTAGAAAAGTTGAAAATCATGAAATCGCTTTGGGCCAAATGTGCTCCGAAAAATAAAAATCACCGCATTGGTCCAGAAACC
Organism: Dendrocalamus latiflorus; assembly: GCA_017311315.1. Taxonomy (NCBI): domain Eukaryota; kingdom Viridiplantae; phylum Streptophyta; class Magnoliopsida; order Poales; family Poaceae; genus Dendrocalamus; species Dendrocalamus latiflorus. Next base: position 27,655,802 of record CM029645.1, read on the forward strand.
CCGGAACGACTAGAAATCCTAAAATGGTGAGTTATTGGTCACGTTTTCGGCCAAATGTGCTCCGATAAATAAAAATCCCTGTACAGGTCGGATAACCCCGGAACGACTAGAAAAGCTGAAAATCATGAGCTATAGGTCACGCTTTCGAGCATATGTGCTCCAAAAAACAAAAATCCCAGGACTGCTCTGGTAACCCCAGAATGACTACAAAAGCTAAAATCGCGAGCTATAGGTCACGCTTTTGGCCAAATTTGCTCCGAGAAACAAAAATCCCCGGAATGCTCCAGTAACCCTGGAACGACTAGTAAAGTTGAAAATCGCGAGCTACAGGTCAGTCTTTCGGCCAAATGTGCTACAAAAAGTAAAATCCCCAGACTGGCCCGCTAACCCTGGAACGACTAGAAAAGCTGAAAATCGTTAGCTATAGGTCACGCTTTCGGCCAAATGTGATCCGAAAAATAAAATTCCCCGCATTGGTCCGGAAACCACGGAACGACTAGAAAGGCTGAAAATCTTGAGCTATAGGTCACGCTTTCGGTCATATGTGCTCCAAAAAACAAAAATCCCAGGACTGCTCTGGTAACCCCAAAACGACTACAAAAGCTGAAATCGCGAGATATAGGTCACACTTTTGGCCAAATTTGCTCCGAGAAACAAAAATCCCCGGAATACTCCGGTAACCCTGGAACGACTAGAAAAGTTGAAAATCGTGAGCTATAGGCCACTCTTTCGGCCAAATGTGCTACAAAAAATAAAAAACCCTAGACTGGCCCGGTAACCCTGGAACGACTAGAAAAGCTGTAAATCGTGAGTAATAGGTCAAGCTTTCGGCCAAATGTGCTCCGAAAACCAAAATCCCCGCAATGCTCTGGTAACCCTGGAACGACTAGAAAAGTTGAAAATCGTGAGCTATAGATCACTCTTTCGGCCAAATGTGCTACGAAAAATAAAAACCCCGGACTGGGCTAGTAACCCCGAAACGACTAGAAAAGCTGAAAATTGTGAGCTATAGGTCACTCTTTCGGGAGAATGTGCTCCGATAAATAAAAATCCCTAGACAGGTCCGATAACCACGGAACGATTAGAAAAGTTGAAAATCATGAAATCGCTTTGGGCCAAATGTGCTCCGAAAAATAAAAATCACCGCATTGGTCCAGAAACCCCGGAACGACTAGAAATCCTAAAATGGTGAGTTATTGGTCGCGTTTTCGGCCAAATGTGCTCCGATAAATAAAAATCCCTGTACAGGTCGGATAACTCCGGAACGACTAGAAAAGCTGAAAATCATGAGCTATAGGTCACGCTTTCGAGCATATGTGCTCCAAAAAACAAAAATCCCAGGACTGCTCTGGTAACCCCAGAATGACTACAAAAGCTAAAATCGCGAGCTATAGGTCACGCTTTTGGCCAAATTTGCTCCGAGAAACAAAAATCCCCGAAATGCTCCAGTAACCCTGGAACGACTAGAAAAGTTGAAAATCGCGAGCTACAGGTCAGTTTTTCGGCCAAATGTGCTACAAAAAATAAAATCCCCAGACTGGCCCGCTAACCCTGGAACGACTAGAAAAGCTGAAAATCGTTAGCTATAGGTCACGCTTTCGGCCAAATGTGATCCGAAAAATAAAATTCCCCGCATTGGTCCGGAAACCACGGAACAACTAGAAATGCTGAAAATGTGGGCTATATGTCATGCTTTCGGCCAAATGTGATGCGGACAAAAATCCCCGGAGTCCTCTAGGAACCCCAAAAAGACTAGAAAAGCGGAAAATCTTGAGCTATGGGTCACGCTTTCGGCCAAATGTGATATGACAAAAATCCCCGGAATACTCCGGTAAGATCAGAATGTTTAGAAAAGTTGAAAATCGTGAGCTATAGGCCACTCTTTCGGCCAAATGTGCTACAAAAAATAAAAAACCCTAGACTGGCGCGGTAACCCTGGAACGACTAGAAAAGCTGAAAATCGTGAGTAATAGGTCACGCTTTCGGCCAAATGTGCTCCGAAAACCAAAATCCCCGCAATGCTCTGGTAACCCTGGAACGACTAGAAAAGTTGAAAATCGTGAGCTATAGATCACTCTTTCGGCCAAATGTGCTACGAAAAATAAAAACCCCGGACTGGGCTAGTAACCCCGAAACGACTAGAAAAGCTGAAAATTGTGAGCTATAGGTCACTCTTTCGGGAGAATGTGCTCCGATAAATAAAAATCCCTAGACAGGTCCGATAACCACGGAACGATTAGAAAAGTTGAAAATCATGAAATCGCTTTGGGCCAAATGTGCTCCGAAAAATAAAAATCACCGCATTGGTCCAGAAACCCCGGAACGACTAGAAATCCTAAAATGGTGAGTTATTGGTCACGTTTTCGGCCAAATGTGCTCCGATAAATAAAAATCCCTGTACAGGTCGGATAACCCCGGAACGACTAGAAAAGCTGAAAATCATGAGAGGTCACGCTTTCGAGCATATGTGCTCCAAAAAACAAAAATCCCAGGACTGCTCTGGTAACCCCAGAATGACTACAAAAGCTAAAATCGCGAGCTATAGGTCACGCTTTTGGCCAAATTTGCTCCGAGAAACAAAAATCCCCGGAATGCTCCAGTAACCCTGGAACGACTAGAAAAGTTGAAAATCGCGAGCTACAGGTCAGTCTTTCGGCCAAATGTGCTACAAAAAATAAAATCCCCAGACTGGCCCGCTAACCCTGGAACGACTAGAAAAGCTGAAAATCGTTAGCTATAGGTCACGCTTTCGGCCAAATGTGATCCGAAAAATAAAATTCCCCGCTTTGGTCCGGAAACCACGGAACGACTAGAAAGGCTGAAAATCTTGAGCTATAGGTCACGCTTTCGGTCATATGTGCTCCAAAAAATAAAAATCCCAGGACTGCTCTGGTAACCCCAAAACGACTACAAAAGCTGAAATCGCGAGATATAGGTCACGCTTTTGGCCAAATTTGCTCCGAGAAACAAAAATCCCCGGAATACTCCGGTAACCCTGGAACGACTAGAAAAGTTGAAAATCGTGAGCTATAGGCCACTCTTTCGGCCAAATGTGCTACAAAAAATAAAAAACCCTAGACTGGCCCGGTAACCCTGGAACGACTAGAAAAGCTGAAAATCGTGAGTAATAGGTCACGCTTTCGGCCAAATGTGCTCCGAAAACCAAAATCCCCGCAATGCTCTGGTAACCCTGGAACGACTAGAAAAGTTGAAAATCGTGAGCTATAGATCACTCTTTCGGCCAAATGTGCTACGAAAAATAAAAACCCCGGACTGGGCTAGTAACCCCGAAACGACTAGAAAAGCTGAAAATTGTGAGCTATAGGTCACTCTTTCGGGAGAATGTGCTCCGATAAATAAAAATCCCTAGACAGGTCCGATAACCACGGAACGATTAGAAAAGTTGAAAATCATGAAATCGCTTTGGGCCAAATGTGCTCCGAAAAATAAAAATCACCGCATTGGTCCAGAAACCCCGGAACGACTAGAAATCCTAAAATGGTGAGTTATTGGTCACGTTTTCGGCCAAATGTGCTCCGATAAATAAAAATCCCTGTACAGGTCGGATAACCCCGGAACGACTAGAAAAGCTGAAAATCATGAGAGGTCACGCTTTCGAGCATATGTGCTCCAAAAAACAAAAATCCCAGGACTGCTCTGGTAACCCCAGAATGACTACAAAAGCTAAAATCGCGAGCTATAGGTCACGCTTTTGGCCAAATTTGCTCCGAGAAACAAAAATCCCCGGAATGCTCCAGTAACCCTGGAACGACTAGAAAAGTTGAAAATCGCGAGCTACAGGTCAGTCTTTCGGCCAAATGTGCTACAAAAAATAAAATCCCCAGACTGGCCCGCTAACCCTGGAACGACTAGAAAAGCTGAAAATCGTTAGCTATAGGTCACGCTTTCGGCCAAATGTGATCCGAAAAATAAAATTCCCCGCTTTGGTCCGGAAACCACGGAACGACTAGAAAGGCTGAAAATCTTGAGCTATAGGTCACGCTTTCGGTCATATGTGCTCCAAAAAATAAAAATCCCAGGACTGCTCTGGTAACCCCAAAACGACTACAAAAGCTGAAATCGCGAGATATAGGTCACGCTTTTGGCCAAATTTGCTCCGAGAAACAAAAATCCCCGGAATACTCCGGTAACCCTGGAACGACTAGAAAAGTTGAAAATCGTGAGCTATAGGCCACTCTTTCGGCCAAATGTGCTACAAAAAATAAAAAACCCTAGACTGGCCCGGTAACCCTGGAACGACTAGAAAAGCTGAAAATCGTGAGTAATAGGTCACGCTTTCGGCCAAATGTGCTCCGAAAACCAAAATCCCCGCAATGCTCTGGTAACCCTGGAACGACTAGAAAAGTTGAAAATCGTGAGCTATAGATCACTCTTTCGGCCAAATGTGCTACGAAAAATAAAAACCCCGGACTGGGCTAGTAACCCCGAAACGACTAGAAAAGCTGAAAATTGTGAGCTATAGGTCACTCTTTCGGGAGAATGTGCTCCGATAAATAAAAATCCCTAGACAGGTCCGATAACCACGGAACGATTAGAAAAGTTGAAAATCATGAAATCGCTTTGGGCCAAATGTGCTCCGAAAAATAAAAATCACCGCATTGGTCCAGAAACCCCGGAACGACTAGAAATCCTAAAATGGTGAGTTATTGGTCACGTTTTCGGCCAAATGTGCTCCGATAAATAAAAATCCCTGTACAGGTCGGATAACCCCGAACGACTAGAAAAGCTGAAAATCATGAGCTATAGGTCACGCTTTCGAGCATATGTGCTCCAAAAAACAAAAATCCCAGGACTGCTCTGGTAACCCCAGAATGACTACAAAAGCTAAAATCGCGAGCTATAGGTCACGCTTTTGGCCAAATTTGCTCCGAGAAACAAAAATCCCCGGAATGCTCCAGTAACCCTGGAACGACTAGAAAAGTTGAAAATCGCGAGCTACAGGTCAGTCTTTCGGCCAAATGTGCTACAAAAAATAAAATCCCCAGACTGGCCCGCTAACCCTGGAACGACTAGAAAAGCTGAAAATCGTTAGCTATAGGTCACGCTTTCGGCCAAATGTGATCCGAAAAATAAAATTCCCCGCATTGGTCCGGAAACCCCGGAACGACTAGAAAGGCTGAAAATCAAGAGCTATAGGTCACGCTTTCAGTCATATGTGCTCCAAAAAATAAAAATCCCAGGACTGCTCTGGTAACCCCAAAACGACTACAAAAGCTGAAATCGCGAGATATAGGTCACGCTTTTGGCCAAATTTGCTCCGAGAAACAAAAATCCCCGGAATACTCCGGTAACCCTGGAACGACTAGAAAAGTTGAAAATCGTGAGCTATAGGCCACTCTTTCGGTTTCGGCCAAATGTGCTACAAAAAATAAAAAACCCTAGACTGGCCCGGTAACCCTGGAACGACTAGAAAAGCTGAAAATCGTGAGTAATAGGTCACGCTTTCGGCCAAATGTGCTCCGAAAACCAAAATCCCCGCAATGCTCTGGTAACCCTGGAACGACTAGAAAAGTTGAAAATCGTGAGCTATAGATCACTCTTTCGGCCAAATGTGCTACGAAAAATAAAAACCCCGGACTGGGCTAGTAACCCCGAAACGACTAGAAAAGCTGAAAATTGTGAGCTATAGGTCACTCTTTCGGGAGAATGTGCTCCGATAAATAAAAATCCCTAGACAGGTCCGATAACCACGGAACGATTAGAAAAGTTGAAAATCATGAAATCGCTTTGGGCCAAATGTGCTCCGAAAAATAAAAATCACCGCATTGGTCCAGAAACCCCGGAACGACTAGAAATCCTAAAATGGTGAGTTATTGGTCACGTTTTCGGCCAAATGTGCTCCGATAAATAAAAATCCCTGTACAGGTCGGATAACCCCGGAACGACTAGAAAAGCTGAAAATCATGAGAGGTCACGCTTTCGAGCATATGTGCTCCAAAAAACAAAAATCCCAGGACTGCTCTGGTAACCCCAGAATGACTACAAAAGCTAAAATCGCGAGCTATAGGTCACGCTTTTGGCCAAATTTGCTCCGAGAAACAAAAATCCCCGGAATGCTCCAGTAACCCTGGAACGACTAGAAAAGTTGAAAATCGCGAGCTACAGGTCAGTCTTTCGGCCAAATGTGCTACAAAAAATAAAATCCCCAGACTGGCCCGCTAACCCTGGAACGACTAGAAAAGCTGAAAATCGTTAGCTATAGGTCACGCTTTCGGCCAAATGTGATCCGAAAAATAAAATTCCCCGCTTTGGTCCGGAAACCACGGAACGACTAGAAAGGCTGAAAATCTTGAGCTATAGGTCACGCTTTCGGTCATATGTGCTCCAAAAAATAAAAATCCCAGGACTGCTCTGGTAACCCCAAAACGACTACAAAAGCTGAAATCGCGAGATATAGGTCACGCTTTTGGCCAAATTTGCTCCGAGAAACAAAAATCCCCGGAATACTCCGGTAACCCTGGAACGACTAGAAAAGTTGAAAATCGTGAGCTATAGGCCACTCTTTCGGCCAAATGTGCTACAAAAAATAAAAAACCCTAGACTGGCCCGGTAACCCTGGAACGACTAGAAAAGCTGAAAATCGTGAGTAATAGGTCACGCTTTCGGCCAAATGTGCTCCGAAAACCAAAATCCCCGCAATGCTCTGGTAACCCTGGAACGACTAGAAAAGTTGAAAATCGTGAGCTATAGATCACTCTTTCGGCCAAATGTGCTACGAAAAATAAAAACCCCGGACTGGGCTAGTAACCCCGAAACGACTAGAAAAGCTGAAAATTGTGAGCTATAGGTCACTCTTTCGGGAGAATGTGCTCCGATAAATAAAAATCCCTAGACAGGTCCGATAACCACGGAACGATTAGAAAAGTTGAAAATCATGAAATCGCTTTGGGCCAAATGTGCTCCGAAAAATAAAAATCACCGCATTGGTCCAGAAACCCCGGAACGACTAGAAATCCTAAAATGGTGAGTTATTGGTCACGTTTTCGGCCAAATGTGCTCCGATAAATAAAAATCCCTGTACAGGTCGGATAACCCCGGAACGACTAGAAAAGCTGAAAATCATGAGAGGTCACGCTTTCGAGCATATGTGCTCCAAAAAACAAAAATCCCAGGACTGCTCTGGTAACCCCAGAATGACTACAAAAGCTAAAATCGCGAGCTATAGGTCACGCTTTTGGCCAAATTTGCTCCGAGAAACAAAAATCCCCGGAATGCTCCAGTAACCCTGGAACGACTAGAAAAGTTGAAAATCGCGAGCTACAGGTCAGTCTTTCGGCCAAATGTGCTACAAAAAATAAAATCCCCAGACTGGCCCGCTAACCCTGGAACGACTAGAAAAGCTGAAAATCGTTAGCTATAGGTCACGCTTTCGGCCAAATGTGATCCGAAAAATAAAATTCCCCGCTTTGGTCCGGAAACCACGGAACGACTAGAAAGGCTGAAAATCTTGAGCTATAGGTCACGCTTTCGGTCATATGTGCTCCAAAAAATAAAAATCCCAGGACTGCTCTGGTAACCCCAAAACGACTACAAAAGCTGAAATCGCGAGATATAGGTCACGCTTTTGGCCAAATTTGCTCCGAGAAACAAAAATCCCCGGAATACTCCGGTAACCCTGGAACGACTAGAAAAGTTGAAAATCGTGAGCTATAGGCCACTCTTTCGGCCAAATGTGCTACAAAAAATAAAAAACCCTAGACTGGCCCGGTAACCCTGGAACGACTAGAAAAGCTGAAAATCGTGAGTAATAGGTCACGCTTTCGGCCAAATGTGCTCCGAAAACCAAAATCCCCGCAATGCTCTGGTAACCCTGGAACGACTAGAAAAGTTGAAAATCGTGAGCTATAGATCACTCTTTCGGCCAAATGTGCTACGAAAAATAAAAACCCCGGACTGGGCTAGTAACCCCGAAACGACTAGAAAAGCTGAAAATTGTGAGCTATAGGTCACTCTTTCGGGAGAATGTGCTCCGATAAATAAAAATCCCTAGACAGGTCCGATAACCACGGAACGATTAGAAAAGTTGAAAATCATGAAATCGCTTTGGGCCAAATGTGCTCCGAAAAATAAAAATCACCGCATTGGTCCAGAAACCCCGGAACGACTAGAAATCCTAAAATGGTGAGTTATTGGTCACGTTTTCGGCCAAATGTGCTCCGATAAATAAAAATCCCTGTACAGGTCGGATAACCCCGAACGACTAGAAAAGCTGAAAATCATGAGCTATAGGTCACGCTTTCGAGCATATGTGCTCCAAAAAACAAAAATCCCAGGACTGCTCTGGTAACCCCAGAATGACTACAAAAGCTAAAATCGCGAGCTATAGGTCACGCTTTTGGCCAAATTTGCTCCGAGAAACAAAAAACCCTGGAACGACTAGAAAAGCTAAAACTCATGAGTTACGCTTTCAGCCAAATGTGCTCCGAAAAATAAAAATCCCGGCACAGGTCTGGAAACCCCGAAACGGCTAGAAAAACTAAAATGGTGAGCTAGATGTCACGCTAAACCCTAAAACCCTAAATGTGCTTCGAAAAGTAGTAATCCCCAAACTGGCCCGGTAACCCTACAACCACTAGAAAAGTTTAAATCATTAGCTATAGGTCACGCTTTCGTGCTAATGTGCTCCAAAAAATAAAAATACCCGGACTGCTCCGATAACCCAGAAACGAATAGAAAAGCTAAAAATCGTGAGTTATAGGTCACGGTTGCGCCTAAATCTGCTCCGGGAAACAAAATTTCCCCGACTGCTCCAGTAACTGTTGAACGACTAGGAAAGCTGAAATCGTGAGCTGTAGGTCAAGCTTTCGGCCAAATCTTCTCCAAGAAACAAAATTTCCCTCGACATCTCCGGTAACCCTTAAACAACTAGAAATGCAGAAAATGTGGGCTATATGTCATGCTTTCGGCCAAATGTGATGCGGCCAAAAATCCCCGGAGTCCTCTAGTAACCCCAAAAAGACTAGAAAAGCGAAAAATCTTGAGCTATGGGTCACGCTTTCGGCCAAATGTGATATGACAAAAATCCCTAGAATCTTCCGGTAAGATCAGAATGTTTAGAAATGTTGAAAATTGTTAGCTATAGGTCACGCTTTCGGGCAAATGTGCTTTCAAAAATAAAAATCCCTGAACTGCTCCGGTAACCCCGGAACGAGTAGAAAAGTTGAAATCGAGAGCTATACCTCATGCTTTCGACCAAATCTGCCCCGAGAGACAAAAATCGTCGGAAAGCTCTGGTTACCCTGGCACGACTAGAAAAGTTTAAAATCGTGAGCTAGGTCACGCTTTCGGCCAAATGTGCTCCGAAAAATGAAAATCCCCAGATTGGCCCGTTTTCCCCCGGAACGACTAGAAAAGCTAAAATCGTGACTATTGGTCACGCTTTCGGCCAATATGCTCCGAAAAATAAAAATCCCTGGATAGGTCCGATATCCCCGGAACGACTAAAAAGCTGAAAATCATAAGCTACAGGTCACGCTTTCGGGCAAATGTGCTCCGAAAAATAAAAATCCCTGGACTGCTCCGGTAACCCCGGAAAAACTAGAAAAGCTGAAATCGTGAGGTATAGGTCACGCTTTCGACCAAATTTGCCCCGAGAAAAAAAAATCGTTGGAATGCTCCGGTAACAATGGCATGACTAGAAAAGCAGAAAATCGTGACTATTGGCCACGCTTTCGGCCAAATATGCTCCGATAAATAAAAATCCCCATACTGGCCCGGTAACCCTTCAACGACTAGAAAAGTTTAAAATCGTTAGCTATACGTCACGCTTTCGTGCTAATGTGCTCCAAAAAATAAAAATCCCCGGACTGCTGAAATCGTGAGCTATAGTTCACGCTTTCGGCCAAATGTGCTCCGAAAACCAAAATCCCCGGAATGCTCCGGTAACCCTGGAACGACTAGAAAAGTTGAAAATCGTGAGCTACAGATCACTCTTTCGGCCAAATGTGCTACGAAAAATAAAAATCCCCGGACTGGGCTAGTAACCCCGAAACGACTAGAAAAGCAGAAAATTGTGAGCTATAGGTCACTCTTTTGGGAGAATGTGCTCCGATAAACAAAAATCCCTAGACAGGTCCGATAACCAAGGAACGATTAGAAAAGTTGAAAATCATGAAATCGCTTTGGGCCAAATGTGCTCCGAAAAATAAAAATCGCCGCATTGGTCCAGAAACCCCGGAACGACTAGAAAACCTAAAATGGTGAGTTATAGGTCACGTTTTCAGCCAAATGTGCTCCGATAAATAAAAATCCCTGTACAGGTCCGATAACCCCGGAACGACTAGAAAAGCTGAAAATCATGAGCTATAGGTCACGCTTTCGAGCATATGTGCTCCAAAAAACAAAAATCTCAGGACTGCTCTGGTAACCCCAGAACGATTACAAAAGCTAAAATCGCGAGCTATAGGTCACGCTTTTGGCCAAATTTGCTCCGAGAAACAAAAATCCCCGGAATGCTCCAGTAACACTGGAACGACTAGAAAAGTTGAAAATCGCGAGCTACAGGTCAGTCTTTCGGCCAAATGTGCTACAAAAAATAAAATCCCCGGACTGGCCCGCTAACCCTGGAACGACTAGAAAAGCTGAAAATCGTTAGCTATAGGTCACGCTTTCGGCCAAATGTGATCCGAAAAATAAAATTCCCCGCATTGGTCCGGAAACCCCGGAACGACTAGAAAACCTAAAATGGTGAGTTATATGTCACGTTTTCAGCCAAATGTGCTCCGATAAATAAAAATCCCTGTACAGGTCGGATAACCCCGGAACGACTAGAAAAGCTGAAAATCATGAGCTATGGGTCACGCTTTCGAGCATATGTGCTCCAAAAAACAAAAATCTCAGGACTGCTCTGGTAACCCCAGAACGATTACAAAAGCTAAAATCGCGAGCTATAGGTCACGCTTTTGGCCAAATTTGCTCCGAGAAACAAAAATCCCCGGAATGCTCCAGTAACACTGGAACGACTAGAAAAGTTGAAAATCGCGAGCTACAGGTCAGTCTTTCGGCCAAATGTGCTACAAAAAATAAAATCCCCGGACTGGCCCGCTAACCCTGGAACGACTAGAAAAGCTGAAAATCGCTAGCTATAGGTCACGCTTTCGGCCAAATGTGATCCGAAAAATAAAATTCCCCGTATTGGTCCGGAAACCCCGGAACGACTAGAAAGGCTGAAAATCATGAGCTATAGGTCACGCTTTCGGTCATATGTGCTCCAAAAAATAAAAATCCCAGGACTGCTCTGGTAACCCCAAAACGACTACAAAAGCTGAAATCGCGAGCTATAGGTCACGCTTTTGGCCAAATTTGCTCCGAGAAACAAAAATCCCCGGAATACTCCGGTAACCCTGGAACGACTAGAAAAGTTGAAAATCGTGAGCTATAGGCCACTCTTTCGGCCAAATGTGCTACAAAAAATAAAAAACCCTAGACTGGCCCGGTAACCCTGGAACGAGTAGAAAAGCTGTAAATCGTGAGTAATAGGTCACGCTTTCGGCCAAATGTGCTCCGAAAACCAAAATCCCCGCAATGCTCTGGTAACCCTGGAACGACTAGAAAAGTTGAAAATCGTGAGCTATAGATCACTCTTTCGGCCAAATGTGCTACGAAAAATAAAAACCCCGGACTGGGCTAGTAACCCCGAAACGACTAGAAAAGCTGAAAATTGTGAGCTATAGGTCACTCTTTCGGGAGAATGTGCTCCGATAAATAAAAATCCCTAGACAGGTCCGATAACCACGGAACGATTAGAAAAGTTGAAAATCATGAAATCGCTTTGGGCCAAATGTGCTCCGAAAAATAAAAATCACCGCATTGGTCCAGAAACCCCAGAACGACTAGAAATCCTAAAATGGTGAGTTATTGGTCACGTTTTCGGACAAATGTGCTCCGATAAATAAAAATCCCTGTACAGGTCGGATAACCCCGAACGACTAGAAAAGCTGAAAATCATGAGCTATAGGTCACGCTTTCGAGCATATGTGCTCCAAAAAACAAAAATCCCAGGACTGCTCTGGTAACCCCAGAATGACTACAAAAGCTAAAATCGCGAGCTATAGGTCACGCTTTTGGCCAAATTTGCTCCGAGAAACAAAAATCCCCGGAATGCTCCAGTAACCCTGGAACGACTAGAAAAGTTGAAAATCGCGAGCTACAGGTCAGTCTTTCGGCCAAATGTGCTACAAAAAATAAAATCCCCAGACTGGCCCGCTAACCCTGGAACGACTAGAAAAGCTGAAAATCGTTAGCTATAGGTCACACTTTCGGCCAAATGTGATCCGAAAAATAAAATTCCCCGCATTGGTCCGGAAACCACGGAACGACTAGAAAGGCTGAAAATCATGAGCTATAGGTCACGCTTTCGGTCATATGTGCTCCAAAAAATAAAAATCCCAGGACTGCTCTGGTAACCCCAAAACGACTACAAAAGCTGAAATCGCGAGCTATAGGTCACGCTTTTGGCCAAATTTGCTCCGAGAAACAAAAATCCCCGGAATACTCCGGTAACCCTGGAACGACTAGAAAAGTTGAAAATCGTGAGCTATAGGCCACTCTTTCGGCCAAATGTGCTACAAAAAATAAAAAACCCTAGACTGGCCCGGTAACCCTGGAACGAGTAGAAAAGCTGTAAATCGTAAGTAATAGGTCACGCTTTCGGCCAAATGTGCTCCGAAAACCAAAATCCCCGCAATGCTCTGGTAACCCTGGAACGACTAGAAAAGTTGAAAATCGTGAGCTATAGATCACTCTTTCGGCCAAATGTGCTACGAAAAATAAAAACCCCGGACTGGGCTAGTAACCCCGAAACGACTAGAAAAGCTGAAAATTGTGAGCTATAGGTCACTCTTTCGGGAGAATGTGCTCCGATAAATAAAAATCCCTAGACAGGTCCGATAACCACGGAACGATTAGAAAAGTTGAAAATCATGAAATCGCTTTGGGCCAAATGTGCTCCGAAAAATAAAAATCACCGCATTGGTCCAGAAACCCCAGAACGACTAGAAATCCTAAAATGGTGAGTTATTGGTCACGTTTTCGGACAAATGTGCTCCGATAAATAAAAATCCCTGTACAGGTCGGATAACCCCGAACGACTAGAAAAGCTGAAAATCATGAGCTATAGGTCACGCTTTCGAGCATATGTGCTCCAAAAAACAAAAATCCCAGGACTGCTCTGGTAACCCCAGAATGACTACAAAAGCTAAAATCGCGAGCTATAGGTCACGCTTTTGGCCAAATTTGCTCCGAGAAACAAAAATCCCCGGAATGCTCCAGTAACCCTGGAACGACTAGAAAAGTTGAAAATCGCGAGCTACAGGTCAGTCTTTCGGCCAAATGTGCTACAAAAAATAAAATCCCCAGACTGGCCCGCTAACCCTGGAACGACTAGAAAAGCTGAAAATCGTTAGCTATAGGTCACGCTTTCGGCCAAATGTGATCCGAAAAATAAAATTCCCCGCATTGGTCCGGAAACCACGGAACGACTAGAAAGGCTGAAAATCATGAGCTATAGGTCACGCTTTCGGTCATATGTGCTCCAAAAAATAAAAATCCCAGGACTGCTCTGGTAACCCCAAAACGACTACAAAAGCTGAAATCGCGAGCTATAGGTCACGCTTTTGGCCAAATTTGCTCCGAGAAACAAAAATCCCCGGAATACTCCGGTAACCCTGGAACGACTAGAAAAGTTGAAAATCGTGAGCTATAGGCCACTCTTTCGGCCAAATGTGCTACAAAAAATAAAAAACCCTAGACTGGCCCGGTAACCCTGGAACGACTAGAAAAGCTGAAAATCGTGAGTAATAGGTCACGCTTTCGGCCAAATGTGCTCCGAAAACCAAAATCCCCGCAATGCTCTGGTAACCCTGGAACGACTAGAAAAGTTGAAAATCGTGAGCTATAGGCCACTCTTTCGGCCAAATGTGCTACAAAAAATAAAAAACCCTAGACTGGCCCGGTAACCCTGGAACGACTAGAAAAGCTGAAAATCGTGAGTAATAGGTCACGCTTTCGGCCAAATGTGGTCCGAAAACCAAAATCCCCGCAATGCTCTGGTAACCCTGGAACGACTAGAAAAGTTGAAAATCGTGAGCTATAGATCACTCTTTCGGCCAAATGTGCTACGAAAAATAAAAACCCCGGACTGGGCTAGTAACCCCGAAACGACTAGAAAAGCTGAAAATTGTGAGCTATAGGTCACTCTTTCGGGAGAATGTGCTCCGATAAATAAAAATCCCTAGACAGGTCCGATAACCACGGAACGATTAGAAAAGTTGAAAATCATGAAATCGCTTTGGGCCAAATGTGCTCCGAAAAATAAAAATCACCGCATTGGTCCAGAAACCCCGGAACGACTAGAAATCCTAAAATGGTGAGTTATTGGTCACGTTTTCGGCCAAATGTGCTCCGATAAATAAAAATCCCTGTACAGGTCGGATAACCCCGAACGACTAGAAAAGCTGAAAATCATGAGCTATAGGTCACGCTTTCGAGCATATGTGCTCCAAAAAACAAAAATCCCAGGACTGCTCTGGTAACCCCAGAATGACTACAAAAGCTAAAATCGCGAGCTATAGGTCACGCTTTTGGCCAAATTTGCTCCGAGAAACAAAAATCCCCGGAATGCTCCAGTAACCCTGGAACGACTAGAAAAGTTGAAAATCGCGAGCTACAGGTCAGTCTTTCGGCCAAATGTGCTACAAAAAATAAAATCCCCAGACTGGCCCGCTAACCCTGGAACGACTAGAAAAGCTGAAAATCGTTAGCTATAGGTCACGCTTTCGGCCAAATGTGATCCGAAAAATAAAATTCCCCGCATTGGTCCGGAAACCCCGGAACGACTAGAAAGGCTGAAAATCATGAGCTATAGGTCACGCTTTCCGTCATATGTGCTCCAAAAAATAAAAATCCCAGGACTGCTCTGGTAACCCCAAAACGACTACAAAAGCTGAAATCGCGAGATATAGGTCACGCTTTTGGCCAAATTTGCTCCGAGAAACAAAAATCCCCGGAATACTCCGGTAACCCTGGAACGACTAGAAAAGTTGAAAATCGTGAGCTATAGGCCACTCTTTCGGCCAAATGTGCTACAAAAAATAAAAAACCCTAGACTGGCCCGGTAACCCTGGAACGACTAAAAAAGCTGAAAATCGTGAGTAATAGGTCACGCTTTCGGCCAAATGTGCTCCGAAAACCAAAATCCCCGCAATGCTCTGGTAACCCTGGAACGACTAGAAAAGTTGAAAATCGTGAGCTATAGATCACTCTTTCGGCCAAATGTGCTACGAAAAATAAAAACCCCGGACTGGGCTAGTAACCCCGAAACGACTAGAAAAGCTGAAAATTGTGAGCTATAGGTCACTCGTTCGGGAGAATGTGCTCCGATAAATAAAAATCCCAGACAGGTCCGATAACCACGGAACGATTAGAAAAGTTGAAAATCATGAAATCGCTTTGGGCCAAATGTGCTCCGAAAAATAAAAATCACCGCATTGGTCCAGAAACCCCGGAACGACTAGAAATCCTAAAATGGTGAGTTATTGGTCACGTTTTTGGCCAAATGTGCTCCGATAAATAAAAATCCCTGTACAGGTCGGATAACCCCGGAACGACTAGAAAAGCTGAAAATCATGAGCTATAGGTCACGCTTTCGAGCATATGTGCTCCAAAAAACAAAAATCCCAGGACTGCTCTGGTAACCCCAGAATGACTACAAAAGCTAAAATCGCGAGCTATAGGTCACGCTTTTGGCCAAATTTGCTCCGAGAAACAAAAATCCCCGGAATGCTCCAGTAACCCTGGAACGACTAGAAAAGTTGAAAATCGCGAGCTACAGGTCAGTCTTTCGGCCAAATGTGCTACAAAAAATAAAATCCCCAGACTGGCCCGCTAACCCTGGAACGACTAGAAAAGCTGAAAATCGTTAGCTATAGGTCACGCTTTCGGCCAAATGTGATCCGAAAAATAAAATTCCCCGCATTGGTCCGGAAACCACGGAACGACTAGAAAGGCTGAAAATCTTGAGCTATAGGTCACGCTTTCGGTCATATGTGCTCCAAAAAATAAAAATCCCAGGACTGCTCTGGTAACCCCAAAACGACTACAAAAGCTGAAATCGTGAGATATAGGTCACGCTTTTGGCCAAATTTGCTCCGAGAAACAAAAATCCCCGGAATACTCCGGTAACCCTGGAACGACTAGAAAAGTTGAAAATCGTGAGCTATAGGCCACTCTTTCGGCCAAATGTGCTACAAAAAATAAAAAACCCTAAACTGGCCCGGTAACCCTGGAACGACTAGAAAAGCTGAAAATCGTGAGTAATAGGTCACGCTTTCGGCCAAATTTGCTCCGAAAAATAGAAATCCCTAGACTGGCCAGGTAACCCTTCAACGACTAGAAAAGTTTAAAATCATTAGCTATAGGTCACGCTTTCGTGCTAATGTGCTCCGAAAAATAAAAATCGTGAGCCATAGGTCACGCTTTCGGCCAAATGTGCTCACCCTAAACAAAAATCCCAGAATGCTCTAGTAACCCTGGAACGACTAGAAAAGTTGAAAATCGTGAGCTATAAATCACTCTTTCGAGCAAATGTGCTACGAAAAATAAAAATCCCCGGACTGGCCCAATAAACCTGCGACGACTAGAAAAGCTGAAAATCGTGTGCTGTAGGTCACGCTTTCGGCCAAATGTGATGTGAGAAAAAAATCCCCGAAGTTCTCAAGTAACCCCGGAACGACTAGTAAAGCGGAAAATCTTGAGCTATAGGTCACCCTTTCCGCCAAATGTGCTGCGACAAAATTCCTCGGAATCCTCCGGTAACACCGGAACGTTTAGAAAAGTTTAAAATCGTTAGCTGTAGGTCACGCTTTCGTGCTAATGTGCTCCGAAAAATAAAAAACACCGGACTGCTCCGGTAACCCCGGAACGACAAGAAAAGCAGAAATCGTGAGCTATAGGTCACGCTTTCGGCCAAATGTGCTCCGAAAAAGAAAAATCCCTGGAATGCTCCGGCAACCCTGGAACGACTAGAAAAGTTGAAAATTGTGAGCTATAGATCACTCTTTGGGAAAATGTGCTACGAAAAATAAAAATCCCCGGACTGGCCCGGTAACCCTGGAACAACTAGAAAAGCAAAAAATCGTGAGCTAAAACTCACGCTTTCGGCCAAATTTGCTCCGAAAAATAAAAATCCCCGCACTGGTCCGAAACCCCCGGAACGACGAGGAATGCTAAAATGTGAGCTATAGGTCACGCTTTCGGCCAAATGTGCTCCAAAAAATAAAAATCCTTGCACAGGACCGGTAACCCCAGAACGACTGGAAAAGCTGAAAATCGTGCATCACGCTTTCGGCAAAATATGCTCCGAAAAATAAAAATCCCTAGACTGCCTCGGTAACCTAGAAACGACTAGAAAATGTGAAAATTGTGAGCTATAGGTCATGCTTTCGCCTAAATCTGCTCCGAGGAACAAAATTCCCCCGACTGCTCCGGTAACCGTTGAACGACTAGAAAAGCTGAAAATCGTGAGCTATAGGTCACGCTTTCGGCCAAATGTGATGCGAAAAAATTCCCCGGAGTCCTCAAGTAACCCCGGAACGACTAGAAAAGCGGAAAATCTTGAGCTATGGGTTGCCCTTTGGGCCAAATGTGATGCGACAAAAATCCCCGGAATCCTCCAGTAACATCAGATCGATTAAAAAAGTTGAAAATCGTTAGGTATAGGTCACGCTTTCGGGCATATGTGCTCCAAAAAATAAAAATCGCAGGACTGCTCTGGTAACCCAGAATGACTACAAAAGCAGAAATCGCGAGCTATAGGTCACGCTTTTGGCCAAATTTGCTCCGAGAAACAAAAATGCCCGGAATACTCCGGTAACCCTGGAATGATTAGAAAAGTTGAAAATCGCGAGCTATATTTCACTCTTTCGACCAAATGTGCTACAAAAAATAAAAATCCCCGGACTAGCCCGCTAACCCTGGAACGACTAGAAAAGCTGAAAATCATTAGCTATAGGTCACGCTTTCGAGCAAATGTGCTTCCAAAAATAAAGATCCCCGCATTGTTCCGGAAACCCCGGAACGACTAGAAAAGCTAAAATGGTGAGCTATAGGTCACGCTTTCGGCCAAATGTGCTCCGATAAATAAAAATCCCTAGACTGGCCCGGTAACCCCGAAACGACTAGAAATGCTGAAAATCGTGAGCTACAGGTCACGCTTTCGGCCAAATATCCACGGATAAATAAAAATCCCTGGACAGGTCCGATAACCACGGAACGACTAGAAAAGCTGAAAATCGTGAGCTATAGGTCGCTCTTTCGGCCAAATGTGCTACGAAAAATAAAAATCCCCGGACTGGCCTGGTAAACTCGAAACGACTAGAAAAGCTGAAAATTATGAGCTATAGGTCCCGCTTTCTGACAAATGTGTTTCAAAAAATAAAAATCCCTGCGTTTGTCCGGAAGCCCCGGAACGACTAGAAAGGCTAAAATGGTGAGGTATAGGTCACGCTTTCGGCCAAATGTGTTCCGATAAATAAAAATCCCTAGGCATGTCCGATAACCCCGGAACGACTAAAAAAGCTGAAAATCATGAGCTATAGGTCTCGCTTTCAGGCAAATGTGCTCCGAAAAATAAAAATCTCTGGACTGCTTCGGTAACCCCGGAATGACTAGAAAAGTTGAAATCGTGAGCTATAGGTCACGCTTTCGACCAAATCTGCCCCGAGAAACAAAAATCGTCGGAATGCTCCGGTAAACCTGGCACGACTAGAAAAGATGAAAATCGTGAGTTATAGGTCACCCTTTTGGCCGAATGTGCTCCGAAAAATAAAAATCCACAAACTGGCCCGGTAACCCTACAACGACTAGAAGAGCCGAAAATCGTGTGCTATAGGTCAGGTTTTCGGCCAAATATGCTCCAAAATATAAAAATACCCGGACTGCTCCGGTAACCATGGAACGACTAGAAAAGCTAAAAATCGCGAGCTATAGGTACGTTTTCGGCAAATGTGCCCGCGGACTACTCTGGTAACCTCGGAACGATTAGAAAAGCTGAAATCGAGAGCTATAGGTCACGCTTTCGACCAAATATGCCCCGAGAAACAAAAATTTCTGGAATGCTCCAGTAACACTGGAACGACTAGAAAAGTTGTAGATCGTGAGCTACAGGTCACACTTTCGGCCAAATGTGCTACAAAATATAAAAATCCTTGGACAGGTCCGATAACCATGAAACGTCTAGAAAAGCTGAAAATTGTGGGCTATAGGTCATGCTATCGGCCAAATGTGCTCCGAAAAATAAAAATCCCCGCACTGGTCCGGAAACAACGGAACGACGAGAAAAGCTGAAATGTGAGCTATATGTCACGCTTTCGGCCAAATGTGCCCAGGAAAATAAAAATCCCTGCACAGGTCCGGTAACCCTGGAACGACTATAAAAGTTGAAAATCGTGAGCTATAGGTCACGCTTTCGCCTAAATCTGTTCCGAGGAACAAAATTCCCCCGACTGCTCCCGTAACCGTTGAACGACTAGAAAAGCTGAAAATCGTGAGCTATAGGTCACGCTTTTGGCCAAATGTGATGCGAAAAAATTCCCCGGAGTCCTCAAGTAACCCCGGAATGACTAGAAAAGCGGAAAATCTTGAGCTATGGGTCGCCCTTTGGGCCAAATGTGATGCGACAAAAATCCCCGGAAATCCTCCGGTAACATCGGATCGATTAAAAAAGTTGATGTTGGACCGAAATGGCGACAGAGGGGGGTGAATGGCGCTCTCAAAAATTAAATTCGCCCCTCAAGTACCCACGCTTATACTTCTTCTCCAATAGCTATGGAAGCTATGAAGATAGAAGATATGCACTACTGGAAGTCAAGGCAACAAGGAAAAACCAGATCCAAAAAGAAGCAGCCAAGAAAAAATAAATTCAGAGCCAGTCTGACTGCAAGCGGTAGTACCGCTGAGACGAGCGGTAGTACCTCTGAGCGGTAGTACCTCTCGAGGAGCGGTAGTACCTCTCACGGAGCGGTAGTACCGCACGACGATCGGACTTGTCCGAACGTTTCTTCGCTGCCGATCGGACTGGTCCGAACAAAACCGGTAGTACCGCTAGGACGAGCGGTAGTACCTCTGAGCGGTAGTACCTCTCGGGGAGCGGTAGTACCTCTCGAGAAAATCAGCAAACTGAAATTTCAGAAAAACTGAGAAAAACGCAAGATTCTTGGATTCTTGGCTTGGGAAACTTTGAGGGTAGCTAGGGAACACTCCTAGAAGACTAAGCCAAGAGCCAATAACAAGAAATCCACTCCAAGAATCAAGAATTTCAGATTTGGGTAAAGATCTGAAATCTTGCAAGAACCGAGCCAAAAACCAAATAACTCCCCAACCGTTGATCCTTTGGCTATGAAATTTTGAGGGAAGCTAATTAATAGCCTCTGGACTCTTCATACCAAATTTCAAGCCATCTTAACAAGGGAATCAAAATCTGGACCAAAACCAAGAAACGAAGAATAAGAACAGAGGAGGCCAAAACTGAAAAAGAGAATCAAACTCGGTTTGCTCTTGGGATTAAATAGCCAAATGGCTTTTGAGCAACACCCATATCATAGCAACCCATTTTGGCACTCTCCAACAAGCAAGAACTCAGAACCACGAAAATCAAGAAATCTTGCAAAGAGGAAACTGAAGAACAGAAGCTACGAACAGGGAAAACCAAACTTCAGATTTCATTTCTTGAATCACAGGGAATACAGAGGAGTTCCGATACCCCGACTTGATACAAAAGGAAAGATTACAAACTCCTCAATCCATCCTCTCCCTCTCTACTCAAGAACACCACTCAAGAACACATGAGGGAGGAAGAACACACCTCTGTTCTATCACCTAGAACACATCGTAGGGGACAGAGGGAGCACCAGACTCTGCCTCTCCAACCACTAAAGACTAAAGGAAAACCAACTCGTAAAGCCTCTTTTGACTAGAGCTAACCCTAATTCCCTCCAAAATGCTCAAGGAGGGCATGCAGCCCCTCCTCTCCTTTTATAGTGCCTGGCTAACGGGTCTCCGCCCCGTTACGCCCGCTACGTCCAACGGAGCCCGCTCCCGCTTGTGCAGCCTTGCGAATTTCCCGATTCGCCCCTTCTGCACCTTCCGGGAAGCTTCCGCGCTCCTTGCCTCGCACGCCTCGCAACCACCTCGAGTCCACGTCGTCTTCGACACATCCCGACCGTTCTGACCTCAGCGCCACCTGCGCCTAGTCCGGTCCACCGTGTCTCGCCACGACTCCAACTCGACGTCCTGCAGTCACACAGACAAGAAAACACGTCAAATAGCACCGCTCGACACATGAAAGCGTAAATACCATCACACTTACCACAGACGAAGTCCAAACCTGTCGAAACATTAGAATATACATTCTAAGCCCAAATGACCAAGTTTGACCAAAGTCCGACCGAGCCCGATTGCGCCACGCAACGGCTCGACTCCGAACCACTCAAACCAAACTCGACTGACCTAAACCTTTGTCAATTACTCATCACTCTCATGGAGCACGACCACATGGTCTCTCAATCTCCCCCTTGATGAGTCTATTGACAAACGCAGAAAAAGCATTAAGAAGAGTTTGATTTTGAAGAATCCAACATGGACCAAAGAAGAGAATGAAGCTAATGACCATGTCGACAGAAGGAACACTAGAGCAACAACTGAAAGAGCAAATTGATCTCCAAAGCTCTAAACTGTTCCCAACAAACTTTTTCTTCTCTATTCTCCCCCTTTTGGCAATAAACACATCAAGATGCAGTAGAGAGAATATGACATGTCAATGGATGAATATGGCTGAAGTTTGTTTATTTAAGCATTTAGAGCCATGAGAATTATCCATAATGACCATAATGTAATACACCAAGCCATAACTCAATAAAACGCTATCTAGATCATGACAACATATATATAAGCCAGCTAGACTACAACGGATGACAATCTGAAATGTAATGCATTTTGTGAGCAAGTCACGTCATCAATGAGTAAAGTCTAGCTAGAGACATCCAAGGATGATGCAGGCCATGTCAATAAGCTAAGCGGAACAAAGAAGCTAACATTGAGTCCAAATAGAGTGCTATAAGCTCAAGATTGAAACATTGGTTAAAGTACTTGGTTCTGATTGTAGATTAAGCAAATTGAGCACATTAAACATTGTCTTTTGAAAGCATATGGTTGTTTTCAACCCAATTTTTGTTTATGTGCTAGATCTCAAGCCTTATGCGACTACTCCAAGCAATAAGCTTAAGAAGATAGTCTAGGTCATCCAAAACTCCCCCTGAGTTCATGCCTAGTGCAATGGCAAGCTGTCTCATGAGAAAGAATTGGTGAAATCAGTTTTTTCGCACAAATATGGTGGTTGTCAACCAACATTTTGTTTTATCATGTGCTAGATCTCAAG
The DNA here is from genome assembly GCA_017311315.1 of Dendrocalamus latiflorus. Classification (NCBI taxonomy): domain Eukaryota; kingdom Viridiplantae; phylum Streptophyta; class Magnoliopsida; order Poales; family Poaceae; genus Dendrocalamus; species Dendrocalamus latiflorus. Next base: position 27,678,252 of record CM029645.1, read on the forward strand.
CCTTATGCGACTACTCCAAGCAAGAAGCTTAAAAAGATAGTCTAGGTCATCCAAAACTCCCCCTAAGTTCATGCCTAGTGCAATGGCAAGCTGTCTCATGAGAAGGAATTGGTGAGATCAGTTTTTTCGCACAAAAGATATCTTTTTGCTTTTTAACACATTGTACTAACTCATGTATCATCAGGAGACTAAAACAGCTCAAACTAAGGCTCAATATAGATTCAACGCTCTACTCAGCCTATTTGACATGGCATGAATCATAAAAGGATAGCTCAAGAAAGACTAAACTCAAATGCTAGCATGACAAGTTTAATTTAAGTTGATCAATTTTACTTAACTTATCATGGCAAACGCTAGTCTACACATATGAAGTCATGATAAATTTAGCAAGCTAAGCACACGTCATGGCAAGGTGTAAAGCATTGAAGCATGTCATAACAGGATAATAATCAAGGCTCAATGCAGTTTGATTATAATGCGAAATGCTGAAAATGCATGAAAGACCAGCTCCCCCTCAACATTAGATGCAACTTTTAGTTCAAGTTGAGTTATGTCAGAATTAAGCTCCAGAAGCTCCCAATTGAACTCCCCCTGAACCAAAGCAATAAATAGAGAAGCTGGGAAAGAAAACCAAAACAGGCAGTCCTTAAAGCATAGAAAAGATATAGAGGCAACTATGGCTCAGACTGACTCTCATCTACCCCATATGACTCCAGGACAATCAGCTGACAGTAAATCACACACTAGAGAGCAAACACGTACCCTGTCTACCCGAGGGTGGCCCAACCCTCGCTAGAACCTACAAGAAGTGAGTGAGCTCGACCTAGTGAGATAAGAAGCAGCTAATCCTGGAAGCACAAGATAAGAGTTAGAAGTCTAAGCATCTTGGCAAGAGAAGCACTCTAACCTATGCTGGAAGGACTAAACCCAAATGCACCCCGAGTGCAATGCAACAGAAATGAGACAGAAGCATAAACAATAGTAAAGCAGTAAAGCCCAAAGCTCCCCCTCACTACAATCCGTAAGGACACACCACCCCAAGCTCTCCCCGCAGAGCTGAAAACCTCAAGCTGTCCAAAGGCTTAGTGAAGATGTCAGCCAACTGGTGGTCACTCTCCACAAACTGGAGCACTATATCACCCTTCTCTACATGGTCTCTAAGGAAGTGGTATCGGATATCAATGTGCTTGGTCCGAGAGTGCTGCACTGGGTTTTTAGCAATGTTAATCGCAGAAGTGTTATCACAGAAGAGTGGAACACTATCTATGACCAACCCAAAGTCCCGCAGGGTCGAAGCCATCCAAAGTACTTGGCTACAGCAGCTGGCTGCAGCAACGTACTCGGCCTCTGCAGTGGACTGTGCAACTCCGGACTGCTTCCTCGAAGACCAGGAAACAAGAGAAGTGCCAATGAATTGGCAGGTGCCAGAGGTGCTCTTCCTATCTATCCTACAGCCGGCAAAGTCTGCATCCGAGAAGGCTCTCAAGGAAAGACAGGATGAGGAAGAGTACCAGATACCATAGTCAATGGTAGCTCGAAGGTACCGAAAGATGCGCTTCACCGCCTGGCGGTGAGATACGCGAGGAGAAGCCTGAAACCGAGCACAAAGACACACTGAGAAGTGTATGTCTGGTCTCGAGGCAGTGAGGTAAAGAAGGGAGCCGATCATACTTCTGAACTCTTTTTGATCAACTGGCTCGCCATCCTCATCTGGGTCAAGATAGACTGTAGAAGCCATGGGAGTCGACACAGGCTTACCATCACTCATGTCGAAGCGTCTCAGGAGGTCACGAGTGTACTTTCCTTGATGAAGAAATGTACCCTCCCGAGACTGCTTGATTTGGAAGCCAAGGAAGAAGGTCAACTCCCCCATCATACTCATTTCAAACTCGGTGCTCATGACATCCGAGAACTGTGAAACCAGAGTATGGGAAGAGCCGCCAAAGATGATGTCATCGACATAGATTTGGACGAGCAGAAGGTCATTGCCATGACGGCGGATGAACAAGGTCTTATCTACTCTACCCATTTCAAACCCATGACTCAACAAGTAGGACTTAAGCCTCTCATACCAAGCTCTGGGGGCCTGCTTAAGTCCATACAACGCTTTGGAAAGCTTGAAGACATGGTGTGGGTATTTGGGGTTCTCGAAACCTGGAGGCTGTCTGACGTAAACTTCTTCCTCAATGACTCCATTAAGGAAGGCACTCTTGACGTCCATCTGGTAGAGCTTGAAACCCTTAGAAGCTGCAAAGGCAAGCAGGATTCTAATGGCCTCAAGTCGAGCTACAGGGGCAAAGGTCTCCTCGAAGTCTAGACCCTCAACCTGGGAAAACCCCTGAGCAACCAGTCTAGCCTTGTTTCGAATAACCACTCCATCCTCGCTCTGCTTGTTCTTGAACACCCACTTAGTCCCAATAATATTGTGACCTCGCGGGGGCTCGACAAGTGACCAGACCTTGTTCCTCTCAAAATTTTCTAGCTCCTCATGCATGGCATTGACCCAAGACTCATCAGATAGAGCATGAGAAACATCTTTGGGCTCAAAGGAGGCAATGAAAGCAGAATGGAGACAGAATTGAGATAAGCCAGATTTTGAGCGGGTCACACGCTCGAAAAGGTCTCCAATGATCTGCTCTGAAGGATGAGCTTTCTGGATATGTCTAGGAGGTCCAGGATGAGATGAAGAAGTGGCCTCTACCTCGTGAGCTGACGAGGTAGGAACAGAGCCACCAGCTCCAGAAGAAGCAGAAGGCATGGGCTGATCACCTCGAGGTGCGGTGGAAGACGGCACCTCAAGGGGTGGATGAGGGACAGGATCAGGTAGACAACCGTCGTCTCCATCATCCTCATCATCCACAAAGATGGTCTCGGACTGCTCTAAAGAACCTGAGATATCGGGCCTAGTCCCCGGACTGGCCTCGTCAAAGGTCACCTCACAGGTCTCTACCATTTTACTAGATTCGCAGTTCCAAACCCTATAAGCCCGCGAAGAAGGCGAGTAACCTAGAAAGATGCCATCACAAGAACGTGATTCGAACTTGTCTAGGTTCCCGGACTTCAGAATAAAGCACTTGCAACCAAAAACACAAAAATGAGAGACGCTAGGCTTTCGCCCATATCTCAGCTCATAAGAAGTGCGATGCAAGTGTGCCCGAAGAAAAACTCGATTTGAGACATGGCACGCGGTGGCTATAGCCTCAGCCCAAAACTTCCGCGGTGTAGAGTACTCATCAAGCATCGTCCTGGCCATCTCAACCAAGGTACGGTTCTTCCTCTCCACAACGCCATTCTGCTGAGGGACGTATGGAGAAGAGAACTGGTGCTCTACACCTGTCTCACCACAGAAACTCTCAAAGTAGGAATTCTTGAACTCCGTGCCATTGTCACTGCGGATCGCTCGTAAGGCACCTGGGAGCTCTACAGAAAGCCTACTGAAAAGACCTCGGAAATGCGAAAATGTCTCATCCTTCGAGGCTAAGAAAAACACCCAAGAATACCTCGAGAAGTCATCGACCACAACAAGAACATACCACTTCCCTCCTGCTGACTGCACTCGAGCTGGTCCAACTGTGTCCATGTGGAGCAGCTGTCCCGGTGCATCGGTCATAGTAACTGTGACCGGAGGGTGAGAAGCGGCAACCATCTTGCCGTGCCGGCATGGAGAGCAAACAAGGTCTTTGACCATCTTGAGTTTCGGCAGACCACGAATGAGATCGTGGCCGCTAACTCGGGTCAAATGGTCAAACCCAATATGACCAAGTCTCCTATGCCAGAAAGAAAGGTCGCGGGACTCAGAAGCAACTAAACACCTGAGAGGATCACCAGAAGACTCAGAAAAATCAGCACGAAAGATCCTCCCATAACGAGAAATCCCGCAAACCAGACTACCCGAAGAATCAAGAATTTTGCAAGCATTTTTCTTAAAGCTCACCTCGAAACCGTCATCGGTAAGCTGAGAGACTGAAAGCAAATTGTACTGCAGCTTACTAACCAAGGCTACATCTTTCAGAATGAAAGAATCATTAATGCGCACAGTACCTTTGGCGATGACGCGCCCAGATGAAGCGTCTCCGAAGGTGATCGTCTCATCACCTGGAGCGCTGGCTAGGGAGGAGAACCAACGGGAGTCTCCGGTCATATGACGAGAACAACCGGAGTCTACAAGCCAAACCTTCTCCTTCCCTACCCGGCGAACCTGAGTCAAACAGAGAGTAAAGTGTCAGTACTGGGGTAAATCAAGAGTGATTTTGGCACCCAATACTGAGTAACACGTGGAGCAGATGAAGTAGTCAAGCACGACTGACCTCTATCTACCCTACGCTCTCCGTGACTCAAAGAAGCAGAAGGTCTGTGAGCAGACCTGAAGCTGTTGCGGGGTCCGACTGCCATGGGAGAGCGAGTCGGAACACCGGCAACACGCAGATCACGCCGTGGGTAACTGTCTCGACGGGGGAAGCGAGATGTACCCTCAGGACGGCGGAAGTCACGACCAGGAGCAGCATGAGGACGAAAAACAGAAGACTCAGAAAAACCAAGTCCTCGATGCTGCCCAAACCCATCAACAGCAGTAAACCTAGACCTCGTGCTGGTCCTAGGTGCACTCAGGATCTGGGGCTGACCCTGAATACGCCTAGGAGACTCAACACGGTCTCTACGCGCGATCTTGGCGCGCCTGAAGCATCGATCAACCGTGTGTCCATCCTTCTGACAGAAGGTGCAGTGATACTTCATCCTTTGAGAGGTAGAAGTAGCACGGTCAGGCTTCGCCTTCTGAGAGGCCGAAGCAGCAGGTGCAATCACCTTGCTGTCAGAAATCCCCTGGACATAGCCCGCTGACTTAAATTGGACTTTCTCGGTCCTGGGCTCGGTCTCGATCACACCTGGTGCTATGGGTCTGAGCACAGCAGGTGGATGCTTCCTCATATCCTCATAATAGTCATATCCTAGACCCTGATTAAATCTGCAAATCTTGGACTGGTCTAGAATAAGATTAAGCTTCTTCTTGCCGCCTACAAATCTCTCGAGAGTGTTCATAAGGTACTGACACTCCCGAAAGAGAGAGGTGCAAGAAGAGCAGGGAGAAGAGGGAACAACAGGAGGTAAGGGAGCAGAAGAAGAACCAACAGTAGAGGAAAGAATGGCTTGTGCACGCACAGCCGACTCTGAGGGGACAGTCCTACTACTAGCAGGTTGGTTCGCGTCTCTAGGCGTCTCACCCTTACCCTGGGGCTTCTCCCCCACACCATCAATCACATCACAACCAGATTGTGGCTTCTCTAGTAAGTCCTTAGTTAGCTTCACACATTTGTCATTCAAAGCAACGAGTTCAAGTTTTAGTTTATCACAACTAATGCATGGTGAGCTAACAGGATCCTTAGTCGCATACTGAGCCATTTTCTTGTTGTTGTCAATCAGTTCTTGAAACTGTTTTGAGACAGCTTCAAGTTCAGCAGTTAACTTGGGACAGTTCAAACATGAATCAATAGGCTCAAGTAAAGAAGCATGCAACTCAGCAATTTTGTGATCTGCCCGTTTTAGGTTCATCTTTAAGTTATTGCAATTTTCACAAGACTCGGGCAGATCAAGGAGCATGGCATAAGGTCCTCTAGCAGCAATGTCCTTAACCTCACATGAGGTGGGAGAAGTAGCCTCATCAGTAGTAAGTAGGGTAACAGCCATCCTACTCAACTCTAACTCAGCAAGTAGACTAACATTCTCCACCTTAACAATATCAAGCTCGGAGGACACACTATCATGCGAGGTCCTTAGTTTCTCCATGTCACCCAGCAGAGCGCAACATGTATCACAATCATCACGGGAGGGAGCAGATATAAGAGAAGTAAGCTCCCGTGACAGTCTATCTACTTCCTTCTCCAACTCGCTACACTTAGCCCTAGCTCTAGCATGAAAGCCACCTAGCTTAAGGAAAGCATGATTAAGCTGGTCGTAAGTGGGGGCATACCTCGTCCGAGTCGGAGTACAGCTCGCTGTCGCTGAGTTCGCCCTCGAGGGCCATGAAGCACATGCCGGAGAAGTCGTCGCCGCTCTTGGGATTTTGGTCACCCGTCCCGTCGTCGTCGCTCCATCCCTCCACCTCACTGAGGTCGAGGTCGTCGAAGGCTGTGAGGACGCGGTGAAACAGCTTCTTGGCCTTCCCGAAGTCGCGGAACTTCTTCTTTCCTGGCGTCTGAGCTGGAGGCTTCTTGTTGCGGTTCTTGTCGGTGTAGTCGATCTTGCCCGAACCGCCGTAGTCGTTCTTGCCCTTCTCCAGCTTGGGGCAGTTTACCCGAATGTGGTTGGGGCCACCACACTCGAAGCAAATCACGGGTCCTCCTCTCTTTCTGTCCCTCCTCCCCTTGTAAGAATGGGAGAATCTTCGAGCAAGGAGGGCCAGCTGATCATCCGCAAGCTGCTCTAACTGATCATCAGTTATATCACAGAGAGCAGCAAGGGAGAAACCGCAAGAAGAATCAGAAGAGGGACCAGAAGCCGAGCTGGGATCTGTGACTAGAGCCATCGACTGTGACTTCGACTTGCGAGAGACAATGTCAATCTCGTGAGTCTTGAGACGCGAGTACAGCGCATCAAGAGTCAAAGTCGAGAGGTCCGTAGTGTCCTTGATGGTAGTCACCTTCATCTCCCAAACACGAAGGTCGAGTGCAGCGAGCATTTGTCGAGCGTTATCCGAGTCGGGGTATGTGAGACCGACCGCTCGGAGGTTGCTCAGAATCTTGTGAAAGCGCGCAAAACACTCATCAAGGGACTCGCCAGCGAGCATTTCAAACTTGTTGTAATCTCGCTTGAACTGGTCCTGTCTCACCGTCTTTATCTGGGTGGTGCCCTCATGATAAGCATCGAGGGTCTCCCAAATATCGAAGGCGGACGAAAGATGAGATATGCGGTCAAACTCGCTACGACTCAAGCCCTGGATTATGATGTTCCTTGCCTTAGCGTTTGCCTCAACATCATGCATATTTCTAGCATTAATGTTCTCATCGGCAGGAACAACAAATCTGACCTTCACCTTCCGCCAAATGGCATACCCCTGAGCCTGGATGTACGTTTCCATTCGGCTCTTCCAGAAGGGGTAATCCAGGCCATCAAAGACGGGAGGCTTGGTCGAGTACTTGTCCGTCGCCATGGCTCTTGAGACCGGTTAAGATCTATTGAAAAGAGCTAACCGGCTCTGATACCAATTGTTGGACCGAAATGGCGACAGAGGGGGGGTGAATGGCGCTCTCAAAAATTAAATTCGCCCCTCAAGTACCCACGCTTATACTTCTTCTCCAATAGCTATGGAAGCTATGAAGATAGAAGATATGCACTACTGGAAGTCAAGGCAACAAGGAAAAACCAGATCCAAAAAGAAGCAGCCAAGAAAAAATAAATTCAGAGCCAGTCTGACTGCAAGCGGTAGTACCGCTGAGACGAGCGGTAGTACCTCTGAGCGGTAGTACCTCTCGAGGAGCGGTAGTACCTCTGAGCGGTAGTACCTCTCACGGAGCGGTAGTACCGCACGACGATCGGACTTGTCCGAACGTTTCTTCGCTGCCGATCGGACTGGTCCGAACAAAACCGGTAGTACCGCTAGGACGAGCGGTAGTACCTTTGAGCGGTAGTACCTCTCGGGGAGCGGTAGTACCTCTCGAGAAAATCAGCAAACTGAAATTTCAGAAAAACTGAGAAAAACGCAAGATTCTTGGATTCTTGGCTTGGGAAACTTTGAGGGTAGCTAGGGAACACTCCTAGAAGACTAAGCCAAGAGCCAATAACAAGAAATCCACTCCAAGAATCAAGAATTTCAGATTTGGGTAAAGATCTGAAATCTTGCAAGAACCGAGCCAAAAACCAAATAACTCCCCAACCGTTGATCCTTTGGCTATGAAATTTTGAGGGAAGCTAATTAATAGCCTCTGGACTCTTCATACCAAATTTCAAGCCATCTTAACAAGGGAATCAAAATCTGGACCAAAACCAAGAAACGAAGAATAAGAACAGAGGAGGCCAAAACTGAAAAAGAGAATCAAACTCGGTTTGCTCTTGGGATTAAATAGCCAAATGGCTTTTGAGCAACACCCATATCATAGCAACCCATTTTGGCACTCTCCAGCAAGCAAGAACTCAGAACCACGAAAATCAAGAAATCTTGCAAAGAGGAAACTGAAGAACAGAAGCTACGAACAGGGAAAACCAAACTTCAGATTTCATTTCTTGAATCACAGGGAATACAGAGGAGTTCCGATACCCCGACTTGATACAAAAGGAAAGATTACAAACTCCTCAATCCATCCTCTCCCTCTCTACTCAAGAACACCACTCAAGAACACATGAGGGAGGAAGAACACACCTCTGTTCTATCACCTAGAACACATCGTAGGGGACAGAGGGAGCACCAGACTCTGCCTCTCCAACCACTAAAGACTAAAGGAAAACCAACTCGTAAAGCCTCTTTTGACTAGAGCTAACCCTAATTCCCTCCAAAATGCTCAAGGAGGGCATGCAGCCCCTCCTCTCCTTTTATAGCGCCTGGCTAACGGGTCTCCGCCCCGTTACGCCCGCTACGTCCAACGGAGCCCGCTCCCGCTTGTGCAGCCTTGCGAATTTCCCGATTCGCCCCTTCTGCACCTTCCGGGAAGCTTCCGCGCTCCTTGCCTCGCACGCCTCGCAACCACCTCGAGTCCACGTCGTCTTCGACACATCCCGACCGTTCTGACCTCAGCGCCACCTGCGCCTAGTCCGGTCCACCGTGTCTCGCCACGACTCCAACTCGACGTCCTGCAGTCACACAGACAAGAAAACACGTCAAATAGCACCGCTCGACACATGAAAGCGTAAATACCATCACACTTACCACAGACGAAGTCCAAACCTGTCGAAACATTAGAATATACATTCTAAGCCCAAATGGCCAAGTTTGACCAAAGTCCGACCGAGCCCGATTGCGCCACGCAACGGCTCGACTCCGAACCACTCAAACCAAACTCGACTGACCTAAACCTTTGTCAATTACTCATCACTCTCATGGAGCACGACCACATGGTCTCTCAGTTGAAAATCGTTAGGTATAGGTCACGCTTTCAAGCATATGTGCTCGAAAAAATAAAAATCGCTGGACTGCTCCGGTAACCCAGAACGACTACAAAAGCTGAAATCGCGAGCTATAGGTCACGCTTTTTGCCAAATTTGCTCCGAGAAACAAAAATGCCTGGAATGCTCCGGTAAACCTGGAACGACTAGAAAAGTTAAAAATCGTGAGCTATAGGTCACTCTTTCGACCAAATGTGCTACAAAAAATAAAAATCCCCGGACTGGCTCGGCAACCCTGGAACGACTAGAAAAGCTGAAAATCATTAGCTACAGGTCACGCTTTCGACCAAATGTGCTCCCAAAAATAAAGATCCCCGCATTGTTCCGGAAACCCCGGAACGACTAGAAAACATAAAATGGTAAGCTATAGGTCACGCTTTCGACCAAATGTGCTCCGATAAATAAAAATCCCTAAACGGGCCCGGTAACCCCGAAACGACTAGAAAAGCTGAAAATCGTGAGCTATAGGTCACGCTTTCGGCCAAATGTGCTAGGATAAATAAAAATCCCTGGACAGGTCCGATAACCACGGAACGACTAGAAAAGCTGACAATTGTGAGCAATAGGTCGCTCTTTCGGCCAAATGTGCTACGAAAAATAAAAATCCCCGGACTGGCCCGGTAACCCCGAAACGACTAGAAAAGCTGAAAATCGTGAGCTATAGGTCCCGCTTTCTGACAAATGTGCTTCGAAAAATAAAAATCCCTGCGTTGGTCCGGAAGCCCCGGAACGACTAGAAAAGCTAAAATGGTGAGGTATAGGTCACGCTTTCGGCCAAATGTGCTCCGATAAATAAAAATCCCTAGACATGTCCGATAATCCCGGAACGACTAAAAAAGCTGAAAATCGTGACCTTAGGTCTCGCTTTCAGGCAAATGTGCTCCGAAAAATAAAAATCTCTAGACTACTTCGGTAACCCTGGAATGACCAGAAAAGCTGAAATCGTGAGCTATAGGTCACGCTTTCGACCAAATCTGCCCCGAGAAACAAAAATCTTCGGAATGCTCCGGTAAACCTGGCACGACTAGAAAAGCTGAAAATCGTGAGCTATAGGTCTCGCTTTCAGGCAAATGTGCTCCGAAAAATAAAAATCTCTGGACTGCTTCGGTAACCCCGGAATGACTACAAAAGCTGAAATCGTGAGCTATAGGTCACGCTTTCGACCAAATCTGCACCGAGAAAATCGTCGGAATGCTCCGGTAAACCTGGCACGACTAGAAAAGTTGAAAATCGTGAGTTATAGGTCACGCTTTCGGCCGAATGTGCTCCGAAAAATAAAAATCCGCAAACTGGCCCGGTAACCCTACAACGACTAGAAAAGCTAAAAATCGTGTGCGTTCAGGTTTTCGGCCAAATATGCTCCAAAATATAAAAATATTTGGACTGCTCCGGTAACCCTGGAACGACTAGAAAAGCTAAAAATCGTGAGCTATAGGCACGTTTTCGGCAAATCGTGAGCTATGGGTCACGCTTTCGACCAAATCTGCCCCGAGAAACAAAAATCTCCGGAATGCTCCAGTTACACTGGAACGACTAGAAAAGTTGAAAATCATGAGCTACAGGTCACTCTTTCGGCCAAATGTGCTACAAAATATAAAAATCCCCGGACTGGCCCGGTAACCCTGGAACGACTAGAAAAGCTAAAAATCGTAAGCTATAGGTCACGCTTTCGGCCAAATGTGCTCCGAAAAATAAAGATCCCATGACTGCTCTGGTAACCCCAAAACGACTACAAAAGCTAAAATCGCGAGTTATAGGTCACGCTTTCGTGCTAATGTGCTCCGAAAAATAAAAATCACCGGACTGCTCCGGTAACCCCAGAATGATAAGAAAAGCTGAAATCGTGATCTAAGGTCACGCTTTCGGCCAAATGTGCTCCGAAAAACAAAAATCCCCGGAATGCTCCGGTAACCCCGGAACGACTAGAAAAGTTGAAAATCACGAGCTATAGATCACTCTTTCGGGCAAATGTGCTACAAAAAATAAAAATCCCTAGACTGGCCCGGTAACCCTGGAACGACTAGGAAAGCTAAAAATCGTGAGCTATAGGCACGTTTTCGGCAAAACGTGAGCTATAGGTCACGCTTTCGACCAAATCTGCCCCGAGAAACAAAAATCTCCGGAATGCTCCAGTAACACTGGAACGACTAGAAAAGTTGAAAATCATGAGCTACAGGTCACACTTTCGGCCAAATGTGCTACAAAATATAAAAATCCCCGGACTGGCCCGGTAACCCTGGAACGACTAGAAAAGCTAAAAATCGTAAGTTATAGGTCACGCTTTCAGCCAAATGTGCTCCGAAAAATAAAGATCCCATGACTGCTCTGGTAACCCCAAAACGACTACAAAAGCTAAAATCGCGAGTTATAGGTCACGCTTTCGTGCTAATGTGCTCCGAAAAATAAAAATCACCGGACTGCTCCGGTAACCCCAGAATGATAAGAAAAGCTAAAATCGTGATCTAAGGTCACGCTTTCGGCCAAATGTGCTCCGAAAAACAAAAATCCCCGGAATGCTCCGGTAACCCCGGAACGACTAGAAAAGTTGAAAATCGCGAGCTATAGATCACTATTTCGGGCAAATGTGCTACAAAAAATAAAAATCCCTAGACTGGCCCGGTAACCCTGGAACGACTAGAAAAGCTAAAAATCGTGAGCTATAGGCACGTTTTCGGCAAAACGTGAGCTATAGGTCACGCTTTCGACCAAATCTGCCCCGAGAAACAAAAATCTCCGGAATGCTCCAGTAACACTGGAACGACTAGAAAAGTTGAAAATCATGAGCTACAGGTCACTCTTTCGGCCAAATGTGCTACAAAATATAAAAATCCCCGGACTGGCCCGGTAACCCTGGAACGACTAGAAAAGCTAAAAATCGTAAGCTATAGGTCACGCTTTCGGCCAAATGTGCTCCGAAAAATAAAGATCCCATGACTGCTCTGGTAACCCCAAAACGACTACAAAAGCTAAAATCGCGAGTTATAGGTCACGCTTTCGTGCTAATGTGCTCCGAAAAATAAAAATCACCGGACTGCTCCGGTAACCCCAGAATGATAAGAAAAGCTGAAATCGTGATCTAAGGTCACGCTTTCGGCCAAATGTGCTCCGAAAAACAAAAATCCCCGGAATGCTCCGGTAACCCCGGAACGACTAGAAAAGTTGAAAATCACGAGCTATAGATCACTCTTTCGGGCAAATGTGCTACAAAAAATAAAAATCCCTAGACTGGCCCGGTAACCCTGGAACGACTAGGAAAGCTAAAAATCGTGAGCTATAGGCACGTTTTCGGCAAAACGTGAGCTATAGGTCACGCTTTCGACCAAATCTGCCCCGAGAAACAAAAATCTCCGGAATGCTCCAGTAACACTGGAACGACTAGAAAAGTTGAAAATCATGAGCTACAGGTCACACTTTCGGCCAAATGTGCTACAAAATATAAAAATCCCCGGACTGGCCCGGTAACCCTGGAACGACTAGAAAAGCTAAAAATCATAAGTTATAGGTCACGCTTTCGGCCAAATGTGCTCCGAAAAATAAAGATCCCATGACTGCTCTTGTAACCCCAAAACGACTACAAAAGCTAAAATCGCGAGTTATAGGTCACGCTTTCGTGCTAATGTGCTCCGAAAAATAAAAATCACCGGACTGCTCCAGTAACCCCAGAATGATAAGAAAAGCTAAAATCGTGATCTAAGGTCACGCTTTCGGCCAAATGTGCTCCGAAAAACAAAAATCACCGGAATGCTCCGGTAACCCCGGAACGACTAGAAAAGTTGAAAATCGCGAGCTATAGATCACTCTTTCGGGCAAATGTGCTACAAAAAATAAAAATCCCTAGACTGGCCCGGTAACCCTGGAACGACTAGGAAAGCTAAATATCGTGAGCTATAGGCACGTTTTCGGCAAAACGTGAGCTATAGGTCACGCTTTCGACCAAATCTGCCCCGAGAAACAAAAATCTCCGGAATGCTCCAGTAACACTGGAACGACTAGAAAAGTTGAAAATCATGAGCTACAGGTCACTCTTTCGGCCAAATGTGCTACAAAATATAAAAATCCCCGGACTGGCCCGGTAACCCTGGAACGACTAGAAAAGCTAAAAATCGTAAGCTATAGGTCACGCTTTCGGCCAAATGTGCTCCGAAAAATAAAGATCTCATGACTGCTCTGGTAACCCCAAAACGACTACAAAAGCTAAAATCGCGAGTTATAGGTCACGCTTTCGTGCTAATGTGCTCCGAAAAATAAAAATCACCGGACTGCTCCGGTAACCCCAGAATGATAAGAAAAGCTGAAATCGTGATCTAAGGTCACGCTTTCGGCCAAATGTGCTCCGAAAAAAAAATCCCCGGAATCGCGAGCTATAGATCAATCTTTCGGGCAAATGTGCTACAAAAAATAAAAATCCCTAGACTGGCCCGGTAACCCTGGAACGACTAGAAAAGCTGAGAATCGTGCGCTATAGGTCACGCTTTCAGTAAAATGTGCTCCGAAAAATAAAAATCCCTGGACTGCCTCGGTAACCTAGAAACGACTAGAAAAGCTGAAAATCGTGAGCTATAGGTCACGCTTTTGCCTAAATCTGCTTCGAGGAACAAAATTCCCCCGACTGCTCCGGTAACGGTTGAACGACTAGAAAAGCTGAAAATCGTGAGCTACAGGTCACGCTTTCGGCCAAATGTGATGCGAAAAAAATCCCAGGAGTTCTCAAGTAACCCCGGATCGAATAGAAAAGCTAAAATGGTGAGCTATGCGTCATGCTTTCGGCCAAATGTGCTCCGATAAAAAAAAATCCCCGGACTGGCCCGGTAACCCCGAAACGTCTAGAAAAGCTGAAAATCGTGAGCTATTGGTCATGCTTTCGGCCAAATGTGCTCTGATAAATAAAAATCCCCGCATTGGTCCGGAAGACCCGGAACGACTAGAAAAGCTAAAATAGTGAGGTATAGGTCACGCTTTCGACCAAATGTGCTCCGATAAATAAAAATCTCTGGACAGGTCCGACAACCCCGGAACGACTAAAAAAGACAAAAATCGTGAGCTATAGGTCACGCTTTCGGGAAAATGTGCTCCGAAAAATAAAAATCTCTAGACTGCTTCGGTAACCCCGGAATGACTAGAAAAGCCGAAATCGTGAGCTATAGGTCACACTTTCGACCATATCTGCCCCGAGAAACAAAAATCGTCGGAATGCTCCGGTAACCCTGGCACGACTAGAAAAGCTGTAAATCATGAGTTATAGGTCACGCTTTCGGCCGAATGTGCTCTGAAAAATGAAAATGGCCAAACTGGTCCAGTAACCTTAGAACGACTAGAAAAGCTGAAAATCGTCAGCTATAGGTAATGTTTTCGGCCAAATCTGTTCCAAAATAAGAAATACCTGGATTACTCCGGTAACCATAGAACGACTAGAAAAGCTGAAAATCGTGAGCTATAGGTATGCTTTCGCAAATGTGCTCCGAAAAATAAAAATCCGCGGACTACTCTGGTAACATCGGAACGACTAGAAAAGCTGAAATCGTGAGCTATAGGTCACACTTTCGACCAAATCAGCCCCGAGAAACAAAAATAGTCGAAATGCTCCGGTAACCCTGGCACGACTAAAAAAAGCTTAATATAGGTCACGATTTCGGCCAAATGTGATTCGAAAAATAAAAATCCCCGGATGGCTCTAGTAACACCGGAACGACTAGAAAAGCTAAAATCGTGAGCTATAGGTCACGCTTTCGGGCAAATTTGTTCCATTTATAAAAATACCCAGTCTGCTCCGGTAACCCTGGAACGACTAGAAAAGCTGAAAATCGTGAGCTATCAGTCACGCTTTCGGCCAAATGTGATGCGAAAAAAATCTCCGGAGTTCTCAAGTAACCCCGGATTGACTAGAATAGCGGAAAATCCTGAGCTATAGGTCACCCTTTTGGCCAAATGTGCTGCGACAAAAATCCCCGGAATCGTCCGGTAACAACAGAACGTTTAGAAAAGTTTAAAATTGTTAGCTATAGATCACGCATTCATGCAAATGTGCTCCGAAAAATAAAAATCCCCGTACTGCTCCGGTAACCCCGTAACGACAAGAAAAGCTGAAATCGTGAGTTATAGGTCACGCTTTCGGCCAAATGAGCTCTGAAAAATAAAAATCCCCGGACTGCTCCAGTAACCCCGGAACGACAAGAAAAGCTGAAATTGCTTTCGGCCAAATGTGCTCCGAAAAACAAAAATCCTTGGAATGCTTCGGTAACCCTGGAACGACTAGAAAAGCTGAAAATCGTGAGCTATCGGTCACGCTTTCGGCCAAATGTGATGCGAAAAAAAATCCCCGGAGTCCTCAAGTAACCCCGGATTGACTAGAATAGCGGAAAATCCTGAGCTATAGGTCACCCTTTTGGCCAAATGTGTTGCGACAAAAATCACCGAAATCGTCCGGTAACAACAGAACGTTTAGAAAAGTTTAAAATTGTTAGCTATAGATCACGCATTCATGCAAATGTGCCCCGAAAAATAAAAATCCCCGGACTGCTCCGGTAACCCCGTAACGACAAGAAAAGCTGAAATCGTGAGTTATAGGTCACGCTTTCGGCCAAATGAGCTCCGAAAAATAAAAATCCCCGGACTGCTTCGGTAACCCCGGAACGACAAGAAAAGCTGAAATTGCTTTCGGCCAAATGTGCTCCGAAAAACAAAAATCCCCGGAATGCTCCGGTTACCCTGGAACGACTAGAAAAGTTAAAAATCGTGAGCTATAGGTCAATCTTTCGGCCAAATGTGCTACAAAATATAAAAATCCCTGGACTGGCCCAGTAATCTTGAACGACTAGAAAAGCTGAAAATCATTAGCTATAGGTCACGCTTTCGACCAAATGTGCTCCCAAAAATAAAAATCTCCGCATTGGTCCGGAAACCCCGGAACGACTAGAAAAGCTAAAATGGTGAGCTATAGGTCACGCTTTCGGCCAAATGTGCTCCGATAAATAAAAATCCCCGGACTGTCCCGGTAAGCCCGAAACGACTAGAAAAGCTGAAAATCATGAGCTATAGGTTACGCTTTCGGCGAAATGTGCTCCGATAAATAAAAATCCCTGGACAGGTCGGAGAACCACGGAGACTAGAAAAGCTGAAAATCGTGAGCTATAGATCACCCTTTCGGCCAAATGTGCTACGAAAAATAAAAATCCACAGACTGGCCCGGTAACCCCGAAACGACTGGAAAAGCTGAAAATCGTGAGCTATACGTCACGCTTTCGGCCAAATGTGCTCCGAAAAATAAAAATCCCCGCTTTGGTCCGGAAGCCTCGGAATGACTAGAAAAGCTAAAATGGTGAGGTATAGGTCATGCTTTTGGCCAAATGTGCTCCGATAAATAAAAATCCCTAGACAGGTCCGATAACCCCAGAACGACTAAAAAAGCTGAAAAGCGTGAGCTATAGGTCACGCTTTCGGGCAAATGTGCTGCGAAAAATAAAAATCCACGGACTACTCCGGTAACCTCGGAACGACTAGAAAAGCTGAAATCGTGAGCTATAGGTAACGCTTTCGACCAAATCTGCCCCGAAAAATAAAAATAGTCGAAATGCTCCGGTAACCCTGGCACGACTAGAAAAGCTAAAATAGTGAGCTATAGGTCACGCTTTAGTCGAAATGCTCCGGTAACCCTGGCACGACTAAAAAAGCTGAATATAGGTCACGCTTTCGACCAAATGTGACAATACCCGGACGGCTCTAGTAACACCGGAACGACTAGACAAGCTGGAAATCGTGAGCTATAGATCACGTTTTCGGCCAAATCTGTTCCAAAACATAAAAATATCCGGACTGCTCCGGTAACCCTGGAACGACTAGAAAAGCTGAAATTCGTTAGCTATAGGTCACGCTTTCGGCCAAATGTGCTCTAAAAACAAAAATCCCTGGAATGCTCCGATAACCCTGGGACGACTAGAAAAGCTGAAAATCGTGAGCTATATATCACTCTTTCGACAAATGTGCTCCGAAAAATAAAAATCTCCGGACTACTTCGGTAACCCCGGAACGACTAGAAAAGCTGAAATCGTGAGCTATAGGTCACGCTTTCGGCCAAATCTGTTCGAAAATATAAAAATACCCGGTCTGCTCTGGGAACCCTGGAACGACTAAAAAAGCTGAAAATCGTGTGCTATCGGTCACGCTTTCAGCGAAATGTACTACAACAAAAATCCCCGGAATCCTCCGGTAACACCGGAACGTTTAGAAAAGTTTAAAATCGTTAGCTATAGGTCACGCTTTCGAGCAAATGTGCTCCGAAAAATAAAAATCCCTGGACTGCTCCGGTAACCCTGGGACGACTAGAAAAGTTGAAAATCGTGAGCTATAGATCACTCTTTTGACAAATGTGCTCCGGTAAACCAGGAACAACTAGAAAAGTTGAAAATCGTGAGCTATAGATCACTCTTTCGACAAATGTGATCCGAAAAATGAAAATCACACACTGGCCCGGTAACCCTGGAATGACTAGAAAAGCTGAAATCGTGAGCTATAGGTCACGCTTTCGGCCAAATCTGTTCGAAAATATAAAATAACCGGTCTGCTCCGGTAACCCTGGAACGAGTAGAAAAGCCGAAAATCGTATACCATAGGTCACGCTTTCAGCCAAATGTGATGTGAGAAAATAAACCCTGGAGTCCTCATGTAACCCCGGATTGACTAGAAAAGCGGAAAATCCTGAGTTATAGGTCACCCTTTTGGGCAAATGTGCTGCGACAAAAATTCCCAAAATCCTCCGGTAACGCCGGAACGTTTAGAAAAGTTTAAAATCTTTAGCCATAGGTCACGCTTTCGTTCAAATGCGCTTCGAAAAATAAAAATCCTCGGACTGCTCCGGTACCCCGGAACGACAAGAAAAGCTGCAATCGTGAGCTAGGTCACGTTTTCGGCCAAATCCACTTCGAAAAATAAAAATACCCGGACGGCTCTGGTAACACCGGAACGACTAGAAAAGCCGAAATCGTGAGCTATAGGTACGCTTTCGGCAGATGTGCCTCGAAAATTAAAAATTTCCAGACTGGCCCGGTGACCTTGGAACGACTAGAAAAGCTGAAATCGTGAGCTATAGGTCACGCTTTCGGCCAAATCTGTTCGAAAATATAAAAATACCCGGTCTGCTCTGGTAACCCTGGAACGACTAGAAAAGCTGAAAATCGTGTGCTATCGGTCACGCTTTCAGCCAAATGTACTACGACAAAAATCCCCGGAATCCTCCGGTAACACCGGAACGTTTAGAAAAGTTTAAAATCGTTAGCTATAGGTCACGCTTTC